>OZ012739.1:70267812-71617812 GCA_963859935.3 Lathyrus sativus | reverse complement strand
AGCCCCGCAAGCAAACACTCGCTGCCATTCGCCTGACGAAACCCCCTAGCGAAGCCAAACAGAAGCTTCTGCCAGCACTCGCTGGCTAGTTCGCCCGGCGAAGACTCGCCCCCATTCGCCCAGCGATACCTGCGTATTTAGAAAAATTCTGTGCTGCAGAATCGCCTCCCACACCGATTTCACCCGATTAAATCGAAACCCACAACCGTCCATATACTGCAACTTAGCTACGGGGTCTATCCCCAATTCTATCCGACTAATCATCAACTCTGCGCTCAAAACCAACTTCTGGCTCAACTTCGAACTTAACCGAAAATCCCAAAACTCATCCAAAGTCTAACATTCTCAGCACATGCAACGAATTAAATATCAAACAACACAACAATCACAACAATAACAGCATGCAATCGACATCAAACATCAAGAAATCTATTGGGGTTAGGGATTTCCCCCTTTCTACCGATTAATCATGCATTTACCAAATTTAACCGATTATCCCCCCTTACCTCAAGTCAAGCTTTGATGATGAACAAGCTCCTCAATCCGCATCGAAATCCGCTTGCTAAGCTGCTGTTCTTGATCATGTTCTTCCTCTTGCTCAAACCGTGTTCTCCTCTTCTTTCCAATTCTATTTGTCACCAAAAATGCCAACAATACCCCTCATTCTAATTAATTCCACTTTTTAATCCAAAACAAATATAATTCTCTTAATTCTTTTAATTCAAAAATCCAATAAATAACATTTTTCTCATTTATATTAATATTAGCAATAATAATGATAATAATCAATAATAATTTTTACATTACTATCAATTATCATATTTTATCACAATTTATTAATATTGAGTTCTTGACCTTCCATGATAATTCTCAAAATACACCCACGAATAAAATAATCACAGAAACCAAAAATAATTAAAATGGGAGTTACATTGAAGTTCTTCGAGAATCGGCGGTAAAGAGAATATGCATTACGATAAGGAGGAACGACGGCCTTCCAGAGGTAGCATGATTCACAATTACCTTTTGAAATTGCCAAGGCTCTCAGAGTATCTCCAAATTCATCCATCTGAATTCTTCACCTGTGATTAACAATTGCGAAAAGACCAAATTAGTCAAGAGAACTGATAGCAAAAGCACTTTCAAGAGAAATAATCGAAACACACCATCATGACTTGGAATCATAATCTTGACAAAGCATTCAACACTTTGATTTCTAGAAGCAGTAGTTGTTTGAATCTTTAGCGGCAACAGCAGTCATTTCGGGACTTCAGCAGCAATAGTCTCCATATCAACAACCCACTACAGACCGACTCCGTGAATTTCTTCTTCATCGTCAATAGAGCATACCCGAAAGAGGCATGAAAAAAAGGAAAACTGTTAAAGAAAATTTAAATCAAAAGGGATTCATTTCTTTCCAAACACAGTCACAACACCAGACTTACAACAACAAAAATGGTTTCGCAGAAGGATGATTGATCTCGAGGCCATGCTCAAAAATTCATGCCAGAACCAAATTACCAATGCAAAGATCCTAAATGAACAAAAAAGAACGTTACCTTTAAAACAGATTTGTACTACCGAGCCTTAACCCTCGCGTTAACATCTGCATTAAAAAAAAAGGGGACGAAATTGGCAGTGTACCCCTAATCATGCCCAAGATTGAATAAAGCAGTCCAAAAACACGACTTCAGCAAAAGCGAAGCTGCGGCAGTAGAGGTCCAACCGACCCGTAGAGTTGGTTGCCAAGCTTTGGATGACAGAGCTACTTGATTCGTCTTCTAATGTTATTGGTCATATTGGTAAGAAATTCCTATTATACCACTACAATCAACATAGCTATGAACAAAGGTAGTTGTCGGTTCTCTCCGGTTCTTCTTATAATCAACAATATCCACACTTGCTTTGAAGAAACTAGCATCACGTATCTCTTAAAATCAGCCGAGTATGTTGGGGTTGGAAAAGAAACAGAAGAGGAACCCGTCCAAATCTAAAACAGAAAGACCAATAAGTTAACAACATCATTGATTCGTATTTACGACAACATTAGCTCAAGACGCATGTAACATAATTTGAATTTCGAAATATCCTCAACAGGAAGTTAACTCGTAGCAATCATTGAGTAGCAAAGATGGAAGCAAATCAGCAAAACATTAATCACAAAATCACAAAGGTCATAGTTAACTCTTGATCAATGCGAAGAAATGGAAGCAGAATCTAAAAACGGAAAGCAGTAGGTCATTGTTTTCACAGTAATTACACGTTTAAAGCAAAGGGTCATGGCTATCATTTTCTTTCCAAAACCGATAGACAAGATCCAACATTTTCAAACCAAAAAGGAAAAATAATCATTATTATTTACGGTGTGATTCGTACCGACAACCTATAAAAGATAAGAAATTGAGATTCAGCGGAGGCCAAAAAAAACACAATCGAGCCACAGAAATCCCTAAACCAAGAAACCCTAAAAATACGAAAAGAGAGAGTTGAAAGATTACCTCTTCTTTTGCCGGCACCGTGAATCCACCACCTCCATTCATCATTGGCACGAAACCAGACAATGAACTCATAAAACCCCAATTTCAAACCCCAATTTCGAAAACCAAAAGAAATAATAATTTATCTTCCTTCAAACCCTCACCGGAAGTCGCCGTAAATCCGTCTAAGTCTTCCATCCATAACTCCGCCAGCCTTCCTGACTCATTCATCACCCCACCGCCAACTCCAACGATCTCCTTTGAATGCATTCCGGTGAGAATCAATTTGTTAAATACGTTAATCTTTTGACTTGTGTTTTTTTGTTTCAGAGAAAAGATGAAGGTGAAAAACACGGAGAAGATAGAGGACGCGAGAAGGATGGAGAGAACAACAATGGTGAGATTGAAGAGGGAGAGGAAATGGTGATCGACGGGGAAGAACAAGAGAAATTGGGTCTTAGGGTTTATTGATCTTTTTATTTTATTTTTTGTTTTTATTGTAATATAATCCAGTGAATATGCACACACACATGTATGATACACCCTCACACACTCGGCCTTTAGATCTCCAACGGGTCTAAATTCGCCGATCCACACCCGCGTCCCCACCATAAGCCCGCGCCTGCGTCACATCAGATCCTCTTTATCCCCTAATCCTCCCGTTTAACTACTAATTATTCCCCTTATCTGCCATTTAACCCACTAATCATCACTTTTTTGCTAATTAACTTAATTAATATTTTATTTAATCAACTTTAATTAAAACCAATAACTTTTTCTTAATTAACTTTTCTTTTTTTATTAATAAATTCAATGATATTAATTTAGTTATCAAATTCAATGATCTCATTTTATTTAATAAGATATTTTATTTATACCCTAAATAATAAAAATCCATTTCATATTCAAATAACTTTAAATAAATAATAATAATGACCCCTCTTCCACTTAAATTAGCATCTTTTATAATAAAAAATTAAAATTATTTATTTACTTAATAATAGATGTAAATAGGAAACCCCTTTTATAATAAGCTAATTGAATCTATTTTATAATAAGTTGTTTTTATAACAAAAATCATTTATATCTTAATAAAAAACCTATTTCGTAATAACCTAAATATTTTATTAAAAAATAACGATAATCTTTTAAGCTATTATTAATCTTTATCTTTTAAAATCTCCATAATAATAATAAACTTCTTTTCAAAACCTTTTTGTTTAAAACCTTTTTCTATTTCAATATCATCTAATTAATTTATAACCCAACAGTTTAATTTCACGAATAATAAATCAAATAACATTTTCTCAAAATTAATTTATCATCTAAACTCCTTACTAAAATTAATAAAAAACTAATTCACCCTTGTTTAAATAATTCCTCTTAAATTAATTCAAACTAACAAATCAAATCAAATTCACTTATAATTTGTATTTTTCTTATAAATCAATTCAACTCCCCCCTAAAATTAAATCAACGTCGCTTAATCAACCGTGCACGCTTCTGCACATTCACATACACAATTCACACACTCACACAGCACTTTCATGCGTCCGTGTATGAATTTACCTTATGCGCCTTATTTTCCGCAATTTACATTATCGCATTTACTATTATCGCATTGCATTCCGTCCAAACAAAAAACCTACACATGAGTCAACACTTGTGTGTAGTTCACATCATTTACATCATTCCCCCCTACGATCCTTGATCCCATTCAAGTTGATCTTTCTAAGTTAGATCCTATCCCATAGAAAGGACCTTCTCTTTACAACATAGAAACAAACAATTAACTCAAAACAACAAATATTCAAACAATTAGAGAATAAGATGTTAATCATCTTAAGCGAAATAAAACTTCTACCCCATAACAATTCAATCAATATGTAGGGACTTTTCCGCTTAAGAGAGATAGAGGCGTACTTGTTGACAATCCGAGTACTTGAGTCCTTCTCTTAAGACGATGCAAAGACTATTTTTCTACAAAGTTGTGGCGGTTAAATTAAGTAACTCCCTTAAAATGGAAACTCTTCTTTTCTCCTAAAACCATTCAATCAACTACCCTATCCCGTAGGAACTTTGACCATAGTCAAAGAATTCCTCAAACCCTTTAGGGGGAACTACAATTACTCTGATTCCACTCCCGTAAGGATATGTAGGCATAAGATGCGATATCTTATCGAGTATACTTAGAAATAAACCCCTAGGTCTTTCAACCATTAAGCAGATAAACACTTAGCAATAAACAACATAAAACAAGAGGTTCCTGTAGAGTACTACAGAAACTTAGGATGCTACCACCTTCCCTAAGTTTAACCAACCCTCGAACCTATAACTCTCTAGCTTGCATTTGCATTGCATTGTGGGAATTTCAATCTTTTTCCCTTCCTTTGGACAAATCAAAGTTCGGTTGCAAATGAATTAGATTCAAGTTAATCAATAGCTTGACATCCAAATTTCACCGCGACAGAAATGACGACTTCACTGGGGACTCTTCAGTGGGTCTCCCTATCTTGTTTTGTTTCTTTATTGCTTTATATATTTGCTTACTTGCTTATTTGCTTTTGTTCTTTATTTCTTTTGGATTGGTATCCTTGAGTGGTGAGACAAAGTCCTGCACCCGGACTTGAGAGAAATTATGATAGGATGGTGATATATTCGATGAGGCTTATAGGGAGTGAGTCCCAACTAAGTTGACTCGATAATCCCGCTTAGTTGAGACCCTTTTCAAAATAGTTCGGTTGAACGAGTTTAGTCATGAAAACTTTTACTATTCTCAATTGGAGTCCATGATGCTAAGGACCGTAGTTACCCTTAACCCCACTTTGGCCTTTATTAGGATGTAGCGCGGGACTATGAGGGAGTACACCCGAAATAGTGCTACGCGATGCTACACTCAAAAGAAGTTCTCTTGAGAATATTATTAACCACCGAGTTAGTTGGGAAGTTGATAATATCCGAAAGATTGGCTAATGACTTTGGGAACCTCTTTAGAACCTTTTTCTACAGGTACGATCTACCTTTAGTCCACAACCTTTGGGAATGGGTACACCCTTTTGCTCCATGCTCGTTGCAAACCTAGGGTCCCCCTTTGTTTGTTTATCTTTATGTCCTTATGTGCATACTTGTGTTTGTTGCATCCATATAACATCATATTGCATTAGTTTCATGGGATTCCTAGTTTATTTATAAACATTATAGAAACCAATAGGGATTACAAAAAAAATATTTTGAAATATTCTTTTAAAAGTCCTAACTTGGATGACCTAAGGAAGTAGGAGCTCAGATTGAAGAAAACTAAAAAGACAAGGGGCTCCCTTTATAATAGAGGATCATTAGAAATTCAAAAGACTATCATTATCATTGAAAACAAAGGATTCATTCCTCATTTTCCAACAAAAACAAAAGAAGAGATGGAGGATTTATTTTCCTCTATCAAACTAATATTTAAACGTTGATCATGGACAATTTACCTTCAAGAAGATCCAAGTGGAAGAACAAATCAACAAGTACGACGAAGGACTTCCTTAGGGCTTTTATTAGCTTTTACATAGCTATTACGTCAGGACTCTTATAAGAATATTCATTTGTAATCCATTATCAAAAAATAAAATAATAATTTTACTTGGTATTCTGTAACGTTTATAAAAGCTTGAGTTCCATGAAACCTTCCATTTCTGCATTCTTGCATTAGCATCCTTCATTTAGCATTTTGCATATGCATATGTCTCTCCTCCGTTGTGTCCTCATCCGGTCTTCTGTCTTTGTCTCTCAGTTGACATTTCGACCATTTGACCAAGCTTGAAGTATTACTAAAGGATAGTAAAGAGAACAAAGGATATGGATTCCATGAATGGTTTCAGAGTAAGGACTAATCCGTTATTTGATCCCCCTTCTGATGAAGATATGCAACAAGTGGGTGTTCCTACACAACCTCAGCCTGTGCAAGACAACTTGGTTGTTCAAGTTTCCCATCCTCTACAGAATGTACCAAATCTTCAGAATGTTCGTACTGAGATGAAGGTGGACGATCCTAGATTTATAGCAATGGAAAAAGGATTCTGTGATTTTAAAGAACAATTGAAAATGATGAAAGGAGCTGATGCATCTGATCTTGATGCTCGTGACCTATGTCTGGTTCCAGGTGTAACCATTCCTTCGAAGTTCAAGATGTCTGTCTTTGAAGTGTACAAGGGTGTTAGTTGTCCAAGATACCACTTGACGATGTTTTGTCGAAAGATGGCTGCTTATGTTGACGATGACGAATTGATGATGCACTGCTTTCAAGAAAGCTTATCTGGGGCATCCTTGATATGGTATATGAAGCTACAAAGGAACTGTATTCAATCTTGGAGAAACTTAGTCGATGCTTTCGTGAAGCAATACAATTATAATTTGGACGTGGCTCAGCAATTACAATTACAATTATGCTTTCGTGATCAACTAGAATGAATGAGTAAGAATGATGATGAATCTTTCAGGGAATATGCTCAGCGATGGAAAGAGTTGACAACCCAAGTTCGTCCACCACTTCCAGAGAAAGATTTAACCAAGATGTTTCTAAGAACACTGCCAGACTCTTGTTATGTTAGGATGGTAGGCGTTGCGCCATTAGATTTCTCCAAAATTGTGGAAGTCGGAGTAAACATTGAGAATGCACTCAAAAGTGGAAGAATTCAGAATGACTTGAACGACCAAGCTAATGAAAAGATTTCAGTCAATGATTCCCAAGAGGAAGGAAGTGTCGATGTTAATGCAGTTTGGGATTCCTCTCAAATCCTGCCAGATCCAGTTCCGGTACCTCATCCTCAACATCAGTATGAAGCGACTGCTCAACGCAAGCAACGACTACCTCATAAGCGAAGGATGATATCTCCAGATCAGCATCAAAATCGACAGGTTCGAAGACGGTTTCAGAATCAGAAGACACCTCTGAATGTTCCAAAAGAAGAGACTTGTTGGTTTGATCTTATCCCAATGACTTATAGTCAGCTATGGTCTTGTTTTTCTAGAAACTCATTAATGACACCCAGAAAGACTAGAATCATGAAGTCTCTCCCACCGTGGTTCAACCCGAACGTCAACTGTGAATTTCATAATGGAGTGTTGGGACATTTGATTGAAGAGTGCAAAGTTTTTCAAGAGAAAATTCAAGAAATGATAGATGATGAAGTGTTGACTTTCAAAGGAGGAAGCCCGGTCGTGAATGGAACCCCGTTACGCTGATATAAGTGAAAACTCCAGAAGATACTGAGAAGGGCTCATCAGCTATCTACTTCGTTTGCTTATGTGTTTTATTTCTTTGATTAAAAAGCATAATTGGCATGTAGAAACTTGTTATTTTGAATAAGTAATGCGATAAATGTTTGTCTTGAAGAAACCCATTCGTGATCAATAAATTTTTTTTTATATACAACTTATAATGCCAACTCTATCCATTTTTTTCCTCAATTCGGTGAAGAATTGGAAGGAGGATGACGAAGTAAAACGCATGATCTCTCGGTGTATGCTTTTGAATAAAACCCTACTGATGATGTAAGGCGTTGTTTCGAACCTCCTAAACACCCAAGACATAAGGAAGTTAAATCCTTTTCAACCTCATTTTTAGCCTGGGGAAATTTTTTTCAATCAGCTTGATTGAACATTTAAACTTTTCCACAAAAGAAAATGAACATCTTTCAAAATGGGTGGGTACAAATAAGCTTTTACCTTTATTTCCTTTGCTTCACAAATCTTAAACTAAGCCCTGATATAACCTTCTAAAGTCCTAATTGAAGTAAGGTTTACTTCGAAAGCACACTCGGTGAGATAACGTTTCCTGACTCCTATTGAGTTATGCTCGATTTTCAATGGCTTTATAAAAATTAGTTTATATCCTAACTAGTGATTTCGGTCACCAGTTATTGGGATATCTCTTTTCAAAACTTCAAGACAAACGTGTGTTGCATTAACAGTTTCGAAATTAACATTTCTGACTTGCTAAATTCGCTTGATATCATAGCGGACATTGATGATGAAACTTGAAGACTCTGCTGACTTGGGGCAAGTTATTTCCAAGTGGTTATTCTGTGCAAACTTGACTTCACCTGAAGAGCTAATTTTTTTTGAAGACTCTATCATAATACCGTCAATCAGGGCTAGTTACTTCGAGATTCGGCGAATCTCTACGAAAGTTTGAAAACAATGGGACGCCATATTTTTCTGTAAAATCCTCTTGGAACGACTTCTTCTCATAACCACATGACTTGGGGCATCTGATAAGTAAAGATTATCTTATCCATTCATAACACCTGTTGTTCAAATGGCGACTATTATGCAGTTCATCAAGACAGAATTACCTTGTTCTTACAACATTCTTCCTCATGTCCCCGATAAATTTTATTTTTGGTGGTCATGACAATTCTTCGATGAAGCTTTTTTGATGCAGAATCCTCAGTGAATCTTCTCCAACTTCACCTTCCTAGTGAAGTGGACGTATTTTATGGACCTTCTATAATGTCGATCTTCTCCGGTATGAATCTCTCCATTAAGGCGGATATTTATTTTATCCATGAAGTTTCTACAGTTATGAGTTTGATCCACTCCTGGTAGATCTTTATTCTCATCTTCAACCCTTCGAGATCAAGGTGTCTTATCCCCAAGTGGAATGTTCTCTATTCCCCAAGAGAAGTTTTCAAGACCTGAAGTAGGAGTGTGATCCCGTATTTGGTTCTCCACCCATCCCCAGTAATACTTCTATCTTCGAAGATTAGTCGGATGTTCGCCTCTAGATGTTTATTCTATCTCCTGCTGCCCCTTGTCGTTTGTTTTGTCAGCATAAGCATATGCATAACATATAGGTAGATGGCATGGCATATGCATTTTGCATCCTTGTGTTTGTTTGTTTATTCTATCTCTTTGATCGTGGCTATCCTCGAGTGGCTAGGGTGTGTCTTATCCCTCAAAATAGAGTTGTCAGCCCTAGGCAGAAAGAGCACAATATTTCTATTTCCCCACAGAGTTTGATTCTCGTGGAAGACGGTTATTTTAGTACATCCCATTTGAGCTCGTGTCTCAATGGTCGAGTCTTGCTTGACAGTTTCTCTTCAGTTATTTCCTAAATTGAATTCGGTCCTTGGCAATCACATTGTGGACATCTCCAACTCTCGAATAAGGATTAAGTGTGCATTTATTTTGCACTCGGCTCCCCAAGAAGTTCTTTCTGAAGATTATTATCCGAAGACGTATACCTCCCCAGCGTTATCAGATTTTCTCAACAATTTACATCTGGATTGCAAGCAGCTCTTCATTTGAGCAACTCATTTCAATAAGGTTTTCTATCAAGATGACAAAGGACAGTCTCTTCAAGACAGTTTTTCCACCCCCAGTGATTATCGACTTGGCAAATGGAAAACCTTACAGACACTTCTCTTTATTTGAGAATTCACAGAACATTTTACAACTACAACAAGGATGCTCCTCAGGAATGTATTCCCCAGCGAATTCATTACACAAGTTTATTTCCATCAAGTGACATCTCCCCAGAAAAGTCGAGGAATTTTATCACATTAGTCTCTCTTTACTTGAGAAGACATACTTTACCATTCAACCGACTCGCATCTCTCCTGAAGATCCCCGACGAAGTTTTGCAACCTCCAGTACATTATGGCTCACAGCCAAGAAGTTCTACAACATCTACAATCTACCATGATTCTACAATCTACAAAAAATTCCAATCCCCTGTGAAGATGCTCTCACGAGTTTTCATCATTTCAGGAAGAGACTGAGACCAGCTCATGACAAACACACCATGACGCTCGGGGAGGTTTTACATCAGAAGACTGAGACCCGTTCGTGGCAAACAAACCATGAGGCGTGGGGAAGTTATTTCAAGAAACTGAGACCAGCTCATGGCATCCAGACCATGACGCTCGGGGAGGTTTATTCAAGCATATTTCATTCCTTGGCTAATCTCGGCATTAGATTACCAGTAGACCTCGGCAGTAGGTATTTATACTTCGTTCCTTGGTTTATCTCGGCAGTAGATTACCAGTAGACCTCGGCAGTAGGTACTTCTATTTCATTCCCTGGCTAATCTCGGCAGTAGATTACCAGTAGACCTCGGGAGTAGGTACTTATATTTCATTCCCTGGTTTATCTCGGCAGTAAATTTCCAGAAGACTTCGACAGAAGTATATCTCCAGCAAACTTCAACATAGAGTCTCGACAACAGATTCCTTAATTTTTACAGTAGATACTTTGGGCAAAAAGTATTCTCGAATCGAATTACTTGTCTCGACAGTAGACTTCTCCAGCTAATAGTTACATTTGACATATACAGTAGATTCCTCAAGAGGATTTCTCTCCCAAGCTTCTCCACAACATATTTACAGATACCTTGTGATTGTCAATCTTCCCCCGTGGAGTCTCGCTCTGTTGAGCCTTTTCTTCCCGTATGATGTGTCTTTCCACTGTGATATCTTTTCCTCACGGGACTGTTTGTCTTGCATTTTCATATCTTTGCATATCTCTTGCATTTGGCGGCTTCTTAGGGCCAAAAATTCATGCTATGTTTGTATTTAAGTCTCTCCTATCTCGTCGAGACGAAGACTTCAATCTCCATATCTCCGGATAGAAGAAACTTAAATAGGGGCATCTGTCACACCCTAATTTTTGACCTTAAGATCCCACCTCCTTGTTTTATGCCTTACATGTTGTCTTTTGCCTTTTATATGTATGTTTATTATAACTAACCAGTTGATGCAGGTACGATAATGACAAGTGTGGACCCTTACAGACAAGTACTTCAGGGCGCAAACATTTGAGGCCTATTATGTTTCCTATGGGGGGCTATCTCGCAGGCTGAGCCATTACTCCCAAAGGGAAATTAGGAACGTTCTTAATGGTGGTTTACGACCAATTTGTTTTGAGATGATAAGATCACATGAGATTTGGTTCACATCAAGAACAACATCATGGTGAAGGAGTGAATTTTTGTTGTTGATTAAGCTATTGAGGAGCTCGTGTTGAAGTCGCCTTTCCCAGGGGTTTGACTGAGGAAAAACAATTACCGCTTCATATTATTCTATTGCACGTGACCAAATCACATGGCTAATTATTAGAGGATTGTTGGGAGAACTAATATTACAATGATAAGGAATTCAACAACTAAGCAATGCAACGAGTGGACATCTGATTTCCTAGTCTACTGCTTTTATTTTATCCATGTTTCGCCAAGAAGGGTAATTAAGGATATAATTTACGAGATGCCTTACATAAAGGACAATAATTTTAATCAAGTGGCCTCTAGGACTCTACATTTAAGATGTTGCTGCTGCTGTGAGACCAGCACAGGAATTTCATGATAGTTATTAAGCTAATGCAAGTCATTACGGTCCAAGGAATTACAAACCGGAGCTTTGAAGAAATACAAGTCATAGAAATAGAAATATTAAAAATTAGAAGTTGAAATGATTACAACTTGACTACAGCTACACAACAGGAGGTCCATCTTCTCAGCGCATAAACCTTACATTAGAAAAAGGGAAGGGGGCACTTCACAACTTCCCATTTAAATATTCATGATACACAACATTCATGATACACAACATTCATGATACACAACCGTTGATATCTGGTAGTTTATTTATGACCCCTACATCATTGCAACACTATATGTGCAACTCGATAATTATTGGAAACTAAGTCCTACGACCCTACATGACTTCACAGTTATAAAAACAATGGATCAGTACAATCATGAGCCACAATCCAACACGAGGTAACATAATCCAATGTCGGATTTACAGGAATTTCTGAGACTGCTCACTTCTTTCTTGGCTAACAAGGAGGTACGCTTTAATTTAGAACCTCTGGCATAACAATAGACGCGTGTCTCGTGCCCCGCTCCTGAACAAATCCGCAACTCAAATCATGTTCTTGCAAAATATTCGCGTCGGGAAGTGCATTAATACGACAAGCTTTGGAATCAGACAAGCTGCAGGTGCATACCAAGAGTGTGGAAATCCTACATCAGAAAAGCCATCAACAATAAATGAGTCAATCGTTTCGAACACCGTAAGAGCAAAGACGTGATATTTAGTCATGGTTTCGGCATAAAATCATTTTAAAACCATGTGTTTATCAAGGTGAAAAGGAAGTTAAAACTGAGTATACTCATCTTTCCATCATGTCAGGGTCATGCTCATGAATCTTCTCAAAGACGTAATCTACAAGGTGGCAACGACAAGTCCAGCCATCTTCTAAGACTCAAATTCGGTGACTTGACAAAGTTCCCTCCACAAGCATGCCGCATCTCCGAGAGTGTCGCCCGTCTTCGAAAAAACTAGCAACACACATGAAGAATACACCCTTGTTACTCGCCAACAGCTTCAGCTTCCGCCAACACACTTCCGTAACCTGCATTCATAATGAGGAATCGGATTATCCGTTAACTTAGAACAACTTGCAACAATACTCATGATTGAATTTGAAGGAGAAACTCAAACACAAATCATTACCGAACCGAAAGCATAAAGGCTCACGGTTGTTCCAGCCAACATTTATTTTGATTGCAGTTTAGTGTAGATGATAGCGGGCCTAAGGGGGCTGAAGGTGAGGAAGTTTCACAGCGTAGCCAGGAATCAGTTAACACTGATAACTTTCCGCATAGCAGAGAATTGAGAATTGTTGTTATGGAAAATGGAGAAGAGTACACCGCAATTCACATTTACCCAAAGGGATCTATTCCATTTACAAGGTTATCATATTCCCTATACGTTTAATACAAGTTCATACAGCGGCTTGAACCGCTACAGGTCAATGTTGAAGTTCTTCGAGAATCGGCGGTAAAGAGAATATGCATTACGATAAGGAGGAACGACGGCCTTCCAGAGGTAGCATGATTCAAAATTCCCTTTTGAAATTGCCAAGGCTCTCAGAGTATCTCCAAATCCATCCATCTGAATTCCTCATCTGTGATTAACAATTGCGAAAAGACCAAATTAGTCAAGAGAAGTGATAGCAAAAGTGATCGCGACTTTCTATGTCTAACACAACTTAACTGCAAGTGTACAGTCTATCGCGTAGTAATAAAAGATATCGATCCCACAAGGACTCGTAATCAAACTAGTGTTCACGGGAGTTACTATGTTTAGCTAGGTAGATAATGTTTAAGGGAATAATTGCTATTACTAAAGGGAACTAAAAACGTTACTTAAAGTATAATTACGTGAATCGATATGCAATAATTATGTTCTTCGGGGATTTGACAAGTTACCGGTATATAAAATATTTTCAGAATTTATTTAAGAAGAAAATAGTGATCTAAAGACCTTTGTCTCACGATGGTTGTTGACGCTAGTCGCAACGCTAAGGCGGAACGTATGTTGTCGCTATCCCGTTCGGGGTTAAAATCGCTTTTTGGAAATCTCTAAGTTCTAATCTATTTTAAAGTGCTTTCGCTGTTATTAAAACAAATACCTAGTGTTTACTATCTGGTCCTATCCGCAGCTGTCGCTTGTTGGTTCGTACCTTAATTAATTTCCCACTGTCGTGGCAAAACTACTTTTAAATAAGTTCTCGCTGTCGCGACGAACGTTTATTCAGGAAATAAGTTTAAACACGCAGACCATAAATAAATTTTGGAAAAGAAAGGTTTTAACCGGTTATTATCAAATCCCGTCTGAATTATTATTACATACCGATTACTCTGGTTTAGCTAGACATGGATTTGGAACAGGTAAAGCGTAAATAAAAGCTGAAATTTAGAACATACATACTGCTGGGAATTAAAGTTACAATTAACGAAATAATAAAAACCTGTAAAGTATCCAATTGGCTTTTGGCCAAATCCCAACGATGTCGGCAGGATTGTGTCTTCAAGCCAATAGAGCGTACAAAGGAAATTGCAGTAACAGAATACAGGAAAAAGAAAGGAAAACAAAAACAAGACTTAAACTAAATTTGCTCTGAAAAATATTTGGGCAGCACTTCGTTATCTGAATGCGGCTCCCTTTCTCAGCTCCCCTCCTTCCCCTTTTATAGAGGTGAAATACTAACGGTTATATCTTGCAGAAGGTGGACTTTGGGGTCAGAGAAAATAGGAAGTAGTGGTCCATTATTTTGGGACTTGGAACTGATTTTTCACGTTTACTGAAGTTCTTTGTTTTTGCCTGCATGAAGGTCGTCACCCATGTGACGGTCGTCACAGCAGCAAAATTTGCATCTACTGTTTTTCATGTTGTTTTCATCTGGTTTTCGTCCATATTTCATCTGTAATTGCTTCTTTTCTTCATATTGTTTTGTTTGGACATGATCTTCAAATACCTGCAAAATATCAGACAAATAACATTGAAAAACCCGAAATCGGATTGAAACCAGTGAAATATTAGTTGAATTATATGTCAATATATATATATATATATATACGATTTTGCGTTATCAAACTCCCCTAAGCTTGAATCTTTGCTTGTCCTCAAGTAAAGGCAGGAAGAATAAAAGTCGGCAAGCACGAGGCAGCTTCCTCGTTCAGAAAGTTGGGAAAAACCGGGATTCTAAATAGGAACAAAACGAGTATGGTGACGACACTGGACTATAAGTCTTCGGAGGTCTCCTTTTTATGCAAATCGGTCCCAATCATGCTACTGCAACTTGGTATCAAGGTTCTCGCGTCAAGTTTACCCTGTTTGTTCTAGCGCAATCACATTAAGCCCGTTGTCCATACACTTTCACGGCAAGTCAACCTGTTAGTGATTATGATCTCACGACTATTTTGATCTTTTCATTGCTCATGAGCTTATACCATTGATTTTCAGTGAGTTTTTGTACCGTTGGGCTAAATGCTCGGGTGAGGAGCACCTAACTTAGAGGGAACATGTCTCTATACTCGGGCTATATAGCTTTCTTTTCATGATTTTTCATTCTTTTAGAGATCATACACTTATTTGCATTGGTTGCTCGCTTAGAAGTGTTTAGGATGGTGCTGACTGCTTGTATAAACTACTTGGGGCTGAGTTTGCGTAGAAACTTGAAACTTTGGTACAAGTAGGTAGTGAAACCGCCTCGCATAAACCGGAGGTCTAAGGTGTCAGGACGGTACTGGTTTTGTTAGAATTTTCGTCTCGGAGTTTCAAAACTTGGTTTGAACTTTGGCGCATTCTCGTGATGCTTTTGAGGAACAACTGAAAAAATTTTGTTTATGTCGAATAAAGTGGGGAAATTTGCGTAACGGAAAAAGACATATAAAAGAGATTTTATTTGCTAAAGTGGGAAAATGTTTGAATTGAAATTACTGAATTGAAAGTACAAGGAAACGGGAAATAAAATGCTCCGCTCCCACACTATCTCAATCAGTGTCCTCACTGATTTGAAAGAATGCGAGATGGAAATACAGAGAAATGAAAATACAGGAAACAGAAAATACAGGAAACAAATAAAGAAAGAAAGGACTAGTCATGGCCTCTGCCTCTGTCGCGACCTCTTCCTCTGGCATGTTCGACTCGGGCCTCAAAGTTCAGAGCGCCAGTGTGATAGATATAATCGTGGAGTCCTTCGAATTGCAAGGTAAGATTTGCCAGGTTCTTAGTGATGGCTTCCTGGCCAGTTTGGAGCTGTTGCATCGTGGTTCTATGCCAAGCTTCGAATTGCTCTGCTCGCTGATTTTGTTGCTGCATCATGGCGAGTATCTGTGTTTGTTGGTCGAGGGATCGGCGGAGGTCTTCTTCAGAGAAGTCGGGCTCCGGACGGTGGCGGCGGCGACGGTAGGATGTGCCTTCAGAAGGAAGTGGTTGTGATGCCTCAGGTTGCTCAGTTTTGTCCAACTCATCTTGCATTTCGTCAACAGACCCTTGGGTATTGGTTTGAGTTGGGGCAGCGGTAGCAGCGGGGGCATTCGGGTCAAAAAGCCAGTTGGCACGATCCTGTGGGTGCATCCGAGTACGTGACGGCATGATAATGCTTCTGATGGTTTTGCCACGCACGACCGGATGGTACCTACCATCGGACCTGGAGCGGATGAGGTGGGAAGCTCTGCAATGGTCGGTGTCGAGAAACACCGAAGGGATTGTATGGAGATTCTGGAGGTGGTTACCGAGGTTCAGGCCTAGTGCAATAGAGGTAACAATCCCGCCAAAGTAAAATGGCTTAGAGCCACGGTTGCAGTTGGCCTGAATGTGGGCCAGGAGGAACGGAGCGGCGTTGATGGGTTCGGAATTGAACATGCAGCGGAGAAAGAAAAGTTCTTTTGAGTTCACCTTGTGGTTATTATCTCTGGCGAAGATAGTATTGCTCAACACTCTATGGAAATACCGGATGGTTGGGTTGTGGATGTGTGTTGCATGCAGAGAATCCCAGCTGTCGGCATCGATTCCAGTCAATTGGGACCAAAGTGCAAAAGCTTCATGTTGAAATTGTTCGGTAACACGGCAGTGAGCATCTTCGCCGCGAGGGAAATGTAGGATGTCAACAATCTGATTTTGATTCAATTGGTAGTTCGTGCCGAACATACGGAAGCAAGCGGTGCCAGAATGTTGGCTAAGGTCGCCGCTAGAGGTGAAGTAACTGAACGAACTGAGGAACTCAAGGGTGAGTTGTTCGTAAGTGGGCTGCGGATTTGTGCACAGATGCCAAATGCCGGCTCTCTGTAGCATCCAGGTGATGCCGTCAAGGAGGCCGAGTTCCGTGAGAGATGGTATGTGCGAATAGTGGGTCGGTTGTAGCGACCGTTGATGGAAGGCGACGTAGTTTGCTCTCTGTTTCTCGCCGGAGTCGCCGTCGCTGAAAATGATATTGCTAAGGTCAGGGGTTTCATTGTTTCTTGCCATGGTTGGATGATGCTGTTGAATTGGGGGAAGAATGAGGTTTCTGCGAAATGAGAAATTGCACAAAATCGGTTAATGAAGATGAAATGGGAGTTGGGATTATATGTAGTAAGGAGGGAAAACGAAATTTTGAAATGGGGTTTGGATGTGTGGTGATGGGAAGTTGATAAGATGGGAGTGAGGGAAGAAACGTAACCTCTGTTATAGCAGATGTCAGATTCTGGACTCGTGACGGTCGTCACCCATGTGATGGGCGTCATGGTTCAGTGACGGTCGTCACACCAGCAAAATTCTGCAGAATGCAGAATTTTGCTACAGGGGTGCTTTTGACATGTTTTTAAGGCTTGTAATTGATACCGCAATGTAATAAATCAGCCAAGAGGCATATGATAACATAAAAACAGAATAAGGGAATAATGAATGAAATTGAAATAACATTTAAAAATGATTGTTTTTAGTGTAATGCATAAGTGAAATGAAACAATGCGAAAATAAAAATAATTGAAAGCGTACAGAAAAACAGGAAAAATAAACTAAACTATAGCTAAAATCTCAGTCCTTTTATGCCTTCAATTCGTCAAATTTCCGGGCGTAGTAATCGAGCTGGTCACAAACTAAGTCCATGAAAACTGATAATTCGGCATGGATGCTTGTTATTTCATTTCTTGCGGTGGTCAGAGCTGCGTCGAAGGTGTCTAATCGGTGCAGAACAGTATCCATTTTGTCAGTGTTTTCTTCAGGAATGGGCTCAGGATAGGTGTTGTAATGTGGAGGGGTCTCAGGGTCTACCTCAGCTTCGGATACAGCATCCTCATAATACATATAATCATGTGCTTCAGAGATGTGATCACTGTCGTACATGTAATCCTGTGGTGTGGATTTAGGTGAAGGAGGTCCCATAGGCTCATCCAATTCGTAAACCCAATTGTCCTTGTTATGGATACTAGTCATCTGATGATTTGGCAATGTGAATAGCTGGACAGGTTTTTCATTGATAAGGTACTCGTAGGGTCCAGGTCCCATGGTTTTTAAAATGCGCCTGTTAAAGCAAAACTGGATATTCATGGGTCGGACGATGCCAAAACTAGTGCTTGCATTTAGGTGGAATCTAAGGCCAAGCTCGTGGGCAATCATTGTCACGAGGCCTCCTATTAGAATGGGTGATTGTGATTCCTGAGTGAGGCGTAGGAAGGATCTCATCATAAAAGGCACGACATTCACTGGACGACCCTGAGAAGCACAGAACAAGATAAACAACTCTTCTTTAGATACTGTAGTAATGTTTTCTTCCTTTCCGAAAAGGGTGTGAGCTAGGATCTTATGAAAGTATCTGAAAGCGGGGTTATGAATCTCATCGTTATACATGCCGTTTGGGTCAGGGTGATAGTCGCCTGTGATTTTACCCCAGAACTGGTTTAGTTCAAAATCAAGATCGTCATCTTCGGCACTGATGAACACATGTGGTCCGCTAAGAAATCCTAGGAGGTTAGCTAATGACATCCGGCTGTGGGTTTGGTCCATTCCAAACATTCTGAAGGTTATCAGCTCTGTGTTTGATCCAAAACCATAGTTGGGTAAGTACCTGAAGGAACTAAGGAATTCGTAGGTGAGGTCCTTATAGGTAGCAAAACGGGTTTTCAATGAGGTGTTCTCCCAGCCTAATTGATTAAACAGGAATTGAATGCTATCAGTAATTCCTAGCTTCTCCATGGTAGACTTATCATAATACAGTGTTAAGGCTATGTCTCTCTCAGTTAATGCTTCAAATCTTGCCTTTTGAGCTAATCCTCGAAAATAAACCTTTGTGAAGTCGTACTCGGCCATACTCGCAGGTTAGTCGGAGAAAAACAGGAGGAAGGTATGAAGGCTTTTAAAATCCTGAAAAGTTTAAAACAGAAATTTTAAGTCAGAATTTTTAGAAACAAAAGGTGGTAGAAATAAAAACAAAGTTTAAATAAAAGAGAAAATAATGAAACAAAAAAAATAGTAGCAATTTAAGTTTAAAAATTTGTTAAAATTTCAAAGTAAGATTTCAAATAAAAATGAGAATGAAATACAGTAAAGAGGGAAATACGGGAAAATTGGGTTGCCTCCCATTAAGCGTTGTTTTTAACGTCAAAAGCCTGACAGTAGCTTGGTGACAAGCTATTCGGGGGTTTGAGCAGGAAGCTCGAGCAATGTTATACTGCTGACTTGAGGGTTGTTTTCGTTCTTATTATAATGTTTTAAACGTTGCCCGTTTACGATAAACGGTGCATTCGTCTTATCGGTAATTTCAACAGCTCCACTTTGAAGTACTTTAGTCACTTCAAAAGGTCCAGACCACCTAGATTTTAGTTTACCTGGGAAAAGATTCAATCTTGAATTAAATAGAAGTACGATGTCTCCCACACTGAATTGTTTCCGGACTGAACGTTTATCATGCCATTTCTTAGTTTGTTCTTTGTAGATACGGGCATTTTCGTAAGCGTCCAATCTAAGTTCTTCTAATTCGTGTGTGTCGCTACTGCGAAAATCGGCGCCGGCTGAACAGAAGAGTCGCCACTGTGCGTTATTTATCCCAATGGAGGGAAAGGAAACGCTCAGAGTAAACCTACCGCAAAGATGGGAAAGGAATGGTCATCGCAACCAAATCCTGGATTCGGGAGTCAGTTACGCAAGGGGAAGGTATTAGCACCCCTCACGTCCGTCGTACTCGACGGGATCCACGTTTGTTTTCTAGTACGGATTGTTATTCTATCTACTCTACAGGTCTGGGGTTAAAAGAAAATAAAATGACTCGGCAAAGTATCGCACTTTATGCCTACGTATTCCCGTCTGGAACGAGAAATCAGAGTCAACGTAGTTCGCCTACCTACTGGAAAGGAGGGGAAGTTTGCTCGCTAGGACATCACATCCTATGCCTACGTACTTTCATACAGCATGAAAGATGAGAGCAAACGTAGTTCGGACCACGTACGACACAAGTTTGTCTTGACTGTTTTTTTTATCCTTCTGAAAAAGGTTTTCTCCTTTTTACGGGTCCAAGCGGACAAAAATGACTCTTTTGATTGGTTTACAGTCTTTTATGCAAGAACTGTTTTTTATTGATGTTTAACCTCTTATTACTGTGTTTTTGATTGTTTTGAGATGAGAAGAGAAAGAGCTCTAAAACCTAGGGTTAAAATGGGAATCAAAATCTACCCTAATGTTGTCATGCATGGATGAGAACCTAATGTCTGTCATATTTCTCTCTTGCGCAGAGAGAAACAGAGATCCTAAGGGATAAACGGGAAAGCAACAACATATATACAGTAAAGCAGTAAAATGCATGAATGCAGCAATACAAGCGAGGCAAGGGAGTCCCACTCAACCTCGAACCTGGAAAACAATGGGCAAAGTGAAATGGCTTCACTTCAACCTAAGGGGAAAAATTAACAAACAATACAGCAAAGAAAAATAAACCCCAAAAACCCAGCTCTGACAGCTCCCCAGCTCCTACAGTAGCAACTTTGAAAACATCCAACTCCGACAGTTGATAAACAGCAAAACAGTAACCTCTTCAATTAAACTCCAAAGTCAAAACTCCAATGATACCCAAGATACAACAAGCTTCCATCTCCAAGAAATCACCAGGCTCAAGCAAGCACAGAATCTTACCTAGTTGACAGCATCAGACATCAGATAGCTCCAAACAGTAGTAAACCCTAGCTTTAACAGCTGCACAGTGTTGACATGAATAATCTTCATCTTTGTCAATCTTTGATCTTCATCTCTATCTTCAATGGCTTATTTCTTCAAGGCAAGCACTCTAGCAAAGAATTGATTTATCAGAATAAATTGAATGTCAAACAGTTCATTGACAACCAAAGGAAGCCTATGAATAGTTGACATTGTAACAGACTGTTTCCCTCAAAGTTCTACCTCTAAGGTAAAACCACTTATCCCTACAAGGGAGGGAGGTGAATACCATGGAGGGACTTTATGTCATAGAGAGGAATGGAAGCAAAGGGAGCTATCCATGTTTGTACAAAACAATTCAGTCTATTCTAAGGCTCTGCTTATTCCTATTATTTCCTATGCCTTCAAAACATCTTCAATCCAAGAAATCTTCAAGCTTCAACATTGATTATCATCTTCAATCTTCTCTTTTGATGTCTTCATACTCCACAAGCTCAAACCATGCCCCATACCCCACAGAAAAGCCCAAAAGCCTAAACAGACAAATATAAACCCCAAGTGGGAACACCAAACAAACACACCATTTGCAAAATATACTAAAAATAGTAAAATAGTATTTAAGATTCTAAGATTTATTCTAAGGGGATTTCTACATATACCTTACATACCCTATATGTCCCATAACCTAATTCATGCTAAAAAAACTCCAAAAGAAAATGTTAGAATGCACCTATGTTGAGTTTGAACCCTAATTGTACTAACCTAATGTTCTCTAATCAAAACTAATCAAGATTAATCCAAAAAAATGTGGAATAAATCCAGGGGGAACTTAATGTTCTAATCTAGCTAGTACAAAAAGAATGGAATCAAAATATGAATTTAAATTGCTAAACAAAATTCACCAAAATGTATGTACAAACAAAATAAAAACAAAAAGCAATTAAATGTGAAAATTCACCATAAATGGAAAAAGGCCTAAAATACTATTTTTATTTTCTTATAATTTTCTTGAGACACTTATTAAAATGAAGGAAAAAATCCCATGTTAAAATGATCATTTTTTGATTTTATATGAATTGTTTTGTAAACTATGCAAATATGAAATAAAAAGAAAATGCAATTAAAATGGGCAAAACAGAGGGGGGGGTCAATAGCAGTTATTTCCTTTAGCATTACATTGGGCCCATAAAAGGGGGGTGTTGAGAGCAACAGCGCTGGGCCCATGCACGAATCCAGAACAAAAACCAAAAAAAACATATGCGCAGGGGGTGCGAATAGCCATGAATTCGCTTGTTATTCCTGTTGGGCCTCCAACGGGGGGTGCAGATAACAACTCTGCAAGGCCCAAATGCAAACACCAAAGGGAGAGGGGGGATGCTAAAAGTATCAAAGGGAATGTGATCAGTAATCTATGCAATTGGGCCTAAGCCCGAGTTTAATTCAACCCAACATCAGCAACACCAAAACCCTAAAAAAAACTCCTCAAATCCTTCAATCCAATGTTACTGTTCATCTTCCCTAATCAACCCTAGCGCCGTTCTCACTGAATCTCCATTCTCACCCCTGAAACTCCCTAACAACTCTCAATAATCCATCTCACAAACACCCTCTAGTTCTCAACTAAAACGCGAAAAGAAAAAACTACCATGGATGAAGCGTTCAGAGCAAACCTGGAGGAAATTGCAGGAGGATCTTGAAGTATCGATGAGTGTTCTTGCGAATCTGGCGAAGAAGAACACTATCGAGCGGACGATCGATGAGTCTGAAGAACACTTCCGGTGAAAATCTGAAGGATGCGATGGGCCTGAAAAAGAATGTTGGACGAGGGTTGACAAATCCAGAAGAAGTGTCCGAGTTTATTCGTGAAGATCGAAGAAATCTGGAGATTTGACGTTAAACAATCTTGAATGTTCTTGCGAAGAACATGAAGAGGACGAACACCGTGTTGGAGACGGTTACAACAAGCTTGATGATCAATTTCTGGAAATGGCTTGAGGTTTGGGGGTTGCTGATAACGATCGAGGCGAGTGCTTGAATCTGATGACTATTAGGGATCTCGAATAGATCGAAATTTTGATGAACATAACGCTTCTGGAAAAACTGGACGAGGATTAGTCTCGGATGAATATAGTGGCGTTTTCTGGAATCGCGTCTGATGAAGGTCTGGAAAACTCTTTGAAGTTCTTGAAGATCTGGGAAATCGACGGAGGAAGATTCATGATGATTGATGAAGGCGATGAAGATTAGATGAATTTTCAGAAGAATGGTGAAATTTGCAGATTCCGGTGGGAGGTTACGGTGGTCCGGCGACTGTTAGGGTGGTCGGCGATGGTTGGTTAGGGTGGTTGCATGGCCGGCGGCCATGCATCCGGTGAGGGCTGAGGAGTGGACAGGTGGCGGTAAGGAGTGAGGAGGACGAGACGCGTGGGAGTGGAGTTAGTGCATGGAGGCCACGTGTGTGTGGACGGTGTGAGTGGAGTGTGTGAGTGTGAAACGTGGCTGAGTCTGAGGGATTGAGAGAGTGAGGTGTCCAACCTTCAGATACACGCGTGGCGTTGCTATTTATGTGACAAGTGGCGTGTGGACCCTCTGACTGGGCTTGAATGACTTGGATAATGGCCCATTAAGGCTTAACCTGATTAGTGGACTAAAAACAAAATTAACACTGAAAATTAATCTAAAACGAAAATCAATTAAAAACCTAATTAACCTATTAAAAAACCTAATTAATCTATAAAACGAAAATAAAAAAATAAAACCTAATTAAATCTACCATTATCCCTAATTAATCCTAAAATGAAAATTAAAAATAAAATCCTAATTAATAGAAAAACATTTAATATCTAAAACTATTTTTAAAAACTAATTAAATCTGAAAAAAACAAATAAACTCTAAAAAACACTAATATCCATTTTTTAAAAATCTATTCTATTTAAAAGAAACATAATATCTATTCTCTATTTTTTTTAAAAGAAAATCAATATCTAATTATATCTATCCTTTTTTAAAAGAAACTATTAAAAGGAAAATACTATCTAAAATCTTTATTATCTATTAAATCTCTAAAAAAGGAAAATCTATTTAAAACTCTAAAAAATTATAAAAAAATCTATTAAATCCAGAAAAATCCATTTAAATGCATTAAAAAATCTAGAAAATACAAGAAAAATCCTAAAAATTTCCAGGAGGCCGATTAAATCGATTAAAACCCAATTGCGCAACCGTAGCGAAACCTGGGCACCGAGATGACTTGAAAACACAGGAAACGAACACCAATTCTCAACAGACTTATTCTAACCGGCCTGAACTGCCTGAAACGCCAGGGGCTATAATCCCGATAAAATCAATCTGACTGATGAAAATGCAATGCATGCAGTATGCGAATGCGAATGCAAAATGCGTTGAAACATAAACCAGATATGGGAACCGGTTGGTCAAATTTTGGGGTGCAACAGCTGCCCCTATTCAAGCAGCTTGGACCCGAATGGGTGAAGAGCGAACGGCCTTCAAACATTCGAGGTACGAGACGGTTGAATACCAATAAAACCCGGAAATTTGCCAACTGCAAAAAATAAACCGCAAAATAACTGCACCACTACTTGGGGAACAATATCCACAGATCTGATTTCAACACTATTTTGTCAATATTGGAATAAACTTAATGACTTCACTGGGAGAATACTTTTGTCGAATATAAGAACGCGATTCTGTCTTGTCATGGGACACATACTATGTTCCCTACGGGGAAATCATCCGTCTAGATACAGGAAAGTTCATCTGCCTATCTCTCACGGGACACATGCGTCGGTCTAGTAACACTTCGTCCGCCTATCCAATACGGGAATATCCTTTTGTTTATATCACACAAACTCTTCATCCGCCTATCCAATGCGGGAATACACTTCTGTCTATCTAATATGGGAAAATACATCTGTATAAATTTCATGAAACCTTCATCCGCCTATCCACTACGGGAACATACTTCTGTCTACATCACAGGAAAATCTTCATCCGCATATCCAATACGGGAATACACTTCTGCCTACATCACAGGAAATCTTCTTCCGCCTATCCAATACGAGAATACACTTCTGTCTACATCACAGGAAAATCTTCATCCGCCTATCCAATACGGGAATACACTTCTGCCTACATCACAGGAAATCTTCTTCCGCCTATCCAACACGGGAATACACTTCTGCCTACATCACAGGAAATCTTCTTCCGCCTATCCAATACGGGAATACACTTCTTCCTACATCACAGGAAATCTTCTTCCGCCTATTCAATACGGGAATACACTTTTGTCTACATCACAGGAAATCTTCTTCCGCCTATCCAATACGGGAATACACTTCTGTCTACATCATAGGAAATCTTATTCCGCCTATCCAATACGGGAATACACTTCTGTCTACATCACAGGAAATCTTCTTCCGCCTATCCAATACGGGAATACACTTCTGTCTACATCACAGGAAAATCTTCATCCGCCTATCCAATACGGGAATACACTTCTTCCTACATCACAGGAAATCTTCTTCCGCCTATCCAACACGGGAATACACTTCTGCCTACATCACAGGAAATCTTCTTCCGCCTATCCAATACGGGAATACACTTCTGTCTACATCACAGGAAATCTTCTTCCGCCTATCCAATACGGGAATACACTTCTGTCTACATCACAGGAAATCTTCTTCCGCCGATCCAACATGGGAATACACTTCTTCCTACATCACAGGAGATCTTCTTCCGCCTATCCAATACAGGAATACACTTCTTCCTACATCACAGGAAATCTTCTTCCGCCTATCCAATACGGGAATACACTTCTGTCTACATCACAGGAAATCTTCTTCCGCCTATCCAATATGGGAATACACTTCTGTCTACATCACAGGAAATCTTCTTCCGCCTATCCAATACGGGAATACACTTCTGTCTACATCACAGGAAATCTTCTTCCGCCTATCCAATACGGGAATACACTTCTGTCTACATCACAGGAAAATCTTCATCCGCCTATCCAATACGGGAATACACTTCTGCCTACATCATAGGAAATCTTCTTCCGCCTATCCAACACGGGAATACACTTCTGCCTACATCACAGGAAATCTTCTTCCGCCTATCCAATACGGGAATACACTTCTGTCTACATCACTGGAAATCTTCTTCCGCCTATCTAATACAGGAATACACTTCTGTCTACATCACAGGAAATCTTCTTCCGCCTATCCAATACGGGAATACACTTCTGTCTACATCACAGGAAATCTTCTTCCGCCTATCCAACACGGGAATACACTTCTGCCTACAACATAGGAAAATCTTCATCCGCCTATCCAATACGGGAACATACTTCTGCCTACAACACAGGAAAATCTTCATCCGCCTATCCAATACGGGAATACACTTCTGTCTACATCACAGGAAATCTTCTTCCGCCTATCCAATACGGGAATACACTTCTATCTACATCACAGGAAAATCTTCATCCGCCTGTCCAATACGGGAACATACTTCTACCTACAACACAGGAAAATCTTCATCCGCCTATCCAATACGGGAATATACTTCTGCCTACAACACAGGAAATCTTCATCCGCATATCCAATACGGGAACATACTTCTGCCTACAACACAGGAAATCTTCATCCGCCTATCCAACACGGGAACATACTTCTGCCTACAACACAGGAAATCTTCTCGGACATAGCATCTTTCTTATTCGCTGTAGTAACTAACTCCGCTGGGGATATTCCGAAAACAACTGTCAAACACTTGTCTTGATAACAAGTGGCTACTTCTGAACTTTGATTTTATGAAAACCTGAAACGCTGCCGCAACAACAAATCTTGAAGAAAACATTCTGCTGGCCGGATACAATACCGCCTCAATTGACAACTCTGTGGGGAAAATAATAAACTGAATTATGACATCACACGTCTCCCGGCGAGACCTCAATTGTCTTGTAATATCTGAGCTTTTAGAGCTCCATACTCCTATTGAGAACCACACCTGAAAGCAAAAAGTCAACCAACCTGATCTATGTTTCAAAATGCGTATGTTTGATAATGGCGTAATGCTCCATACAATATGGAAATGCTACGCGTTTTTTGTTTGTTGGATGCAAATATGACACTATATGCCGATGCAAATGCAGGCTCGAACTGCTGGGATAGCTCTAGCAAGCTTGCTTCATCAATCTTGGCCGTCAAGGACAAATATCACCCTGCTGGGGAGTGAACGGGTATCACAAAGTATTTCGGCAAAATAAATTCCAGGACACACAACCAACTCTGTCGGGGAGAGTTTTAACCTTTGATTTCCACTGGGAGGAAAGAAAACACTTGCTGAAAACAGAGAACTCCGCTGGGGACGAAACGACTCTCTTGGGGAAAATAAGTTGACTCCGTTGGGGAGAATAAATGACCCTACTGGGAAGGGAATCTCTGCTGGGGAGAGTAGACTGTCTGGGTACAGCTCACAAGTTCGGAAATATTAGTCTTCTGAGGCTAAACAACGCTGCTCGGGATAGGGAATCCTTTTGGGGGACACCACACCGTCTGAATACAGCCTACAATCTTGGAATCATCAATTCTGTTGAATACAAATGACCCTGATGGGAAAAGTAAACCATCTGGCTATAGTTCACGAACTCGGGACTATCATTGTGCGAAGGATAGACATCTTGTGGCGAGCATTAATCTTGACCTGCTGGAGAGTATCCTTTGGATGGGCTGCGACTAGCTGGGGAAATTGATCCTTCTTCACTAAAGAACATTGTTATCTCAGCTTCGGGAAATGAAGTACGACCTGCGCGGGGATTCACCTCGCATAATGATCAAGTCTTTCATCAAAAGCCTCTGGTTAGGGAAACATGAACTCTATTCCTTCTCGGAAATTTGCCCCAGAAATACCAACATGCCCCGGTCTGAGCATTTTGTCTGGAAAGGAAAGGCTATCCATAGTGCTACTCATAATACCTTTCCCCTGAATCGGCACCAACCTTCTGATAAGGACTCTTCGATCTCTGTACCCTGACGGTTAGATCTGAACTGTTCCTGCACGTTAAACCCAAAAGAATGTCCCAACAACATCTTTTGTTTTTAGGGTGATCTGTCCCAGTCTTGCAACAATCTTTTGCCCCTGATCGACTGACTCGTGGAGCAGTGCCCATAGCTGCGAGAGATTTGCCAAATTCGACCTAATTGTCCCAGGTTAACTGATTCTCGAATGTACGACTTTACTAGGGATAACCGAATGTGCCAAGTAGTATGGGGCTTCTGTACATCCGTGATAGGTCATACACTCCTGATGCTGGACAATACCATATCTGAATTCACGGCTTCTAGTAGAAGGGTCAATGGGTGGCGGCACGGTTTCCCGATATTTTCCTCAAACTTGAAGATTGGCTGAATCTGCTCAAGTAGCTCTGAGTAACTCTGATGACACTGAGAAGAACAATTCTTTCGCCTCTGTTATGCCCCAGCCTGCAGGAACCTCTGTGGGATAGTCTGAAAGTCTGTACCCTGATGAACTGCCCCAGTATTCTGAACTTCTGCGAGATACTTCAAATTGAATGCATCTCGAATAAAGAATAACTTCCGCGCTCTTAGGATGGCCTGCCCCTGTCTGCAATGACTTTGCCTTAATATGGTTCTTGAAAAACCCACTCTGAACCGAAAGCACCTTGCTACGATACGACCTTGCGATGGCTTACCCCGGTGTTTGCACGACAAAAGGATTCCCTCAATTCAACAACTATCAACATAGTGACTTGCCCTTGAACGAGCGTTGAGCGACTTAACCTGCCCTGATCAAACATAGCATTCTGGATAACTGCCCCTGATTGGCTCTCGAGAAGATTCGCTTCTGATCAACTGCTTCTCAAGTAAACTGCCCCGTAATCAATCGATGCTTCGGGACTGGTCCTCAGACCGACTGATTCTGAACTCACTGAAAGTCAATGCTCCGGATTCGCGGGATTTCACAACATACACCATTCTGGTCCAGACTGCTGAATTATTCAGTCCTGTTTGATTATTCCCTGGTAGAATTTCCTTCCTGTCAACTACCGACCTGCAAGTAAAATTGTTCAGTCCCGAATGGTAATTTTAATGCAGTGCTCATGCAAATTTTGAAAAAATTGTGCTGTCACTCATTTACGTGTCATGATTGTGAGTGACGAATGAACCAAAGTTCAAACGTAGTGCTTACGTGATCAGTGAAAAATACAACAAGGATATGACTAGCAAATCAAGAGGGAGTCAGGTTACTCAACCTTATCGTAATGCGCTTTCAGGATAAACCCTGCCTCAATTAGGTCTTTTAAGGGTTGTATCGTGGTCGGGTTCACGGTTCGTGAAACAACGGATATTTGGCTCAAATTATGATTTGTACCCACCCCTTCTACGTGATGATCTCCGATCCTAAAGTTCAGTTAACTTGGCACAAGCGCTCGCCTCTTCGAGAGGTATGTTGAATGGTAAGAACCATAGTTAGGGAACTCACAAGGTTTTTTTCTCGGAGTGACAGTTACTCCTTTTCGTTTTCGGTGTCTGTATCCACACGACTTTGTCCTTGTTCGAGGATTTTTCTTTTTATATCCTTTCTTTTCGTTCTTTTGATTCCCTAACTTTTGCCTGGACTGACTCCCTTTGAGTTCTTTTCGATTTTTTCTTTTGCAGTCCAGCGGGATGCCCTAATTTTTGCCTAAGTATTAGCTTTCCAGCTTTTTCTTTTTCTTTTTACTTAGCGGGCTCTCTTATTCTTTCTTTTTTCTCTTGGAACAAAGTCGTGTGACACTGGTTGTCTTGATTTCTCCGAAAGGATTGCAACTGTCTTACTCCTGATTGGTGAGTTTTAACCATTGTGGTTGACGAGATGCGACCTCTTGAGAGGCGTAAACTGTGATTGGTCCTCGAATGGCAACACTCCTCTATAAGACTTGAACGCTCGGTCAAGCTAACTGACAACTACCCTGCCCCGGGTTAAGATGTGAGGGTTAAAAAAGTCCGAAAAATTTCTACTTCCTGGCTCGAAGTGGTTAACAAGGGACTAACTCCTTATATCTCCAGTGTTTAGGGGATTTGAAACAATGCCTTGTACGTCATCAGCAAGGTTTTATCTGAAAGCATACGATCGTCGATTATGAGTATTCAGTTTCGTCATCCTCCCTCCAATCTTTGCTAATCATAGTGATAAAGTGGAGTAAATAAAATGCAAGTGTCAGTGCAATGTAATAAATGAGCAACAGCGACATGATTAATTCAGAAAAATGCATAGTCACTTTATCAATATTACCATTCGAAACAAACAATATTTAACAGCAAGTAGTAACTAACAGAAAAGAAACTGCAAATGCAAATGATAACAGCCCAAGGACTGCCAATGCTGAGGGTGTCGGCCTGTCTGGACCACTGGCTTCTCGAAAATAAACCCTCTGAATCTGCGAGCTCAGGCAGCTGAGAGGTAGGCGTGAACAGACAGAACTCCTCCTGGAAAGGAAATGCACTCTTGGTCGATTGATTGTTATACTGTCGCCTAAAAAGCTTTGCGATCTTTAGTTGAGTGCCCCGGGGATCCGTCATGGTAACTACACTGAACGTGGGGATTGTACCCAGGAGGGTAAGATTCTGGCACAGGCTTAAGAGTTGTAAGTTTCGCCAAAGAATTCTGGATCAAAGATGGCAGTATCTGGCTATACGGCATAGACACTGGATGGGAAGGAGCATTCCTCTGTTCCAAGTTGTTACAAGGTCTGTTCTGATTCTGGCGCTGATTCTGATAACCTCGACCACGAGTTCGCTGATTTGCAGGAGAAGTGACATAACATTCCTGATAGGGTGCCCCAGGCACAGTTGTCTGTCCAACATAACAAGACACAGGAGGTACTGATCTTTGAGAAGGTGAAGAACCAACAGGTTTCAACGACTCATCTCGAGGATACTCAACATCTGGCATGATTGCATTGATTTCAACTCCTTCATTCTGATAATCATAAAGAGATTCAGCTTCACTAGCCTGACCGTTTGAAATAATCTGAATTTTCCCGATTTTGTCGCATGCTCAATGCGTTCCCCAAATCAATTCAGAAAAATTTGACGTAACTCCAAGCATTCTTTCGAGGTACGAGCTCTCCAGGGAGTTTACAAACATGCTCATTAACTCTCGGTCTAGGAGCGGAGGCTTCACTCTGGCAGCAAATTCTCTCCATCTCTGAACATACTTCCTGAAAGGTTCATCGTTCCTTTGAGACAATTCTTGCAACTGCATGCGACTAGGAGCCATGTCTAGATTATAATCGTACTGCTTCAGCAAAGCTCTGGCTAAAACCACCCATGATCGGATCTGATCACTCTCTAACTGCATATACCAACCCAGAGATGCCCCAGTCAGACTATCCTGAAAGCAGTGAATCATCAACTTGTCGTCTTGCACAAACGAAGTCATTCTTCGGCAGAACATCACCCAACGTTGCTTCGGACAGCAATCCCCTCTGTACTTCTCAAATCTCGACGCTTTGAACTTCAGAGGTAACACCGGGCCAGGAACCAAACACATGTTTGCAGCATTCAGGTTAGCAGCATCTTTGACTTTCAAGGCTTTCACCCCTTCTTCCAACACTCGGAGCCGTCTATCATACTCAAGAGCTCTTGGGTCTTCAGTCCTTGCTAATGGGATCTCTCTTCGGATATTCTCCATAAGGGGGACAACACCTTGACTGTCGATAAGAGAAACTCGTTCATTGCGGACAACAAACTGCTCACGTCGATCTCGGTCCCTGACGGGAGGTTGCACAAACTGGTCTACAGTAAGGTGGTTCACTTGCGGGAAGTCTTCATCATGCAGGGAACCATACCAAGGATTGGACGTCGCAGTAAACCTTGACAAGGTATCAACAAACCGGAAGTGGCTCTCTGACATAGCTACCAACAACCTTCAGCTGACTTCACTGCTCAATTCTGCCCCAATCTATTTCAACCCCTTGGTCGTCTTCTATCAATCAACACTTGCTCAGACCAATCACCGGAAAACTACCCTCAGAATCAAAGCAACGACTGGATAAGAGCTCTGGCTAGCTGGAGAATGATATGTAATATGATGTAAACATGTTTATGCAAATGCAATGCAATATGCAGCAAATACGGGATCACAACCCCTGGCTGAGAAGCTCAATCCACAATATTGGCCTCAAATAGACCCACAGACTGCTCAAGACCATCCACGATGCTCCAACCTGGTCTCTGACAGACCCAATAACACTGTCCTCAGATATCAACACCACTGAATCTCAATCAAGAAAACCGGTAATCTGGAGGTCAAGTTACCTGCATGTCCCAACCCCTCTCACAGGTAGGTGTCCTAATAACTGACACAAGGTACGGCATCCTATGCAGTCGTTGGCGTCACAGACTTTCAGGACGGATGATACGATACCCAGAAGGTGTGGCATCATCATGTCCTGAAGAGGCCTCACTTAGCCAACTTCCAAATGATCGGTCCCCAGAGTCGACAATCCAACTAACCAACAACCCCTTCAACCCAAAGGGTTGAAAAAGAAGCCAACCAGAAGAACCTCGTCTGAGCGTGGATTTCATGAGACACTAGTACATGCAAAGCATGCACGCGCCCACTAATTTCCACTCTAATTCTAGGTGCACTCAAGCCCAGGTCCGGCTTATCTCTCAATCATAGAACCCCCTCATACCCACAGCAATAATCACAATAATATAATGCTGAATGTAAATGACTGAAAAGTAAATCCATACAAAATCCTCGACGGGAAAACAAGCGCTAGGATTGACTCGCGTAGGGAACCGTTGGAGTCCGCAGCAGAGTCGCCAGCTGTCGCTACTGCGAAAATCGGCGCCGGCTGAACAGAAGAGTCGCCACCGTGCGTTATTTATCCCAATGGAGGGAAAGGAAACGCTCAGAGTAAACCTACCGCAAAGACGGGAAAGGAATGGTCATCGCAACCAAATCCTGGATTTGGGAGTCGGTTACGCAAGGGGAAGGTATTAGCACCCCTCACGTCCGTCGTACTCGACGGGATCCACGCTTGTTTTCTAGTACGGATTGTTATTCTATCTACTCTACAGGTCTGGGGTTAAAAGAAAATAAAATGACTCGGCAAAGTATCGCACTTTATGCCTACGTATTCCCGTCTGGAACGAGAAATCAGAGTCAACGTAGTTCGCCTACCTACTGGAAAGGAGGGGAAGGTTGCTCGCTAGGACATCGCATCCTATGCCTACGTACTTTCATACAGCATGAAAGATGAGAGCAAACGTAGTTCGGGCCACGTACGACACAAGTTTGTCTTGATTGTTTTTTTTATCCTTCTGAAAAAGGTTTTCTCCTGATTACGGGTCCAAGCAGACAAAAATGACTCTTTTGATTGGTTTACAGTCTTTTACGCAAGAACTGTTTTTTATTGATGTTTAACCTCTTATTACTGTGTTTTTGATTGTTTTGAGATGAGAAGAGAAAGAGCTCTAAAACCTAGGGTTAAAATGGGAATCAAAATCTACCCTAATGTTGTCATGCATGGATGAGAACCTAATGTCTGTCATATTTCTCTCTTGCGCAGAGAGAAACAGAGATCCTAAGGGATAAACGGGAAAGCAACAACATATATACAGTAAAGCAGTAAAATGCATGAATGCAACAATACAAGCGAGGCAAGGGAGTCCCACTCAACCTCGAACCTGGAAAACAATGGGCAAAGTGAAATTTCTTCACTTCAACCTAAGGGGAAAAATTAACAAACAATACAGTAAAGAAAAATAAACCCCAAAAACCCAGCTCTGACAGCTCCCCAGCTCCTACAGTAGCAACTTTGAAAACATCCAACTCCGACAGTTGATAAACAGCAAAACAGTAACCTCTTCAATTGAACTCCAAAGTCAAAACTCCAATGATACCCAAGCTACAACAAGCTTCCATCTCCAAGAAATCACCAGGCTCAAGCAAGCACATAATCTTACCCAGTTGACAACATCAGACAGCAGATAGCTCCAAACAGCAGTAAACCCTAGCTTTAACAGCTGCACAGTGTTGACATGAATAATCTTCATCTTTGTCAATCTTTGATCTTCATCTCTATCTTCAATGGCTTCTTTCTTCAAGGCAAGCACTCTAGCAAAGAATTGATTTATCAGAATAAATTGAATGTCAAACAGTTCATTGACAACCAAAGGAAGTCTATGAATATTTGACATTGTAACAGACCGTTTCCCTCAAAGTTCTACCTCTAAGGTAAAACCACTTATCCCTCCAAGGGAGGGAGGTGAATACCATAGAGGTACTTTATGTCATAGAGAGGAATGGAAGCAAAGGGAGCTATCCATGTTTGTACAAAACAATTCAGTCTATTCTAAGGCTCTGCTTATTCCTATTATTTCCTATGCCTTCAAAACATCTTCAATCCAAGCAATCTTCAAGCTTCAACATTGATTATCATCTTCAATCTTCTCTTTTGATGTCTTCATACTCCACAAGCTCAAACCATTCCCCATACCCCACAGAAAAGCCCAAAAGCCTAAACAGACAAATATAAACCCCAAGTGGGAACACCAAACAAACACACCATTTGCAAAATATACTAAAAATAGTAAAATAGTATTTAAGATTCTAAGATTTATTCTAAGGGGATTTCTACATCTACCCTACATACCTTATATGTCCCATAACCTAATTCATGCTAAAAAAACCCCAAAAGAAAATGTTAGAATGCACCTATGTTGAGTTTGAACCCTAATTGTACTAACCTAATATTCTCTAATCAAAACTAATCAAGATTAATCCACAAAAATGTGGAATAAATCCAGGGGGAACTTAATGTTCTAATCTAGCTAGTACAAAATGAATGGAATCAAAATATGAATTTAAATTGCTAAACAAAATTCACCAAAATGTATGTACAAACAAAATGAAAACAAAAAGCAATTAAATGTGAAAATTCACCATAAATGGAAAAAAGCCTAAAATACTATTTTTATTTTCTTATAATTTTATTGAGACACTTATTAAAATGAAGGAAAAAATCCCATGTTAAAATGATCATTTTTTGATTTTATATGAATTGTTTTGTAAACTATGCAAATATGAAATAAAAAGAAAATGCAATTAAAATGGGCAAAACAGAGGGGGGGTCAATAGCAGTTATTTCCTTTAGCATTACATTGGGCCCAGAAAAGGGGGGTGTTGAGAGCAACAGCGCTGGGCCCATGCATGAATCCAGAACAAAAACCAAAAAAACATATGCGCAGGGGGTGCGAATAGCCATGAATTCGCTTGTTATTCCTGCTGGGCCTCCAACGGGGGGTGCAGATAACAACTCTGCAAGGCCCAAATGCAAACACCAAAGGGAGAGGGGGGATGCTAAAAGTATCAAAGGGAATGTGATCAGTAATCTATGCAATTGGGCCTAAGCCCGAGTTTAATTCAACCCAACATCAGCAACACCAAAACCCTAAAAAAACTCCTCCAATCCTTCAATCCAATGTTACTGTTCATCTTCCCTAATCAACCCTAGCGCCGTTCTCACTGAATCTCCATTCTCACCCCTGAAACTCCCTAACAACTCTCAATAATCCATCTCACAAACACCCTCTAGTTCTCAACTAAAACGCGAAAATAAAAAACTACCATGGATGAAGCGTTCAGAGCAAACCTGGAGGAAATTGCAGGAGGATCTTGAAGTATTGGTGAGTGTTCTTGCGAATCTGGCGAAGAAGAACACTATCGAGCGGACGATCGATGAGTCTGAAGAACACTTCCGGTGAAAATCTGAAGGATGCGATGAGCCTGAAAAAGAATGTTGGACGAGGGTTGACGAATCCAGAAGAAGTGTCCGAGTTTATTCGTGAAGATCAAAGAAATCTGGAGATTTGACGTTAAACAATCTTGAATGTTCTTGCGAAGAACATGAAGAGGACGAACACCGTGTCGGAGACGGTTACAACAAGCTTGATGATCAATTTCTGGAAATGGCTTGAGGTTTGGGGGTTGCTGATGACGATCGAGGCGAGTGCTTGAATCTGATGACTGTTAGGGATCTTGAATAGATCGAAATTTGGATGAACATAATGCTTCTGGAAAAACTGGACGAGGATTAGTCTCGGATGAATATAGTGGCGTTTTCTGGAATCGCGTCTGATGAAGGTATGGAAAACTCTTTGAAGTTCTTGAAGATCTGGGAAATCGACGGAGGAAGATTCATGATGATTGATGAAGGCGATGAAGATTAGATGAATTTTCAGAAGAATGGTGAAATTTGCAGATTCCGGTGGGAGGTTACGGTGGTCCGGCGACTGTTAGGGTGGTCAGCGATGGTTGGTTAGGGTGGTTTCATGGCCGGCGGCCATGCATCTTGTGAGGGCTGAAGAGTGGACAGGTGGCGGTGAGGAGTGAGGAGGACGAGACGCGTGGGAGTGGAGTTAGTGCATGGAGGCCACGTGTGTGTGGACGGTGTGAGTGGAGTGTGTGAGTGTGAAACGTGGCTGAGTCTGAGGGATTGAGAGAGTGAGGTGTCCAACCTTCAGATACACGCGTGGCGTTGCTATTTATGTGACAAGTGGCGTATGGACCCTCTGACTGGGCTTGAATGACTTGGATAATGGCCCATTAAGGCTTAACCTGATTAGTGGACTAAAAACAAAATTAACACTGAAAGTTAATCTAAAACGAAAATCAATTAAAAACCTAATTAACCTATTAAAAAACCTAATTAATCTATAAAACGAAAATAAAAAAATAAAACCTAATTAAATCTACCATTATCCCTAATTAATCCTAAAATGAAAATTAAAAATAAAATCCTAATTAATAGAAAAACATTTAATGTCTAAAACTATTTTAAAAAACTAATTAAATCTGAAAAAAACAAATAAACTCTAAAAAACACTAATATCCATTTTTTAAAAATCTATTCTATTTAAAAGAAACATAATATCTATTCTCTATTTTTTTTAAAAGAAAATCAATATCTAATTATATCTATCCTTTTTTAAAAGAAACTATTAAAAGGAAAATACTATCTAAAATCTTTATTATCTATTAAATCTCTAAAAAAGGAAAATCTATTTAAAACTCTAAAAAATTATAAAAAAATCTATTAAATCCAGAAAAATCCATTTAAATGCATTAAAAAATCTAGAAAATACAAGAAAAATCCTAAAAATTTCCAGGAGGCCGATTAAATCGATTAAAACCCAATTGCGCAACCGTAGCGAAACCTGGGCACCGAGATGACTTGAAAACACAGGAAACGAACACCAATTCTCAACAGACTTATTCTAACCGGCCTGAACTACCTGAAACGCCAGGGGCTATAATCCCGATAAAATCAATCTGACTGATGAAAATGCAATGCATGCAGTATGCGAATGCGAATGCAAAATGCGTTGAAACATAAACCAGATATGGGAACCGGTTGGTCAAATTTTGGGGTGCAACAGTGTAGGTTCAAGATTCGTTTCTCTCCTGCCTCAGTGTAGTTGAAATTAAGTGTCTTAATGGCCCAGAAGGCTTTATGCTCTAATTCTACAGGGAAATGACAGGATTTACCGTAAACTAATTTGAAGGGTGTAGTACCTATTGGTGTCTTAAAAGCGGTCCTATACGCCCATAAAGCTTCATTCAGCTTTGATGACCAATATTTCCTTGAGGTAGCGACAGTCTTTTCCAATATTTGTTTTATTTCCCTGTTCGAGACCTCTACTTGTCCGCTAGTTTGCGGATGATATGGTGTAGCTACTCGGTGTCGGACTCCATATTTAGAAAGAAGTTTGTCAAAAATTCGCGATATGAAATGTGATCCGCCGTCACTAATGACGAGTCTGGGTACACCGAATCTAGGAAAGATTGTGTTTTTAAAGAGTTTGATTACTACTCGTGCGTCATTTGTTGGAGCGGCAATGGCTTCTATCCATTTAGACACATAGTCTACAACGACGAGTATGTAGTTATTACCAAAAGAAGACGGGAAGGGTCCCATGAAATCTATTCCCCATACGTCAAAGATTTCTACCTCTAAGATTCCTTTCTGAGGCATTTCATCGCGTCGTGAGATGTTGACAGTTCGTTGGCATCGATCACATTTTAGCACAGCGATGTGAACGTCTTTCCAGAGGTTAGGCCAGAATAGGCCGACTTGGAGAATCTTAGCGCACGTCTTGGATGTACTGGCATGCCCACCATATGGTGCTGAATGGCATTGGGAAATGATGTTTTCTATTTCTTCCTCTGGGACACAGCGACGGTATATGTTGTCGGCCCCTCTCTTGAAGAGTAGAGGTTCGTCCCAATAATAATGTTTCAGATCGTGGAAGAATTTCTTCTTTTGCTGATAAGTGAGATCTGGTGGAAGCACGCCTGCAGCTAGGTAATTAACGATGTCGGCATACCAAGGTAATGTGACTTGGGCATAGACGGCTTCTACGACTTTTTTGAGTTCTGGATCTTCCGAGATTAAGTTAGGCATGTCACTTTCTAATTTGGCTATCAGATGCTCGTATGGAAAATCGTCATTTATCGGTACTGGTTCATGTTTGATGCCTTCTATTCTAGATAAGTGATCTGCAACTACGTTCTCGGTTCCTTTCTTATCTTTAATTTCTAAGTCAAACTCTTGTAATAATAAGATCCATCTCAATAATCTTGGTTTGGCATCCTTTTTGCTTATTAGGTACCTAATGGCAGCGTGGTCTGTGTATATGATAATTTTTGCTCCTACTAAGTAAGAACGGAATTTGTCAAGCGTAAATATAACTGCTAGAAGTTCCTTTTCTGTTGTGGCGTAGTTCATTTGGGCAGGATCTAAGGTTCTACTGGCGTAGTAGATAGCATGAAGCTTATTGTCCTTCCTTTGTCCTAGAACTGCGCCTACAGCATAATCACTCGCATCGCACATGATTTCGAACGGTAGTCGCCAATCGGGTGGTTGCATAATTGGTGCGGTGATAAGGGCTGATTTTAATGTTTCGAATGCTTTTAGACAGTCGTCGTCAAAGACGAACTCAGCATCTTTCATCAACAGGCCGGTCAGAGGTTTTGTGATTTTTGAAAAATCTTTTATAAATCTGAGGTAGAAACCGGCATGTCCTAGAAAACTCCGTATTTCGTGTACGGATTTTGGAGGTTGGAGGTCTTTTATAATTTCTATTTTAGCTTTGTCGACCTCAAACCCTTTATTAGATATGACATGTCCTAGAACTATTCCTTGTCGGACCATAAAATGACATTTTTCCCAATTTAGGACGAGGTTCACTTTTACACAACGTTCTAATACCATTTCTAAGTTTTGTAGGCATCCTTCGAAACTTTGTCCACATACTGAGAAATCGTCCATAAATACCTCCATGATGTCGTCTATGAAATCTGCGAAGATTGCCATCATGCATCTTTGGAAGGTTGCTGGAGCATTACAAAGTCCGAACGGCATTCGGCGGTAAGCAAAAGTACCATAAGGACATGTGAGTGTAGTCTTTTCTTGGTCATCAGGATGAATGGGAATTTGGAAAAATCCCGAATAACCATCTAGATAGCAGAAATATGAATGTTTGGCTAATCTTTCCAACATTTGGTCTATGAAGGGTAAAGGGAAGTGATCTTTTCGTGTGGCTTTGTTAAGCTTTCTATAATCAATGCACATTCTGCTTCCAGTCACGACTCTTTTTGTTATTGATTCGCCTTTTTCATTCTTAACTACTATGACTCCTTCTTTCTTAGGTACGACATGAACTGGGCTGACCCATTCACTATCGGAGATTGGATAGATGATTCCTGCATCTAGCAATTTCTTTACTTCATCTTTGACTATAGTGCTTAGGATGGGGTTCAGTCTCCTCTGATGCTCTCTAGAGGTTTTACAGTCTTCCTCTATTGTAATTCGATGCATACAGATCGAAGGGCTTATACCTTTTAGATCGCTTATGTTATAGCCTAACGCGGTGGGGTACTTCTGTAGGACTTCTAATAGCTTTGCGGTTTCTAGTTGTCCTAAGTCGGCGTTGACTATCACTGGTCTTTTTAGTTCATCGTCTAGGAATTCATATCTAAGGTTTTTGGGTAGTGTTTTAAGTTCTAAAGATGGGTTCTTCGGACCTGGCATATGGTTTGGGGTTAGTGCTAAGCTTTCGCTTAGACTGTCGTCTTTATACGGTTTACGCCAATCATCGTTTTCAGAAATATCGGGTATTTGAATCTTTATTATTTCTGAATACGTGGTCTCTTCATTTTCAAGTTCTCTTATGCATTCGTCAATTACATCTACTAAATAGAAGGTATCGTCTATGGCTGGTGCTTGTAAGAACTTGGTGAGAATGAACTCTATCTTTTCTTCTCCTACTTCGAATGTTAGCCTTCCTTTCTTTACGTCAATTATAGCTCCGGCTGTAGCTAGGAACGGTCTTCCTAGGATAATTGGGGTAACAGAGTCCTCTTTGATGTCCATGATTATGAAGTCGGTTGGGATGTAGAATTGTCCTATGCGTACTGGAACATTTTCCAGTATTCCGACGGGGTATTTGACTGATCGGTCAGCTAATTGAACGGACATCTTGGTTGGTCTTAGTTCTCCCATATTCAGCTTTTTGCATATAGATAAAGGCATAACACTGATACTGGCTCCTAAATCGCACAGGGCTTTGTCTATTACGAATTTTCCAATGACACGGGGTATGGAGAAACTACCTGGGTCTTTTAATTTAGGAGGCATGTGGTTTTAATAATAGCGTTACACTCTGCAGTAAGTGTAACTGTTTCGTTATCCTCGATCTTTCTTTTATTTGACAGTATTTCTTTGAGAAATTTAGCATACGAGGGCATTTGAGTGATAGCTTCTGTAAAAGGAATAGTGATATTCAACTGTTTAAGGAGCTCTACAAATTTCTTAAACTGCCCTGTAGTTTTGGAGTTTATTAGTCTTTGAGGATAAGGGATAGGTGGTTTATATGGCGCTGGAGGTGCTTGAGTTTTTTCACTTGCGGTGTCCTCCTTCTCGTTGTCTTCCTTCTTCTCTAACTCGGATTCCTTTTCTGCTTGTTCAGTTGGTTTTTGTTGCATGGCTGAGTTTTCGGTTCTCGGATCGATCGGTTCGTCCAATTCTTTTCCGCTTCTTAATATGACAGAATTTGCTTGCCCTTTTGGATTTTGTTCGGGTTGTCCAGGAAATGTGCCAGCGGGTGCAGCAGCAGAGGCTTGTTGTTGAGCCACTTGGGATATCTGCGTTTCTAGCATTTTGTTGTGGGTGGCTAAAGCGTCTACTTTTCCGGTCAGCTGTTTAATTCGCTCGCTAGTGTGTATGTTTTGATTTAGGAATTCTTTGTTTGAGCTTGAGTAGCTATGAATTTTTCCATCATCAACTCGAGGTTTGATTTTCTAGGGGCAGTCTGGGCAGCAACTGGTTTCTGATATCCTGGCGGAGCAGCAGGCATCTGCAATGCGTTATCGCTTTTGTAAGAAAAGTTTGGATGGTTTCGCCAACCTGGGTTGTAAGTATTTGCGTAAGGGTTTCCTTGAGCGTAATTTACTTGTTCTGGTGGGATTCCGGCCAGCAATGGGCACTCAGGCGCATTATGAGTGGCGATTCCGCATAACTCGCAGTTTGGAGTTACGGCAGCGACGGTTGCAGTGGGGTTAACGGTCAGACTGTCGATTTTCTGTGCTAGAGCATCTACTTTAGCGTTGAACTTTTCAAGGCTGCTGATCTCGTACATCCCACCTTTCGCTGCGGGTTTCTCTGCTGGAATGCGTTCACCTCCCCATTGGCAGTGGTTCTGAGACATGTTTTCGATTAGTTGATAGGCTTCGTCGTATGGCTTATCCATAAGTGCACCGCCCGCGGCGGCGTCTACCGTTAATCTGGTGTTGTATAAAAGCCCATTATAGAAAGTATGGATCGTCACCCAGTCTTGTAGACCGTGGTGAGGACATGTTCTCATCATATCTTTGAACCTTTCACACGCTTCGTAGAGAGATTAAGTATCTTTTTGTCGAAATCCGTTGATTTGAGCTCTAAGCATAGCAGTTTTGCTCGGCGGAAAATATCTCGCTAAGAAAACGTTCTTCAACTATTCCCATGTCGTAACAGAGTTGGATGGTAAGGATTGTAACCATGTCTAAGCTTTATCTCTAAGAGAGAAAGGGAAAAGATGAAGTCTTATTGCGTCTGGAGTTACTCCATTTGCTTTCATTGTGTCTGCGTATTGCACAAACTTCGTTAAATGTTCGTTCGGATCATCAGTTGCATTTCCTAAGAGTTGGTGTTGTTGTACAACTGACAGCAATGAGGGTTTTAGCTCAAAATCGTTTCGAGTAATAGCTGGGGCAGCTATGCTACTTCTAGGCTCCATCTGAGAGGGTGTAGCGTATGCCTTCAGCGGTTTGTTTTGAGGTCCTTCAGCCATCTTTTCTTCTTTAACTGGAGGATGAGCTAGAAGATCAGGAATGTTGTGTCTTCGTTGATATTCGACGATGCGCCTTCTTAGATGTAAGAAGCGCTCTAGTTCAGCGATTGTAGGTTGTAAGATTTCGCCTTGTGAGCGAGTACTTGGCATACAATCGAAGAACGAGTAGAGGGAGAGAGAATTGTTAACCTAGTCTATACTGTGTAACAAAGGATTACACTATTGACTAAACGGGTCCCCGACAACGGTGCCAAAAACTTGATCGCGACTTTCTATGTCTAACACAACTTAACTGCAAGTGCACAGTCTATCGCGTAGTAATAAAAGATATCGATCCCACAAGGACTCGTAATCAAACTAGTGTTCACGGGAGTTACTATGTTTAGCTAGGTAGATAATGTTTAAGGGAATAATTGCTATTACTAAAGGGAACTAAAAACGTTACTTAAAGTATAATTACGCGAATCGATATGCAATAATTATGTTCTTCAGGGATTTGACAAGTTACCGGTATATAAAATATTTTCAGAATTTATTTAAGAAGAAAATAGTGATCTAAAGACCTTCGTCTCACGATGGTTGTTGACGCTAGTCGCAACGTTAAGGTGGAAATCTCTAAGTTCTAATCTATTTTAAAGTGCTTTTGTTGTTATTAAAACAAATACCTAGTGTTTACTATCTGGTCCTAGCCGCAGCTGTCGCTTGTTGGTTCGTACCTTAATTAATTTCCCACTGTCGTGGCAAAACTACTTTTAAATAAGTTCTCGCTGTCGCGACGAACGTTTATTCAGGAAATAAGTTTAAACACTCAGACCATAAATAACTTTTGGAAAATAAAGGTTTTAACCGGTTATTATCAAATCCTGTCTGAATTATTATTACATACCGATTACTCTGGTTTAGCTAGACATGGATTTGGAACAGGTAAAGCGTAAATAAAAGCAGAAATTTAGAACATACATACTGCTGGGAATTAAAGTTACAATTAATGAAATAATAAAAACCTGTAAAGTATCCAATTGGCTTTTGGCCAAATCCCAACGATGTCGGCAGGATTGTGTCTTCAAGCCAATAGAGCGTACAAAGGAAATTGCAGTAACAGAATACAGGAAAAGAAAGGAAAACAAAAACAAGACTTAAACTAAATTTGCTCTGGAAAATATTTGGGCAGCACTTCGTTATCTGAATGCGGCTCCCTTTCTCAGCTCCCTTCCTTCCCCTTTTATAGAGGTGAAATACTAACGGTTATATCTTGCAGAAGGTGGACTTTGGGGTCAGAGAAAATAGGAAGTAGTGGTCCATTATTTTGGGACTTGGAACTGATTTTTGCACGTTTACTGAAGTTCTGCGTTTTTGCCTGCATGACGGTCGTCATGGTGTGTGACGGTCATCACCCGTGTGACGGTCGTCATGGATGTGTGACGGTCGTCACAGCAGCAAAATTCACATCTGCTATTTTTCATGTTGTTTTCATCTGGTTTTCGTCCATATTTCATCTGTAATTGCTTCTTTTCTTCATATTGCTTTGTTTGAACATGATCTTCAAATACCTGCAAAATATCAGACAAATAACATGGAAAAACCCGAAATCGGATTGAAACCAGTCAAATATTAGTTGAATTATATGTCTATATATATATATATATATATATATATATATATATATATATATATATATATATATATATATATATATATATATATATATATATATATATATATATATATATATATATATATATATATATATATATATATATATATATATATATATATATATATATATATATATATATATATATATATATATATATATATATATATATATATATATATATATATATATATATATATATATATATATATATATATATATATATATATATATATATATATATATATATATATATATATATATATATATATATATATATATATATATATATATATATATATATACGATTTCGCATTATCAAAAAGCACTTTCAAGAGAAAGAATCAAAACACACCATCACCACTTGGAATCATAATCTTGACAAAGCATTCAACACTTCGATTTCTAGCAGCATCAGTTTTCTGAATCTTTACCGGCAGCAGTCATTTCAGGACTTCAGCAGCAACAGTCTCCATATCAATAGCCCACTACAGACCGACTCCGTGAAATTCTTCTTCATCGTCAATAGAGCATACCTGAAAGAGGCATGAAAAAAAGGAAAATTGTTAAAGAAAATTTAAATCAAAAGGGATTCATTTCTTTCCAAACACCGTCACAACACCAGACTGACAACAGCAAAAATGGTTTCGCAGAAGGATGATTGATCTCGAGGCCATGCTCCAAAATTCATGCCAGAACTAAATTAGCAATGTAAAGATCCTAAATGAACAAAACAGAATGTTACCTATAAAACAGAGTTGTACTACCGAGCCTTAACCCTCACGTTAACATCTGCATTAAAAAAAAGGGACGAAATTGGCAGTGTACCCCTTATCATGCCCAAGATTGAATAAAGCAGTCCAAAAACACAACTTCAGCAAAAGCGAAGCTGCGGCAATAGAGGTCCAACCGACCCGTAGAGTTGGTTGCCAAGCTTTGGATGACAGAGCCACTTGATTCGTCTTCTAATGTTGTTGGTCATATTGGTAAGAAATTCCTATTATACCACTACAATCAACATAACTATGAACAAAGGTAGTTGTCGGTTCTCTCCGGTTCTTCTTATAATCAACGATATCCACGCTTGCTTTGAAGAAACTAGCATCACGCATCTCTTAAAATCAGCCGAGTATGTTGGGGTTGGAAAAGAAATAGAAGAGGAACCTGTCCAAATCCAAAACAGAAAGACCAATAAGTTAACAACATCATTGATTCGTATTTACGACAACATTAGCTCAAGACGCATTTAACATAATTTGAATTTCGAAATATCCTCAACAGGAAGTTAACTCGTAGCAATCATTGAGTAGCAAAGATGGAAGCAAATCAGCAAAACATTAATCACAAAATCACAAAGGTCATAGTTAACTCTTGATCAATGCGAAGAAATGGAAGCAGAATCTAAAAACAGAAAGCAGTAGGTCATTGTTTTCACATCAATTACACGTTTAAAGCAAAAGGTCATGGCTATCATTTTCTTTCCAAAACCGGTAGACACGATCCGACATTTTCAAACCAAAAAGGAAAAATAATCATTATCATTTACGGTGTGATTCGTACCGACAACCTATAAATGATAAGAAATTAAGATTCAGCGGAGGCAAAAAAAAACAATCGAGCCACAGAAATCCCTAAACCAAGAAACCCTAAAAATAAGAAAAGAGAGAGTTGAAAGCTTACCTCTTCTTTTGCCGGCACCGTGAATCCACCACCTCCATTCATCATTGCCACGAAACCAGATAATGAACTCATAAAACCTCAATTTCGAAAACCAAAAGAAATAATAATTTATCTTCCTTCAAACCCTCACCGGAAGTCGCCGTAAATCCGTCAAAGTCTTCCATCCATAACTCCACCAGCCTTCCTGACTCATTCGTCACCCCGCCGCCAACTCCAACGATCTCCTTTGAATGCATTCCGGTGAGAATCAATTTGTTAAATACGTTAATCTTTTGACTTGTGTTTTTTTGTTTCAGAGAAAAGATGAAGGTGACAAACACGGAGAAGATAGAGGACGCGAGAAGGATGGAGAGAACAACAATGGTGAGATTGAAGAGGGAGAGGAGATGGTGATCGACGGGTGAGAACAAGAGAAATTGGGTCTTAGGGTTTATTGATCTTTTTATTTTATTTTTTGTTTTTATTGTAATATATTCCAGTGAATGTGCACACACACATGTATGATACACCCTCACACACTCGACCTTTAGATCTCCAACGGATCTAAATTCTCCGATCCACACCCGCGTCCCCACCATAAGCCCGCGCCTGCGTCACATCAGATCCTCTTTATCCCTTAATCCTCCTGTTTAACTACTAACTATTCCCCTTATCTGCCATTTAACCCACTAATCATCATTTTTTTGCTAATTAACTTAATTAACGTTTTATTTAATCAACTTTAATTAAAACCAATAACTTTTTCTTAATTAACTTTTCTTTTTTTATTAATAAATTCAATGATATTAATTTAGTTATCAAATTCAATGATCTCATTTTATTTAATAAGATATTTTATTTATACCCTAAATAATAAAAATCCATTTCATATTCAAATAACTTTAAATAAATAATAATAATGACCCCTCTTCCACTTAAATTAGCATCTTTTATAATAAAAAATTAAAATTATTTATTTACTTAATAATAGATGTAAATAGAAAACCCCTTTTATAATAAGCTAATTGAATCTATTTTATAATAAGTTGTTTTTATAACTAAAATCCTTTATATCTTAATAAAAAACCTATTTCGTAATAACCTAAATATTTTATTAAAAAATAACGATAATCTTTTAAGCTATTATTAATCTTTATCTTTTAAAATCTCCATAATAATAATAAACTTCTTTTCAAAACCTTTTTGTTTAAAACCTTTTTCTATTTCAATATCATCTAATTAAAATCTAATTAATTTATAACCCAACAGTTTAATTTCACGAATAATAAATCAAATAACATTTTCTCAAAATTAATTTATCACCTAAACTCCTTACTAAAATTAATAAAAAACTAATTCACCCTTGTTTAAATAATTCCTCTTAAATTAATTCAAACTAACAAATTAAATCAACTTCACTTATAATTTGTATTTTTCTTATAAATCAGTTCAACTCCCCCCTAAAATTAAATCAACGTCGCTTAATCAACCGTGCACGCTTCTGCACATTCACATACACAATTCACACACTCACTCAGCGCTTTCATGCGTCCGTGTATGAATTTACCTTATGCGCCTTATTTTCCGCAATTTACATTATCGCATTTACTATTATCGCATTGCATTTCGTCCAAAGGAAAAACCTACACATGAGTCAACACTTGTGTGTAGTGCACATCATTTGCATCATTCCCCCCTACGATCCTTGATCCCATTCAAGTTGATCTTTCTAAGTTAGATCCTATGCCATAGGATGGACCTTTTCTTTACAACATAGAAACAAACAATTAACTCAAAACAACAAATATTCAAACAATTAGAGAATAAGATGTTAATCATCTTAAGCGAGATAAAACTTCTACCCCATAACAATTCAATCAATATGTAGGGACTTTTCCGCTTAAGAGAGATAGAGGCGTACTTGTTGACAATCCGAGTACTTGAGCCCTTCTCTTAAGACGATGCAAAGACTATTTTCCTACAAAGTTGTAGCGGTTAAATTAAGTAATCTCCCTTGAAATGGCAACTCTTCTTTTCTCCTAAAATCATTAAATCAACTACCCTATCCCGTAGGAACTTTGACCATAGTCAAAGAATTTCTCAAACCCTTTAGGGGGAACTACAATTACTCTGATTCCACTCCCGTAAGGATATGTAGGCATAAGATGCGATATCTTATCGAGTATACTTAGAAATAAACCCCTAGGTCTTTCAACCATTAAGCAGATAAACACTTAGCAATAAACAACATAAAACAAGAGGTTCATGTAGAGTACTATAGAAACTTAGGATGCTAGCACCTTCCCTAAGTTTAACCAACCCCCGAACCTCTAACTCTCTAGCTTGTATTTGCATTGCATTATGGGAATTTCGATCTTTTTCCCTTCCTTTGGACAAATCAAAGTTTGGTTGCAAATGAATTAGATTCAAGTTAATCAATAGCTTGACATCCAAATTTCACCGCGACAAGCACGTAGTTCAGGATTTGATCGATTCAAAGGCCGTTAAGTTCGCGTCGGGCGAAACGAGTATAACAGAGGGTCTTATTCCAGGCATTACAGAAAAGATAGACACTCCTGCTTTCATCCCCAAAGTTCCCCGAGAACGAAGGTTCAGAAGACTTTCAGACTGACTTCGACGAGTAACTCTGAAGATGGCTGCCTCAGCGGCGAATCAAGTTCGAAAGCCCAATGCCTAGAAGCTGGCAATCTGCATTTTTCATGTCATTTCTTTACATTTGTAGTTTCTGTCCTGTTTAATTGCAAATTTCGTTTGTAAAGCTTGTTGTTTTTCAATTGATACTGATAAATGAAATAAATATGCATGTTTTGAATTAATCCATTCGTGTTCACTCTATTGCTTTATGTTATTTCAAATGCTTGTGTAAGTGGAATCCGGGGAGGATGACGAAATTTTGAGAAGCGCAAGCTTCCGAATGTATGCTTTTGAATAAAAACCTATTGATGATGTACAGGCATTGTTTCAAATCCTAAACACCGGAGGTATAAGGAAAATAATCCCTTGTTAACCCCTTTGAGCCTAGTAGTAGGAGTTTCTTTCTAAAAATGAAAAACCCTCAATCTTAACCTGGGGCAGGGTAGGTGTCAGCTAATTTGACCAAGCGTCCAAATTGCAAAGGAAGTTCCCGTTCAAAGATAGATCACACCTATATAGGTCGTACCTAAAAAACCACAATAGTAAAACCTGGTCGATCAGGAGTGAATCAACCACAATCTCTTTTCAAACAAGTCAGACAAGCCGGTGTCACGCGATTTGTTCAAAAAAAAGAGAAAGAAAGAAAAAAAATCAAACAAAAAGCCCGCTAAGTCAAATCTTGCAAACAAGCGACTTAGGCAAAAATTAGGGAATCCCGCTGGACTTCAAAATCGAAGAAACTCAAAAGAGTTAGTCCAGGCAAAAGTTAGGGAATGAAAAAAACGAAAAAACGAAAAGGATTACAAAAGAGAAAATCCTCAAGCGAGAACGAAATCATGTGGCTACCGGTGCCTAAGCCAACAGACGAAAAGCGAGTGACTGTCACTCCAAAAAAACGTGTGATTCCCTGAATCATTGCTCCTATCAATCAACCTTTGGAAGGTGAATGCTAAGGTCGAATTAGCTGAATATAGGATTGGAGAACATCACGGAGAATGGGTGGGTTAAAATGAATTTTGAGCCTTTATCCTTTCTTTCTTAAACCGTGAACCTGACCACGTTACAACCTGAAAAAGTCCTAATTGAAGCAGATTTGTTTCGAAAGCATACTTCGGTAAAGATCACATTAAAACTGACTCCCAAAAGGATTCCTCTTACAACATTGTATTTATGATGAATGATTCATACATTGTATGTCACAAATTTTTTCTAGTGAACAGATTGGAGTTTCAAAACTGTCATATGCATTGCATTTAATATGTGTCGCTTGCGCGAAAATAAGGTGCCGGCATGACAGAAGAGTCGCCACCTTTCGTTATTTATCCCTCAGAGCGGGAAAGGAAACTATCGGAAAAACCTGACGAAAAAGGGTAAGACAAGGTCATCGCAACCATTGTCTGGGTTCGGGAGTCGGTTACGCAAGGGGAAGGTATTTGCACCCCTCACGTCCGTCGTACTCGACGGGATCCACACTTGCTTGTTTACTTGGACGGGTTGGTTATAATCTATCTACCTATCAAGGCTGGCTGAAAAAGAAAAGAAAAATGACTCGGCAAAGCGTCGCACTTTATGCCTACGTATTCTCATCAGAGAATGAGAAATCAGAGTCAACGTAGTTCGGCCTACGAAGGGTTACGGGGGAAAGGTTGCTCGCTAGGATATCGCATCCTATGCCTACGTACTTTCATACAGCATGAAAGATCAGAGCAAACGTAGTTCGGGAAACTACGGTTTATTTCCTGTTTTGAAAGAAGTGTTTTTTATTGTGTTTGCGATTTGAACCGCACTAGAGACTATGACCTGAGAGTGAATGCGTCGCATGTCACCCAAAGGGTACCATACTAAACATCCAGACTGTGGAAAAGGAACTCTCCCACAATCCTTTCTCAGATAGCTTAAGGCTCGTAACGTACGAAAGAAATCATTCATGATTACTGTATCTTAAACTGTTTTGAGATGAGAAGAGAACAGACCCAACTAGGAGGGAGACTATCAAGTCCTACTGTTATCATGCCATGGATTCATCCTATGGTTGAGGTTTGAACAGGGAACTCCTAGAAGTTGTCATGCATAGGTTTCAACCTAAAAGTCTATCATCAAATCCTTATCAAAGGAAATGAGAGTCCTAAGGGATCATGTCACTGATACACCAAAACAGACGAAGCATCAGCTTAACAGTAAAATGCATGCAATGCAAGTGAGGGAGGAAATGTGTGTGGGGCTTCAACCTCCACAAGCTCATCTCAACCTCAAGCCAGTCATGAAATAACAGTAATCATACTGAAAAATAAACAACATGCTATCAAGAAATAAACAGTAAACTGCAGTCATACAGATAAAATGAATGAAGTGCCATCAGGCAAACAAACCACATGCTTGAGAAAGAAATTCTACATCTAAACTCTCCCTAATCCTAACCCTAAAACAAAACCCTAATCAAATCTAAACAAAGCCCTAAAGCAAAACCTTAATCAAAAGAAATCAATCCCAGTCTTCAAGCTTCAAAACAAGCTTACCAAAGAAAGGGAGCTAAGTAGGCAGACTCATAGTGCCCTCCTCAGGAAAGCACTAGGAGGCTTATACTCAGGAATCATATCCTACGTGGCTCAACAACTGTGATCAGTTTACATTCCTCCTCAGGAGAAATTAAACTCACATGTTGGCTCCAACATCATTGGATACTTAAGAAATCCTAGATGAACTAATGGAACTAAGTGAATAGACCCATAGGACCTTCCTCAGGAAAGTACTAGGAGGCTTCCACTTAGGAATCGTATCCCATGTGGCTCAAAAACTGTGATCAGTTTACATTCCTCCTCAGGAGAAATTAAACTCACATGAAGGCTCCAACATCATTGGGTACTTAAGAAATCCTAGATGAACTAATGGAACTAAGTGAATAGACCCATAGGACCTTCCTCAGGAAAGTACTAGGAGGCTTCCACTTAGGAATCGTATCCCATGTGGCTCAACAACTGTGATCAGTTTACATTCCTCCTCAGGAGAAATTAAACTCACATTAAGGCTCCAACATCATTGGATACTTAAGAAAGCCTATATGAACTAGGGGAACTAAGTGAATAGACCCACAGGACCTTCCTCAGGAAAGTACTAGGAGGCTTCCACTTAGGAGTCATATCCCATGTGGCTCAACAACTGTGATCAGTTTACATTCCTCCTCAGGAGAAATTAAACTCACATGTTGGCTCCAACATCATTGGATACTTAGGAAAGAGGTGAGAAGAAAGAATGAAAGACATCCATAGTGCCTTCCTCAGGAAAGTACCATGAATTCCCTTCAAACTTCAGGATCTCAAACCTCACAAACAGGGAACAAGCTCCAACCTATGGGTCTCTGGGTCTTGATCTCCAATCTTCTCCTTCATCATGCTTCTTCAATAAGGTCTTCAAGACAAACCAAACCCCACAACAATTCCCCAAAGATGAACCCCAAAAGACAGACAAATATCACACAGACAGTCAATACAATCAGTCAACTTCAGAAAATACTTAAAAATACTAAAGAGAGGGGGAAAAATCTAACAATCATTCACAAGGGTCTACAACACCTACCCATAACATCCCTATATGCCCATACCCAAAAATCAAGACAAAACTCTCAAAAGAAAATGAATTACTTTACCTATGCATTCTTAAACCCTAATTAGGTACCCTAATGCTAACCTAATTAAGCTAATCAAATTTTAATCTAAAAATCATGAATTAAATCCTATGGGGAACTATGATTCAATATCTAATCACACCAAAAAGAATGGCTCAAAAATCCTAAGGGAAGGTCCTAAAAGAAATTCTACAAAATGGAGTATCAAACTAAACCTTATAAAAAGCTATTTAAATGAAAAATATACTAAAAGTATTAAAAGAAAATAAAATGCCAATTTTATTTATTTATATTTTTCTAGACAAAATTATGAACATATGGAAAAAACAAGAAATGAAAAATAATGATTTTTGAATTTTATATGAATTATTGAAAATGCAAGAAAACATTAAAAGAAATTAAAAATGAGAAAATAAAAGAAAATGGGATGGGGGTGCCAGAATGAATACGCCCTAGTTCATATTATGATGGGCCCATAAACCGGGGGTGGGAATAGCACGCGTTAAGCCCATTACGCTATCAGAAATCATTATGGAAAATTAAAAGAAAAAAAACACGAGGACGGTGCAAATAGCGTTGGTTTTTAGTTGAAAATTGGATTGGGCCGTGCGAGGGGGTGTGGGTATCAAAGTTTGGCTGAGCCCAGGATTACTCACTTAAGTAAAACGACGCGTTTTACTTTTCAAAATTCCCTCCACTTTCTGAATTAAACTGGAGCCGTTGGATTAGATGATTAGGTCAATTATCCAGGGGTGATCCAACGGCTAATGGATCGTCTTCTCCAAACACATGCTAGGGTTTCAGAAAATTACATTCCATGCGTGACTCTTCTTCAAGCTCGTGCTCCCTCAATATTCAATGAAAACTAAAAATTCCAAAGCCAAAAACGATCTACTAATCACCAGGAACACAGCCATGCGTGTAGTTTTCTTTGAACCATCGTATATCCTCCAAACAGAAAGCTTCAAGACTAGGGTTCCACCATTTTTCTCTGTGATCAACTCTGATTAAACTCAAATCTAGTGATGTAAACTTGTTCCTTATGTTACCCTCATCAATCTATGCCATCACATATCAATTAAAACCTACTAAACAGCTTGTTCTTGGAAATTAAAGAAATGGTGACCTGCCATGAAACTTCATAGAATCCTCTATAACCCTCAGAAAATGGTCTTCTATCCTAACTTGTTAATTCTACACCTAAGAACCTAATCGAATGTACATAATTATGGAGATATGATGAAGAACACCAACCTGTCAAATTATGATGGTGAGTGCTGTTAGAGATGGCTTCAAGTCTTGTAATTGATGCCAAACACTCCTCTAATGGTGGAGAGGGTTCTGTTTGCACTATCCTTGAAGGAAGAAGCTTGTAATGGAGGATTCGAGTCTTGCTTGTATTTGAAGAAACTTTGAAATCCACTTCTCTCCCTCACTCTTCACCAATGAATTCACCAACCTTGACCAACCTCTCCATCTCATCATGATCCATTTAATATATAGAAACCAATGGAAGAGTCTAGATTCATCTAGAAACTTTTAGAATCATCTAGAAAGTGATGGAAATTCTCTTGTAATGGCATGTTGTATCATCTCATTTCATGCATTAAGCCTCTTAACTTTGTACCAAAATATCCTTACATGAGATATTGAAAGGGAATGAGCAAAAAACAAGCTTATCTTTGCCTTGTGTGGAGTTTTGTCAAGTTGCCTTATGATGCAAGAAACAAAATTACAAAGTAACACCCATTTTAAGACCTCAAATCAAAAATCTATTTAAACCATTGTTTTTAAAATGATGTTTGGATTCAAAATGACATATTGGATGACCTATTTTGGATTTGTACATCTCCCAAACCAATTTCCAACTTGGATCCATTTAACTTATAAGTCATTTTTAGGTCATTTTCAACCATTCTTGTAAATCCTTGCTAAAAGCTTTTCCAACAACTAATGACCACTTTTCTAGGCTTAAAATGCCATTTTGAACAACTTTGATGTTTTGAGTTTTTTCATTTGAGGCTTGGAAATAGGAGATATGGCCTTTGCTTAAAATGACCTATAACTTCCAAATGACCAAAATGCCCCTGTCTTGTTCAAACCATAAGTTGAGTTCTACAAATCCTATCAAGGACTTCTAGTACTCTCTAGAAAGCTAAGAAGATGCTATTCAACATTAATGTTGACCAAGTGATCATAGGAATCATCCTACTAGGGCAAAAGTTGTCTTCAAGTTGGGTGACTTTCAAGGACCCAGATTCACACACCTCAGATGACCTGTAATTTGTCAAAACCATAACTTGAGCTCTGCACATCCTATCAAGGACTTATACCACCCAAATTAAATATAAGAACAAGATCTACAACATTCATGTTGTGGGCAATATGAGATAACAATCACATCTTAAGCTAAAACTGCCTAGAAGATAGGGATCAAACTAGGGTTTTTTCACTGACAATCCTTAGAAACCCTAACTTAAAACTTCTCAAACTCCTCAATCATGATGAGTTGGTATAGGAATCATCTTTATAACATCTCCATTAATCATTCCATGATCTCATGGCCCTTGGATTAGGTCTCAACCTTCTCCAAATCTTCAGTTGACCTAGGGTTGACCCAGTCAAAACCCTAATTCTACCATTCATGGTTGAATCTTCTGAATTCTTGCACAATGACCTCTCTGGGCTTCATGATGGCTTTCAAGACATCTCATAAGCTTTCTAAAAGCTTCAAGTTCATTCTCAAAGCCTCAGAATCATCTGAGGATCACCCACAACTCTCAAGCTATGAAGCACTCAACCTTGGTTTCAACCAATTCCTCTGAGGATCTCTTGAACTTTCTGATGAAGGTATCAACTTTCAAACACTTGATGGATGAATAAATGTTGGTCAAAGTTTAGGGTGCAACAGCTGCCCCTATTCAAACGGCTTGAACCTGACTGGGTGAGAAGCGAACTGCTCTCAGCCAATCAAGGTGCGAGACGATTGAATACCGATAAACCCGAAAATTTGCCAACTGCACGAGCACACGATACTCTGCGGAGAACAAACCTTCGAACACTGCAACACTAGCTGCTCAACAACTAGCTAGAGAAATATCAATCTGACATCGCCATCGGACAATCAAAATACCCCGCATCGCCGCTGGAGAACTAAATCTGGCATACCCAACATTGCCGCTGGAAAACTGAATCTGACCTCGCTGCCGGAAACAAACATCATTCTGAGAGACACTCGACATCGCCGCCGTTCAAACATCATCTCTGTTGAGGATTTAAAGAGTCTGACCTCACCGCCAAACAAACATCCAACATCGCCGCCGGAAACAAACATAATCTGACCTCGCCGTCAAATCCAAACACCCAACCTCGCCGCTGGAAACAAACATGATCTGACCTCGCCGTCAAAACAAACATTCAACCTCGCCGTCGAACACGAACATAATCTGACCTCGCCGTCGGATAATCAAAATTCCCCGCCTCGCCGCTGGAGAAAATACGACACTGAACAACTCTGACCTGGGGTTCACCCCTGGTAAATGGAACAGAAGGTACACCTGCGTATTTGAAACTACTCCGCCGGGAATGAGAGACTTAGCCGAGCACACTCTGATCTGGGGTTCTCCCTCAGAACCATAACGAACATCCCAATACTGTTGCATACTGAGCCTACCGTAGAACTTCAACATCAAAGCTATATGAAACCCTGGCCCTTGGCCACTTCCAGCTTCAGCTAGAAAAGATCTTCAAGTATTTCTGAAGATAAGCATCCTTGACCTTCAAGGATGTAAACTTTGCCCGTCGGCAACTCTGCAGGAGGTATCTTCGACTTCAGTCTAAAGAAATGGTCCTTGGCCTTCAAGGATACATGGATCTACCTTCAGGCAACTCCGCCTCTGCTATAGAGTATCCGAGACTTCAGTCAGGGATATACTTCGGCCTTCAGTCCGAAAAAATGAATCCTAGGTCATTCATGACCTTGGGGGATAACCTTGCCTTCAGGCACCTTCGCTTCAGCTTGGGAAATCTGTGACTTCAGTCAGAGAAGTGGTATCCTGAGCCATTCGTGACTCTACGGGGATTCAAACACTTTGCCTTCAGGCAAAACTCCGCTTCAGCTGGAGAAACGTCTTCGACTTCAGTCAGAAGAAACACTATTCATTTGATCGCAATCAATCATCATCCCAGGACAACTGACTTGGTCTTCAGGCCAACACGGATCACCTTGCACACAAAAGCTGCATCTACAAACTTTTGAACTTTGTCTTCAGACACACGTTGATTCATCGACAAGGAAATCTGAATCCACAGGAACCTTCTGATATCGCCTTCAGGCGTTTACGAAGTCAATCTTCAGATTAGACATCACTGTTGGAGCAAACATATCACGCTGCTAGGGACTTCAAGAATCATCTTGAACAAACAACTCCATCGGGCACCTTCAAGAATCATCCTGAACCGATAACCATTCTGGAGACTTTATTCTGTTGGGGATTCCAGGAATCTTCCTGGACAACTCTTGCTGGGAACTCTAGGTATCAACTTGAGCAACCAACTCGGGAGACTGTGCTAAGGTCTTAAGGATCGTCTTAAGCAAACGGCCCTGCTGAGGGATTCGAGAATCATCTCGAACTGAAGACTTCGCTGGGGATCTCAAAAATCATCTTGATCAAACGACTTCGTTGGGGAGAATGTCAGGAATCATCCTGAGCAACTGATCCTTCGGCGGAACACCTGTAAAACAAGAATGATGATAACCTAGATCATGTTTATGATGCACATGCTTCTGCGCCATGCCCCACATGGTAGAAATGCTATGCGTTTATGCTAAATGCTATGCAATCATGCACAATGATGCGATCCCGTCAGCAAAATAAATGCCGAGGGGGGTTCTCCTGTCAAGGAGAAAAGAACTACTCAGATAAAGGAATCATCCTGCTGAGGAGAACGTGGACATGCCAATATCAATTGGACTCTGTCTGGGGAATTGATCTTCCGTTGACTGCTGCAGGGAAAACAACTTCAGTTGATCGCTGCAGGAGGACGAAGCTCTACGAGAACTTGGACCTGCTGATATCAATCGCGAGAGTAAACTGCGTGGCCTTCTCGGCTACTCTTCTGGGGATGATAACTCTGTGGGGAAACAGCTTCAGCTGCTCAACACTCCACTGGGGAACCAACTAAACATGGTCTGACCAACTTCCAAGGACTCGACTCTCTTGGGCATCTGCAAACTTGGCTGAGGAAGGAGAAATCATTCTGCTCGCTGGAGAGTACGACTTGGATGAGGAATTTCAATTTTGCTGGGGAAGAAAGAATCATCTGACTTCGGGGGAGAATACAACTCTGCAGGGGAATACAACATCAACTGTTCCAACACTCTACTGGGGAAGAGGGAATCATCCGGCTTCAGGAGAGAATACGGCTCTGGTTGGGAATCTCAATTCCGCTGGAGACTTCAGTCTGGCACCATCATTCGCGGCATACTTCGGCGTACGAACAATTTCCTACGAACCCTGCACTTGTGACCCGGTGCTGGGGCGACACCTACTTCAGTGACCTTACTGGGGAAAACACGAGCTTCGGCACCCAAACATTTCTTATGAAATCTGCACTTGTGACCCGGTGCTGGGGGACATGAGCCTCGGCCCTTGACTCAGCTGATGAGGTGACGTTCCTTCAGGATGCGTCTGCTTGGGGAGGAGAATCATCTCTGCCTGGGGAGACATATCAATGCTCACTTTCTGCGTTCATACTTTGCGGATGAGAGACTACTGAGCTCTGCTGGAGAAGGAGGACTCGCCTTGCCTCGGGGATGCGTGCGGCACATCTTCTGGAAGGCGCTACACCTGCAACAACACAAACAAACAAGGCAATACACCCTTCTCAAAGGGGCCTATCAAGGTTATTATCTCGTGACAATATTCAGGTAATTAAGTGTTTCAACAATCAATGGGCCTAGGCCCGTAAGTTTATGTATGCGCATTTTATCAAAAACATCGGCGTTTTCATTCGCAAACAAAACAGATAAATGCTAGACAGGCAAGCAGAATTGCTGAATAATAGGCATTTTATTGATGATGAACCCCTGAATGGGCAAAAATGTTTTACAACAGAGGCAAACTCCTGGAATGAGGAAGCCGCGCAAAAATAAAACATAAATATACATCAGTATATACAAATGTCGGCAACGAGGCGTAGACGAACACCATGAGTTGATCCCTCTAAGACCCACTCGACTTCGATACTTCTCCGACGCTTCAGCTTCGGAAGAGATTGATTCAGATACACGGCCCTCAGGTCTTCCAAACCACTAAACAATGAAAGTCCACACGCGGAACGCAGTCATTTGCTTATTCAAATCCCTAACTTTTGCGTGAACCGCCCTTTACGGGTTTTCAGTTCACCGGGATACCCCTTTTTGCCGAAGCCGCCCAGTGTAGGTTTTCGACTTCGCGGGTGTACATTTTTTCAATATATCCCTAATTTTTGCTCGAACCTTTTATTCTGTTTTTGGTTCGTCGGGATGCCCCTTTTTTGCCTGGACTCTTTCTTTTTTGTCTAGCGGGTCTCTTTCAAGCAAAGTATTTTTTAACTGCGTCCGCGTTCACCGGGGATGCAAAATCTTCACCATCCATCGTGGATAACAACAAAGCTCCTCCCGAGAAGCCCTTGCTGATGACATACGGCCCTTCGTAATTCGGAGTCCACTTGCCCCGGTGATCGGAATGTGGCGGAAGAATCCTCTTCAGGACGAGATCACCCGTCTGAAAGCTTCTAGGACGCACCTTCTTATCATAAGCTTTCTTCATTCGACTTTGGTACAGGCGACCAAATGCAATCGATGCTAACCTCTTCTCGTCCATCAGGCTGAGTTGGTTCAAACGATTCGTAATCCATTCTGCCTCGTCGAGTTTTACATCAACCAAAACTCGCAAAGAAGGAATCTCCACTTCTAACGGTAGGACAGCCTCCATACCGTACACCAAGGAGGAAGGAGTTGCCCCGGTTGAAGTACGCACCGTCGTATGATAACCGTGCAAGGCAAACGGCAACATCTCGTGCCAATCTTTGTACGTCACAACCATCTTCTGAACAATCTTCTTTATGTTCTTGTTGGCGGCTTCGACGGCGCCATTCATCTTCGGCCGGTAAGGGGATGAGTTGTGGTGTTCAATCTTGAAGCTCTGGCACAGCTCCTTCATCATCTTGTTGTTCAAATTCGAACCATTATCAGTAATGATCCGCTCGGGAACCCCATAACGATAGATGATGTCCCTCTTTATGAATTTAGCTACCACCTGCTTGGTCACATTAGCGTACGAGGCTGCCTCCACCCATTTGGTGAAGTAGTCGATAGCTACCAGAATGAAACGATGACCATTGGATGCAGTGGGCTCGATCTTGCCTATCATGTCGATGCCCCACATGGAGAACGGCCAAGGGGAGGACATGACATTCAATGGGCACGGCGGCACATGAACTTTATCGGCATAAATCTGGCATTTATGACATTTCCTCGTGAATCTGAAGCAATCCGATTCCATAGTCAGCCAGTAATATCCTGCTCTCAGGATCTTCCTCGTCATGGCATGCCCGCCGGCGTGCGTACCAAATGTGCCCTCATGGACTTCTTCCATGAGCATACTTGCCTCTTTCTCATCTACACATCTGAGTAGCACGAGATCGTGATTTCTCTTATACAGCACTCCATCAGGATTGAGATAAAAGTTTCCAGATAGCCTCCTCAAAGTCTTCTTATCCTGGGTTGACGCACCTGCAGGATACTCCTTAGTCATAAGGAAGGTCTGGATGTCATGGAACCATGGCTTGCCGTCGGCGGCATCCTCGATTGCAAAGACAAATGCCGGTCTGTCAAGACGCGAAAGGACAATGCCTGGAGCTTCATTCCAAAGATTGACTTTATACATTGAAGCCAGCGTGGCTAAGGCAACAACCATCTGATTTTCAGCCCTGGGCACATGATGAAGTTCTACCCGATCGAAGAACGGAAGCAGCCTCCTGGCATAATTCATGTACGGCACCAAATTCGCTTGACGAGTTTCCCACTCCCCTTTAATCTGATTGATTACAAGCGCTGAGTCACCACATACGTCTAGATTCTTGATTCTCAAATCAATTGCCTCTTCTAGACCCATAATACATGCTTCATACTCTGCCTCATTGTTGGTAACTGGAAACGTTAGTCTCGCAGTAAACGGGATGTGGGATCCATGAGGAGTCGTGATGATAGCCCCGATACCACTTCCATAGGAATTAACCGCTCCGTCGAATATCAACTTCCACTGAGATTTCCTATCTGGCCCTCACCGGGCAATGGCTCATCGCAATCCTTCGCTTTGAGAAACATAATATCCTCGTCAGGGAATTCAAACTTCATCGGCTGGTAATCCTCGATTGGCTGTTCGACAAGGTAATCAGACAATACGCTTCCCTTAATGGCCTTCTGGGAGACGTACTGAATATCATATTCCGTTAACACCATTTGCCATCTGGCAATCCTGCCTGAAAGAGCCTGCTTCTCGAAGACGTACTTGATCGGATCCATCTTCGAAATTAGCATAGTGGTGTGATTGAGCATATACTGTCGTAGACGTTTGGCGGCCCAAGCTAATGCACAACACGTCTTCTCCAGCATCGAGTATCGAGATTCGCACTCAGTGAACTTTTTACTCAAATAATAAATGGCATGCTCTTTTCTGCCCGTCTCGTCGTGCTGACCGAGAACGCACCCCATACTATTCTCCAGAACCGTCAGGTACATGATTAATGGCCGTCCAGCCACTGGGGGTATCAAGATTGGAGGTTCTTGAAGATACTGCTTTATTTTGTCGAATGCCTTCTGGCAATCCTCATTCCAAGTAATCGCCTGATCTTTCTTTAAAAGCTTGAACATCGGTTCACAAGTGGCCGTGAGCTGAGAGATAAACCTTACAATGTAGTTTATTCGGCCCAAGAAACCACGAACCTCTTTTTCTGTTTTCGGCGCTGGCATTTCCTGAATAGCTTTTATTTTCGCAGGATCAACTTCAATACCTCGTTCACTAACGATAAACCCCAGTAACTTTCCGGACCGCACTCCGAAGGTGCACTTGTTAGGATTCAGCCTCAGCCTGAACTTCCTAAGCCTCTCAAAAAGCTTCAACAAGTTGACCAGATGCTCTTCCTCCGTTTGGGACTTTGCAATCATGTCATCAACATAGACCTCGATCTCATGATGAATCATATCATGAAACAAAGTTACCATTGCTCGCTGGTAAGTGGCCCCTGCGTTCTTCAGACCGAAGGGCATTACCTTATAGCAAAATGTTCCCCAGGGGGTGATAAACGTCGTTTTCTCCATGTCCTCCGGTGCCATCTTAATCTGATTGTAACCGGAGAAGCCATCCATGAACGAAAACACGGAAAACTGGGTTGTGTTGTCGACCAACACATCGATATGAGGCAACGGGAAATCATCCTTAGGGCTCGCCCTATTCAAATCCCGATAATCGACGCACATGTGTACCTTACCGTCCTTCTTCGGTACCGGCACTATGTTGGCGACCCACGGAGGGTAAGTGGTAACGGCTAGAAATCCTGCGTCCAACTGCTTCTGGACTTCTTCTTTGATTTTTACAGCCATATCTGGTCTCGTCCTCCTAAGCTTCTGCTTGACTGGAGGGCAATCTTCTCGCAACGGCAAGCGATGAACTACGATGTCTGTGTCGAGTCCGGGCATATCTTCGTATGACCAAGCAAAGACGTCACTATACTCTCGAAGCATCTCGACCAGTCTATGCTTGACATCATTTTGCAGCGCAACCCCTACTCTGACATTTCTGACGAGCTCTTCAGAACCCAGATTTACGATCTCAATATCTTCCTCGTGAGGCAGAATAACCTTTTCCTCTTGTCTCAACAAGCGGGCCAACTCTTCCGGAAGGTCTTCGTCTTCATCAATCTCATCCTCGGCTTGATAGATCGGGCAATCAAAGTCGTAGTGAGCCGTAGAGGGACCAGAGTCGATGTCGTCTGTTATGTGGATCCTGCAATAACAAGGGTTAAGTTTAAAGCAAGCATATGCAGGTTAGCACAAACCTCGTTGCCATTTTACTATTTTTCAGAATAAACAAAAAACAGGAATAACAGAGAACACAATATTTGAGTACGAAGAAAACGCCTTTGATTTATTAACAAAATGCATGTACATAATCCAACAAGGCCCTGACAATAAAACCACTATGCCCCGGGCAGGACATAGGGTTGTACAAAGATTGTAAAAAGCAAATCATTACTCTTCACTTGTCAGCTGGATAATCTCCTTGATGGTCCAATTGTTGAGGCGCTCGCTCGGCTTGCTTGGCTGAATCCAGGCGTCAAGATCACAATCGCTGTCCCCGCTGTCCTCAGACGCTGCATTGATGCTTTCGAAAATCACTCCGCCTTTGGTAAATAGGATCGGCCCCTTCCCACGAGACGAACTGCTAGACGAAGAAGACGAAGCTTCAGCTTCAGGAGAATACCCCAATCCAAACTTATCCTGCTTGATTGGGATCTCTAAAACATGCCCCCAGCCTGGGGTGGAACCGGCTTCGACAACGGCCCGAGCTTCTTTGAACGAGGAGAGATTCATCTCTTGCTTCTCTATGACGACAGGAGCTACCTCTTTCACCTTGACGGCTTCAAATGCTTGGCAGAGAGTTTCATGGATTTCGCCATCCATTTCAACATATTTAAAGGATGACAAGTGGCTCACCATAATGTCCTCCTCACCACAGACGGTTACTATGCTTCCCCCGACAGCATATTTGAGCTTTTGATGCAGCGTGGATGTCACGGCACCAGCAGCATGGATCCATGGCCGACCTAAGAGGCAACTGTAGGCAGGCATGATATCCATGATATAAAAAACCATATCGAACGTCTCCGAACCAACTTGAATCGGCAGGGTCAACTCTCCGAAGACGTGGCGCTTAGTTCCGTCAAATGCTTTCACCACCAGATCACTGGGCGTGCAAAGCAATCCACGAGTGTCCAACTTCATTAATGCCTTCTTCGGAATCACATTAAGCGACGAACCCGTGTCCACCAGGACATGCGACATGATTGTGCCTCTGCACTCTATTGAGACGTGCAAGGCGCTGTTGTGATCTCTCCCTTTAGGAGTCAGCTCCAAATCTGTGAAACCTAGCCCATTGCCAGCATTAACATGGGCTACCACCTCTTCTAGCTGATTTACTGATATCTCCTGCGGCACGTAGGCAGCGTTCAATACCTTCAGTAACGCGTTGCGGTGCGCTTCAGAACACAACAACAAGTTAAGAATAGAAATCTTTGACGGAGTCTGATGAAGATGGTCTACAATCTTGTAGTCGCTCTTCTTGATTAACCGCATGAACTCTTCAGCATCTTTGACAAGCAAATCCTTCTCTGCCCCACAAGGGACCTCTTCGACGGCTCTGCCTTTACCCTTATCCACAACATCAGCTCTGACCACTTTCTCTGCCACAGCCTCCGTCGGCGCAAACACTCTACCGCTTCGAGTAATACCAGTGACTCCTGCGAGATTCTGCACAGTCGACCCGTACGGCTCCAGCTCTAACTTCTGACCATTGCAATAGACTTCAGCGCCATAATGCCATGGAACGGCGTTAGTGCTCTCGAATGGGATTGGCCCGGCCCTGGTAATAGTAATTGTAGGCGGTCGGGGCGCAGAAATAGTAATAGGTCGACGAGGAATAGTGATGGTGGCGACTTCATCTGCCTGCTTCAACACAACCTCCCCCGATACATTTTCAACACTCCGGCTGAACTGCAAAATACCCTTAGACATCAGACTTTGGATACCTTCTACCAGCTGCTCACACCCATCAGGAAGTGTAGCACAAGCCATACATAACTCTTCGCATCCGAGAAAGAACCCCCTCTTCACCAACTTAGCTTTGACGAAGCTAAGCGGCGTCTTCAAGTCGTTGACATCAGTCAGCAGGTCTGCACTCTCCTCTGCGATAATGGCGTTCACTCCGCCTCCCCTATGATGAGGCATAGGGTTTTTGGTAACGTTGGGCACATTATCAGAAAAGTTAATAACCTTGGCGTCTACCAAGTCCTGCACCTTGTGCTTAAAAGCTTTACAGTTCTCAATCGTATGGCCTGGTGCCCCAGTATGGAAATTGCAAGTGGCATTTGCGTCATACCCCGGTGGTGGTGCCCCCGTTAAGGGAGCCAACGTCCTCTTTTTCACTAACTGAAGCTGCAGCAAAGTTTGCAAAAGTTGCGCATACGACATAGGTGGAGCTTTGAAGTGACGGCTTGCCAAAGGAGCCCGATTCTGATATTTTCTGTATCCCTGCTGATTCTGCTGCTGCTGTTGCGGCGGAGCTGCCGGGATATTTATGCTAGCAATCTGCTGCTGAGGGCCCTTGCCCTTTCTCCGAGCGTTGGTGACAACACTTGCATCTCCTTCTCGACGCTTGACAGCGTAAGGTTTCTTTCCACCTCCTCCAGCTGAGGATGATTCGCCTTGAATTTTTCCAATCTTTATACCATTCTCGACGTGCTCGCCCATAGTGATGAGAGCCAAGAATGTCCCAGACATGCCACTGACTAGCTTTTCATAGTAGATTCCAGGAAGGGTAGCCACGAACATTTGTACGAGCTCGCGCTCAACCATCGGCGGTTGAACCCGAGAAGCCAACTCACGCCACCGCTGGGCGTACTCTTTAAAGCTTTCATTATTCCGCTGTGAAAGGTTCTGAAGTTGGACTCGGTTGGGGGCCAAGTCACTGTTGTACTGATAGTGGAGGACAAACGCTTCAGCGAGATCTTTCCACGTGCGCACGGTAGCGGGCTCCAAGCCCATATACCACTCGAGGGATGGACCAGAAAGGCTATCTTGGAAGAAGTGCATCAGCAACTTCTCATCGTCAGAATAGGCAGACATTTTTCTATAATAAGATCGAAGGTGGACACGGGGGCAAGTAATACCCTTATACTTCTCAAAAACAGGCACCTTGAACTTATGAGGTACCTTGAAATCAGCAATTAACCCCAGCTTGGACATATCAACGCCTAATGTATTCTGATTCTCAATGTCTCTCATTTTGTCTTCCAGCACTTTGAACCTGAGTCGCGCTTCAGCATTCAACTCTGCTTCTATACCTCTTTGAGAAAACACGTCATCCTGATGATCCTCAAGCCACGGTTGAGGCACCAACAGATTTCCGACACCAGCATTGCCGTTGACCGGCCCTATGTTGACATTAGCTCCCAGACTACCATCGCCGACGCCCGCCGCATTGAGTCCGATATTAGTCATCATATTGCCATTAGCACTGCCGTTGCCCCCGGCAACAAGAACAACATTCTGGGGAGCATCAACTGGAGGAGGAGTAGGCACAGCCCCGCCGTGAAGTATGCCATTACTATCAACCCTGGAGATCAAAGGTTGAACCAAAGTACGAAGCTGGTCCTGACCATTAGCGACTACCTGCATCAGTTCCATAAAACGATCCATCCGTTCACAAAGCTCTTGAACATCTGACTGCACCTGATCCATGATCCTTGTCTGATTAGCGCGAGTTGAGTAACGGTGAATGAGTCTCTGATCAATCCTGGAGATCGGAAGCAGCTCGGAACCTGTGAACCTGAAAAACCTGTCAACATTAAAGGTTAGGAAAAGCAACAAAATGTACATCATGCAAATGCTTCATGCAGATGCATGCATGTGTCTGTGTGCTTGGGAGATTTCCTCCGATCCTAGCACCTTAATACCAGTGCTGACGATAATAATAAGAAGAAGAAATCCGAGCCCAATCATGGAAACATCAATCTCATATATATAGAAGGCAGTATATGGCATCAGCGACAGTCAACTTCGACGTATCAGGGGCCGGGAACTTGTACGCAACAGTCTTCCTGAGAGAGGCCATAATGATACAATAGGAGGCGAGATATCCTGGATCGGGGAAATGGTACCTGTCACAGACACACGTTAATGGAATGCAAATGAACATGCAAACTAATGCAAAATGCAGGCGTGCAATAGTATATCCAGGTAACTGCTGTGGAGATTCGGTATCAACAATCACTGATGAGATGAAAACCCCGGTGTAAGACCACTAATCTGATCTGCTAAGAACGACCTTCTGACAGGACCATATATATAAGATCAAAATTCTGCTCTGTCGAGAACAAATGTTCGATAATAAGGACCCCGGGTGTATGGTCAAGAAATATCTGCTGATGAAGTCTTCAGACCCCAAATCAAAAATCTGCCCTATCAAGAACAAACATACACTTGCTGATGAGATCTTCAGACCCCACTCAAAATCTGCCCTATCAAGAACAAACAACATCTGCCGATGAGATCTTCAGACCCCACTCAAAATCTGCCCTATCAAGAACAAACAACATCTGCTGATGAGATCTTCAGACCCCACTCAAAATCTGCCCTATCAAGAACAAACAACATCTGCTGATGAGATCTTCATACCCCACTCAAAATCTGCCCTATCAAGAACAAACAACATCTGCTGATGAGATCTTCAGACCCCACTCAAAATCTGCTCTATCAAGAACAAACCACTGATGACAATACTCTGATCAACCCTGCTCTATCAAGAACAAGCAAACACCCGATGATAAGATCCTCTGATCAAAACCTGCTCTATCGAGAACAGACAAATCCGCAACGGAGAACCCTGGTACCAACATAACTGATCCACTGTCAAGAAAACTAGGTAGTCTGAAGGCCAAAGTTTCCTGCAATAAACCCAATCCCACTCACAGGTATGGACCTAATCCACGGACAAAGGTACGGCATCCTATGCGGTCATCAGCGTCACAGACTTTCATGAGTGACGATACGATTCCCAGAAGGAGTGGCATCATCAAGTCATGAAGAGGCCTCACTTAGCTGACTTCCAAATGATCGGTCCCCAGAGTCGACAATCCTCACGTCTGGACTCCCCTCAGATTCTCAGGACCGGAAAGGAGCACCTCTGCAAGAACCTCGTCTGAGCGCAGATTTCGTAGGGGACTGTGCCTGCTCAGCAGACAGGTCTGTCTACTACTCTCCGCAACTATGTCTAGGTGTATACTCAAGCCCAGGTCCGGCTTCTCACTCATAGTAACATCCCTCTCCCACAGCAGCACAGATAATCATATCAAAATGGAAAATAAAATGCGGGAAATAAAGTGCGAGAAGTAAAAATGCGATAAATAAACGCAACCCAACAAGCAAACATACAAGCGCTAGGATTGACTCTCATAGGGGATGGGAAACGGTCCCAGCATAAGGGATGGGAAAAGTCCCTAGATGCTATAAGTCCCCAGCAGAGTCGCCAGCTGTCGCTTGCGCGAAAATAAGGTGCCGGCATGACAGAAGAGTCGCCACCTTTCGTTATTTATCCCTCAGAGCGGGAAAGGAAACGATCGGAAAAACCTGACGAAAAACGGTAAGACAAGGTCATCGCAACCATTGTCTGGGTTCGGGAGTCAGTTACGCAAGGGGAAGGTATTAGCACCCCTCACATCCGTCGTACTCGACGGGATCCACGCTTGCTTGTTTACTTGGACGGGTTGGTTATAATCTATCTACCTATCAAGGCTGGCTGAAAAAGAAAAGAAAAATGACTCGGTAAAGCGTCGCACTTTATGCCTACGTATTCTCATCAGAGAATGAGAAATCAGAGTCAGCGTAGTTCGGCCTACGAAGGGTTACGGGGGAAAGGTTGCTCGCTAGGATATCGCATCATATGCCTACGTACTTTCATACAGCATGAAAGATCAGAGCAAACGTAGTTCGGGAAACTACGGTTTATTTCCTGTTTTGAAAGAAGTGTTTTTTATTGTGTTTGCAATTTCAACCGCACTAGAGACTATGACCTGAGAGTGAATGCGTCGCATGTCACCCAAAGGGTACCATACTAAACATCCAGACTGTGGAAAAGGAACTCTCCCACAATCCTTTCTCAGATAGATTAAGGCTCGTAACGTACGAAAGAAATCATTCATGATTACTGTATCTTAAACTGTTTTGAGATGAGAAGAGAACAGGCCCAACTAGGAGGGAGACTATCAAGTCCTACTGTTATCATGCCATGGATTCATCCTATGGTTGAGGTTTGAACAGGGAACTCCTAGAAGTTGTCATGCATAGGTTTCAACCTAAAAGTCTATCATCAAATCCTTATCAAAGGAAATGAGAGTCCTAAGGGATCATGTCAATGATACACCAAAACAGACGAAGCATCAGCTTAACAGTAAAATGCATGCAATGCAAGTGAGGGAGGAAATGTGTGTGGGGCTTCAGCCTCCACAAGCTCATCTCAACCTCAAGCCAGTCATGAAATAACAGTAATCATACTGAAAAATAAACAACATGCTATCAAGCAATAAACAGTAAACTGCAGTCATACAGATAAAATGAATGAAGTGCCATCAGGCAAACAAACCACATGCTTGAGAAAGAAATTCTACATCTAAACTCTCCCTAATCCTAACCCTAAAACAAAACCCTAATCAAATCTAAACAAAGCCCTAAAGCAAAACCTTAATCAAAAGAAATCAATCCCAGTCTTCAAGCTTCAAAACAAGCTTACCAAAGAAAGGGAGCTAAGTAGGCAGACTCATAGTGCCCTCCTCAGGAAAGCACTAGGAGGCTTATACTCAGGAATCATATCCTACGTGGCTCAACAACTGTGATCAGTTTACATTCCTCCTCAGGAGAAATTAAACTCACATGTTGGCTCCAACATCATTGGATACTTAAGAAATCCTAGATGAACTAATGGAACTAAGTGAATAGACCCATAGGACCTTCCTCAGGAAAGTACTAGGAGGCTTCCACTTAGGAATCGTATCCCATGTGGCTCAACAACTGTGATCAGTTTACATTCCTCCTCAGGAGAAATTAAACTCACATGAAGGCTCCAACATCATTGGATACTTAAGAAATCCTAGATGAACTAATGGAACTAAGTGAATAGACCCATAGGACCTTCCTCAGGAAAGTACTAGGAGGCTTCCACTTAGGAATCGTATCCCATGTGGCTCAACAACTGTGATCAGTTTACATTCCTCCTCAGGAGAAATTAAACTCACATTAAGGCTCCAACATCATTGTATACTTAAGAAAGCCTATATGAACTAGGGGAACTAAGTGAATAGACCCACAGGACCTTCCTCAGGAAAGTACTAGGAGGCTTCCACTTAGGAGTCATATCCCATGTGGCTCAACAACTGTGATCAGTTTACATTCCTCCTCAGGATAAATTAAACTCACATGTTGGCTCCAACATCATTGGATACTTAGGAAAGAGGTGAGAAGAAAGAATGAAAGACATCCATAGTGCCTTCCTCAGGAAAGTACCATGAATTCCCGTCAAACTTCAGGATCTCAAACCTCACAAACAGGGAACAAGCTCCAACCTATGGGTCTCTGGGTCTTGATCTCCAATCTTCTCCTTCATCATGCTTCTTCAATAAGGTCTTCAAGACAAACCAAACCCCACAACAATTCCCCAAAGATGAACCCCAAAAGACAGACAAATATCACACAGACAGTCAATACAATCAGTCAACTTCAGAAAATACTTAAAAATACTAAAGAGAGGGGGAAAAATCTAACAATCATTCACAAGGGTCTACAACACCTACCCATAACATCCCTATATGCCCATACCCAAAAATCAAGACAAAACTCTCAAAAGAAAATGAATTACTTTACCTATGCATTCTTAAACCCTAATTAGGTACCCTAATTCTAACCTAATTAAGCTAATCAAATTTTAATCTAAAAATCATGAATTAAATCCTATGGGGAACTATGATTCAATATCTAATCACACCAAAAAGAATGGCTCAAAAATCCTAAGGGAAGGTCCTAAAAGAAATTCTACAAAATGGAGTATCAAACTAAACCTTATAAAAAGCTATTTAAATGAAAAATATACTAAAAATATTAAAATAAAATAAAATGCCAATTTTATTTATTGATATTTTTCTAGACAAAATTATGAACATATGGAAAAAACAAGAAATGAAAAATAATGATTTTTGAATTTTATATGAATTATTGAAAATGCAAGAAAACATTAAAAGAAATTAAAAATGAGAAAATAAAAGAAAATGGGATGGGGGTGCCAGAATGAATACGCCCTAGTTCATATTATGATGCGCTCATAAACCGGGGGTGGGAATAGCACGCGTTAAGCCCATTACGCTATCAGAAATCATTATGGAAAATTAAAAGAAAAAAAACACGAGGACGGTGCAAATAGCGTTGGTTTTTAGTTGAAAATTGGATTGGGTCGTGCGAGGGGGTGTGGGTATCAAAGTTTGGCTGAGCCCAGGATTACTCACTTAAGTAAAACGACGCGTTTTACTTTTCAAAATTCCCTCCGCTTTCTGAATTAAACTGGAGCCGTTGGATTAGATGATTAGGTCAATTATCCAGGGGTGATCCAACGGCTAATGGATCGTCTTCTCCAAACACATGCTAGGGTTTCAGAAAATTACATTCCATGCGTGACTCTTCTTCAAGCTCGTGCTCCCTCAATCTTCAATGAAAACTAAAAATTCCAAAGCCAAAAACGATCTACTAATCACCAGGAACACAGCCATGCGTGTAGTTTTCTTTGAACCATCGTATATCCTCCAAACAGAAAGCTTCAAGACTAGGGTTCCACCATTTTTCTCTGTGATCAACTCTGATTAAACTCAAATCTAGTGATGTAAACTTGTTCCTTATGTTACCCTCATCAATCTATGCCATCACATATCAATTAAAACCTACTAAACAGCTTGTTCTTGGAAATTAAAGAAATGGTGACCTGCCATGAAACTTCATAGAATCCTCTCTAACCCTCAGAAAATGGTCTTCTATCCTAACTTGTTAATTCTACACCTAAGAACCTAATCGAATGTACATAATTATGGAGATATGATGAAGAACACCAACCTGTCAAATGATGATGGTGAGTGCTGTTAGAGATGGCTTCAAGTCTTGTAATTGATGCCAAACACTCCTCTAATGGTGGAGAGGGTCCTGTTTGCACTATCCTTGAAGGAAGAAGCTTGTAATGGAGGATTCGAGTCTTGCTTGTATTTGAAGAAACTTTGAAATCCACTTCTCTCCCTCACTCTTCACCAATGAATTCACCAACCTTGACCAACCTCTCCATCTCATCATGATCCATTTAATATATAGAAACCAATGGAAGAGTCTAGATTCATCTAGAAACTTTTAGAATCATCTAGAAAGTGATGGAAATTCTCTTGTAATGGCATGTTGTATCATCTCATTTCATGCATTAAGCCTCTTAACTTTGTACCAAAATATCCTTACATGAGATATTGAAAGGGAATGAGCAAAAAACAAGCTTATCTTTGCCTTGTGTGGAGTTTTGTCAAGTTGCCTTATGATGCAAGAAACAAAATTACAAAGTAACACCCATTTTAAGACCTCAAATCAAAAATCTATTTAAACCATTGTTTTTAAAATGATGTTTGGATTCAAAATGACATATTGGATGACCTATTTTGGATTTGTACATCTCCCAAACCAATTTCCAACTTGGATCCATTTAACTTATAAGTCATTTTTAGGTCATTTTCAACCATTCTTGTAAATCCTTGCTACAAGCTTTTCCAACAACTCATGACCACTTTTATAGGCTTAAAATGCCATTTTTAACAACTTTGATGTTTTGAGTTTTTTCATTTTAGGCTTAGAAATAGGAGATATGGCCTTTGCTTAAAATGACCTATAACTTCCAAATGACCAAAATGCCCCTGTCTTGTTCAAACCATAAGTTGAGTTCTACAAATCCTATCAAGGACTTCTAGTACTATCTAGAAATCTAAGAAGATGCTCTTCAACATTCATGTTGACCAAGAGATCATAGGAATCATCCTACTAGGGCAAAAGTTGTCTGCAAGTTGGGTGACTTTCAAGGACCCAGATTCACACACCTCAGATGACCTGTAATTTGTCAAAACCATAACTTGAGCTTTGCACATCCTATCAAGGACTTCTACCACCCAAATTAAATCTAAGAACAAGCTCTACAACATTCATGTTGTGGGGAAGATGAGATAACAATCACATCTTGAGCTAAAACTGCCTGGAAGATAGGGATCAAACTAGGGTTTTTTCACTGACAATCCTTAGAAACCCTAACTTAAAACTTCTCAAACTCCTCAATCATGATGAGTTGGTATAGGAATCATCTTTATAACATCTCCATTAATCATTCCATGATCTCATGGCCCTTGGATTAGGTCTCAACCTTCTCCAAATCTTCAGTTGACCTAGGGTTGACCCAGTCAAAACCCTAATTCTACCATTCATGGTTGAATCTTCTGAATTCTTGCACAATGACCTCTCTGGGCTTCATGATGGCTTTCAAGACATCTCATAAGCTTTCTAAAAGCTTCAAGTTCATTCTCAAAGCCTCAGAATCATCTGAGGATCACCCACAACTCTCAAGCTATGAAGCACTCAACCTTGGTTTCAACCAATTCCTCTGAGGATCTCTTGAACTTTCTGATGAAGGTATCAACTTTCAAACACTTGATGGATGAATAAATGTTGGTCAAATTTTGGGGTGCAACAATATGTCTTTTATGCAGAACAACTTGTTTTACTAGCGAGTAAGCGCTTGACAGCAGGAAAGTTTCCACAATGGAAAATTTGATCAGAATAGAATGCTAAATGCCTGAATATTCTGGTGAATTGGGGCAAGCTATGTCAACTGATCACAACATGGGAGTCCGCCATCCAAAAGTCAGTTAATCTGAAGCAGTCAGGTCGAGGTTTGATAAATCTCTTGAGGACAACCAGGGTATTTCCCCACAGATTAGCCAATCAGGGGCAAAGTCGTTGCAAGACAGGGACAGGTCACCCTAAGAGTGCAAAAGTTATTTCTTGCCCGTGGGATAATTAATATGAAGCACCTCTTCAAGGTTCAAGATGTTGAGGCAGATCAGGGTGCAGAGATTGCAGATTTCCCTTCGAGGAACATCCCCGCAGAAATCCCACAGACTGGGGCAAAGTATGGAAACAAAGGAATCATTCCTCTCCATATCGTCAGAGCTACTCAAGCAGGTTTGATCAACCTTCAAGTACGAGACGAATGTTAGGAAGTCGTGCTACTATCCCTCGACCCTTCAACCAAAACCTTTGAATATAGACAGGGTATTTTCCAACGTCAGTTATAACTGACCCATCACGGATAATCTACAGCTCAATGCCTATTGGTGGTTATCAGGAAGCCCAATCCGTGTTGACGCATCATTCCAGACTCCAATTGCCATTGGTACGCAGGAAAGCTTTGTCTGTTTTCCCCCAGCAAAGCCCAATCATCATTGGCACGCGCAAGCTATCCCCAGGAGAGTCCAATCATACTTGGCACCTTCTGTTATTCCTCAGCGGAGTCGGTTTTACCTTTCCAGCATTTATTTTGCTGGAGTAATTATGTGATACCCAGTTTTCCCCAGCGAAGCCGGTCTCTCTTCTCTAGCATTTATTTTGCTAGGGGAGATCCCTTTGCATTTTGCATCGTTGCATAGCATCCTCCCAAACGCGTAGCATTTCCATTTCGTATGGAGCATTACGCCATTCTCAAACATATGCATCAGAAACATATGCCAGGTTTGGTACCGATTACCGTTAAGAATGAAGATTGTTTGATTCAGGATACGGTTGGAAGCATTCCCGACATTGGCCGTCTGGTCTTCTTCCCAATGGAGTCTTATTGATCCAAACCCCTTTATGACTCTGTTGATTCTCTTATTCCAACTCTTGGTTGGCATTCCCTAGCGTAGTCCAATTCATGGTGACTGGTGTTTTGGTAAGTCGGGGTGTCTTGTCCTAGCTTTCAGGTAGTAATCTCTGGTTTCCCCTTCGCAGAATCTTCGTTCCAACGTTTGGTTGGCAATCTCTGTTATTCTAACTCTTGGTTAGTAGCTGTTATCCTAACTCTTGGTTAGTAGCCTTTTATTTCAACTCTTGGTTGATAATTTTGGGTGATCATCTCAACTTTTGGTTGGTAGTCTCCTGTGGTGGAGTCAGCTTCGTGTAGCGTCCCCTAGCTATCCTAACTCTTGGTTAGTAGCTTTTGTTCCGATTTTTCCTGGTTATCATAACTCTTGGTTAGCAGCTTTTATCCTAACTCTTGGTTAGTAGCTTTTGTTCCGACTTTTGGTCGAGGAGGATCTATTTTTCCTGGTTATCCTAACTCTTGGTTAGCAGCTTTTGTCCTAACTCTTGGTTAGCAGCTTTTATCCTAACTCTTGGTTAGCAGCTTTTGTTCTGACTTTTGGTCGAGGAGGATCTATTTTTCCTGGTTATCCTAACTCTTGGTTAGCAGCTTTTGTCCTAACTCTTGGTTAGCAGCTTCTATCCTAACTCTTGGTTAGCAGCTTTTGTTCCGACTTTTGGTCTAGGAAGGCCTACTTTTTCTGGTTATCCTAACTCTTGGTTAGAAGCTTTTATTCTAACTCTTGGTTAGTAGCTTTTGTTCCAACTCTTGGTTGGCAATCTTTGCGATCTTAACTCTTGGTTAGTAGCTTTTGTTCCAACTCTTGGTTGGCAATCTTTGCGATCTTAACTCTTGGTTAGTAGTTTTTCTTCCGACTTTTGGTTGATGAGGATTTATTTTCCTAGCGATCCTAACTCTTGGTTAGTGGCTTGTGTTCTGACTTTTGGTTAGCAGCCTGGTTTACCAACTTTTGGTTGGATGTTATCCCTCGCAGTCATTTTTCCGACTATTGGTTGGTAGTCCCCCTTTTACTCGTCCGACTATTGGTTGGTGGTCTTCTTTCGACTCTTCCAACTATTGGTTGGTAGTCCTTCTTTTACTATTTCAACTATTGGTTGATAGTAGTCCTGTGGCGGTTTCAACTATTGGTTGGTAGTCTCCTCGTTGTTCCGACTATTGGTTGGTGGCTTTTATTCTATGGTTTCAACTATTGGTTGGTGATTTTCCTCGCAGTTCCGACTATTGGTTGGTGGTCTTTATTTGACGCTTCCAACTATTGGTTGGTAGTTTTCCTTTGGACGTAGTTCCCACTATTGGGTGGTAGTCCTGTTTCTCCACAGCAGAGTTGCTTGTTTCCAACTCTTGGTTGGTAGTTTTCAGCTGTTGTCAATTCATCTCCAGTCAGTAGGTCCCGTTGATTCTAACTCTTGGTTAGCAGTTTTAGTTCTGAATTTCTGGTCGGACTTTATCCCCTGCAGTGCCGTTATTCCAACTCTCAGTTGATAGTTTCATGATGGATGTTCCTTAGTGGATGTTATCTCAACTCCTGGTTGGTATTCCTTGTTTCCCCAGCAATCCTAACTCTTGGTTAGCCGCTTCTGTTCCGATCTTTGATCAATGGTGTTCCATGGTGATTTTAACTATTGGTTAGTACCTTTGTTTCCCAACTCTTGGTTGGTATTCCAGAGTTTGTTTCTCAACTCTTGGTTAGTATTTGCAGTGATTTTTCCAACTCTTGGTTGGTATTCCCGAGTTTGTTTTCCAACTCTTGGTTGGCATCCTTCAGTTGTTTCCCAACTCTTGGTTGGTATCTGTTGTTGGTTTTTCTAACTCTTGGTTGGTATTCTTGAGTTTGTTTTCCAACTCTTGGTTGGCATCCTTCAGTTGTTTCCCAACTCTTGGTTGGTATCTGCAGTGATTTTTCCAACTCTTGGTTGGTATTCCCGAGTTTGTATTCCAACTCTTGGTTGGCGTCCTTCAGTTGTTTCCCAACTCTTGGTTTGTATCTGTTGTTGGTTTTTCCAACTCTTGGTTGGTATTCCTGAGTTTGTTTTCCAACTCTTGGTTGGCATCCTTCAGTTGTTTCCCAACTCTTGGTTGGTATCTGTTGTTGGTTTTTCGAACTCTTGGTTGGTATTCCTGAGTTTGTTTTCCAACTCTTGGTTGGCATCCTTCAGTTGTTTCCCAACTCTTGGTTGGTATCTGTAGTGATTTTTCCAACTCTTGGTTGGTATTCCCGAGTTTGTTTCCCAACTCTTGGTTGGCATCCTTCAGTTGCTTCCCAACTCTTGGTTGGTATCTGTTGTTGGTTTTTCCAACTCTTGGTTGGTATTCCTGAGTTTGTTTTCCAACTCTTGGTTGGCATCCTTCAGTTGTTTCCCAACTCTTGGTTGGTATCTGTAGTGATTTTCCAACTCTTGGTTGGTATTCTCGAGTTTGTTTCCAACTCTTGGTTGGTATCTGTTGGTTGTTTCATCTCGACTCTTGGTTGGTAGTCGTGGTTTGTTTCCAACTCTTGGTTGGTATCATTGGTCTGTTTTCCAACTTTTGGTTGGTATCCCAAGTTTTCTTCCAACTCTTGGTTGGTATCCTCTAGTTGTTTCCCAACTCTTGGTTGGTATCCGTTGATCTTTGTTCCAACTCTTGGTTGGTATCCGAGGTTTTGTCACCCCAACTTTTGGTTGGTGCCCTATTTGTTTGTTCTTCCAACTCTTGGTTGTTATTCTGAGTTCGCTATCCCGACTTTTGGTTGGTATTTGTTGTCGGTTTCGTCCCAACTCTTGGTTGGTATCCTTGGTTGGTATCCCGAGTTTTCTTCCAACTCTTGGTTGGTATCCTTGGTTGGTATCCCGAGTTTTCTTCCAACTCTTGGTTGGTATCCTCTAGTTGTTTCCCAACTCATGGTTGGCACCTGTTGGACGTTGCCCCAACTTTTGGTTGGTACCCTATCTATTTGTTGTTCCAACTCTTGGTTGGTATTCAGAGTTCGCTATTCCGACTTTTGGTTGGTATTTGTTGTCGGTTTCGTCCCAACTCTTGCTTGGTATCTTTGGTTGTTTCCCAACTCTTGGTTGGTATTCGTTGGCCTTTGGCTGGTCCAACTCTTGGTTGGTGTCCTCCGGGCGTTTTCCCGACTTTTGGTTGACATCTTTTGGTTAGCATTCGCTGCTTTGTATTCGTGCAGGTTGCAAATTTTTGGGTTTGTCGATATTCAATCGCCTCTTACTTCGATTAGCTGGAGGTTTTTCACCTCTCATCCAGTCTGGTCCAAGTCGTTTGAATAGGGGCAGCTGTTACACCCCAAAATTTGCCCCAACTTTTTGCTTTAGCTGGCTGTTGCTTCATTGCATTTATCATTGCATTCATAGCATTAGCATCTGCATACCATAGTCCATGAACAGGGGATTGAGAGGTGTGTGCTTATCAAGAGAGGGCTATCAAAGGACTAAGCCTATTCAAGGGGTTATATTGAGGTCATCAAGTGGTTTTAAATCCATGGTTATGGGTGGAGAACATTATGAGAACTCATGGGAGACCTTGAGGTTCATTTTGAAGCTTATGTCAGTCATTATATCAAGTGTGTGAAGCCACAGTCAATATTGGTGCAATTAGGGTTTTCGCCTGGTCAACCCTAAGTCAACAGTTGAACTGAAGGAGATTAAGACTCAATTCCAAGTCTTTATGATCATGTGATGTTGTGTTGAGACACGCCAAAGATTATTCCAAAATTATTTCATCAATATTCAAGAGGCTGAGAAGTTGCTAGGCTAGGGTTGCTATGCTTGATAATGTAAAATCCCCTGGTTTAGTGCCTAACTTCAAGACCACATAATTCAAGATGCAAGCCTCATATCATCTTGATATCCACATGAGACTTTCATAGCATGTTCATACCTTTAATTTTAGTATTAGAAGTCATTCATTGGATTTCTAGAACTCAAGTTATGAGGCAGACAAGTTACAGGTCCTCAGATGAATGTGATTTTTTATCGTCAAAAGTCAACCAATTTCCAGGACATTTTTGAGCTAGAAGGATGTTTCTCCTCAATCCTTGGCCAACACGAATGTTGTTCCTAATGATCTTAGCTTTCCAAAGAGTACTAGAAGTCTTTCATCTGAACTGTAGAACTCAAGTTATAAGGGTTACAAGTCAGGGGTGTTTTGGGAAACTTTGATTACAGGTCATAAAATTACAGGTCAAGTTCACCACTTTGCATAACTCAAATGGATTTTTTTCCAACATGAAAGTTGCTCCAAATGAGGTCATTTGGTCAACTAAACCTCAAGTTATCAATGGGATAGCTCATGGTTGAAGATTGGTGAAGGAGATTTTGTGAAAGGCATGTGAAAAGCCAAGTTTGTGATCTTGCCAAAATTTAATCAAATATGGTCATATTTGTGCTCATTTTGAATGGAAAACATATTTTAAGGATCATTGGTGACAAAATCAATTGCATTTGAGACATGTTTCATGGATTATTTCAAGGTTTCTTCATGTTTAAGTAACATAATAGATTATAGTCATTAAGATCCAAACAAGGGGAGATTATGAGCCTTAGATCTTCCTTACATCACAAGGAATGAGATTGAATCAAAAACAAGGGGTCTTGGCCATGAATTGAAGCACTTCCATGGGCTTCCATAAGCTTGAAACTTGAAATTCCAATTGATCCATTCTCCCACAATTGGGCCCCCATTTCGTTACAAACATGTTCTATAAGTATTATAGAGGGAATCCATGATTTTTTTGTTTGAAATTGGGTGAGAAACAGAGCTATAACAATTTGGAAAAGAGAGTGAAAGAGTGATTTTCGAATTCTCCATTTCCCATCAATTCAAAGCATTTCAAGGATTCAAACACCTTCATCCATCATCGTGGAATGATTCTGCACCAATTTCTTGAAGAATCATTGGATGGTTGAAGCCCTCCATCTCCATTTTCAGAGGTATTTAGAAATCAAGATATCTCAGTATTTATGCATCTGTATGGCACCATTGTTGTACCATTACATTCCTCTTGATTGGAATTGCATTTCCGGTATCATTTGGGACATTTCCATGGAGTTTTCATGTTCTTGGAGTTTTCTTGGAGTTGCACGGGTTTGGTGATTTAGTGGGTAATAGCTCAATTCATTGCCATATTTGGAATCCACGTGAAAAATGGGACGGGATTGATTCAAAAATTATTGAATTTGGTGAAGATTGACGTGAGTTAGGGTATTGGGTAAATGGAAGGGATGACCGGAGCTAAGCCCGACCACCGCGCGCCACCAACCTGCGTTTTCCCTCCAACCTCAGTTCAAAATGGAGAAGACAACTTACCAGCCCTTGGATCTCGTTGAATGTCTTGACTGTGTATGCACATCCAACGCGCAAGAATTAGCCACGCCACATCCTCCTCAAAACTCTGCGTTTCACTAAAGGAAGGATGGAGCTGGGCCTTGAATGTGTTATCCCCACCCCCCTTTGACTGGCCCATGATATTTGAACTGATTCTTTTACTATTCAGCACGCAACTTTATCTATTTTCCTTATTTTTCTTCATTTCTTGTTTGCTTACTTTTATTTTAGTAAAAATAGAAATATTGCTAATAAAATCTTGATATTTTTACACCATAATTCTTCATATGTTTAGAGATTTTAGGATTTGGAATTTCATTTTTAGGATTTATTTCAATTTGTTTGATTTTTCCTATTTTTAATAGTCATAAAAAATGTGAAATTGTACCTTTCTTCTTGTAGAATTTCATTGAGGTACCAAAATAAAATATTTTTGCCTAATATTTGGTAGGATCATTGTATACATCTTTAGGGATTTAGGGGTATTTTTATCTGGATTTTATAGTACGATTTTCATTGGTTTTGGATAGCACTTTGTGCATGCTCTATTTTGCCCTAGTTTTTGGATACCCTTGAATGTTTTCCCTCTATTTAGGCACTTCCTTATGGATTATTTTTCTACCCTTTGAACCTATTATTACTAACAATTTTTATATGCTTGGAGAATTTATTTGGCATTTTTAGATGCATTTTACTAATTTTGCCTTATGTTGTAAGTTGACTCACAATTTGGAACTTTCACTTGGACATTTGTATTGTTTTGGCTCCAAAAGCCTTGTATTGCTTGTGTGATGGACATTATGGTGATTGCTTCTTACTGTGGACTCATTATAGGTCTTGTGGACCAATCGGTGGACATTTATATTGTGCATAGCTTGCTTATTTGATGCCTTACTTTCATGCTTGTACATTGTGATTCCATATGATGGTGTATGTACCTTCTTTGCTTGTTTCTCTTGGTTCCTTGCCATTTTTATTTTTTGCTATTCATTTGCGGCTTAGGTTGTATGATTAGAATATGCCACCCTCTGTCCAATGACCTTGGTGTGTCACTTAAGGAAGTTTTGGGTCCCTCCTTTGGAGGTCTCTAAGGCATGCCTAAAGTGGTGAATCCTTGAGGACCCTTTTGTATATTTGTATGATTTGCCTTTTTTTGCATTTCTTCTCCTCATCTCTTTGAATTTATTCATACTTTGGCTTGAGGTTGAGATGAGCTTGTGGAGGCTCCTGCCCCACACATATTTCCTCCCTCACTTGCATTGCATCCTTACCTTCCATGTTTGCATTTCATGTTTGCATTCTTATAATTGTTTTCTTCTTCTTCTTTTGTCTTCCTTCCCTTAAGATTTCCATTCCTTCTTGTGCAAGTTGGAATGTGATAGACATTAGGGTCCTAACCATGCATGATAACACTAGGTAGTTCCCTCCTAACCTCAACCATAGGATGAACTTTGCATGACAACTTTAGGATTGGATTAGTTCCCCTTTAGTGCGTCCTTTCTCGTCTCATCTTCAAACATTCTTAAAACACTTAATAAATGATAACATGTGTTGTACGCTACGAGCCTTAAGCACTTGAGAAAGGGTTGTTGGAGAGTTCTTTTCAACAGCTTGGGTGTTTAGTATGGTACCCTTTGGGTGACATGCGACGCATTCACTCTTAAGTCCAAGTCTTTAGTGCAACATGAGTTACAAACAAAACTCAAAACACTTCTTCATTAAAAGAATTCAAAAACAAACATCCAAATTCTTTTTGTCCTCTTGGACCTTTAATCCTTGGAAACCATTTTCATAAGGAGAGTTTTGTTAACTCTCGGTTCTACCACAAACGGTAAACGCCTAAGTCTCCAAAGGTCGAGTTGCATACACCAAACTGCTAGAATCGTTTGTTAACCCTACTCGGGTAAAACATTTTAAACCAACCTGTGGTCTTGTTAGCCCGAACTACGTTTGCTCTGATCCTTCGTGCTGTGTGAAAGTACATAGGCACGAGATGCGATATCTCGGCGAGCAACCTTCCCCCTTTTTTACTCATAGTTAGGCGAACTACGTTGACTTTGATTTCTCATTCCAGACGGGAATACGTAGGCATAGAACTGCTGTGTTCTGCCGAGTCATTTTCTTTTTCTTTTCGGACCAACCTTTTAGCGTAGATAGTTAAACCAACCCGTCAGATAAACACAACAAGCATGGATCCCATCGAGTACAATGGACGTGAGAGGTGCTAATACCTTCCCCTTGCGTAACCGACTCTTGAATCCAGACATGGTGGCGATGACCTTGTCTTATACCTTTTCGTCAGGTTTTTCCGATCGTTTCCTTTCCCGTTCTGAGGGATAAATAAAGAAAGGTGGCGACTCTTCTGTTTTGCCGGCACCTTATTTTCGCGGTAGCGACAGTACCCAAACACAAACTTTCTTCCCTCAAGGAGCTTTGAGACCCAACTCTAATGATGATGGACTCTTGATGGCTTTAAAATGTAATCTTGCTTGAGCTTGAACATGAAACTCTTCTCTTGAGTGGCAAAAACAACATCTTGATCCCTTGTCAAGAACCAATGTTATGCAAATGCAAATGCTAAATGATAGGAAACAAAAGTCAAGCCAAAAGAAAAAGGTTAGGAAACTTTTGGGGTGCATTAGCTGCCCCTATTCAAAAGACTTGGACCGTAAGGTATGAAAAGCAACTGTTTCGAACATTCAAGGTAGAAGGTGATTGAATACAAAAGAATCCAGAAATTTCCCAACTGCGGGATAGTAAACTGTAGAATTTGTCCACCAAAGTGGAATCACCAAGGAAAATATCTGAAAGGTTATGAGAAATGAGCTAACTAACCACCAGTTAGAAAGCATCGACACGCAGTCGGAAGAAAACATCTGATAAATAGAAGGCTCGACATTCGTTGGTAAAAACATCTGCTAATAAACATGTTCAACATTCGTCGATAAAAACATCTCCTAGCAAGCAGGCTCGACACTCGGTCGGTAAAAACATCTGCTAATAAGCAGGCTCGACACTCGGTCGGTAAAAACATCTGCTAATAAGCATGCTCGACACTCGGTCTATAAAAACATTTGCTAATAAGTAGGCTCGACACTCGGTCGGTAAAAACATCTGCTAATAAGCAGGCTCGACACTCGGTCGGTAAAACAAACATCTGTTATCCAGCAGGGAATAGAATCAACCGATTCACAATCTGAAAAAGAGAACTCTGTTGGGGAAAGAGAAACTTAAACAAGCAAACTCGGTTGGGGAGATGAAAATAAGATGAACACATCTATCAATGATTTCGTTGGGGTCTGGCACCACATAGGCTCATGAATTACGCTGTTATCTGCTGGAGAGATATCTTGGCAACAAAAGGTAACAACCTGGCTTATGCTTCGTATGCATATGTTTGGAAATGGCGTAATGCTCCATACGAAATGGAAATGCTACGCGTTTAGGAGGATGCTATGCAAAATGAAAATGCAAAGGAACATCACCGCAAAAAGGTGCCGAAATAAACGGCAAGCAAACTCATGCTGGGGAAAACGCCCTGAATGGCCTTCCAGAAATAAAACTCTCCTGGGGAAATGCCTTGAATGACCTTCCAGAATAAGACTCTTCTGGGGAAAACTCCACTCTGCTGGGAATAAAACCACTCTACCGGGGATTAAGGATAAGATATATTGGGAAATCATCCCAAAATCTTGCTCTGAAGAAAACCAATAACCACTGGATTCTGTTGCGGACGTCTACTTCACTGGGGAATACTCATTAAGGGAATCGGCATCAACCTCTGCTTGGTACTGTTAAAATCTTGAAAGATGGGACTGTTAAAATCGTACTGAGTCATAGCCGAATCTGAGTCTGCGGTATCTGCAATGTGAAACATGCATGATTGATGTTTTATGCTTAAAATGATATGCAAACAAGCACAAACACATTGCCATTTTATTGTCAAAAATAAGAGAAGAAAAATAGGGATCAAAATATTCGAATGCAAACAAACGCCTTTCATTAATGATAAAAAAAAGTTCAAACATAAACAAACAGGGCCCCACAAAGGAAAGCCACTACGTCCTAGGAAGAACGTAGGACCACACATAATCAAAACAAAGAATTTACTCTTCAAAGGTAACTTGAACGACTTCCTCGATGATCCAATTGCACAAGCTCTGACCAGGGACACACGGCTGAATCCAAGCGTCCATATCACAGTCACTGTCTCCTTCATCGTCTCCTACAACATTGATTATGTCAAAAATGACCCCACTGCTGGTGAACTACACCGGTCCTCTGTACCTCGGAGCACTCTGAGAAGATGATGGGTTGTATCCCAAACCAAATTTGTTTTGCTTATTGGAAATGCTGAGAACTTGACCCCACTTCTGTGACGAACCAGACTCTACCAGAGTCGGAGCTTCTTTGAACAAAGACATTGAAATTTCAGGAACTCCAGTCTCAACAGAAGGATTTTCCTTAATCTGCACCGCTTTGAACGCCTGACACAGCGTTTCATGGATCTCTCCATCCACATCTATATATTTGAAGGACAACAGGTGACTAACCATGATGTCCTCTTCGCCGCACACTGTTACAATCTTCCCTTCAACCATATACTTCAGCTTCTGGTGCAACGTCGAAGTGACTGCCCCAGCATAATGTATCCATGGTCGACCAAGTAAGCAGTTGTAGGTTGGCTGTATATCCATGATGTAGAAAACAGTGTCAAAGATCTCCGGGCCCACCTGAATTAGTAAAGTAACTTCACCAAACACTGATCTTCTAGTCCCATCAAACACTCTCACTACCAGGTCGCTGGGAGTACAAATCACACCCTGGGTGTCCAGTTTCATCAAAGCTTTCTTGGGCAACACATTGAGTGAAGATCTTGTATCAACCAATACATGCGACAGAACAACCCCCCTACACTCAATGGAGATGTGTAGGGCATGATTATGATTTCTCCCTGCGGGAGTCAGATCCAGATCTATGAAGCCCAAACCGTTGCCAGCATTAACATGGGCTACTACCCCCTCAAGTTGATTGACAGAAATCTCCTGCGGTACATAGGCAGTGTTCAGAATTCTCAACAAGGCGTTCCTATGTGCCTCAGAGCATAACAACAGAGATAAGATGGAGATCTTAGAAGGAGTTTGATGTAAGTGATCTATAATTTTGTAGTCAGTCTTACGGATAAGTCGCATAAATTCTTCTGCATCTTTGATTGAAGAGTCTTGCTCTTTTTGTTGCAAGCTCTCTTCCGTTACAGCCTTACCCTTCCCTTTATCAGTTCTTTCCACATTAACCTCTAGAGGGGAGAACACTCTACCGATTCTGGTTAAACCTCCGGCCCTAACAATATTATCCATAGACGAAACTCTGAATGACGCTCCCACCAATTCTTGCTTCTGTCCATTACAAAATACCTCTGCCCCATAATTCCATGGGATGACCTTGGTACTTTTGTAAGGTATTGGTCTGGCTTTAGTGATGATCATTGACGCTGGCCTTGGAGGCGCTGGAATATTTATTGTTCTGTATGGGATTGAAATCGTCGCGATTTCATCCCACTCACTATCAATTTTCTTCACATCTTCTTCTTCTATTTTATCAAACTGCAAAATACCCTTATTCATCAAACCCTGAACATGGTTCCTCATATCAACACAACCTTCTTGATGCATGACACATCCTTCACAACCCTCTAGACAACTAGGGAAGACACCTCCTTTCAACAATCTTCTCTTCATAAAACTTAGCGGCGTTTTCAACTCTGCCACATTAGTTATAAATTCAACTTTTCACCCTCGGTGACAGTGTTAGCTCCGGCTACCCCATGATTCAGAATTGGGTTCTAATTCACGTTCGGGGTCTCGTTGGTAAAGTTAATTGCTTTGGTGTCAAGCAGATCTTGCACCTTGTGCTTAAAAGCCTTGCAATTGTCGATGTTGTGACCCGGAGCACCAGAATGAAAATCGCACCTTGCATTCGCATCATAGCCTGGAGGTGGCGCGCCAGTAAGTGGTGCCAAAGGTCTTTTTTGGATGAGCTGTAATTGAAGCAGATGTTGTAGAAGTTGAGAGTATGGCATAGGTGGAGTATCAAACTGCCTATTAACGGTCCTTCCTCGGTCTTGAAATCTGCACGGTGCAATATTTTGTTGTTGAGGTACCGCTGGAATAATTATGCTAGCAACCTGTTGTTGTTGAGGCTGATATTGCTGTTGACACTGAGCTCTATTTCTGTTTCTGTTTCTATAAGTTGTAACTGCATTTGAATCCCCTTATCTTTTCTTATAATTTTCAAACGTCTTCCTCGCTCCTCCTGAGGTCGACTCTTCTCCTCCTTGTATCTTTCCCAACATAATTCTGTTTTCTACCCTCTCACCGGTAATGATCAAATCAGAAAAGTTTCCAGACATATTTCCAATCAACTTCTCATAATATATTCCTGGCAAGGTTGCCACAAACATATCAATCAATTCCCTCTCCACCATCGGTGGTTGAACTCTCGCCGCTAGTTCACCCACCTCTGGGCATATTCTTTAAACCCTTCATTGCTCCTCTGAGACAGATTCTGCAACTAAACTCGGTTTGGCGCCAGGTCACTATTATACTGATAATGATAGATAAAAGCTTCCCCTGGATCTCTCGAACTTCTGATATGAGTCCCCTCTAGACCCATGTACCATTCTAGTGAAGGCCCTGACAAGCTATCTTGTAAAAAGTGCATCAGCAACTTCTCATAGTCTGAATAGGCAGACATCTTCCAATAATAAGATCTGAGATGTACTCTAGGACATGTTATCCCTTTGTACTTATCGAAGTCTGGAACTTTGAACTTGGGCGGAATCTTCACCCCTGGAATCAACCCTAGATTGGACATGTCAAGCCCTAGAGAGTTCTGGTTCTCGAGATTATTCATCTTTTCCTCAATCATTTTAAACCTTTTATCTGCATCAGTCTGAAGGCCTACACCCAAGTCTCCCATTGAGAGAACATCATCCTGCTCGTCTTCTTCCCACTGAGGACCTGTTGCCCCATGTGCAACGCCTGATGCACCTGGTACCATAACTCCTATTTGGTGACCTCCGCCCGGAGGAATAACAATAGTAGGAATAGCATTAGCCTGAAGAGTATTCCCATCAGCCAGGGGAGGAATAGCAGTGGTCCCTCCATACAAGACCCCACTACCATCCACCCTGGCAATTAGTGGTTAGACTAGTGTTCGAAGCTGCTCTTGCCCATTGGCAACTCCTTGCATCAGATCCATGAACTGAGCTGTAATGCCCGTTTTATTTCGATTAAATTTAGTTATGACTTTACCGTGTTTTGTTGCATCGTAGTCGTATTTGAAAATGTGTTTGTTTCGAATAAAGGAATTGAATCGGTCGAATTTCGGAAAAAAGTGCAGAATCCCGTAGCAGTTTTAGGGAAAACTTCGAAATTTCATATCTCTCGATCCGTAAGTCGGTTTTAGTCCCCGTTTGAAGCGTTGGAAAGCTTAAGAAATGTTCTGTATAAGAAAAATGAAATTTTTCTGATATGATGGTCGTCACAGTCGTGACGCTCGTCAGGAACTTGTTACGCTCGTCATAGTAACGAAATCCAAATTAAAAACAGAATTGGGACGTGGCCACCTGAATGTTAAAAATTTAGTAATGTATCCCCATATTCCATTACGCTCAATTGAATTGGGAAGTTTTCACAAAAAGAGAAACCGTAAAGGAAGAAAATAGCGTGGTTGAGAGAAATTGATAACAAAAGAATTTTTCATCAGAGAACTTGGAAGGAAGTTGCAGGAGAGTTACCGTAAACTAGAACTGGAACCGGAAGCGTGGAATTGGCCTCTATTCTAAGGTAAGGGTGGGGTTCAATTCTATAACCGTGGGTATGATCAATTTCATGTAGGGAATCGATTCATAGGTATAATTTCCGTTAATCGATAAATGTTAGGGACGAGGTTTTTCTAGGTAGGAATGAATGTGTTATATCGTTAGTAGTACGATGCTCTAAGGTTTCCCTAATGGGGAAAATATGTAGAAATGAATGTGTTATATCGTTATTAGCACGATTCTCTAAGGTTTCCCTAATGGGGCAAAAGGGTAGTTGTCCTAATTGTTTCGTAATTAAACCTTGATAGAGATTTGTAATTAATTATGTGAATAGGAGCAGATGTGTTGTCATTACGATCGTATGTTGAATTCTTAATTGTTGATTTAAGGTTGTTATTGCTCTCATGCGTGAACAGGTGGAAAATGATAATGTCTTGAGTTGTATGAGAATGATGCTCTATTATGGACAGTTTGGTTGTAAGCATAAAGCTTTATTGTATGGTTGTTATGGTTGTGTTGTAGTCCATAATAGGTGCATTTCATGGCATATCATCTTGGTTGGCCTGTATTGGCGTTATTTGGAGTGTTGGCTCCTAAATGGGTTATTTGGAGTGTTGGCTCCTATCCCGAGTTTTGGAGTGTTGGCTCCTAAATGGGTTATTTGGAGTGTTGGCTCCTATCTCGAGTTTTAAAGTGTTGGCTCCTAAATGGGTTTTGGGGTGTTGGCTCCTATCCCGAGTTTTGGGGTGTTGGCTCCTAAATGGTACCACATGCATATGCACAGTTGAGTTGCATTGCTGAGTCGCATAAAGCTGCATAACTATGTTGGTTGTCGGTTGTTGTGGCATATGTGAGATATGAATTTGCTTGCAAACGATTGTCGTTGATGTTTATAAGTTTGCGAAGATTATATTGCTGTAATATGATTTATAATATGACATCTATCATGCCTTCTGTTATATTGTTGATATCTCACCCCTTTACGTTGTATGTTACCCCCGCTGGTGGTAACTTGCAGGTAGCCCAGAATGAAGTTTCGTTTTGTCGTTTAAGGTGTCGTTGGTCGCTCTGATACGTAGCACTCTTGGGGGGGTGAACGTTTGCCGTTATTATTTTAGTTGATGTTTTGCTGCTGCAATTGTTACAGCATTTTCATTAAATTGTCTTAATTGAACGTGTTGTAAGCTTTACTACAATTCCGTCGAAATAGGAATTGGTTGCATTATGAGTTAAATGTTAAGCAATGTTGTCTGTTCATCCAATTTCGTGCTACGTATGTTATTTGAATGTGGTTGCATAAATGCATATTGTCTGTTCAGTTGAATGTAACATCTCTGGTATGAAGAATTCTGGACGTGTGACGATCGTCACACCTTCATTACGATCGTCATGCGTGCAATTTTTATGCTGTTGCGCTCTGTTTGTTATATGAGTTGTTGTTTTTCCTGTTATCCACAAGTGTTAGAGTTGGGGTGTTACATTAGTGGTATCAGAGCAGGTCGGTCCGTCCGGCCAAGTTGTCTAGTGTCGTCGAGTCAGTCGTCGTGCCTAGCACGAGAGTCCCGTTATTTGCGAAATCTGACGATTGGCTGTTGCAGTTTAAGTGAAATGGATGAAAGGAATGATGATGCAATTGTTGCTGCCCTGTAAGCTCTAGCTAATGCTATGGAACATCAACCTAATCCTGCTGGAGATGATGGGTCTCGCAGTTTGGCAACGTTTCAACGAGAGAATCCGCCTACCTTCAAGGGTAAGCATGATCCTGATGGTGCGTTGGAGTGGTTGAAGGAGATGGAGCGAATCTTTCGTGTGATGGATTATACTCAAGCGCAGAAAGTTCATTATGGGACTCATATGCTAGCAGTCAAAGCTGATGACTGGTGGCTAGAGACCCGTCCAGTGTTGGAAGCTGCGGGTGAGGAGATTACTTTGACTGTATTCCGTAGGGAATTTCTGAAGAAGTATTACCTGGAAGACGTCCATGGTAAGAAAGAGATTGAATTTCTTGAACTGAAGCAAGGAGACAAATCTGTTACTAAATATGCGGCGAAGTTCAAGGAGTTGGCTAAGTTTTATCCGCACTACAGCGCTGAAACCGCTGAGTTCTCTAAATGCATCAAGTTTGAGAATGGATTGAAGTCGGAAATCAAGAAAGAAATCGGGTATCAGAAGATCCGTGTTTTTGATTCATTGGTTGAAAGATGTAGGGTTTATGAATAAGATAGCAATGCTCATTATAAGCTGTTGAGCGAGAGGCGAAGTAAGTCGCATCAGACTCACGGTAAACCTTATGATCCTCCGACTGGCAAAGGGAAACAGAAAGCGAATGATAGCAAGAAAACTAGTGGGGGAGACGCTCCTGCTGGCATTGTTTGCTATAAGTGTGGGAAACCTGGTCACAAGAGTAATGTGTGTAACTTTGGATCAGTGAAATGTTGCCGTTACGGAGAGTTGGGACACACTATTGCTGAATGCAAACACAAAGGAATGGTTTGTTTCAACTGTGGTGAAGAGGGACACATGCGTGACAAGTGTCAGAAGCCTAAGAAAGAGAAGACTGGTGGAAAAGTGTTCGCTCTAACTGGAACTCAGACGTCCAGCGATGACAGGCTGATTGAAGGTACTTGTTTCATTAATAGTACTCATTTACTTGCTATTATTGACACTGGTGATTCTCATTGTTTTATTGTTGCTGATTGTGTTGAACGTTTGGGTCTCGTGTTATCTCACATGAATGGGGAGATGGTAGTTGAGACTCCAGCTAAGGGATTAGTGACTACATCGCTGGTATGTTTGAAATGTCCTTTGTCAATGTTTGATAGGGATTTCCTGGTTGACTTAGTCTGTTTGCCACTAAGTGGGGTAGACGTAATTTTAGGCATGAACTGGTTGGAGTATAACTACGTTCATATTAATTGCTTTGATAAGTCGGTGAGGTTTTCTACTCCTGAGGAGGAGGGAGCCCGTTCGGTAACTATGAAACGGATGAAGCAGATATTGCTAGAAGGTGCTCAGGTGTTTGCGTTGGTGGCATCATTATCCGTTGAGAATCAAGCGATAATTGATGAGTTAGAAGTTGTTTGTGACTTTCCGGAAGTGTTTCCAGATGAAATTCCTGAAGTTCCTCCGGAACGGGAAATTGAATTTTCTATTGATCTTGTACCAGGTACCAGACCTGTGTCTATGGCGCCGTACAGGATGTCTGCATCTGAATTAGCAGAGTTGAAGAAACAGTTGGAAGACTTACTTGAGAAGAAGTTCGTTAGACCAAGTGTATCGCCGTGGGGAGCTCCGGTATTACTAGTAAAGAAGAAGGATGGCAGTATGAGGTTGTGTATTGATTACCGACAACTAAATAAAGTGACAATTAAGAATAAATATCTGCTTCCAAGAATTGACGACTTGATGGATCAGCTGGTCGGGGCGCGGGTGTTTAGTAAGATTGATTTGAGGTCAGGGTATCACCAGATTAAGGTAAAAGACGACGATGTTCAGAAGACGGCGTTCCGAACTAGATATGGACACTATGAGTTTAAGGTAATTCCTTTTGGTGTTACTAATGCGTCGGGAGTTTTCATGGAGTACATGAACCGTATCTTTCACGAGTATTTGGATCGGTTTGTGGTAGTATTCATTGATGATATCCTAATTTATTCTAAGTCGAAAGAGGAGCATGTTGGGCACTTGAGGTTAATACTGAAAGTGTTGAAAGAAAGGAAGTTGTTTGCGAAACTGTCGAAGTGCAACTTCTGGTTGGAAGAAGTTAGCTTTCTGGGTCATGTTATATCGGGTAGTGGAATTTCGGTAGATCCATCTAAGGTTGATACTGTGTTGCAATGGGAAACTCCGAAATCAGAAACTGAAATTAGAAGCTTTTGGGGGCTTGCTGGATATTACAGAAGGTTTATCAAAGGTTTTTCTAAGTTGTCCCTTCCGTTAACTAAGTTGACTTGTAAAGGGAAAACCTTTGTGTGGTATGCTCAATGCGAAGCAGGTTTTATAGAGTTAAAGAAGAGGTTGACGTCTGCTCCGGTGTTGACCTTGCCCAATGCAGAAGAACTGTTTGTGGTATACTACGATGCTTCTAAGTTTGGTTTAGAAGGTGTGCTCATGCAGAATAATAAAGTAGTTGCTTATGCTTCAAGACAGTTGAGAATCCACGAGAAGAATTATCCTACGCACGATTTAGAACTTGTTGTTGTTGTGTTTGTGCTGAAGATTTGGAGGCATTATCTTTATGGTTCAAGATTCGAAGTGTTCAGTGACCATAAGAGCTTGAAGTACTTGTTTGATCAAAAGGAACTGAACATGAGACAACGAAGGTGGTTGGAACTATTAAAAGATTAGGATTTTGGTTTACATTACCATCCGGGAAAAGCGAATGTTGTAGCTGATGCCTTAAGCCGCAAGACTTTGCATATGTCAGCAATGATGGCTAGAGAGTTGGAATTGATTGAGCAATTCAGAGATCTGAGTTTAGTTTGTGAATTAACACCGAAGAGTGTAAAGTTGGGCATGTTAAAGATTAATAATGATTTTCTGGACAGCATCAGAGAGGCTCAGAAATTAGATGTGAAGTTAGTACATTTAATGCCTGGAGTAGACCATTTGGAAAATAATGATTATCAGTTGGATGCGCAGGGCGTGTTGAGATTTCGTGGCCGTATTTGTATTTTTGATAGTACAGATATGAAGAAGGTGATTCTGGAAGAGAGTCACAGAAGTAAGTTGAGTATTCATCCAGGAGCGACGAAAATGTATAGTGATTTGAGGAATCTGTTTTGGTGGCCTGGTATGAAGCGTGATGTAGCGCGATTTGTGTATGCATGTTTGACTTGTCAGAAGTCGAAAGTCGAGCATCAGAAACCTGCTGGGTTGATGCAACCGTTAGAGACTCCAGAGTGGAAATGGGACAACATTTCAATGGATTTTTTAACGGGTTTTCCGAATACCTTGAGAGGATGTGATTCTATTTGGGTGATTGTTGATAGGCTTACAAAGTTAGCTCACTTTATTCCTATTAACATCACTTTTCCGGTATCGAAGTTGGCAGAGATTTATGTCAGGGTGGTTGTTAAGTTACATGGTGTTCCGTTGTGTATTGTGTCAGATAGAGATTCGAGGTTTACTTCTGAGTTTTGGAAGAGTCTGCAAGAGGCATTGGGTTCTAAGTTAAGGTTAAGTTCAGCATACCACCCTCAAACAGATGGTCAGACTGAACGGACTATTTAGTCTTTAGAAGATTTGTTGAGAGCCTGTGTCCTGGAGGAAGGAGGTTTGTGGGATACTTACCTTCCGTTGATAGAGTTCACTTATAATAACAATTATCACTCTAGTATCGGAATGGCATTGTTCAAAGCTTTGTATGGTCGGCGGTGTAGGACTTTGTTGTGTTGGTATGAATCGGGAGAGAGTGTAGTACTCGGACTAGAGATTGTTCGAGAGACTACTGAGAAAGTGAAGTTAATTCGAGAAAAGATGAAAGCTTCACAGAGTAGACAGAAAAGCTATCATGATAAGCGCAAGAAGGATTTAGATTTTGAAGCTGGAGATCATGTGTTTTTGAGAGTCACGCCTGTGACTAGAGTTGGCAGAGCTTTGAAATCTAAGAAGCTTACTCCTCGTTTCATTGGTCCGTACCAGATATCGGACAGGGTGGGGAAGGTCGCATATTGAGTGGCGTTGCCGCCTAATTTGTCAAATCTGCACGATGTATTTCACGTATCGCAGCTCCGCAAGTATATTTCAGATCCATCGCATGTCATTCCTATGGACGATGTACAAGTACGCGATAATCTTACTGTAGAGACAAGGCCTGTGAGAATTGATGATCGTGAGGTGAAGATGTTAAGAGGAAAAGAGATTCCGTTGGTGAAAGTGGTTTGGTTGGGAGCTTCTGGCGAAAGCTTGACGTGGGAACTAGAGAGCAAGATGTGGGAGTCCTATCCCGAGCTGTTTGATTGAGGTAATTTCGAGGACGAAATTCTCTTAGTAGGGGAGAGTTGTAACGCCCGTTTTATTTCGATTAAATTTAGTTATGACTTTACCGTGTTTCGTTGCGTCGTAGTCGTATTTGAAAATGTGTTTGTTTCCAATAAAGGAATTGAATCGGTCGAATTTCGGGCAAAAGTGCAGAATCCCGTAGCAGTTTTAGGGAAAACTTCGAAATTTCATATCTCTCGATCCGTAAGTCGGTTTTAGTCCCCGTTCAAAGCGTTGGAAAGCTTAAGAAATGTTCTATCTAAGAAAAATGAAATTTTTCTGATATGACGATCGTCACAGGCATGTGACGGTCGTCACGGTCGTGACGCTCGTCAGGAACTTGTTACGCTCGTCATAGTAACGAAATCCAAATTAAAAACAGAATTGGGACGTGGCCACCTGAATGTTAAAAATTTAGTAACGTATCCCCATATTCCATTACACTCAATTGAATTGGGAAGTTTTCACAAAAAAAAGAAACCGTAAAGGAAGAAAATAGCGTGGTTGAGAGAAATTGATAACAGGAGAATTTTTCATCAGAGAACTTGGAAGGAAGTTGCAGGAGAGTTACCGTAAACCAGAACCGGAACCGGAAGCGTGGAATTGGCCTCTATTCTAAGGTAAGGGTGGGGTTCAATTCTATAACCGTGGGTATGATCGATTTCATGTAGGGAATCAATTCATAGGTATAATTTCCGTTAATCGATAAATGTTAGGGACGAGGTTTTTCTAGGTAGGAATGAATGTGTTATATCGTTAGTAGTAAGATGCTCTAAGGTTTCCCTAATGGGGCAAATATGTAGAAATGAATGTGTTATATCGTTATTAGCACGATGCTCTAAGGTTTCCCTAATGGGGCAAAAGGGTAGTTGTCCTAATTGTTTCGTAATTAAACCTTGATAGAGATTTGTAATTAATTATGTGAATAGGAGCAGATGTGTTGTCATTACGATCGTATGTTGAATTCTTAATTGTTGATTTAAGGCTGTTATTGCTCTCATGCGTGAACAGGTGGAAAATGATAATGTCTTGAGTTGTATGAGAATGATGCTCTGTTATGGACAGTTTGGTTGTAAGCATAAAGCTTTATTGTATGATTGTTATGGTTGTGTTGTAGTCCTTAATAGGTACATTTCATGGAATATCATCTTGGTTGGCCTGTATTGGCGTTATCTTGAGTGTTGGCTCCTAAATGGGTTATTTGGAGTGTTGGGTTCTATCCCGAGTTTTGGAGTGTTGGCTCCTAAATGGGTTATTTGGGGTGTTGGCTCCTATCCCGAGTTTTGGGGTGTTGGCTCCTAAATGGTACCACATGCATATGCACAGTTGAGTTGCATTGCTGAGTCGCATAAAGCTGCATAATTATGTTGGTTGTCGATTGTTGTGGCATACGTGAGATATAAATTTGCTTGCAAACGATTGTCGTTGATGTTTATAAGTTTGCGAAGATTATATTGTTGTGATATGATTTCTAATATGACATCTATCATGCCTTTCGTTATATTGTTGATATCTCACCCCTTTACGTTGTATGATATTCCCGCTGGTGGTAACTTGCAGGTAGCCCGGAATGAAGTTCCGTTTTGTCGTTTAAGGTGTCGTTGGTTGCTCTGATACGTAGCACTCTTGGGGGATGAACGTTTGTCGTTATTATTTTAGTTGATGTTTTGCTGCTGCAATTGTTACAGCATTTTCATTAAACTGTCTTAATTGAACATGTTGTAAGCTTTACTACAATTCCGTCGAAATAGGAATTGGTTGCATTATGAGTTAAATGTTAAGCAATGTTGTTGTCTGTTCATCCAATTTTGTGCTACGTATGTTATTTGAATGTGGTTGCATAAATGCATATTGTCTGTTCAGTTGAATGTAACATCTCTGGTATGAAGAATTCTGGACGTTTGACGACCGTCACACCTTCATTACGATCGTCATGCGTGCAATTTTTATGTTGTTGCGCTCTGTTTGTTATATGAGTTGTTGTTTTTCCTGTTATCCACAAGTGTTAGAGTTGGGGTGTTACATGAGTCATCTGATCTATGAACTCTTGCAACTCTAGTTGTATGTGATCCATAGCTCTTTGATGATTCCCTCTGGCGGAGTATCTGTGAAACGTTTGGTTTGTTATCCGAAAAACTGCTGGAAGAAAACCACATAGAGGTAAGGTTAACGGGCCCAAGAACACTTGCGATGCAACATGATAATGATAATGCAAAATGCAAGCATGCAAATATGACTCAAGGAAATTCTCCCCTTGATTCTAGTTCCACAAACAAACAGGAGACAGAAGAAGCAACAAATAGAACCATAAATCCCTCCTCATAAATAAAATGAGAGCAAGAGTCAATGTACATAACATAACACAAGGAATCCAACAGAAAATGATCACATGACCCCATCCAACAAGACTGGTAATGGTCCTAATACAAGATAATAACAAAAGAGGAAAAACTACAGAGAAAACTGCATCAGGTAACTCTCCCTTCAGCCACATTAACGAGTCTAAAACTCCTCTAACAACTCCTTTGTATCCGGATGTTCAGGCCTCACAACCAACGCCTGAATGAGAAACTCCCTTCTGCTGATAACATCCCTTAAATCTTAAGCATAATCCTCCCAAGCATCTTTGAGTCTTGGTTTCTTCAGTTCCGCTATTATCTTGTATTCTTCCAACGTTGCCAGAGTTTCTCGTAACTTGCGATCAACTTCATACTGACAAGATGATTCCCCTGAAGCTTTTTCATCTTTAATCTTGAGTTGCGTCTTCAGCCTATCAATCTGCTTATGGAGCTCATCCTCTCTTCCTTTGTTGGCAGTTTGAGCTGCGTTCCACTGAGCATTGAATTTGGATATCTCAAGGCGCGCTTTTTCCAGCTCTTACTTCTTGTCTTTGAGGACATTGCTGGTGCTCTTCAAATCCAGACCAACTCTTTCCCCATCTTGTTCAAGGTTTCAGTCTTCATCTTGGCCAAGTAAGTTGCTTCATTCTTTTTGCTTCTTAGTTGACTAACCTCCTTTTCCAGCTCTTATTCGCTTTGTGTAACTCCTCTTTCTCTGCCCGCAGCTGGTTATACCTCTAAATACCAACTGTCGTGGGTTCTTCAATCACCAAAAGGAATAAGGGATCTCTGATCGGGAATGGTAACAACATCTTCTCTACCCTCTCCTGGATCCGATCCACATATGGTCCATAGGCTCTACAGTCACCTTTACCTACAGAACATTTTCCTCTCCGATGAATCCTTCCCTAAGCCTTTTTCAATCTGGTCAAAGTACCACTGTCAATCACTCCTGTGAAATACAAAGATTCTTGTATTTCTTCTTCCATTGGAGGTCCTCTCAAAGCGTAACCAAATTGCTGGACAGCCAGAGCAGGATCGTAGTTGATGCCACCCTTCCTTCCTAACAAAGGAACATTGGGAAAGTTTCCGCAACTGAAGATAATCTCCTTGCCTAGAAGGTCTCTATTGAACCAAACAATATTCTCCGATGTCAAACCCATGAGTCTCTCTGACCAATCAACTGTGTCTGAGGTATCAACAAAAGGTCCAGCCTTAGGAAGATGTTCCATAAACCATCTGTAGAGAAGTGGCGCACAACAAGAGACATTCTTTCCCCTCCTATTCTCATTCTTGTAGTGTACTAAATGGTATACGTCCCCCAAGAGAGTAGGCACCGGATTCTTGGAAGCGAAAATATGAAAAGCATCCATGTCAACGAAGTCTGGTATATTAGGAAACAGAATAATACCATAGATACATAAGGCTAGAATAGCGTTGAAAACCACCCAACAACCCTCCTTAGCAATGTGTTGAGCTTTACCTACCAAGAATGACAGTGGAAAACCTGGGACTCCATTTCTCCATACCACCTTACCATTTAACTCAGAGATACCCAGATGAAGAGCATTAGCCAATTTTGTTAAGTTAGGCTCTTCTTCAGAGTGAAAGAAAGGCACTTCCTCCAAGACTGGAACTCCCATTAACAGAGCAAACTCCTCCAAGGTTGGCATCAAGACATAACCAGGGAAAGTGAAGCAACGCAATTGAGGATCATAGAACAGCAGCAGAGTGTGAATACCTCCTAATTCAAATCTTAAGATCTTACAGACAAAGCTCAAAATCTTCCCATAATCCTTCCTGAAGTCTTCCATAACACAATGATCAACCACAAAAATGAGACCAAATAAAGGTCCCAACTCCAACTTCGGGAACTTGTAGACAACTGGGCTCTTCAAGCTAGGCTCCATATTGACGGTGGATCAGATTACTAGAATCAAAGGGAAAACGAACACCTGAAATCATAAATACATGCAAATGTTAAAATGAAGATGAAAATGAAAATGCAAACAAGGGATCAAGACTGCTGTGCTGCCGACTGAGTTGAACCAGAATTCCACTTCGGCAAGAAAATACCAGAACATCAGCACTGAGATAATAGAAACCCAATAATACCAAAGATCAAAGGTCCGCAGTAATGAGAAAACCAGAAAATTGGGATGGTTGAAGGTCAAGTTTCTTGCATAACCCTCTTACTCACAAGTATGGACCTAATCTCTGATAAGGTTCGGCATCCTATGCAGGCCATCAATGTCACAGACTCTTGAGAAACGATGATACGTTCACCATTTCTGGTTTGGCATCATGGACAAACGAGGAGGGCTCACTCAACTGACTTCCCAATGATCGGTCTTCAGAGTCGTTAATTCTCAGATCCTACATCCTATCAACTGTCTGAAACGGACTGGACAGGATGTCTTCAAAGAAAATCTCGTCTGAACGCGAATTTCATGAGGACTATTGCATGCCAAACATGCAAGCCCTCACTACTTTCCACACTAATGCTAGGTATGTACTCAAGCCTGGGTATTGGGCTTATCTCTCAATGGAACACCCCACCCAACAGCACAACAGCAACAGATAATAATAAAGTGCAAAAAATAAAATGTAAATACAATAATATACAGATACAACACATATGCACACAAATATACACACCCACAAATATAAACACACAAGCGCTAGGATTGAATCACATAGGGAACCGGAGTCTCCAGCAGAGTCGCCAACTGTCGCAACTGTGAAAAAGGGGTCGACAAACAGACAGAAGAGTCGCCACCGAATATTATTTATCCCAAAGACAGGGAAAAGAAACGATTGAATAAAACCTAAGAGAAAGGGAAAGACAAGATCATCGCAACCAAATCTTGGGTTCGGGAGTCGGTTACGCAAGGGGAAGGTATGAGCACCCCTCACGTCTGTTGTACTCAACAGAATCCATGCTTGTTGTCTAATCTGTGGGTGAAAACTATCTAATGCTACTGCTAAACAAGGGGGAGAAAGAACAGACTCGATAGGACATCGCTGCCCTATGCCTGCCTATTCCCTCGTGCAATGGGAAAGTCAGAGTCAACGTAGTTCGGGAAACTACAGGTGATGGGGGGAAGGTTTCTCGCCAAGACATCACCGTATTGTGCCTACGTATCCTCATCTGGTATGAGAAATCGGAGCAAACATAGTTCGAGAAACCCAGACCACTGGTTGGTTCAAGTTTTTTTTATGAGTAATGTTACTTTTCAATTCTAACAGTTAGAGACGATGCTTGTTTGCGGTAGAACGAAAATGTAACATACTCTTTCTGAAAATTAGGTTTGAAGCAATCCCTAATGATGAAAAGGTTTGAATTTTATTTGTGTTTTTTATAAGAAGTGAATTGAGTTAGTTTGAAACTCATGTTGCACTAAAGACTATGACATAAGAGCGAATGTATCGCATATCGCCCAAAGGGCATACGCTAAACACTATAGACAATGTGAGAAGAGACCCCCCACTTATCATTTCTCATGAACTTAAGGCTCGTAGCGTACAACAATTGTCTTTCTTTGTTAAGTGTCTTAAGGAGTTCTGAGATGAGAAAAGAAGACACAATACTCTAAAGGGAACTATAAACCCTAATGTTGTCATGCAATGTGGTCCTAAAGTTGAGATAAAAAGGGAATTACCTAATGTTATCATGCAAAGGATTGAAAGCCTAATGTCTCTTCTAATCCCATATTAAACAAAGGGACTAGGAATCCTAAGGGATCATGTGAACAAGCACAAGTAAACACAATGCATAATCAATCACAAATGAAATAAAAAAAAGAAGACTTAAACAAATTTATACAAGATAGAAAGAGATATGAAATGCAAACACAAATGCAAGCATGGAACAGTGCAACAAGACCAACATAATTCATAAACATGGAAGACTTAAACAAGTCAAGAAGAGATGAGAGGAAATGAGAGAAGCAAGCTCCTACAATCAAATGCCATAAATCATCAAAAGAAGAAAGGTGCTAAACACAAAAGCACAATCAAAGAAGTGAGGGAGGAAAGAGTTTGGGGCAGCAACCACATCATAAACATCTCAACCATACACTTACACATGATCAAGTAAAACAAATCAACCACACAAAACAAGAGAGGCTCAAATGTTCATAGCATTCTCAAAGTGACACAAACATTACCAAGGCATCAAGAACAAGTCCATAACCATCAAGGTCAAAAGTGAACATCAAGTGAGAAAACCTCAAATTCAAAATCAAATTGGAAAGTGAAAATTCTGGCAAGCACACGATGGATGTTATTCCCAAGGTTATAACATCCACTGTGACATCTACTACTTAACAGCTAATACTCAGTAATAATAAAAGCAGTAAATAACACAACAATTGTTTACCCAGTTTAGTGTCAACAACACTTACATCTGGGGGCTACCAAGCCAGGGAGGAAATTCACTATCAGTAGAATCAATTCAGAGTTAAACCTCCAGTTTACACTCCTCACTTAATCCCTACCCAATGACACTTCAACCTAGAGACACTTTAGACCTGAGTATACCCACTCACTCCCCCTCAATCACACAATAGTGATATCAAACAATAACAGAAGACAATATGAAGAGACACTTCATACACACCTTGATCTTGCGTCACAGCTTTGATCAAGGAACTCACACACTCTTGCTTCAAAGCTTCGAGTGAGACACAACCTAGAATCTACCAATCCAATGCAAATCGTCCACCAGACAATTTGCTTAGATTACAAGTATTCCTAAACAGAATTCACACATGAAGACAATCCTTCTTCACTTCCAAGGACACTACAACCTGCACTCTATATTCTTCTGTTGTCAAGAGCTGCTATTCAGGATTGCATCTTCTGATCTTTATAGCAGTTGTCAGTCCTTTTGGGCCTTGGTGTATTAATTAGGTTTTATCCATAACAAACCTATTCTCAAGGACACTTGCCACTTATTTCAGGGATATTCTAGTTCGCCTAGGGATTCTAGAAAGTCTCCTGATATCTAGCTTGAGCTCCTGTTCTGTTTCCTGGTTTATAGATACCAGAAAAACAACCTCGCCCGTTGGATGTCATACGTTCAGTGTTATGACATTCTGTATGACATTCAGCTTAACTAAGTTAACTTATAGTTAACTTGCCCTGTACACACATAATTAAGTATGTCCTAACATTTAGTATGACATACATGCACACTCTAAAGTTTTGCCACAAAATGCAGCCAATCAAGAGCACTTACAAACTCCCCCCTTTGGCAAATTTTTGGCTAAAACACCCTGTTAACATATCAGAGTTTACACACAGCAGAAGACTTATGATGTGTCTTGTCATGCAGTTAGTTCCTAGCTCAAGCCACACTGAGTCCTTACAGTTAGTTAGCTCTCACTGTTAACCATCTGGTAGTTATCACTACGGATGTCACATCTATTTGAGTAAGTAACATACAGAGTTACTCCCCCTCAACTGATGCACTATATCTGTTGACTACTTCACCTGCACACCCTGTAGTCACAGATACAAGCATCCATCCTATGGATGCCCTGACCTTCTGAAGTCACACACACCTATGTTACTCCCCCTGAAGAGTTGCACAAGATTCTCTGCACATATTTATCCAGTCTGCTCTAGATGTTATGACTTTTAGGATAACATCCTGAAGTACACACACAAGGTTTGCTCCTAGTTCTAACATACGTTCATTCCTATCCAGGCTAGACATGCATATTGTTGCACCCCAAAATTTGCCCAACATTCCTTTACCTAGCTTGTGTTTCATTTCATTCACATTAGCATTATCATTTGCATTTCATTGACATGTATGCAGGAGATCAAGAGGTATGATTACCAATTAAGGGCTACACAAGATTGTGAGGCTAGCTAAGAAGGTTATCCATGTGTTCAAGGGTTGATATCCTTGTCAGAGAAGTTAAAAGATCCTCAGAGAGAGTGGTTGAAGCCAAATCTGTAGGTCTCCTAACTTGAGAGTTGTGGGAAGTCCTCAGATGATTCTGAAGCCGTGAAGTTAGACTTGAGGTCTTGAGAGAGCTCATGAGGAGTGTTGAAGATCACTTTGAGGCCTAGACAGGTCATTGTGCAAGATTAAGAAGGCTCAGCCATGAGTGGTGCAGCTAGGGTTTGACTGGGTCAACCCTAAGTCAACTGATGATTTGAAGGAGGTTGAGACCTAACCCAAGAGCCATGTGATCATGGATTGATGAATTAAGATGCTATAAGGATGATTCCAAGGTCAACTCATCATGATTGAAGAGTTTGAGAAGTTTCAAGCTAGGGTTTCTAAGGCTTGACAGTGTAAAATCCCCTAGTTTGACCCCTATCTTCAAGGCAGTTTAACTCAAGATGTGACTATCATCTCATCTTGCCCCCAACATGAATGTTGTAGAGCATGATCTTAGCTTTGCTCTTGTTAGATGAATCTTTCTCCCTTGCTAGAGGGTGGAGTCCCTTGTTAGAGGATTGAAGATGCTAGAAGTTGCCACTTCTTTGTATTTGAAGACTGCCATTGAAGCTGAAGCTTGAAGATCAGGAAGAGCAAGTTGATACTTGTAAAGAGGAGAGAGCTGAAGCTTGAAGACCAAGTTGACACTTGTGAAGAAGATCAAATGGAGATTGAAGGAGGAGCTGAGGCTTGAAGAAGAAAGAATCAGTTGATACTTGTGTATGATACATTGAGAGCCTGGAGAAACAAATGATACTTGATTTTAGGAGTGAAGCCTGGAGGTGGAATTTACTGGAGAGCTGAAGCTTGAAGAAGAAAGAATAAGTTGATACTTATGTGGATGTGTTGGAAGCTCAGAGAAGCAAGTTGATACTTGCTATTGAAGATGATAGCCTTGAAGGGTGGTTGAGGACTGTGGACTGAACTGATGTCAGATTGCTTTGCTGTGAAGCTGGGGAAGCTGTTGATCTGCTTTCTTTCCTGTCTGTTTTCTTTCTATGCAACTGAATTGATGTGACTTGTTTGATTTGCTTGATGCATTAGAATAAGTTCATATCTAGACTGATTTAAGCTAGGAGCATGATTGCACTAGAGGTTGAGTTGCTCCCTCCGCTTGTATTTTTACTGTATGGCCTTGCTTGCGGGTATTCGGTAGAGCCCTGCTCCCTTGCCTATGTGGTTTCTGATTTGCTTGATAGCATGTTATTCCCTCTGTATGATTGCAGTTGTTGTATCTTGCTTGATAGCATGTTATTCCCTCTGTATGATTGCAGTTGTTGTATTTTGCTTGATAGCATGTTATTTCCTCTGTATGATTGCAGTTGTTGTATTTTGCTTGATAGCATGTTATTCCCTCTGTATGATTGCAGTTGTTGTATCTTGCTTGATAGCATGTTATTTCCTCTGTATGATTGCAGTTGTTGTATTTTGCTTGATGGCATTTTATTTCATTTCTTCTGTATGATTGCAGTTATTCATACTTGGCTTGAGGTTGAGATGAGCTTGTGGAGGCTGATGCCCCACACACATTTCCTCCCTCACTTGCATTGCATGCATTTTACAGTCGTTTATTGTTTACTGTTTAAGCTGATGCTTTATCTGTTTCTGTTTATCATTGACATGATCCCTTAGGAATCTCACTTCGTTTGATAAGGAAGTGATGATAGAACTTTAGGTTGAAACCTATGCATGATAACTTCTAGGAGTTCCCTGTTTCAAACCTCAACCATAGGATGAATCCTTGGCATGACAACAGTAGGACTTGATAGTCTCCCCTTAGTTGAGCCTGTTCATTCTCTCTTCTTATCTTCAAACAAATTAAAATACAGTAATAAAGGTTAACTGACGTCGTACGTTACGAGCCTTAAGCTATCTGAGAAAGGGTTGTTGGAGAGTTTCTTTTCAACAGTCTGGATGTTTAGTATGGTACCCTTTGGGTGACATACGACGCATTCACTCTCAGGTCATAGTCTCTAGTGAGATATTGGTTGCAAACATCCATAAAAAGCAGTTCTTTCGTAAAAGACAGAAAACAAACTTCAAAACTTTTTGCCCCATAGTCCCGTAATTCAAAGGAAGCTTTTCTGAAGAAAAGAGTGTCGTTAACTCCCAGTTCTACCGCAAACGGTAATGCCTAAGTCTCCAAGCTGTTTGTTAACCCTACTCGATAAAATAGATGAATCTAAGTCCGTAAGCCGTATTATCCCAAACTACATAAGCTCTGATCTCTCATACCTATTGAGAGTACGTAGGCACAATACTGACGTATTGGCGAGCCACCTTCCCCGTAACCCGTAGTTAGTCGAACTACGTTGACTCTGATTTCTCATTCTCTGATGAGAATACGTAGGCATAAAGTGCGACGCTTTGCCGAGTCATTTTCTTTTCATTTTAAGCCAGCCTTGATAGGTAGATAGATAAAACCAACCCGTCCAGTAAACACAACAAGCGTGGATCCCATCGAGTACGATGGACGTGAGGGGTGCTAATACCTTCCCCTTGCGTAACCGACTCCCGAACCCAGACAATGGTTGTGATGACCTTGTCTTATACCTTTTCGTAAGGTTTTTCCGATCATTTCCTTTCCCGTTCTGAGGGATAAATAACGAAAGGTGGCGACTCTTCTGTTTTGCCGGCACCTTATTTTCGCGGTAGCGACAGCTGGCTACTCTGCTGGGGACTTGATAGTTTCCTGGGATCCAACATCCCGTATGCAAGTCAGTTTGGGGATCCAACGTCCCCTGCGAGAGTCAATCCTAGCGCTTGTATGATTACTTGTTGGGTTGTGTTTGTTTATCGCATTTTATTTCCCGCATTTTATTTTCAGTATGATATGATTATCTGTGTTGTTGTGGGAGGAACATTCTGATGAGTGAGAAGCCAGACCCAGGCTTGAGTGTACCTAGCATTAGTTGTGGAAATTAGTGGGCGCGTGCTTGCTTTGCAGGCACTAGTGTCTCATGAAATCCATGCTCAGACGAGGTTCTCCCGGTTGACTTCTTTTTCAACCCTTTGGGTTGAGGGGGTTGTTGGTTTGGAGGATTGTCGACTCTGGAGACCGATCATTTGGAATTTAGCTGAGTGAGGCCGCTTCAGGAGATGGTGATGCCACACCTTCTAGGTATCGTATCACCCCTCTTGAATGTCTGTGACGCTGATGACCACATAGGATTCCGAACTTGTGTCAGTATAGGTCCATACCTGTGAGCAGGGTTGGGTTTGTTGCAGGAAGCCTTAACCTTCAGACTACCTGGTTTTCTTGATAGCGAATCAGTTTTTGTTGGTATCAGAGGTTCTCATCATCGGATGTATATGTGTTCTTGACAGAGCAGAGTTATGGTCCTGTATCAGAGGTCCTTATTTTCAGAGATATGTGTTCTTGACAGAGCATAGTTATGGTCTTGTGACAGAGGTCCTTATTATCAAATGTGTGTTTGTTCTTGACAGAGCAGATTTATGGTTTGATACCAGGGTTTTCTTCTTATCAGAGATAGTGGTTGTTCTTGACAGAGCAGTGTTGTGGTTTTGTTGATACAGAACCTTCATATCTTCAACAGCACAGTCGTCTTGATCTCCTGCTGCATGATTGCATTTTACATTGCTTTGCATACTCATTTGCATTTCATTAACATGTGTCTGTGTTGCAGGTACCGTTTCCCCCGATTCAGGTTTTCTTGCCTTCTATTGTGTTATTATCGGTTCTCTGAGGAAGACCGTGGCTTACAAGCTCCTTGCTCCTGATGTTGTTCAGCTGACTGGTTTGATTGCTTTAGCAGATGATTCTGTGAGAGATGAATTCAAAAAATCTTACGGTAAACTGCTCAGTTTGGTTCGTAAACCCTCTGCGTTTGAGTTGAATGGGTTGCACGCCCTGCTGCAGTTCTACGATCCTCCGTTGAGATGCTTTACTTTCTGGGACTTCGTTCTCGCACCCACACTATAGGAGTATGTTTATTTGTTAGGTGTGCCTATCAAGAGTCAGATGCCTTTCGTTCACATGGATGTTGAGCCTGATCTGGCTAGTCTAGCTCCCTCACTTCATCTGGATGCCTCCGAGTTGATCTTGTCTAGTTGGAACAGGGTTCCGGGTTTCTCCTTGCAGTTCTTAGTGGGAAAAGCTCATCAGTGCGCCAAAGACGGATGTTGGGTCGTGTTCAACGCCATTCTCGCTCTGTGCATATATGGCATCATTTTGTTCCCCAATATGCCTGACTTTGTGGACTTCGACGCCTTCCACATCTTTGCTTCAGGGAATTCATTCCCTACCTTGATAGGAGATGTCTACCATTCCATCCACTACAAAAACGAGAATAGAAGGGGTAAGAATGTCTCGTGTTGTGTGCCCCTACTCTATAGATGGATTGATAGTCATCTACCCAAGAAGGGTCCCTTTGCTTCGTTTGCAGCCACAGCTGAGTGGTCTGAGCGTTTGATGAGTCTGTTAGCGGAGGATATTGCCTGGTTCGATAGAGATCGATTGGGTACTGAGATTATTTTCAGCTGCAGCGGATTTCCAAACGTGCCCTTGATAGGCAGGAAGGGTTGTATCAACTATAATCCATCTCTGCTGGTCCAACAGTTTGCTTATGCTTTGAGAGCTCCGCCGAAGGATGAAGAGGTGCAGGAATCTTTATACCTCACTGGTCTTCTAGAGGGGGATATGTTATCTAAGCTTCAGCACGCTTGGAATGGTATCAGTAAGCGGGGAAAACCGTTGCTGGGGAAAAGTAATAGCCAGGCCTACGCTCCATATGTGACTTGGATCAGAGCCAGAGCAGATGCTATAGGGATGCCGTTTCTTCCTGCCAAGCCAGAAAGCCCTCCAGTGATTGAAGAGCCTACCAATGTGCCTATTCAGCAGCACAATCAGGTGTTAGCAGAAAGAGACGAGATGAAGAAGGCCAATGAAGAACTGGAGAAAGAATTGGCTCAACTCAGAAGCGAGAGAAGCGAAGCCGTTCATTCTTTCAAGAGGCAGACAGAGCTGGTGAACCAGTTGGGGATAGATTTTTCTAAGCAGATAGCTGAGCGTGAGCGCATGGGTCGAGACTTCAAAGCTGTCAATGACGTACTGGCCACTAAGAAGCAGCACTTGGATGAAGCATACCGGAGAATATCCAAGTTTAATCAGCATTGGAAGGCCACCCTAGCCAACGGGAAAGAACGGGAGGATAAGCTGAAGCAACAGATCTCCAAGCTGAAAGTCCAGGTGAAGGCTAGTGAGAAGAGGTTTGATGAAGAAACCGCTCGCAGATATGCCGCTGAAGGCCAGCTCAACAAATCTCTTGCTAACCTGAAGGAGTGCAAACTGATGTTTGAATCCAAGAAGCGGAAGTTAGAAGATTGTTTCGGTGAAGGAGCATGGGAAGACTCAGTTGAAGGTCTTCAATACACCATTAGGCAAAGGGAGTTACTCGTTGAAGGTTTGCTCACTCGGCCTGGTCATCCAGAAACGAAGGGGTTGTTAGAAGAGTTTCGAGCCCGTGGCCGTGCTTGACTATTTGTAATCCTTTTGTTTTGATCATTGTTGTACGCTGACCATCACCAGGCTTGTTGGTTGAGGTCACGTTATTGATTCAGCTTGTACTCAGTGACGTTGTGTACTGCCTTGATGGGCTTTCTTTATATATATGAGATGTTATTTCCATGATTGGACTCGGACTTCTTATTATTAGCACTGGCACTCAGGCACTAGGATCGGGGGAAAATCTCCCCAACGCACAGACACACATTTGCATTTGCATTTGCATAACGAGCACTTTGTGGTTTTTTCTAACCCTTTTGTGTATACAGGTTGTTTCAGGTTGTTCCAGGATTGACCAGAGACCTATCCACCGTTATCCGACCAGAGCAAATCAAGCCAGAGTTATGGAGCAAATGCAAACTGACGTTCAAGAACTCCGAGAAAGGATGGACCGCTTCATGGAGCTCATGCAAGCGGTCGCCAACGGCCAGGATCAGCTCAGAACCTTGGTTCAGCCTCTGATTTCAAGGGTCGACAGCAATGGTGTACTCCATGGTGGGACTGTGCCAACCCCTCCACCTGTTGAAACTCCTCAGAATGGCGTCCCCGTGACCGGGGGGAATGGCAGTGCCAACGACAATGTGATAGCTAACATGGGACTCAACGGTAATACGACTGGCGTCGGTAATGGGAATTTTGAAGCTAACGTCAATGTTGGACTGGGCAACGGCAATGCGGGTGTTGGAAATTTGTTTGGGCCCCAGCCGTGGTTAGAAGACTGTCAAGACGATGTGTTCTCGCAGAGAGGTGCTGAAGGAGAGCTGACTGTTGAAGCACGTCTAAGGTTTAAGTCACTCGAGGACAAGATGAGGAATTTCGAGAACTAGAACACCATGGGTGTTGATATGTCCAAGTTGGGACTGATTGCTGATTTCAAGGTGCCTCCCAAGTTCAAGGTACCTGACTTTGAAAAGTACAAGGGCACCACTTGCCCTCGCGTCCATTTGAGATCATATTACCGGAAAATGTCCGCTCATTCTGAGGACGAGAAGTTGTTGATGCACTTCTTTCAGGATAGTCTGTCCGGGCCCTCCCTGGAATGGTACATGAGCCTGGAACCTACCAGTGTGCGCACATGGAAGGAACTTGCTGAAGCATTTGCGCACCACTACCAATATAACAGTGACTTGGCTCCGAACCGGGTCCAACTGCAGAATCTGTCACAGAGAAACAATGAAGGGTTCAAGGAATACGCCCAGCGGTGGCGTGAATTAGCAGCTAGGGTTCAGCCGCCGATGGTTGAACGCGAGCTTGTGGAAATGTTCGTAGCCACCCTCCCAGGAGTTTATTACGAGAAATTGGTTAGCAGTATGTCTGGAAGCTTCTCAGATCTCATCATCACGGGTGATCACGTTGAAAATGGGATCAAACTGGGGAAAATTCAAGGTGGTCTGTCCTCAGCTGGAGGAGGAAAGAAACCTTATGGTGGCAAAAGAAGGGAAGGAGAGACAAGCGCCGTGTCCAACGCTCGAAGGAAAGGCAAAGGCCAGCACCAGCAGATGGCCAGCATAACTATCCCGGCAGTCCAACAGCCACAGCAGCAGCAGCAACAGCAGCCGAACCAACAAGGGTACAGAAAGTATCAGAACAGGGCACCTCTGTCAAGCCGTCACCTCGAGACTCCGCCCATGTCTTATGCTCAGCTATTACAGACTCTGCTCCAATTACAGCTGATCCAGAAGAGAACCTTGGCTCCCTTGACAGGGGCACCTCCGCCAGGTTATGATGCGAATGCAACTTGTGAATTTCACTCGGGGGCACCAGGCCACACAATAGAAAATTGCAAAGCCTTCAAGCACAAGGTGCAAGACATGGTGGATGCTAAGATCATCAACTTCTCAGATAATGTGCCGAATGTCACGAAGAACCCTATGCCGAATCATAGGGGAGGTGGGGTAAACGCCATTATTGAAGATGAAAATTTGGATTTATTGACTGATGTCAAGGATCTGAAGACACCGCTTAGCTTCGTTAAAGCCAAGCTGATGAAAAGAGGCTACTTCCCGGGCTGTGGAGAGCTATGTATGGGCTGTGCGACTAGTCCTGATGGATGTGAACAGTTGATAGAGGGGATTCAAAGCCTGATAACCGAAGGAATCCTGTAGTTTAGCCGAAGGGCCGAAAGCGGATCGGGAGAGGTAATGCTGAAGCAAGATGATGAGGTTGCCACCATCACCATCCCTCGTCGGACGATAACTATTTCTGCACCCAGACCGCCCACGATTACCATCACCAAAGCTGGGTCGATACCTTTCGAAAGCACTAATGTTGTCCCATGGCATTATGGGGCAGACGTCTACTGCAACGGACAGAAGTTGGAATTGGAACCCTCAGGGTCACGTGTGGATAACCTAGTGGGCATTAGCAGAATTACTCGCAGCGGAAGGGTGTTCGCTCCACCTGAGGTTGTGGCAGACAAAGCAGACAAAGTTGATGTAACTGATAAAGGGAAGAGTAAAGTCATTGAAGAGACCTCTCGTGGGGTAGAGAAAGACCTACTTGTTAAAGACGCTGAAGAATTTATGAGGTTGATTAAAAAGAGTGACTACAAGATCGTGGATTATCTCCATCAAACACCCTCAAAAATTTCCATCCTGAATTTGTTGTTGTGTTCTGAGGCACATCGCAACGCACTGCTGAAGGTGTTAAATGCCACGTATGTACCGCAGGAAATATCGGTAAACCAGTTAGAGGGGGTAGTAACCCACGTGAATGCTGGAAATGGGTTAGGGTTCACTGACCTGGAGCTGACGCCGAAGGGGAGGAACCACAATAGCGCTCTGCACATCTCGATAGAGTGTAGGGGAACGATTATGTCTCATGTGTTGGTGGACACAGGGTCGTCGCTCAATGTTCTTCGAAGAAGGCATTGATAAAGTTAGATACTCGTGGATTGATTTGCACACCCAGTGATCTGGTTGTGAAGGCTTTCGATGGAACCAAACGTCATGTTTTCGGGGAAGTGACGTTACCAATCCAAGTTGGGCCGGAAACGTTCGACGCAGTTTTTTATATTATAGACATCATGCCCGCCTACAGTTGTCTCTTAGGCCGGCCATGGATCCATTCGGCTGGCGCCGTGACCTCCACGTTGCACCAGAAGCTCAAGTACGCTGTTGGAGGTAGCGTCGTGACTGTATGTGGTGAGGAAGATATAATGGTGAGCCATTTGTCGTCCTTCAAGTATGTTGAGATGGATGGGGAAATCCACAAAACCCTATGTCAAGCGTTCGAAGCTGTTAAAGTCAAGAACGTAGCTCCTGTAGTCACTGAGAAACCAGAGATGACTCTCTCTTCCTTCAAGGAAGCTCGGGCTGTTGTTCAAGCCAGATCTACCCCAGGCTGGGGACAAATTCTAGAGATACCTAACAAGCAAGACAAGTTTGGGTTAGGGTACTCTTCTGCGGCTGAAGCCTCCTCTTCTAGCAGTGCGTCGCGAGGTAAAGGGCCGATCCAGTTTACCAGTGGCGGGGTGATATTCGAAAGCGTCAACGCAGTGTCTGAAGACGGCGAAGACAGCGACTGCGACCTGGACTCTTGGATCCAGCCAAGCAAACCAGGCAGGAGCCTCAACAACTGGTCCATCAGGGACATCATCCAAGTGACAGGCAAAGAGTAATGATTTACTTTTTCCAATCGTTGTACAACCCTATGTCTTACCCGGGGCATAGTGGTTTTATTGTCAGGGCCTCGTTTGATTATGTACATGCATTTTATCAATAAATCAAAAGGCGTTTTCCTTCGTATTCAAATGTTGTGATCTCTGTTATTCCTGTTTTATATTTGTTTTGAAAAACAACAAAATGGCAATGGGGTTTGTGCTAACTTGCATATCCTTGTTTTAAGCTTAACCCTTGTTATTGCAGGATCCACATAGCAGATGACATCGACTCTGGACCTTCTACGACTCACTTCGACTTCGATTGCCCGATCTATCAAGCCGAAGAAGAGATTGATGAAGACGAAGACCTTCCCGAAGAGTTGGCCCGCTTGTTGAAATAAGAAGAGAAAGTTATTCTGCCTCATGAAGAAGATATTGAGATTGTGAATCTGGGTTCTGAAGAACTGGTCAGGAACGTCAGGATAGGGGCTGCATTGCAGAGTGATGTCAAGCAGAGATTGGTCGAGATGCTTCGAGAGTATAGTGACGTCTTTGCTTGGTCATACGAGGATATGCCCGGACTTGATACTGACATTGTGGTCCACCACTTGCCGCTGCGAGAAGATTGTCCTCCCGTCAAGCAGAAGCTTAGGAGGACACGACCGGATATGGCCGTTAAGATCAAAGAAGAAGTGCAAAAGCAGCTTGATGCTGGCTTTTTAGCGGTCACTACTTACCCTCCGTGGGTCGCCAACATAGTGCATGTGCCGAAGAAGGACGGTAAGGTGCGAATGTGCGTCGATTATCGGGATTTGAATAGGGCGAGCCCTAAAGATGATTTCCGGCTTCCCCATATTGATGTGTTGGTCGACAATACAGCTCAGTTCTCCGTATTTTCGTTCATGGATGGCTTCTCCGGCTACAATCAGATCAAAATGGCGCTGGAGGACATGGAGAAAACTACGTTTATCACTCCTTGGGGAACATTTTGCTACAAGGTAATGCCTTTCGGTCTGAAGAACGCGGGGGCCACTTACCAACGAGCAATGGTTACTTTGTTTCATGATATGATTCATCATGAGATTGAAGTCTATGTTGATGACATGATTGCGAAGTCCCAAACGGAGGAAGGACATCTGGTCAATTTGCTGAAGCTTTTTGAGAGGCTTAGGAAGTTCAGGTTGAGGCTGAATCCTAACAAGTGTACTTTCGGAGTACGGTCGGGAAAACTACTGGGGTTTATTGTGAGTGAAAGAGGCATTGAGGTTGATCCTGCGAAGATTAAAGCAATACAAGAAATGCCAGCGCCAAAAACCAAAAAAGAAGTTCGTGGTTTCTTGGGCAGAATAAACTACATTGCAAGGTTTATTTCTCAGCTCACGGCCACGTGTGAACCGATGTTCAAACTGTTAAAGAAAGATCAGGCGATTATCTGGAATGAGGATTGCCAGAAGGCATTTGATAAGATAAAACAGTATCTGCAGGAACCTCCGATCTTGATACCCCCAGTGGTCGGACGACCCTTAATCATGTACTTGACAGTTCTTGAGAATAGTATGGGGTGTGTTCTCGGTCAGCACGACGAGACGGGCAAAAAGGAGCATGCCATTTACTACTTGAGTAAAAAGTTCACAGATTGTGAATCTCGTTACTCGATGCTGGAGAAGACGTGTTGTGCACTAGCCTGGGCTGCCAAACGTTTACGACAGTACATGCTCAATCACACGACCATGCTAATTTCGAAGATGGATCTGATCAAGTACGTCTTCGAGAAGCAAGCGCTTTCGGGCAGGATTGCCAGATGGCAAATGGTGTTGACGGAATATGACATTCAGTACGTTTCCCAGAAGGCCATCAAGGGAAGCGTATTGTCTGAATACCTCGCCGAACAGCCGATCGAAGATTATCAGCCGATGAAATTTGAATTCCCTGATGAGGATATCATGTTTCTTAAAGCAAAAGATTGCGATGAACCGTTGCCCGACGAGGGTCCAGATAGGAAATCCCAATGGAAATTGATATTTGATGGGGCGGTTAACTCTTATGGAAGTGGCATTGGGGCAATCATCACGACTCCCCACGGATCCCATATCCCGTTCACTGCGAGACTGACGTTTCCGGTCACCAATAATGAAGCGGAGTACGAAGCATGCATCATGGGTCTAGAAGAAGCAATTGATTTGAGAATCAAAAACCTAGATGTATATGGTGACTCGGCGCTTGTGATTAACCAGATAAAAGGGGAGTGGGAAACTTGTCAATCAAATTTGGTGTCCTACGTGAACTATGCCAGAAGGCTACTTCCGTTCTTTGATCGAGTGGAACTCCATCATGTGCCCAGGGCTGAAAATCAGATGGCTGATGCCCTAGCCACGTTGCCTTCGATGTATAAAGTCAATTTTTGGAATGAAGCCCCAAGAATTGTCCTTTCTCGTCTTGATAGACCTGCATTCGTCTTTGCAATCGAGGAAGCCGCCGATGGCAAGCCATGGTTCCATGATATCCAAACCTTCCTTATGAATAAGGAGTACCCTGAGGGAGCGTCAACCCAGGATAAGAAGACTCTGAGGAGGCTGTCTGGAAATTTTTATCTCAATCCTGATGGAGTTTTGTATAAAAGAAACCATGATCTCGTGCTACTCAGATGTGTAGATGAGAAGGAAGCGAGTATGCTCATGGAAGAAGTCCATGAAGGCACATTTGGTACGCATGCCGGCGGGCATGCTATGACAAGAAAGATCATGAGAACAGGATACTACTGGCTGACGATGGAATCGGATTGCTTTAAATTCGCGAGGAGATGTCATAAATGCCAGATTTATGCTGATAAGATTCATGTGCCCCCGTGCTCGTTAAATGTCATGTCCTCCCCGTGGTCGTTCTCCATGTGGGGCATCGACATGATAGGCAAGATCGAGCCCACTGCATTTAACGGTCATCGCTTCATTCTAGTAGCTATCGACTACTTCACCAAGTGGGTGGAGGCAGCCTCGTACGCTAATGTGACCAAGTAGGTGGTGGCTAAATTCATAAAGAGGGACATCATCTGTCGTTACGGAATTCCCGAGCGGATCATTACTAATAATGGTTCAAATCTGAATAACAAGATGATGAAGGAGTTGTGCCAGAGTTTCAAGATTGAACACCACAACTCATCTCCTTACCGGCCGAAGATGAATGGCGCCGTTGAAGCGGCCAATAAGAACATTAAGAAGATTGTACAGAAGATGGTTGTGACCTACAAGGATTGGCACGAGATGTTGCCATTTGCACTGCACGGTTATCGTACAACGGTACGTACATCAACTGGGGCAACTCCTTTCTCACTGGTGTACGGTATGGAAGTTGTCCTACCGTTAGAAGTTGAGATCCCTTCTTTGCGAGTTTTGGTTGACGTGAAACTCGATGAGGCAAAATGGATTAAGAACCGAGTAATCCAACTCATCCTGATTGACGAGAAGAGGTTAGCATCGATTGCATATGGTCGTCTGTACCAAAGCCGAATGAAGAAAGCCTATGATAAGAAGGTGCATCCTAGAAGCTTTCAGACGGGTGATCTCGTCCTGAAGAAGATTCTTCCTCCACACTCTGATCACCGGGGCAAGTGGAATCCCAATTATGAAGGTCCGTATGTCGTCAGCAAGGTCTTTTCGTGAGGAGCCTTGTTGTTATTTACGATGGATGGTGAAGATTTTGCATCCCCGGTGAACGCGGACGCAGTTAAAAAATACTTTGCTTAAAAAATGACCCGCTGGAAAGAAAAAGAGTATCCAGGCAAAAATGGGGCATCTCGGCGAACCATAAAAAAGGAAAAAAGGTTCGGGCAAAAATTAGGGATATAAATTGAAAAGAGTGTACACCCGCAAAGTCGAAAACCCGGAAGGGCGACTTTGGCAAAAAAGGGTATCCCGGTGAATCGAAAACCCGGAAGGGCGATTCAGGAAAAAGTTAGGGAGTTGAAAAAGCAAATGACTGCGTTCCGCGTGTGGACTTTCATTGTTTAGTGGTTTGGAAGACCTGAGGGCCGTTTATCTGAATCAATCTCTTCTAAAGCTGAAGCGTCGGAGAAGTATCGAAGTCGAGTGGGTCATAGAGGGATCAATTCATGGTGTTCGTCTACGTCTCATTGCCGACATTTGTGTATATACTGATGTATATTTATGTTTTATTTTTGCGCAGCTTCCTCATTCCAGGGGCTTGCATCTGTTGTAAAACATTTTTACTCATTCAGGGGATCGTTATCAATAAAATGTATACTATTCAGCAATTCTGTTTGTCTGTCTAGCATTTATCTGTTTTGTTTGCGAAAAAGAACGCCGGTATTTTTGATAAAATGCGCATACATAAACTTACTCGCCTAGGCCACTGATTGTTGAAACAATGAATTACTTGAACATTGTCATAAGATGATAACCTCGATAGGTCCCTTTGAGAAGGGTATCTTGTCTGTTTGTTTGCGTTGTTGCAGGTGTAGCATATACCAGGCAGTACGCCGTATGCATCCCCAAATAGGATGATTCCTTCCTCTCCAGCAAGTTCAGCAGCACCTCCCCAGGAAGTTTGAACATGAGATCGTAAGCATTGATATGTCTCCCCAAGCAAAGAAGATTCTCTCCCCAACCAGATGTATCCTGAAGGAATGTCATCTCCCCAGCTGAGTCACATAATGAAGTGTGCAGTAATTGATAGTTCAAGACTGAAGTCTCCAGCGGAATTGAGATTCCCCACAGAGTTGTATTCTCCCCAGTAAACAGGACGATTCCTTCTTTCCCAGCCGAGTTTGCAAACCCCCAAGAGAGCCGAGTCCTTGGAAGCCGTTTGGGCCATGATTGGTTTTCTTCAGTAGAGTGTTGAATAGCTGATGTTGTATTTCCCCACCGGAGTCGTTATCTCCAGGAAAGTTTAGTCGCGAAGGCCGTGCAGTTTATTTCTGCGATTGATATCATTTCCTTAATAGTTTGTGGTTTGAATACCTAGATGAGCAGGTTCAGGTTCTCGTAGAGCTTTATCCCCCTGCAGCAGTCGACTGAAGTTCGTTTCCCCAGGCGGAGTCCAATTGAGATTGGTGTAACTTCTTCTCCTTGGCAGGATGAGTCCTTCCTCCACCAGAGTGGTTCTTTCTCCTTGACAGGAGGCTTTTCCCTTCAGCATTTATTTTGCTGATGGGGTCGTAGCATTTTGCATGATTGCATAGCATTTATCCTAAACGCGTAGCATTTCCACTGTATGGAGCATTGCGCCATTGTCGATCATATGCATATGAAACATGAGCTAGGTCGTTACCGTTCTTATTTTGCAGGTGTTCCCCGACAGGGTATCTGCTCAGGATGATTCCTGAAATCTCGGAAGGGTTAAGTGGCTCAAGATGATTCTTGAATTCCCTAGCAAAGTCGTTTGCCCAAGATGATTCTTGAATTCCTCGGCGAAGTTGTTTGCTTAAGATGATTCTTAAAATCCCCAGTGAAGTCGCCAGAGTTGGTTGCTCAAGTTGATGCTTAGAGTCCCCGGCAGAGTGTTTGCTCAGGATGATTCCTGGAATCTCCAGCAGAGTTATTGGCTCAAGATGATTCTTGAAGTTCCCGATGGATTTATTTGTCCAAGATGATTCTTGAAGTCCTCAGCAGAGTTGATTCATCCAGAATGATTTCTGAATCCCCGAAGCAGAGTTACTCGATAGTTCTCCAGAATCCCCAGCAGAGATGTGTCATCCCCAGCAGGTTGTTGAGTAGAGAAGTTGAGATTTCCCTTGAAGACTTGATGATTGAAGTCCAACAACATTGACGAAGCAGTTCTCTCGGCTGATGCGGAGTGCCTGATGGCAAAGGAGTGTATATCCTTATTTGGTTCATGATTAACCGAGGAGTCTATTCCCGACTTACTGACAAAGTCCGGCTGACGCCTGAGAGTTTCTTTGAATGCCCGACGGCATGATTAACTTGATTGTTAAAAAAGTTCCCGATGACCTGATGAGTCCCGAGGAATTCTGATGCCTGACGGCATGATCGACCGTGTAACACCGGTTACCGAGTGACCAGTGACCCCTTGAGGATTTGAGGACAAAGATCTACAGCAAAATCAGATGACCATCCTGACGGAGATTTGAGATTAGACATTTCACCGGTTACCGTGTGACCAATTCTCCAGCTAGTTGTCGTGCAGCTAATATTTCAGTTTCCGAAGATCTACCCCATCAGAGTACCGTATACTTGTGCAGTTGGCAAATTTCCGGGTTTGTTGGTATTCAACCATCTTTTACCTTGATTGGTTGAGAGCTGTTCGCTTCTCACCCAGTCAGGTCCAAGCCGTTTGAATAGGGGCAGCTGTTGCACCCCAAAATTTGCCCAACATTCATTTACCTAGCTTGTGTTTCATTTCATTCACATTAGCATTATCATTTGCATTTCATTGACATGTATGCAGGAGATCAAGAGGTATGATTACCAATTAAGGGCTACACAAGATTGGGAGGCTAGCTAAGAAGGTTATCCAAGTGTTCAAGGGTTGATATCCTTGTCAGAGAAGTTAAAAGATCCTCAGAGAGAGTGGTTGAAGCCAAGTGTGTAGGTCTCCTAACTTGAGAGTTGTGGGAAGTCCTCAGATGATTCTCAAGCCATGAAGTTAGACTTGAGGTCTTGAGAGAGCTCATGAGGAGTGTTGAAGATCACTTTGAGGCCTAGACAGGTCATTGTGCAAGATTAAGAAGGCTCAGCCATGAGTGGTGCAGCTAGGGTTTGACTGGGTCAACCCTAAGTCAAATGATGATTTGAAGGAGGTTGAGACCTAACCCAAGATCCATGTGATCATGGATTGATGCATTGAGATGCTATAAGGATGATTCCAAGGTCAACTCATCATGATTGAAGAGTTTGAGAAGTTTCAAGCTAGGGTTTCTAAGGCTTGACAGTGTAAAATCCCCTAGTTTGACCCCTATCTTCAAGGCAGTTTAGCTCAAGATGTGACTGTCATCTCATCTTGCCCCCAACATGAATATTGTAGAGCATGATCTTAGCTTTAATTTTAGTACTAGAAGTCCTTGATAGGATTTGTACAACTCAAGTTATGACTTTGACAAGTTATAGGTCATCTGAGGTATGTGAATTTGGAGCTTGAAAGTTATCCAACTTGCATGAAACTTTTTCCCTAGAAGGATGATTCCTATGAACTTTTGGTCAACATGAATGTTGTTCCTTATCCTATTAGCTTTCTAGAGAGTACTAGAAGTCCTTGATAGGATTTGTAGAACTCAAGTTATGGCTTTGACAAGTCAAGGGTATTTTGGTCATTTGGAGATTATAGGTCATTTCAATCATAAGGCCATAACTCCTATTTGCAAGCTTCAAATGGGAAAATGTTCAACATAAAACTTGTTCAAAATGATGTTTTAAGGCTAGCCAAGGGGTCATGAGAGGTTGTAATTGCTTGTAGCTCAAAATCACAAAAATGGCTTAAAATAAGGATGAATTCAAATGAACCAAAGATGGAAATTGGGATTTTTTGATTTACATGTCCAAACCAAGTCATATGACATACCATTTTGATTCTAAAACACATTTTAAGAACATTGACATTGCCACAATTTTGACTTGAGGTTTAATTTGTGGACTTGCTGTCGCTACTGCGAAAATCGGCGCCGGCTGAACAGAAGAGTCGCCACCGTGCGTTATTTATCCCACGGGAGGGAAAGGAAACGCTCAGAGTAAACCTCGCACAACATGGGAAAGGTATGGTCGTCGCAACCAAAACCTGGATTCGGGAGTCGGTTACACAAGGGGAAGGTATTAGCACCCCTCACGTCCGTCGTACTCGACGGGATCCACGCTTGTTTTCGGGTATGGATTGTTATTCTATCTAAACTAAGGGTTAAGGGTTAAAAAGAAAATAAAATGAAAATAAAAATGACTCGGCAAAGTATCGCACTTTATGCCTACGTATTCCCGCCTGGAACGAGAAATCAGAGTCAACGTAGTTCGCCTACCTACGGGAAAGGAGGGGAAGGTTGCTCGCTAGGATGTCGCATCCTATGCCTACGTACTTTCATACAGCATGAAAGATCAGAGCAAACGTAGTTCGGGCCACGTACGACACAAGCTTGTCTTGATTGATTTTATTCCTTCTGAAAAAGGTTTTCTTGATTAGCAGTCCCGGCGGACAAAAATGACGTTTTGGTGAGTTCACATTCTTTTACGGAAGAAGTGTCTTTTATTGTGTTTGAAATCTTTATGTGTTTTTCTGTTTGTTTTGAGAAAGAAAGAGGCAGAACTCTAACCTACGGTTGCGAACGGACTCAAACTATCCTAATGTTATCATGCATGAGTTAAGACCTAGTGTCTATCATGCTCCTCTCTTGCACAGAGAGAAACAGAGATCCTACGGGATAGGCAGCAACAGAAACAACATCATATATATACAGTAAAGCAGTAAAATGCATGGATGCAGCAATACAAGCGAGGCAAGGGAGTCCCACTCAACCTCGAACCTAGAAAACAATAGGCAAAAGTGAACAGACTTCACTTTCAACCCAACAGGGTAAACAGCAAACAATACAGTCCAGAAAACCAATCAATACATCAGAAATGAAATACAGCAATAAAACAAACAGCTTCAGCAGCTCTGAATCAACATCTGGTTCCAAGTAATCTCCAATCAGTTACAGGCTCCAACAAGCATCAATCTCCATCTTCATGACCTTCAGGTAAGGGCTTTGATCATCAGTCTTCTATCTGCAATGGCTTTTCTTCAGGCTCAAACCTCCAGGATGAGGGATCAGTCACAAGAGTGGATTGGGTGTTAAGCAATCAGTTGACTACCAAAGGTGGTGAACAGACTGCTTCCAACACAAAAGACATTTTCTCTCAAGAGTTCTATCTCTTAGACATTATCACCAAGCCTTCTAAAGGAAGGGGGTGAGTGTCTTAGAGAGACTCTGAATCACAGAGAAGAATGGATGCAGACAAGGCAATCCATGTTTGAGAAACAAGCTTTCTAATCTAGAGCTCTGCCTAGCTCCTAAACCCTAGTCTCTTCAGCATCTGCTAGCAAGAATCTCTTCTTCAACTCTGGAAGTTGATCTTCAACATCTGGATCTCCAATGGCTTATTAACTCCTCAAGTCTTCAGCTCTCCCAAGTCCCCAGATAATCCCAATACCCACACAAACAAGCAATAATCCCCAGAGGGCATACCACACCAGTCAATCAGATATATACAGTACAGTAATAGCAGTAGGGGAATCCTGACATTTTCTAAGGGGATCTAATAACTACCCATAGCCCCTATAGTCCCATAGCTAAACTATTCAAGCCCTAAGTCCTAAGGGAAATGAAGTGATTCTCCCAAGTCATCACCTAAACCCTAGTTTGTTCAGATTATTCACCCCTAAACTAAACACCTAAAATTAATTTCTACAAATGGGAACTAAATTGTATCTACAAGTTTAATGTCTAACCTAAACAACCTAAAAAGAATGGATGAAAAATATTAAAGCAATTAATAGAACAAAAATTAACAAAATTATGTATGGAATGAGATTCATTAAAATGCTATTTATTTGGAAAATATGGGAAAAAATATCAAATAAAAATAAAATGCAATTTTTATTTTTTATAATTTTCTAGACTCTTTTAAAGAAAATAATGCAAAAAGAATGAACAAAAATATGCAATTTCTAATTTGTTATGAATTTTCAAAAATGAAATGTTGAAGTTCAAGTATACTACTTAAAACCCTAATTAGACTATCCTAAGTTCAATTATCTAAACTAATCAAATTCTATTCTAAAAAATCTAGTAATAAATCCAGAGAGTAATACAATTCATTATTTAACATCACCAAAAAGAATGAGCAAAAATCTATTCCTAAAGTCATGAACAAAAATGTACAAGTTCAAGTGTAACATGAATTATGAAAAAAAATGCATTATTTTGTAAAATATGTGAAAAATGCGGAAAAAATATAAAATGCAATTTTTATATTTTTTCAATTTTCTAGACATGTTAAGGAAAATATTAAAAAAAGAATGAGTAAAAAACATGCATTATTTATTTAGTTATGATTTTTAGAAGATGAGTAAAATAAGATGCAATTTGAAAAATGAAAATAAAAGAATTAAAGAGAAGGGGTGCAGATAATATGATGGGCTAGTTATCACGCGTTGGGCCTTGCTGATGGGAGGTGCGAACAGCGTATGAGCCCAAAGAGCTCACTAATCCAAACGACGCCGTTTGGCTGCGTCTAGGATTCCCTCCATTTTTGCAGTTTTAATTGTGACCCTTTGATCACAAGTCCAGTCAATGAATCCAAGATCATCCAACGGCCACGGTGTGTCTTCTCCAATGAAACCCTAATCTTCATGAAAAGAACAACTCCATGCAAGCTTCTTCCATGGATCATAACTCCTTCATTACACCACGAAATCACACGAAATAAAAACCAATTTCGCTCCATTTTCTGCCCTCTATCCAGCCATGTCCCTAACTTCCCTTGAAACCCTCTACAATGCACAAACCGAAACCCCCCATCCATGGTTCCACCATGGAAGCTTGTTATTCAATCTCAACAAACCATGAAAATAACTATAGCCACGTGTTCTATAGGTTGCACTAAGTATACTAAACTATAGCCCATGCATTAAAACCTCATATTCCAACCATTCTTGATCTTGAAAGAATTGACACCACATCTTGAACCTCCATGGATTGACCTTAAACTCACCATAAATGATCCTTAAGTGGTCTCTATCATGAATATAACAACTACTAATCCTAACCATGCATAACTATGGTGATTCGAAACAAAACGTATCCTTACCAATTGGATATGGTGATGGTTGCTATGCCCTGTTTCAGCCCTTGCCAATGGTGCCAAATGATCTTTATATGATAGTGATGATGCTGGTGAAGAGAATTCGTGCTCAAGCTTCTTGAAAATGGCAATTCGAACCTTCACGCAACTTGGAGTGATGAAGTGGAACTCATGATTCAGCCACGAATTGATGTGCCTTCTTAGTGCTTTTTACTCTACAACAATGGAGGATGATGATGATAACAGAGATTGAGATGATTGATGAAGCTTTAATGGAGTTTGGATAGAAAATGCAAATTGAAGTGAAGGATTCAAAGTAGTGTTTGCAAGCTTAAAGCATCACCAACCCAATAACAAACAGCTTCATTTCCTTATATAGATGATGATTAACAGAATGAGAAGCTTCTAGATTGGTCCTAGAGAGATCTAGAAGCTTATGGAACTTTCATGAATTTATCATTTAATGGCATTTTGAATCATATCATATCATGCTTGCACCTTGGGTAAACTTGAGTGAAAATCTCCCCTCATGAGATATTAGGAGTGTATGCATGAAAAAACCAAGTTTCCCTTGCCTTGTATTAAGCTTTACCATGTTGCCTTATGATGTAAGAAACAAATTTACAAAGGAAGTCCAATTTTTAAACCTAAACTCAAAAATGTGGCTGAACCAATGTCTTTAAAATGATGTTGGGAATCAATTTGGTATATTGGATGACCCATATTGGCTTTGTAGATCTCTCAAACCATTTTCCAACTTGAACTTTTTCAAGTTATATGCCTTTTTAAGTCATTTTGACCATTTTAAAATATCCATGCTCCATGCATTTTCAAACTCTCACAACATCTTATCTAGCCTAAAAATTCCATTTTGAGCAACTTTCATGTTTTGAGTTTTTCCATTTGAGGCTTGGAAATAGGAGTTTTGGGCATTGGCTAAAAATGACCTGTAATTCCAAATGACCAAAATACCCCTGTCTTGCACAAACCATAAGTAGAGTTCCTTAAATCATATGAAGGCATACCGTACCTTTTTGGAAAGGGGAGACAATGAGGAACAACTATCATGCTTGTCAAAAGTCCATTTGAATTATCCTTGAGGGCCAAAAGTTTGTCAGAAGACAGTCAACTTTCACAGACAAATTTCAGTGTCATCTGGTGACCCCTAACTTGCAAGAGCCATAACTTGAGTTCTAGAAATCTCCTTGATGTCTTCCACCACTCAAATTAAAGGTCTTGAGATCCTCTACAAGTTTCATGTTGGCCAAGGATCCATTTGAAGCTTGAATTTTGACTTATTTTGCTTGGAAGTTTGACCTAAACCAGGGAATTTTACATAGAAACCCTAATTTAGAAACTCCTCTTCTCCTTGATTTCTCTTGAATTCTTCTTAGCATAACAACATATCCTTATTCTCCATGTCAAATGATGAATCCCATATCTCTTCAATAGACCTGAATGCCTTTAAATCAATCCTTTGACCTAGGGTTGACCCAGGGTTGACCCAAATGAAACCCTAGTCAACTGTCTTCAACTGCAATACTTGTGATCATACCAACAACTTGTTTTCTTCTCCCCGTGACTTTCTAAATCCTCCAAGATGTCTAGATACTCTCCATGCCTCCAATTCACGGCTCATACTTTCCTTGATGATCCCCAGATACCCTCAGCCAGGAGATAGATGAACTGCTTGACCCACTGACTTGATAGCTCTCAAAATTCTTTTCTGATGACTTGAATGAGATTGAATTAGGATAATAACCTCTGGATAGTCCTCTAGAGATGAGAATAATGCTTGATCCCCTGTTGAATGACTTGCTACGCTTATGCTATGCAGATGGTTAGGCTATGTACATGACTCTATATGCAAATGCTAATGATATTGAAACATAAACCAAGTGAATAAGGTTGAGCAAATTTTAGGGTGCAACAGCTGCCCCTATTCAAGCGACTTGGACCCGATTGGGTGAAGAGCCCGAAGCCTTCAGACATTCACGGTACGAGACGGTTGAATATTAAGAACCCGGAAATTTGCCAACCGCAGAAATAGACTTCACCACTGCTTGGGGAACGACATTCATCAACTAAATCTGACTGTTACAGCAATCCACCGATCTCTTGGCGACGTACTGGGGATTATTTTCATCAGCCTGAAAAAGATTCTATCATCGCAAGGATAGAACTTTGTCCACGTTAGGACGCCTATTTCGTCAACACAAAGAAACCTCAACTAAAACTTGTCCACGTCAGGACTCCTCCTGCTGTCAACCTGGAAAAAATCTCGGCAACCTTGCTGGGGATAATTCGTCTGCATTTCATCAGAAATAAATCATCCCTGTTAGGAATAAACTCTTCCACATCAGGAATAACACCGTCCACGTTAGGACTAAGACTTCGTCTGGATCTGTCCACGTCAGGACTAAACTTTCTAGGTTATGAATACATCGTCCACGTTAGGACTCACCCTTCCATGTTAGGAATAAACTTCTTCTTTCCACGTCAGGAATCGCATCTTCTTTCCACGTAAGGAATCACAATCTTTCCACGTATGAATAACATCTTTTCACGTAAGGAATAAAACTTCTTTCCACGTAAGGAACTAAAACTTGTCCACGTCAGGACTCCAATCTTTCCACGTAAGGAATAAACTTGTCCACGTCAGGACTCCAATCTTTCCACGTTAGGAATAAACTTCGTCCACGTTAGGACTCACACCTTCCCCATTAGGAATACATCGTCCACGTTAGGAGTCACCTTTCCACGTAAGGAAACCCCTTTTCCACGTAAGGAATCAACTTCTTTCCACGTAAGGAATAAATTTCTTCTTTCCACGTAAGGAATACGTCTTCTTCTTTCCACGTAAGGAACTAAAACTTGTCCACGTCAGGACTCCAATCTTTCCATGTTACGAATAAACTTCGTCCACGTTAGGACTCACACCTCGCCCACACAAAGAGAGATAAACTTGTCCACGTCAGGACTTGCGCATCTTCGACTCGCTGGGGAAATAAAACTTGTCCACGTCAGGACACACACTTCGCCAATCCAAAGAAGAATAAATTTGTCCACGTCAGGACTCGCGCATCTTGTCAACACGAAAAACTATAAACTTGTCCACGTCAGGACACACCTTTCACCATTACGAAGAAAGATATCTGCTAGAAATAAATTGCCCACGTCAGGACACCAACACGAAGAGTAATCAACTTTGTCCACGTCAGGACTTCACATTCAATCAATACCAAGAAATCACATCTGTCCACGTTAGGACTAGCCCATCTCGTCAACCCGAGGAAATAAATCTGTCCACGTCAGGACTTCACCTCTCTAACACGAAGAAAACCTGTCGATAAAATTGTCCACGTCAGGACTCATTCCTCCATTGGTCCCGACCCACAAACTTCTTAGTACTGACGTGACAGTGACTTCGAGGCGGACTCTACTGGGGGATATTTGGAAACCAAACTACCGGACGTCTGCTCTGATAACCGGCGGCAGCCTCTGAAATTCTGATTCCTGAAACCCTTTGATGACAAATAACTCTGCTTGGGGACAAGGAGAAATTCATCATGATAACTCTGGCGGGGAAAACAAGAGAAATTTACACAAATAACTCTGCTCGGAGACGAAGAGAACTTAACCGAATAACTCTTGTGGGGAATAATGCCAAAGCTGACATTTTCGTTGAATATCTCACGTCGAGATCTTGAATGTTTGGTAATTCATTGGAGCAAGAGCTCCTTCCACCTGCAAGACAGCAATACTTGAAACAAACGGTCAGCCAACCTAGTTTATGTTTCAAAAATGTGTATGTTTGACGGCGATGCAATGCCCCATTTGACATGGAAATGCTACGCTTTTATTTGGTGGATGCAAGTACGACCCTATATGCCAATGCGACTGCAGACTTGAACTGCTGGGTACAGAAACTGCTTCAGCAAAATAAATGCTGAAGATAATGCCAACTCCGCTGGGGATAGCCAGGTGCTACAGAATTATTCAAAATAAATGCCGGCCGAGTGAAGTCGACTCAGCTGGGGAATTGGGAGCTCGAACCAAACACCTCACTGAAGTAACATCCTGCTGGAGAAATAACTCTGCTGGAGAATAGCAACTGTGCCCGGTATAATTGGACTCCTGCTGTAAAGTGAACGGGTATCATACGGCATTCTGACAGAATAAATGCCACGACCCACACCAACTCTGCCGGGGAGAGCCTTAATCTTTGAGTTCCACTAGGAGGAATACTTGCTGAGAAGAGAATTCCACTGGGGATGGGATGATTCTCTTGGGGAAAATCAGCTGACTCCGCTGGGGGAGAGTAAATGACCCGGCGGGGGAAGGTAAGCTGCCTGAATACAGCTCACAAATGTTAATCTTTTGCGGCTAAACCACTCAGCTTGAGATACACCGTCTGAATACAGCCTACAATCTCGGAGCCGCCAATTCTGCTGAGGATGAACGACTCTGCGGGAACACGTCCTTTTGGATAGGCTACGACTAGCCGGGGAATTCGATCCTTCTTCAGTAAGGAACATGCATGACCTGCGTGGAGATCGAGTCTTTTATTACTGCAGTCTCTTGATCATCTTCCTCGTACGGCTATGAGACCTGCAACAACACAAACAAGACAAGACAAATCTATGCAACCAAGTCGATTCAGGTTAGTGACGTTATTTTCAGTTAATTCAAAGCTTTAGCAACTGTTGGCAAGGGCCAGTGACGTTATGCACATGCTAGTTTCATCAAACTTAGGCGTTAATCATGCACAAAACCGTAAAGAACAGTGTCAAGTACTGAATAACGTATTTTATTGATTGGGCCCCTGAATGGGCGGAGTTTTTTGTACACGGGATGTAACTCCTGAAAAGAGGAAGCTACACAAAGTAAATATACAAGTATACACAGGAAGCATAAATATATCGACAGACTAAATTTGTACACATGTCGGCAACGGGATGCAGATGAACACCACGAACTGATCCTCCTATGACTCGTCCGACTCTAACGCTTTTCCCGGTATTCATACTTCTGAAAAGGTTGTACCAGATAACCGCTCCTCCTCGTTATATTCTCCCGCATTGATGCTCAGTGCAATATCAAATTCGGACCGCAGTCATTTGCTTTTCAAATCCCTAACTTTTGCGTGAACCGCCCTTTACGGGTTTTCAGTTCACCGGGATACCCTTTTTTGCCGAAGCCGCCCAGTGTAGGTTTTCAACTTCGCGGGTGTACATTTTTCAATTTTATCCCTAACTTTTGCCCGAACCTTTCATTCTGTTTTTGGTTCTCCAGGATGCCCCATTTTTGCCTGGACTCTCTTTTTTCTGTCCAGCGGGTCTTTTTTAAGCAAAGTATTTTTTAACTGCGTCCGAATTCACAGGCGACGTAAAGTCTTCTCCGTCCATGGTGGACAACAACAACGCTCCTCCTGAAAAGACCTTCCTGACAACGTATGGCCCTTCGTAGTTGGGGGTCCACTTGCCCCTGTGATCTGCTTGCGGCGGGAGGATCCTTTTCAGCACAAGGTCGCCCGTCTGAAAGCTTCGCGGATGTATCTTCTTGTCGTACGCTTTCTTCATTCGGCTCTGGTATAAACGACCATATGCTAGAGAAGCTAGCCTCTTCTCGTCCATCAAACTCAGTTGATTCAACCTGTCTTTCACCCATTCTGCCTCGTCCAGCTGAACGTCTCGCAATACCCTCAGAGAAGGGATCTCGACTTCCAATGGTAATACCGCTTCCATTCCGTATACTAACGAGAACGGGGTTGCCCCGGTTGATGTGCGTACCGTCGTACGATAACCGTGCAAAGCGAAAGGTAGCATCTCATGCCATTCCTTATAGGTCACCACCATTTTCTGAACGATCTTCTTGATATTCTTATTGGCCGCCTCGACAGCGCCATTCATCTTGGGTCGGTAAGGGGAGGAGTTGTGATGTTCGATCTTGAAATTCTGACAGAGCTCCTTCATCATTTTGTTGTTCAGGTTTGAACCATTATCCGTGATTATCCGCTCGAGAATCCCATATCGGCAAATGATATCTCTCTTGATGAATCTGGCCACCACTTGCTTCGTTACATTTGCATAAGACGCCGCTTCCACCCACTTGGTGAAATAATCGATTGCTACTAAGATGAATCGATGCCCGTTAGAAGCTGTCGGCTTGATCTTTCCAATCATATCGATTCCCCACATCGAGAAGGGCCATGGCGATGACATCACATTTAGAGGACTCGGAGGCACATGGATCTTATCGGCGTAGATCTGGCATTTGTGACACTTCCTCGCGAACTTGAAACAATCAGTTTCCATAGTCAGCCAAAAATAACCTGCCCGCAGCAGCTTTCTCGTCATAGCATGCCCGCCGGCATGCGTACCAAAGGTACCTTCGTGTATTTCCTCCATGAGCAGCTTTTCCTCTCGTTCGTCTACACAACGCAACAACACCAAGTCGTGGTTTCTTCTGTATAAGACGCCATCCGGGTTCAAATAGAAATTGCCTGCTAATCTCCTGAGAGTCTTCTGATCTTGACTGGATGCCCCAGCCGGATACTCTTTATTCTTCAGGAAATTAAGGATGTCAAAATACCACGGTTTGTCATCGGACGCTTCATCAATAGCAAATACATAAGCTGGCCTGTCAAGCCGAGAGATAATGATTCGGGGAGCCTCGTTCCAGAAGTTGACTTTGTACATGGAAGACAAAGTGGCCAGGGCGTCGGCCATTTGATTCTCTGTCCGCGGTACGTGATGCAATTCAACCTTGTCGAAGAAAGGCAACAATCTCCTTGCATAATTCATGTAATGTATCAAATTGGGCTGACGCGTCTCCCATTCCCCTTTGATCTGATTCACCACCAGAGCTGAGTCTCCGTATACGTCAAGATTTTTGATTCGCAAATCAATGGCTTCTTCAAGCCCCATTATACAAGCTTCGTATTCGGCCTCATTATTGGTAACGGCAAAGGTCAATCGGGCAGTAAACGGGATGTGCGACCCGTGTGGCGTAGTGATGATTGCCCCTATTCCGCTACCGTAAGCATTCACAGCTCCGTCAAATATCATCTTCCATTTGGAACCCAACTCTGGTCCTTCGTCTGGCAACGGCTCTTCACAATCTTTCATCTTTAGGTACATGATATCCTCGTCAGGAAAATCAAACCTCATCGATTGATACTCTTCAATAGGCTGCTCCGCCAGATACTCAGACAGCACGCTCCCCTTTATAGCCTTTTGCGAGACGTATTGGATGTCATATTCAGTCAAGACCATCTGCCAACGGGCAATTCTACCTGACAACGCCTGCTTTTCAAATACATATTTGATAGGATCCATCTTCGAGATGAGCATGGTTGTATGATTTAGCATGTACTTCCTCAAACGCTTGGCGGCCCAGGCTAGCGCGCAACAAGTTTTCTCCAGCATTGAATACCGAGATTCGCAGTCTGTAAATTTCTTACTCAAGTAATAGATTGCATGCTCTTTTCTCCCTGTCTCGTCATGCTGACCGAGAACACAACCCATGCTTCCCTCAAGAACCGTCAAATACATGATCAAGGGTCAACCTGCCACTGGGGGTATCAAAATAGGAGGCTCCTACAAATACTGCTTTATTTTATCGAACGCCTTTTGACAATTTTCGTTCCACGTTACAGCTTGATCTTTCTTCAACAGCTTGAATAATGGTTCACACGTGGCCGTTAGGTGAGATATAAACCGAGCAATGTAGTTCAACCTCCCTAAAAACCCGCGCACCTCTTTCTCTGTTTTAGGCGTCGGCATTTCTTGAATTGCTTTTATTTTAGCAGGATCGACCTGTATTCCTCTTTCGCTTACGATAAACCCCAGCAGCTTACCCGATCTCACCCCGAAAGTGCATTTGTTAGGGTTCAGCCTCAGCCTGAACTTCCTAAGCCTTTTAAATAACTTCAGCAGATTCACCAGATGCTCTTCCTCCGTCTGGGATTTGGCAATCATATCGTCAACATAAACTTCGATCTCTTTATGCATCATGTCATGGAAAAGAGTCGTCATCGCACGCTGATATGTTGCCCCAGCATTCTTCAAACCAAAGGGCATCACTTTGTAGCAAAATGTTCCCCAAGGCGTTATGAAAGTAGTCTTCTCCATATCCTCTGGCGCCATTTTAATCTGATTATAGCCTGAAAAGCCATCCATGAAGGAGAATACGGAGTATTGAGCAGTATTATCAACTAGCACGTCAATATGAGGAAGTGGAAAATCGTCTTTTGGGCTTGCTTTATTCAAATCTCTATAATCCACGCACATTCGAACCTTGCCATCTTTCTTTGGCACTGGTACGATGTTAGCAACCCATGAGGGATACTTTGTCACAGCAAGGAAACCAGCGTCCCACTGTTTCTGAACTTCCTCTTTGATCTTCACCGCCATGTCTGGTCGAGTTCTGCGAAGTTTTTGTTTGACCGGCGGGCAATCTTCTTTCAGTGGCAGGCGATGCACAACCATGTCTGTATCGAGCCCTGGCATATCTTCATATGACCAAGCGAATACATCATTATACTCCCTGAGCATTTCAACCAGTCTTCGCTTGATATCACTCTGCAGTGCGGCTCCGATACGAATATTCTTCTCAACCCCTTCCGACCCCAAGTTGATAATTTCGATGACCTCGTCGTGAGGCAGAATGGCTCTTTCCTCTTGCTTCACCAACCAAGACAGTTCTTCAGGAACATCACTATCTTCGACAACCTCTTCTTCGGCCCGAAATACCGGGTGCTCAAAGTCGGGACGAGTCATAGGTGGTTCAAGGATGTCATCTGAAAATGTTATCCTGCAAAAGGAACGGTTAAGTGCTTCAAAATGCGTATAAAGCGAACAACCGCGTTGCCATTTTATTGAAAAATATAAAACAGGAAAGACAGAGATTACAGTATTTGCACATGAAAAAACGCCATTTATTTAATGATTGACACGCAATGTTCATAACAACACAGCCCTAAGCAAATCATGATGCCCCGGGCACGACATCAGATTATTCAACAATTAATAAAGCAAAGCATTACTGTTTAAGAGTCACAGGAACAAGCTCCTGAATAGACCAGTTGCACAGTCCTTGTCCTGGCGTGCTTGGCTGAATCCAGACATCCATATCACAGTCGCTGTCTCCTTCGTCAGACTCCGAAGCAGCGTTGATGGTTTCATGACATACTCCACTGGCAGAGATGGTGATCGGCCCTCTGAAACGGGGTGCCCCCACGGAAGGAGTTGATGACGACGGTTGGTATCCCAGCCCGAACCGGTCCATCTTTACAGGAATATCCAGCACTTTGCCCCAGCCCTTTGCTTCTCCTGCTTCTACTAGAGCTTGAGCTTCTTTATACGATGAGACGGCTATCTCTGGCACTTTGCTCGGCCCGGGACCTTTGTCCTTGATGCGCAAACCTTCAAATGCCTGGCAGGGCGTTTCGTGGATTTCTCCGTCGACCTCCACATATTTAAATGACGATAGATGGCTGACCAGGATGTCCTCTTCTCCGCATACAGTGACTACGCTGTCTCCGACCATATATTTCAACTTCTGATGTAGGGTAGACGTGACTGCCCCCGCCCCATGAATCCAGGGTCTTCCAAGCAAGCAGCTGTACGCAGGCTGTATATCCATAATATAAAACTCAGTTGCAAACACCTCCGGCCCCACCTGCAGAGGCAATGTGATCGATCCAAAGACTGTTCTCCGCGTTCCGTCAAACGCTCTGACTACCAAGTCGCTGGGCGTACACAAGATTCCTCTAACATCCAGCTTCATCATCGCCTTCTTGGGCAGCACATTCAAAGATGACCCAGTGTCGACCAATACGTGCGACATTACTGATCCTCTACACTCGACGGATACGTGCAGCGCCATATTATGATCTCTCCCTTTCGGAGTCAAATCGAAGTCGGTAAAGCCCAAGTTGTGGCCTGCATTCACATGTGCCAACACTCCTTCCAGCTGATTCACGGAGACGTCTTGAGGTACAAAAGAAGTATCCAAGACCTTCAACAAAGCATTTCTGTGAGCTTCCGAACACAACAGCAATGACAGGATAGATATTTTGGACGGCGTCTGCTGCAGATGCTCCACAATCTTATAATCACTTTTTCGAATCAAGCGCATGAACTCTTCTACATCTTTCGATGCCGCTTCTTTTTCACTCGCTTGCACTGGAACATTCTCAACCGCTTTCCCTTTTCCTTTTGCTAGTCTTTCGGCCTCCACTTCAGGGGATATAAAGATCCTACCACTCCTTGTCATACCTCCCGAACCAACAACATTATCCACAGTCTCGGCTGGCTGCTTATTAACATCAATCTTTATCCCGTCACAATACACCTCCAACCCATATGACCATGGGACTGCTTTCGTGGTCTCGTACGGGGTCGGCCCGGCCTTAGTTATGGTGATCGGTGGTCGCTGAGCGGGTGCGGCAATAGTGATTGTCTTGCGGGGAATCGTTACAGTGGCCACATCACTCCGATTATCTGTTACTGCCCCTGCAGGCTCTTCAGTTGCTGCCCGGTCAAACTGCAACATGCCTTCATTAATTAAAGCCTGAATGCCTTTCTTCAAATCATCACACCCCCCAGCTAGGGTCCAACATTCCAAACAATATTCGTCACATCCCGGATAAACACCCCCTTGCAACAGTCGGCTTTTTATCTCGCTCAGCGGCGTCTTTAAATCTTCAACATTCATAATCAGATTCAACCCTTCCTCAGTTAGAATGGCGTTTGCCCCGTGATTAGGCATGGGTTTCTGCACTATATTCGGACCTGCCGTTCCGAAATTGATAGTCTTATTGTCCAAAAGATCCTGCACAACGTGCTTAAAAGCATGGCAACCTTCTATATCGTGGCCTGGAGCCCCGGAATGAAACTCACAGTGCCTGCTTGCATCGTAACCAAACGGGGGAGCTCCCGTTATCGGTGCCAGAGTTCTCTTCTCTACCAGGTTCAATCCCAACAATGTCTGCAATAAATCAGCATATGTTGAAGGAGGCTTCTCAAACACTCTTCTCGGTTTGCCACCCTGGAATCTTCGCTGAGCTTGCTGTGCCCCCTGCTGGGGCTGCTGCTGCTGCATTGGCTGCTGCTGAGACGGTTGTTTTTGTTGAAGTGGTTGTTGTTGATACGGGATAGTAACACTCGCCACCTGCTGCGGCTGATGATATTGGTTTCGTCCCCTGCCTCGGCCTCGGCCTCAGCCTCCAAACACTGCGCTTGCCTCGCCCTGACGGCGCCCGCCAAAAGCCTTCCTATTACTGCCAGATGCAGTTGATTCTTCAACCTGGAATTTTCCTTGCTTAATGTTACGTTCAATCTTTTCCCCCATCAGAATTAGGTCTGAAAAACTGGCCAGAGACGTATGAAACAGCATGTCATGAAACAAGCCTGTGAATGTGCCGACGAACATGTCATTCATTTCCTTATCTTCTACAGGAGGACGGACCCTGGCAGCCATATCGCGCCACCTTTGCGCGTACTCTTTAAAGCTCTCCCCCTTCTTCTGAGACAGCCTGGCCAATTGGACCCGATTGGGCGCCAAATCGCTATTATACTTGTAGTGAGCTACAAATGCCTCTGCCAATTGCTTCCATGTCTTGATATTGGTTGGCTCCAACCCCATGTACCACTCTAGGGAAGGACCCGACAGACTATCTTGAAAGAAATGCATTAGCATTCTTTCATCAGTTGAGTATGCAGACATCTTTCTGTAATAAGCTCGTACATGCACTTTCGGACATGTGTCCCCTTTATACTTATCAAACGCAGGAGCTTTGAATTTGATTGGCACCCTCAAGCCAGGTACCAGCCCCATTGTTGCCATGTCCAAGCCCACAGCGCTTTGGTTCAGGACTCCCCTCATCTGCTCTTCCAGCATTCTAATCTTCTGGGAGTCATCCATCGGCCCTTCGAAACCTCCTCCGGAGAAAGCGTCCTCCTGCCGATCTTCTTGCCACATCCCATTTCCAGCTCCATACTAGTCATATCCATTATTACGTCCAGCCCTGATCTGATTCATCCCCGGACCTCGGCCTCTGTTGCCGTACCCCTGAACTCCTCCAGCAGGCCCAAAAGTCATAAACCCAGCGTCGTTTCCATTCCCGAAACCTCCGTAGCCCTGATTGGCCACACCATAACCATCTTGCCCAAAGCCTTGAGCATTGAAACCATATTTCCCAGTGTTATCGAATCCCTGATCATTGAACCCGAATCCAGCATTGACAAAGCCGTTGCCTCCCATATTATCACCCCAGTTGACATCACCAAGCCCAATGTTACGGCCAGCAGTCTCATTCCCAACTCCGACGTTACCATTCACAGCAGCGGTAGCGTTGTTGACATTAGCAGCAGGTATATTGACCACAGGTGGAGCCACTGGCGTGGGAGTGCCATCTCCATGAGCAGTGTCGACCCGTACGGACTGATGATCCTCGTTACCGTGACCAGCATTCCGAGCCAACAGAGGTTGCACCATGGCTTGCAAATTCTCCTGACCTTTTGCAATAGCTTCCATGGTCTGCATGAAGAGAGCGAGCTTTTCGCGCACATCCTGCATCTCGTTCTGCATTTGATCCATGATTCTTCGACAGTTGGTGCGGGTAGAATAGCGGTGCGGGTGCTGATCTGCAATCCTGAAAAGTACCTGGTACAGAGCAGGAAATAAGACACTATTCAAAGATTACCTGTAATGCAATATGAATATGAATGCAATGCAATGTGTGTCTGTGCATTAGGGACATTCATTCCCCGATTCTAGTGTGAAGGTGTCGGTGTAGTGGTAGTGCTAACGATATAAAGATCAGAGCTGAATCACAGAAAGCCTCATATATTGCTGAGAAACCAATGAATCAAGAATACAAGTACAATGAGAAGGCATGACCTCAACCAACAATCCTGGTGATGGTCAGCACTATGCAAATAAAGCATACAAGTTACTACATGAAATGATCAAATCTTCCCAAAAGTCTTGTACTCTTCTATCAACTTCTTGGTATCTGGATGACTTGGTCGATCAAGCAGCCCTTCAACAAGTTGGTTTCTCTTCTTAAGAACATGGCGCACGTCTTCAGCAGTTTCCTCCCATGTCGCTTCTCCGAAGCAATCTTCTAATTTTCGCTTTTGAGACACAGCTTCATCTCTGCATTTGATTGCCTTGTTCAGTGCATGCTGGACACTATACCGGGTCATTACTTCTTCCTCACACTTCTTGATGCTAGACTTCAACTTCTCTTCGAGGTCGGAGATTTGCTGCTTCAACTTATCCTCCCTTTTCTTATTATTGGTGAGTGTAGCATTCCAAGTCTTATTGCAAGAAGAGATCTCTCGGTGAGCGATGTCAAACGCCTTCTTCTTGGATTCCAGCATGTCATGGGAGCTTCTGAACTCTTGCCCCAGACGTTCGCGCTTCTTCTTTTCCTCAGTCAACTCAGCCCCTAACCTGTTTAACAGCTCGATTTGTTGTTGGAAAGCATATACGGCCTTGTTTTTCTCACTGCGTACCTGAGCTAGCTCTTGCTCCAACCCTTCGTTGATCTTCAACAAGGCTTCCTTTTCTCTCACCACTTGCTCGTATGCCTCCCTAGAAACAGTAGTTGGCTCTTCTGCCGGAATAGGAACAAGAATTGGTGCGTCTGGAAATGGCATCTTCAACTGACTTGCTCTTTCCTGGATCCAGACCCTGTAAGGTGCATACGCCTGGCAATCGTTCTTACCTAACAATGGCTTCCCTTTGCGGTTGATACGTGTCCAGGCATGTTGCAACTCAGCTAGCAGTTCTCCCTTCAAATCACCTGTGAAGTACAGAGATTCCTGTACTTCCTCCTCCTGAGGTGGATTCTTCAATGCATATCCGAACTGGCGAATGAATAGAGAAGGGTTGTAATTGATACACCCTTTTCTTCCTATCAGCGGCACATTAGGGTACCCAGAACAACTGAAGATGAGCTCGGATCCTAACAGGTCTCGATCAAACCACTCCATATCTTCCGACGATAGCCTCATCAGGCGCTCTGGCCAACCAACTGGGACTGTAGTCTCTGCAACAGATCTTCTCTTAGGAAGGTGACTTTCAAACCACATACTCAGCAAGGGTACACAAAGATGAACATTCTTTCCCCTTCCCTTCTCATTCTTGTAATGCAGTGAGTGGTAGAGATCTCCAAGTAAGGTAGGTACAGGATTACCAGCGGCAAACAAGTAGAAAGCATCGAAGTCCACAAAATCCGGTATGTTGGGAAACAAAACTATGCCATAAATGCACAAAGCCAACACAGCATTGAAAGCAACCCAGCACCCGCTCTTGGCGTACTCCTGGGCTTTACCAACTAAGAACTGAAGTGAGAAGCCTGGAACTCCACGGGAAACAGTAGTCAATAGTTCAGAGGCGTCAATATGCAAAGCTTTTGCCAAGTCCTCCGGCTTGGGCTTGGCGCCAGAATGGATGAATGGAACCTGGTTCTGCACGGGCAACTCAACATACTCAGCGTATTCCTCCAGGGTTGGTCCCATAATAAAGTCAGAGAACGTAAAGCACCTCAAAGCAGGGTCATAGAATTGCATTAAAGCATATAACCCATCTAACTCTGCCTCTGTAGGCTTACACACCAATCTCAATAGTCTTCCATAGCTCATTCTGAAGCTCCTACGAACATCCTCATCAACAAGAGAGATCAACCCCAGTAAAGGAACAATGTCAGGAGTAGGCAATTTGTAAGCAATTGTTCTCCTTAAGCTAGTCATGATCAAAACTCAGAAGTCTGGGCACTAGAACTAGGGAAATGCAAATGCACCTGCAGCACAGACACACGTTAGTGAAATGCAAATGGTAATGGATAGGCAGTAATGCAATGCAAGTAACATGCAACAGGGACCAAAGCTGTAGCTGAATAGTCTGAACCCAATCCAGAAAGGTCTCAGATAGACCATCCAGAAGTCATCCAAATCTGGTCTCGGAAAGACCTCAAACAAAGCTCCAATATTGGTCTCTGATAGACCCCATAATCATAACCTGAATGGTCTCTGACAGACCTCAAATCATATCTCCCACTGGTCTCTGACAGACCTCAGAACACATCTCCAAATAGTCTCTGACAGACCTCGGAACACACCAACTGGTCTCTGACAGACCTTAGAACCCTCCATAAATATCCAGGATCCTGATCAAGAAACAAACCGGTGGTCTGGAGGTCTAGTTACCTGCATAACCCTGAATCCCCTCACAGGTGGGTGGCCCTATAACTGGCACAAGGTACGGCATCCTATGCGGTCGTCGGCGTCACAGACTTTCAGGGTTGATGATACGATTCCCAGAAGGAGTGGCATTATCAATCCCTGAAGAGGCCTCACTTAGCCAACTTCCAAATGATCGGTCCCCAGAGTCGACAATCCAACTAACCAGCAACCCGCGCCAACCAAAGGAAGGGGCAGGAGGCCAACCAGAGGAACCTCGTCTGAGTGTAGATTTCATGGGACACCAAAGCAAGCAAAGCAAGCGGGCGCCCACTAATTTCTACTCTAATTCTAGGTGCACTCAAGCCCAGGTTCGGCTTATCACTCAATATCAGAACACCCGTCACACCCCAAGATACAGCAACAATAATCAATATATAAAGCTGAAAATACAAGGTTAGAAATATAAAATAACTCCATACAAAATCCTCGACGGGAAAACAAGCGTTAGGATTGACTCTCTTAAGGGACGTTGGATCCCAAATGCATAAGAACTATCGCAGTCCTTAGCAGCCAGGGGACGTTGGATCCCCAGCAGAGTCGCCAGCTGTCGCTACTGCGAAAATCGGCGCCGGCTGAATAGAAGAGTCGCCACCGTGCGTTATTTATCCCACGGGAGGGAAAGGAAACGCTCAGAGTAAACCTCGCACAACATGGGAAAGGTATGGTCGTCGCAACCAAAACCTGGATTCGGGAGTCGGTTACGCAAGGGGAAGGTATTAGCACCCCTCACGTCCGTCGTACTCGACGGGATCCACGCTTGTTTTCGGGTATGGATTGTTATTCTATCTAAACTAAGGGTTAAGGGTTAAAAAGAAAATAAAATGAAAATAAAAATGACTCGGCAAAGTATCGCACTTTATGCCTACGTATTCCCGCCTGGAACGAGAAATCAGAGTCAACGTAGTTCGCCAACCTACGGGAAAGGAGGGGAAGGTTGCTCGCTAGGATGTCGCATCCTATGCCTACGTACTTTCATACAGCATGAAAGATCAGAGCAAACGTAGTTCGGGCCACGTACGACACAAGCTTGTCTTGATTGATTTTATTCCTTCTGAAAAAGGTTTTCTTGATTAGCAGTCCCGGCGGACAAAAATGACGTTTTGGTGAGTTCACATTCTTTTACGGAAGAAGTGTCTTTTATTGTGTTTGAAATCTTTATGTGTTTTTCTGTTTGTTTTGAGAAAGAAAGAGGCAGAACTCTAACCTACGGTTGCGAAGGGACTCAAACTATCCTAATGTTATCATGCATGGGTTAAGACCTAGTGTCTATCATGCTCCTCTCTTGCACAGAGAGAAACAGAGATCCTACGGGATAGGCAGCAACAGAAACAACATCATATATATACAGTAAAGCAGTAAAATGTATGGATGCAGCAATACAAGCGAGGCAAGGGAGTCCCACTCAACCTCGAACCTAGAAAACAATAGGCAAAAGTGAACAGACTTCACTTTCAACCCAACAGGGTAAACAGCAAACAATACAGTCCAGAAAACCAATCAATACATCAGAAATGAAATACAGCAATAAAACAAACAGCTTCAGCAGTTCTGAATCAACATCTGGTTCCAAGTAATCTCCAATCAGTTACAGGCTCCAACAAGCATCAATCTCCATCTTCATGGCCTTCAGGTAAGGGCTTTGATCATCAGTCTTCTATCTGCAATGGCTTTTCTTCAGGCTCAAACCTCCAGGATGAGGGATCAGTCACAAGAGTGGATTGGGTGTTAAGCAATCAGTTGACTACCAAAGGTGGTGAACAGACTGCTTCCAACACAAAAGACATTTTCTCTCAAGAGTTCTATCTCTTAGACATTATCACCAAGCCTTCCAAAGGAAGGGGGTGAGTGTCTTAGAGAGACTTTGAATCACAGAGAAGAATGGATGCAGAAAAGGCAATCCATGTTTGAGAAACAAGCTTTCTAATCTAGAGCTCTGCCTAGCTCCTAAACCCTAGTCTCTTCAGCATCTGCTAGCAAGAATCTCTTCTTCAACTCTGGAAGTTGATCTTCAACATCTGGATCTCCAATGGCTTATTAACTCCTCAAGTCTTCAGCTCTCCCAAGTCCCCAGATAATCCCAATACCCACACAAACAAGCAATAATCCCCAGAGGGCATACCACGCCAGTCAATCAGATATATACAGTACAGTAATAGCAGTAGGGGAATCCTGACATTTTCTAAGGGGATCTAATAACTACCCATAGCCCCTATAGTCCCATAGCTAAACTATTCAAGCCCTAAGTCCTAAGGGAAATGAAGTGATTCTCCCAAGTCATCACCTAAACCCTAGTTTGTTCAGATTATTCACCCCTAAACTAAACACCTAAAATTAATTTCTACAAATGGGAACTAAATTGTATCTACAAGTTTAATGTCTAACCTAAACAACCTAAAAAGAATGGATGAAAAATATTAAAGCAATTAATAGAACAAAAATTAACAAAATTATGTATGGAATGAGATTCATTAAAATGCTATTTATTTGGAAAATATGGGAAAAAATATCAAATAAAAATAAAATGCAATTTTTATTTTTTATAATTTTCTAGACTCTTTTAAAGAAAATAATGCAAAAAGAATGAACAAAAATATGCAATTTCTAATTTGTTATGAATTTTCAAAAATGAAATGTTGAAGTTCAAGTATACTACTTAAAACCCTAATTAGACTATCCTAAGTTCAATTATCTAAACTAATCAAATTCTATTCTAAAAAATCTAGTAATAAATCCAGAGAGTAATACAATTCATTATTTAACATCACCAAAAAGAATGAGCAAAAATCTATTCCTAAAGTCATGAACAAAAATGTACAAGTTCAAGTGTAACATGAATTATGAAAAAAAATGCATTATTTTGTAAAATATGTGAAAAATGCGGAAAAAATATAAAATGCAATTTTTATATTTTTTCAATTTTCTAGACATGTTAAGGAAAATATTAAAAAAAGAATGAGTAAAAAACATGCATTATTTATTTAGTTATGATTTTTAGAAGATGAGTAAAATAAGATGCAATTTGAAAAATGAAAATAAAAGAATTAAAGAGAAGGGGTGCAGATAGTATGATGGGCTAGTTATCACGCGTTGGGCCTTGCTGATGGGTGGTGCGAACAGCGTATGAGCCCAAAGAGCTCACTAATCCAAACGACGCCGTTTGGCTGCGTCTAGGATTCCCTCCATTTTTGCAGTTTTAATTGTGACCCTTTGATCACAAGTCCAGTCAATGAATCCAAGATCATCCAACGGCCACGGTGTGTCTTCTCCAATGAAACCCTAATCTTCATGAAAAGAACAACTCCATGCAAGCTTCTTCCATGGATCATAACTCCTTCATTACACCATGAAATCACACGAAATAAAAACCAATTTCGCTCCATTTTCTGCCCTCTATCCAGCCATGTCCCTAACTTCCCTTGAAACCCTCTACAATGCACAAACCGAAACCCCCCATCCATGGTTCCACCATGGAAGCTTGTTATTCAATCTCAACAAACCATGAAAATAACTATAGCCACGTGTTCTATAGGTTGCACTGAGTATACTAAACTATAGCCCATGCATTAAAACCTCATATTCCAACCATTCTTGATCTTGAAAGAATTGACACCACATCTTGAACCTCCATGGATTGACCTTAAACTCACCATAAATGATCCTTAAGTGGTCTCTATCATGAATATAACAACTACTAATCCTAACCATGCATAACTATGGTGATTCGAAACAAAACGTATCCTTACCAATTGGATATGGTGATGGTTGCTATGCCCTGTTTCAGCCCTTGCCAATGGTGCCAAATGATCTTTATATGATGGTGATGATGCTGGTGAAGAGAATTCGTGCTCAAGCTTCTTGAAAATGGCAATTCGAACCTTCACGCAACTTGGAGTGATGAAGTGGAACTCATGATTCAGCCACGAATTGATGTGCCTTCTTAGTGCTTTTTACTCTACAATAATGGAGGATGATGATGATAACAGAGATTGAGATGATTGATGAAGCTTTAATGGAGTTTGGATAGAAAATGCAAATTGAAGTGAAGGATTCAAAGTAGTGTTTGCAAGCTTAAAGCATCACCAACCCAATAACAAACAGCTTCATTTCCTTATATAGATGATGATTAACAGAATGAGAAGCTTCTAGATTGGTCCTAGAGAGATCTAGAAGCTTATGGAACTTTCATGAATTTATCATTTAATGGCATTTTGAATCATATCATATCATGCTTGCACCTTGGGTAAACTTGAGTGAAAATATCCCCTCATGAGATATTAGGAGTGTATGCATGAAAAAACCAAGTTTCCCTTGCCTTGTATTAAGCTTTACCATGTTGCCTTATGATGTAAGAAACAAATTTACAAAGGAAGTCCAATTTTTAAACCTAAACTCAAAAATGTGGCTGAACCAATGTCTTTAAAATTATGTTGGGAATCAATTTGGTATATTGGATGACCCATATTGGCTTTGTAGATCTCTCAAACCATTTTCCAACTTGAACTTTTTCAAGTTATATGCCTTTTTAAGTCATTTTGACCATTTTAAAATATCCATGCTCCATGCATTTTCAAACTCTCACAACATCTTATCTAGCCTAAAAATGCCATTTTGAGCAACTTTCATGTTTTGAGTTTTTCCATTTGAGGCTTGGAAATAGGAGTTTTGGGCATTGGCTAAAAATGACCTGTAATTCCAAATGACCAAAATACCCCTGTCTTGCACAAACCATAAGTAGAGTTCCTTAAATCATATGAAGGCATACCATACCTTTTTGGAAAGGGAAGACAATGAGGAACAACTCTCATGCTTGTCCAAAGTCCATTTGAATTATCCTTGAGGGCCAAAAGTTTGTCAGAAGACAGTCAACTTTCACAGACAAATTTCAGTGTCATCTGGTGACCCCTAACTTGCAAGAGCCATAACTTGAGTTCTAGAAATCTACTTGATGTCTTCCACCACTCAAATTAAAGGTCTTGAGATCCTATACAAGTTTCATGTTGGCCAAGGATCCATTTGAAGCTTGCATTTTGACTTATTTTGCTTGGAAGTTTGACCTAAACCAGGGAATTTTACATAGAAACCCTAATTTAGAAACTCCTCTTCTCCTTGATTTCTCTTGAATTCTTCTTAGCATAACAACATATCCTTATTCTCCATGTCAAATGATGAATCCCATATCTCTTCAATAGACCTGAATGCCTTTAAATCAATCCTTTGACCTAGGGTTGACCCAGGGTTGACCCAGATGAAACCCTAGTCAACTGTCTTCAACTGCAATACTTGTGATCATACCAACAACTTGTTTTCTTCTCCCCATGACTTTCTAAATCCTCCAAGATGTCTAGATACTCTCCATGACTCCAATTCACGGCTCATACTTTCCTTGATGATCCCCAGATACCCTCAGCCAGGAGATAGATGAACTGCTTGACCCACTGACTTGATAGCTCTCAAAATTCTTTTCTGATGACTTGAATGAGATTGAATTAGGATAATAACCTCTGGATAGGCCTCTAGAGATGAGAATAATTCTTGATCCCCTGTTGAATGACTTGCTACGCTTATGTTATGCAGATGGTTAGGCTATGTACATGACTCTATATGCAAATGCTAATGATATTGAAACATAAACCAAGTGAATAAGGTTGAGCAAATTTTAGGGTGCAACACTTGCTTTGAAAATTAGTTACTTACATCATAAGTAACAATTGCCAAACCAAAATTCAAGGCATAACCAAGGTCCCTTTCAATCCAAACACATCCAAAATACCATTAGGAGAGAAATTGGAAGAGAATGAGGGTGAATACAAGCTGCCAACATGAGCTGTTATGAACACACCATGAGATTGAACTTTCCATGACATGAGATATTGAATTTCTCCTTAGAGGGATCTAGAACTTTCTAGATCATCCATACGTGTTCTATATATGATGATGAGGTGATCCAAGGCCAAGGTTGGTAATAATTGAAGGAGAGAATAGAGATTGAGATTGAAAATTTCTTGCTTACAACTGAACTCGGTTACACTATTTTCTTCACTTTCCATCCATTTTCTTGAGTGCAATCACTTCCATGGATGCTAGTAATTGATTCCAGATCATAATCAAGGCAAATTCGTGGCTGAATAGTGTTCTTGCTCTAAGATTTTTCCATCTGCAACTCAGAATTGGTTCCAAGAATCCAGAGCATTTCCATCCATTTCATTGCATACAGAAGTTTGGTTAGAGGCTAGTGAAGGATTCTGCAAGCTCTTGAAGGTTGAGTTGAAGAATCAACCCCTCTGTTTGCTCAATTTTACCAGGTATGCAATTCTTGTTCTATGGCTTCAATTAGGTAGAATTAAGAAGAATTATTGTGTTAGATGCATAATAGAATGGTGTAGGAAGGTTTATGGATCATAAATTTGAAGATTAGTGACCAATTAGGGTTGTTGTCATTTTCGGTTGAGATGGTGTTCTTGCGAATCTTGAGGTTTTAGAATGAATTAAAGGCATGAATGGATTCCTGAGGAAATTTTGAACAAGATTCATCAAGGAATCGTGGCCTATGGTGGATTCTATAGGAAGTTAGGGTTGTGAAATGTTGATCGGAAAATGTCACCGGAGGTGACTCTGGCGTGCAGGTGGCCTGAGTTTCAGAGATTCAAATTGGGGAAGATGATCCTAGAGCCATTAGATCTTGGGTTGACTTGGACTGAAGACCCCATCCAACGGCCACGCGTGAAGGAAATTTATGAAGGATTTATGAACTAAAATGAAATGCAGCGTTTCATTAATCTGATGGTTTTGGGCTTAAGTCATTGATGGTATCAGCACCCCCTTTTTGGGCCCAACCCTGAATTGAACTGAATGGCCTTGCTACCTGCACCACGCGTTTGTTATTTTCTTTTGATTTTCACTTTATTTTTCATTTTATTCATGGTTATTGATTAATTCATAAAAAATGGAAAAATAACTCAATTAATCCCATTCTTTTTGATATGGATTCATGATTGAATCTAGTATTTTTAGATAAAAAATATTAATATTCCATGCATTTTCTGATTTTATGGGATTTTTTACATTTTAATTGATATTAAAATAATCATGTTTGATGCTTGATATTGTTAAATTTGGTTTAATCATGTGATGATGATTTTGGCCTTTATTTTTTGTGAGTAGCTAGCATAGATATGCATGCTCCCCATAGATTTTTCTCACATTTTTGTGATGAATGTAAGTGGTAGTTTTAGGTTGAAACCTTAAGGGCTCCATTTTTAGGGTTTATGGTTGATACCTTGTGGTTTGGATTTTATTTTTAGAACTTGGTGGATGATTCAACCTCTGATTTTTGTAGGGTAGATTCATGATTGAATTAAGGTACCTTAGGAATTTTTGTAGGAATTTTCCATGTAGTTTACTATTTTTGTTTGATTTTAGTTTAAGTGCTAGTTTTAGATGATTCTAATGCACTAATTCAACTAGAATGACTTCTTTAGTTCCCTTAGATTAGGGTTTTGCTTTGCTTGTTCTTGGATGATGATGAAGATAAGCTTGGGCTACCATGGATTGCTTGAAGAAGCTTGGATGTGAAGATCTTCCCTTCTTTTGGTGTAGTGTTGATTAGGTGTTAAGATTAGGGTTTTGTAGGCAGAGCTTCTAGATAGATTCCCTTCCTTCATAAACATGGAAGATGTTGATCACTTCCATTCTTCCCTATGATGTAAGGTCCCCTTGTAAAGGCGTCATCCCTCCTTTGGTAGGATGTGTGGCTCTTTGCAAGTTGGTAGAACCTTTGAGGGTCCCTTTCTCTGATGATAGGATGCTTAGTGGTGACCTTTGGTCTTCACTCTGCTGTCAATCATCCAAACCTTGCTCTTGTTAGATGAATCTTCCTCCCTTGCTAGAGGGTGGAGTCCCTTGTTAGAGGATTGAAGATGCTAGAAGTTGCCACTTCTTTGTATTTGAAGACTGCCATTGAAGCTGAAGCTTGAAGATCAGGAAGAGCAAGTTGATACTTGTAAAGAGGAGAGAGCTGAAGCTTGAAGACCAAGTTGACACTTGTGAACAAGATAAAATGGAGATTGAAGGAGGAGCTGAGGCTTGAAGAAGAAATAATCATTTGATACTTGTGTATGATACATTGAGAGCCTGGAGAAACAAGTGATACTTGATTTTAGGAGTGAAGCCTGGAGGTGGAATTTACTGGAGAGCTGAAGCTTGAAGAAGAAAGAATAAGTTGATACTTATGTGGATGTGTTGGAAGCTCAGAGAAGCAAGTTGATACTTGCTATTGAAGATGATAGCCTTGAAGGGTGGTTGAGGACTATGGACTGAACTGATGTCATATTGCTTTGCTGTGAAGCTGGGGAAGCTGTTGATCTGCTTTCTTTCCTTTCTGTTTTCTTTCTATGCAACTGTATTGATGTGACTTGTTTGATTTGCTTGATGCATTAGAATAAGTTCATATCTACACTGATTTAAGCTAGGAGCATGATTGCACTAGAGGTTGAGTTGCTCCCTCCGCTTGTATTTTTACTGTATGGCCTTGCTTGCGGGTATTCGGTAGAGCCCTGCTCGCTTGCCTATGTAGTTTGTGATTTGCTTGATAGCATGTTATTCCCTCTGTATGATTGCAGTTGTTGTATCTTGCTTGATAGCATGTTATTCCCTCTGTATGATTGTAGTTGTTGTATTTTGCTTGATAGCATGTTATTTCCTCTGTATGATTGCAGTTGTTGTATTTTTCGTGATAGCATGTTATTCCCTCTGTATGATTACAGTTGTTGTATCTTGCTTGATAGCATGTTATTTCCTCTGTATGATCGCAGTTGTTGTATTTTGCTTGATGGCATTTTATTTCATTTCTTCTGTATGATTGCAGTTATTCATACTTGGCTTGAGGTTGAGATGAGCTTGTGGAGGCTGATGCCCCACACACATTTCCTCCCTCACTTGCATTGCATGCATTTTACAGTCGTTTATTGTTTACTGTTTAAGCTGATGCTTTATCTGTTTCTGTTTATCATTGACATGATCCCTTAGGAATCTCACTTCCTTTGATAAGGAAGTGATGATAGAACTTTAGGTTGAAACCTATGCATGATAACTTCTAGGAGTTCCCTGTTTCAAACCTCAACTATAGGATGAATCATTGGCATGACAACAGTAGGACTTGATAGTCTCCCCTTAGTTGAGCCTGTTCGTTCTCTCTTCTTATCTTCAAACAAATTAAAATACAGTAATAAAGGTTAGCTGGCGTCGTACGTTACGAGCCTTAAGCTATCTGAGAAAGGATTGTTGGAGAGTTTCTTTTCAACAGTCTAGATGTTTAGTATGGTACCCTTTAGGTGACATACGGCGCATTCACTCTCGAGTCATAGTCTCTAGTGCGATATTGGTTGCAAACATCCATAAAAAGCAGTTCTTCCGCAAAAGACAGAAAACAAACTTCAAAACTTTTTGCCCCGTGGGCCTGTAATTCAAAGGAAGCTTTTCTGAATAAAAGAGTGTCGTTAACTCCCATTTCTACCGCAAACGGTAACGCCTAAGTCTCCAAGGGTCGAGCCGCGTACATCCAACTGCTGGAACTGTTTGTTAACCCTACTCGATAAAATAGATGAATCTAAGCCCGTAAGTCGTATTATCTCGAACTACGTAAGCTATGATCTCTCATACCTGTTGAGAGTACGTAGGCACAATACTGACGTATTGGCGAGCCACCTTCCCCGTAACCCGTATTTAGTCGAACTACGTTGACTCTGATTTCTCATTCTTTGATGAGAATACGTAGGCATAAAGTGCGACGCTTTGCCGAGTCATTTTCTTTTCTTTTTAAGCCAGCCTTGATAGGTAGATAGATAAAACCAACCCGTCCAGTAAACACAACAAGCGTGGATCCCATCGAGTACGATGGACGTGAGGGGTGCTAATACCTTCCCCTTGCGTAACCGACTCTCGAACCCAGACAATGGTTGCGATGACCTTGTCTTATACCTTTTCGTCAGGTTTTTCCGATCGTTTCCTTTCCCGTTCTGAGGGATAAATAACGAAAGGTGGCGACTCTTCTGTTTTGCCGGCACCTTATTTTCGCGGTAGCGACACATATCACTTTATTTCTAACAGCATTATCAACTGTTATCACACATTTCATCAGCTGTACCTGTGGTTACACCTGCAAGCATGCAAGTCTCATATCATATGCACAAAGGCACATATGTTCAAGCCAGTTCTCCTTGTTCTTCCACCTGTTGTTAGCTTACATATTATTCTCTCCCCCTTTTTAGCCATAAATTCAGATCTAACTAATGAATTAACATAGATCAAAAGTGTAACATAACAATTTTGAAGTACACATTAAACTAACTGCTCATAGAGAGCATCACACAACCATTGCAATTCTTGCTGTCAAATAGATCTGCCTAAAATAACTCAAAAAAACATCAATACAACAGTTCGCAAAACCAGCTCAGCAACAATCAGCTTGAGCTTCACAACATTTTACCAGCACATGTCATTCTTCTTCTTCAAATGCAGAACTGGACCTACCTTTGTCAGATTCTCCATCACTAGTCTCCTCAGCCTCAAGGATCCATCTTCATCACTATTCTCTCTCTCTCTTTCTCTGAATCAGCTGCCTGGTTATCACTCTCTTTTGCACCATTGTTTTTCTTGTCCTCATCAGTGAATTCAACATTGTCATTTTTCTCAAGGGTCCTGATTAGTGCTTCAAGAGTTCTTTTCCTTGCATCCAGCTCCTAACATGTTTCCTTTAGCTTGACAATCACTTCTGCTTTTATTGATGTAGACTGGGATGTCTCAGTTGATGTTGCAACAATGTCAGGAACATGAGTTCCAAGAAACAGCTTGGGATGAAATGATAAGGGGCATTCTTGTTTGCTCGCAGCATCACTCGTTTTGAGAATGTTGGGATACTGTTTTAAAATGATGCCACATATGAGTGAAGGGAATGTAATGGGGCCCTTGATGCTATAGTTTCCTGCATGCTTCATAGTTTGGTTAAAAACATATGTTCCAAAATCAAATTTGGCCTTGGTCCCAATAACATAGATGATCTTTCCAAGACCAGTTGCCACAGTAGATTTATGGTTTGTGGGAACCCAATTTGCTGCTCCAATCTTATGCAACATAGCATATTTGACACTCAATTTGCTGGCAACTAGCTTTCTTTTGGATGGCCATCTTTGTACCTGGTTGCCTATTATCACTTGGCATATATTTTTTTCTGAAACATTTACATCAGAACAAGCTCTATCTGATCTTCCCAGATATTTATTGATTATTGTTGGAGTAAAAGTAACACACTCCCCTCTTACATGCACCTTGCCAAACTCTTTAGATTTCCTGTCAGCTTATTCCTCTAAGAGATTAACTATGAATTCTTTGACAAGTAACTCATAGCATGAAGAAAATTCACTAATTGTCTTCATTAATCCTGCATCATTAATGAGTTTCATGATTTCTTTACTCTCAAGAGCATTCTGTCCCAGCTCCCTTTCCACTGCCAGCCTTTTCTGAACAACATACTTCCACCTATTAACACATTAGGGGTAATGAAATGAAATGTTGTCAATTGGAACTTCAGGGACCTTTTTTGCCAGTTTGCTCTTGGAGGGTTTCTTCTTGTTTTGGATGTCAGTGACATCTTCAGCAACATCAGACTCAGTCTCTGATTCAGTACCAGATTCAGCCTTTCTCTTCTTGGTGACTAATTTTCTCCAGGCTTTGGGAGGTCTAACTTGTCTTCTTTTAGTTCTAGCCTTCCTTGAGGGAGTGTCATGTTCAGCTGTCTTCTTCTTTGTGAGGTTGTCTTGCTCAACAACCTGTTCAACTGCCTTTTTCTTGGGGGAACCTTGTTCAACCACCTTTTTATCTTTCCTTGTCATAAGCCTTTTGGCTATGCCAGGATTGATGTTTGCTATTAAATCATTATCAGAATATTCATCAAGGTCCACCAACTCCACATTCTTGGTGCCTTGCACATCATCACCTCCACCATCAGAGACTACACCCTTGTTCTTCTCTTTTGTTGTATGATCTTTCAAGGTTCTAACATTGGGCATAGCATCACTTTGATCATGCACAGTTGAGCTAGACCCCTCATTGTTAGGTGGAATGGGGATGTTCAGAGCCCTAGCTACCATGCCAGCAATGATGTTGTGCGTTTTCTTGGCTCCATCATCATTAACATCAGAAGTTGCAGGAGTAGGAGTTTTACCTAAGACAAGGTCTTAGAACCTTCTTGCATGTTGGCTCCTTGGATTTTTTTACCAGAACCCCTTCTGGAGTCATCATGCGCAGGGGTGCTATTTCAAGCATTGAGTTAGGGTTGCTTGACTCAGTTCCTATCCTAGACTTGTTGGTGGGTATGTTCTTGGAGGGAGAGGATTTTGGTGAATGTTGAGACATTGGACAGGACGTTGATCGTGTGAACAGGGGTTTTCGTTTGTTGGAGGCTGTAGGGAAGATGAACAGTTTGATAGTGAACCAAGTGGTGTAGGAGTTTGATATGGAGAGGCTCACTAGGTGATATGGAAAATGAGGAGGGAACTTAATGTTTTGACCAATCAGTAAATGATTGAATTTTAAATTATAATTCCCTATTCCCATTAATTGCTATAACTCACCATTACTTAAAGGCCTCAATTTTTGTAAATCACTTTTATGGGCCTTGACACTCCATGCACCAATTTCAGTCCTATTTATTGCATCCTCATCAGGTATTGCACCAATCACTTGCCATTTACACGAGTGACCCCTGAGCATGCCTCCTTTGGACTCACCAGGACTTGTTTGAATGGTGCGCTGGATGTCACAGAACAGGGTCATGACATCCGGTGTGACATTGCTTCTTTTAGGCAGGGTAGCATCCATGGACTCTATTAGGTTCCAGTATAGCCTATCTAGCTTTCCCTTATGACCAATGTATGGGTATCCCTTATTGTCTTGCTTCCCTCCATGAGGTTTCTTGCATCCTGTCCTTCTTTCTGAGGTATACTTTAAAGATCTTCTTGCTGGTGTGTTGGATCTTCTCTGTTGTCTGTCCTTCACTATCAATACTTTTTCCCTAGTTTCCTTTTTCTCCAGGTTATTGAGGATACTTCTGGGCTCCCATAGGTAGCAATTGTTCATTGCTCTGGATCCCCTCATTTCTTCCTCACCTTCTTCATTGACAACCACACACTTATCCTTTGAAAAATGGACTTTTAAGCCTTGATCACATAGCTGACTTATGCTTATTAGGTTAATTGTCAGTCCTTTAACCAGCAAGACATCCTTCAATTTTGGGGCTTTAAGACTGTCAAGTTGTCCAACACCAGTGATTTTTCCTCTAGCTCCATCACCAAAGGTTACATGACTGGATGTATGAGGGTTGAGTTTTGTCAAGAGATCCTCAATTCCAGTCATATGTCTAGAACAACCACTGTCAAAGTACCAGTCCTCTTGGGTTAGCATCCTTAGATCAGTGTGAGCTGCTAAGGCCATATTCTTGGTAACCCAATGTCTTTGCCTGTTAGGAGCACCCTTCTTTGCTCTTGCTTGATGTTGCCTTTTAACATGAGCTCTCTGTTCTTGATGAGGATGACTAGGAAATCCATGCAGCCAAAAACACACAAATTTAATATGACCAAGTTTTCCGCAGTGGTAACATCTATATCCTTGGAATCTACTCTTGACTTGATTCCAGTTTTTGTTGGTTGGATGTTGCGACATTGGTCGTGACATCCTCTTTGGCTTCTGGACCTCAGGTTGTAATCTCTTGAGTTTTAGCACCGAATTTTGTTTATCAGCATATCCTAGTCCAAATCTATCTCCTGAGGTTTGTCCACTCTAAAGGATTTCCTTTAGAGTGTCAGTCCCAGGATTGAGCATCCTTATGGATTTTTCCATTTGATCCTTCTTACTTTTCAACTCCTTTACTTCACTTCTGAGTGTGTCAATTGTGGTTAGATGCCCTCTCTGTTCAGCTTCTAACTCCTTGATGACTTTCTTCTATTGTTCTCCTTGCTGAACCAGTTATGTGCTTCTGATGTGAAGCTTTTTGTATGAGGCTGCAAGCTCCTTAAAAGACAACTCTTCATCACTTGAATCATCATCAGAGATGAACACACTATTAAGAGCAGTGACATGTTTTGCTGATTCCTCTTCTGATCCATGGTCTGAATCTTCATCAGACCAAGTGACTGTGAAGCCTTTTCCCTTCTTTTTGAGATATGTGGGACACTCCTTTCTGATATGACCATATCCCTCACACCCATGACACTGTACTCCTCTGCTTTGGCTGGCTTTATCTTCAGAATTCTCTTTATCTGAAGACATGCTTTTGGTATACGGTTTAGACCTAGCATTTATCCTTTTGACCAGTTTGTTGAACTGTTTTCCAAGCAAGGCAAGTGCATCAGACAGATTCTCCTCCTTTTCACTATCTGTATCAGCTATGTTTGAGACAAGAGCTATGCTTTTGTTCTTTATCTCCACAGCCTGATCACTCATTCCCATTTCAAAGGTTTGAAGGGAACCAATGAGTTCATCCACTTTCATGTGGCATATGTTTTGGGCTTCTTCAATGGCTGTTACTTTCATGGCAAACCTTTTAGGTAGTGACCTTAGAATCTTTCTTACAAGCTTCTCTTCAGTCATCTTTTCTCCCAGAGCTCCTGAGGTGTTTGCAATTTCAAGAACATTCATGTAAAAATCATGAATGGTCTCATCTTCCTCCATTCTTAGACCTTCAAATTTGGTGGTCAGCATTTGAAGTCTTGACATTTTAACCTTGGAAGTTCCTTCATGAGTAGTTCTGAGAGTGTTCCAAACATCCTTTGCTAGTTCACAGTGGTGTACCAGTCTGAAGATGTTTTTATCTATGCCATTGAACAAAGAATTCAATGCTTTAGAGTTTCCAAGAGCTAAGGTCGCTTGCTCTTTGTTCCATTCCTCTTCAGGAATCAACACATCTACTCCATCCTTGTCAGTCTTCACAGGATGTTTCCACCCTGAATTCACAGCTCTCCAAGCCTTGTTGTCTATAGATTTCAAGAATGAAATCATCCTTGGTTTCCAATAATCATAATTAGATCCATCCAGAATTGGAGGTCTATTAGTGAAACCTATATCTTTATCCATAGTACCAGAATTTGTTTTCCCTAGATCTCACCCAGATTTAAACAGGCAGGGTGCCTGCTCTGATGCCAATTGAAAATTCTGGCAAGCACACGATGGATGTTATTCCCAAGGTTATAACATCCACTATGACATCTGCTACTTAACAACTAATACTCAGTAATAATAAAAGCAGTAAATAACACAACAATTGTTTACCCAGTTCAGTGTCAACAACACTTACATCTGGGGGCTACCAAGCCAAGGAGGAAATTCACTATCAGTAGAATCAATTCAGAGTTAAACCTACAGTTTACACTCCTCACTTAATCCCTACCCAATGACACTTCAACCTAGAGACACTCTAGACCTGAGTATACCCATTCACTCCCCCTCAATCACACAACAGTGATATCAAACAGTAACAGAAGACAATATGAAGAGACACTTCATACACACCTTGATCTTGTTTCACAACTTTGATCAAGGAACTCACACACTCTTGCTTCAAAGCTTCGAGTGAGACACAGCCTAGAATCTACCAATCCAATGCAAATCATCCACCAGACAATTTGCTTGGATTACAAGTATTCCTAGACAGAATTCACACGTGAAGACTAGCCTTCTTCACTTCCAAGGACACTGCAATCTGCACTCTATATTCTTCTATTGTCAAGAGCTGTTATTCAGGATTGCATCTTCTGATCTTTATAGCAGCTGTTAGTCCTTTTGGGCCTTGGTGCATTAATTAGGTTTTATCCATAACAAACCTATTCTCAAGGATCTGCACACTTGCCACTTATTTCCGGGATATTCTAGTTCGCCTAGGGCTTCTAGAAAGTCTCCTGATATCCAGCTTGAGCTCCAGTTCTATTTCCTGGTTTATAGATACCAGAAAAACAACCTTGCCCGTTGGATGTCATACGTTCAGTATTATGACATTCTGTATGACATTCAGCTTAACTAAGTTAACTTATAGTTAACTTGCCCTGCACACATCATTAAGTATGTCCTAACATTTAGTATGACATACATGCACACTCTAAAGTTTTGCCATAAAATGCAGCCAATCAAGAGCACTTACAGAAAGCAAACACAAGAATGATCAAGTTCAATTAGAGGACCAAAGTCCATCTAAACATCTCACACTTCAAATTATAGTGGAAAGACGTGATCAAATGAAACTTGTGGCACAAGGTATACATTCAATTGACCTCTAATCATGCAAGGCAGCACCTCAAGCATGTTAACAAAAGCTAACAAAGCTCAAGAGGTATTCAAGCGATCACACATGATCATGTCCCAAAATTAAGTCAAGAGTTGGATGCATACACATAGTGAAAACAACTTGAATTTGAGGCACTCACCAAAAATAGAATCAAGCTCAAATAAAATCCAAATAAAATACCCAACTCAAGTTGAAACAATCACAAGTCAGACTGCAAAAGCTCATGGCAAAAGTCAACACAAAGTAACACCAATTGTATAAACAATGCAAGGTGTACCACTTATCGAGCAAACACCGAGGGTCCATAAAAAGCCAATGAGAAATAAATGAAAAATAATCATCAAGGCCTCAAACCAGCCCTTAAATAAGCCTCAATAAAACACCGAAGTGTGAGAGGAAAATTGGTCCTAGGGGGTTTTCAAATGGGGGTCAATGATCAAGTTCAAATTAAGGTATAAACCATAAAACACCTTCAATCATTAATTAAATTAAAAATACTAAAAATAATTGAAAAATAAAATAAAAATATGGAAAATAATCTCAACATATTAAAATAACAGAAATTCAGTTTTTGGGATTTTTATAAAATGGAAAACTATTTTAAAAAGAAATAAAGTGAAAATGCTAGAAAATAAAATAAAAAGAAATTAAAACATGAAAGAGGGGTGTAGGAGTAATTAGGGTTTGAACTGAAATCCTTTGTTACACACATATGGGCCAAATAAAGGGGGTGGGATTATCAAAGCTGCAAGGCCCAAGACATAAAACACACTCGGTTTCATTAAACCACATGGCAACCACGTAGGAGTCAGAATGCCACACGAGCAAGTCAACGAGACAAGTCAGCCTACACCTCAACTCAAGCCTCAGACGCCGGAGCCCTAGCTCCGGTCGTCTTCTTAGGCGAGCATCCCCGGAGCTGAATGAAAAATGCCATAAAATTCAAAACTCCCGGCACCAAATTAAAGCTCTTTTCACAACTAACAATTTAATGTAAACTAACAAGTGTTTGAATGCTTCTAATAAGCTGTATCACAACTGTGATGTTTACACTTAAGATTAAGTACGACAAAACTATATGATTTTATGAGAGATCAAATGAGTAAGATCTTGAAAGATTTTCTCTTTTATGAATCAAGCGTTTATTTCTTTCTGAGTGATCTAGCAATGAGCAAAATGATGAGTGAGTGAATTAGCAACCTCAAAATGTTGAAGTAGTTCTCCTTTTATAGCTTTTTCAAATGCTTTGAGTGATGTGCAGCTGAATATAATATTTGATTGTATGACTTTTCATCACCAAAAGTATGGGCAGAGATATGCTTTCTGCAGAAAGGTATGGTTGTAGAAGCCTTGGGATTTGCACCATGTCACTTCTATGGACAAATTAGCCGTTGGTTACTTTGGAAGTAGCACCACATCTAATCAAGTTTACAGCTTCTTCAACAAGCTTCCTTCAAGATGAAGTCTTCATAATCTGCACTTCAGAACTTGTAGTAAGCTTAAAAGGTATGGACTTCTTTAAGATGATCAGAGCTTAAGATGAATGATAAGTTCAGAGTCTTGATAGATGATCAGATCTTTAATGTATCAGAGTCTCAATCTTTATTAGAGTCTTCATTAGAGTATGCAGCAGTATGTGCTAAGAGCGTGAATATTAATGATAAGAGTCTGATTGTCCAAGTCTCAACTTTTGTACACTCCTTTCATTAACGCTTCAGATCATTCTGTAGTTTCTGCTTCAGATCCTTCTGGCAGCGCTTCAGAATCTTCTGATAGTCTCGCATCTGATGCTTCAGATCTTTGCATAGTTTCTTTGTACTTATGTATTTTGCTTCTTTAAGAATATTTAATTTTATAACGGAAACAATAATACTTGAACAAATTTTAGAGTGTATATTTACTCATTACAAAATTCCATAAAAGTTATCATCAAAACATAGAGATATAAGAAACACCAATCTGTGTTCTAACAATCTCCCCCTTTTTGATGATGACAAAACATAGGGAATTTTGTTCAATAAAGAGAAATAAAATAAATAAATCCCCCTGAGATTAAGAATCTCCCCCTGAAATGAATACTCTAATAGAAGAGAACACCTCCCTTTTTGCTTGAGTATATTTCAGAACCTGGTAGAAATCCTTGTTGAGAGAAAGAATCAGAGCTTGGATGCTTTCCAGAATTAGAGTCTGATAATTTCTTTCAAAATGAAGAGTCTGGTGTATCTTCCAGAATCAGAGTCAAAATTTGCTTTCAAGGATCAGAGCCTGGTTGGATAACTCTCAGAGTAACTTCAGATCATTTTTGTTAGATGAAATAATAAGATCTGAAAGTCTTAAGATTCAATGTTAGATTAAAACAATGTCTGAATTTCATTTTAATATTTGCTTATGGATTGAACAGCCAAATTCTCTTTCTCCCCCTTTTTGTCATAATCAAAAAGAATTTTAAAGACAGAAAGGATAACAGAAGAAGAGAAAAACATAACACATAAATGAAAGACAAAACAGCCAGATTCAATCAGATCAAAATAGCACAACAGCATAAGAAGTTCATACAGCAGATGATAGAAAATAGAACAAACAGAAAACAAGTGCAAAACAAGAATGCAAAGACATGAAAAAGAAAACTAGGGCTGGCGAGAAGCAATCAAGGTCAGAAGATCCGTAATCTTAACAGTGGACTCTTCTTGCTTGGCCATCCAAGTCTTGATCTCTTCAGTAGTATGTTCCTGTTTTATCATCCATGTTCTAATTTCCTTGACTTCTTGGACAACATCTGGAATCTCAATCTTCATCTCAGATGCAGAAGGTTCAGAAGCAGATGCAGTGGCCATTGGATGATCAATCTCCATGTCAGATGCAGGAGTATCTTCTATCATTGCAGAATCTTCAGCAGGAGCATCTTCTAGAAGAAGCACTGGAGTTGTGATAATGTTCAACAGAGTCTGTCTGACCATTTCAGCAAACTTAGCCTTTGCATCATCAGCATAGAGTGTTCTGAGGTCAGATGCAGCAGAGTTGAACTTAGATATAAATTTATTCCAAGAAGCTTCAAATTCAGCAGGATCCATACTAGCCATGCACTCTTTCTCCACAGAAGCAATTCCCATACGTAGTTCCTTCTTGAAATTCTTGAACAGAGTAGAAACATCTGATCTGGGTTTGGGATTCAGAAAGTCATCTATGGTGATAGGTTGTGATGGTTCAAGAGGTGTTTGAGTTTGTTCAGGAGGTGGGTGATCAGATGATGGATGTTCAGATGGTGGTTGTTTAGATGGTTGGGGTATGGATGTTTGTGGTTCAGATGGTTGTGGTATGGATGTTTGTGGTATGGTGAGTTGAGGAATGGAGGTGTCAGCATCAGATGGTGTTGATGTAACAACATCATATGAGGATGGTATAAAATCTGTGAAGTTAAATTTGAAGCGAAGAGGGTTGTCAGATGCAGGTAGATCAGATGGTAGTGGTTTATAGGGATCAAGAATTTGTAAGCTAGTTGGTGAGGGGACTTCAGATTCATCAGAATCAGATGATTCAGTTGAATGACATGAAGTTGAAGAGAGGACATACATGGTTGCAAGTGGTGATACATCCAGAATGTCTTCAGGTGGTTGTTGGACAGATGGTTCAGGATTTTTGATGGTTGGTTCTTCTGGTGGTTGAGTAGAAGATAGTGTTTCAGATTGTTTTTGTTGTTCTGATTGTGTTTGTTGTTCAGATGATTGTTGTTTTTGTGATTCAGATGATGGTTGTTGTTGTGGTTCAGATTGTTTTTGTTGAGGGGGTTGATGTTCAGATGATTTCTGTTGAGGGGGTTCATATGGTAGTTGAACAGAAGATGGTTGAGAATGTGTATGAGATGAAATGGGTTCAGATGAATGAGGTTCAGATGATTTAGGTTCAGATGGTTTAGGAGGAGATGGTGGAGGTGAAGGTGAGGGTGAAGGTACAGATGGTTTGGGATCAGATGTTAATACCTGGTGAATTGTTTCTTTGATTTCTTCCACAGTAGCTTCTGGAGGATTTTCCTTTTGCTTCTTGTCCTTCTCAGGCTTGTCACCAGCATCAGAGGCTTTCCTCTTGGGCTGTGCAACAGATCCTTCCTCAGCCTTTCTCTTCCTGCGCCTTTCTCTCAGAATATTTGGCAATTCTTCTCCTTCCTTCTATACTATGTTAGCAGGCAGAGGAATACCATCTCTTAAACATTCAGCAATGTATGTCAGAATGATGTGCCTAGGTTCATCAGCACTGAACATAGGAAAATCTTCTAAAGGAATTCTCCTTCTGCTGACGTCTTCAGAGTGAAATTTCTTGGGTTTTCCAGCAAGCTCTGAAATGACCTTCATTCTCTTCAGAGTGTTCCCGTTGATGACAGAGCCTATAACATAAGACAGATCATCTGCTACTCCAGCATCAAACAGATGTTTCACAAGACCATTCTCTGTTAGAATGTCTGATATCAGTCTTCCAATAGGGATCCATGTTCTGATTTTTCCAGCTTTAACCTTTACTTCTTCTCTTGTTTCTTTGATATGGTTCAGAAGATGACTGAACAGAAGATAAGGTAAACCCACCTTCTTTCCTTTACTCATACAGAACATGAAGTGCATTTGTTCTGAATTTACATAAAATGGTGAGTTAGAAGATTTCCTATCAAAGATTGAACTCATGAAGATCTTAGCCCAGATTCTGTAAACAGGTTTCAGATCTCTGACCTTATTGGATGGTTCCCCAGAAACACAAACTTCTTAAAAAATGTTAGCCAAATCCACACGATCAGTAGCCATACTTGTGATTCCCTCAGTTTCCTTATACTCAAGTAGTTGTCTGATTAATTTTTCAGTGATGATAATTTCCTTCCCGAGAACAGATGAATGAATGAACTTAGGGCAAACTTGAGCGTGTATCCATAATTCTTTTACCAAAGTTGGATAAACAGGACCCATCATCCTGTCAAAATACTTTTCCCAGTTCTGAGTTTTGATGGTTGAAAGGAGATCAAAACCATTTTCTTTGATGGATTCAAAATCCACAAAGTTCTCACACAGAAGTTCAAGTTCTTTGATTGGAGTGAGAAGAGTTCTTACAAGTGCTTTGTACACAACGGCAGTTTGGGATGAACCAGCAGTATTTGGAGATGATGCAGCAACAGTTGAAGTTTTCATCTGAGCAGGTGTTGATGATGGTGAAGCCATTGAAGTTCTTGAGATGCGTCTGGGTTTACGAGAGGTTTTGGGTTTTGAAATGAGATGGAAGCAATAGAGAAGGCAGAAATGCATATGAGAGATGAAGAGAGTGTAAAGTGTGATTTGTGAAGTGTTGTGAGAATTTATAGAAAAAATTTAGGGCATGCAAAAAGACACACAATCTCAAGCGTGCACAAGCATTGAATGAAGTGAAACATAATCATATCAAGCAATTAATGCAAGGAATAAAATCATATCAAGCATTTAAGATTCTGACAGAACGGGGGAAAATCAAGAGATTTTGGATTTTCAAAGCAATACCTCAAACGTCACTTCAGTATGGTGCACTCTACCTTTCCAGATTTTGAGCTACACGTGTTTGCTTGTATGTGCCTCTGAATCTCTTTGAGAAATGAAACGTTAGGCAACATTCAGATCCTCTGAGCCTTGTTAGTTCAGATTTACACACAAATAAATAAACACAGAATTGAACAGAAAAAAATACTTCAGAGTTTAGACATTTATCATCTAAAAAAATTTTCATCTGATGAATATTTTATTCTGGACAGAAGTCCATACTTATATTTTTTAGAATGAATTTAAATCTATCTTCAGCAAGGGGTTTTGTAAAGATATCAGCCCACTGATGATCTGTATCCACAAAGTTTAAATTGATAATTCCCTTCTGAACATAGTCTCTGATGAAATGATGTTTAATCTCTATATGCTTAGCTTTAGAGTGTAAAATAGGGTTTTTAGATAAGCATATAGCAGAAGTATTATCACAGAAGATAGAAATGTTACTCTCAAAGATTTGATAATCTTCTAGTTGACTTTTCATCTAGAGCATCTGGGTGCTACAACTAGCAACAGCAATATATTCTGCCTCTGTTGTTGAAAGTGCAATTGTAGGTTGCTTCTTGCTGAACCAAGAGATCAGATGACTTCCAAGAAACTGACAACTTCCAGAAGTACTTTTATGTTCTACTCTGTCGCCAGCATAGTCAGCATCACAGAATCCAACTAATTTATACTCATCAGATCTTCTGTAACACTGACCCACATTAGTAGTACCTTTCAAATACCTTAGAATCCTCTTAACAGCTGTTAAGTGTGATTCTCTAGGATCTGATTGAAATCTAGCACACAAACACACACTGAATAAAATATCAGGTCTTGAAGCAGTCAAATATAAGAGAGATCCAATCATACCTCTGTAAAGTTTTTGATCAACTTTCTTACTTACCTCTTCCTTACCAAGTGTGCTTGTAGGATGCATTGAAGTCTTAGCCAATTTGCTTTCATTCAGATTGAATTTCTTCATAAGCTCTTTGACATATTTAGTCTGGTGAATATATGTGCATTTTGGAGTCTGATGTACTTGGATTCCCAGAAAGAATCTAAGTTCTCCCATCATGCTCATTTCAAATTCAGCCTGCATAGACAAAGCAAACTCCTTTCCCAGCATAATATTGGTAGATCCAAAAATAATATCATCCACATAAATTTGACAAACTAGTAAATCTTTCTTAAATGTTTTACAGAAAAGAGTTGTGTCCACTTTGCCTCTGATAAAGTTCTTTTCCAGAAGAAAATTACTTAATCTTTCATACCAAGCTCTGGGAGCTTGTTTCAAACCATAAAGAGATTTTTTGAGTTTGAAAACATGATCTGGAAATTTATCACTTTCAAAACCAGGAGGTTGATGGACATAAACTTCTTCTTCTATAATACCATTTAAGAAGGAACTCTTAACATCCATCTGATATAGAGTGATGTTATGTTGTGAAGCAAATAAAATAAGAAGGCGTATAGATTCTAACCTTGCCACTAGAGCATAAGTTTCAGTGTAATCAATACCTTCTTATTGACTGTACCCTTGAGCTACCAGCCTTGCCTTGTTCCTAACAACTTCTCCTTGCTCATTTAATTTATTTCTGAATACCCACTTTGTTCCAATAATGTTGAAACCTTTTGGTCTAGGAACCAGATCCCACACATCATTTCTTGTAAATTGATTTAGCTCATCTTGCATTGCAAGTATCCAATCATTGTCACTCAGAGCCTCATCCACAGATGTTGGTTCAATAATAGACACCAACCCAAGAAGTGATGTTCCAAATGATCTGATAAACGACCTTGTTCTTATAGGGTCATCTTTCTTCCCAATAATCATTTCTTCTGGATGAGAAGCCTTGATTCTGGATGATTCTTTAACTGTTGGTTCTTCAGAAATATTCAATATATTCATCTGAGCAACTAATGGATTTGCATCTAGCGTAGCTTCTTCTTGAGCTTTCTCTACCTCTGGTTTCTCAGATTCTATGAGAATAACTTCTCCATCTGCAGAGTTTTCAATCTGCTTTGGATTTTGATTGCCAAGCTTATCATCAAATCTAACATGTATAGATTCCTCCACAATCTGTGTCTCAGTATTGTATACTTTGTATCCTTTAGAGCGTTCAGAATATCCAAGCATGAAACACTTTTGTGCTTTAGAATCAAACTTGTTAAGATTCTCTTTAGTGTTTAGTATAAAACAAATACATCCAAAAGGATGGAAATAGGAAATGTTTGGCTTTCTATTCCTCCATAATTCATAAGGAGTCTTTTCCAGAAGAGGTCTAATTGACACTATGTTCTGAATGTAACATGTTGTGTTAATTGCCTCTGCCCTAAAATGTTTTGCCATGTTAGTCTCATTGATCATGGTTCTGGCCATCTCTTGCAAAGTTCTATTTTTCCTCTCTACAACTCCATTCTGTTGTGGAGTTCTAGGACAGGAGAAATCATGAGCAATGGCATTTTCATTAAAATATTTTTCAAAATGTTTGTTTTCAAATTCACCACCATGATCACTTCTGACTTTAACAATTTTGAAATCTTTTTCAGTTTGGACTTGTTTGCAGAAGTCAAAGAACACAGAATGTGACTCATCCTTGTGTTTTAGGAATTTTACCCATGTCCATTGCTGTAGTCATCAATAATGACTAATCCATACTTCTTGCCTCTGATGGATGCAGTTTTCACTGGTCCAAACAGATCAATGTGAAGTAACTCTAATGGTTTTGAAGTTGAAACAACATTTTTGGATTTAAAAGAAGATTTTGAAAATTTTCCTTTCTGACATGCTTCACAAAGAGCATCTGAGTTGAACTTCAGATTAGGAAGTCCTCTGACCAGATTAAGCTTTTTAATCTGAGATATACATCTCATATTAATATGACCCAATCTTCTGTGCCAGACCCATTTCTCCTCATTAACAGACATAAGGCATTTAACATTCTGAACCTTAAGTTCTGAAAGACTAATTTTATAAATGTTGCTTTTCCTTTTACCATTAAAGAGGATTGAGCCATCCTTTTGACTAACAGCTTTGCAACACTTTTGATTAAAGATAATGTCATAATCATTGTCACTTAATTGACTTATGGACAATAGATTATGAGCTAACCCTTCAACAAGCAAGACATTAGTTATGGAAGGAAGTTTACCATTGCCTATGGTTCCAGAGCCAATTATTTTTCCCTTTTGATTCCCTCCAAACTTGACATCTCCTCCAGATCTAAGCTCCAGACTTTAGAACATAGACCTTTTTCCCGTCATATGTCGTGAGCATCCAGAGTCCAGGTACCATGACTGGAGTCTTGACTTTGCTGCTAAGGATGTCTGCAACATAGATTATCTTATCCTTAGGTACCCAGATTTTCTTGGGTCCTTTTTGGTTAGTTGCCTTAAAGCTTTTTCTGAACTTCTGTCTGTCAACATAAGACTTGTTCTGATTAGCTTTAGATTTATTAAACACAGATTTGTTCTGATTAGAACTTGTGTGTTTAATATCATTTAAGTGACCAAATGTAAACTGAGAATATAAGGGAGGATACTTGATATCCAGTTTATCTACAGATTTTGGATTTGAATCTTCATAAGAGAAAGATTTATATCCAACACCTTTTCTATAGTTTCTGCTAATACCATAGATCATTGAAGCCATTTTGCTTCTATCTAGGCTTTTAGTTAGAAACTTTCTGAAACTATAGTCATACTCTTGTAAAATATTTTTAGAGCATGATTTAGATTTTGAATCAGATTTTAGTTGAGCAGATTCTAAATTATTTTTCAATTGAAGATTTTCAGCTTTTAGTTCATCTATTTCTGATTCAAACTTGTTACTCTCAAATTCAATATGCTTTAGAAGCATTTTGTATTTGAGTTTAACTTTACTATAGTTTTCAAGAATATCATATAAACTTTCAACAAGTTCCTGTCTAGAAAGTTCAGCAAATACCTCCTCAGAATCAGATTCTGATTCTGATCCAGATGATTCAGCATTGTCCTCAATGTCATCCATGAATGCTACATTTACACATTCCTCTTCTGACTCTGATGAAGAATCAGATGCATCTGAGTCATCCGAGGTAGCCATCAGAACTTTCTTTTTATGATCTGACTTTCTTTTTGGGTTCTCCTTCTGAAGCTTTGGACAATCACTCTTGTAGTGCCCAGGCTCTTTACATTCATAGCAAACAACCTCTCTTTTTCCAGATCATATGTGTCCAGAGGATTCTCCAGATCTTCTGTATCCAGAGTGTTCTCCAGATCATCTGTGCCCAGAAGATTCTTTGTGTTGATCTGGTTTTCTAAAGTTCTTGAACTTCCTTTGCTTATTCTTCCAGGGTTTATTGATTCTTCTGGATAGCAAGGATAGTTCTTCTTCATCTTCAGAAGCAGACTCTTCAGAGCTTTCTTCTAATACCTGCAATGATTTAACAGCTTTATTAGATTCTAACGCAATTGACTTACCTTTCTTTAGAGGCTCATCTTCCTCTAGTTCAATCTCATGACTCCTTAGAGAACTGATTAGTTCCTCCAGCGTAATCTTGTTTAGATCCTTTGCCAGCTTCAGAGCAGTGACCATGGGTCTCCATCTGGTTGGCAAGCTTCTGATTATTTTCTTGACATGATCTGCTGTAGAGTAACCCTTGTCCAGAACCTTTAGACCAGCAGTGAGAATCTGGAATCTGGAAAACATTGCTTCAATAGATTCAGATTCTTCCATCTTGAAAGCTTCATACTTCTGGATCAGCGCCAGAGCCTTGGTTTCTTTGACTTGAGAGTTCCCTTCATGAGTCATCTTCAGGGATTTAAATATATCAAAGGCAGTTTCTCTGTTGGTTATTTTCTCATACTCAGTATGAGATATAGCATTTAGCAATATAGTTCTAGCCTTGTGGTGATTTTTGAATTCCTTCTTTTGCTCCTCAATCATTGATTTTCTGTCAACTTTCTTGCCATTCCCATCAGTGGGATGAACATATCCATCAATAACTAAGTCCCAAAGATCAGCATCAAATCCTAGAAAGAAACTTTCTAGTCTATCTTTCCAATAATCAAATTTCTCTCCATCAAACATGGGAGGTTTTGTGCTGACTCTTTCTTCATATTTGTTGTTGTTGGGTGTTGAAGTTTCAGCAGCCATAATGTATATCAACCAAGAGTATCAAGAGTTTTTCCCACTGGATCTTTTCTGGTCACGGTTAAGTGATAGCACAAACAGAACCGGAGCTCTGATGCCAACTGAAGGTGAGAAAAACACTTAGAAGGGGGGGTTGAATAAGAGTTTTAAGAAATATGGCAATAAAAACAACTCAAGATTTTTATCCTGGTTCGTTGAACTCAACTACTCCAGTCCACCTTATCAAAGATGATTTGCCTTTCTCTGGAAGGACTTAATCCACTATTGATCAACTAATTACAATAGAAAGCACTAAGAACAACTGTCTTAGTCTTCTCAAGAACTACTGACCACACCTTGGTCTTCTTAAGGAACTTCTTACAATTTAATGTAAACTAACAAGTGTTTGAATGCTTCTAATAAGTTGTATCACAACTGTGATGTTTACACTTAAGATTAAGTACAACAAAACTATATGATTTTATGAGAGATCAAATGAGTAAGATCTTGAAAGATTTTCTCTTTTATGAATCAAGCGTGTATTTCTTTCTGAGTGATCTAGCAATGAGCAAAATGATGAGTGAGTGAATTAACAACCTCAAAATGTTGAAGTAGTTCTCCTTTTATAGCTTTTTCAAATGCTTTGAGTGATGTGCAGCTGAATATAATATTTGATTGTATGACTTTTCATCACCAAAAGTATGGGCAGAGATATGCTTTCTGCAGAAAGGTATGGTTGTAGAAGCCTTGGGATTTGCACCACGTCACTTCTTTGGACAAATTAGTCGTTGGTTACTTTGGAAGTAGCACCACGTCTAATCAAGTTTACAGCTTCTTCAAAAAGCTTCCTTCAAGATAAAGTCTTCATAATCTGCACTTCAGAACTTGTAGTAAGCTTAAAAGGTATGGACTGCTTTAAGATGATCAGAGCTTAAGATGAATGATAAGTTCAGAGTCTTAATAGATGATCAGATCTTTAATGTATCAGAGTCTCAATCTTGATTAGAGTCTTCATCAGAGTATGCTGCAGTATGTGCTAAGAGCGTGAATATTAATGATAAGAGTCTGATTGTCAAACTCTCAACTTTTGTACACTCCTTTCATTAACGCTTCAGATCATTCTGTAGCTTCTGCTTTAGATCCTTCTGGTAGCGCTTCAGAATCTTCTGATAGTCTTCCATCTGATGCTTCAGAGCTTTGCATAGTTTCTTTGTACTTATGTATTTTGCTTCTTTAAGAGTATTTAATTTTATACCTGAAACAATAATACTTGAACAAATTTTAGAGTGTATATTTACTCATTACAAAATTCCATAAAAGTTTTCATCAAAACATAGAGATATAACAAACACCAATTTGTGTTCTAACAATCCCCCATATAGGATGCCCACCGCTATGATGCAGGGGCTCCAAAGTGCACCCCCCCCCCCCCCCATATTCTCAGATCATGCAATGGCTTCGCCATTACAAGGGTCAGGGTCTGGCGTGAACATGAGTAAAAATCCCCAAAGCCAGAGCTTAAGGTATTTGACGCAAGGCCCCAATCTGACCAACACCTCGGTTGCTTGTTTGAGACAGCAAATGGATGAAAGTAACCTACAAATGGTTTAGACCTTGTCACCAACCATGGATGAAATCTTCAAACCATTAATCCAAAATACAACTCAGACCAATCAACAATTGGCGGTACAACTGACAAGATTGGCTGAATTCATTGGGGTACCCCCCTTAGCCAGAAATCAGGCTACAGTAGTGGATATCCCACGAGAAAACTTGGGAAATATGGGAGAAATCGACGTAGGAAACCAAGGAAGGATGGCCCCTCCTGTAGTCGAAGTGCTTAGGGAAGAGCCATTGCGAAATCAGCCCCGTGTGCTGGGAGAAATAGACCCAAGAGTGGTTATCGTGAATCGGAACCAGGACACGGACAATGTAGTCCAACAGGTTCGATGAAATAACGTGGCTGTCGATAACAATCTAGCAGCCATGGTCGAGAGAATTATGGCCAGAAATGGGTTGAACACTAGGTTTACCAGACCAAATTACACTTCATCTATAGTAGACTATATCCTTCAGGCGGAGTTACCCCCTAGGACGAAAGTACCCAAGTTTACTAAGTTTTCAGGAGATACGACGGAGTCTACTATCGAACATGTGGCTCGTTACCTAATCGAGGCTAGAGAGATAGCGAATGATGAAAGCCTTAGAATAAAATACTTCCCAAGTTCTCTTACTAAAAATGCCTTCACCTGGTTCACAATGCTTCCCCCTAATACGGTGTGCAATTGGCCCCAGTTAGAGCGTTTATTCCATGAACAGTTCTATATGGGCCAGACTAAAATTAGCTTAAAAGAACTTGCTAGTGTGAAGCGTAAGTTTTCTGAGCCAATTGAAGAATACCTTAATAGATTCTGTTTGCTTAAAGACAGATGCTTCACACAGGTCCCTGAACATGAGTTGGTCGAAATGGCCGCTGGGGGTCTCGATTATTCCATTAGGAAGAAGTTAGATACCCAGTATCTGAGGGACATGGCCCAATTAGTCAATCGAGTTCGGAAATTAGAAAGGCTCAAAGACGAGAAGGCTAAGTTTAATAAGAATAAGAAGATAGCTTTTGTCGAATATAATGAGAATGTCGAAGGGTTGTGCGATGATCCTGTGTGCTTCGACGACGGCGAAGTGGATCTTGCTGAACTCAAACAAGGACCTCCTAACTCATGTAAAGTACTAGCTCCCCCACAAGGGAAGAGTTATGTCGAATCCGAAAAGAACAATAGGTTCCCAAAGAAAACATATACTTTCAACATCACAAAATGTGATGAAATCTTTGATTTGTTAGTTAAAGACGGACAAATGATAGTGCCACCTGGTGCTAAAATGTCGTCCATAGAACAAAGGAAGAAAAGAGGGTTTTGTAAATACCATAATTTTCTGGGTCATAAAACGTCTCAATGTTTTCTTTTCATGGACCTTGTTCAAAATGCAATTCAGGAAGGACGTCTGAAGTTTGGAGAGAAGACTAGCGGCCAGATGAAGGTCGACACAGACCCTTTGCAAATGGCTGACGCACATTATACAGAACCAGTGGAAGCCAACATGGTCAAAGTTACTGATGGCTACGACTTTTCAACCAACTTGATCGAAGCTACTGATGGCTGCGATCTTTCAATCGACATAACAGAAACTACTGACAATCTCATAGATGAGGTTGTGATGGCGAAAGTTACCATGAGCTTCATACAAAAGGATTGTATGGAAATGGCAATTGATGACCATGACCAAAGGGATGAAGCTATAAGTTCAAATAACAAGAGCAATCCAGGTTGGGAGATAGTGACCAAAGAAACTGCTGATAACTTCGTCAGAATTGATTAAGCCACTAAAGGCATGGAGCTAGGCCTGAGGAAGCTTAATCTGGTCGAAGAAGTTGAGATTAAAATGGTAGAGATCACTAAACACGAAGATGTAGCGGATAGTGAATCGAATTACCAGGGGGCACACACTAGGGAAGCGTACCTAGAGCAGGAAGAATCGATCGTTGCTTTCCTCCACCGTTGCCAAGAGATAGGATCTAGTGTGATGTTTTGTCCCCGATGCAGCGCCATATTTGACAAAAAGGCCGCACAGAAGCTAGAGGGAACATGGAGGCTAAGGCAAGATAACGAAAGGCCCAGATTCGACCCTCGAAGAAGTCTTCAAAAAAGATCTGACCCCCGCATAAGGCCTCCTACAAACAAACCCACTAGTTTTAAGCCCAACGCTGAAGCCACTGATGGAAAGTGGACAAAGCTCAATGAGAATAGGCAGCAGGGGCAGCAGAGGTGGAAGAACTTCGAGGTGCAACGAGGGTCTTCATTAAGCTATCGAAAGGAGTTTCAGTCTTCAAAGGCTGCCCATGTATCTGAAAACTATAAAGGGAAAAATCCCATGTCTCGATCGCAATGGAGATGAGAACAGCGTAAAAGAAAAGCAATCAGGGAAAGTGCACAAAGGGACTAGCCAGAATCTAGTACCAATGTTCCTGTCGAAAATGGAGGACAAACGAAAGCATTTGGGAAGTCACCGGTAGGACGAAAGTTCTTTCCGACACAGGTCGAAGAGCAGAGGAAATCGGTCGGGGTTGATGATGAAATGACCGATAATTTTGATGAAGACTCTGACGATACTCTGGATATTTTGGTTAATGTAGTATCAGTGATGCCTAGGGAATTTGACAGGATTTCCGTGGTTGAAAACTTAGACACCTATACGGATTGGGAGATGGCGGCTCATAAGCCGGTGTGTTACTACGTGATGAATAATGGTTGCGTCGAGGAGCAAAACGCATTCTTCGAACGGCCCGCCGAGGCAATGAAGAATCATCTGAAACCTCTTTATATTACGACACAAGTAGAAAAGGTCCCATTTAACAAAATCTTGGTGGATTGCGGCGCTACGGTGAACCTAATGCCACATTTTCTGTTGAACAAGATTGGAAAAGATGAGACGGATACAAAGCTGCACAACATGGTATTATCAAACTATGAAGGTAAAGTGGGCTCGACCATGGGGGTCATACAAGTGAATGTCATGGTCGGAACCATTACCCGCCCAACTGTCTTTATGGTGGTAGAGACTACTGCCAACTATAAATTGTTGCTTGGAAGAGAATGGATTCATGGAGTGGGGGCAGTGCCATCTTCGATGCATCAAAGGATTGCCATCTGGACACCAGATGGCATTGTCGAAAACATTGAAGCAGATCAAGGATATTTCAAGGCACCTATAAACCATGTTGATAGAAGACAGTTTGAAAAACATTTGGCCAGCATAGGCCCATGCGAGCCTGCAGATTTCAAATTTGCACCAAATGATGAAGTGTATTGCTCACTTTATCTGCATCCCGTCGACGGTTTTCGATGGGATAAGGAAGTGCCAGGTGAGAGCCTCTCATACCTTGGCACAATTCCTATAGACCCCAGTGGGTGGGGAAGTGAATTTAGTGATGATGACTAAAGCCATGGCGCTTCAAAGGATTTCGGCCTACGTGGCCAAAACTAAACTACAAACGGCCTTGGAGGCTGCCAACAACAAAATGGATGAGAAAGCCAATGAAGAATCTGAACAAATAGGCTCAAGTGGGCGTTTCGACCCTAAGCCTTCCGACAAGATTCAGTACGAAGGGCAAAGACTCGACGCCATTTATGACGATGAGCTTCTGGGTTTTGAAAAAGATCCCTTGGCCAACGATGTTAAAATGCTGGCACAAGATCCATTAGAGGAAGTGGATATGGGAGATGGAGTAATCAAAAGGCCGACGTATATTAGTGCCAATCTCGACCCCCAACTTAGGGTCGAGACCATCCAGTTGCTGCGAGAGTACATGGATTATTTTGCTTGGGATTACAACGAAATGCCAGGTCTAAAGAGAGATCTAGTCGAGCATAGACTGCCAATCAAGCCTGGCAAAAGGTCAGTCAAATAGAACCCAAGATGTTTCACTCCTGAAATCCTCTCAAGGATAAAGGAAGAAATCGAAAGACTCCTCCGATGCAAGTTCATCTGTACGACCAGGTATGTCGAATGGTTGGCAAATATCATACTAGTTATTAAGAAAAACGGGTCTTTAAGAGTTTGCATATACTTTAGGGACTTAAATTCAGCAACCCCTAAAGATGAGTATTCAATGCCAGTGGCAGAAATACTAGTCGATTCAACCGCTGGCCACGAGTACCTTAGCATGCTGGATGGATATTCTGGTTACAACCAGATTTTCATTGCTAAGGATGACGTTCCCAAAACGGTGTTTCGTTGCCTAGGGGCCTTAGGCACTTACGAATGGGTAGTGATGCCTTTTAGCCTAAAGAATGTTAGGGCAACATACTAGCGGGCGATGAATTCAATTTTTCATGATTACATTGAGTCTTTTATGCAGATATACATTGATGACATTGTGATAAAATCTGTGTCAGGAAAAGCTCATGTAGAACATCTGCGTAAGTCCTTCATAAGGATGAAGAAGTTTGGCCTTAAAATGAATCCCCTGAAGTGTGCATTTTGTGTGCAAGCAGGAGATTTTTTGGGTTTCGTAGTCCACAAAAAGGGGATCGAAATCAAACAAAACAAGACAAAGGCTATCATGGAAGCGAAAGCGCCATCCAACAAAAAGGAACTACAATCCTTGCTAGGCAAAATAAACTTCCTAAGAAGGTTCATATCAAACCTCAATGGAAAAACGCAGACCTTCTCACCATTGCTTCGAGTCACCAAGGAGAGGTTCGAATTGGGGAAAGATCAGCAAAAAGCTTTCGGCAAGATCAAAGACTACTTGACTCATCCTCCAGTCCTTTCACCTCCATGTCGAAACAAAAGCATGAGACTGTACATAGCAGCGTCAGACAAAACTCTAGGGAGCATGCTTTCTCAAGAGGACGGGAATGGCGTTGAAAGAGCCATTTACTACCTTAGCAGGGTTTTGAATGACGCAAAAACTAGGTATAGCGAGATAGAGAAATTATGCTTATGTTTGTATTTCTCATGTATAAAGTTGAAGCAATATATAAAACCAGTTGATGTTTTTGTCTCGTCACATTTTGATATTATTAAACATATGTTATCAAAGCCTATTTTGCATAGTCGAATTGGTAAATGGGCATTAGCATTAATTAAATACTCATTGACATATAGACCGCTAAAAGTGGTCAAAGGTCAAATAATGGCAGACTTCATCGTCGACCACTCCATAAATGAAAATACCCTGAACATTGTTGAACTAGAGCCTTGGAAGCTATACTTCGACGGGTCTAGCCACAAGAATGGGACAGGCATAGGTCTACTGATTATTTTGCCTGACAAAATTCCAACAAAATTCAAGTATAGAGTTGAGGGCCTATGTTCCAATAACGAAGCTGAATACGAAGCTTTGATTGCCGGACTTGAAATTTTGTTAGAATTGAGGGCAACCCAAGTCGAAATAATGGGAGATTCGGAGTTGGTCGTAAAACAACTAACAAAGGAGTACAAGTGTGTTAAAGAAAATCTCATTATGTATTTCGTGATAGCCAACAGGCTACTCAAAAAATTTGAAGTCTGCACTATTCGACATATACCACGACTACACAATTAGATAGCCAACGATTTGGCGCAAGTCGCTTCAGGATATAGGGTCTCGAAGGAAAACTTGCAAGAAGCAATTGAGGCCAGAGGTAAGGTTGTGTCCGTAGGTTTGAGACTGTCGGATTTTGGAGTTACGAAATTTGGCTATGCTGACGAGGAAACCTTCGAGATTTTTACGGTCGAAGGCCTGACAGACAAAGATTGGAGGAAACCTTTGGTCGAGTACCTTCAGAACCCTTCAGCAACCACAGGACGAAAAATAAAATATCAAGCGCTAAGTTATGTCATTTTAGGGAATGAGTTATTTAAGAAAACCTCTGAGGGAGTTTTACTTAAATGCCTTAGTGAATCTGAGGCATACTTGGCATTGTCATCAGTCCATGGTGGGACGTGTGGAGCGCACCAGGTAGGCCATAAGATGAAATGGCTACTATTTCTCCAGGGGATGTACTGGCCCACGATGCTGAAAGATTGCATTGAGTTCGCCAAAGGTTGTCAGGAATGCCAAGTCCACGCGGGCATACAACATGTCCCAGCAAGCGAGTTACACTCCATAGTCAAGCCATGGCCATTCAGAGGTTGGGATTTAGACTTGATAGGAGATATTCGACCCGCATCTTCCAAAAACCAGAAGTATATTTTGGTAGGGATAGACTACTTCACCAAGTGGATCGAAGTTATACCTCTACCAAAAGTAGACCAAGAAGATGTCATCGAGTTCATTCAGAAGTACATCATCTACAGATTTGGGCTACCAGAAACAATAACGACAGACCAAGGGTCAGTGTTTACAGATAGGAAGATGCAGGAGTTCGCCAAAGAAATGGGATTCAAACTTCTTACTTCGACGCCTTATTACGCCCAGGCCAATGTCCAAGTCGAAGCGGCAAACAAAGTGATAATTGGCATGATAAAAAAACATATTGGAAGCAAGCCTAGAAATTAGCATAAGACGTTAAATCAAGTCTTATGGGCGTGTCGAACATCCCCGAAAGAAGCAACCAACACTTCCCCTTATCGACTGACCTTCGGCCATGATGCAGTGTTGCCAGTCGAGATATACATACAGTCGGTCAGAATTCAAAGACATCACGAAATCCCTCGAGCAATTTATTGGGACATGATGCTTGATGAGTTAGTGGATTTAGACGAGGAAAGATTAAAAGCGCTAGAACTTTTGAGAAGACAGAAGAAAATAGTGGAGAAATCATATAACAAGAAGGTCAAAGTAAAGGCGTTCCTGGTTGGAGATTTAGTATGGAGAGTAATCCTGCCCATGGATCGAAAGATGAGGTCTTTAGGCAAATGGTCCCCAAAGTGGGAAGGGTCATTCCAAGTATCGAAATTTTTCTTTAATAGGGCATACGAAGTGACAGAGTTGAGTAAAGACAAGAGAATATTAAAAGTAAATGGAAAATATTTATAAAAAAATATAAGCCTGCACTTCAAGGGGAAAAAAATATCAGCAGAATAACAATCGAATATAAAGCAAAGCCATAAATGGTGATTAGCAAATACGCCAAAATGGCCTAGTGTCTGACAAACAAAGTTAAAATGGCTTACAAAGGCCAGTAAAAATTGCTCTATTACAAAACCTAAATAAATTAAAAAGGAAGATTTGCCTTCATCTTGAGGTAGTTCGACTTTTGAAGTTCGAGGCAGCTCTGGCATTGAGCTTTGTCTGTCCTCAGCTGGGCAAATTCAGCTTCCAAGTGACGGGCTTCCTCGGTGTAGTTAACGGCATGTTCAAGTTCAGCTGTTAGGGAGGAATCATCGGAAGAAGATAACTCAACATTCTTCTTCTTAGCTTTCGTTATCTTACTGCGAAATTTTTTGATCTTGCACTCCCAACAGGCAATATTCGCCTCATTAGTAAGGACCTCTTGCTTATTTTTCTCCCTCGTCTCCTCCAATTCAGCGATCTTTTCTTCAGAGTCGACAACAGCAGTCCAAGCGGCAGCTTCACTGCCTGCTTTCGTCTGAATGTCACCCTCAATCTGGGGCAATAGTCGAAAGTCTTTATAAACTTGGTCAATTAAGGTGCCAACTTCTTGAATGACGCTTGCGGCCTCAGGAGTAATCGATTTAAGATCCACTTGTTGGAGAAGAGCTTTGAAGGGAAGATGGCTGCCTGGGCCCATCTGCAGAAGGGTGAAAAGATCCCCTTTGAAGATCTTTTTCTTAATCTTATCAAGAGCACTGTCAGTTGGCTGATTCGAGGTTTGTCCTTCAGAGGTCGAGGTGCTGGGAGTTCTGCCAGAAGAATGACTTCGCCTGCTCAAGAGAAGCCTGATGTATTGCCGAGGGTTAGAAACCTTCAATGCATCAAGTTCGGATGTGGTAAGCTGAGCTTCGCCTTGGAGGGGTATTGTTTGAGTGCCCTTAGGGGTATAAGAAACAAGAGTCTTTATCACTTCAGCAGTGGTGGTTTTTTCAACGAAAGTTTCCACAGGTTTTAATTCTTTATCTTGACCTTCCTCTGCCTCTGCGCCATCCTCTTCCATTTCATCTCCAGTACCTTCATCGCTGGACTCGTTCAATTCAGACTGGCGCATGGCCTGATCTTCAACAGCATGATCACCTTCGACATCCTTTTCATCCACAGCTATCGTTTGACCCAAGGGAGAACTTTTCGTATCGACCAAGTTTGTGCCCCCTCCAAAGTGTTGACTTCATCATCTGCTATAATAGGATCGACCAAAATATTATTGTCTTCATGGTCAGATCCATCAGTTTGAGACTGTTGGGTAGTTGTCTTTGCAGGTGAAGGAGGGACTGTGAAAGAATCAGGTTTATTAATCTCACCAAGAGAACTCATACCAGAACCCAAATCAGAGGTGGGATGATAGGTAGGCTCACCTTGGCTATTCAAGGGATAGAGTGATAGAGGAAGCTTGGTTGGGTCAGATTTTGGATCCCCAGCATCAACCTAGAAAAGACAGACATCAAAAAGAGTAGGACCAAAAATCAGTGCAAGACCCAAAGAAAGATAGATGCGCAACATACCTTGACATTTTCATCAGCAGGGCTGGAGTTGTCACTCTTCATAGGAACAACAGTTTGGATTGAAGCATCCCCCGTGGGAGCCTTAGTAAGGTCTTGAGGGGGAGTATTGGTTTGATGTATATTGGTTGCAAGAGGAGCGGATGTAGCATCAGGAGTATCCACATCGTGGGTGATCTTTCGTTTTCTCTTTACTTGAAGACTCTCGCGAGGAGATCCATCTTCGTCATCATAATCAATGATAATCTGGGCAGAAGCCCTTTTCAGCCTCTTTTGTGGGGTGGGTGGTTTTCGACTAGCCTGAAAGCAACATAAAGTGTTAAGGGTGATTAAGGAAGTCGAAATAGTAGAAAGTTGCGGAGGATTACCTTCTGGTCTTCGACCTTGCCTTTAGTTTTGGTTGCTGGGGCAGCATGTTTTGGAGCAGCTCAAAAATAAATAATACCAATGCCAGTTAGCAACAATAAAGCCCAGGGAGGAAAGTCCAAATCAAAGGGGGATGAACCTTAAAGAATGTCGGATTCGATGCGAACATCTTCGATACTAACATGAAGGTGCCCTTTAAACGTATCGAGTGTATGTTTAGTCAGAACCACCCGCTGCGCTTTGGGCTCTGACTGCTGTCGAAGGATTTTTATGGCGTCTCCATAAATAAACCAATCTGGGAATGGAGGGGCAAGAGCCACGCCAAAACCAGCAGTTGGTAGTCGAGGGACTTTTGGGGGAAAAAGTTTAAAGGCAACCTCATACCGTTTCTCACGAGGAACAGAAGAGGGAATCTTTAAACTGTCCAATTTTTTAGAAAATGTTTCTTTCAAAGTAACAGCACCTCACGGATGGTTCAACTAACATCATCTGGTCGATAGGCAATTTCGAAGTACTTCTGGAAGGCTTGAATCTCTTTGATATTGGTAGACGTACCTTTCTTGATCTTCTCCTGCACATCAACGAAAGCTTGGTCAATCAAGCGAGCAAAACTCGATGCGTCAAGAAACTCTGAGGCATAATGTTTTGACTACCAGTCGTAGAAATCTTCGAGAGCAGAAAATTAGAGGAAGAGAAATGCAAGAATATTGTTAAGAGTCAGAGAAGTTGGAAAAAATGAAAATATCAGAGGAGAATTACTTATATAGTGTATGGAAGATTGAAAGTTTTCATCATTAAGGGGCTAGAGTTAGTGGGCCACGTGTGCGCCTGGAGTAGGGTGGCAGATATAGTAGTTGCAATTCACGTCCCCTAGGCTGAAAAGGTGATGATGACCCAAGATTTTGGTGGTTCTCGAGAAAATCGGCATGATGAAACGTGACGTCAGGAACGTGCATCAAGGTGGCGGAATAGTATCTTGCGTGTTCCCCTCTATCTTCTTGTTTCTCTTTCTTCCCTTTCACCTTCCCAGATTTGTATTGGTTGAAAGAGCATCTGACGACACGTATGAGGAGGACAAGCGGCGTCGAAAATCAGACGCTGTCAAAAAATATGCTTTTCCACATCAGACGTCGAAAAGAAATTTTTTGGGGGCAATTTGTTAGCTCCTAAATTCGACCCCTCTTGCAAAAGAAAGGAATTCAAGGTGAAATGACAAAAAAAAGTTGAGAACAAAAGTTGGTCGAAAGGTGTAAGGCAGCTAAAGGAAGGAGTCTAAGAACTTACCCAGATTAAAAGAGAAACAAGGACTTCGACCGCTTGTTGCTGTTGGTGGTTTGTCGAAGGTTTGAAATTTAAAAGTTTTGGAGGGAACGGTTTCGTTTGCCAAATGCTTAAAAGGATACGTGGCACTTTCTGAGCAGTAGATCCATGCATTGTGACAAGTGACGAGAGGTGGTGATGTTGGAGGTTATTAGAAGTTATTTTTTACTATTATAAATAGGATGTCTTAGACATAAGCAAAGTGTGTGGTAATTTACCATTGTACAAATTACTCTTAGAATTACTCCAAGTATCCGAGCGTAGAGAAAGCGAGTATTATAGAGAATGTACGTGATGTAAACACACCATCTTTTATCTTAATGAAATTTACTTTACTTGCTTTTAACTTTACAAAGTCTTTTTACTTCCTTTGCACCCTTCTTCCTTACTATCTCTCTTTCTTCTTTTTTTATGCAATTCCTTTCTCTTCGTCCTTAATCTAATCTCCCTTCTCTAAACAAATTTCTTTCTTTCTTTTATGAAAAGCTTTATTTTGTCTTTTGAATTATTCCGTAGTCGAACAAGATGTTTCTTTAGATTCTTTTACCCCAATACTGCCTAAGTGTGAGACTTAGATAGACCCAAAATAAAGAACCTTTAGCACATGTCCTAGGATCAATCTGATCGATCCTGTGAGTCACCAAAGTTAGATTTGGAAGATCAGCGGTTGTTTTCCGATTTTCAAGGGAAACAATCATCAATTGAGGTGTAAGTTCGAATCAAGCCATTTTATTTTCATAGGTCCAAGACTATGTCTGTGGTTACTAAAAGGTAAGTCACAAATATTGAATTCAAGGTTCAAATTGTTGAGCTTCAAGCTAGGATGAGATTCACGCAAATTACAAGACTCAAAAAACTCGCAATTTCAAAGACTCTTTTGTGAGATCCGAAGGTCTTCTGTGATCCAACCTTCACTCAAGGGAGTCCTAAGGGGTTTTTTCCCATTGTCATCACAAGATTATCATATCACAAAATGGTTTACAACATCATCCAAGGTCTTTATATACACTTTTAATCTAGCCTTTTATGCATTTTAAAGTGTTGTTTAAGACACGCAAGAGGAAGCAAGGATTTTTATGATTAATTTTAGAGTACAAACATCAGTAGTATTGTTCCCAAATTTGTTCTACCACAATACTTTACAATTTACCAAAACCATTCAATATAAAAACAACTTCTAGAGAAAGGTCTATGTATCATCTCTAATTGACAGTCTGGAATGGATTCCCGTGAACTCAACAAAAACGGTTGTGGTCTTGTGGATAAATATTTGTTTTCAAGATAAAATACTAGTTCTTATGAGAAATTATTTACAAAGAGAAACCCACCGCCACTTCCACTATATTGTCATCAACTTTTACAAACAAGTCATTGGAAAATGACTAGAGTTTTTCTAGGAGACTAGACATGGGTATTTGGACGATCCCATGAAATCCATTGAGCCTCCAAATGAATACGCCCAAGTAACACTATAGCACCACGGGAGACTCTTTTTCCTGCATAAAAGGAGGTCTTCTTATGGTGAATCCTGTCACAAATGAATCTCGTCATGTACAGTCCGAAATTTAAGACGACGGGTACTTAATCTGGGCACGACTAATTGATTTAACTACTCCTCTGTAGGGGTGCGCATGAATTATAAACCAAACCAAACCGCATATATGGTTTGGTTTGGATCTTAAAACCATTTATATAAAATCGGTTTATTTTTTTAAAACCGGTTTACAAGTGGATTGGTTCGGTTTCAAACCGATTTAAAAAAACAGTTTTTTTAAAAACCAGTTTTAAACCGGTTTCTCTCAAAACCAGTTTTTTATTTTCTTTAAAGAAATCACTTTTAAAACCAATTTTTTAAAAAAATCAATTTTATTACAAACTATCAAATAATTGATAAACCACCTGAAACTTATTCTACTTTTAAACTTATTGCAAACTATCAAATAATTGATATAAATCAATTAATCAATTTTATTCCAGTTTTACATTGAATTAAATCAACATTCCATATATCTTAACTTTAAACTACTCAATGTAAAACTGGAATTAGACTAATTCCTTTTCATCGTGAATTAAATCAATTAATCGAGAATTACGTTGAATTGATATAAATCAATTAATCGTGAAACTTATTCTACTTTAAACTTATTGCAAACTATCTACCTTAAACTTATTCTACTTTAAACCAAATCAATTTTATTGCAAACTATGGGTGTTGATCTTGATTTTCCCAAACTATTCTACTTTTGTTTTTGAAACTTATTGAAAAATGGTTACCAAATCTCAATCCGATTTGAAATAAATGGTTACCGGTTTTTTTAATTTGATAAACGGGCCACCAAATTTAAAATATAAATTTGGACTGGATTTTAAAATTTGAATTAATTTGGATAGAAATTTGGTTTATGATTATTGGTTATTTTGCACACCCATATATATATGTGTGTGTGTGTGTGTGTGTGTGTGTGTGTGTCTGTGTGTCTGTGTGTGTCTGTGTGTGTTTTATTTATTACATATACATTATCTTAATTGTCATTTATGACCATGAAACAAAAAAAAACAAAGAGTTTGAAAAATGGATTAACCATGGTTTTAAAAAGTGGACACCGGTTTTTAATGGTTTTAGTAAAATGAATTTGGACTAGTTTTTAAACCAAATAATATGGACTTTTGAAATCGGTGCACCATATTTTTAAATTTGGTTCTTGTGAACCGGTTTTTTTGCACACCCCTACTTCGCTGCCTGATTTTCTTGTGGCTCCTCAAACATGCTGAAAACACAGAATCCTTGCAGATGAATCATAAGTTTTATCACGCAGCATTCAAGTTGTAAATCTAGACAGAAAGCATTCACAATGAACAGACCAAACAACTCACTAACAAATTCACGGTCCTGCAACCAAAGATGAAGATATTACTAAAGATTTGTACCAGTACAACTCCATTCATAAACACAAGTTCGGTTTTGACGGAGTCACCTACTAAACTTAAGAACGTCCCTAATCTAAAGAGCCACCCATTTGAAAGTCACCTGTTCGTCCAATTTGTCTAAGTATCGTGGTTCACCCCTTTGGGAAGCATGTCGCGGCCAAGAGCGCCATCCATCTATTTTCCCAGGCCAGGCTTCATCATTAACCCATTCAAGCTCCAGAAGAGGAAACCTGTCATAAGATAAATCAGGTAGTTACGACATGGGATAATCAAATCATACAAGCTTCCATTTGCCACCATAGCGTGAATCAGTAAAAGGAAAGAAGATAATCGCATAAGGTGAGCTTCCAAATCTGATCGACGCGTTCGCGACATACCAGCTTTTTTCTACAAGAAGACACCATTAAAAGCAGGGCATTCAAAAAGAATTAAATTGAGTTTGCTTTAAGGACTAATCCTTCCAATACGGTCTAACAACCATCAAATCAATTTTTGAGTTCTTTCCAAAACCGGTGCCAAACACTCTACAAACTCCCGCCGCTGACGAAACCTGCATTGGAAAAGTAGGTCGTATGGGTGAGATAACAGGTTTTGTTTAGAAACAGAACTTAAAACAATCTAATAAGCTAAGGAAGACAGAGTTTCCCTCGACAGTTCAACCACCACGGAACACCGCTACAACTCCAGCATTTGAATACTTGTTTTTTTTCACTCAGATGTGAGTTGTTTGGTCTGAGTACTCTGGTAAACCTGCTAAGATACAGAGTTGTTGAGCCTCCGAAAATACACGATATGCTGAAGTGAAAGGAAGCAACATCAATATTCTGCATAAAAGAGAAACAAGCGGAAAAGATCATTAAAACTCAAGACATATTCAAACTTTCCAAATATAATACCGACATGTTTCAGCCATTTCCAAAACCAGTCTAGACATGTTCGCACGAATTTGGAAATGAATTCATAGGAGTTTAACAGAAGATCGTGAATTTAATTAGAAGAAGAGGTCGTAAAGCTATAAAAAGGGACCCTACGAACGCAAAAGACACAACATCCATACAAAAAATACGAGAGTCACCAGAAGATATTCATGAAGTTCATAATATCAATCGTTCACAAACGCAGAAATTGTAGACACAAATCCAAACCCTAAATCATACACAAGTTCAGGAGATTCGGGAACTTATTTGTAAGTGGTCGCCGTTGTTAAGGTTGTTGTGTCGATGGCCCCATTTCTGAGTGTGGGAAAGGCTCGTGTTTGAATCCATGGTCGTTGATTGAAACAGATGAAGGAGGGTAGGGTTTCAAAAGAGGATTTGTTTGCGATTTGATTTTTTAGTATGTTTCGGTGAGCGTTTGGTGAACATAATCGGAAGGAGAAGAAGAAGGTGAGACGAATCGGAGTGAGAAGATTGGGAGAAGAAGCGAAAAGGGATTCTTAGCGGTGCAAGGATGAATGACGAGAGAGGGAGATTGAGGAACAGGAGGTAGAGTCAAATTTGATTTAGGGTTTTTACCCCCTTTTCACCATTAAAGTTGCACGGACCCTGGGCCCGTAACCCGGCCCGTTTTGTTTGTTTGTTTTTTAGAGAAGGTACCACCCTTGCCCCCCCCCCCCCCCCCCCCGCCGCGTCTGTTTTCTACTTTGTTTTTAAAAATTAATTTAAACCTTTTTTGATTAATTAATCTAATTATAATGGTTGTATCCTCGATTTAAAACTCGTTTAATTGCTAAACATTGTCTAATAATTTAACTTGCTTAACCTAGATCGTAATCGCATTTGGTTTTGAAATTCCATCAATGGTTTATTGTGATACTGGATGGGTAACTTCAAGGAATCATGTTTCTTAGAATATTAGATTCAATTCTGCTTAATTCGGGATCTGTACTATTAATTTAAATTGCACCGCCATTTATGATGTATATCCTGTTCTGTTTCCTTTCCTTGATATTATTTTATGCATGCACATGTCCAAGGGAAGAACTTGCGCATGATTTCATAAATCGTGCGTATTGCATCTCATTTGCATCATATTCCCCCCGCTTGATCCTTGATCTTTCAAGTTGATCAGCTTAGGCTTTAGTCCTTACACCTTAAGATAGGACCGGTTTCTCTTGAATCTTTCAACTTAGACCAACCTTAATATGCAATTCAATTTTATTCTCCCCACAAGAGAATTAAACGTGATTCATCTTAACAGTCGAGACATAATTCTCATATCCCATAATCTAGTCGAGAGATGTAGAATCTTTTCCGCTTGAGAGAGGTATGTGGCATACTCGTCGACAAATCCGAGTTTTGAGCCATTCTCTCAATGTGACTCAAAAACCATCTCCTAAAAGTTGTGGTGGTTAAGTCGAATGTTCTCCCTTAAGATGACGACTCGTCTCTTTTCCTAGAATCAATCAACAAACCTTTTCCCCCTAGAACTTTGACCAATAGTTAATGGTTCCTCAATCCCTTTTAGGGGAACTACGAATACTCTGATTCCACTCTCGTCAGGATACGTAGGCACAAGATGCGATTTCTTGGCGAGTATACTTAGAAATAAACCCCTAGGTCTTTCACCCTTAGCAAACAACAATAGCACAATATAACAAGAGGTTCCTGTAGAGTACTACAAATTCTTAGGATGCTAGCACCTTCCCTAAGTTTAACAAACCCCCGAACCTTAGATTCTCTAGCTTTGCATTTGCATTGCATCTTGTGGATAATTCGATCTTTTTCCCTTCCTTTGGACAAATTAAAGACCGGTGGTGAACAATGATTTACGATTTAAGTTAATCAATAGGTTGATATCCAATTCTCACTGCGACAAGGATATCTTGTATGAAGAAAGTTTTTGGGAATTGAATAAGAGATTAACTACAACACCAATATTGATTCTACCAAAGCCATATGAACCTTTTGTGGTATATCATGACGTGTCTAAAATAGGATTAGGCGGAGTGTTGATGCAGGATGGTAAGGTCGTGGCTTATGCCTCACGACAATTTAGGGTACATGAGAGCAATTATCCTACTCATGATCTTAAGTTACCTGCAGTGGTTTTTATGTTGAAAATTTAGAGACATTACTTGTACGGGTAGAGGATTGAAGTATTCAGTGATCATAAAAGTTTTAAATATTTATTTGACCAAAAAGAGCTGAATATGAGACAGAGGAGATGGTTGAAATTCCTGAAGGACTACGACTTTAGTTTGAGTTACCACCCCGGTAAGGCTAACATCGTGGCGGATGCTTTGAGTTGGAAGACGATTTATATGTCGACATTAATGATTAAAGAGTTGGATCTAATTGAACAGTTTAAAGAGTTGAGCATGGTTTGTGAACTGAATCCTGGGAGTGTGATGTTGGGTATGCTGAAAGTTAATAATGAATTCCTTAATGAGATCAGAGAGAGTCAGAAACTTGATTTGAAGCTGGTGAATTTGATGACCCCAGGAGGGTCGGATACATAAGGTGACTTTAAAGTAGATGATTTTGGTGTGTTGAGATTTAGAGGCAGAATTTGTGTGTCGGATAATCCTGAATTGAGAAAAATGATCTTAGAGGAAAGCCACGGGAGTAGCTTCAGTATTCACCCAGGAGCTACGAAAATGTATCAAGATCTTAAGAAATTGTTTTAGTGGCCAGGTATGAAGAAAGACATAGCTCGGTTTGTGTATGCTTGTTTAACTTTCCAGAAGTCAAAAGTGGAACATCAGAAACCTTCTGGTTTGATGCAACCAATGGAAATACCATAGTAGAAGTGGGATAGTATCACAATGGATTTTGTAACTGGGTTGCCAAATACAGCGAGGGGCTTTGATGCTATTTGGGTGATTGTAGATAGACTAACAAAATTGGAACATTTATACCGATTAACATCATACTTCCTTCATCTAAGTTAGCAGAGATTTATAACAAGATAATAGTGAAGTTGCACGGGGTTGCATCGAGCATTGTATCTAACAGAGACCCGAGGTTTACTTCCGGATTTTGGAAGAGCCTGCAGGAAGCTTTGGGTTCTAGTTTGAAGTTGAGTTCTGCTTATCATCTGCAGACAGATGGGCAATCTGAGAGAACTATTTAGTCACTGGAAGACTTGTTGATAGCTTGTATATTCGAGTAGAAAGGTACTTAGGATAATTATTTGTCGTTGATTGAATTCACTTATAATAGTAGTTACCATTCTAGTATCGGAATGGCATCTTTTAAAGCGTTGTATGGTAAGATGTATAGGACACCTCTATGCTGGTATGAGTCGGGCGAGAGTATGGTCCTCGGACCCGAAATTGTGCAACAGACTACGAAGATAATTTTAGATGATTAGAGAGAAGATGAAGGCATCCCAGAGTAGGCAAAAAGTCTATCATGATAATAGGAGAAAAAACTTGGAATTCAGCGAAGGAGACCATGTGTTTCTAAGGGTCAATATTGTGACCGGTGTTGGTTATGCGCTGAAAATCAAGAAGTTGGATCCTAAGTTCATTTGATTGAATCAGATTTTACAGAGAGCGGGGACTGTTGCTTATAGAGTGGCGCTACCACTCGAACTTTCGAATTTGCATGATGTGTTTCATGTGACGTGTCTTCGAAAGTACATTGTTGATCCATCCTTTGTGCTTCAGAGGGATGAATTACAGATTCAGGATAATCTTACCGTAGAGGCGATGTCGATAAGGATCGAGGATCGCAAGATGAAGCAGTCAAGAGGCAAAGACATTTCTTTAGTGAGGGTAGCTTGGGGAGGAGCTGCTGGAGGAAGTGTTACCTGAGAATTGGAAAGCAAGATGCGAGAGTCGTATCCGGAGTTGTTCTCATCAGGTACATTTCCGAGAATGAAAATACTTTAAGTAGTAGTAGTAGTAGTAGTAGTAGTAGTAGTAGTAGTAGTAGTAGTAGTAGTAGTAGTAGTAGTAGTAGTAGTAGTAGTAGTAGTAGTAGTAGTAGTAGTAGTAGTAGTAGTAGTAGTAGTAGTAGTAGTAGTAGTAGTAGTAGGAATTAATTAAGTGATAAAACAATTAGGAGGGATTAGTGGGAGGTTCGACAGAGAAAACCTCTTAACGTGAAAAGAGAACAAGAGAAAGAACAAGGGAGAGCTAGGGCAAGAGGTGATTCCACAATTTTTGAAGGATCAAAGTTCAAATTTCAGGTAAGGGGGAATGGGATCAATAAGGGTGATTTTAGCATGAGAGGATAGTGAGGGCGCCTTTCTCTCTTAGGATTTTCGTGCATATTCTTTCCTTGTATTTCTTAATTCTATAACTGTGCGAATGTTATGAAATTTGTGTAGTTGTGATGAAACGGGTATGTATTTGTGTCTGTTTTAGAATTATTGATACAATTCGTGGGAATTTACGGATTGTTGTTGTGTTTTACCATGTTGCAGATCTGTAAGATTATGAGGTGTAGGAGATGACGAAATTAGAGTTAAGTGATGAATAATCTTGATTGAATGATAGAATAATTAGATAGAATAGAATTGTGGATAATAAACTAGTATAGAAGATTGTTTTGGATCTAATTTAGGTGTTGGAATGAATTCCAATGTGTGAGAATTCGTGTAGATGAAAAACTGGAATTTTTGGTACGCAGACTGGTCATACGCGTATGGGGGGAGGCCATACGCGTATGAGGGACACCTCCAGAGGCCGTACGCTATGGTACGCGCCTTGTCCCAAGAGCGGCACGACCCTCTGCCCAAACGCATAAGGTACGCGTATGAGAGGCCAGGCAGGACGCGTATTGAGGATGCAATATGCGTATGGGGAGAACTGAAGGGGTTCTGAAAGAGGAAAAGACCTTTGGTCATACGCGTATGGCACAAGGAAATATGCGTATGGAATAGGCAGCTGGGAGGCCATACACGTAGGGTACGCAGGCCTGGGGCAAGGGAGAGCGATTTTATCCTGATTTCGTGTGCGATGCAATTTCTCTTGATCCGTAAGACTAACATGATATAATTGGACATAGCGGAAACTAGTAATGACATTAAATAGGATAAAACATGGGATTTTATGAGATTATCTGGTTTAGACGTGTTGGATGTTTGTGAGTCAAGATTGTCGTATGTGGACATTCTTGGGTTGTGGTGGTAATTCTGGAGGGAATTACGGTGAGTATGTGGCTCGCGTGGGATCATTGAGGATCGTGAGTTATACTTGAATAATTATTACATTATGCATAATATTGTGTCATGCATTCATGTCATGTTATGTAGAGATGAGCTAGGTGAGAACCCATGATGGGTGTCTAGTCTTGTCTCACCTTTTTTTTTTCCTGTACTCCTTAGGAAGTACAACTGATCAAGTACCTAAGTAATGCTTGGAGCTTTTGTTGCTATTTGATTGAGTCTTAGAAGTCGCTCTGATACATAATACGGGAAGGATGGGGATTTCGTCATGTTTTCATGTTATTTGTTCTTCGTTGTTTGTTACATATCTGATTTTTATTAATGTTGTTGAACCACGTATTATGTGGAGAGTTGATGTAATTGGGACTTTAATGTCAAACCATTGATTTAATCTGTTGTTTAATCGAATTATTTATTTTTATTAATAAATGAGATATGAAGTGATTTGATACTTCATGACGATTTTTTTAAATGTGATATCCTATGTGTGTAATTCTGATTTATTTCCGTAATTTTTTGTATTTTTAAATTATTATACGAATGTGTAAAATAAAAGGTTACAAAATACAGATTCAAAACCACAGGTAATCAAATGTTTATGCATAACTAAATTAAGTTAACAAGACTGAATCATCATCTTTTTTCTTTAGTGTATTCTTTCTTTTTAAGTTGTTAGATCTTCTATACACATTAGTATTAGTAGTAGCTACATTAATCGATCTTTCATATAATAAGAGTTGTTTTATTTTAAATACTAAACTAACACACTTTTTTCCATAAATCTCTACTTTTAATCATATTTTATTTTCCTGTAGATTTTCTTACAAAATTTACTCCTACAGAATTACCTGCATATTTTACTACCATAAATTGTTTCTCACACAATTCTTTGTAGATTTTATTTTAAAAAATATATTTTACAAAATTATATGTTTGAAAGATAGGAAATTCGGTAGAAAATAATTTCAGAAGAAAAATAACATAATTAAAAGAAAAAAAAAGTAAAAGTAACATAGGTCTGCCAATTCAATTGGCATGTCCAATTAAAAGTTTATAGGCATTGGACGGGTCTTTGATATCAAAACAGATGTTTGAAAAGTTGTTATTTTGAAAAATTATGGGGAAATAATGGTATTTTGGTATTTAAATATAAAAAAAAAAAATGCGATAGAATGGTGAAAAATTCAACAACTTAAACCCCAACTATATCAGCAATACAAAATTATCTTCTATCATCTTTTCTTAAAAAAAGTTGATAGTTTTAAATATTTTCGTTTAAAAAAAAATTACAAAGAATTTTTTAATAAAAACTTTAAATAAAAATTTAATTTAAATAATTATATTTAAAATATTATTTTAAATGTTTTCTCACTTTATCATAATTTTTTTTAATATCAAAATTTTCAAAAGTAACTTAATTGTGAAGCTATTTCGAATAATTTTTCATTTAAAATAACTTTTTAAAAAATTATTTCAACTAGTGTTATAGAATATCAAAATTAATCTCTAAATTTATAAAGAAAAAACAAATTTAAAAAAAAAACTTTAATATTTTGAAAAACATTTTTATAAAAATCATTTTTAAAAATACAGAAATAAATCTTTTTTTTTTAAATCTAAAACAAAGAGGCCTTAAATATGCCTAGATTAGATAGTATTAAATAATGTAGGTTTGATTTTGATTTGAAGCAATGTAAACTAGTCACTTCTCAAACATTAAAATAAACATTAAAAAATAAATTAAATAAATAAATAAATAAAAGAAAAACATTAAAACATTATTGTGTGACTCAATCATTAGACTAATCAATTTCTTATTTGACAAAGTTGTTACATATATTTTTTGAAGTTCATCAAATTCTCACTCTATGCCTAACATATGATACAAAAATACAACACGACTAATCTTAACTTTGGGTGTTGAACCAGAACCAAGTAAATGACAATAACTCAAATTGGTGAGTCTATGATGCAATAATGGTAGAACATTTGAGTTTTAACCAAGAAATGAACTCAGGTACTTCCTAGTTCCAATCGATTCAACTTTGATGAAAGATCATTAACCCTTTGAACTCAACCATTTGATTCAACAACAATGGTATAATGCAACGAGACAATGACTTCAAATATATAAAGACTTAGTGGTATCTTTCTTGACATTTACCAGTTTCATTGTCATTCATAGTTAGTCTTCTTCCCATACACTTGTTGTAACTCTGACCCGTTCTCCATTAAAGTGAATATACTTCCATTTAAGCCCATATCGTTTTATTACCAATTTCCTTTTCTCTTCTTGGCCTAGCTTTCTTAAGGCACTTGTCACTTTCCTGACTGTATCTTCATCAGGTTTCACCCGCAACTCCTCCATGTCAGCAAACACCTGAACTTACGGATAAGATAGCAACATGTCAAGGCATAGAAAAGCAAATTCAGAATTGGTAAATAAAATCACGTTAACGTGAAGTGTTGTGAATGGATCCAGGTTCTATGCAATTGGGGGATCATGCATGTGCTGCCGTCAAGAATCCAGACAATAAAATCAAGATCAACCAGCTCACAGCTCACCATAAACTTGTTATATAGCATTTAAAATTCAAGTTGAAACACGGAGCCGTTATTTCTAGATCAAACGGTCTCGATTAGCTTGACTGCTTTTCCAACTGCAGGGAGTCCAAATCTGTAGCGAGATTAATGTACTTCCAAAGATGCCTCTACAATTTCTTATAAAAAAACATACCTCTACAATCTTATCTGGCAAATCATGATGATCATACAATGAAATCATCCTAGAAAACAGTTTTTTTGAGACAGAGCGCATGTGGGCATGTATAATCATATTCCACAAAGATTCTGCCTCATCTACTCTCTGGTCCATATCAAATGCCAAAAGAAGGGTGTCATATGTTCCCATTGTTGCTCCTTGTCCTTTGCTCAACATCCACTTGGCTAACTGAAAGTACAAAGTTGATAAGTCATGAGTTTCTAAGCATTCCTCACAATTAACCATAAATTCATGAACGAGGAGTGCTAGCAACACTCCTTTCTTAATTGGTGAAACTTGTATAAACCTCACCACTTTATGTGGAACCCATTTCCAAAGTGTAAGTCCCACATTGATTTTAGTTTTGCCCAAAAAAAGAGCTGAGCGTTAGAGAAAGTATTGAAAAGAGAGTGTTCTTAGCACTTACAGTACCATTCATAAATTTCACACATATATGTATGTGTGTTTAATATATCAATTCTGAGATGTTTGTTAAATTTGGACCAAGTCCAACACATACATATTTATATGACATAAACACAACCTTGATAGCACTCTCTAGAAGGATTAAACAATGGTCATATTGATTGATTTAATATTGTGAATGAAAGCATACAAGTTCTACAAAATAGTGGCAACCTTACTTGAATTACACGAACCCACTGACCCCTTTTCCTTAATAGTTTTAAAGCCTTAGCCGCTGCAATCAACGGGAACTCTGTTTCCCAAGCCGTCCATTTGTCTAATGCCCCGTAAACAGCCTCTTTCTCATTAGGGAGTTCACAGATCTGCCATTTCAAAATTCGAAAAGAACATTCTAAAATCAACACAATATAGCAAGGTCAGCAAATCTAAAACTAAATAAATAATAGGCTTAAATGCATTTTTGATCCCCCTATTTTGAAGTTTTTTAAAATATAGTCCCTCATTTTAAAAGTCAGTTTTTTGGTCCCTAAAGTTTACTTCCTTTGGGATTTCCACGGTCCCTCTATTTGGCAGTCTCATTAATGATATGGCACATGTGCTGTAACGTCATATTTAATAAATATTTTATTTCACAATATTTAATTTTAGTATTGAAAAATAATTTTAATTTAAATAATTACTAGAATAATTTTTTCATTAATATTTTTTTAATTATTGACTAAGATAATTTATTATTTGGTATTTTTTATAGAGAAATTAATAATTTAAATTGTGTTTTTAGAATTTTATTAATTTATTAAGAATTTTTTTTAACACAATTAAATATATTAACAAAACTAAGGCCCATTACTTCACACCTCTCCACAACCCACAAAACTTATAGCAATGAAACTAAACTCGGTATATAAAGACTCAAACTAACATTTACCAAAACGAAGTGGGACTCTGCAGAGTTGGAACATTTACATGTGCCTTGCATAGGTATTAATCACCATCTTTGTCTAGTGTGTGCATTCAATTACCATCTCACTTTTTCACTACCTGAACATTATTATAGAGTTCAAACAATGGAACAACAAGAAGTTTCAGGTTTTTTGGTACAACAAATTATTCCCTCTCAGATAAGTGAAGAAGGAAAAGCATAGATCAAAAGAAGTAGCAATACAAGAGTTTTGATCAACGATAATACCATCACAAATTACCTTGGATTTTATCATATAAGAAAAACAGTATGAAATTATGCATCAAACTTGAAATTCTGGCACACAGATACTAGATGTCAAGACAGATGTCAGAATACTGGGATCAATACAGCAAACAACACTTATGCAGAAAAATAAAAACTTGAATGTAAACAATAACAAAGTCAATTGTTAACCCAATTCAGTGCAACATCACCTACATCTGGAGGCATCTAAATCAGAAAGAAAATTCATTATAATAGTATTAGTTCAAAGTCACAGCAAACACCCACAGGTTTACAAGCTTCTTACCTAATCATTATCTGTACTAACTTCTATCTAAGAACTCCTCCCACCAATCACAGAACAGTGACAAAACTCAACAATAAAGAAGAAAGGAAGTCACACTTTCAAAGACACAAAAATCCACTCTTTGCTAAAAGCTTAAGAGTGATTACAGCTCAAAAACACAGTTCAATTCACGTACCTAAGGAATACATGAATGACTCACAAATGCACAAACAAATACAGTCCAACTCAAATGTTAAAAGACATAAGAGAGGATCACAAAGAACAAATAACAAAAAGAACAAACTCTCTACCCTAATTCTCTTTCTTTCACTACATGATTTCTCCCTTTGCATTAGGTTTAGAACTCCTCTTTAAATAGCCTTCAGATTAGCATGGGATTTGACTCTTCAACAAAATAAAACGCAAATCACAAAATAACAATTTCAAATCTTCTGCAATATCTTCTGCACATAAATAGGAACTGAATTGAAAGTTTCCTAAAAAGTCTCCAAGATCCTTTTTATGAAAAACATGCAAATCTGTCAAGACAGAAGTTCCTAAAATATCCCTCCTTGGATTGCGACACTGTGTGAATTAAACTACAATCAAATCTCACACTTTAAATACCAAATCGTCTCAGCCCTAATCTTCTAGTAAAACATGTCCTGCCACATGTCCCAACATCATGCTAAACATGTTGTCTGACTGACTTGTCAAGACATATGTCTCAACATCTTGTTGTGAACTTGTTTTAACAAAATTGTTGTCAAACCAAAAACCATAGAACTTACAAAAGAAAACATAGAAAAGTAACAATCAACATGATTCTCATGTTCCACACTACCATCACTACTACCCCTTTTTAGGCATAAATTTGACACCAATTTTCTCCTATGCCTAGTATCTTCCACAATCAAGACTAATTGCTATAATTTTTCAAAAATGCAAATTCTTAGTTCGCCCCTTAACTTTTCAAACTGATTTGCATCCAAAGCCTTAGTAAAGATATCAGCCAGTTGCTTCTCAGTGGCTACATGTTCTAGAATGTACTTTGCCTTCAACAAGCTCCTTGATAAAATGATGACGAATGCCAATATGTTATGTCTTGCTATGTTGAACAGGATTTTTGGAGATGTAGATAGCACTCTAGTTGTCACAGTATAATGTCACGACATCCTGCTTGACATTGTACTCCTTCAGAATTTTTTTCATCCAAAGTAGATGAGAAAAGGTGCTTCCTGCTGCTATGTACTCGGCCTCAGCAGTTGACAGAGAAACACAATTTTGCTTACTAAACCAAGATATAATATTGTTCCCCAAAAAGAAACAGCCTCCTAATGTGCTCTTCCTATCATCAGCACCTACCTACCCAATCTCCATCACAATATCCCACTAGCATGGAATCAAATCCAGGAGAGCATAACATGCCATAATCACAGGTGCCATTGACATACTTCAATATTCTCTTCACTTAATTAATGTGACTCATCTTAGGTTCAGCTTCATATCTTGCGCGCGCACACCTACTGCAAATGTAATGTCAGGTCTGCCGGTTGTAAGGTATAACAAGCTACCTATCATGCTTCTGTAGAGACTTTAATCCACATTAACACCCTTTTCATCTTTAGAGAGCTTCAAGTGAGTAGGAGCGGGTGTTCTCTTGTGACTTACATTCTCCATCCCAAACTTTTTCACTATATTTTTTGCATACTTGCTTTGAGATATGAATATAGAGTCTTTCATTTGTTTGACTTGCAGCCCAAGAAAGTATGTTAATTCACCCACAAGACTCATCTCAAATTCAGATTATATCTGTTTGACGAAATGTTGGACCATCTGGTCTGACATCCCACCAAAGACAATATCATCCACATATATCTGAGCAATCATGAACTTGTCATCCATTTCTTTAACAAACAAGGTCTTGTCTATACCTCCTTTTCTGTAGTCATTTCTGACCAGAAATTCTGTCAGCCTTTCATACCAAACCCTAAAGGCTTGCTTTAGACCATAAAGAGCTTTCTTCAGTTTGTACACATGATTTGAAAAAGTGGGATCAACAAACTCTTTTGCTTGTTCAACATACACCTCTTTTTGTAAGAACATATTCAAGAAGGCACTTTTCACATCCATCTGAAACAGCTTGAATCTCAGCAAACATGCCACTCTTAGTAATAGTCTTATGGATTCAAGACGAGCAACTGGAGGAAAGGTCGCATCAAAATCAATACCCTCAATTTGAGTGTACCCTTGAGCCACAAGTCTGGCCTTGTTTCTGCTAACCACCCCATTTTCATCAGATTTATTCTTACAAACCCACTTTGTACCAATGATATTTGTTCTCTTAGGTCTAGGAACCAAATCTCAAACTTTATTCCTATTGAATTGCTGCAATTCTTCTTGCACGACATAATCTAAAATTCATCAGTTATAGCCTCTATCACATTTTTTTTGTTCAATTTTAGAGACAAAACAAGCATTGGATACCACCTCCCTTAACCTAGTAATAATCCCTTCATTAAGATTTCCTATTATGAGTTCCTTGGAATGATCCTTCTGAATTCTGATAGAGGGCCTTTTATTTGTCTGATTTCCATCATCCTCCACAACAACAGGTTCATTGTTGTTGTTATTATCAGCACAATTATCTGCAGTGGCAGTCACCTGTGGTGATGTTTCAACATCTTCTTTGACATCTGTCTGCTTCTCTATAGTTAATCATCTATCACAATATTAATAGACTCCATCATTACCTTGGTTCTAGTGTTGAACACACTATAGGCTCTGCTGTTTGCGGAGTAGCCTAAGAATATCCCTTCATCACTTTTGGAATTCATCTTCCTCATTTGATCACGATCAGCCAGAATATAACACTTGCTCCCAAAAACAGAGTACTTGACAGTAGGCTTTCTTCCCTTCCATAATTCATAAAGAGTTGTTGAGGTACCAGTTCTCAAGGTAACCCTGTTACAAATAAATCATGCAGTATTCATTGCTTCAGCCCAAAAATGATAAGGCAGATGTTTAGCATGAAGCATGACTCTAATAGACTCTTGAAGAGTTCTATGTTTTCGTTCAACCACTTCGTTTCGCCGAGAAGTGGTGGGAGAAGAAAATTCATGGCTAATACCTTCTAAGGAGCAGAATTCAGCAAACTTGCTATTCTCAAACTCTTTTCCATGATCACTCCTAATCCTTACAATTTTGCTCTCCTTTTCTCTTTGAAGCCTTTGACATAATTCCTCAAAAACATCAAACACATCTGATTTTTCTTTGATAAAGTGCACCCAGGTGAATCTTGAGAAATCATCAACCATTACATAGGCATACGTCTTACCTCTAAGACTTTCAACTTGCATAGGTCTTACCTCCACTCCATCTCTTGTGTTGGAAACAAAAGCTATGCTTTTATTCTTCATTTCAATTTTGTCATTAATGGTCAATTCAAAAGTTTGAAGTGACCCCACAAGTTCATCGACCCTCGTGCTGCTGATACTTTGGGCTTCTTCCATGACTGTTACCTTCATATCAAACCTCTTGGGAAGAAACCTGAGAATCTTCCTAACCAACTTTTCTTCTGATATTTTCTCTCCTAGAGCATTAAAGGCATTAGCTATTTCAAGAACATTCATGTGAAAGGCGTGGATACTCTCATCCTCCATCATCTTTAAATTTTTAAATTTGGTAGTGAGCAACTGAAGTCTAGACATCTTTACCTTAGATGTACCTTCATGAGTTGTCTTGAGAATTTCTCAAGCATCCTTGGCTACAATGTATGTGTTAATTAACCTAAACATGTTTTTCTCAACTCCATTTAATTGGACATTCAAGGCTTTGGAGTTTCCAAGAGCAATCTCATCTTCTTCCTTGGTCCAATCCTATTCAGACTTCAGAGTTTCCTTCCCATCTTTATCTTTAATCACAGGATGTTTCCAACCCTTGATGATAGCTTTCCAAACTTTGCTATCCATAGATTTTAAGAAGGTTGTCATGCGTGCCTTCCAATAGTCATAGTTGGTTCCATCTAAGATGGGAGGTTTGTTCACATTCCCTCCTGCTTCCTTGTCCATTATGCCAGAAAGGATATCTCCCTGGATCTCACCCAAAACAGAACAGGGTGACCTGCTCTAATGCCAATTGAAATTCTGACACACAGATATCAGATGTTAAATAGATGTCATGACACTGGGATCAATACAGCAAACAACACTTATGCAGAAAAATAAAAACTTGAATGTAAACAGTAACACAGTCAATTGTTAACCCAATTCAATGCAACATCACCTACATCTGGGAGCATCCAAGCTAGGAAGGAAATCCACTATAATAGTATTAGTTCAAAGCCACAGCAAACACCCACAAGTTTACAAGCTTCTCACCTAATCACTACTCGTGCTAACTTCTACCTAGGAACTCCTAAATATGAGACCCCTCTCACTTCCCACCAGACACACAACAGTGACAAAACTCAACAATAAAGAAGAAAGGAAGTCCCACTTTCAAAGACACAAAAATCCACTCTTTGCTTAAAAGCTTAGGAGTGATTACAGCTCAAAAACACAGTCCAATTCAAGTACCTAAGGAGCACATGAATGCCTCACAAATGCACAAATAAAAACAGTCAAACTCAAATGTCAAAAGACATAAGAGAGGATCACAAAGAACAAATAACAAGAAGAACAAACTCTCTAAACCCTAATTCTCTTTCTTTCCATACACGGCTTCTCCTTTTGCATTAGGTTTAGAACTCCTCTTTAAATAGCCTTCAGATTAGCATGGGTTTGGCCTCTTCAATAAAATAAAACGTAAATCACAAAATAACAACTTCAAATCTTCTGCAAGATCTTCTGCACATAAATAAGAACTGAATTGAAAGTTTCTTTAAAAGTCTCGAATATCCTTTTTATGAAAAACATGCAAATCTGTAAAGACAGAAGTTCCTAAAATATCTGTCCTTGGATTGCGACACTGTGTGAATTAAAATACAATCAAATTTTACACTTTAGATATCAAATCGTCTCAGCCCTAATCTTCTGGTATAGCATGTCCTGCCACATGTCCCAACATCATGCTGAACATGCTGTCTAACTGACTTGTCAAAACATTTGTCTCAACATCTTACTGTGAACTTGTTTTAACAAAATTGTTGTCAAACTAAAAACCATAAAACTTACAAAACTATTTGTGTTAACACATTTATATGTCTTGTTGTTTCATCTACATTTAATTCTACTCATTTATCCATAGCTGCAGCAACAACTATAATGCACATACCTTCACACACACATACCTGCAGCATCATTATAGATCTTCATTTGAAAAAATAATTATGAACTCAACTTCTACAACTTAACCTTAGACAAAGAACAACGATGCTCTTGGAAATTGCTAGTATTTGAAACACAGTGGATTTATCTCCTCTTCACAGGTCGAAAAAAAAGTGTTGCATAATCACAAGTTGCTAAATCATAAGGTTTCATATGTATTTGCAAGGAATTGTTGTTTGTTGGTTTTGTGTATCTTTAAAGCCTCACATCTACTAGTTATGGTTGCAAGAAGAAATAATCACAAGTTGGAATATTTGATGCTTAACAAAAACAAGATATGGTTGCAGGAAAAAATAAACAACAGTGTTTATTGAGTGGCCAATAAAGTCTCACCTCAATTTAGATAGAAATAAAATTAGTGTTTATAAAGCACTAACACACTTAATGAGAGTAACATGTAACAATGAAAGAGTGTGACCAACATTATTAGCATTAATATTTCATAAGGCAATACCCAATGCCCAAATATTAATTTTGAAAACTTATTAAATTATTAACTCTGAGAAAACTTAATTACTTAAAAAAATATTGAAAAAAATTATCCTAGTGATTATTTAAATTAAAAATCTATTTTAATACTAAAATTAGATATTGTAAAATTAAATATTAATTAAATATGACGTGGATGTACAACACATGTGTCATGTCATTAATGAGACAGCTAAATAGAGGGGTATCATGGAAATCCCAAGAAAGTAAACTTTAGGGATCAAAAAGCTGGTTTTTAAAATAAGGGGACTAAATTTTAAAAAACTTCAAAATAAGAGGACTAAAGTGCATTTAAGCCTAAATAATAATACAGCAGAAAACAACAGAGTTCTCCTGATAAAGATTGGTTTACCCATATTGAACAATTGCGATATTCTTAAATTCAAGTCCAAGAAAATGAAAAAAGAAAAAAATCTACAGGATAATTAATAATTCCTCTGCTTTTCTGTTACAAAATTCGGAGTATATATAATATAAGAGCTCTCGTGTTCAAAAGGAAATATTAGAAACAAACAATGCAAATAACAAAGGACAGTGCAGCACATAATATCATGACAATACATTCTGAAATCCTGCAGCTAAAACTTATTGGTGGTGAATAAACTCCTCCATCCCCACCTGTCTCTCAAGATTTCTTTTGTGTCATTCCTTCAAAACAATGCCATTTTACGAGTTTTCTAACATAAAATTCCCAGCCTCAAAGGTGTTATCATCCTGCCTTATTTAAATAACTCTTAGCACCTAATGAATTGTTCATCCATACCAGCAGCAACTTCCATTTACTACTCTTCCTGCTTCAGAATATAGCTCCTGCTAATTTTCAGTTACTCATCACATTCACTACCTCAGCAGAATCAGAAAATAATGGTTTCTTCCCAAAGACCATATCTGACACACCAGTGATCTCCAATGGCATGTCACTGAATCCTCAGCACCACCAACTCAACACTGAAATGACGACTCGTGTGCAAGCCATCATCATACAGGTGACCCACAACAACCCATGGATGCCGCCAATCTAGGCAAGATTGGTTAAGGTTAGCCACTCACATCTAATGGTAGCAATTTTTTAGTGTCACCTTTCCATTCCAATGTTCACTTCTCTCTTTAGAATTTGCTTCTAGTCCATCAACAACAACAACTATGCATTATCCCACAAAGTGGGATCAGCTACATGGATAAACAATGCCATAATGTTCTATCATAAACTATATTTCTATCTATCTCTAGATTTTTTTTTTAATAGTTTCTCTTTTAGTTTTTCTAAGTCTTCCTCGGCCACTAGTGATTTGACTACCCTCTAATTGATCTATTCTCCTTACTATAAAATCCACAGGTCTTCTCTCTACATGTCCAAACCACCTAGTTCTAGTTTCCACCATCTTGTCTACTATAAGTGTTTCTAGTGCATCAATCACTAAAAAATGAAATTTCATTAGTGCTAGCAAGTCTGCTAAAGATAATGCTATCTATTTTGACTTTCATCCTACAAATGCTATCTATTTAGACTTTCATCCTACAAAGTATTCTCCACATACACTCTAATTTTCTTCAATCCATATCAGAAACAATTTCAATTTTTAATCATGTTAGTTCATCATCTGAACTAAAACTAAACAATGAGAAATGGCTCTTGAAACAGATTAGGGGCAAATTTAGAATTTTCACAAAAATATCTACTAATGACATAACTATGCGTCTAAGGACGTGTTTTATTAACATGTGTTTCTATATTCTGCTAAATGTGAAACCAATCACAGCCCATATATAATCCTAAATGTGTTCCCGTCACTTTAGGCCAAATTCTTCCATTCTTCTCAACTTGGCCAAACCAGCTGGTCTCTCAAGTCCATCTTCCTTCCTCCACTACAAATTCCTCCCTCTCAAGTCTAAAATCTCATTCGTATAATTCATTGGCTTTGTCCATGGGAGATTCTTCTACTCGTGAATCTCCTCCTTCCACAAAATCCATTCCCCCTATGCAGACCATATCTAAATCTGGTTTAGTAAAACCATATCTTCATCCTATACTGTTATTAATGACATTGGAACCTACTTCTGTCAGACAAACCTTAATCATGCCCCACTGTAATATATCTACGCCATCTGAATCCAATGATTTAATAGCTAACAATACATGGACTTAGTGGCCTTATCCTGCTAAAAGAATTTACATTTGTCAAAAGTGGGATGTTTTGGCAGAAAATTCAGATGGACCCATAAACAAGTACAAAGTCAAGTGTGTCGCAAAGGGTTTTAATCAAAATCCAGGTTGGGATAGCTTTGAGACTTTCTCCCCTGCTGTGAAAGTTGTTGTTCAGATTTTTCTCGCTATGTCTCTCTCCTTTCACCGGCCTATTCACCACATAGATGATTAATGATAAAAATGCTTTGTTAAATGGTGATATTGAAGAGGTCTACAAACCTTAGCAACAAGACTTTGGAGCCATAAAATAAACAGTCGATATGAAAATCAAATAAAGTCACTTATGGCCATGTACAGTCTCCATGGGCTTGAAATGAAAGACTTGCCAGAGCTTTAAACACAATTCAGCCCAGTAAGGGTATCCATCTCTATTCATTCTCACCGCATAGATGATTGATGATGATAATGATTTCTTAAATGGTGATATTGAAGAGGTCTACAAACCTTAGCCACGAAAGTTTTGAGCCATAAAATAAACAGTCGATATGAAAATCAAATAAAGGCACTTATGGCCTTGTACAGGCTCCATGGTCTTGAAATGAAAGACTTGCCAGAGCTTTAATCACAATTCAATCCAGTTAGTGTGATCCATCTCTAATCATTCTCAAAAGGTATTATTATCACTAGTACATCTCTTTCCCTAGTAAAAAATTTAATCCAGATGTTATATATTGATTTTGCACTTAAACAGCTGGGATCTCCGAGTTATTTTCTGGGCATACAGATTGATTACTAAAACAATGCTAACTATCTAAATACACAGCTAGGATTTCTTATTTAGTCTCTCGGTATACAAATTTTTCATAATTTTCTCTCCTATCTTAAAATTCCATGCACACAAATAACAAAAAATATAATTTTCTAACCGTCTTACTCAAATCAAAGATTCTTAACAAAAAAAACGAAGAAAAAAAATGAATGGATAGGTGAACATACAGTTCTGACAAGAGTGAGTGCCTTTTGGCCTGACTGGGCTGAATCTCTTCTTTTCCACAAGTGGTGTTCTATTTTCTTCCCTTTTCTGCATTCCAAATAAAAGAGTTTATTCCCACAACCAAACACTTATTAGAAGATGAGTACGTAGCAAAATTACAAAATGAAAAAATGAATCAATAACCTACTTATTCTTCTCAACAGGACCACCAACATTTGGACTCAATTTCGATCGGACAAGAGTGCAGGAAATACAACTTTTCTGCGATTAAAAACAATATTTCAATTTTTTCAAAGCTAAAAATATGAAATTCAATTTAAATTATATTATTTTCTGAAGCAATTGTTATACCTTCGGAGAGAGAGTTATTGCGATTGTCGAGAACTTACTCCCCAACAGAAAAGCTCTTGTGGTATCTAGCTTAGTCTGTCGTTTTAATAAATAAAAAAAGACAACGATGATATGAATTGTATTGTATCAAACAAAGCAATCGCTTTTTTATCTAATGATGAAGAAAACATTACCAAACAAGTCCTTGAGAGGAGTACTGGGGATACAATTGAGCTCCCAATTGTTATAGGCATTGCTCTATTCAAATTTGGAGATATGGTTTGCCCTGTGTCTGATGCACGCTACAATTTGTTTACGTTATAACTAGGTCTGGGCCTCCTTCATTTTAATACGCCTCCACCTTCCACTGTACCTGTCGAACAACTAAAAATCATTATATTAAGAGCATATAGTGTTCTTGATTGCAAACTACAGAAAGTCAAAAACCCTCCATAAAACCCCATGGCGCCGCCAACCTTCGCAAATTGGCCATGCCGGTTGTACAAAAATACGCCATCGCAATCATCCCCCGCTCATCATGAGCGATATTTAACACTAGAGAGTATTTATTCAAACTAAACTAAAAGGGATTAATCATGATTAGGTAATAATTTTCCACATAAGTAGACACTTTGAAAACTATAAAAAAAATCCACGATGATAGTGAAAATGACAATCATAAACTATTTGTGATTCTTATAACATTATTTGTGATGATTATAACAGAGTTTGAACAGCATATATAGGGTATCATCCAAAATAGTTACTATAAGCGTAAAATCAAATCAAATTAGCGCAAAATCCTTTAATTCCAAAACCTTGAACAAAAGAGGAATTAGTGCATACATTAGAATAATTTAGTGCAACCTATGTCTTCAATTGACACCGGTTTAGCGCGCAATTCTCTGCTACTGTGGCCGCGAATAGCGGTGGAATTGCATTCTGGCGCGCTACAGAAGAGGATAAGGAAAACCTGGATGACTTTCTAACGGCTTTTTCCGGCGGAGTTTCTAACTGCGATGGCAACTCCGGCTGCGGACTCGGTAATGTTTTCGTTATCCGTCCAGTTGAGTTCAGTCCGACTTCAACTTGTTGTATTCATAGAGTACTGAGTTGTGTACTTTTGTTTTTTAACCAAAGATAATGTTCAAAATAGTTTAAAGGTTTTATTACTCTTTTTTTCTTATTTTTGACCTATCTCTAGTTTGATTCTTTAATATTTAAAAGACGGTTTTATTCACTTAATTCTTAAAATTAAACTACGCCAATTATTTTCATCTTACTTTCATTTAATTGTTAATTTGTGTTGATATGATAAATGACATGTGATATTAATTTTTGTTGATATGACAAATGGGACTCTATATTAATTTTTTGGGATTAATTTAACCACCGAAAAAATTGTCGCTAATAGATATTAACTTAATTTTAAATTTTTTTTATCCTCTATCTTAAAATCTAGAACACCAAAATATAAATTAAATTTGAGTCTAATTTTTTTTCTTTCAATATCTAATCATATAAGGTATAATTTTCAATTCATTTGTGAGCTTTTGTCTTATGGAGATTTTTGTTGTTCAATAATATAAAATTGAATATATTTATTATTTCGTTGTAGTTTCTGCAACCATCATCATCTTTACTTCTACAACGGAATAAAATATATTTGTGTGATTTTAAAATTGAAGTCTTGAATTTTGTGAGAATTTATGAGGTCTTCCCTCAAATTTACTAAAGGTCAATTCCTTTTCCCCTTTCCTTTGCCATGTGAAAACTCTGTCTGAGATGGATTTGTGATCAATTAGTTAGGATTTTTGTGTGAGGGCAAAGTGCCTCATACTTGGTTATATTTATTTTAATGATGTCAAAACATATATAGTTAGAAAAGTGTACTTTGGACGGTATCATCGAGTCGCATATGCATACGTTATCTTTCTAGTGTCAAACATTTGTCAAAATGTGTCTGGAGTCATATAAGAAAAACACTATATGTGTTCTATATGAGTTTGATCACGTTGGTCGAGTTAGAGATGCATTAGAAACACTTAGAAGTAGCCAAACATATCAAAATCTGTATTTTTGCAAGTTTTGAATCTTTGAGTCTACTCATAACTTGCTTAGGTCGACTCATACAGAAGCCAATTTTCATGTTTTGCTCTCAAGAGAGCTCGCATCGACCTTCCGGTCAACTCATATTGTGTGCATTTGTGTTTGTCAAAAATAGAGTGCTTTGCATCGACGCATGGACCTATTTCGGTCGATGCAAAGAGCATTTTTCTACATAATCCTGAATTCGAGAGAGCTCAGGTCGACCCCCCCCCCCCCCCCCTTTTATTTTAGATCGACCGCTCCCTCGTTTCTCATGAAAATTCTATTATGTTTACCATTCAAAGTGGCTGTTATGTTGGTTATTTGGTTTCAACGTTGCATATATATTGAGTTAGTTCATTCTACAAAAAAATAACAAGAAAAGTGAATATACATTGATTTGGTTCTCATCATCTTCATCCTCTTTCTTACATTTTCTCAACAACTACACATAATCATTTCTGTTGTGCATTCTGCATCATTGAGGTGATAACCTTCAAACTTAGGATCGGTGTATCGGGTTTGGGTTGAGAAATCAGTGGGTTTTTCTTGAATAAAACCTTTAGGATTTTGTCCTTCAAGAATCTTGGATTTTGGGGTTTTTGCACAAATCGTTCCTTCACAGATTCAGCCAAGCGAAGGTAATTGAAAAACGGGAGGTTCTGTCAATTTAGTAGTGTTAACCGGAGGATTGCGGAAGGAAGGTTTGGGTTTGAATTGTTGGTGTTTGAAATCAGTCGGGCAAGATTTAAAGACCAGAGGGTTGTTCAAAAGTGGTGTCGTAATCGGAGGTTTACTCATCATGTTCGAAGGACTTGATTCATCTTGAATCAAGGGAAGAGAAGGCATAGGCTCAACATCAATGTTTAGTGTTGAGTGTTTGAATTCTATTGCTTCTCTTGTAAAAACAATTTGCAACAGATTATATATACAAGTCTCAATTCTAGTTTTAGAATTGAGGGCAGACGTACCCCGAGCGAGGACAACGGGGGAACTGCCTCAACAAATTGGTGTTCTCTCTTTTTACTATTTTCATTGCAGAATTTTGAGTTTGTGTGCAAACATATTAGTTGATTAAAATTCTGATGTGTTAGTGCTGAAACGTTTTTAGAAATCTCATTACAATCCGTTTGATTGTAATCGGAAAAGCATAGCACTTCATTCACTTATTGAATTTTACTTGAGGTGCTTCGTACACCAAGTGTTTGACTAATTGCGTGAATACAAACACTTGAGCTGTTTTTCAATTTGGTTTATATTTCACAAGCATTAGAAATTGTCCAACTTTGAGTGAACAAAATCCTATTGATTTTTGTTCAAATTATTGATTCTAATTCTCGTCTTTATCGGTATTCTATATAGGCGTAGTGTATATCTGATCTCTTCAGTAACGGTTCGTTTAGATGAGTATAGTTCCACGACCGCTTCCGCTTAAAACTTTTAAAAATCAAATTATATTAAGCATCGACTCTATTTTAAATAAGTGATCTATTCAACCCGCCCTTCTAGATCATTTTTGTCGTCTAACAAGTGGTATCAATAGCACCGGTTTATTCTGTGCTTCACATATAACTTCTTAGAATATGGCAAATGAACCAAAAGGGGCTTACAATAGAGCACTTGTTTTCAACAGTGAGAACTATAGTTACTGGAAAGATTGTATGTGCGTGCATATAAATTCCATTGGCAGAAAGGTATGGAACGTTATATTGAACGGTCCTATGGAAATCACCATGACCGATGAAAATAACATTGTTGTGCCTAAGTCTGAAGCATAATGGAATGATGAATATGAGAAAAAGTATAATTATGATTGGAAGGTTAGAAATATCTTGATCTCCTCCTTGGGAGTTGATGAGTATTATAGAGTTTCACATTGTATGACTGCTAAAGCTATGTGGGACTCGTTGCAAGTTGCCCATGAAGGAACTAATGATGTCAAACTAGCTAGAACCAACACTTTGACTAAAGAGTTTGATCTATTTCATATGGAGCAAGGGGAAACCATTGCCGACATGCAAAAGAGATTTTCTCACTTACTCAATAGACTAAATTCACTTGGTAGACCAATTTCCAATGATGTTGCTACTAACAAAGTTTTAAGATGTCTTACCAGGGAGTGGCAACAAAAGGTCACGACCATAAAGGAAGCAAATGATCTTATGACTTTGGATCTTACAACTCTTTTTAGAAAGCTCCAAGAACATGAGCAAGTGCTTCTTAGTCTCGAGCAATTTGAGAAAAAGGAAAAGAAGGAAAAGACCAAAACTACAGAAAAGAAATTTATAGCTCTAAAAGCTTCTTGTTCAAAGTCCTCCACAAAAGATCTAAGTGATTACAACTCGAGTGATGACGATGATGAAGAAACGAATAAGGATATGGGGATGTTCGTGAAGTGATACAATTGCTATGTAAAGAAGAATGGTATCCAACATTCCAAAAAGAATCTCGTCAATTTTAGAAGACAATCAAGGTCTTCCAAGAATGAAAGCAATAAGGGGAGTAAAGAAAAAGGGTCGTGCTTTAATTATGCAAAAGTCGGACACGATAAGCCGGATTGTCCATTGATGAAGAAGGACTAAGAAAAGGAAAGTAATCGCTCACAAAAGAAACAAGGTAAGCCTAGAAGAGCTTACATCGCTTGGGAAAGCGATAGTGAGTCATCCGCGGATGATAGTTCATGTGACAAAGAAGAGTATGGCAACCTTTGTCTCTCCGCTCATCAAAAGAAGAAAAATAAAAAGGTACGAATGCTAAATATGAAAACTTTACTAAACTGTCTCATTCTGAATTACAACATGCCTTTGACATCTTACACCATGAAGCCAAGGAAGCCTTTAAACGGTTGGCCTCAAACAATTTTTTTTACTCACTTGGAGAAAAAGATCTCCAATTCCGAAAGGGAATTGGAGGCTCTCAAAGCATCCATGGTGGAAGTAATAAAGGTAGATGTTAAGGAAGAAAGAAGTAGATGATTAAACTTTGGGTGTGATACTAGTCGTATTTGGAAAAAGGAGGTTAGAACTCTTAAAGCCAAACTTGACAAGGCTCTAGAACTAAAAATCAATTTTGCTATTGATAGATCACACTTTAGAAAAAAAACATGATTAATCCTTATCAAAAATATACATATGTGATAAAAAATCAAGGTAACAAAAGTGATAAATGTTAACTTCACTTGCTTGTATTGTTGCAAAAGGGGTCATACCATTGCTAAATGTCGCTTTAAGAGATTTTTAGTTCCTAAAGGGGTTTATCAATGGTTTCCTAAATGCAACCAAGATTTCACTCATAACAAAGGACCCAATAAACAATTGGGTACCTAATTTGTTGATTGTTTTTATAGGTATAGAGTCTTGAGCATACGGAAAGAAGATGGGTTCTCGATAGTGAATGCTCAAGACATATGACAGGAGAAATATCTCTCTTTATTGACTTTGTGGAAAAGAAGAAAGGATTTGTAACCTATGGAGACAACAACAAGGGAGCAATACTTGGAAAAGGTAGTGTAGATAATCCCTCGTCTACTACTATCTCTGATGTATTGCTAGTTAAGGGCCTTAAACACAACCTCATAAGCATTAGTCAATTGTGTGACAATGGATACAAAGTATCTTTTTCAAAGGATTGTTGCATGATTGGAAATAATGATAAAAAAGGGGATGTGTTTAATGGTTTAAGGGTAAATAATGTGTATATGCTGGATTTGAGTGAAGTATCGTTGAGTAGCGACAAATGTCTTGTCACTATAAGTGAAAACTCATGGTTGTGGCATAGACGTTTGGCGCATGTCAAATTTGACTTGCTAAATAAGATAGTTTTTAAAGACCTAGTTATTGGCTTACCCAAAATCAAGTTTTCAAAGGATCACTTATGTGATGCGTACCAAATGGGAAAGCAAACAAGGATCTCGTTTAAAACTTAAAACTTTGTGTCAACTATGAGACCTTTTGAACTTCTTCATATGGCCCTCTTTGGACCATCTAGAATTAAGAGTCTAGGTGGTAACTACTATGATTTTATTATAGTCGATGGTTTCTCTAGGTTTTGTTGGACTATCTTCTTGACTATCAAGAGTGATACTTTCTCTGCCTTTGAAAATTTTGCTAAACTTTCTCAAAACAAGTTGAACACAAACATTGTATCAATTACGAGTGATCATGGAGTTGAGTTTGAAAATAATCTTTTCGAATAATATTGTGGTAGACATGGAATTGATCATAATTTTTCCGCTTCGCGTACCCCTCAACAAAACAGGGTCGTGGAACGTAAAAATCGAATTTTGGAAGAGCTATGAAGAACTATGATCAATGAAAGTGGACTTCCTAAATATTTTTGGGCCAATTCCATTAGTACGGCTTGTTATGCTTTGAATAGGGTGCTCATCCATCCTATTCTTAACAAAAATCTTTATGAACTTTTGAATGTGAGGAAGCCAAATGTGTCTCACCTTCATGTTTTCGGTTGTAAGTTTTTCGTGCTAAACAATGGTAAGGAGAGTCTTGGTAAATTTGACTCCAAGGCAGATGAAGGTATCTTTCTTGGATACTCTCAGTCAATTAAAGCATATAAGATATATAATAAGAGGTTACTTACTGTTGAAGAATTTGTTCATGTCACTTTTGATGAAACTTATCCGAAAAGTGTCAGAAAAGGTATTTCATTTCATGGTGCAGGTGTATCTTCTGAAGACATACTCAAAGACACTAAGAAAGGAATTGATCAACCTGAATCAGTGAAAGTTAAGGAGGAAAAAAATCACCATCATGAGGAGATTGAGGAGGTTCATCCGACTAACACCAATGGCCTTCCTCCAGCTTGGAAGTCTTCTAAAGACCATCATATCGACAACATTCTCGGTGACATCTCAAAGGGAGAGACCACAAAATCTAAGCTAAGTAACTTTTGTTATCACTTTGCTTTCGTCTCTCAAGTTGAGCCTAAAAACCCTAAAGAGGTATTACTCGATGAACATTGGTTTTTATCAATGCAAGAGAAACTGAATCAATTTAAAAGAAATGAGGTTTAGAACCTTGTCCCTCCTCCGCGAGGCCATCGAGTAATTGGCACCCGATGGGTTTTAGGAATAAACTGGACGAAAATGGAGTTATAACACGTAATAAGGCGCGGTTAGTCGCACAAGGGTATAACCAAGAGGAAGGAATCGACTATGAGGAAACTTATGTGCTGGTTGCCCAACTCAAGGCTATATGTAACGCCCGTTTTGTTTCGATTGATTTAATTATGATATTTTGTCATGTCTCGTTATGTCGTAATTATATTCGAGTGTATTGGGTGAAGTTTAGTCGGGAGATGGGACTGTTAGTGTGAAACAGAGGCAAAAGAGGAGAAAGGTGGATTTTGTTGATGTGACGCACGTCGCAAGCATGTTACGGTCGTCACGCTCATTACGATCGTCACGGGAATGTTACGACCGTCATGGCCTTGACGTTCGTGACGTTCATTACGTTCGTCACACTAACAAAATCCGTAACTTGCAGAACTGGAATGTGGCTACGAAATGTGGAGAATTATAGTAACGTTATACCACATTTCACTTACCCTTTTTTTGTCGTTGTTTGGAGAAAAGATAACTGAAAAGGAAAAAGGAACGTAGTTGAGAGAAGTTGATAACAGAAGAATTGTCCATCAGTCAAATTGGAAGATAGTTGCAGGAGAGTTACCGTAGAATAGAACCAGAACCGGAAATCGTAAAGTTGTCCTCAATTCTAAGGTAAGGGTGGGATTCAATTCTATAACCGTAGGTATGATCGCATTCAGGTAGGGAATCGAATCATAGATATAGTTTCCGTTAATCGATAAATGTTAGGGACGAAGTTTGTCTGTGTAGGAATGAATGTGTTATATCGTTAGTTTTGTACGATGTTGTATGGTTGCCCTTAATGGGGCAAGATTAGTTGCCCCGTAGTTAACGAACCTTGTCAGAAACTATAATTAATTTAGTGAGTAAAAGTTGTAATGTTGTTCTTACGATAATGCGCTGAATTCTTAATTGTCGAAAGTATGTTGTTATTGTTCTTGTATATGAACAGGTGGAAAATGATGATTTCATGAGTTGTATGAAATTATGATGCTCTGTTATGGACAATTGGTTGTAGGCTAAAAGCCTTGTTGTATGGTTGTTATGGTTATGTTGTAGTCCATAATAGATGCATTTCATGGCATATCATTTTGGTTGGCTTGTATTGGCGTTTGGTTGTACCTGTATTGGCGTTGGTTGTGCCTGTATTGGCGGCCTTTAATGACAAATGAATTGGTTGTGGAGTTTTACTCCGAAATGGTACCACATGCATGTGTCGCTGTTGCGAAAATCGGCGCCGGCTGAATAGAAGAGTCACCACCGTGCGTTATTTATCCCAACAGAGGGAAAGGAAACTCTCAGAGTAAACCTACCGCAAAGACGGGAAAGGAATGGTCATCGCAACCAAATCCTGGATTCGGGAGTCGGTTACGCGAGGGGAAGGTATTAGCACCCCTCACGTCCGTCGTACTCGACGGGATCCACGCTTGTTTTCTGGTACGGATTGTTATTCTATCTATTCTACAGGTCTGGGGTTAAAAGAAAAGAAAATGACTCGGCAAAGTATCGCACTTTATGCCTACGTATTCCCGTCTGGAACGAGAAATCAGAGTCAACGTAGTTCGCCTACCTACGGGAAAGGAGGGGAAAGTTGCTCGCTAGGATATCATATCCTATGCCTACGTACTTTCATACAGCATGAAAGATCAAAGCAAACGTAGTTCGGGCCATGTACGACACAAGTCTGTCTTGATTGTTTTTATCCTTCTGAAAAAGAGTTTCTCCTGCTTACGGGTCCAAGCGGACAAAAATGACACTTTTGATTGGTTTACAGTCTTTTACGCAAGAAGTATTTTTTAGTGTGTTTGCAATCTCTGACGCACTAGAGACTATGATTTGAGAGTGACTACGTCGTATGTCACCCTAAGGGTAACACACTAAGCAATCAGATTACTGAAGAGTGACCCTCCAACAACCTTTTCTCAAATAGCTTAAGGCTCGTAACGTACGACATTGATTAACCTTATTACTGTGTTTTTGAATTATTCTGAGATGAGAAGAGAAAGAAGCTCTAAAAAGCCTATGGTTGAAAAGGGAATCAAAATCTATCCTAATGTTGTCATGCATGGATGAAAGCCTAATGTCTGTCATATTTCTCTCTTGCACAGAGAGAAACAGAGATCCTAAGGGATACACGGAAAAGCAACAGCATATATACAGTAAAGCAGTAAAATGCATGAATGCAGCAGTACAAGCGAGGCAAGGGAGTCCCACTCAACCTCGAACCTAGAAAACAATGGGCAAAGTGAAACAACTTCACCTCAACCCTATGGGGAAAATTAACAAACAATACAGTCAAGAAACTCAAACAGTACATCAACAGCTCTAAACAGCACCAACAGCTCTAAACAGCAAAATCTGATAGAAACAGCAACAAGTCACCAACACCTTCAAGCAAGGTCTTCATCCATCTATAAACTTCAAATAAGCATCTAAGCTTTAAGATCAACAGCAAGCTACCACAAGCATAAACTCTAAACAGTAGACAACATCAAACAGCTAAGCAACAGTAAGTCCTACTTCAAACAGTTGCGCAGCTCTGACAGCACCAGCTCCTTCTTCTAACAGTCTTCAAGGCAATGAACTTCATCCTCAATCTTCAATGATTTCTCTCTTCAAGGCAAGCTCTCCAACAGAGAATTGATGTTATCAGAAGAAACTGAATGTCAAACAATTCATTGACGACCAAAGGAAGTCTATGGATAGTTGACATTATAACAGAGTGGTTCTCTCAAAGTTTTACCTCTAAGGTATGGCCACTGATCCCTCCTAAGGAGAGAGGTGAATACCATAAAGGGACTTTATGTCACGGAGAAGAATGGAAGCAAAGGAAGCTATCCATGTTTATGAAAGAATTTCTATTCTAAGGCTCTACCTATACCCTATGTCCTAACAACTCCAAGCAAGCCAAGCAATCTTCCTCAAGCTTTGATTTTGATCTTCAATCTTCATTTATTCCTTGCCAAGCTTCACAAGCTCTAACTAAGCCCACACCCCAAGCAAAAGCCCAAAAAGCCCACACAACAAAATAAACCCCCAAAATGGGCAAACCAAACAATCACACAAATGTAAAATATACTGAAAATAGTAATATAATATTTACAAGCCTAATATTAATTCTAAGGGAAATACTATGTCTACCCTATATACCCCATAGGTCCCATACTCTAATTTAATCTAAAACACCCAAAATGAAATGTTCAAGTGCACCTATGTTGTGTATAAACCCTAATCTAACCATCCTAATATCATCTAATCAAAACTAATCAAAACCCAATTATAAAATCATGGAATAAATCCAGGGGTGAGCTCAAGTTTATATCTAATTACTCTAAAAAGAATAGCACTAAAATGTAAAGGGAGCTAGCTAAACAAAAATCTACAAAATTAGGTACAAACTATATTCAATAAAAAACAACTAAATGTAAAATATTCACAAAAAATAAAGAAAATACCTAAACTAATATTTTTATTCATTCACAATTTTCTTGAAAACATTATCAACATGTTGCAAAAATTCTCAGGTCAAAATAACTCTTTTTCAATTTTATATGATTTTTCAAAGTTATAAAGAAAAATGAATTAAATGAATTAAAAAAGAAAATACTTTGGTGCAGATAGCAAGAAAATATAACATGTGAACTAGCTGGGCCCAACTGGGGGGTGGGAACAGCGAAAACAACTTAGGCCCAAACTTCCAATTAAATGAAACGGCTGTGTTTTGGTATTCAGCAAAACCTTCACAAACTGAGACTTAATCTCATCCACACGATCCATGCTTTGGTCAAAAGTCAGCACACATCCAATGGCTGAGACATTATCTTCCTCATTTGAATCAGATTGGAGCCAAAACTCCATTGATGAATGCTTATGAACACCTCTCAGTCTCCAATCGAACATCATCAATTCTTGATCAAAAATCATAAAATAAAACCTTATCATGCTCTATTTTTCACCCTGATTCCATCTATGGTATCATCATCCATTTATATCATCTCTAACAGCAAACACGATTCCATCTCCAAAATTTGGTCTAACATCAATTGTCATCAATCATCAAATTAAGTGTCTCAATATCTTCATCACCTAACACTGATCACGTAATGCTATAACACTCACTCTAATTCTCCATATCCATCATGTTCTTGGTTGAAACAAAAATTAGGTTACTATAGCAATCATCACCAAATGGCTTCAAACTGTCCAGAAAGATTCACCTAACCACATGCTATGCTTCTAACCTAAAGATTCATGCCAATTCTAACTAAATCGAGCCATGGTTAGAAAGTTACTAACCTGATGAAATGATGAAAACAGATGGCGAAAACCTCCAAATCAATGCTTGTCCTGCTCCAAATTCCTTCAGTATGATGCTTGCTTGCTTCTGTATGCACTAGATTCTCCTCTAACAGCTTGAATTCTTGAAACAGAATTTCAGTTGCAGGTGTGAAAGTTCAACTTCAAGAACTCGATTCAACCATGGATTCACTCTGATTTTGATCTCTACACACTCAGTAATGATTATTGAATTGAATGAAATCAAGAAATTGGATTGATTGTAAAGAAAATGAAGAACTCGAATATGAATTGCAATGGAGGGAATTGAAACTCAATATTGCTTCTCTGCACCAAATGACACCCAAAAATGATCTTGATCAACTCAAATGACTTTATAGGTGATGTTAGAAACTTCTAAAGAGTGCTGGAATGATCCTATGAGAAATTGGATATCTCATGTCATGGTAAATTGAAATGGTGAGATCAACATATCAGTTGCAGCTTGCCTTGTTACAACATTCAAATGAGGCTTGAAAATCTCTCCAAATGAGAATTAGAATGTGCTTGGATGGTTCCTTGCATTGTAATCCACTTCTAGCTTGGTTTGGCAAGTGTGACTTCTTATATAAGTAACCAATGATAAGTCCAATTTCTTGACCTCAAATTCAAAATCTAATGATGTCAATAATCTCAAAATGTATTTTCCTTTCAATTTGGTATATCACATGATGCATTTTAGCCTTGGATCAAAAAATCCCAAATTTGGCCACTTGAAAATGGACTTTTACCTTCCATATTTGGTCAATTTTATCATTTTGAGTTCCATGCATTTCCAAGCTATAATGACCTCTTACCTAGTCTCAAAACATCATTTTGAGCAAGTTTTATGTTGAACATTTTTTCATTTGAAGCTTGCAAGTAGGAGTTTTAGGCATATGCTTGAAATGACCTATAATCTTACTTCCCCAAAATACCCCTGGCTTGTCAAGATCATAAGTAGAGTTCCACAAATCAGAATGAGGCATACCATACCTTTCTAGAAAGCTAAGATCATGAGGAACAACTTTAATGTTTACTAAAAATCCATTTGACAACTCCTTGTGGGGAAAACGTTGCTTGGAAGTCAAGTAACTTTGACAGATAAATTTCAGTGTCCTCAGATGACCTGTAACTTGCAAGAACCATAACTTGAGTTCCATAAATCTCCTTGATGCATTCCACCGCTCAAATTAAAGGTATTGAGATGCTATACAAGTTTCATGTTGGCCAAGGATCCATTTGAGACTTGTATTTTGAATTATTTTGCTTGGAAGTTTGACCTAAATCAGGGAATCTTACACAGAAACCCTAATTTAGAAACTTCTTTTCTTCATGATTTCTTTTGATTTCTCCTTGGCACAACACCACATCCATATCCACATATCAAATGATGAATCCCACATCCTTCAAATAGGCCTTGATGCCCTTCAATCAAGCATTAGACCTAGGGTTGACCCAGATGAAACCCTAGTTGACTGTCTTCAACTGTAGCTCTTGTAACCACACCAATAACTTGTCTTACTTTCAAAATGACCCTCTAGGTCTTCCATGATGTCTACACACATTCCATGCCTCAGTCCATAGCTCACAACCTCTTTGATGATCTTCAAATACTCCCCAGATAGGATATAAATCCACTGCTTGATCTATTAACTTCTCAAAGCTTTACCTTCTTTCTTGGTGACTTGAATAGGCTTGAATCTTGAATAAAAACCTTTTGGATATGCTTCTTGAGATGAAAATAGCACTTGATCCCTTGTTGGATGGCTTGCCCATGCTATGCTATGCAAATGAATGAACTATGTATATGATCTATTATGCAAATGATAAAGCTTATGAAAACACAAATCAGGTAAAATAAGTTGGTCAAATTTTAGGGTGCAACAGCATGTGCATAGTTGAGTCGCATGATGTCGTATCATTGTGTTGGTTGTAAGTCATGATGGTTGCTGAATTTTCTTAATCATCATTGTATATATGAGATATGGATTTGCTTGCAGTTTATCGTAGATAATGTTTATAAATTTGCAAAGATCATAATGCTGTGATATGATTTTTGACGTGATTTTTATCATGCCTTATGTTATATTGTTGATATCTCACCCCTTTACGTTGTATGTTACCCCGTTGGTGGTGACATGCAGGTAATCCGGAATGAAGTGTCGTTTCGTTAAGGTGTCGTTGGTCGCTCTGATACGTAGCACTCTTGGGGGGATGAACGATTGTTTTATTGCTTTAGTTGATTTTGCTTGTTGCTGAATTTTTTTTAAGTACTTTTCTTTAAAAATTGGTTGCTTCTGATAGTGCCGAATGTTGATTGGACGCACTAAACCGGTGAATCGGTAGTGCTGATTTTTTTTGGTTGAAACTAGTTGTCTTAGCGAATGTATGCAAGATTATCACTTGCTTAATTCTTAATGGAGCTTTGATACAGAACCTTTCTTGCTTTTGTTTTTGGTTTGTTATGAGTTGTTGAACAGTTTATTAAATTCCGCTGCAAAATAACAGGCTGTCTTATAATTAAAATACTAAGCAGGTTATCGTTGTCGGTTCATCCGAAGTGTGCTATGTATGTTATTAAATGATTTTTAGCAGGTGTATGCTTGTCTTTTAAGTTAAAAATGTGACATCTCTATTTGACGCACTCTGATTTTCTTAATTATCCGTTTGGCGCGGTTAGTCGCACAAGGGTATAACCAAGAGGAAGGAATCGACTATGAGGAAACTTATGCGTTGGTTGCCCAACTCGAGGCTATACGCCTTTTGCTTTCTTACGCATGTGCAAAAAATTTCAAATTATTTCAAATGGATGTAAAAAGTGCTTTCCTCAATGGATATATCAATGAAAAGGTTTATGTATCCCAACCTCCTTGGTTTGAATCCCATGAGTATCTTGATCATGTCTACAAGTTAAAACGAGCTTTGTACAGACTCAAGCAAGCCCCTAGGGCTTGGTATGACCATCTTAGCAAATTTCTACTTGATCAAGGGTATTCAAGAGGAAAGATTGACTCACAAATCTCTTCATTAAACGTCACGGAAAATAATTAATCTTGGTGCAAATTTATGTTAATAATATCATTTTTGGATCAACTAAGATGAATATGGTCAAGGAGCTCTCTAGATTAATGCAGGGAGAGTTCGAGATGAGCATGATGGGGGAGCTCAACTATTTTCTCGAATTGCAAATCAAGCAACTTGAAGAGGGTATGCTTGTGAGCCAACAAGATATTGCCTTGAGCTTCTCAAGCGTTTTGACATGGCAAACTGCGATTGATACTCTGATGTCGACATGTGCAAATCTCAATCGAGACGAGAATGGTAAGGATGTGGAGGTAAAAAAGTATAGAGTTATGATTGGCTCTTTCCTCTATCTTACTGCATCTCGACCCGACATAATATTTAGTGTTTGCATGTGTGCAAGGTATCAATCATGTCCCAAGGAATCTCACTTGAAAGTCCTAAAGTGCATACTTAGATACCTCTCTGGTATTCCAAAGTATAGGCTCTGGTATTCCAAGGGTAATGATTGTTCCTTGGTTGGCTTTTCCAATTTTGATTTTGCTAGTTTCAAATCGGATTGGAAAAGCACAAGTGGCACTTGTCATCTGTTTTCAAATTCTTTGGTGAGTTGGCATAGCAAAAGGCAAGTTTTTGTTACTTTGGCAACATCCGAAGCGGAATATATTGCAGCCGGTAGTTGTTGCGCTCAAGTTTTATGGCTTAAACAACAATTTCTTGACTTCAATCTAAAGCTTGAGCGCATTCCAATCTTTTGTGATAATAGAAACGCCATTAATCTAACCAAGAACCCTGTATTACATTCACGCACCAAGCATATCAAAATACATCATCATTTCCTTAGGGATCATGTGGAGAAAGTGTTAGAACAGTGGTTAAGTGTCGGGTTTATATTATCGCCTCCTCTTCTTTGTAAGTATGTCCTTCATGAATTTGGCATACTTTGGCATTTGTTCCAAAGCTTCGACGAATGGAATATTGATTTGTAATTGTTTAAAAATGTCCATGAACCGTGCGTAATGCCGTTCATTTTCTCTCATAGATGGAGCGTGCGGGTAAGGCAAATTTTGAACCGGAGTGGTGCTCACCATCTCCTTGCTTCTAGATGCTTTTGGGTTCCTTTCTCTTTTCTTTGGTACTTCATCCTCTTTTTCTTCATCATTTTCATTATTTCCAACTTCACCATTTTTTTTATTTTCAACTCTAACCACTATGTCTTTTTCAACTTCACTATGTTTTTCTTTATTTTCTACTTCCTCCTCACTCCATTCACCAACTTCACCATCAAGTTTATCGTCAATTTTTTTCTCTACCTCTTTTTTTTCACTCTCGTCAATCAACTCCCTCCCACTTCTCGTCCTTATAACCTTACAATGCTCCTTCGGATTTGTTTGCGTATTTGCCGAGGAAGATGGTCCGGCTTGTTGTTCCGCTAATTGCTTTGCGAGTTGACCAACTTGAGTCTCTAGATTTTTTATAGCCGCATCATTACTTTTTTGGTTTGCCATAGAAATTTGCATGAATTGCGTCAATGTATCTTCTAGCTTAGAAGTCGCAACCGGCGGTTGTTGAGGTACATACGGATTTTGACGGGTAGAGTTTCCTCCCCCATAACCTTGGTTATTGTGGTAGTTACCTCTAGGTTGGTATCCTTGATAGTGTTGTTGTTGCTGTTGTTGAGGATGATGGTATGGTTGTTGTTGTGGTTGCCTTTGTTGGTAATCTCTCTGGTTAGCCATGTAGTTCACTTCTTCGAATCCAGGAGGCGGACAAAATCCAGTATCATGTTCTCCTTTACAAAGCTCGCAACAAGCTATTTGTTTAGCTTTTGACGGTTCTTTTAGCTCCTTAATTTGTTGAGTTAAAAGTTCCACCTGTTGTGAGATGAGCTTGTTTTGCGCAAGTATAGCATCATTTGTTCCTAACTCAAGCACACCCGGCTTTCTTTGAGCTACCCCTCGGTTGTGGTTCCCTTGGTGATCATTAAATGCCATTTTATCAATGATCGCAGTTGCATCTTCGACGCTTTTTGACATTAAAGAACCTCCCGCCGTTGCATCCAATAGGGTCTTATGAACCGAAAGGAGTCCATTTCGGAAAATATGAATTTGAGTTATCTCATTGAAACCATGTCCCTTGCATTTTCTCAACATATATTTGTAACGCTCCCACGCTTCATTCAGTGATTCACTAGCTCCTTGCGAAAATACTGCAATTGCAGTTTTAGCCTCCATGAACCGGTTATGTGGAAAGAACCGTTCAAGAAACTTTTCTTCTAAGAGATTCCAATCGGTCATGATTGTTGTCGATTGGTCAAGATACCACTCATTCGCTTTCCCAATTAAGGAATGAGGGAATAATCTCCTAAACAATGACTCTTCGTCAGCTTCGGTAGCTCCAGTTGCGCCCGCAATCTCATAAAATTTTGTAAGATGAGTAAACGGATCCTCATGGTCTAATCCTGTGAAAGGATTTTGATAGACAAGAGCTAGGATTCCCGTTTTCATTTCCGCTTGTCTTCCATTTTGGAGATTACGTGCAAACTGAGCTGTATGTCTGGGACTGTTTGTGCATGGAGTAGAAACTGGTGGAGGGGGTGGTGGTTCTGCCATGATTGGTGTGAAATGTGGTAGTGATGTGGAAGTCGAAGAACTTTCTCCTTGATTTTGTCTTTGCCTGGCTTGTTGCCTCCTGCGTCTTGCTCTACTGTTCAGTCTCCTTGCGGTTCTTTCGATCTCAGGATCAAAAAGAATTTGGTCCTCAGGAATCTGTCCTCGCATAAACAAGGGTTGCACACTAACCAAACAAATTACAAGCACAAGTAAAAACTTCAAAACTAAAAATTCGGCAACTATTGCGATGCTAGCAATATCAATTTATATTCCCCAGCAACGGCGCCATTTTGTTAGAACAGTGGTTAAGTGTCGGGTTTATATTATCGTCTCCACAGGGAATATCAGATATTGCTGCAGTTCAACAATTGTTAAATTTATAGTTTAGTGGTATCCAAGGGTTTGTGTTTAAGGTAACAAGTATTTTGCATGAAAGGAATAAATGCGATAAAAGTTAGGTTTTAACGATTTGAATAAAGATTGTCAAAGTTAGGTTTTGGTAATCACTTTGCATGTATACTTCCGATCAACATTTAATAAACTCTTTCAAATGATCAATGTATTCACAATATACTCTCAACATGATTATCTCTAACTCATATTGTGAAGTTTATCATTTTAATCCATTGTTGATCTCTCACACAATCTATCAAAATGACAACTTAAAAGTTCAACATTTTAAGTGAACAAAATCATCCAAGACTATTTCTAGCTCAAGAAAAGAGATGGGTGAAAACCTAGGTCAAGAGTTGATAAATATTTCTCAATCATTAACCAACACAAAAGATTATGAATAAAACAAAGTTTTCACCATACACTAATCATTCAAGAGTTTACAAATGAAGATCATCCATACAAATACAAAGTTTAATGATTACCTACATCTATCTTTGACAACAAGATGAACTTAGCTACACATTCTCATGGTAGCTTGCAAAAGAAGTTTTAAAGTCGGTTGATGAACATCCAAGTCCAATGATCCAACTTTGATGATGATCCACCTTGTTGTTGTTTGATTATGTTAAGAGATGAAGGAAAATAAGCCAAAATAGGTTTTTAGGTCACAAAACCCTTTCTTGCAGCAAAACAAATGTAAAAGTGAAAAAGAAGATATTCTCCAAAAAGTGGCCCAAGCTACTTATAGTAAGTGACAAATCTGGGCACACTCGCTACTTACTCGCTAGGCGAGCTGCTGGCGAACGCTCGCTACAGCCTTGCCTAGCGAACCTGCCAGCGAGGTCTGCAAGATACATTCTGTTATGCTTCGCTAGGTGCTCGCTGCAGCGAATGAGCCAGCGAAGGGTGCCTGGGACATTCTGTTTTGCTTCGCTAGGTGCTCGCTGGGAGCTCGCCTAGCGAGCCTCTTCGCCACTTGCTCGCTGACCAAGATTGATGTTGAAAACCATTCTGCCCAAGTCTGGAGTTGTTCGCTACGTGCTCGCTAGGCGAGGCTGTAGCGAACACTCGCTACTCACTCGCCAAGTTCTCGCTGAGCGAACCAACTTTTGTTATGCTCTTTGCTTGATTCCTTTGCCAACTTTCTTGTGCCTTCAATAATGCTCTTTCACACTTAAATCCTGCATAATAACACACAAATCAAAAGGACCAAAAGAAATTGACACAGTGATGCACATTAACAAAAGCAAAGCTTAATAAATACGTTTTTGGCATAAAAAGGAGTGAAAGATGTCCATATTTGATAGCTCCAATAAGCACAGTTGGGCATCTAACAGAAAGGTGATGTGGTTTTTGAGCACGTTGATACCAAAAATCAACTTGCGGATATCTTTACAAGACCACTCGCTACAGAGCCTTTGTTTCACATCCGTAGGGAACTAGGCGTTCTCGACATCTCGGATCGTGTGTAAGAGTTTATTATTCCATGCTTTCTATATATATTTTGTTTATATCTTTATCTAACAAAATGAAGAAGTGACTAAGACATATGTAAGGGCATCTATCATCAATCGCAATTGAGGTAATATCTTTCCTCATTATCAAACTTTCTTGATCACTTTATATGTGTAAGTTGGCGTACCAAGTTATGTGTTATTATTGATGTTTGTTGCATGATTAAGCATGTTTTATCCCTTTGAATGTTTGAAATACGTGTAAGCTATCTATTTATGTCCTTTTAATGCTTGTATGTTTCAAATTGATGATTTGTGTTGTCTTTTACTGGATGAGTCGACCTACACAGGGTTCTGGTCGACTCATAAAATGACAATTTTTCTTGTTTTAGAAGCGGGTCCGCTCAGGTTGACCCTTAGGTCGACTCAAACTTTCAACATTTCTCACTATCTAAGTTTTCACAGTATACGTCGATGCAAAACCTGTATGGGTCAATATGTCGCGCGATTTTGCTGGAAAAAAACTTTGTTTTGATGAAACGTTTCAATTGTTTGACTCATTTAATGCATTCACTTTTTTTGTTATGCATTCAAACAACATCATCATTAGCATTTACATCGGTACTTTGCACCTACTCAAGGCTACTCTCTACATCTCCTCTTTCCAAAAACCCTTTCAAAACCTAATTTCACTATATAATCAAGAAGCATAGTAAGTCTATCCCATCAACACCAAAATATCTGTTTGTCACTACTCATCTTCTTCAAGAAATTGCTTTAATGGCTACACGAAGAGTAACAGGGAAAAGAACAACCAGAGCTCCATCTTCTCAAGTCGGTACTTCTAGAGTTGCTATACCGATAACTGCTATCTCTCTTTTACCTCTTGAATACACTAAACTTTATGAGAAAAATATGAGTAAGAGATTAATTGTCAAACAATATGTTTATTATCGAAAAACTGCTGAAAGAATGCACATCCGAGAAGTACTTGACTTTCGAGATGCTCAGAATTTCAACAAATTTTTGGAATGCGATAACAAATATAATGAGGACTTGATCAAAATATTCTACACTGGTAGGAAAATTTGAAGATTTTGAGTTCAGTATTAAGATTGGAAATAATAAGGTATATGTCAATAACTCTGTCTAAAAAAATCTATTCAATATGTCTCCTCTGACTGTTGAGCTACTGATTAAGGTCACGAATACTCGAACCGTGAACGGGTATGAGTTCAAGGAGACAAACTCTATGCTGAAGAAACCATATGTTGAAGACATTGTCGCTAGCGACCTTTTTCCGAAATCAGTCACAACTGGTAGGTTGCAGTCGGTTGACAGAATTTTACAGTGGATTGTCTCACACATTCCTCGACCCAAGAAAGGTGGTTATTCTCGGGTTGACCAAGCTGAGGTTCACTTGGTTTACATTCTGAAAAAGAAGATCAAGATTAACTGGCCTCACTACATTGCGAGTAGAATCCACTCTTTTAAAGACTCTGGTAGAGGAACTACGCTGTCATATGGATCCTTCATCTAATCTGTCCTCAATAATGCTAATATGGCAGTACCTGGAATCCCTTACATAACCTTGACAACCAACTAAGAGTTTTGTCAAAAGACTCTAACTATGATGGGTTATATTTGGGATCCTCGCGACTCTCGTTATAGATTTATTGTTAAGGCAATAAGCTCTCGTACGCAGGAATCTGATGAGAGTGATGAAGATGAAGAAGAAGAAGAAGGAGGAGAGGGTGGAACTCACATGGATACTGATGAACATGATAACAGTGGTTGGCTAGATCAATCACCCCATTTGGAATCTGATGGAAATCAAGGATTGAGTGCCTGGTAATACATGGGTTGGACTACACTAGGTGAAAATTACATGTCACAAGCAACGAATTGGGATTGTCAAGAGACCCCGGATTGGAATTACATGCCTCTATCACCTCCGCGTCCCCAACAGAGCAATGAAGAACTCCTCGAAATGACGAGCAACATGCAACTCGAACAACAAAATTGTATCACTGCCCAGGATGAGCAGCTCACAAATTTGCAGAACCAACTTCAAGCTCACACAAATAACTTCAACTCATTCACAACAACAGTAATGAGTCGGTTTGATGGCATGGTTGAATTTGCTGCAGGTCAACACCGTGCTCTCACTACCAGTTTCAACACTCTTAATCGAGCTATCCTAGAGTATATGGAATTGATAGATGAGCAACAACTTCCTCCACCTCATGACTATCCATTTCACGGAAAGGGCCATCACTTTAGGGGGATGAGGCCTTGAGGAGTCCTTCTATATCATTGTGCATGTTATTTCATATAGTGTTCATCGTATTCTTGTGTTAATCTCTTCTTGTGTTTGTTTGAATTATTAAGACATGAATCTTTGTTAATCTTTAATATTTGTAATAACACATATTTCTTTTGATCATTTGCGATGTTATCTATTTATCTGTTTATATGATTTCATTTGGATTCGTCCTTATGTTCCCGGCCAAAAGTTATGCAATTGAACTGCTGAAGATGTCATTCAGATCACCAATAAAGAGTCTTTCATCTCAGATTCCACCGGTTCTAATTCAGCTATGGCTCAGTATGACTTTGATAATCCCATTTATCAAGCTGAAGAAGAGACTGACGAAGATTGTGAACTGCTTGAGGAATTGGCCAGACATCTGAAGCAGGAGGAAATGGTCATTTTGCCACATCAGGAGGATATTGAGATTGCCAATTTGGGTACCGAGGACGATAAGAAAGAGGTCAGAATTGGGGTGCTTTGGAAGACAATGTCAAGAGAAGATTGGTTTAAATGCTCCAAGAATATATGGATATCTTTGCTTAGTCTTATTAAGACATGCCCGAGCTAGATACAGACATTATGGTACACAGGTTGCCTCTCAGAGAAGAATGTTCGCCAGTAAAACAGAAGTTGAGAAGGACGAGGCTGGACATGGCAGTCAAGATTAAAGAAGAGGTTTAGAAGCAGGTTGATGTCAGATTTCTTATTGTCACAAACTATCCTCAATGGGTTGCTAACATTGCTCCTGTACCTAAAATGGATGGAAAGGTCAGGATGTGTGTTAATTATAGGGATCTAAATAGAGAAAGTCCTAAAGACGATTTCCCGCTCCCCCACATTGACGTGTTGGTTGATGACACTGCTCAATATTCAGTGTTTTCCTTCATGAATGGCTTCTCTGGGTATAACCAAATCAAAATGGCTCCAGAGGACATGTAGAAAACTACTTTCACAACACCGTGGGGGACTTTTTTCTATAAGGTGATTCCCTTTGTGTTCTGGTCTGGGCCCATCCTCGCGGTCCAGCCCAATAACGCACAAGGCCCATTAAGTGGAATAGCCTGACCGGGCACACACCCCCTAGGACGGGCAGGATACGCTCCCCGCCGAGCGGGACGGCATGTCCCGAAGCGTCCTCAGCGCCCCCTTTTGGCCGAACAGAACGCCCCCGGGCCATCGGACAGGATCACATGGCTCTTCCGCATCCTTGCGTGCCCCCCTCCGCGGGGAGAATCACACACCTCCAGGGAACCTCCCGAGCTCCCCTCCGCAGGGAGGACAACATGCCCGGCGCACGTTCTCCACGTGCCCCCCTATGCGGGGACACGTCATCAACCAACTGCCCACCTCCGGAAGAGCCGGTCAAACCCACTTTCCGGAGATCAAGGAGAAGTTGGACTAGGGCGAAGACCACGTCCTGGTCTTCACTACGCCATGTAAGCCCTAGCAGTCACCTGGGTTGGGCCTGGCAGTCCAGCCCAACGCAAGTGACCGTTGGCCCAGCGCTGGGGTCTCTCTATAAATACCCTCTTCCTCAAGAGGGTCAGGTAATTCACATCTTGCCATTTTCTGTACTTTGCTCTCACTCTGCCCAATTCCTTACTTTGGCATCAGAGTGTCTTGCAGGTACACTCCCCTTTTCCTCCTCATCATCGGTGAACAGGTAGCAGTCCAATAGCGTGTGGCCAGCCCGTGATCCTCTTCTGATTAGGTCAGATCAGTGGCGCCGTCTGTGGGAACAGAAACTTTCCCGGTTCATTGCCAAGTCCGCCCAGCACGCCCTCCCCTTCTTCAAACTGCTCAGGAAGGAGACTAAGTTCGAATGGACGGACGAATGCGAGCAAGCCCTCTGCCACCTCAAACGCGTCTTGTCCGAACCACCAGTGCTAACACGTCCCGTGCCGGGCGAAACCCTATACCTATATCTGGCTGTGGCTAGCGAAGCCGTCAGCGCCGTCCTCGTCAGCGAAGCCGGGGAGGGCCAAAAGCCCATCTACTTTACTAGCAAAGCCCTCCACGGCCCTGAAATCCGATACCAGCTGATCGAGAAGGTCGCCCTAGCCCTCATCACCACAACACGATGGCTCCGACATTACTTCCTCGCACACACCATCGTGCTCCGCACGGATCAGCCCGTCCGCCAGCTCCTCGGTCGTCTCGACATGGCTGGACGCATGCTAAAATGGTCAATAGAACTATCTGAGTTCGACATCACCTACGAGGGCCGGCACACCATCAAAGCTCAAGCCTTGGCAGACTTCGTCGCCGAGATAACCCCGTCACCCGATCCCACCACCAGGAGCCACATCTGGACCATTTACGTGGACGACTCCTCCAACTCCACGGGAAGCGGCGCCGGCATCGTCCTCGACAATGACGAAGGCACCCTCATCGAAGTCTCCCTCACGCTGGCCTTCCCGACGACTAATAACCAAGCCGAATACGAAGCATTTCTAGCCGGACTTCGCTTGGCATCTGACCTCGGGGCCAGAGACATCCGAATCTACACAGATTCCCAGCTAGTCGCTTCGCAAGTACAAGGGGAGTATCAAGCGAAGAACGACAACCTCGCCGAGTACTTAGCACTCATCACCGAAAAACTGTGAGGTTTCAACACAGCGGAGATTCAGCACGTCCCGCGCGAGCAGAACACCCGCGCCGACATCCTCTCCAAGTTGGCAAGCACCAAAAAGCGAAGCGGCCACAAGTCGGTCATCCAAGAGGTCTTGTCGCAACCGAGCACCAACGCGATCCCTACCCTTCTCGACATCAACGCCATCGGGGATACTGACTGCTGGATGACCCCACTCCACGCCTACCTCAGCACCGTCCACCTTCCGCCAACCCCAAAGAAGCTAGCGCAACCAGACGACGAGCCTGCTCGTACGTTCTCCTCGAAGGAAGGCTGTATCGCCAGGGCTTCACGATCCCACTCCTCAAATTCATCCATAAATCCCAGAGCACAGCCGTCCTAGAAGAAATCCACGAGGGCATCAACGCGCAGCACCTTGGAGGAAGATCCCTAGCACGAAAGGCTCTACGAGCAGGCTACTACTGGCCCTCGATGCAATCGGACGCGAAGGAACACGTCAAACGATGTGACAAATGCCAACGACACGGTGACATGCACCTCGCCCCCCCAGCCGAACTCACATCCCTCTCCTCCCCGTGGCTGTTCGCTTGGTGGGGGCTGGACATCCTCGGGCCCTTCACCCTAGGGTCCTATCAAAACAAGTACCTCATCGTGGGCGTCGACTACTTCACCAAATGGATCGAAGCCGAAGATCTGGCCAAAATCACGGCCCACAACATACTCCGATTCTATAAACGAAACATCCTCGCCAGATTCTGGGTCCCACTCGCCATCGTCACCGACAACGGCACACAATTCACGGACAAAAACTTCCGCGACTTCGTCACCAAGCTCGGAACCAAACACCACTTCACCTCGGTCGAGCACCCTCAGACAAACGGCCAGGCAGAATCCGCAAACAGGGTCATATTCAGAGGACTCAAACGACGACTCGGTGACGCAAAACGAGCATGGGTCGAAGAGCTCCACAGCGTCCTCTGGGCGTACCGCACCACCCCCCACTCAACCACGGGGGAAACCCCATTTCGCCTCACGTATGGAACCGAAGCCGTGATACCTGTCGAAATACGCGAACCATCCATACAAACGGAAGCTCCCCTGGACACCGACGACAACGACGGCGCCCTACGAGAAGAGCTCGACCTCGTCGAGGAAATCCGTTCAGGGGCAGCCCTCCGAGAAGCCCGACTGAAACAACAAGTAGCACTTCGCCACAACAACAAAGTCCTAAAACGCAATTTTCAAAATGGCGACTTAGTCCTGCGCAGAAACCAGAAAGACTCCCACGAGGGCAAATTGGCTGCGAATTGGGAAGGCCCCTACCGTGTCCGCGACAAGACGGAGCACGGGGCCTATTACCTCGAAAACCTGCACGGTGAACAACTAGCTCGACCATGGAACGCTGCAAAACTTAAGCGGTACTACAGTTAAAACACTGCCCGCGACGACCCCTCGTCCCGGCCACTAGGGGGCGACATGGTACCACCGCACTCCCACGCGTCCACTAGCGACCAGAGAAAAGCAAGCCCTGCCTCTTGTGTGCGCGGGCAGACGGCCTCGCTCGGGGGGAACACCTCGACCGAGACTTCCCACCGCTGTACCAAAACTGGCAAGACACCCAGCTCGCGATGGGACGTCCACGCCACGGGGAGAACCACCCCCGAAACGGTCCGGCCACACCACCGGCCAAACCAGTCGGTTCCCTTCACCGCTGGTAACAAGTTTGTCGAGCTAACACTTGGACAGGCCCGAAAAGCATACCAACACATGCACATCGAACGTCATTCAAGCGAACAAATAAATACAAAAATAAGATGAGCATAAAAATCATGCGAATACCGAGCGCACACTTAGAAAATTCTCAAAAAATATATTAAACAAAAGCGGGCACCAACCCAGTAGTCAATATTACACAAATAGGGGCGCGCAGGCCCAACAAAGAAAAACAAGTTACAAAATGTCGGCACGCAGGCCAGAAAACTACGAGCACGCAGGCCCGGGAATCTATACCACCTCGCCCTCCTACTCAGCAACCACGGGGACCTCCTCGGGAACGACAAGCTCGGGGTCGACCACCTTCCCGCTGACGATCTCATGATACGGCCCAATCCCGTCCACGACCAGCGCGACGCCGGGGTTGACAACTTGGATCTGCGCAACGGCGCTCTTGAACCCGACCTCGACAGCCTCCAAACAATCGCCTTCCAACACCCGAATCCGGGCGACCAAATCAGCACGCGTGATCAACCGATGATCCTCCTCAGTCTCGTCCTCGGCCGGACGAAGTGCGTTGTCCAGGACTTCCATACGAACTTTTAGCGCCTGCACCTCGGCCGTCGCCGCCCCCAACTTCTCCTCCATCGAGGTCACCTTCTCCTCAGCGCCCTCCGCTCGCTTGCGCTGGTCAGCAGCATCTTTCCGACTCTTCTCCAGCTCCTCGGTAAGCTTGGCCAGGCGCGACTGCATGAAGGTAAGGTCCTCCTGCAATTTGGATAGCTCAGCGGCAGAGCAACCCTCCTCGTTCAGGACAAGGGCCATCGTGAACGTCCGCATCATCGCGACCAAATCCTCCGCCAGGATACGTCGACGAGACTCTCGATCGGCTTCACGGACAACCTTCACTTCCCCAGCAGAGACGGTAGGAGACCGGGCACCATGAAAATAGCCTGGATGTTGATGGCACGGCGGAACGACATAACCCTCCTCGGCCGAGCCGACCGTCAGATCAATCAAGCCGCGAGGCTCCTCAGATCTCGGCCTCTTCGCAGCTCCCTGGGACGTAGGAGACTGACTCTCCTGGGGAGAAGAGGACGAACTCTGGCCTCCCGGCGTCACGGCCTCCTGCCCAACCAGTTGACTCACCCGCGTCTTCGGGACCACGGCGTTCCTTGAGGCCCGCAGCTTCTTCACTGGCTCCTCGACGGAAGACATGTTCGCTGCAAAAACAAACAGATAGTTAGCAACGGTCAAAACACACGATCACAGGAAAAAAGAAACGTCCCTACCTAGATATTCCAGAGCATCCGCCCCCGTGGCGCAACCGAGCAGGGTCTTAGTGTTAATCAACCTCTTCTTCGTCCGCACATTCCCCTGCGCATCGAGGATGTACCGACCATCGGGCGTCACCAGTTTCGACGGGGGAAGATCCCGCACAAAGGCAACTATTTTCATATACGCGGGCATATCCTTCTTGTCGAGAGTCCCTGCCCGCACGATGTACCGGTCAGTGCTGCGGTTGAAGTGCTCCGAGGTCCACAATAAATGTACCTTGGGGAGCCACGCAAGGAACCGCTGGCCGTCTACCATTCGCTCCCCCTCGGTGAAAAGAGTATCCGAGCCTTCCTGAGTGACCGATTTCACGAGGAAGAACCGACCCTTGAAGTCTCGAACATAATCACTATACGTCTTGAAGAGCTTGGTCGGCTGTTTAAACGAAACCCATCCCTGACGGCCGTTCACCGACTGGCGTTGCAGGTGGAAGATGCGAAAAAACAAGGGCACCGTGGCCTCCACCTCGAGATAAAAGCACACCACCTCGAAAGCGCGGATAAAGGCCAGAGCGTTAGGGTGCAGCTGGGACGGGGCCAAACGTAACCAATCGAAGAGGCCCAAATGGAAAGCGGAGAACGGCAATCTGAGCCGAGCCTCTTTGAAGTAGAACTCGTGCATGGGAAACATCCGCCGCCCATATCGCGAGCAGATGCGATGATGCTCCTTCGGGCGGTACACCTGCCAGCGTTGCGACTCCCCTTCAGGCGTATCCTCGACGGTAGTGTAGACATCGGACGCGTCAGCCACAAAGCAAGACGGGGTGGACAATGGCTCTTTGGCCACCCACTCCTCGACAGGGAGGATGCACTCGTCGAAATCCGGGACCTCGGGTTCATTATCTTCGACCATCGTCCCCGGTACCAAGGCCGACATCTACACCTGAAAAGCAGAGAACAATGGTGAATTCGATAGCCAAGATCAAATCCACCCTTCCACCGCAGGTCAAGTGAAAGGGCGACAACGGCGGGAGAACGACGAGCGAGCAGACGCTCCCCGCCGCTCCTCCACGGGGCATTCAAAGGCCAACCCATCATCCCTCCTCGGGACATTTATCGGAAAAGGCGCGCGTCCCCGGGGCATTCATCGGAGAAAGCCCCCGTCCTCGGGACGTTCACCGGAACAACCAATCCTCCCCGGGGCATTCATTGGAACTGACCCAGAAAACCGCCAGATGCGGCGGAACTCGCGTCTCTCCTCGGGGCATTCATCACGCCCCGACCACGGACCCTAATTAAACGGCAGAAATAAAAGGAGAAAAGAGAGGAACTCACTTGTGACGGCGGCGAACGGGAGGAAGAACTAAATGGCGCGGCGGCGATCTACAACGACGACGGACGAGCAGGAATCTCATAGTTTAGCAGGTAAGACAGCAAGGTGGAAAGTAGAAAAATGAGCGGGGACCCCCATATTTATAACCCGGCGCGGGACTCGAAGCGACACTAGGCTCTTAAATGACCTAGGGTAGCCGCCCCTACTGCCACTTAACGTGCGACATGTGGCGGTAACCTGACAGTCGCGTCCTTTCACATGCCTTTGCCCCGTTCTACCGACGACGAGGAGACCCTCGGGCAGGCACGTGGTCCACCGGGCACGAACCCGACGAGCCTCCCGCTCCGCTACCTCTCTCCCCGAAGCAACGACCTTAAGTCCTCGCTCTTTCACCACAGAGCTTCGACTTGGGGGGCTCCTGTTCTAGTCTGAGCCCAGCCTCGCGGTCCAGCCCAATAACGCACAAGGCCTATTAAGTGGAATAGCCTGACAGGGCACACACCCCCTAGGACGGGCAGGATACGCTCCCTGCCGAGCGGGACGACACGTCCCGAAGCGTCCTCGGCGCCCCCTTTTGGCCGAACAGAACGCCCCCGGGCCATCGGACAGGATCACATGGCTCTTTCGCGTCCTCGCGTGCCCCCCTCCGCGGGGAGAATCACACACCTCCAGGGAACCTCCCGAGCTCCCCTCCGCGGGGAGGACAACGTGCCCGGCGCACGTTCTCCACGTGCCCCCCTATGCGGGGACACATCATCAACCAACTGCCCACATCCAGAAGAGCCGGTCAAACCCACTTTTTGGAGATCAAGGAGCAGTTGGACTAGGGCGAAGACCACGTCCTGGTCTTCACTACGCCACGTAAGCCCTAACAGTCACCTGGGTTGGGCCTGGCAGTCCAGCCCAACGCAAGTGACCGTTGGCCCAGCGCTGGGGTCTCTCTATAAATACCCTCTTCCCCAAGAAGGTCAGGTAATTCACATCTTGCCCTTTTCTGTACTTTGCTCTCACTCTGCCCAATTCCTTACTTTGGCATCTGAGTGTCTTGCAGGTACACCCCCCATTTTCCTCCTCATCATCGGTGAACAGGTAGCAGTCCAACAGCGTGTGAGGACTTTTTGCTATAAGGTGATTCCCTTTGGATTAAAAAATGCTGGGACAACCTACCAGTGGGTGATGGTGACTTTCTTTCATAATATGATTCATTAAGAGATCGAGGTCTATGTTGATGACATGATTGCAAAGTCACAGACGAAGGAGGGAGATCTGGTTAATCCTCTGAAGTTGTTTGAAAGGTTGAGGAAATTCAAGCTGAGGTTGAATCCTAACAAGTGCACCTTCGGGGTGAGATCTGGAAAGCTGTTGGGTTTCATTATGAGTGAAAAGGGTATTGAGGTGTATCCTTCCAAAATAAAAGCTATACAAGAAATGCCTGAGCCGAGGATGGAAAAAGAGGTTTATGGTTTCTTAGTAAGATTGAACTACATTGCAAGGTTCTTCTCTCAACTTACAGCAGATGCAAGTCTATATTCAAACTGTTAAGAAAAGATCAAGCGGTCAGGTGGAATGAAAATTGTCAGAAAACTTTTGAGAAAATAAAAGAGTATTTGAAGGAACCTCCGATACTCATGCCTCCAGTAGCTGGGAGACCTTTGATCATATATCTTACAGTTCTTGAGAATTCAATGGGATGTGTGCTCGGTCAACATGATGAGACAGGTAGAGAAGAACACGCAATTACTATCTGAGTAAGAAGTTCACTGATTGCGTGTCGAGGTACTCGATGCTAGAGAAAACATGTTGTGCACTCGCTTGGGCAGCTAAGCATTTGAGACAGTACATGTTAAACCACACAACCCTATTGGTATCGAAGATGGATCCGATTAAGTATGTGTTTGAGAAGTAAGCACTCTCCAGAAGGATTTCATGTTGGCAAATAGTTTTGACAGAGTATGATATCTAGTATGTTTCCTAAAAAGCCATTAAGGGGAGTGTTTTGTCAGAATATCTTGTTGCATAACCAATTCAAGACTATCAACCGATAAAATTTGAATTTCCGGATGAAGACATCATGTTTCTGAAGATGAAAGATTGTGATGAGGCTTTGCCTGATGAGGTTCTTGAGATTGGATTTCAGTGGAGTTTGGTTTTCGACGGTGTTGTCAACTCATATGGCAATGGAATCGGGGCAATCATTACGACTCCTCACGGTTCCCAAATACCGTTCACTGCCCGATTGACATTCTCTTACGCTAATAATGAAGCAAAATATGAAGCGTGCATTATGAGTTTGGAAGAGGCCTTTGATCTGAGGATCAAGAATCTTGATATATATGGCGGCTCAACGCTGGTCGCTAATTAGATTAAAGGAGAATGAGAAACTCGTCAGGCAAACTTAGTGCCGTACAAATATTATGCCAGAAAACTGCTGCCCTTCTTTGACAGAGTTGAGTTTCATCATGTGCATAGGGCTAAGAATCATATGGCAAACACATTGGCCATGTTAGCGTCAATGTACAAAGTGAATTTCTGGAATAAAGCTCTGACTATTACCATTATGCGTCTTGACAGACCTGTCTTTGTGTTTGCAATTGAAGAGGCATCAGATGGCAAGCCATGGTATCATGATATCAAGTGCTTTCTCAAGAATCAAGAGTACCCATCAGGGGCATCTAGCAAGGATAAGAAGACTCCGAGGAAGCTTGCGGGCAATTTCTATCTAAACAAGGATGATGTGTTGTACAGGAGAAACTTCGACATGGGCTTGTTGCGTTGTGTTGACGAACATGAAGCAAGCATGTTGATGGAAGAAGTTCATGAGGGTTCATTTGGTACTCATGCCGGTAGACATGTAATGGCCAGAAAATTGTTGAGGACTGGGTATTATTGGATGATTATGGAATTTGATTGTTTCAAATATGCTAGAAAATTCCATAAATGCCAGATTTATGCTGATAAGGTGCATGTGCTACCGACCCCTCTGAACATGTTGTCATCTCCTTGGCCTTTTGCCATGTGAGGCATTGATATGTTCGTAATGAGTCGACTGCTTCCAATGGGCATAATTTTATTTTGGTTGCCATCAATTATTTCACGAAGTGAGTGGAAGCAGCCTCGTTTGCTAATGTCAGGAAGCAGGTAGTTGCCCGTTTTATAAAGAAGGACATCATCTATCGTTATGGAATCCTAGAGAGAATCATTACTGATAATGGTTAAAATTTAAACAACAAGATGATGAAGGAACTGTCCCAGAGTTTCAAGATTGAAAATCACAATTCTTCCCCATATCATCCTAAGATGAATGACACTGTTGAGGTAGTGAATAATAATATCAAGAAGATTATGTAGAAGATGGTGGTAACCTACAAGGATTAGCATGAGATGTTTCCTTTTGCCTTACACGGTTATCGTACTTCGGTACGTACATCAACAGGGGCAACTCCTTTCTCACTAGTGTATGGTATGGAGGCAGTCCTACCATTAGAAGTTGATATTCCTTCTTTGAGAGTGTTGACAGACGTGAAGCTTGAATAAGCTGAATGGGTGCAAGCCAAGTTGAATCAATTGAATCTTATTGATGAGAAGAGATTGGAAGTCATTGCACATAGCCGGTTGTACCAAAGCAAGATGAAGAAAGCCTTTGATCAGAAAGTATGTCCTCGGTGCTTCCAAACAGATGACTTGGTTTTGAAAAGGATCCTTCCTCCTCAGATAGATCATAGGGAAAAATGGACTCCAAACTATGAAGTTCCATATGTGGTAAGAAAGGTTTTCTCTGGTGGAGCCTTATTACTATCAACTATAAATGGCGAAGACTTTACGTCCCCTGCGAATGCAGACGTAGTCAAAAAATACTTTGCTTAAAAGAGACCCGTTGGACAATAAAAAGAAAAGTCCAGGAAAAAAAGGGGCATCCCAGCGAACCACAAAAGGAAAAGGTTCGGGGAAAAAATTAGGGATAAAAGAAAAGAGAATAAACCCGTAAAGTTTGAAAGCCTAAAAAGGCAACTTTGGAAAAAAAGGCTATCCCGGTGGATTGAAAACCCGAAAGGGCGATCCAGGCAAAAGTTAGGGATTTGAAAGCAAACGACTGCGGTATGCGTTCAATATATGAATTCATCTTGATACATGGTTATCAAAAAGAAATGAATCAGTTAAGTCAGTCTTTTCAGAAGGCGGAGCATTTATGAACATTGAAGTCATACTTGTCATAGTTGAATCGACACGTGGTGGATATCTGTTTCCACATTGCCGACATCTGTATTTTCATTTTGCTTTTTGTGCAATTATCTTTTTTCAGGAATTGCATCCAAATTGTAACCTTCCTATTTACAGACCATTCAATCAATAAATTATTCATTTCACTCAAAGAGCTTTTCATTTTTGTTTTTACTTTTACTGTTTTGTTTACGAAAATGTCTGATATTTTTGATAAACATTACATGTAAAAACATTGGGCTTTACAAAGCATACTGCAAACAATGAATTTACTTGAACGATGGGTGTCATTAATGGTAACCGAGGTAGCCATTTCGCAGTTAGAACATCATATTTCTTATTATTTGTTTGCAGGGTGACATGATCCTCTCCTCAGTAAATCTTTCTCTCCCCCGCAGTGAAGTTCTAACATTATCAGCAGAACATAGTGAAGCTTTTATTCTCCCTCAACAAGAGTTCAGGAGGTTGTGTTCCCCATCCAGATTGATTTGTACTCCCTAGTGAGTTTTCTAAGGTTGACTACCCTAGACAAAATGGTGTTTATATGCATGCAGGTAGCTGTTCAGCAGGAGACTTGTTGTTGATTTCCCACAACAGAGATTTTATCTTCCCCATAGAATCCTGTTATCAGATCATAAGTATTTTCGCCAGCAACAGTATACACTTATCCCCAGCAGGGTAAGGTTGAAGAATATTTCTCTAATAGTAGGTTCAGCTCAATGTTATTCCCCAGCAGGATTGGTATCATTGACTTCTCTCCCCAAGTAGAGTTTGATGTTGATTCCCTCGACAGGTAGATCAACGGTGGTTGATATCTCCAACAAATGCTAAGTCCAATCATCATTGCCATTCTTCTTAATCAGATTCCTGGGATGATCTCCCAACAAATGTTACTCACAATTCCCATCAGAGGGAGTTTTCAGTAGAGATTATATTCAGGAAGGCCATCCAGTGTGTCTTCCTCAGTAGGGTTTATTTGTTGATCTACTCAGCACTTCTCCTGGTGGTGTGTTCTTTTGCATATCATAAGCATCTTTGCATTGCATCCTCCCAAACGCGTAGCATTTCCATTTTGTATGGAGCATTACTCCATATTCAAACATATGCATTCGAAGCATAAGCCAGGTTTGATATCATTGTTGCCAAACATTTCTCCGGCAGATAATGGCATAATTTAGAAGATTTTGTGTTACTTTATCCCCAACAAAAATCATTGATAAATGTGTTCATCTTACTTGTATTCCCTGACAAAGTTTGTTTGTTTAAACTTCTCTTTCTCCCAGAGGAGTCTTCTTTTCAGGTCGTAAATCGGTTGATTCTACTTCCTGTATATCCTGTTTATCCCAACTTTTGGTTGGTAACTTTGTGGGTCGTATCCCAACTTTTGGTTGGTGTCCCTTCTGGTGATTCTAACTTTTGGTTAATAGCCTTTATCCCAACTTTTGGTTAATAGTATTTGTTGATCATCCCAACTTTTTACTAGTAGTCTTCATTGTGAGTTCGCCATCGGTCGGTGTTATGGTGATTCTAACTTTTAGTTAGTAGCCTTCATCCCAACTTTTGGTTGGTACTTTTTCCGGTGATCCTAACTTTTGGTTAGTAGCCTTTTATCCCAACTTTTGGTTGGTACCCTTCTGGTGATTCTAACTTTTGCTTAGTAGCCTTTTATCTCAACTTTTTGGTTGGTAGTCTTTGTTGATCATCCCAACTTTTAGTTGGTAGTCTTCATTTGTGAGTTCGCCTTCGGTCGGCGTTCTGGTGATTCTAACTTTTGGTTAGTATCATTTTATCCCAACTTTTGGTTGGTAATTCTTGTTGATCATCCTAACTTTTGGTTGGTAGTCTTCATTTGTGATTTCGCCTTCGGTAGACATTCTGGTGATTCTAACTTTTGGTTAGTAGCCTTTTATCCCAACTTTTGGTTGGTACTCTTTGTTTCGTTCCAACTTTTGGTTGGTATTCTCTTCGGTGATTCTAAATTTTGGTTAGTAGCCTTTATTCTAACTTTTGTTTATCATATTTTTCTATCCTAACTTTTGGTTGGTATCTTGTGTCCATTGGCTATCCCAACTTTTGGTTGGTACCCGCTACATTTAAGACCACCTTCGGTATCTTATTCAACCTCCATGTACCTTGAATGTATGAAATTCGTTGCTATCATTCCTTCAGGTCCAAGTTGTTTGAATAGGGGCAGCTGTAACACCCCAAAATTTGCCTTACCTTTTTCTTAATCTCTTAGCTTATGCGATTCATATTGCATCACATTTATGCATAACATTGGTTCTAAGCAGGGGATCAAGGAATCTTGTTTGGTTCTCAAGAAGAAGAGTGTGATTTTTAAAGTTCAAGCAAAGTTTTATTCTCAACTTTATGGTATTCTAAAGCCCAAAGGTCTTCTCATTGTCGTGGATTGTTTCGCGGTTTTCTCGCTTGAGGCGGGCATTGCTGTTGGTTTTGCAGGTTCAGTGTTGTGGTATGTTAGCAGAGGTGGGTGTCAGTTGGTTCATTCCTGCAGCGACGGTACGATTGGCAGGTTTTGTCGTTTGTGAAGGATTTGGACGGAATGTGGTCTGGTGTGAGAATGGAGAGGTAAGCAGCAGATGATGCTGTTGAGGTTTGTACGAAGTGCTCAGGTTTTATTCGGTGTGGAGTGTATATGTATACGTGATAATCGTTGGAGTGAGCTATCGTTGTTTTGATGTGCAGAATTTGCGCAGTTAATTGGTCTGGCATGAATTGGTAGCAGGGAGAGGTTTGTGTGTGAATTTCTTCAGAACAGTACGGATTGTGGAGTACTGTAATGTTGGTTTGTTGCTTTTGGAGCAGCGAAAATGACAGTGGTAGACTCGCATAATTGGTGGCTTATGAGGAGCTTGGAGAGAAAATCGTTTGCAAGTCTTAGAGGTGTGGTTTATGTAAAGGCAAAGGTGGGGTGATGTTGCCATATCATACGGTTTTTAATTGTCTTGGTTCAGTATTATGTCGCGCGTGGTTTTTGACACAGGCTGTATGGTTTGCAGGTGGGGTCAGGCTAGTAGTGGCTTTTGTTGGAGGTAGCAACTGGTCGATTGTTTTTTTTTTGCTTAAAGTTTATGGTCGAGGAAGCAAGTTTTGGTAGCTAATAGTCGTACGAGTTTGTGGATGAGGCGTACAAGTTTTGGTGGTGGCTGTCGCGGTGAAATTTTGATACCAAGCTATTGATGAGCTTGAATCTTAATTCATTTGCAACCGAACTTTAATTTGTCCAAAGGAAGGGAAAAAGATCGAATTACCCACAATGCAATGCAAACGCAAAGGTAGAGAGTTTTAGGTTAAGGGTAGGGAAGGTGCTAGCATCCTAAGTTTCTGTAGTACTCTACAGGAACCTCTTGTTTTATGTTGTTTATTGCTAAGGGTTATCTGCTTAAGGATAAAAGACCTAGGGGTTTAATTCTAAGTATACTCGACAAGATATCGCACCTTGTGCCTATATATCCTGACGGGAGTGGAATCAGAGTATCTGTAATTCCCCTAAAGGGTTTCAGGAGTTCTTTGACTGTGGTCAAAGTTCCTAAGGGATTAGGGTAGTTGATTGATTGATTCTGAGAGAAAAGATGAATTGTCATTTTAAGGGAGATTACTTGATTTAACCACCACAACTTTGTAGAAAAATAGCCTTTGCATCGTCTTATGAGAAGGACTCAAGTACTCGGATTATCAACAAGTACGCCTCTATCTCTCCTAAGGCAAAGTCCCTACATATTGATTGAATTGTTATGGGGTAGGAGTTTTATCTCGCTTAAGATGATTAACATCTTATTCTCTAATGTGTTTGAATAGTTTGAATTGAGTTGTTGAATGTGTTTGTCTAAGTTGTAAAGATAAAAGGCCCTCCTTATGGGGTAGGATCTAAACTTAGAAGATCGACTTGAATGGGATCAAGGATCAATAAGGAGTATGATGCAAATGAGATGCATACGCAAAATTGTTTAGGTTATGCGCAGATTCTTCCTTTGGACGGTTATGCAATACGATAAAATAAATTGCGGATAAAGATAAATAGCGGTAAAGTAAAGGCAAATAAATAAGAGCATACATAAACACATGAAAGCGCTAAGTGAGTGTGTGAATGGGGATCGGAGCGCGAGCGAAAACGCAAGCGTGCACGATTGATCGAACGCGCTGTTGATTAATTTTAGGTGAGATTGATTTTAAGAAAAATATATTATATTGTTTTTTTGTGAGATTGATTTTAAGAAAAGTTAAATTGATTAGTTTATTGATTTGTAGAGAAATTATCTTAGACTTACAAAACTGGATTAGATTATAGATGACTTTGAATTAGATGGAATTAATTTTAGATAAACAAGGTGGATTTTATAAAAGGTTAGTTTAATTAAGAAAATATTGCTTTTAACAAAATTGTTTTTGGTTAATATTATTAAAGATCAAAATTTTTTATTAAATTAAAAAATATTTGGCTATTATTATTAAAGATAAAAGTTAATTGAGGAAAAAAAGATTTTTTTATTTATTAAAATAGGTTATAAGTTATTTAAAAAGGGTTATAGTTATGTGGAATTATTAAAATAAAATAAGTAGTGAAATAGGTTAATTAAAAAAGATGATAATTAAAAAAGGTTAATTAAAAGAGTTATTAGTTTATTTAGAAAATTGTTTTTTTTTTAAAAAGTGACAGTTAATTAAATTAATAATTAGGTGTATCATTAATTAATTAAAATAGAAGATTAAGTGGGCTAATTAAGAGATCAGTGGGGTTAACAAAGGGGCTAGGAGATGGCGTTTGGTTGCGTGTGGTAGGCCCTAGGGATTTCGTCGCGTTTGGCTTCTTCCTCCGATTTCATCTCTTCCGTTTGCCTTTCTCTCCTTAAAGCAAATCTGAATAAACAATACCAAAAGCATCAATTAGTTATTAAAAATCAACTTACGGCATAACGGGATTTCGATGGTGAACTTGCGGCGAAGGTTGAGGATGGATCAGAAGATTTCCGGCGAAGGGTTCGAAGATCTTGACGGCGACAATGACGACGATGGCTTTGAAGGCGGTGGATCGTTGAGGTTCTCGACGGAGAGGGTTCGCGGACGAAAATGTTGCTTCCGGCGAGATGACGATTTGCAGCTGACGGCGGAGAAAAGAGAAGATAAGTCCTCTCCTTTTTTATTTAGGGTCTCGATTTGGGGATTTGAGGTTTCTGTGAATTTGTGTTGCCCTTCCCCTTCATCTTGAATCTTCTTCTTTTATAGTTGCACAATTTCCCTTCTGATTAAACCTTATTAAAACGAAACCAAATTCGTAGGAACATGCCTGTCCGATTTTGGAAACCAAATTACGACCTTGCCAACTTTGATTTGGAAGGTTTTGATGTTGTCTGATTGTGTAATTCTGGTGATAGGACTTCCATTTCAATTATGGACATGTTCGGTTACTGTTTTGGAGAGGATTGAATCGGTTCTAATGTGAATTGAAACTTTCCTTTTCTGACTTATTTTGTCTGATGTGGTTATAGGTCCAACAATGGGTAATCAAGGTAATCAATGCTGGGAGTTCAATGGCTTGCTTCAGCTTTCTAAGGAAGCGGCTCAAACGGACAAAGTACAGAAACAAACTCAGGGCCCGTCTTCTATTCCATAACTTCTTTCATCCTCTGTTTGATTTGGTGAACTAATTGTTGGAGGCTTTAAAATGCTCTACAATTTCGGTTGAACTTTGGAGGCAACTGTAATTGTGCCAAAGCTACAGTTCGACTTTGGGAAACGCTGGATGGAATGAGAAATAGGGCTGATGCCGAAGATTCACAAGAGATGTGATTTACTGTTCAATAATGATACAACTGAGATTAATTCTTTATCAGGTGAGCTTGCTTCATTATGTACTTATATTGACGTTGTTGGACAAGCTGATGGAAGTAACTTGTCTGCTTGTAGCCAAAGCCATGGACATGCTTCATTGTTGTCGTGTTCTGATTCTTAACATCTTCATGAGGTAAGAACTTATTCTTCCAAAGCGAAACCGACATCCTCTCCTTTGGTACTAAAACTGCTCTTTATCATCTCCGTAATTTCTCTTCATCATGCAGGTCTGGTCCTTGTTATCGCAAAGCCTCAAGTGCGCAATTGATAAACTGGGTTACTTTTCAAGCGTGAAGAGAGGAACGACTATAGCTTGCATTCTAGCATATGCTGCCACTTCTTGTGAACTTCTGGGAGGACAAATTGTCGTGACCGAAGCTCCGACATGTAAGGGTTTCTTCTGGTATCTCTGTTATGGTTGACGGATCCTTCAATTTGCTGACGCACGACTTGTCCATTCACAGGTTAGCCAAGGATTAGTTGTTGTGATGACGTGCTTCTATTTTCCTTCCCAGCACCGAAAATGGTGAGAAACTAATCACTCTTTTGAATGCAGGGGTGACATACTCTGTTAATTTCGACAGCCAGAAAATAAATGCCTTTAGGTTGTCTCTCAGTCTTCACAATAATATTGCAGATAAAAGTGAAGATAGGCTCAACGTTCTTCTCCGAAGTCCAGTTCAGTAGGGACGCTCCTGCACAATACTAGCTCCGACCATTTCCTCCATAGTGATGAAATCTCCAACCTCCATGCCTAGTCTATTATCTCGCAGTTTAGCAACCTCGGGATCGGCATCAGCTCGGGAAAGCTTGGAAGCAAGCCAAGAGACATAAGGAGTAGCATCTTCTCTTATCAAGTATTCTTATCCAAACAGCAGAACCTTCTCTTATCAAAGGTCAACACTTTGTATCAGCTAGCTACAACCATGATACATCAAGTTTGTTATCATGCCGGTGGCGTTGCAAATTGGATCCTTGCGGGAGGATTCTTTATAAGTTGTAATTTTGTATTCCGATGTAATATGTACTCGGTTTAACTTGCCTTTTGGCATTTGTCTTGTGAAACTTCGTGATTCGATCAATGTGCCCATTTCTTTCGATTGGAGACAGCTTAAATGTAGTTACGTCGACTTTTTTGTAGAAGTATAATGTAATTCCCTCATTGAAATCATAATTTTATTGCCTTCACAAACGCATTGAGATTTTGGAATTATTCCGAATTGTATCCTGTAAACAGCTTATAAAAACTTGTTCAAATTGCTTGTACAATATTGACTCCAGCACACATGCTTCTTGTGAAAAAACAAAAACTCTTTGGTCCTAAAAGACAAAGCTTGGTGATCTCAAAGTTTGTGTAAAAGTATCAGTCTTCTAATTGAACCTCTATAGTAAAATCATAAATCCCACTTATGATCCTTGGGAGAAGATTGTACTTGTAAGGTAACCCTGTATTGAATTGTTAATTGACATGGAATCCTTCAAGTAAGTTTTAAATAACGAACATCCCATTTGTGAAAGAGTTCGAATTGGAACCTTAAAGCATGAACTCCCCTTTAAACTCTTGATGAAAATAAGGATGGGTCTTGAGAATCATGAATCATGAATTTGGTTCTTATGCAATTCCATTTTGCGTAGCCTGCGTCTATATTTCAAAATATGAGACAACTTAGTAGTGTGGATTTAATCATGAGCTTGAATATGATGATCTCTCTATGGTAGAATATGATCCAACTCTTCACACATCAATCTATACTTCCTCTCGATTTTGGAGCCAAATAAATAAATTAAAGAACGAGTTCAAAATAGCTTGTGAACTTTGATTAAGAACTTGGCTCAAGATTTGATAAATCGTATGAAGATCTCCTTGAACCTGCCACCGGCTACTTGAACGGTGAAATCACCATAAGCATAACTTGAATAAGGATCAAACGGCCGTGTCGGGAAGGATTGGATTGTAAGTATCATCCCCACCTTAATACCTGCACAAGCTTGTTAGCCATAATAAACGTACATGCAAAAGTAAAATAAAACAAACGAGAAAATGCACCAGGAGGCGGGATCTTATGGTCAAAAATTAGGGTGTGACAGATGGCCCTATTTAAGTTTCTTCTATCCGGAGATATGGAGATTGAAATCTTCGTCTCGACGAGATAGGAGGGACTTAAATACAAACATAGCACAAATTTTTGGCCGTAAGAAGCCACCGAATGCACATGATATGAGATGATATGAATATGTAAGACAACAAGGGTCCTGTGTAGACATGATGCCAAAAGGGAGAAACTGAACACAACACACGAAACAAAAGGAGCAACAGACTCAACGAAGCGGGACTCCACGGGGGAAGAGACAACAATCATTGAGGAGTCTCCAAAAATATAGATATAATACATAATACAAAGCAAAATGGTGACCGGGATAACGGGCGAGAATCTTGAAATTGAAGGATAACCTGCTACCAATGGGTGGTAGCCTAAGCAGTCGGTAATAACCAAAATGAACTTTCTTAATCGAAACACAATTCAGCTTCTTAATTGAGTATTCCATTTGAGAAGAGTAGAAAAGAATAAACCTCCCCGAGCGTCATGGCCTGGATGCCATGAGCTGGTCTCAGTTTCTTGAGATAAACCTCCCCGAGCGTCATGGTCTGGATGCCATGAGCTGGTCTCAGTTTCTTGAAATAAACCTCCCCGAGCGTTGTAACACCCCGTTTCCCAAAAATAAAATAAAACAATTAAAATCAACAATTATCAGAGTTTCTCCCACAACGGGATGTCACAATCTTCAACAAAATTCCACAAATCATTTAAAAACTGATTTCTAATAAAAATTTTCAGCGGAAACAGAAGTAGTCTGTCATAACACATATCATATATACATCATCCATATCATCAACATCGTTATATACAACAATCGACCATCTGCCAAAAATATACATAATGCCATCACATATCCCACAAAAATCAGATACGCCACGGGGGCACACATAATCAACAAGAAACAATAAAACTCCCAAAAAAACCCGGTGTTACGTATCAGAGCAATCCTACGACGACGCCACAATCCAAGCTAGCTAAGCACCTGGATTGTCTGTACTTCCGAAGAAGCACATACCACAACAACAACAAAGGGGTGAGAATTCACGATTAAATATTAATGGTATAAATGTACATGAAATGAAATGCAGAACACAATAAATCATTATTTCACATACAACATATCCGGACCTACTGTCCCATCATTAACAATCACAACCCACACAAACAACAATGCAACACATGCACCAGACTCGACAATATGCGGTACCGACTCAACTCAGGATAGATCGCATACACTCCACCGAGCAACGATCTATCCCTACCACGCTCCTCCTGAGCCCATATAATCAAATCATCAACGTCCCCCACTTAGGACACGGGTGATCGCATACACTCCATCCGAGCAACGATCTAAATCCCGTCCACGCTCCCCCTTGGAGCATGCGAGTGAATCATACACCACGTCCATGCTCCCCACTTGGAGCACGTGTGTGAATCGCATACACTCCACTGAGCAACGATTCACCACGTCCACATGCTATGCAAGACACTATGCATAACCACACAGAAAACACAGTGCACATGATCCTACTGATCCATCGCATTTTATAATGCATATATATACAAGCACACAAAGTGCATCGATCCTACTGATCAAATCACCACACAACACATCACACACCATGCACATAAGGCATATTGATCCTACTAATCCAATCCAACAAACAACACACAAACACAACACACTTAAGGCGTATCGATCCTAAGGATCCACTCATCACGACATATCACCACAACATACTTAATGTGTAACGATCCTACTGATCCACATATCTCACACACATAGCACATAGTGCATACATCTCACAAACACATCCACACATATCGATACTTAACACATAATCCACCGATTATGTCAAATGCGATAAACGCCGGCCACACAGCCCTCATACTCCTCAACACACTCTCAACACTCATCTATCATCACAACACGTCAATCCGATCATGCTCAACATCATCAGCTGCACACAACCCTCAAAAACCAAAATCTGCTACACTCGCTACCTGCTCGCTACACGAGCTCCTAGAGAGTGTTCGCTACACGTTCGCCTAGCGAACCTCCTCGCAAACCACACTTTTGAGCTACTGGAAGTGCTCACTACCACCTCGCTCAGCAAACTTTCTAACGAGTACAAGAAAACAGCCACTGTCATGACTCGCTACACGCTCGCTACGCGAGTGCTCGCTATGCATCCGCCTAGCGATGGGTTAGCGAATGTCTGCGATTTCAGAAAAATAAGCTTTGCTGATCAGAACTCAGCAGCACTCCCACTCTCCAATTTCCACCAAAATCACACCAGCAACACTAGCTTGTCATCGTACAATTGTTATACTCAGCCAATGCCCAATTCACCCGATGAAACACCGACTCTAGCCGATTAATCCATTTCTGACTCAGATTCAACTCCGAAACCCTCAGTTCACCCAACAAACTCACTACAGCACATGCAATAGTTTTCTAACACAATATTCACAAACAATACAGAATTATCAACATGCAAAGACATCAATTCATCATCAATTCATGGGGATTAGGGAATTTCCCCTTTCTACCACATATTCATGTAAACTACCATTTAATCGATCAATTCCCCCCTTGCCTCGAATGCGATTTTGATGATGATCAAGCTTCCCAAATTCACAGCCTTGATGCACTCCTTGCTCTTGATCGTTCACTTGATCGAGCTCATCCCTTCACAAACCGTGCGTGTTCTTCCTCCTCCTTCCCTTTCTCCTTTCCAACTTTGCCCTTAATCCCAAAAATATACAACTCTTATTTATTTCATTCCAAATAATTAATAATCTCATAATTCTTTAATTCCAAAAATCCAATAATTATATTTTACTCATATATATTAATATTAGTAATAATAATAATAATTAATAGCAATATTAACATTACTACTAATTATCACATTTTATCACTTTATATTAATATTATGATTTCTTTTGATCCTCAAATAATCCCACACAACCACACCCGCGAATAAAAATTAACACTGAACTAAAAATAATGAAAAATGGGCGTTACAACTCTCCCCCACTTTAATTATTTTCGTCCTTGAAAATACCTGATGGAAACAGTTCTGGATACGCTTCCCGCATCCTGCTTTCCAATTCCCAGGTCACACTGCCTCCTGCAGCACCTCCCCAAGCCACTCTCACCAAAGGTATCTCTTTCCCTCTGAGTCGCTTTATCTTGCGATCCTCGATCCTTAATGGCAACGTCTCCACAGTTAGATTCTCTCTAACTTGGACTTCATCCCTCTGAATCACATGAGACGGATCGGGTACATACCTCCAAAGTTGCGACACATGGAACACGTCATGCAAGTTCGAAAGCTCCGACAGCAACGCCACCCTATATGCCATAACACCAATCCTCTGCAAAATCTGATACGGCCTGATAAACTTCGGATCCAACTTCTTGGACTTCAATGCACGTCCAACACCAATCACTGGGTTAACCCTCAAAAATACATGGTCACCCTCACTGAATTCCAACTTTTTCCTGCGGTTATCATAATAACTCTTCTGCCGATCCTGAGATGCTCTCATCTTGTCACGGATCATCTGAACTGTCTCAGTAGTCTGCTGCATCAACTCTGGTCCCAACACAACACTCTCACCTGACTCATACCAACACAGAGGAGTTCTACACCTCCTACCATAAAGAGCTTCAAACGATGCCATCCTGATACTGGAATGGTAACTGTTGTTGTACGTGAACTCTACCAAAGGTAAATGAGTGTCCCACGTTCCACCGTTTTCCAACACACAAGCCCGCAACAAATCCTCTAAAGTATGAATAGTCCTCTCCGACTGTCCATCCGTCTGCAGATGATAAGCTGAACTTAGCTTCAGCTCGGTACCCAAAGCCTCTTGCAAACTCTTCTAAAATACAGAAGTGAACCTCGGATCTCTATCCAACACAATACTCAACGACACACCATGCAGCTTTACAATCACCTGAATATAGATCTCTGCAAGCTTCTCCAACGGAAAGCTAATACTAATCGACACAAAGTGTGCAGACTTCGTAAGCCGATCCACAATCACCCAAATCGTATCAAATCCTCTCGCTGTATTCGACAATCCTGTAACAAAGTCCATGGCGATACAGTCCCACTTCCAAACTGGAATCTCTAACGGTTGCATCATCCCAGAAGGTCTCTGATGCTCCACCTTTGATTTCTGACATACCAAACAAGCATAAACGTAACGAGCGATATCCCTCTTCATACCCGACCACCAAAATAACTTTTTCCAATCCTGATACATCTTCGTAGCTCCTGGATGAACACTTAGGCTACTATGGTGTCCTTCGTCCAAAATTGAACTCTTCAACTCTGATAACACGAAATCATATCGTTTATTTGACTTGATTTACATGCATTTATTTGTGACTATTGTTAATTTACCTTGATTTACGTTCATTATGCAGCTAATTTACGTTGTTTTGCAGATTGTGGAGAACTTGGATCAAAGAAAGAAAAGAAGAAGAAATGGAAGGAAAAGAAAGAAGAAAGAAAGAAATAGAGAAGAAAAACAGAAAGTACAAAATTTATGCGCATGACGGTCGTCACAGCCCCCTCACGACCGTCACAGCCTTCACGTTCGTCACAAGACCATCACGGTCGTCATGATCAACACGATCGTCATGAGACCATAACGATCGTCACGACCCCAAGTTCAATATAACAGAAGCGTGCACGAACTTAATTTCTTCCGACTCCTTCCTCCTTTTCTCCTACACTTTCTCCACTAACTGCCCACTACTAGAAGTTACTCCCACTTTCCCCATAACTCATGCATGATCTCTGGAAGTTGAGAAAGGAAATATCTCCTATAAATAGGCCTGAGATTCACAGCATTTGGGGGGGGGGGGGGCTTCGACGTATCAAAGTGCTGCCGAAACTTCCATTGAAGCTGAATTTACGTTCTTGCACTATTTTCCCATTTCCTTTCCTTTTTATTTTCATTTGTACCGCCGTATTTCTTCCTGTACCTTTTACTTCTCGCCAAAGTAGAATCATGCCGACATTGTGGAGGACTACTCAAGGATTCGAGATCAGTACAATTTACAGGTTTTTATTAATTGAATATTTATTTTGTTTCCTTCATAATGCATATTTTATTATTGTGTTGTTTATGTTTATTTCCGTTTGCATTAATTATCATGTCTAGCTAAATTATTCTTATCGGTATGTAATAAATTAGTAAGACGGGATTTGATAATAACCGGTGTTTTCCTTCCCTTTTTACAAACACCTTTCTGGCCGTAGTTTTTAATCAAAATCTTCTAAATAAACCTTCGTCGCGAAAGCGATAAATTATTTACAGTAGTTTTGCCACGAAAGTGGGAAATTCATTAAGGCACGAGCCAACACGCGAAAGCTGGGGTTCAAACCGGATAGTAAGAACTAGGCATTGATTTTAAACACAGCGAAAGCGCTTTAAAAGAAATCAGAATTTATTTGTTTTCAAAAAGTAGTTTTAACCCCGAATGGGACTGCGATAGCGTACACTCCGCCTTAGAATTATGACCCGAGTCAACAACCATCGTGAGACAAAGGTCTTTAAACGAGTATTTTCTCCTGAAAAGTGTTTGCAAAGACTAAAAAGCATCGGTGACCTGTCGAATCCCCGATAACTAAGGCATTGCATACCGATATCCCTTATCAATATATTTCTAAAACGAAAAATCTTTACTTCCTTTGCAATTAATTTCATTCGCATTTAACCTTTCAAATTCCATTAGCCTTAGCTTTACATCGTAACAATAGATAACGGTAGGTTGACATTGTTCTTTGTGGGTTATACAATCTTTTATATTACTTCGATAATTTTGTGCACTTGCAGACGCATCAAGTTTTTGGCGCTGTTGCCGGGGACCAACAGTCAATATTGTGATTCTGTTGTTGCATAGTATAGACTGAGGCACTCTTATCTCTATCACTATGTATAACTCATATTTCCCTTATAACTACCACCCCCAATATTATAATTAACACCCCCAATATTTTGAGGAGCCACAAGATCCACCTAAATCTGACCTCGAAATATTATTAGAAGATCTCAATCCGACGCCTTCTCACCCAAATTCCCTCTACAATGAAGACTCTCAATATTATGAGGAACCGTAAGATCTCGACACATCCAACCTCGAACTATTACTAGAAGAATTCGATGCGACGCTTACTCACTCTAGGATAGAATCTATGATGGAACGCTTTGCGGAGACACAAACTCTCCAAAATGAAGATTTTAGAAAGCAACATCTTCAAATTAATGAAAATCTCAAGCAGATGAGCAATATGGTCGATTCCCTCGCAGCTCACAGCGAGACTTTGGAGATTCAAACCTCCCTGCTTACACTAACACCTCTAGGACCCTTCCCAGAAGGACATGTGAATGTTGTAGCAACCATTAATGAAGAACAATTAGAAAATCCTAGGGAGAGTGATCATGAGCCTGAGGAGAGTTTTGGTGAGAAAAGCATAATTATTGAGAAAAATCCACCGACACCACCCGAAAGGGAGGTTTTCGAAGAGGTAAAGAAGGAAGCACCTATTGTTGCTCCTCCTCCCTATACCCCACCTAATTCTTTCTCACATTTGGTTGTGGAAGATAAGGTAGACTCCCAATCCAAAACATATGTGGAGGTATTGGAAAATATCCACACCACCACACCTTTGTCTAAGGTCCTTCATAAGAAAAGAAAATTCAAGGACCATGAAACTAGGGTCATCATTACTGTTAAAAGGGTAAGATTAACTCTTGAGGTGGTGGATGAAATAACTAAGCCCAAATTTGAAAAACTGATACTCAGGATAGATCCAGAACCACCACCATAAGTTCAAAACAATGAACCACCCTACAGAAGAAATAAAAGAAAAGGTGAGCGATATGAGAGATGGCTTGATAAGTGGCCATGGAAACCGAAGACTATTCAAAGTTCGATCGAGGAACCATTCTCGAAAGAACCACCATGAGTACTTGCACTCCTTGGCCGTCGAGCTATCGATGTTAAACAAAGCGCTATGTGGGAGGCAACCCACAAGGTCTTTATTTTAATTTGTTTGTTTAAATTTGCAGAAAATAAAGAAATGTATCGCTTGTTACGCTTTAGCTATATCTAGACGAAAACTCTCTAGATGACGATCTGAGAAGATGAGCTATGCCCACAGACATTCCTACGAGTGTCGCTGCTGGTGGGGACACTGATGATGAGTACTTCCTCTTGAAGCGAGCAACATGATGAGCTGGTTCGAGAATTACACAAACAAAGGTATCTCAAAATGCCCGCCGCCGAAGAAGAAGTGATCAACAAAGACAAGGATAGCAAGAGCAGTAGCATTCATACAGGTTCTATCTTCCCTTTTCCACCTTTTACTAAAACATTGAGGACACTGTTTGGTTTAAGTGTGGGGGAGGAACTCTATTGTTTTACATTTTATTTCATGCTTCTAGGAATTCTATCTATTTTTAACATTATGTCAAAGTCTTTGCATGTGCTGTCGAGTCTTTATGCGTGGTTTTCGCTTGTTATTCAAGGATGCGCCTTCTTAAGTGCAAGAAGCGCTCTAGTTCGACGATTGTAGGTTGTAAGATGTCGCCTTGTGAGCGAGTACTTAGCATACAACCGACGAACGAGTAGAGGGAGAGATTATAGTTAACCTAGTCTATACTGTGTAACAAACGATTACACTATTGACTAAACAGTTCCCCGACAACGGCGCCAAAAACTTGATGCGTCCGCAAGTGCACGGAATTATCAAAGTAATATAAAAGATTGTCGAACCCACAGAGACCAATGTCAGCCTACCGTTATCTATTGTTACGACGTAAAGCTAAGGTTGATTATGGTTTAAAGGGGAAATATGCAATAGTAAAGGCTAACTAAAGAAAAGCTAAAGGTTTCTTAGAATAATAATGCAAGTAATCAGTATGCGATGACATAGTGCTCCAAGGATTCGACAAGTTACCGACGCGGTTTAATAATTTTCAGAGATGGTTTTCAGAAGAAAATAACAATTTAAAGACTTTTGTCTCACGATGGTTGTTGACGCTAGTCGCAACTCTAAGGCGGAACGTATGCTTTCGCTATCCCGTTCGGGGTTAAAATTGATTTTTGAAAACCGTTGAGTTCTTATCTCTTTTAAAATGCTTTCGCTATGTTTAAAATAGATGCTCAGTTTTTACTATCCAGTCCTAGCCTCAGCTTTCGCATGTCGGTTCATACCTTAGTAAATCCCCCACTGTCGTGGCGAGATTGCTTTAAATAAATTCTCGCTGTCGCGACGAAGTTTAGTTTAATAATTTTGGTTTAAAAACTAGAGCCAGAAACAAGTTTGAAAAATAAAGATTACGCCGGCTATTATCGAACCTCGTTCTACTAGTTCATTACATACCGATCGATGCGGTTTTTAGCTAGACATAAAACTTAAGGCATGCATACTTGAATTCAAAAGGCAGAACACATAAACATACATATTAAAACGAATAAAATTCAATTAATACTAATAACGGAACTTGTAATTAATTCTGGTTCGGCACTTGGATAATCCTCCACAATGTCGGCAGGATTACTCTTGTGACAATTAATTGTGCGGAAAAGTAAGAACAGAAATTACAATTGAAATTCTGGAAAGGAAACAAAAGGAGGGAAACAAAACAGAAAAGAAACAAGCAGGAAAATATCTTCTGGTATTAAAATCAGCAGCACTTCGTGGTCTTCAATGTGGCCCCCTGTTTCTGTCCCAAAGCCCTTTATTTATAGTGTATGAATGCTATGTGAACTGCTGTTGGAAGTGACTTCTAGGGTCAGAAAATCCAGGGAGTCGTGTGCTAAATTTGGGCTTCTGTTTGCACGTCTCTGAAAGTGGACAATGTGCAGAAAATGTGCCTATGACAGTCGTGGGGAGCCATGACGCTCGTCACGCCTGTGACGATCGTGGTGAGACCATGATGCTGATCACGCCTGTGACGGCCGTGGTGAGGCCATGACGGTCGTCATATCATCAAAATTAGATTTTGCTGCTTTTCTCGTTCTTTTTCTTCTGTTATAAGTCCTTTTGAGCTTGTTTCACTTATCTTGCCTCGTTTGAACATTGACTTCATAAACCTGCAAAACATTAAACAACAATGCTAGTATGGTGCGAAATCAGGCTGAAATCGACCGTTAATAACATGAAATTATGGCATTTTAATATATATTTTTTCGCGTTATCAAACTCATCATTATCCGACACACAAATTCTGCCCCGAAACCTCAACACACCCGCATCATCCAACTTGAAATCACTACTGGAGTCACTTCCGGCTCCTTGCATCAAATCTACAAGTTTCACATCTAACTTCTGATGTTCTCTTATCATATCCAAGAAATCATTCTTTACTTGCAATTTACCCAACATCACACCATTTGTAGTAAACTCACAAACCATACTTAAATCTCGAAATTGCTCAATAAGCTTCATCTCTTTTACCATCAAAGCTGACATATGAATGGTCTTCCTGCTCAACGCATCTGCAACAACATTCGCTTTTCCTGAGTGATAACTCAAACTGAAATCATAATCCTTCAAGAATTCTAACCATCTTCTCTGCCTCATATTCAACTCTTTCTGATCAAACAGATATTTCAAACTCTTGTGATCACTGAACACCTCAAACCTCGAACCATACAAATAATGTCTCCAAATCTTCAACACAAAAACCACCACAGCCAACTCAAGGTCATGAGTAGGATAATTCCGCTCATGCACCCTCAATTGCCGTGAAGCATAAGCTACCACCTTTCCATTCTGCATTAGAACTCCGCCTAATCTCATCTTAGACACATCACAATACACCATAAAAGGCTCACTCGGATTCGGTAACACCAACACTGGCGCTGAAGTCAATCTCTTTTTCAGCTCCTCAAAACTTTCTTCACAAGCAGCATCCCACACAAATACTTGATCTTTCCTCGTCAACTGAGTCAATGGCAACGCCAATATGGAAAAACCTTCAATAAATCTTCGGTAGTAACCAGCCAAACCCAAAAAGCTCCTAACCTCAGTTACCGTCTTCGGCGTCCCACTGTAACACCACACTCACCTTAGATGGATCTACCGAAACACCATCACCAAAAATAACATGCCCCAGGAAACTCACTGTCTTCAACCAGAACTCACACTTCGATAACTTAGCAAACAACTTGTTATCTTTCAACACTTGCAAAGCAATCCTCAAATGCTCCGCATGCTCTTCCTCATACTTAGAACAAATTAGTATATCATCAATGAACACGACAACAAACTGATCCAAATAAGAATGGAAGATACGGTTCATATATTCCATAAACACACCCGACGCATTAGACACTCTGAAAGGCATTACTGCATACTCGTAATGTCCATACCGAGTCCTAAACACCGTCTTCTGAATATCACCTTCCTTCACTCTTATCTGATGATAACCCGACCTTAAGTCAATCTTACGGAACACATGAGCTCCCACCAACTGATCCATCAAATCATCAATCCTGGGAAGAGGATATTTATTCTTGATGGTCACTTTGTTCAACTGACGGTAATAGATGCACAACCGCATGCTACTGTCCTTCTTCTTCACTAACAACACTGGAGCTCCCCACGGCGACACACTTGGTCTGATAAACTTTCTATCCAGCAACCCTCCAATCTGAGATTTCAACTCGGCCAACTCCACTGTCGACATCCTGTACGGCGCCATAGAAATAGGCCTGGTACCAGGAATAAGATCAATGCTAAACTCAACTTCTCTCTTCGGAGGCAACTCCGTAATATCATCCGGGAACACCTCCGGAAACTCATTCACAACAGCTAACTCATCCAACAATGCCTTGTTGTCAACAGACAATGATGCAAATAAAGCAAACACCTGAGCTTTGTCTTCCAACAAGGTTCTCAATTCCTTACTAGACAAGGAATCTGCCAAAGCTTCCTCTTCTGGAGTAAAAAACAATAACACTTTCCGGAAACAATCGATATACACTCGGTTGAACTCCAACCAGTTCATACCAAGTATAACATCCAAACTACCAAGTGGCAAACAAATCAAATCCAAGCCAAAATCTAGACCAAAGATAGTCATTGGATACTTCAAACACACTAACGAAGTAGTCACTGAACCAATCGAGGGAGTTTCAATAGTCATCTGCCATTCAAGAGTAGTCGGAACCAAACCTAACCTCTTCACACAATCAACAGAGATAAACGAGTGGGTTGCACCCGTATCAATCATAGCATTCAAAGGAATGTTATCGATAAAATAAGTACCTTTGATCGAACGCTCCTCGTCCGCCGACTGAGTTCCCACCACATCAAACACTTTACCAGCAACCTAAGGCGCCTGAGGCCTCCTTGGCTTCTCACAATGAGTGCTAATATGGCCTTTCTCGCTGCAGTTATAGCAAGTAGGCATATTAGTCCTACAATCCGCCATCACATGGCCCGACTTCCCACACTTGAAGCACTTCTTCGTCTCTTGAGGACAATCACTAGCACGAAGCCCCGCGACACTGCACCGATAACATTTTAAGTCCGCTGATGCCTTCCTCTCTCGGAACCTCTTATCAAACATAGCCTTCTGCTTTCCCTTATTGGTCGGCGCACTGTAAGGTGTACCACCGAACCTCTTCTTACCCTTGCGGTCATTCACCGCCTTGTATTATGCAATCCTCGCACGGTTATCATTGTCATAAATCCGACTTCTACTCACCAACTCAGGATAGCTCCTGATTTTCTGACACGCGATCCCCATCTTGATCTTCGATCTCAGCCTATTCTCAAATTTCAGACACTTAGAAGTCATAGCCTCCTTAGTATTGTAATGGGGACAATACTGAGAAAATTCCTCAAACTTAGCCGCGTACTCGGCCACTGACATACTGCCCAGCTTCAACTCTAAAAATTCCACCTCTTTAGCACTTCTGATATCTTCTGGAAAATACTTCTCCAGAAAACCAGATCGAACCACCTCCCAAGTAATCGGAGTCCCCGAAGCCTCCATCCTCTAACGACAGTTGTCCCACCAAGCCTCGGCCTCTCCCTCAAGCATGTGAGTACTAATCTCACTTTCTGCTCATCGCTGCACCCCATGGTTCTGAAGATCTTCTCTATTTCCTTCAACCATTTTTGTGCAGCTATCGGATCCAGAATACCACCTTCAAACTTTGGTGGCTTGTTGCTCTGGAACTGCATCAAGTCTCTGAACTGAGCACCCGTAGCCAGATTCTGATTGGCCACCACTTGAGCCATAGCCTGCATAGCCGCAGCCAACGCCGCATCATTCCTCCCAGCCATACTGCTCAACAACAACAATCCAAGTTAATAGAAAACAACCAACTCTATCCTATAGACAGACTCAAAACACTACACTGGCCGGACGGACCAACCAGGCTCTGATACCAACTTGTAACACCCCGTTTCCCAAAAATAAAATAAAACAATTAAAATCAACAATTATTAGAGTTTCTCCCACAACGGGATGTCACAATCTTCAACAAAATTCCACAAATCATTTAAAAACTGATTTCCAATAAAAATTTTCAGCGGAAACAAAAGTAGTCTGTCATAACACATATCATATATACATCATCCATATCATCAACATCGTTATATACAACAATCGCCCATCTGCTCAAAATATACATAATGCCATCACATATCCCACAAAAATCAGATATGCCACGGGGGCACACATAATCAACAAGAAATAATAAAACTCCCAAAAAAAACTCGATGTTACGTATCAGAGCAATCCTACGACGACACCACAATCCAAGCTAGCTAAGCACCTGGATTGTCTGTACTTCCAAAGAAGCACAGACCACAACAACAACAAAGGGGTGAGAATTCATGATTAAATATTAATGGTATAAATGTACATGAAATGAAAGGTGTCGCACCTCGAAAAATCATTCGAAAATATGACCCTCGCGCAAAAGGCGCGGAAATGCAGTTCGACAGAGTCGCCACCGAACTTTATTTTTCCCGAATGAACAGGAGAGGAAAATATCGAGAAAACCTCATAGAGCGGAAAGGAACACGACCGTCGCAACCACATTCCTGGGTTCGGGAGTCGGTTACGCGAGGGGAAGGTATTAGCACCCCTCATGTCCGTTGTACCCAACGGGAACCTCTTAATTCAAGTTAATGGATGTTAGCCAAACTTAATTCTTCTATTCTCACTACTAAATGCTAAAGGATACTATAAAGGGATAAAGACACTAGGAGAAAAGGGATGGTTAGAGGATAGGGTGCTCGCCAAGGACTGGGGCCCTTGTGCCTACGTATGCTCATTCGGACGAGAATGAGAAATCAGAGCGTCGTAGTTCGACTACGGGAAAGGTTAGGGGAAATGGAAGATGGAGGGAATTGTGCTCACCAAGATCATCGCAATCTTGTGCCTACGTATCTTACATTCAAGAGTGAATGAAGAATCAGAGCGTTCGTAGTTCGTGGTAACGACCACGAAAGAAACTGGATTGGATCGGGTTTGAAGGGGTACGAATGACGATTACTTGAAGCTTAAGAAAGACTTCTCGAACCTAAGTAATCGGGAGAGCGAACCAAAGACTTGGAACTCTCTCTTTTCCATCTTGAAAGAAGGTTGTGTTTGAACTGATGACGATTACTTTAGCTTAAGAAAGATTTCTCGGACCAAAATAATCGGGAGGGCGAACCAAAGACTTGGAACACTCTCTTTTTCATCGTAAGAGAAGTTATGTGTGAAAGGATGAGGTTGAAATGATGACAATTAATTGAAGCTTAAAAAAGACTTCTCAAACTCCAAATAATCGGGAGAGCGGACCAAAGACTTGGTACACTCTCTTTTTCATCGTGAAAGGAAAGTTGTTTGAGTTGGAAATAGTTGAACGATGTCGAGTTGTTAATGTTATTTAGAGGCGTCAATTGTTCACACCCGAATAAGACAACTCGCATGTAAACAACTGAAAGCAATATCAAAGACTTGAACCTACTTTTTACACCTTGAAAAGAATTAAATAGTTGTTAATTGATTGATGGTTTGTTTCGAAAATCCGCTCGACGTTGGATCAAGGGTTTGACTCGTTATCACGTGCAAAGCGTGTTGAAAATGAAATTGTTTTAAAAAAAAAGAGACCGACTTGACTTACGCATCAAGGGTCAAGTTGTAATAGGTTGATGGCGAATGCGTATGAGCACTCGACTTACGGGTTGTTTGAAAGTGGCTCGATGATGAATCGAGAATTAGTTTGAAAATAGTTTGAATCCGCTCTAGTCCCTATGGGTGCTGTCGCTACTGCGAAAATCGGCGCTGGCTGACATAAGAGTCGCCACCGTGTGTTATTTATCCCAACGGAGGGAAAGGAAACGCTCGAAGTAAACCTCGCAAGCACACGGGAAAGGTATGGTCATCGCAACCAAAACCTGGATTCGGGAGTCGGTTACGCAAGGGGAAGGTATTAGCACCCCTCACGTCCGTCGTACTCGACGGGATCCACGCTTGGTGTTTATAAGAAAAAGGGTGTTTATCTATCTACGCTATTGGTCATTCTGAAAAGAAAAGAAAAGGACAGGACTCGACTAAACATACGCTGTTCTGGGCCTACGTACTCCCTCGTGCAATGGGAAAGTCAGAGTCAACGTAGTTCGACTACCTACATCTAGACAGGGGGAAGGTTGCTCGCCAGGACATCGCGTCCTGTGCCTACGTACTTCCACACGGCATGGAAGATCAGAGCAAACGTAGTTCGACCACCTACGACACAAGCTGTTCAAGTGTTTTTTATGAGAAAATTCACCTTAACCAAGGGTTTTCACAGTCCAGGAGGACAAAAGGTTTGGATATTTGTTCAAATCTTTTGACGGAAGAAATGAATTCACTTTTGTTTTATCCTTTATTAAGTGTTTTTCTGTTGTTTTGAGAAAGGAAAGAGACACCCTAAAACTATGGTTAAAAAAGGGGAACCTACCTAATGTTATCATGCATGGTTAACCAACCTAATGTCTATCATAACTCCTCCCCAGCAGAGAAGTTAGAGCTCCTAAGGGATCATGGCAACAGAACTAAACAGCAAACAGGAATCACTGCAAAGTAAAGAAATACTGGAAACATGCATGAATGCACCAACCAAACAAGCAAGGCACAAAGGCCACAAACCACAGAGGTAAGGGAGCTCAGCTCTACCAAATACCAGCAAGCAAAGCCACTCAATAACAATCAAGCAGAAGGAGGACCACCTCAACTTCTCATGCACACAAAGCCTATTTCTAAGATGCACCTATCTCGGAAATATCTAGATGAACCCCTAAGTCTAATGCAGCACAGCACCACACAAGTCAATCAACACAAAGAGAAGGCTAACCAGCCTGGCAAACTCCTATCCAAAAACAAGAAACTACCCCTGAGCAAGACCCTGAACAACCCTACAACAAAACCCTAATCTACCTCTGAGCAAAGCCCTATGCAAAACCCTAATCAAATCTCTAAGCAAAGCCCTAAAACAAAACCCTACACAAGAGAAATCAATCCCAGTCTTCAAGCTTCAATACAAGCTTACCAAAGAAAGGGAGCTAAGTAGGCAGACTCATAGTGCCTTCCTCAGGAAAGTACTAGGAGGCTCCTACTTAGGAATCATATCCCATGTGGCTCAACAACTGTGAACAATTTACATTCCTCCTCAGGAGAAACTAAACTCACATGAAGGCTCCAACATCATTGAATACTTGAAAAATCCTACATGAACTAAGGGAACTAAGTAAACAGGCCCATAGTGCCTTCCTCAGGAAAGTACTAGGGGGCTTCCACTTAGGAATCATATCCCATGCGGCTCAACAACTGTGAACGGTTTACATTCCTCCTTAGGAGAAACTAAACTCACATGAAGGCTCCAACATCATTGGATACTTAAGAAATCCTACATGAACTAAGGGAACTAAGTGAACAGACCCATAGTGCCTTCCTCAGGAAAATACTAGGGGGCTTCCACTTAGGAATCATATCCCATGTGGCTCAACAACTGTGATCAGTTTACATTCCTCCCCAGGAGAAACTAAACTCACATGAAGGCTCCAACATCATTAGATACTTGAGAAAGAGGTGAGAAGAAAGAATGAAAGACATCCATAGTGCCTTCCTCAGGAAAGTACCATAAATTTCCCTCAAACTTCAGGATCTCAAACCTCACAAACAGAGAGCAAGCTCCTAGACTAGGACCTCAATCCATGCATCCTTGCAAGCTCTACCAAGACTTCATCCAGCCTCCATCTTCAAGAAGAAACCACAGGCCCTCAAACCAAAAGAAACTATCTCTAAAGTTCAACCACAGTTGAACTTCAAAGTCAGAAGCCCTCAAGACTTCTCCTATTCTCAAGCTCAATCACAAATAACAGAACACCCTATAAAAATCTCCCAAAAATCTAGGGTAAACCTATATGGCTCTATGATCCCAAGATCAAATCTCAAAGCCTAAGTCAACTTCTAAGGCTACTAAACAATTCCTAACATTGAATGGTCAAGGATCAACCAGCAAGTTATGAGGTCTCTATTCTCTAACCCTAAAACAACATCTATCAATTTCTAAAAAATCTACAAAAAAATCCTATGGGGAGCATGCATTAGTCTAGTATAACATACTAAAAAACTAAAGCAAGATTCAATACCAGGCAAGAGAACTAAAATCAGCAAGGCAGACACATCACAAACCAACTATTCCATACCAATTAAAATACAAAAATGCAAATAAAAATGAAAATGCATGATCAATTCAATATTTTTGCATTATAAAATTCTAAATTGAATTAGGAACCTACAGAAAAAAGAAGGGAATTAATTGGTTCATCCTACTATTTTTTATGAATTTTTTCCTAACCTGAATGAAAACAAAGAAATATTAAAGAAAAATAAAATAGGGGGGGGGGCAAATAGCAAACGCTTCAGTTATTTATCCATTTGGGCTTACGTTAGGGGGGTGCGCCTAGCAATTGGGGCCAAGGCCCAATCCAAATCCAATCAGCATAGCCACAAACCGGGGGGGGGGGGCAACGAGCAATGAAGGGGTGCGCATAGCAGTAACGTACTGGGCCTGGCCCAACTCTAACCCTAACCCAACTATCTATCACCAAAACCAGTTTCCTTCCCCAAAACCACATTCACTGTTCACTAAGCCAAAACCCTAGCGCCGCTCTCTTCAAGCTCTCCCTCTCAAACTCCCTCTGAATCCTCTCAAAACATTCTCAAACCCTCACACATCCTGAACGAAAACTACACCCTAATCAACTATCACACATGAAATCAACCTTCATCTAACACTCTCAGATCGAAATCAAACTTCACAGTTCATGTTATAAGCACATCAACAAAGATCCAACTAAACCCTAGCCACGCACAAGTAAACAAATCGAAAGGAGGATGAACACGCGTGGAGAAATGAAGAAGGCGACGAAGGTCCTGGAACTGAAGAATATTGAAGGAATTCGCGGGGATCTTGAAGCTTTCTGGAGAACGGAAGAACTCAAAGCTTGAAGCTCTGGGGAAGAAAACGAAGAACCAAATATTGAAGGTCTTGAAAGAGATTTCGTTGAGTTCTGGAGGTTCGTGGATGGACGTTGAAGATACTTGAGAAGAAACGTGCAAGAAAAATTGGAATCGGTTGTTGAAGGTCCTTGAATCTGGAAATGTCCTAATGAAAACTATGGAGATTCGGTGAGTCTTGATGAAGGGATTATTGCTGGAGAACTGAAAGATCTCTGAAGATCTTGAAGGATATCGACGAAGATGATGATTCTGATGAATCTGCGCTTTCCGGCGAGATGCGGACGGAGGAGATCAGAGGGGATTGGAGGGGAAAACGATAAAGATCTTGAGAATCTGCAAATTTTGCAGATTCCGGCGAGCTGAGCGGCGGCCAGAGGGCATTAGGGTGGCCGGAGTTGGTTGTCACCGGGCTTGCATGGCCGGCGGGGACTTTCCCGGTGAGAATGAGGTGCAGACACGTGGTGGTTGGGTGGCAGAAGGAGAGCGCATGCGTGAAGCCACGTGTGGGGGTGGCGTGGCGCAGAGAGAGAGAGCTGGGTGGATTGAAACGTGGCAAGAGCTGGGAGAGTCTGGAGTTATGAGGTGGGGTCCCCCTGATTGAACGCGTGGCCTGGCTTTATACTTGACACTTGGCATTTTCTGGACAAAAAACAAAAATGGACTGAAAGAAAATTGGGCCTCCAAAAACTCTGAACTTGGCCCAACCGAAAATGACATAATAAACCCAACAGAATCTGAATTAAAATGAATTAAACCTGATTAAGAACTAATTAAAGACTTAAACTAGTTAACTAATGATTAGATGCTAAATGACAATTAACTAATCTAATCCTAATTGAACCTAACAACTCTAATTAAAAGATTAAAATCCTAATTAAACTATATTAAAAGGGAATCAGCTATAAAAACTCTATTAATCCTAATCAACTCTAATAAGGAGAATTAATATCTAATTAACTTCTAAAAAACTATTTAACTAATAAAAATAAAACTCTAATTGTTTCTATTTAAAATCTTACTAAATTCCTATTAAATTCCTAAAAAAATCTATACTATTTAGTAAAAACTATTAAATCCTATATTAAAACATATCTAAAACTATTAAATCCTATAAGATCTATTAAAATTCTATTAATTCCTATATCTAGATTAAAATTCTATCTAAAATTAATAAAAGAAAAATCTATTAAAAAAATCTATAAAATTCCAAAAATGATTTAAAACTATTAAAAATATTAAAAAAACCATTAAAACCTATTAAAAATTCTATAAAATTCTAAAAAATGATTTAGCTATTAAAACTATTAAAAAAATCTATTTAAATTTCGAAAAATCTATAAAACCTATTTAAAATCTACAAAAGGCTATTAAACCCTAAAAAATGCAAACAGAGGCAAATAACCAACATAAAGAGAGCACGAGACCAGATCGACGCAAACAGTAAACCCCGAGCATCAGAATATCCCAAAAACCACCATGTAAGCTGAAAACACCGAGAAGTGCACCATTTCCCAAAAATGAAACCCTGATTATCTAGACCGGATCTGAAATATCCGGTAGATGAAAACCAAGCTGTAACCCTGACACCCTCTGCCTGTGCACAAATGTCATGCATCTGATATTCGTTGCGCACACCACTGCTTGGGGAGAATTAACCAGGGAACTGATTTTCGTTGCCACAGCGGCGACTAAAACACCTATCCATCACCCTGCTTATGAAATAATCTGATATTGTCCATAGACCATCCCATTCCGAAGAAGTGAGCGTACACTGATCAGTGAGCAAAATTGTTGATCTCTCTTATCAACCTTTCGTATCCTGAAGAAACGAGCAAACGCTTAACCAAACGAGACAATGCTGATTTCACTTATCACCCTTCCGTTCGTACCTGAACGAGCATCCACTAAACTGCAAGAAAATGTTGATTTCACTTACCAACCTTCCGTTCGTACCTGAACGAGCATTCACTAATCGGCGAGAAAATGTTGATTTCACTTACCAACCTTCCGTTCGTACCTGAACGAGCATTCACTACACTGCGAGAAAATGTTGATTTCACTTATCAACCTTTCTTTCGTACCTGAACGAGCATCCCTGAGGGGACACGAGAAACTTAACCAAGCAACTCTGAGGGGACAATTCTGACGACAGCCGTCAAATACCTATTCTGGCAATAGGTATCCTGAAAACACTCCGCTGGGGAAATTGGGAACTTAACCAAGCCACTTTGATGAGAATAACCTTGTTGGAAAATAAGAGGAATTTAACCAAACAACTCCGTGGCGAATACCCTGTTGGGGGCTACGAGGAACTTAACCAAGTAACTTATTGAAGTAACACCCTGCTGGGGAACATAACTCTGCTGGGGAAACTACGGGTAACCACCCAAATATCTGCATTACCATCTTCCAATGCTGACACCACAACATCCTGAGACAGACTCAGCTGGGGGAAAAAGTGCTTGACCAAGCAAACTCTGCTAGAGGAATATGACATGACGAACACGATCACTGCGTGTCTGGCGCAACAACCCTCTTGACAGGAGGAAACACGATCACTGCGCGTCTCGGCGTTGCAAACAAAACCACGTATAGGACGAATACGATCACTGCGTATCTCTTCCGCAAAAACCCCATAACATAACGATGACCATGATCACTGCGTGCCCTGCGCCACAACTCTCTTGACAGGAGAAAACACGATCACTGCGCGTCTTGTGTCGCAAACCAAACCATAGGATGAATACGATCACTGCGTACTCCACCACAAATCCCCACAACATAATGATGACCACGATCACTGCGTGCCCTGCGCCACAACCCTCTTGACCGGAGGAAACACGATCACTGCGCGTTCTGTGCCGCAAACAAAACATACACATCTCTGCAAACCACGATCTCACTTATCGACAGAGAAAATACCTGAGGCTGGACGGGTAATCAATTCCTGCTTATGCTTCCAAATGCACATGTTTGATGATGCCGTAATGCTTCCATACTGCATGGAAATGCTACGTATTCGTGTAAAATGCAAGTGCTTATGATGCATGCTTATGCAAAGAATTACTTCAGCAAAATAAATGCTGAAGACAAACTGGATCTGCTGGGGATAACCGGAATACCACCGATACGCTTCCAACAAAATAAATGCTGGAAAGATGAACTAACTCCGCTGGGGATAACCGTCCTGCTGGGAATGTAGCTCACAAACTCAAAACTTCAAACTCTGCTGAAAAATGATCATCCTGACGAGGAAGGATCAACCTGTTGGGGAAAGAGAAAAGCAGTCCTGAAAACTGCTTTCAAAGGTATCAACACTCTGATTACGCCCTGTGGGGATACTTCATCCTGCTATCACTGAGCTGGGGATTGACCGGTGTGCTTTGATTCGCACTACACAGGAAACTCTTTGGGGAAGTTAATCATATCCGTCTCGACCCTTGCTGGGGAGGACTCTGCTCTGCTTGATAAGCTAATTCTGAACTACTGAAGATACATTGATCTTTTCCTTTGACGCAATCTCCACTCTCCTAGGGAGACAACATTCAATTTTACCTGGGGCGACTTCACTGGGGAAAGACACAACATTCATCCTCTGGAGAGGGTACTAGCCTGCCATGGACTCTGGCGGGGAACTTTGCGAGCTTTTGAATACCTGCAAAAGTCAACAAGCAAACACAAGACAATCTATGCAAAAAGAAACATCTTGGTAATCACCCATGACAACCATTCAGGTAATTTCCGGTTTTAACAATCATCGGCCGAGGCCCGCCTGTTTACACACATGTAAGTTTATCAAAACATCGGCGTTTTTTACAAACAAAACTGTAAAAGTTAAAACCAAAGTCACACACCACGCTGAATAACACACTTTATTGATAACGGCCTGAAAATAGGCAAGATTTGTACATCGGATGCAACTCCTGAAAAGAGGTAGCCACACATAAACAAAATGCAGAAATGTACAAAGATACAGAATAAAATTTGTACACATGTCGGCAACGTGTTACAGACGAACACCATGAACCGATCCTCCTATGACTCGCCGGGCTCTGACGCTTTCCTGATCTCTGTCTTCGGAAGAGATTGCTTTGGATAGTCGACCCCCGGATGCTCCCAAACCACTAAACAATCAAACTTGGACCGCAGTCATTTGCTTCTCAAATCCCTAACTTTTGCGTGAATCGCCCTTTACGGGTTTTCAATTCACCGGGATACCCCTTTTTGCCGAAGCCGCCCAGTGTAGGTTTTCAACTTCGCGGGTGTACATTTTTTCCATTTTATCCCTAACTTTTGCCCGAACCTTTTTATTCTGTTTTTTGGTTCGCCTGGATGCCCCATTTTTGCCTGGACTCTCTTTTTACTGTCCAACGGGTCAATTTTTAAGCAAAGTATTTTTTGACTGCGTCCGAGTTCACAGGGGACGAAAAGTCTTCACCATCCATGGTGGATAACAATAAGGCTCCTCCGGAGAAGACCTTTCTCACGACGTATGGACCTTCGTAATTGGGAGTCCATTTGCCCCTGTGATCCGATTGCGGTGGGAGAATCTTCTTCAGCACAAGATCACCCGTCTGAAAGCTTTGAGGTCGAATCTTCTTGTCGAACGCTTTCTTCATCCGGCTCTGATACAGCCTACCATGTGCAATGGATGCCAGTCTCTTCTCATCTATCAAGCTCAGCTGATTCAATCTACTTCTCACCCATTCTGCCTCATCAAGCTGAACATCAAGCAAAACCCTCAAAGATGGTATCTCAACCTCCAATGGCGGGACTGCCTCCATGCCATATACCAGTGAGAACGGTGTTGCCCCGGTTGATGTACGCACCGTCGTGCGATAACCGTGCAACGCAAACGGCAACATCTCATGCCAATCCTTACACGTTACCACCATCTTCTGAACAATCTTCTTTATGTTCTTGTTGGCCGCTTCAACAGCGCCATTCATCTTGGGTCTGTACGGAGATGAATTATGATGCTCGATCTTAAACTCCCGACAAAGATCCCTCATCATCTTATTGTTCAGATTCGAACCATTATCAGTAATGATCCGTTCAGGAATACCGTATCTGCAAATTATATCCTTCTTGATAAATCTGGCCACCACCTGTTTCGTCACATTGGCATAAGATGCTGCTTCCACCCACTTGGTGAAGTAATCAATCGCGACCAGTATGAAGCGATTCCCATTAGAAGCAGTAGGCTCAATCTTGCCAATCATATCGATTCCCCACATGGAGAAAGGCCACGGAGAAGCCATAACATTCAGTGGACTGGGTGGCACATGGATCTTATCAGCATAGATCTGGCACTTGTGACACCGCTTGGCGAACTTGAAACAGTCCGTTTCCATCGTTAACCAATAATACCTCGCCCGCAACAACTTTCGGGTCATAGCATGCCCACCAACATGTGTACCAAAAGTTCCTTCATGGACCTCTTCCATGAGTAAATTGGCTTCCTTCTCGTCTACACACCGGAGGAGTACCAAATCGTGGTTCCTTCTATACAGAACGCCGTCGGGATTCAGATAGAAGTTGCCTGCTAATCTCCTTAGAGTCTTCTGATCACGACTGGATGCCCCAGCCGGATATTCCTTGTTCTTCAGGAAATTCTGTATGTCGAAATACCAAGGTTTACCGTCAGATGCTTCATCAATTGCAAACACAAAGGCCGACCTATCAAGGCGAGATATGACAATCATGGGAGCCTCGTTCTAGTAGTTGACCTTATACATCGAGGATAATGTTGCAAGGGCGTCTGCCATTTGATTCTCCGTCCGGGGTACATGACGAAACTCCACCTTATCAAAGAAGGGTAACAACCTTCTCGCATAATTCATGTACGGTACCAGATTAGGTTAGCGTGTCTCCCACTATCCTTTAATCTGATTCACAACCAATGCTGAATCCCCATATACGTCCAGATTCTTGATCCTCAGATCAATAGCCTCCTCTAACCCCATAATACAAGCTTCGTACTCGGCTTCATTATTCGTCACTGGAAAAGTCAATCTGGCTGTGAACGGGATGTGCGACCCATGGGGAGTTGTAATGATTGCCCCAATCCCGCTACCGTACGAATTGACAGCCCCATCAAAAATTAATTGCCACTGGGAACTCCGCTCAGGACCTTCACCAAGCAACGACTCATCACAATCTTTAGCTTTTAAGTACATTATGTCCTCATCAGGAAACTCAAACTTCATAGGCTGATAATCCTCAATTGGCTGTTTGGCGAGATATTCGGACAGAACACTTCCCTTAATGGCCTTCTGGGAAACATACTGGATATCGTATTCTGTCAATACCATTTGCCATCTAGCAATCCTTCCAGAGAGCGCTTGCTTTTCAAACACATATTTGATCGGATCCATCTTCGATATCAGCATGGTTGTATGGTCCAGCATATACTGTCTTAGACATTTGGCAGCCCACGCCAATGCACAACACGTCTTTTCGAGCATAGAGTATCGAGATTCACAATCCGTGAACTTTTTACTCAAGTAGTAAATTGCATGCTCTTTCCTCCCTGTCTCGTCATGTTGACCGAGAACACAACCCATACTGTTCTCAAGAACCGTCAGATACATAATCAGTGGTCGTCCTGCTACTGGGGGTATTAACACCGGAGGTTCCTGCAAGTATTCTTTTATCTTTTCAAATGCCCTTTGGCAATTGTCGTTCCAGACCACCGCTTGATCTTTCTTTAACAGTTTGAACAAAGGTTCACACGTGGTCGTTAGGTGAGAGATGAACCTAGCAATGTAGTTCAACCTCCCTAAGAATCCACGGACTTCTTTTTCTGTCCTCGGTGCTGGCATCTCTTGTATTGCTTTTATTTTTGCCGGATCGACCTCGATTCCTTTCTTGCTCACAATGAACCCCAGTAGCTTCCCGGACCTCACTCCGAAGGTACACTTGTTAGGATTCAGCCTCAGCCTGAACTTCCTCAGCCTCTTGAACAACTCCAGCAGATTAACCAGATGTTCTTCCTCCGTTTGCGACTTGGCAATCATGTCATCGACATACACCTCAATCTCTTTGTGCATCATGTCGTGAAAAAGCGTTGTCATGGCCCGCTGGTACGTTGCCCCAGCATTTTTCAAACCAAAGGGCATCACCTTATAACAGAAGGTCCCCCACGGGGTGATAAAGGTCGTTTTTTCCATATCCTCCTGATGCGTGTTTTTCGCAAGTGTACGAATCACGTCAAAGTAATATAAAAGATTATCGAATCCACAGAGACCAAGTGTCAATCTATCGTACCTGTTGTTATGGTGTTTATCTAAGGCAACTATTTTTATGGGTTTTAGTAAGGGTGCAATGGTAAATAAAATTATAATTTTAAATAATAAATAAAAGACAGGCTCGAATGTAATTCACGTAATCAATGATAATCCAGTACTTGTTAATGGAACTACTTATGGGCAATGTTTTCTCCTTTGAAAAGAACTAATTTAACAGGAACTGTCGCTTTCGCGTATTCAGAACCGAGTTGTACTCTCTAATCAACCCCTCCTATTGTCACGGATAAAAAGGTGCGTACTGCGTTAGAGTAGTAAACCTATTTTTAAGAAATATAGTTTCTTAACAAAGTTGAAAAGTATTTTAACCTGGACTTCTTAGCAAAAAGAGGTTCTTATGAACCAGACTCTAAATCTCATAACGCGTCCGAAAATCGTTTTAAAATCTCTTTTCTTTTTAATCTAAAAACTCCTAATGAACTATACAAAGCGCTTTTGGCTGTTTTTGAAATAGTTAAAAACAATTACTTGAATTGAAAGATAAAATAGCCCTTAGGTGTTTCCACGAACAATTATACTGATTACTGGTTTAATTACGATCCTTACATTCTAACCTTTATGGGATTAGTTAGACATGATAAAGTAAATATTCTTTTTATAGTTTTTCATATGAGTAATTTAAAGCGAGTGCGGGAAGTAAACAAAGTAAATGTGCGAGTGCGGGAAATAAACAAAGTAAATGTGCGAGTGCGGGAAATAAACAAAGTAAAGTGCGAGAAAATAAATAAAAGTAAAGCAATGCGGAAAAATAAAATACTAACTGGAATTAAAATGGCGGCAGGATTAACTTCCTCCAGAGTGCTCCAAAACTCGAACCACAGACAGATTACAGACTCGATCACTCGATTGCAGAGGCACCCCGATGTGGAATGGCAACTGCTTTATAACTGATATATGCCTAGAGAATTCTAATTCTGGATGAAGAAAAACGAAAATCTAAGGTCCTATTTATAGTAAAAACTGAAAGCATGAAATGACCGGGACGCCCCTCCACTAAAAAGTGGAGGTCATGAAATTTTGCCTTGTGGCGCCCGCCACAAGGTCATGGCGCCCGCCACGGTCCCTACAGGGGATGATGGAGTGGGGATCGTGGGTCTTGGAGGTTGAGGAGTGGTCTTGAGACGTGGCCACGTCATGGCTAACCCCATGGCGCCCGCCACAGTGGGTGCTGCAAGTGCAAAATGCTGAATTTCTAGGTTTTCGTCCGTTTTCACTCCTTTTTCGCTCCTTTTCCCGATTCAAGCTCCGATTATTATAAAAACCTGAAAACATAAGAAAACAAAGCAATAACAAAGCAAAACAACAATAAAAGCTAAGAATGCATGCGAAATCGGAGTCAGAAATACGGTGAATTTTAGTGTGATCAAATCCTCCCACACTTAAACCTCTGCTTGTCCTCAAGCAAACATTAAAGCTTAAGAAAATATGGTGTCAACACTTGTCTTTGGGCTAAAGGGATTCTAAGTTCAAGTCAGGATGCAGTGACAGATACTAACTAAGTGAACCAAGGGTACCATAGTAACACAAACACAAACTTCAATCCTATATTAACCACTCCATGTCATCCCACGATACCTAGGCCTATCTTCTCATCTTTTTGTGTCCTTTTCATTCAGGCGCAATCACATTAAGCCCGTTATCCGTACATGCTTCATAGTAGAGTGACCGGTTAGTGATTCTGATCCATAACATAAGGTTTCTGGCACATAAGCATGTGTAAACCTGTTTTTATTTCGCCTAAATGTAGCTGCGGGGGATCGGATCGTAATCCGCCCTACCAAGTTCAGTGCCAGATACCTCTGAACCAACTAACAATAGGTGACTTGCAATTTTTTTTCTTTTTGTGGCAAAAATTTTTTTTCTTCTCTTTTTTCGATTTAAATGACTTTGTGAGGGTCACCTATACCAGAGTTTGCCTTTTTTTTTTTTTTTTTTTTTTATTAGCACTGGATCATTCACTTATATTCATCGGCCCCCTACGTAGAGTATGCTTAGGCCGGAGCTGACTGCTAAAATAAACTACTTAGGACAATTTTTTGAATGATAGTAAAGGCCATGGTGGTGGGGTTTAGGAGTGATTCCTATATTCAAGAGGTCTATGGTGCTAAAATGGTTCTGATGTTTCAAAAAGTTGACCTAAGTCACCACATCCTAATCTAAACCTGTCTCAAAGCCCAAAAAACATGTGAAACAACATTGTTTTCTTTTTAAAAATTTTCTGGTAAGGCTAAGGAAATGGGAAAAAAATGAAGATGAACTAAAAAGACACTATACTGGTGACTCGTCAGACTCATGCATTATCTAAGAAAAATAAATTACTGAAAAGGGAAATAACTGAAAGGAAATTAACTAAAAAGGGAAATAACAGAAAGCAATAAAATCCCCTCCCACACTTAAATCGAACATTGTCCCCAATGTTTCGAAATAAGATAAGGGGGTAACCTGGAAAAAGACTACTGAGGAGGGGCACTGGTGCCTTCGCCGTCCTGATGTGATGGTCTGGAACGACGGGATCTACTACGATGCTGGTCCCTCCGGTCGAGTCGTGCTGATAAAGCAGCCTGAGCACTCCGGACCTCTCGAAGGTTACCCAAGATGGAACCCTGAGTAGCCTCTACAAGCTGGTAGTGTCGGCTGTTGAACTCTCTCTGACGGTTCTGCTCTAATGAAATATCGTTCAAGGTACGGCAAACGTTGCTATAAGCACGATCCGAAACCAATCGCGATTGTTGCATGAAGCTCATATTGTTCGTCAGCTGCTGTGAAATAGTAGAGAGAAGGCCATCACGCCTTTCTTCTCTAGCTGTCATATCACGCCACATCTCCTCGGTGACAAAGAATCCAGGAGCAGTACCTGCAACAGGGTTAGAGGAAGATGGTGCAGTGTGTGGCTGTGAAGGACGATGGGGGGACATGTGAGGGATGGGAGACTGCTCTCTCCGATCATACTCATCATCAGTGTCATGTGCCTCCCCATCGGGAATATTAGGAGGAAGTGGACCCAAAACACGTGGAGCATTAAGATCATAGGTCCAGTTCCTTTCATCGCGTACATCAGTACGTCTACTGCATGGTAAAGCAACAGATGGGATAGCTACCCCATGAACCATCAACTCATAACCACCTTCTCTCCTTGTTCGACACAATTTCATGTCTTTCAGAAATTTCAAATTAATTGTGCGAGGAGGTAGTGGTTCAAGTGTAGCTATCTCATCATTCAGGCCAAGAGCCCGAGCAATAGACGTAACAAGCCCTCCAAAAACAATCGGTCATGTTTTATTAGTAAATAAAGTCATGTGGGCAAGCATAAACGGGACCGGATTGATGTGGGTTCTAGTGAGGCATCCTTGCAAAAATAGGAGTTCACGAGCATTAACCTTGTTTGGACTTTCCCGGCCAAAAATAGTACATGCCAAAAGAAGTCTAAAAACTCTTATGGCCGGGTTGTGAATGGTCGACGCAAGTATCCCTTCGAAAGAATTAATTGAAGTACTTGAAAGCCTTGGCCAGAAGGTAAATACCTCGGCCGACCATTCAGCATCCAAAGGTGCCTCACAAATCGAACCTTCCCTATGAGGGATTCCTAACAAATCTGCTAGCTCATTGGTACTGAATTCATATTCAATTCCAAACAGTCTAAAAATAACAGTACCGACAGTGCTAGCTGTGTTAGGACTGACAGTGTATATCAAAGAACTCAAAAACTCAGTTGTCAGCCTCTCATAGGTAGGTTCCTGATTAATGAAAATATTATGCAAGCCTAGAAATTCTAATAAATTAAAAACACTATGATAAATACCCAAAGCATACAGACAGTTATCGTCGACGTACCTAGTCGAGAGGAATTCTCGACTTTGAAGCCTCTGAATAATTTTCCGTTGCCTTTCGCCCGGTCTTCCATCACGAAGAATAAATCCGTTGAACTCCATTGTTGAAAAGCTCCTTAGGTAGTGAAAATAGTAGAAAAGTGGTTTATGAGGGGAATGATAAAGTTTTGATTTTTTTGGTTTTTTGATGGATGAAAATGGAAATGGATGTTGGATATGTTTTATGGATGGAGGGTATTTTGGAAATGGGGGAGCTTTAATGGGGTTCAAGGAGGATTTGGAAGGTTGGAAAAAAATGGGTTTTTGGTGAAGAAAGGGATGAAAATGGTGGAAATGGGGATTGAATCCCGTATTTGTTTCCTATGGCGCCCGCCACAAGGCCAATTCCTGGGCCTTGTGGTTTTGGATCCTCCTTTGGGCCTTCCTTGCACCTTTGTCTTCCGGGGGGTCTGAATAGCGTTTTCTTCTTCTTTTCAAGGCATTGGCTTGCATATTTTTGTCTTATATATTTTTTTCTTTGCACGACAAAAATAAAATAATTAAAAATCAAAAAAGAAAAAGAAAAATAAAAATTAGTGCATAATATGTATATATATAAGGAATTCAAAGTGCATGAAAATATAAAAGCTGCAATAAAGTAAAATATGTCTGGAAATGCGATAAATAAAACGAAGTTAAATACTAGGGTAGTGCTGTCAGGGTGGAATGAGTCATGTGGTAGGTTTCTTATCCTGGCTTGATCCACGAATCTCAGCTATCTCCCTCCGAAGCTCGTCGATCGCCTGATGTAGAGCATCGGTCTCTGAGGCATGAGTGAGATCAGAAACCTGCATCTGTAACTCTAAGTCTGCCACTTCCTGCTTGAGCAGGGCAGTCTCCTTGCGGAGCTCATAAATCTGTGTTTGTAGGTCGGGTGGCTGCAGAGACATATTGTTAGACATAACAGTGATTCGGGGAGTAAGAGGTGTAGGAGTGTACTCAGCGGCGGGAGGCGATTTCGGCTCTTCGACAGTCTCTCCATAACCCTCTAGAGCATAACTCCAATTGGCAGGATCATGGACACTGGTCATCCGCGGATCTGGTAATGTAAAGTAGTGTATCGCTTCACCGTCGATCAGCAATCTAAACATGTTGGGCTCAAAAGAAGCCCTCCTCATCAGTCCTCTATCAAGACAAAAATCAATATCCAGGGTGGTGTAGCAGCAGAAGGTCCTGAGGTGCAATAGCTTGCGAGACAAACCCAATGCAGTAGCAATCTGTGTAACAATCCCACCGACATGGATGATTCCTACTGATGATCTGAGAAAACTGGGTAGAAGGATCTTGGCTCCCTCCGCCTGATATTTTAGTCCAAAACTTTTCCACTTCTCTGCTCATAAAATTCCCTATCGGAGTCTCTGGAATAGCATCAGGAGTAGTCTGGAAACCTAGTAAATCACCAAACCCTCTGTGAGAGAATGAGTAGTCAATCCCGAACAACCTGAAAACAGCGAGTCCATCGGGTCCAGCCCAAGGGTCATGATGAAACGAGCTGAGGAACTCAAGAGTCAAGTTCCTATAAGTGTTGTTCCTGTCGTCAAACTGGTCCCACTGGAGTTGATGGCATAAAAATCTGACGCTTGGCTCTATCCCCAAGGCATCCATGCAGTCATGGTCAGGGTACCTGGTAGGAGCCATAGGGCGTCTCATGTGAACATAGTAACGCTCTCTCTGTGCATCATCTCTAAAGGCCACGTGCATGTCATCAGGGTTCTGCATTCTGTACAAGGTTAGCAAACAAGTCCTGAAAGCACATAAAACATTCAATCGTGAGTCCTGACATAATAAAAAGTACAAAAATAAGAAAAACCATGGGTTGCCTCCCATGCAGCGCTTGTTTAACGTCATTAGCTCGACGACCGATATTTAAACATCATTGGAAGGATATGGTGGATCACTCAGAGTATGACAGGTGTATGTTGTTGGAATGTCACCTCCTTCGTAGGGCTTCAACCTCTGTCCATTGACTATGAACGGTTTACATGTTTGGTTCTTGATTTCAATAGCACCGGATCTCAGGATCTTAGATACTTCGAAAGGGCCAGTCCATCTCGAACGGAGTTTACCTGGAAATAGTCGTAGCCTAGAATCGAACAGGAGAACAGGATCGCCTATTTTGAAGTCTCTTCTTATGATTCTTTTGTCATGCCAAGCTTTTGTTTTTTCTTTGTATATGATGGCATTTTCGTAGGCAGATTGTCTGAGCTCTTCTAATTTGTGGATATCAAGGATACGTTTCTCACCAGCTGTCAAGTAATCCAAATTCAAAGTTTTGATGGCCCAATAGGCCTTATGCTCCAACTCAAATGGTAAGTGACATGATTTTCCATAGACCAGTTGATAAGGGGTTGTTCCTATAGGAGTTTTGAAGGCGGTTCTATAGGCCCATAATGCTTCTTGAAGTTTCTGCGACCAATCTTTTCTAGATATAGAGACAGTCTTCTCGAGGATTTGTTTTATCTCCCTATTAGATACTTCCACTTGTCCATTGGTCTGTGGGTGGTATGGTGTTGCTACTCTATGCTTAACTCCATACTTGCTTAAAAGTTTATCAAATATTCTCGATATGAAGTGTGATCCTCCATCACTTATGACTAAACGGGGTGTTCCAAACCTGGGAAATATATAATTCTTGAATAATTTGATGACTACTCTGGTGTCGTTCGTGGGTGCGGCGATAGCTTCAATCCATTTAGACACGTAGTCAACAGCTACTAATATGTACTGATTTCCAAAAGATGGTGGGAACGGTCCCATAAAGTCTATACCCCATACGTCGAAGAGTTCTACTTCTTGGATATTTCTTAACGGCATTTCATTACGTCTTGAAATATTTCCTGTGCGTTGGCATCTGTCACACTTGACAATGAAAGCATGGACATCACGCCACATAGTAGGCCAGAATAGGCCAGCTTGAAGAATCTTGGCGTAGGTCTTAGATGTGCTTGCATGTCCACCATAGGGTGCAGAGTGACAATGCTCAATTATATTATTTACCTCTTCTTCTGGAACACAACGGCGGAAAATGCCATCTTTACCTCTCTTGAAAAGAAATGGATCGTCCCAATAGAAGTTTCTCACATCACTATAGAACTTCTTCTTCTGGTGGTAGTTTAGATCAGGGGGTATGATGTCAGCGGCTAGGTAATTAACAAAATCTGCATACCAAGGTACATTGCTTATAGCTAAGGATTTATGAAATTGCTCATGAGGGTCTGGGTTATCATCTTCAATGGTTTCTAGTTGGGCTATCAGTCTATCGTAGGCAAAATCGTCATTTATGGGTACTGGATCAGGTTTCAGGTATTCTAGCCTAGATAGGTGATCAGCTACCACATTATCAGTGCCTTTCTTGTCACGGATATCCAAATCAAACTCTTGTAATAATAGAATCCATCGAAGTAACCTAGGCTTGGCATCCTTTTTGCTTAGTAAGTAACGAATGGCAGCATGGTCGGTGTAAACTATAATCTTGGCTCCTACTAGATAAGATCTAAATTTGTCTATTGCAAAAACTACAGCTAGGAGCTCTTTTTCGGTTGTTGCGTAGTTGAGCTGTGCAGCGTCTAGGGTTCTACTGGCATAATAAATCACATGTAACTTCTTATCTTTTCTCTGACCTAGAACGGCTCCAACAGCATAATCACTGGCGTCACACATTATCTCAAACGGTTCCGACCAATCAGGGGGTTTCATTATAGGTGCTGAAATCAGAGCTTGCTTCAGAAGATTAAATGCTTCAGTACATTTTTCATCGAAGATGAACTCAGCATCTTTCATTAAAAGACCAGTTAAGGGCTTTGTTATTTTGGAGAAATCCTTGATAAAACGTCGGTAAAATCCGGCATGTCCAAGAAAACTTCTTATCTCCCTGATAGTCTTCGGCGGTTTTAGATTCTCTATGACCTCTATTTTTGCTTTATCTACCTCTATACCTTTTTCGGAAACTATATGTCCTAAAACAATCCCTTCGGTGACCATGAAATGACATTTTTCCCAATTTAGCACAAGGTTTACCTCCACACATCTCTCCAGGATTTTCTCAAGGTTGACAAGACAATTTTTGAAATCTGACCCACAAACTGAGAAATCGTCCATAAATACTTCCATGATTCCATCCAAATAATCAGCAAAGATAGACATCATGCAGCGTTGGAAAGTTGCAGGAGCATTACAAAGTCCAAAAGGCATTCTTCTATAGGCAAAGGTTCCAACTGGGCATGTAAAGGTAGTTTTTTCTTGATCTTCGGGGTGAATAGGTATTTGGAAGAATCCTGAATATCCATCTAAATAACAAAAGTAAGAGTGTCTGGCCAGGCGCTCCAACATTTGGTCTATGAATGGTAATGGGAAATGGTCCTTCCTAGTTGCTTTATTTAATTTTCTATAATCTATGCACATACGCCAACCTCCATCAGTTCTTTTTGCTACAGGTTCGCCCTTCTCGTTTTGCACGACTGTGATGCCTCCCTTTTTAGGTACTACATGCACAGGACTCACCCATTTACTGTCCGAGATCTGATATATTATACCTGCCTCTAGTAACTTAAGAACTTCAGTCTTAACTACAGTACTCATTATAGGATTTATTCTACGTTGGTGTTCTCTAGAAGGTTTTGAATCTTCTTCAAGCAAAATCCGATGCATGCACACAGATGGGCTTATTCCTTTTAGATCAGAGATCTTATATCCTAAGGCTGAGGGGTACCTACGTAAAACTTCTAATAATTGATCGGTTTCTTCTTGGTTTAAGGTAGCACTGACTATAACTGGACGGTTCATATCTTCATCAAGAAATTCATATCTCAGGTTTTTAGGCAGTTCCTTAAGTTTTACGGTCGGTTTTATAGGGCAAGGCATAGGATCTGGGGTTAGAGATAAACATTCGTGAAGGTTATCATCAATGTAGGGTGTTTTATAATTGTCATCTTCCAAAATAAGGGTTGATGGCAATTTTATAGATTCAGTTTCTTCTTCTTGTTCTAATTCCCTAATACATTCTTCGATGATATCTAAGGCATAACAAGAATCTCCTATCACAGGTGCCATAAGAAATTTTGACAATATAAATTCTATCTTCTGGCCACCTACCTCAAAAGTTAGTTTTCCCTTTTTAACATCTATTACGGCTCCAGCAGTCGATAAGAACGGTCTACCTAGGAGGATTGGTATGTCGTCATCTTCTTTAATGTCCATGACAACAAAATCAGTAGGTATAAACAGCTGACCTATCCTAACAGGGACGTCTTCAAGTATGCCTATAGGGTATTTAACGGATCTATCGGCTAATTGAAGTGACATCTTAGTAGGTTGTAATTCTCCTAAGTTTAATCTCTCACAAACTGCTAAAGGCATTAAGCTCACACTAGCTCCTAAGTCTAGAAAAGCTTTTTCGATGACATGATTCCCCAAAACACAAGGAATGGAAAAATTTCCGGGATCTTTATCTTTCTTTGCTAACCTATTTTCGGAAATAGAATTACATTCCACGGGTTTCGGATCTTCGAGTCTACGTTTATTTGTAAGTATGTCTTTGAGAAACTTAGCATAAGAAGGTATTTGGGTGATGGCTTCTGTAAAGGGGATTTCTACGTGAAGTTTTTCTATAACCTTAACGAATTTTTGATATTGATTATCGATTTGGGTTTTCTTTAATCTTTGAGGGTAAGGTATTGGTGGTTTGTATGGCGGTGGCGGTACATAGGTTTTATTTTTAGGTTCTTCTCCTTTTTCTTGACTTTCCGGGGTTTCAGGCTTCTCTGGTTCCTTTTCCTCATTCCTCTCAGAAGTTTCGGGCTCACTTAATCTAGGGTTTAAAGGTTCCTTATAAGCGGTTCCACTTCGTAGAGTAATGGCATTAGCTTGCCCTTTCGGGTTTTGTTGAGGTTGTCCAGGGAACTGCCCTCCAGGTGTAGTCTGTGGGGCTTGGTTTAACGCTACCTGAGAGATCTGGGTTTCAAGCATCTTATTATGAGTAATAATTTGATCAACCTTGGTTCCTAACTTGGTAATTAGTTCGTTAACATGGACGTTATGGTTCATGAACTCTTTGTTTTGTTGTTTTTGAGCAACGATAAAATCTTTTACAACTTCCTCAAAGCTCGGGCTAGGTGGTACAGGTTGCATAGGTTGATTTGTTCTAGGGGCTTGGTAACCTTGTTGTCTCGGAGGTGCGGTATTTTGGATAGGGTTATTATTTTTGTAGGAGAAGTTTGGGTGATTCCTCCATCCAGGGTTATATGTGTTTGAAAATGGGTTCCCTTGGGTATAGTTCACTTGCTCAGTGTTGGTTTCATTCAACAGATTGCATTCGGCGGATTGGTGTCCTTGCGTTCCACATATCTCACAATTCGGCGAAACTGCGGCAACAGTATTCGGAGTTGTACACATATGTTCGACTCTAAGGGCCAACACGTCCATTTTAGCCTGCATCATGTCTATAGAGCTTAGCTCATGTATTCCTCCTTGGGCTTCCTTCTTTTCCACTGTCGCTCGTTCTACTCCCCATGATTGATGGTTTTGGGCCATATCCTCGATAAGGGCACTAGCTTCAGGGTAAGGTTTGTTCATCAGTGCGCCACCAGCGGCAGCGTCGATGGTCATTTTAGTGTTATAAAGAAGTCCATTATAGAAGGTTTGGATGATTAGCCAATTCTCTAGGCCATGGTGTGGGCATGCTCTTAATAGTTCTTTATATCTCTCCCAGGCTTCGAACAACGACTCTCCTTGGTGTTGGGTAAATCTAGTTATTAGGTTTCGAAGAAGAGCGGTCTTACTTGGGGGAAAATATCTAGCAAGGAAAACTTTTCTAAGGTCATCCCAAGTTGTTATTGAATTGGGTGGAAGGGAATCTAACCATGATAGAGCTTTATCTCTGAGGGAAAAGGGAAATAATCTTAAGCGTATTGCCTCAGGAGAAGCTCCATTGGTTTTAAAGGTGTCTGCTAATTGAAGAAAGTTTTTTAAATGTTGGTTCGGGTTATCAGTAGCGAGACCTGCGAATTGTCTCTGTTGCACTAATTGTAGCAGGGATGGCTTAAGTTCAAAATTATTGGCTGGGATAGCGGGGTTTACTATACTGGAACTAGGTTCCTCGTTTGATGGTTGGGCGAAGTCCTTAAGAGGTCTTCGATTTTGATCTTCGGCCATAGCTCTCCTATTCCTATGGAAAAATAAACGTGCGCGAGCGTAACGTTCAGGTTCAGCTAGAGGGTCTACTAAACTTCCGGCACTGCGAGTCTTTCGCATTGACCGGTGGGTAACAACCTTAGTCTAAACGGTATAACTACAGGGTAATGAAATTTGACGATATTGGTCCCCGGCAACGGCGCCAAAAACTTGATGCGTGTTTTTCGCAAGTGTACGAATCACGTCAAAGTAATATAAAAGATTATCGAATCCACAGAGACCAAGTGTCAATCTATCGTACCTGTTGTTATGGTGTTTATCTAAGGCAACTATTTTTATGGGTTTTAGTAAGGGTGCAATGGTAAATAAAATTATAATTTTAAATAATAAATAAAAGACAGGCTCGAATGTAATTCACGTAATCAATGATAATCCAGTACTTGTTAATGGAACTACTTATGGGCAATGTTTTCTCCTTTGAAAAGAACTAATTTAACAGGAACTGTCGCTTTCGCGTATTCAGAACCGAGTTGTACTCTCTAATCAACCCCTCCTATTGTCACGGATAAAAATGTGCGTACTGCGTTAGAGTAGTAAACCTATTTTTAAGAAATATAGTTTCTTAACAAAGTTGAAAAGTATTTTAACCTGGACTTCTTAGCAAAAAGAGGTTCTTATGAACCAGACTCTAAATCTCATAACGCGTCCGAAAATCGTTTTAAAATCTCTTTTCTTTTTAATCTAAAAACTCCTAATGAACTATACAAAGCGCTTTTGGCTGTTTTTGAAATAGTTAAAAACAATTACTTGAATTGAAAGATAAAATAGCCCTTAGGTGTTTCCACGAACAATTATACTGATTACTGGTTTAATTACGATCCTTACATTCTAACCTTTATGGGATTAGTTAGACATGATAAAGTAAATATTCTTTTTATAGTTTTTCATATGAGTAATTTAAAGCGAGTGCGGGAAGTAAACAAAGTAAATGTGCGAGTGCGGGAAATAAACAAAGTAAATGTGCGAGTGCGGGAAATAAACAAAGTAAATGTGCGAGTGCGGGAAATAAACAAAGTAAATGTGCGAGTGCGGGAAATAAACAAAGTAAAGTGCGAGAAAATAAATAAAAGTAAAGCAATGCGGAAAAATAAAATACTAACTGGAATTAAAATGGCGGCAGGATTAACTTCCTCCAGAGTGCTCCAAAACTCGAACCACAGACAGATTACAGACTCGATCACTCGATTGCAGAGGCACCCCGATGTGGAATGGCAACTGCTTTATAACTGGTATATGCCTAGAGAATTCTAATTCTGGATGAAGAAAAACGAAAATCTAAGGTCCTATTTATAGTAAAAACTGAAAGCATGAAATGACCGGGACGCCCCTCCACTAAAAAGTGGAGGTTATGAAATTTTGCCTTGTGGCGCCCGCCACAAGGTCATGGCGCCCGCCACGGTCCCTACAGGGGATGATGGAGTGGGGATCGTGGGTCTTGGAGGTTGAGGAGTGGTCTTGAGACGTGGCCACGTCATGGCTAACCCCATGGCGCCCGCCACAGTGGGTGCCGCAAGTGCAAAATGCTGAATTTCTAGGTTTTCGTCCGTTTTCACTCCTTTTTCGCTCCTTTTCCCGATTCAAGCTCCGATTATTATAAAAACCTGAAAACATAAGAAAACAAAGCAATAACAAAGCAAAACAACAATAAAAGCTAAGAATGCATGCGAAATCGGAGTCAGAAATACGGTGAATTTTAGTGTGATCACCTCCGAAGCCATTTTGATCTGGTTGTACCCCGAAAATCCATCCATGAAAGAGAATACCGAAAACTGAGTTGTGTTGTCAACTAACACGTTAATATGCGGCAGCGGGAAATCATCTTTCGGACTCGCTTTGTTTAGATCCCTATAATCAACACACATTCGAACCTTGCCATCTTTCTTTGGCACAGGCACGATATTAGCGACCCAAGTGGGATAAGTGGTGACAGCCAGGAATCCAGCATCCCATTGCTTCTGCACTTCTTCCTTTATCTTTACAGCCATGTCAGGATGAGTCCTTCTGAGTTTCTGCTTCACCGGTGGGCAATCTTCCCTCAATGGCAGACGATGAACGACCATGTCAGTATCCAAACCCGGCATGTCCTCGTAGGACCAAGCAAATATATCACTGTATTCGCGCAGCATCTCAATAAGCTCTTGCTTGACGTCAACCTGCAACGCGGCCCCTATACGGATATTCCTGACGCATTCTTCAGACCCTAAATTGACAACATCAATCTCTTCCTGGTGAGGCAGAATGACCCTCTCCTCTTGCTTCAACAACCGACTCAGCTCTTCTGGTAAGTCACTATCCTCAACAATCTCCTCCTCAGCTTGGAAGATCGGATGCTCGAAGTCTAAACGAGTCATAGGAAGTCTTTGGTCGATGTCATCTTAAAATTCATGAATCCTGCGAGGGAAACGGTTAAGTGCTTCAAAAATGATGTACAAGCAAAATGCATAACCACGCTGCCATTTTATTGAAAAATAAAAACAGAAAGAAAAGGATCACAACATTTGAATGTAAAAAACGTCGTCATTTATTGATCATGCGACCATACAGGTAAACAGTTAGGCCCTAAGACAAGATCAACGATGCCCCGGGCAAGGCATGTGATCATACAATGATTGAAAAAACAACGCATTACTGTTTGGTGACTTGGATGACGTCCTGGATGGACCAGTTGCATAGACTTTGCCCTGGCGTGTTGGGTCGAATCCATGCGTCCATTTCGCAGTCGCTATCCACTTCCTCCGTATCAGACACGACATTAATCCTTTCGAAGCTAACTCCTCCGGGCGTGAACACCACAGGTCCCTTGTACTTAGCCGCACTCTGTGAGGGAGATGGACGGTACCCCAAGCCATACCTATCTTGCTTCACTGGTATGTCCAGAACCTGCCCCCACTTCTGAATCTCTCCTGCTTGCACCAACGCCTTGGCTTCTTTATATGAGGAGACGACCACCTCTTGCCCTTCACTCTTCACCGGAGCTTCTTCTTTAACCTTCACCCCTTCGAACGCCTGACACAGCGTTTCATGAATCTCTCCATCTACCTCCACGTACTTGAAGGAAGACAAATGACTGACTAAGATATCCTCTTCGCCACACACCGTCACAATACTCCCCTCAACCATATACTTCAGCTTTTGATGGAGTGTAGAAGTCACTGCCCCAGCGGCATGAATCCAAGGTCTCCCGATCAAACAACTATATGCAGGCTGGATGTCCATGATGTAAAACACTGTATCAAACACCTCCGGACCTACCTGGATGGGTAACATTACTGATCCGAATATCGACCTCCTCGTTCCGTCAAAGGCCCTCACCACCAAATCACTAGGTGTGCACAACAACCCAAGGGTATCCAATTTCAACAGGGCTTTCTTTGGTAACACATTCAACGAGGACCCAGTGTCTACCAGCACATGGGACAAAATGGTGCCCCGACATTCGATAGAGATGTGCAAGGCATTATTGTGATCACGCCCTCTAGGCGTTAGGTCAAAATCCGTGAATCTCAGACCATGCCCGACATTAACATGTGCCCTAACTCCCTCCAGCTGATTAACTGAAATCTCTTGCGGCGCGAAGGATGTCTCGAGTACTTTCAACAGGGCATTTCTATGCGCCTCGGAACACAACAACAGCGATAATATGGAGATCTTTGACGGGGTCTGCTGCAGGTGATCTACGATCTTGTAGTCACTTTTGCGAATCAATCTCATGAATTCTTCCACATCTTTGGTTATCGGTTCCTTCTCCTTATTCCCCGAAGATTCCCCATCAACAACTTTGCTCTTACCCCTGGTGAGCCTCTCTGCCTCGACCTCAGGTGAAGTGAAAATTCTCCCGCTCCGGGTTATACCACCCGCTCCCACTATGTTATCTACGGATCCCGCTGGCGGATCATTCAAGTCAATCTTTTCCCCATTGCAATACACTTCAGCACCGTAGCTCCACGGGACTGCCTTTGTGCTTTCATAAGGGACTGATTTAGCCTTGGTAATAGTAATGGTCGGCCTTTTCGATGATGCCGAAATCGTCACTGATTTGAACGGAATGGTGATCGTAGCGACCTCACTGTGCCCTTTTCCAGATTCTGTCTCAACAGACTTCTCTCGCCCCACAGACCTGTCAAACTGCAGGATTCCTTCATCAATCAAACCTTGAACTCCCCTTTTCAACTTCTCACAGCCCCCAGGTAGAACCAAACAGTCAACACACTCTTCACTGCATCCGGGATAGACACCTTCTTTCAATAAACGCTGCTTTACGTAACTCAAAGGGGTTTTCACCTCGCTCACCTCCGAAACCAAGTTCAACTCATCATCTGCCAGGATTGCATTGGCCCCAGCCCCACCATGCTTGGGCATTGGCTGCTGCGTGATATTAGGACCGTCCTTCCCGAAGTTAATTATAACACCCATTTTATTTATTTAGTCATTTTGGTGTTAATTTAATTATTTTATGTTGGTGTGCCCTTAGGTGGGGTGTGTTGGTATGTGATTGGTGAGTATCCTTGATATATAAAGATCATTGGTGGTATGGAGATAATAATATAATAGTTAATAGTAATATTGGTGGTATTATTATTATTATTATTATTATTATTATTATTATTATTATCATTATTATTATTATTATTATTATTATCATCGGTATGAATATTATTATTGGTGGGTGTCCCTGATATGGGAGGATTATTGGTGGTGTTTTGGTGAATATAATAATATAGTGTATAATATTGATATTGGTGGGAATATTATTATTATTATTATATTTATTATAGTTACTATTGTTATTAACATTATTATTATTTTGGTGAGATAATAATAGGATTATTATTACTATTATTATTATTATTATTATTTTATTAAGTTATTAACATTATTATTAATTTGGTGAGATAATAATAGGATTATTATTACTATTATTATTATTATTATTTTATTATTATTATTATTATTAAGTTATTATTATTATTGGGATTAGAGAATTAAAATAGAAACGTGAGGGATTAGTAGTTTTACGATACATTGTGAGAAGTTAGAGAAAGTGGAAAAAGAACGATAGAAAGGAGAGAACGGAAAAGGGAGCAAAGAACGAAGGATACAGGGGAAAATCAGAATTGGCCAAACCTTGGAGGGTTCTTTCATCGATCAACCGATTAACAAGGTAAGGGGGGAGAAACTTGATTGGGATGGTATATACATGTATAGGGTAGAGGGGAGTCCTTAACCCCGTAGGAAAATTCCGATCTATGAAGTTTTATATTGGCATGCTTGTTATTGTTGTTGCTAATTCTAAATTGATGCTTGATATTGATGAATTGTTGATTGGTATTGGTGAATTTGGTGTATATATATAATGGTGATGTTAGTGAGATTATATGTTGTTACTGCAGTGTTGATAGTAAATATAAATAGAGTTTTGGTGAGATTCTGTGTTGTTACTGTAGTGTGGGTAATTACCATGATTATAGCTTTGGGGAAAATTATGTGTTATTTCCCTATAGTGTCGTTAATGACTATGGTTAGGACCTTGGTGAGATTCAGAGTGACTCTGAAGTGTCGGTAATGTACCGTAATGTTGGTTCTAGAGTAGGAAGTATAGGATAATTGGTAAGTATAATGGTTATTGGTGTGTTTGTGTTTGATGATAACTAGTAATTGATAGTGATGGAGTATAAGTCAATGTTAATGAATTGGTGTTTTGGGTTGATTTGGCATATAGGGCATATAGGGTGTTTTACAGTTTTTAGGGAAAGTTCTGTATGGCTTTTGAGGTATCGATAAAGTGTGTAGGTGATGATTTTGGGAATAGGAATTAGAAACCGATTGCTTACGGTAATAGGCAAGATTGGTACTAGAATAGGCTGGGAATATGAGTTGAGATGATAGGCATAATTTGGCCTAGAATAGTACTGCAGAATTGTGAGGAAACTGGCGAATGCTAGCGAAGGTTCGCTACGGGGCTTCGCCTGGCGAATGTCAGCGAACGTAGCAGAACCAGAATGTGAGTGTTGTGATATTTTGGCCTTGAGCTCTGGACTTGTGTGATTCCTTTGGCCTTGATGCCATGTATGAATGATGACTGTGGGAATTAACTTGTGTACTCGGTGATAGTACATGTTTCCCGTAATAATGACTGGTGGGCAATTAGTTGATATATATGTGGGTAGTGATTAGTGGGATCGTGTATTCCCCGAGTGTTGAGATGTGTTTATATATGGTGTTAGAGTGTGAACTCGTTTAATATCTAATTTAATTAAAATGAATGATGGGTGTATCATGTATATGATTATGGTGCAGTGATCAGTAGGATCGTGTATTCCCCGAGTGTTGGGATGTGTTTATACTTGGTGTTAGAATGTGAGATTGCTCACTGTGTGAATTGATTTATATGGTGTTGGTGTATGTTATATCTGTACATATATGCATTGATGTATGATGATATGATCAGGAGGATCGTGTGCACGTTGAGTGCCTAAATATATTAGTTATGCCTTGGTGTGTGCATATCATGGTGTTTTGGTGGGATGAATCATGTCTCAGGAGGAGCGTAAGTGATTCATCCGTACTCCTTTGTGGAGAATAGTGGGGGATAGATCATGTCTCAGGAGGAGCGTAAGTGATCTATCCAGGTTCGATTGAATGAACCAATGAGTCGGTACCGCATGCATGGTGTTAAGTTGCATATTTGCATTATAATATGTTATATTGTAATTTGAATAGTAGGTTCGTCATATGGAGTTGTTGGGGGTGAATATTGGTGTGTTGGTGTGTTTTACTACCTTATTTACATGTATTACATTACCATTATATTCTGATCATTATTTCTCACCCCTTTGTTGTTGTTGTGGTCTGTGCTTCTTCGGAAGTACAGATAATCCAGGTGTTTAGCTAGCTTGGATATTGGTGTGACCGTCGAGTCTAGGATGCTCTGATACGTAACACGGGATATGGGTGTTGTAATTGTTTTATGTCAAACGTGTTGAAATCCTGTGACGTATCATGTTTTGATGTATTTTACTTTATGAAACAAATTCCGCTGTATTATTTTGAAAAGAATGAATAAAGTATTTTTATAAAATTTGGAGATGTGATATCCCACTTTTTGGTGAAAACTCTGATTATTATTATAATATTTATATTTTATTTAATACGTGATGTGGGGTGTTACAATTGGTATCAGAGCAGGTCGGTCCGTCCGGCCAGTGTTGTTGAGTTGAGTTGAGTATGTCCCTTGGGATGGAGACTGTGTGTTGTTTAACCTGGTGTTATGGTTTAAATCCCTAGTATGCGGCATGTGTGTGAAAACACTGTCGGTACATGTTGTTGACTAACTTCGTTGGCAGGAGAGGAATGATTCCAGTGGGGGAGAAGTTTGTATTTCTCCGGAATGCTATGGTGTGGTGGTTTAGTGTGTTGAGGAATGCTATCATAGTTTGGTAAAGATAGTTTGTACCCCATCTTGATTTCGGCTGTCTATTAACAAATTGAGGAACTGATCACCCTTAATCTCTTGTTAATAGTAGACGGGATTGTGTTGGATGGGATAGACGTGTCTTGCAAGCTTGTGTGGCGTGAGCAGTGAATTGTCCTGAGTTAAGCTAAGTGTTTAAGGGATTATTTTGAGGAGTTGGCGTAATACGGTGTTGAGATGTTTATTTTGACGGAAACTTCGAATGAGAAGGAAAGTGAGAAAAATTGGGATTTGTCAATTAGTTGAAATTGCCGGAAGTTCCATGAGGAAGTAAGCGATTTACTATCGGAGTGTGAAGTAAAGCTTACACGTTTATTTTGTTTTTGGGACGAGTCTGATATTGATGACTCCATATTGTATGTTTACGTTGGGATTGGAGAAGTTGAAGAGTCAACTTGAAAACCCGCTGGGGGAGAGGTTCTTTTGTTTGAGTGTGTTACCGTAAGGTGCACCAATTTTTGTTGGTTAGACAGACAGAAGGTTTTGTGAAGCTTTGGGTGAACTATATATAAGTGAACAAGGTGACTGTCAAGGATAAGTGTTCGCTTCCGAGAGTTAATGATTTGATGGATCAATTGATTGAAGGACGTGAGTTCCGTGTTCGTGAGATCGCGAGTAGAATTATTGTGTTGTGGTGTCGAAGGTCGAAGTGGTATCGTAATAGGAGGTTCCACGATCTGATGTTGAGATTGGAAGTAATCGGGTTTTAAAATATTTAAAGATTGAAAGTGTGTTGGACGGCCTCCTAAGTATGAAATTGTGGTTATACGTTGGATTCCGAGATCGCAGCTTTTTACGGAATCGAAATCGGACACTCGGAAGTCAGGTAACGGTCGAAAATAGAATTTCGGGACTGTCATGTTCGCCGAGATTCGCCTGGCGAAGTGCCCTGAGCAGAAAAATGTTGTTGTGGTATTTTTGTCGTAACGGGAGAACCGTAACTCGGAATGACGCCCGGTTCGAAGCGTTGGAAAGATATTGAAATTATCTATGAGATGGTGAAGTATTGACATAGATTTAATCTATTTATTGATGAAGTGTGTTTGAATATGGTGGTAAGGACGGGCGGTACGGTATGTGTTCCCGCTATAACTCACAACTTGTTTGTCCACTTGGCATGGGATCTTCTTTAATTATTTATATAAGGCAATGGTTGTGTTGATAAATGATATTTTAAGGTATTCGAAGGGTATAGAGGATTATGTTGAGCATAAGGAACTGGAGTTATCAGTGTTAGAAAAAGAGCGGTGATATACTTCCGTAAGGAAAGTTCTGCCGAATCCGATAGAACTAATTGTGGTGTTTGTGATGCTTGTTGATATAATTAGGGGATTTGCTAAAGACAACTTCAGCGAGTTTCAGTTATGCAAAAGGCAACTCGAAGTGTGTAAGAGAAACCATCCGACCAGTGATTTAGAGTTGGTTGCTATTGTGGTTGTACCGGAGTCGAAGGCTTCGAAAGTTCAGACTGAGATCAGAGATGTTTGGTGATCTTAAGAGTTTAAGGTGTTTGTTTGATTTGAAAAAGTTGAAAATGAGGCAAAGGAAATAATTAGGATTTCTGAAAGATTATGGCTTTGAGTTGAATTACCCTTTGGGGTAAAGTGGATGTGGTAGATGATGCGGTGAGTTGGAAATGTTTGTGTTTACCGAAGATGATGGTGAAAAGAGGTAGAACTGATTGAGAAATTTCATAATATGCGTTTTGTGAGTAAGGATACTTCTTACAGAGTTAAGCTTTTATTATTAAGATCTGACTAGTGATATCCTTGAGAAGAACCGAGAAAGTCAGAAATCTGGGTCGAGTAGTGAATTAGTTGAAGTTGATAAATTAGAGTCGAGGAGTGAATTGTCGGGCTTGTGGAAATAATACCACGAGATGTTATGATAGAGTATGTGTACCAAATGTTGTTGAGGGGAGTAGAAGTACTCGTGAAGAAATACATTGGGGTAGATGGAGTATCCATCCCAGGGCTATGAAGAAGTAACCGTATTTGAGTAGATTGTTTTGGAGACCATGGATAAGGGGAGGAGTAGTTGAGGTGGAATATGCTGGTTAGAATTGTAGGAATTCGAAGAGTGAACATCAGAGACTGTTGAGTCTGATGCAGTCGTTAAATATTCCAGAGTGGAAATCAGGTAGTATTTTCACGAAATTGGTGTTGAGATTTCCAAAGAATTTGTAAAGACATAATTTTAATTTGAATTGTTAGGAGTGGATTAACTATTCCGTGTTGAGAATATATGAGATGCATATTGAGAAAGTGGTGAAGTTGGATGAGATACTGACGAATATTGTGTCAGATGGAAATTTGAGGTTTATATTGAGATTTTGGAAGGGCTTATAGGAAGCTTCGGGTACTAAGTTGAAGTTGAGTTCGACTTACCATCCGCAAACTGATGGTCAGTCAGAGAGGACTATTGAGTCTGTAGAGAATTGGTGAGAGCTTGGGTGTTGGATCGAGGTGGATTGTGGGATGATTAATTACTGTTGATTGAGTTACCTATAATAACGGTTACCATCCTAGTGTCGGAATGGCAATATATGTGGCTTGGTGAAATGGGGAGTGTAGGACTCTACTGTGTTGGAATGGGTCGAGTGAGAGTGTTGTGCTCAGACCTGAAAATTATATGGAGATGGCTGAAAAGATCAAGAGGATCCAAGGAAAGATATGTTTGGAGAGTCACGCCGGTGACTCATGTTGGTCGAGCTTCGAAGTCTCAGAAGTTCGCACCGTGTTATGTGGTTTGTATCAGAGTGGCGCAGCAGAGGCATGGAAGGAGTAACATGTTAGACCGTTTTTCCCGCTGTCGCTATGAATTGGCATGATATGTTTCATGTGTCTTAGTTGAGAAAGTACATTGAACCAGGTGGATGATGTACAAGTGAAAATAATTTGATTGTTGAGGCATTGCTATTTCGTTTGGACGAGCGAGAAACAACTCTGAAGGGAGGAGATATCTTTGGTGAAAGTAACTTGGGGAGGTGCTGCAGAAGGCAGTGTGACCTGTTAGTTGGAATGAAGGATGCGGGAAGCGTATCCGGAAGTGTTCCATCAGGTAATTTTCGAGGACGAAAATACTTAAAGTGGGGGAGAGTTGTAACACCCATTTTATTTATTTAGTCATTTTGGTGTTAATTTAATTATTTTACGTTGGTGTGCCCTTAGGTGGGGTGTGTTGGTATGTGATTGGTGAGTATCCTTGATATATAAGGATCATTGGTGGTGTGGAGATAATAATATAATAGTTAATAGTAATATTGGTGGTATTATTATTATTATTATTATTATTATTATTATTATTATTATTATTATTATTATTATCATTATTATTATTATTATTATTATTATTATTATTATCATCGGTATGAATATTATTATTGGTGGGTGTCCCTGATATGGGAGGATTATTGGTAGTGTTTTGGTGAATATAATAATATAGTGTATAATATTGATATTGGTGGGAATATTATTATTATTATTATATTTATTATAGTTACTATTGTTATTAACATTATTATTATTTTGGTGAGATAATAATAGGATTATTATTATTATTATTATTATTATTATTATTATTATTATTATTATTATTATTTTATTAAGTTATTAACATTATTATTATTTTGGTGAGATAATAATAGGATTATTATTACTATTATTATTATTATTATTTTATTATTATTATTATTATTATTATTATTAAGTTATTATTATTATTGGGATTAGAGAATTAAAATAGAAACGTGAGGGATTAGTAGTTTTACGATACATTGTGAGAAGTTAGAGAAAGTGGAAAAAGAACGATAGAAAGGAGAGAACGGAAAAGGGAACGGAAAAGGGAGCAAAGAACGAAGGATACAGGGGAAAATCAGAATTGGCCAAACCTTGGAGGGTTCTTTCATCGATCAACCGATTAACAAGGTAAGGGGGGAGAAACTTGATTAGGATGGTATATACATGTATAGGGTAGAGGGGAGTCCTTAACCCCGTAGGAAAATTCCGATCTATGAAGTTTTATATTGGCATGCTTGTTATTGTTGTTGCTAATTCTAAATTGATGCTTGATATTGATGAATTGTTGATTGGTATTGGTGAATTTGGTGTATATATATTATGGTGATGTTAGTGAGATTATATGTTGTTACTGCAGTGTTGATAGTAAATATAAATAGAGTTTTGGTGAGATTCTGTGTTGTTACTGTAGTATGGGTAATGACCATGATTATAGCTTTGGGGAAAATTATGTGTTGTTTCCCTATAGTGTCGTTAATGACTATGGTTAGGACCTTGGTGAGATTCAGAGTGACTCTGAAGTGTCGGTAATGTACCGTAATGTTGGTTCTAGAGTAGGAAGTATAGGATAATTGGTAAGTATAATGGTTATTGGTGTGTTTGTGTTTGATGATAACTAGTAATTGATAGTGATGGAGTATAAGTCAATGTTAATGAATTGGTGTTTTGGGTTGATTTGGCATATAGGGCATATAGGGTGTTTTACAGTTTTTAGGGAAAGTTCTGTATGGCTTTTGAGGTATCGATAAAGTGTGTAGGTGATGATTTTGGGAATAGGAATTAGAAACCGATTGCTTACGGTAATAGGCAAGATTGGTACTAGAATAGGTTGGGAATCTGAGTTGAGATGATAGGTATAATTTGGCCTAGAATAGTACTGCAGAATTGTGAGGAAACTGGCGAATGCTAGCGAAGGTTCGCTACGGGGCTTCGCCTGGCGAATGTCAGCGAACGTAGCAGAACCAGAATGTGAGTGTTGTGATATTTTGGCCTTGAGCTCTGGACTTGTGTGATTCCTTTGGCCTTGATGCCATGTATGAATGATGACTGTGGGAATTAACTTGTGTACTCGGTGATAGTACATGTTTCCCGTAATAATGACTGGTGGACAATTAGTTGATATATATGTGGGTAGTGATCAGTGGGATCGTGTATTCCCCGAGTGTTGAGATGTGTTTATATATGGTGTTAGAGTGTGAACTCGTTTAATATCTAATTTAATTAAAATGAATGATGGGTGTATCATGTATATGATTATGGTGCAGTGATCAGTAGGATCGTGTATTCCCCGAGTGTTGGGATGTGTTTATACTTGGTGTTAGAATGTGAGATTGCTCACTGTGTGAATTGATTTATATGGTGTTGGTGTATGTTATATCTGTACATATATGCATTGATGTATGATGATATGATCAGGAGGATCGTGTGCACATTGAGTGCCTAAATATATTAGTTATGCCTTGGTGTGTGCATATCATGGTGTTTTGGTGGGATGAATCATGTCTCAGGAGGAGCGTAAGTGATTCATCCGTACTCCTTTGTGGAGAATGGTGGGGGATAGATCATGTCTCAGGAGGAGCGTAAGTGATCTATCCAGGTTCGATTGAATGAACCAATGAGTCGGTACCGCATGCATGGTGTTGAGTTGCATATTTGCATTATAATATGTTATATTATAATTTGAACAGTAGGTTCGTCATATGGAGTTGTTGGGGTGAATATTGGTGTGTTGGTGTGTTTTACTACCTTATTTACATGTATTACATTACCATTATACTCTGATCATTATTTCTCACCCCTTTGTTGTTGTTGTGGTCTGTGCTTCTTCGGAAGTACAGATAATCCAGGTGTTTAGCTAGCTTGGATATTGGTGTGACCGTCGAGTCTAGGATGCTCTGATACGTAACACGGGATATGGGTGTTATAATTGTTTTATGTCAAACGTGTTGAAATCCTGTGACGTATCATGTTTTGATGTATTTTACTTTATGAAACAAATTCCGCTGTATTATTTTGAAAAGAATGAATAAAGTATTTTTATAAAATTTGGAGATGTGATATCCCACTTTTTGGTGAAAACTCTGATTATTATTATAATATTTATATTTTATTTAATACGGGAAGTGGGGTGTTACATTAATAGCCGTACTATCAAGCAAATCCTGTACTTTATGCTTGAAATCTAGGCAATTTTCAATATTGTGCCCTGGTGCACCCGAATGGAAGTCACAGTGCTCATTAATATCATACCTGACTGGTGGCTGGCCGGTTGGTGGTGCTAAGGTCCTCTTCTCGACTAGCTGCAATTTCAACAAAGTTTGAAGGAGTTCTGCATATGATACCGGCGGTACTTCGAATACTCTCCTCGGTCGTGGGTTCTGAAATCTGCGCTGATCATTATTTGGCTGCTGCTGAGCTTGCTGCTGAGGTTGTTGTCTCTGCTGCTGAGAAGGCCCCAGAATGGTTACGCTTGCAACCTGCGATTGCTGATGCCAGTTCTGACCTCTATTTCTCCGTCGAGCATTGTATACAGCGTTGGTATCACCCTGCCTTTTACCACCAAACGTCTTCTTATTACCTCCTGCGGAACTGGACTCACCCGCTTGAATTTTACCAATCTTCACTCCGTTTTCAATGCGCTCCCCCATTAAGATCAATTCAGAGAAGGTACTCATCGAAAAATTAAGCAACCGGTCATAGTACATTCCAGAAAAAGTTCCTATGAACATATCCATCATTTCGCGCTCCACCATCGGAGGGTGTACCCTAGCAGCCAGATCTCGCCATCTCTAGGCGTATTCCTTAAAGCTCTCGCTAGACTTTTGAGACATGCTCTGCAGCTGGACTCGGTTAGGGGCGAGATCACTATTATATTGATAATGTCGGACAAAAGCCTCTGCCAGCTCTTTCCAACTCCTGATCTGAGTAGGCTCCAAGCTCATGTACCACTCCAGCGATGGCCCTGACAGGCTATCCTGGAAGAAGTGCATTAGCATCTTTTCATCCTCAGAATACGCGGACATACGCCTGTAAAACGCGCGCACATGCACCCTAGGGCACGTATCCTCTTTGTACTTATCAAATGACGGCGCTTTGAATTTCAGCGGGACCCTCAACCCCGGGACCAGCCCCATATTTGACATATCCAGCCCACGAGCATTCTGGCTGGCTAGTCCGTTCACTTTCTCTTCTAGCAATCTCATCCGATAGTTGTCATCCCTAGCTCTCTCATAACCCTCATTCTGACCAGAGAACACATCCTCCTGACGATCCTCCCAGCGAGGTACTGCATCGTATCCAAAATAATCTGCATCACGACCCGGACCCGTTTGGAAGTACCTGGGGTCATACCTCAGATTGCCCATCTCTTGAGCGTTGTATGCACCAGTTCCATATCCAAGATTACCATAACCAAACCCAGCCTTAGGGCCAGCAATGTTGCCGTACCCCAAGTTCACACCATTGAAGCCCTGGTTACCATTATTACCATTCATTCCGACATTCTCAATGCCCCCATTGAAACCCTGGTTGACATTACCCACAAATACCCCAGCAGTATCTGCATTGACATTCATATTACCGGCGTTCCCACCTCCACCTACAGGACCAGTTTCTCCAGCACTCAAACCGGTTACAGGAATTGCATCAGCACTTTGACGATTCTCAATTCGGGGAGAAGCAGCAATGTTTTCACCATGCGGTATCCCGTTGTTTTCAGCCCGTGCGACTATCGATTGAACCAGATTCTGCAGCTGCTCTTGTCCTTTGGCGATGGTCTCCATGGTTTGCATGAGCATGGCCATCCTGTCACGCATTTCTTGCATTTCACTCTGCACGTTGTCCATGATCTTCTTGTGATTAGCTCTGGTATAGTAACGGTGGACCCTCTTTTCTGCAATCCTGAAAATACCTGGAGATATGGATGAAGAATGATAAGGAACATGGATCACAAACCTGTAATGCAATGTGATTTATGCAAACAACAATGCAAAAATGCTAACGTGCATGTGTGCGTTGGGGGCATTTCCCCTCCAATTCCAGTGTCAAGGTGGCAAGACAAGAGAAACCATAAAGACAATATTTAGAAAAACCCTCATATATTGGAAAACAGTCTCGTCAAGGCGTTACACAACTATGTTCCATACAACTGATGTGATAAAGGAGGATCCCAACCAACATGCCTGGTGGTGATCTCAACACATAGAATACAAGAGAGAAATCAAGTGCGGGTACGGTCGCAGAAATCCTCGAACAGCTTCTTCGTCTCTGGGTGATCCGGTCGATAAATCAAGCCTTCTATCAGCTGATCCCTCTTCCTGACCGTTCCATGGATATCTCTGACAAAATCTTCCCAAGCCTTATCTTGGGCACCGTCCTCAGGTTTGGGCCTCTTGATGTCTGCTCTGCGCTGACAATCTTCCAGATTCTTCATGGCATCAATCAGTTTGCGTTCGGCCTCGTATCGACGACATGCTTCTTCTTCAAGCTCTTCAGTCTTCACTTTAACCTGTTCTCCCAACTGAGCAACCTGTGTCTTTAGCTCTTCTTCCCGTTCTTTGCGTTTGGCCACAGTAAGGTCCCAATGCTCTCTGAACTTAGCTAACTTCGTGTAAGCCATTTCCAGCTCCTGTTTCTTAGTAGCCAATACACTGCTAACTGAGTCTACATCTAACTCCAGACGCTTCTTGGTTTTAGTCAACTCCAATAAAGTAGTCTTCAGATGTTTCAAAGTTTCGGCCTGTTGCTTGGAAAAATATCCTGTTTCAATCTTTTCATGACGAAGCTGGGCGTTCTCTTTCTCTAAAGCTTCTTTAGCCTTTGCTAACTCTTCTTTCTCCGCCATCAGCTGCTTGTATACCTGCATGTCTATAGTGGTGGGCTCCTCCACCGGAGAAGGATACAATGGCTGAACTGCGGGATAAGGCATAAGGAATTTCGTAGCTCGTTCACGAATCCATTCCACATACGGACCAAGAACTCGAGTACCCCCTTTGCTACATGAAGGCTTCCCTCTCTTATGCAGTTTCTTCCATGCTTTCTCAAGCTTGATCAACATCTCTTCCTCTATTGCCCCAGTGAGATACAGAGATTCCTGTATCTCCTCGGGCTTTGGCGCTTCCTGAGGTGCATACCCAAACTGCCTGATTAATAAGGAAGGGTTGTAATTGACACACCCTCTCCTTCCTATCAAAGGAACATTAAGGAATCCTTCGCATCTGTATATGACCTCAACCCCTAACACCTCCTCATTAACCCACACCACATTCTCAGAAGTCAACCCCATCAAGCGCTCAGGCCATCCTAAAGAATTAATAGAGGTGACAAAAGGCCCTGACTTCGGCATATGACTAGTAAACCATCGACACAGTAGAGGTACACAGCAAGAGACATTCCTTCCTCGCCGCTTTTCATTTTGGTAGTAAGTGGAATGGTGGATATCTCCCAGCAAGGTAGGAACTGGGTTCTTTGCAGCCAGAATATAGAAAGCGTCTGCATCAACAAAATCAGGAAAGTTTGGGAACAATACAATGCCATAAACACACACAGCAAGGATGGCGTCAAAAACAACCCAGCCGCCCTTCTTGGCATACTCCCGAGCCTTCTCCACCAAAACAACCAACGGAAATCCCCACGCATCCCCTCTTCTGATCATCTTCCCTGTCAGCTCAAACTCTCCTAAGTACAGAATAGCAGAAAGCTCAGCCAGATTAGGCTTAACGTCTGTGTGATAGAAAGGCATCTGCTCGCGAATTGGTATATCCAAGAGTGCAGAATACTCCTCCAGGGTAGGAGCCAAGACAAAGTCAGGAAATACGAAACACCTGAGCTCAGCATCATAAAACTGCAACAGGGTGTAAATGCCGCTGATCTCATAAGCCGAGGGCTGGTAAACATAAGTCAGGATCCTCCCATATGTCTTCCTGAAATCTCCCATCACCTTCTTCCTAGCAATAGTAATTAACTCTGACAACAGACTGATATCTGGAGAAGGGAATTTGTAGGGTAACACTCTCTTCATGGCTTCTATGTCTTGCTAGGAAACAAACACCGGAACTGGGAGGGAAAATATGTACCTGCAATACACACACGTTAGTTGGATGCAAATGGTGATGCAATAATGCAATATGATAAATGATGCAATCAGTGAACACAGGGGCCATGCTGTAGCCTGAAGAGGAACATCTCTGTGATGTCAAGAGCAGAAAACCACCACAGTCACCAGAACTTCATGACACTAACTATCATCTGACACTCAAAATACCAATCCCCTGGTAAGAAATCCATCTGAACCTCTGTATCTGACGAGAAAACCATCTGATAATAGTATCAACCTCAAACAAGAAACCCATCTGATCCAAACAACACACCAGTTAACGAGCCAAGAAAACCATCTGATAAATACTGAGTCATGGTTTCTGAAGGCCAGTTTTCCTGCAATAACCCAATCCCTCTCACAGGTATGGACCTAATCCACGGACAAAGGTACGACCTCCTATGCGGTCATCAGCGTCACAGACTTTCATGAGTGACGATACGATTCCCAGAAGGAGTGGCATCATCAAGTCATGAAGAGGCCTCACTTAGCTGACTTCCAAATGATCGGTCCCTAGAGTCGACAATCCTCACGTATGGACTCCCCTCAGATCCTCAGGACCGGAAAGGAGCACCTCGGAGAGAACCTCGTCTGAGCGCAGATTTCGTAGGGAACTGTGCCTGATCAGCAGACAGGTTCGTCTACTACTCTCCGCAACTATGTCTAGGTGCATACTCAAGCCCAGGTCCGGCTTCTCACTCATAGTAACCTCCCTTTCCCACAGCAATAATCATAATAATATAGTGCTGAAAGTAAATGCGGAAAGGTAAAGGTGCGGGAAAGTAAAGTGCGGAAAGATAAAACACACATACACAACACCTAACAGATAAACACCCAAGCGCTAGGATTGACTCGCGTAGGGGATGGGAAACGGTCCCAGCATAAGGGATGGGAAAAGTCCCTAGATGCTACAAATTCCCCAGCAGAGTCGCCAGCTGTCGCTACTGCGAAAATCGGCGCCGGCTGACAGAAGAGTCGCCACCGTGCGTTATTTATCCCAACGGAGGGAAAGGAAACGCTCGAAGTAAACCTCACAAGCACACGGGAAAGGTATGGTCATCGCAACCAAAACCTGGATTCGGGAGTCGGTTACGCAAGGGGAAGGTATTAGCACCCCTCACGTCCGTCGTACTCGACGGGATCCACGCTTGGTGTTTATAAGAAAAAGGGTGTTTATCTATCTACGCTAGTGGTCAGTCTGAAAAGAAAAGAAAAGGACAGGACTCGACAGAACATACGCTGTTCTGGGCCTACGTACTCCCTCGTGCAATGGGAAAGTCAGAGTCAACGTAGTTCGACTACCTACGTCTAGACAGGGGGAAGGTTACTCGCCAGGACATCGCGTCCTGTGCCTACGTACTTCCACACGACATGGAAGATCAGAGCAAACGTAGTTCGACCACCTACGACACAAGCTGTTCAAGTGTTTTTTATGAGAAAATGCACCTTAACCAAGGGTTTTCACAGTCCAGGAGGACAAAAGGTTTGGATATTTGTTCAAATCTTTTGACGGAAGAAATGAATTCACTTTTGTTTTATCCTTTATTAAGTGTTTTTTTGTTGTTTTGAGAAAGGAAAGAGACACCCTAAAACTATGGTTAAAAAAGGGGAACCTACCTAATGTTATCATGCCTGGTTAACCAACCTAATGTCTATCATAACTCCTCCCCAGCAGAGAAGTTAGAGCTCCTAAGGGATCATGGCAACAGAACTAAACAGCAAACAGGAATCACTGCAAAGTAAAGAAATACTGGAAACATGCATGCATGTACCAACCAAACAAGCAAGGCACAAAGGCCACAAACCACAGAGGTAAGGGAGCTCAGCTCTACCAAATACCAGCAAGCAAAGCCACTCAATAACAATCAAGCAGAAGGAGGACCACCTCAACTTCTCATGCACACAAAGCCTATTTCTAAGATGCACCTATCTCGGAAATATCTAGATGAACCCCTAAGTCTAATGCAGCACAGCACCACACAAGTCAATCAACACAAAGAGAAGGCTAACCAGCCTGGCAAACTCCTATCCAAAAACAAGAAACTACCCCTGAGCAAGACCCTTAACAACCCTACAACAAAACCCTAATCTACCTCTGAGCAAAGCCCTATGCAAAACCCTAATCAAATCTCTAAGCAAAGCCCTAAAACAAAACCCTACACAAGAGAAATCAATCCCAGTCTTCAAGCTTCAAGACAAGCTTACCAAAGAAAGGGAGCTAAGTAGGCAGACTCATAGTGCCTTCCTCAGGAAAGTACTAGGAGGCTCCTACTTAGGAATCATATCCCATGTGGCTCAACAACTGTGAACGGTTTACATTCCTCCTCAGGAGAAACTAAACTCACATGAAGGCTCCAACATCATTGGATACTTGAAAAATCCTACATGAACTAAGGGAACTAAGTGAACAGGCCCATAGTGCCTTCCTCAGGAAAGTACTAGGGGGCTTCCACTTAGGAATCATATCCCATGCGGCTCAACAACTGTGAACGGTTTACATTCCTCCTCAGGAGAAACTAAACTCACATGAAGGCTCCAACATCATTGGATACTTAAGAAATCCTACATGAACTAAGGGACTAAGTGAACAGACCCATAGTGCCTTCCTCAGGAAAATACTAGGGGGCTTCCACTTAGGAATCATATCCCATGTGGCTCAACAACTGTGATCGTTTTACATTCCTCCCCAGGAGAAACTAAACTCACATGAAGGCTCCAACATCATTGGATACTTGAGAAAGAGGTGAGAAGAAAGAATGAAAGACATCCATAGTGCCTTCCTCAGGAAAGTACCATAAATTTCCCTCAAACTTCAGGATCTCAAACCTCACAAACAGAGAGCAAGCTCCTAGACTAGGACCTCAATCCATGCATCCTTGCAAGCTCTACCAAGACTTCATCCAGCCTCCATCTTCAAGAAGAAACCACAGGCCCTCAAACCAAAAGAAACTATCTCTAAAGTTCAACCACAGTTGAACTTCAAAGTCAGAAGCCCTCAAGACTTCTCCTATTCTCAAGCTCAATCACAAATAACAGAACACCCTATAAAAATCTCCCAAAAATCTAGGGGAAACCTATATGGCTCTATGATCCCAAGATCAAATCTCAAAGCCTAAGTCAACTTCTAAGGCTACTAAACAATCCCTAACATTGAATGGTCAAGGATCAACCAGCAAGTTATGAGGTCTCTATTCTCTAACCCTAAAACAACATCTATCAATTTCTAAAAAATCTACAAAAAAATCCTATGGGGAGCATGCATTAGTCTAGTATAACATACTAAAAAACTAAAGCAAGATTCAATACCAGGCAAGAGAACTAAAATCAGCAAGGCAGACACATCACAAACCAACTATTCCATACCAATTAAAATACAAAAATGCAAATAAAAATGAAAATGCATGATCAATTCAATATTTTTGCATTATAAAATTCTAAATTGAATTAGGAACCTACAGAAAAAAGAAGGGAATTAATTGGTTCATCCTACTATTTTTTATGAATTTTCCTAACCTGAATGAAAACAAAGAAATATTAAAGAAAAATAAAATAGGGGGGGCAAATAGCAAACACTTCAGTTATTTATCCATTTGGGCTTATGTTAGGGGGGTGCGCCTAGCAATTGGGGCCAAGGCCCAATCCAAATCCAATCAGCATAGCCACAAACGGGGGGGGGGGGGGGGGGGGGGCAACGAGCAATGAAGGGGTGCGCATAGCAGTAACGTACTGGGCCTGGCCCAACTCTAACCCTAACCCAACTATCTATCAACAAAACCAGTCTCCTTCCCCAAAACCACATTCACTATTCACTAAGCCAAAACCCTAGCGCCGCTCTCTTCAAGCTCTCCCTCTCAAACTCCCTCTGAATCCTCTCAAAACATTCTCAAACCCTCACACATCCTGAACGAAAACTACACCCTAATCAACTATCACACATGAAATCAACCTTCATCTAACACTCTCAGATTGAAATCAAACTTCACAGTTCATGTTATAAGCACATCAACAAAGATCCAACTAAACCCTAGCCACGCACAAGTAAACAAATCGAAAGGAGGATGAACACACGTGGAGAAATGAAGAAGGCGACGAAGGTCCTAGAACTGAAGAATATTGAAGGAACTCGCAGGGATCTTGAAGCTTTCTGGAGAACGGAAGAACTCAAAGCTTGAAGCTCTGGGGAAGAAAACGAAGAACCAAATATTGAAGGTCTTGAAAGAGATTTCGTTGAGTTCTGGAGGTTCGTGGATGGACGTTGAAGATACTTGAGAAGAAACGTGCAAGAAAAACTGGAATCGGTTGTTGAAGGTCCTTGAATCTGGAAATGTCCTGATGAAAACTATGGAGATTCGGTGAGTCTTGATGAAGGGATTATTGCTGGAGAACTGAAAGATCTCTGAAGATCTTGAAGGATATCGACGAAGATGATGATTCTGATGAATCTGCGCTTTCCGGCGAGATGCAGACGGAGGAGATCGGAGGGGATTGGAGGGGAAAACGATGAAGATCTTGAGAATCTGCAAATTTTGCAGATTCCGGCGAGCTGAGCGGCGGCCGGAGGGCGTTAGGGTGGCCGAAGTTGGTTGTCACCGGGCTTGCATGGCCGGCGGGGACTTTCCCGGTGAGAATGAGGTGCAGACACGTGGTGGTTGGGTGGCAGAAGGAGAGCGCATGCGTGAAGCCACGTGTGGGGGTGGCGTGGCGCAGAGAGAGAGAGAGCTGGGTGGATTGAAACGTGGCAAGAGCTGGGAGAGTCTGGAGTTATGAGGTGGGGTCCCCCTGATTGAACGCGTGGTCTGGCTTTATACTTGACACTTGGCATTTTCTGGACAAAAAACAAAAATGGACTGAAAGAAAATTGGGCCTCCAAAAACTCTGAACTTGGCCCAACCGAAAATGACATAATAAACCCAACAGAATCTGAATTAAAATGAATTAAACCTGATTAAGAACTAATTAAAGACTTAAACTAGTTAACTAATGATTAGATGCTAAATGACAATTAACTAATCTAATCCTAATTGAACCTAACAACTCTAATTAAAAGATTAAAATCCTAATTAAACTATATTAAAAGGGAATCAGCTATAAAAACTCTATTAATCCTAATCAACTCTAATAAGGAGAATTAATATCTAATTAACTTCTAAAAAACTATTTAACTAATAAAAATAAAACTCTAATTGTTTCTATTTAAAATCTTACTAAATTCCTATTAAATTCCTAAAAAAATCTATACTATTTAGTAAAAACTATTAAATCCTATATTAAAACATATCTAAAACTATTAAATCCTATAAGATCTATTAAAATTCTATTAATTCCTATATCTAGATTAAAATTCTATCTAAAATTAATAAAAGAAAAATCTATTAAAAAAATCTATAAAATTCCAAAAATGATTTAAAACTATTAAAAATATTAAAAAAACCATTAAAACCTATTAAAAATTCTATAAAATTCTAAAAAATGATTTAGCTATTAAAACTATTAAAAAAATCTATTTAAATTTCGAAAAATCTATAAAATCTATTTAAAATCTACAAAAGGCTATTAAACCCTAAAAAATGCAAACAGAGGCAAATAACCAACATAAAGAGAGCACGAGACCAGATCGACGCAAACAGTAAACCCAGAGCATCAGAATATCCCAAAAACCACCATGTAAGCTGAAAACACCGAGAAGTGCACCATTTCCCGAAAATGAAACCCTGATTATCTAGACCGGATCTGAAATATCCGGTAGATGAAAACCAAGCTGTAACCCTGACACCCTCTGCCTGTGCACAAATGTCATGCATCTGATATTCGAATACGAATTGAACCCTGAACCAGATAGGATAACCGGTTGGTCAAATTTTAGGGTGCAACAGCTGCCCCTATTCAAACGGCTTGAACCTGAATGGGTGAAGAGCACTCAGCCTTCAAACATTCAAAGGTAAATGACGGTTGAATACCAATGAAACCCTGAAATTTGCCAACCGCAAAAATAAATTGCGCACACCACTGCTTGGGGAGAATTAACCAGGGAACTGATTTTCGTTGCCACAGCGGCGACTAAAACACCTATCCATCACCCTGCTTATGAAATAATCTGATACTGTCCATAGACCATCCCATTCCGAAGAAGTGAGCGTACACTGATCAGTGAGCAAAATTGTTGATCTCTCTTATCAACCTTTCGTATCCTGAAGAAACGAGCAAACGCTTAACCAAACGAGACAATGCTGATTTCACTTATCACCCTTCCGTTCGTACCTGAACGAGCATCCACTAAACTGCGAGAAAATGTTGATTTCACTTACCAACCTTCCGTTCGTACCTGAACGAGCATTCACTAATCGGCGAGAAAATGTTGATTTCACTTACCAACCTTCTGTTCGTACCTGAACGAGCATTCACTACACTGCGAGAAAATGTTGATTTCACTTATCAACCTTTCGTTCGTACCTGAACGAGCATCCCTGCGGGGACACGAGAAACTTAACCAAGCAACTCTGAGGGGACAATTCTGACGACAACCGTCAAATACCTATTCTGGCAATAGGTATCCTGAAAACACTCCGCTGGGGAAATTGGGAACTTAACCAAGCCACTTTGACGAGAATAACCTTGTTGGAAAATAAGAGGAATTTAACCAAACAACTCCGTGGCGAATACCCTGCTGGGGGCTACGAGGAACTTAACCAAGTAACTTATTGAAGTAACACCCTGCTGGGGAACATAACTCTGCTGGGGAAACTACGGGTAACCACCCAAATATCTGCATTACCATCTTCCAATGCTGACACCACAGCATCCTGAGACAGACTCAGCTGGGGGAAAAAGTGCTTGACCAAGCAAACTCTGCTAGAGGAATATGACATGACGAACACGATCACTGCGTGTCTGGCGCAACAACCCTCTTGACAGGAGGAAACACGATCACTGCGCGTCTCGGTGTTGCAAACAAAACCACGTATAGGACGAATACGATCACTGCGTATCTCTTCCGCAAAAACCCCATAACATAACGATGACCATGATCACTGCGTGCCCTGCGCCACAACTCTCTTGACAGGAGAAAACACAATCACTGCGCGTCTTGTGTCGCAAACCAAACCATAGGATGAATACGATCACTGCGTACTCCATCACAAATCCCCACAACATAATGATGACCACGATCACTGCGTGCCCTGCGCCACAACCCTCTTGACCGGAGGAAACACGATCACTGCGCGTTCTGTGCCGCAAACAAAACATACACATCTCTGCAAACCACGATCTCACTTATCGACAGAGAAAATACCTGAGGCTGGACGGGTAATCAATTCCTGCTTATGCTTCCATACTGCATGGAAATGCTACGTATTCGTGTAAAATGCAAGTGCTTATGATGCATGCTTATGCAAAGAATTACTTCAGCAAAATAAATGCTGAAGATAAACTGGATCTACTGGGGATAACCGGAATACCACCGATACGCTTCCAACAAAATAAATGCTGGAAAGATGAACTAACTCCGCTGGGGATAACCGTCCTGCTGGGAAAGTAGCTCACAAACTCAAAACTTCAAACTCTGCTGAAAAATGATCATCCTGACGAGGAAGGATCAACCTGTTGGGGAAAGAGAAAAGTAGTCCTGAAAACTGCTTTCAAAGGTATCAACACTCTGATTACGCCCTGTGGGGATACTTCATCCTGCTATCACTGAGCTGGGGATTGACCGGTGTGCTCTGATTCGCACTACACAGGAAACTCTTTGCGGAAGTTAATCATATCCGTCTCGACCCTTGCTGGGGAGGACTCTGCTCTGCTTGATAAGCTAATTCTGAACTACTGAAGATACATTGATCTTTTCCTTTGACGCAATCTCCACTCTCCTAGGGAGACAACATTAAATTTTACCTGGGGCGACTTCACTGGGGAAAGACACAACATTCATCCTCTGGAGAGGGTACTAGCCTTCCATGGACTCTGGTAGGGAACTTTGCGAGCTTTTGAATACCTGCAAAAGTCAACAAGAAAACACAAGAAAATCTATGCAAAAAGAAACATCTTGGTAATCACCCATGACAACCATTCAGGTAATTTCCGGTTTTAACAATCATCGGCCGAGGCCCGCCTGTTTACACACATGTAAGTTTATCAAAACATCGGCGTTTTTTACAAACAAAACTGTAAAAGTTAAAACCAAAGTCACACACTACGCTGAATAACATACTTTATTGATAACGGCCTAAAAATAGGCAAGATTTGTACATCGGATGCAACTTCTGAAAAGAGGTAGCCACACATAAACAAAATGCAGAAATGTACAAAGATACAGAATAAAATTTGTACACATGTCGGCAACGTGTTACAGACGAACACCATGAACCGATCCTCCTATGACTCGCCGGGCTATGACGCTTTCCTGATCTCTGTCTTCGGAAGAGATTGCTTTGGATAGTCGACCCCCGGATGCTCCCAAACCACTAAACAATCAAACTTGGATCGCAGTCATTTGCTTCTCAAATCCCTAACTTTTGCGTGAATCGCCCTTTGCGGGTTTTCAATTCACCGGGATACCCCTTTTTGCCGAAGCCGCCTAGTGTAGGTTTTCAACTTCGCGGGTGTACATTTTTTCCATTTTATCCCTAACTTTTGATCGAACCTTTTTATTCTGTTTTTTGGTTCGCCAGGATGCCCCATTTTTGCATGGACTCTCTTTTTACTGTCCAGCGGGTCAATTTTTAAGCAAAGTATTTTTTGACTGCATCCGAGTTCACAGGGGACGAGAAGTCTTCACCATCCATGGTGGATAACAATAAGGCTCCTCCGGAGAAGACCTTTCTCACGACGTATGGACCTTCGTAATTGGGAGTCCATTTGCCCCTGTGATCCGATTGCGGTGGGAGAATCTTCTTCAGCACAAAATCACCCGTCTGAAAGCTTTGAGGTCGAATCTTCTTGTCGAACGCTTTCTTCATCCGGCTCTGATACAGCCTACCATATGCAATGGATGCCAGTCTCTTCTCATCTATCAAGCTCAGCTGATTCAATCTACTTCTCACCCATTCTGCCTCATCAAGCTGAACATCAAGCAAAACCCTCAAAGATGGTATCTCAACCTCCAATGGCAGGACTGCCTCCATGCCATATACCAGTGAGAACGGTGTTGCCCCGGTTGATGTACGCACCGTCGTGCGATAACCGTGCAACGCAAACGGCAACATCTCATGCCAATCCTTATACGTTACCACCATCTTCTGAACAATCTTCTTTATGTTCTTGTTGGCCGCTTCAACAGCGCCATTCATCTTGGGTCTGTACGGAGATGAATTATGATGCTCGATCTTAAACTCCCGACAAAGATCCCTCATCATCTTATTATTCAGATTCGAACCATTATCAGTAATGATCCGTTCAGGAATATCGTATCTGCAAATTATATCCTTCTTGATAAATCTGGCCACCACCTGTTTCGTCACATTGGCATAAGATGCTGCTTCCACCCACTTGGTGAAGTAATCAATCGCGACCAGGATGAAGCGATTCCCATTAGAAGCAGTAGGCTCAATATTGCCAATCATATCGATTCCCCACATGGAGAAAGGCCACGGAGAAGCCATAACATTCAGTGGACTGGGTGGCACATGGATCTTATCAGCATAGATCTGGCACTTGTGACACCGCTTGGCGAACTTGAAACAGTTCGTTTCCATCGTTAACCAATAATACCTCGCCCGCAACAACTTTCAGGTCATAGCATGCCCACCAGCATGTGTACCAAAAGTTCCTTCATGGACCTCTTCCATGAGTAAATTGGCTTCCTTCTCGTCTACACACCGGAGGAGTACCAAATCGTGGTTCCTTCTATACAGAACGCCGTCGGGATTCAGATAGAAGTTGCCTGCTAATCTCCTTAGAGTCTTCTGATCACGACTGGATGCCCCAGCCGGATATTCCTTGTTCTTCAGGAAATTCTGTATGTCGAAATACCAAGGTTTACCGTCAGATGCTTCATCAATTGCAAACACAAAGGCCGGCCTATCAAGGCGAGATATGACAATCCTGGGAGCCTCGTTCCAGTAGTTGACCTTATACATCGAGGATAATGTTGCAAGGGCGTCTGCCATTTGATTCTCCGCTCGGGGTACATGACGAAACTCCACCTTATCAAAGAAGGGTAACAACCTTATCGCATAATTCATGTACGGTACCAGATTAGGTTAGCGTGTCTCCCACTCTCCTTTAATCTGATTCACAACCAATGCTGAATCCCCATATACGTCCAGATTCTTGATCCTCAGATCAATAGCCTCCTCTAACCCCATAATACAAGCTTCGTACTCGGCTTCATTATTCGTCACTGGAAAAGTCAATCTGGCTGTGAACGGGATGTGCGACCCATGGGGAGTTGTAATGATTGCCCCAATCCCGCTACCGCACGAATTGACAGCCCCATCAAAAATTAATTGCCACTGGGAACTCCGCTCAGGACCTTCACCAGGCAACGGCTCATCACAATCTTTAGCTTTTAAGTACATTATGTCCTCATCAGGAAACTCAAACTTCATAGGCTGATAATCCTCAATTGGCTGTTTAGCGAGATATTCAGACAGAACACTTCCCTTAATGGCCTTCTGGGAAACATACTGGATATCTTATTCTGTCAATACCATTTGCCATCTAGCAATCCTTCCAGAGAGCGCTTGCTTTTCAAACACATATTTGATCGGATCCATCTTCGATATCAGCATGGTTGTATGGTCCAACATATACTGTCTTAGACGTTTGGCAGCCCACGCCAATGCACAACACGTCTTTTCGAGCATAGAGTATCGAGATTCACAATCCGTGAACTTTTTACTCAAGTAGTAAATTGCATGCTCTTTCCTCCCTGTCTCGTCATGTTGACCGAGAACACAACCCATATTGTTCTCAAGAACCGTCAGATACATAATCAGTGGTCGTCCCGCTACTGGGGGTATTAACACCGGAGGTTCCTGCAAGTATTCTTTTATCTTTTCAAATGCCCTTTGGCAATTGTCGTTCCAGACCACCGCTTGATCTTTCTTTAACAGTTTGAACAAAGGTTCACACGTGGTCGTTAGGTGAGAGATGAACCTAGCAATGTAGTTCAACCTCCCTAAGAATCCACGGACTTCTTTTTCTGTCCTCGGTGCTGGCATCTCTTGTATTGCTTTTATTTTTGCCGGATCGACCTCGATTCCTTTCTTGCTCACAATGAACCCCAGTAGCTTCCCGGACCTCACTCCGAAGGTACACTTGTTAGGATTCAGCCTCAGCCTGAACTTCCTCAGCCTCTTGAACAACTTCAGCAGATTAACCAGATGTTCTTCCTCCGTTTGCGACTTGGCAATCATGTCATCGACATACACCTCAATCTCTTTGTGCATCATGTCGTGAAAAAGCGTTGTCATGGCCCGCTGGTACGTTGCCCCAGAATTTTTCAAACCAAAGGGCATCACCTTATAACAGAAGGTCCCCCACGGGGTGATAAAGGTCGTTTTTTCCATATCCTCCGAAGCAATTTTGATCTGGTTGTACCCCGAAAATCCATCCATGAAAGAGAATACCGAAAACTGAGCTGTGTTGTCAACTAACACGTCAATATGCGGCAGCGGGAAATCATCTTTCGGACTCGCTTTGTTTAGATCCCTATAATCAACACACATTCGAACCTTGCCATCTTTCTTTGGCACATGCACGATATTAGCGACCCAAGTGGGATAAGTGGTGACAGCCAGGAATCCAGCATCCCATTGCTTCTGCACTTCTTCCTTTATCTTTACAGCCATGTCAGGATGAGTCCTTCTGAGTTTCTGCTTCACCGGTGGGCAATCTTCCCTCAATGGCAGACGATGAACGACCATGTCGGTATCCAAACCCGGCATGTCCTCGTAGGACCAAGCAAATATATCACTGTATTCGCGCAGCATCTCAATAAGCTCTTGCTTGACGTCAACCTGCAACGCGACCCCTATACGGATATTCCTGACGCATTCTTCAGACCCTAAATTGACAACATCAATCTCTTCCTGGTGAGGCAGAATGACCCTCTCCTCTTGCTTCAACAACCGACTCAGCTCTTCTGGTAAGTCACTATCCTCAACAATCTCCTCCTCAGCTTGGAAGATCGGATGCTCGAAGTCTAAACGAGTCATAGGAAGTCTTTGGTCGATGTCATCTGAAAATTCATGAATCCTGCGAGGGAAACGGTTAAGTGCTTCAAAAATGATGTACAAGCAAAATGCATAACCACGCTGCCATTTTATTGAAAAATAAAAACAGAAAGAAAAGGATCACAACATTTGAATGTAAAAAACGTCGTCATTTATTGATCATGCGACCATACAGGTAAACAGTTAGGCCCTAAGACAAGATGAACGATGCCCCGGGCAAGGCATGTGATCATACAATGATTGAAAAAACAACGCATTACTGTTTGGTGACTTGGATGACGTCCTGGATGGACCAGTTGCATAGGCTTTGCCCTGGCGTGTTGGGTCGAATCCATGCGTCCATGTCGCAGTCGCTATCCACTTCCTCCGTATCAGACACGGCATTAATCCTTTCGAAGCTAACTCCTCCGGGCGTGAACACCACAGGTCCCTTGTACTTAGCCGCACTCTGTGAGGGAGATGGACGGTACCCTAAGCCATACCTATCTTGCTTCACTGGTATGTCCAGAACCTGCCCCCACTTCTGAATCTCTCCTGCTTGCACCAACGCCTTGGCTTCTTTATATGAGGAGACGGCCACCTCTTGCCCTTTACTCTTCACCGGAGCTTCTTCTTTAACCTTCACCCCTTCGAACGCCTGACACAACGTTTCATGAATCTCTCCATCTACCTCCACGTACTTGAAGGAAGACAAATGACTGACTAAGATATCCTCTTCGCCACACACCGTCACAATACTCCCCTCAACCATATACTTCAGCTTTTGATGGAGTGTAGAAGTCACTGCCCCAGCGGCATGAATCCAAGGTCTCCCGATCAAACAGCTATATGCAGGCTGGATTTCCATGATGTAAAACACTGTATCAAACACCTCCGGACCTACCTGGATGGGTAACGTTACTGATCCGAATACCGACCTCCTCGTTCCGTCAAAGGCCCTCACCACCAAATCACTAGGTGTGCACAACAACCCAAGGGTATCCAATTTCAACAGGGCTTTCTTTGGTAACTCATTCAACGAGGACCCAGTGTCTACCAGCACATGGGACAAAATGGTGCCCCGACATTCGATAGAGATGTGCAAGGCATTATTGTGATCACGCCCTCTAGGCGTTAGGTCAAAATCCGTGAATCCCAGACCATGCCCGGCATTAACATGTGCCCTAACTCCCTCCAGCTGATTAACTGAAATCTCTTGCGGCGAGAAGGATGTCTCGAGTACTTTCAACAGGGCATTTCTATGCGCCTCGGAACACAACAACAACGATAATATGGAGATCTTTGACGGGGTCTGCTGCAGGTGATCTACGATCTTGTAGTCACTTTTGCGAATCAATCTCATGAATTCTTCCACATCTTTGGTTATCGGTTCCTTCTCCTTATTCTCCGAAGATTCCCCATCAACAACTTTGCTCTTACCCCTGGTGAGCCTCTCTGCCTCGACCTCAGGTGAAGTGAAAATTCTCCCGCTCTGGGTTATACCACCCGCTCCCACTATGTTATCTACGGATCCCGCTGGCGGATCATTCAAGTCAATCTTTTCCCCATTGCAATACACTTCAGCACCGTAGCTCCACGGGACTGCCTTTGTGCTTTCATAAGGGACTGATTTAGCCTTGGTAATAGTAATGGTCGGCCTTTTCGATGATGCCGAAATCGTCACTGATTTGAACGGAATGGTGATCGTAGCGACCTCACTGTGCCCTTTTCCAGATTCTGTCTCAACAGACTTCTCTCGCCCCACAGACCTGTCAAACTGCAGGATTCCTTCATCAATCAAACCTTGAACTCCCCTTTTCAACTTCTCACAGCCCCCAGGTAGAACCAAACAGTCAACACACTCTTCACTGCATCCGGGATAGACACCTTTCAATAAACGCTGCTTTACGTAACTCAAAGGGGTTTTCAGCTCGCTCACCTCCGAAACCAAGTTCAACTCATCATCTGCCAGGATTGCATTGGCCCCAGCCCCACCATGCTTGGACATTGGCTGCTGCGTGATATTAGGACCGTCCTTCCCGAAGTTAATTGTAACACCCATTTTATTTATTTAGTCATTTTGGTGTTAATTTAATTATTTTATATTGGTGTGCCCTTAGGTGGGGTGTGTTGGTATGTGATTGGTGAGTATCCTTGATATATAAGGATCATTGGTGGTGTGGAGATAATAATATAATAGTTAATAGTAATATTGGTGGTATTATTATTATTATTATTATTATTATTATTATTATTATTATTATTATTATTATTATTATTATTATTATTATTATTATTATTATCATCGGTATGAATATTATTATTGGTGGGTGTCCCTGATATGGGAGGATTATTGGTGGTGTTTTGGTGAATATAATAATATAGTGTATAATATTGATATTGGTGGGAATATTATTATTATTATTATATTTATTATAGTTACTATTGTTATTAACATTATTATTATTTTGGTGAGATAATAATAGGATTATTATTACTATTATTATTATTATCATTTTATTAAGTTATTAACATTATTATTAATTTGGTGAGATAATAATAGGATTATTATTATTATTATTATTATTATTATTATTATTATTATTTTATTATTATTATTATTAAGTTATTATTATTATTGGGATTAGAGAATTAAAATAGAAACGTGAGGGATTAGTAGTTTTACGATACATTGTGAGAAGTTAGAGAAAATGGAAAAAGAACGATAGAAAGGAGAGAACAGAAAAGGGAACGGAAAAGGGAGCAAAGAACGAAGGATACAGGGGAAAATCAGAATTGGCCAAACCTTGGAGGGTTCTTTCATCGATCAACCGATTAACAAGGTAAGGGAGGAGAAACTTGATTGGGATGGTATATACATGTATAGGGTAGAGGGGAGTCCTTAACCCCGTAGGAAAATTCCGATCTATGAAGTTTTATATTGGCATGCTTGTTATTGTTGTTGCTAATGCTAAATTGATGCTTGATATTGATGAATTGTTAATTGGTATTGGTGAATTTGGTGTATATATATTATGGTGATGTTAGTGAGATTATATGTTGTTACTGCAGTGTTGATAGTAAATATAAATAGAGTTTTGGTGAGATTCTGAGTTGTTACTGTAGTGTGGGTAATGACCATGATTATAGCTTTGGGGAAAATTATGTGTTGTTTCCCTATAGTGTCGTTAATGACTATGGTTAGGACCTTGGTGAGATTCAGAGTGACTCTGAAGTGTCGGTAATGTACCGTAATGTTGGTTCTAGAGTAGAAAGTATAGGATAATTGGTAAGTATAATGGTTATTGGTGTGTTTGTGTTTGATGATAACTAGTAATTGATAGTGATGGAGTATAAGTCAATGTTAATGAATTGGTGTTTTGGGTTGATTTGGCATATAGGGCATATAGGGTATTTTACAGTTTTTAGGGAAAGTTCTGTATGGTTTTTGAGGTATCGATAAAGTGTGTAGGTGATGATTTTGGGAATAGGAATTAGAAACCGATTGCTTACGGTAATAGGCAAGATTGGTACTAGAATAGGCTGGGAATCTGAGTTGAGATGATAGGCATAATTTGGCCTATAATAGTACTGCAGAATTGTGAGGAAACTGGCGAATGCTAGCGAAGGTTCGCTACGGGGCTTCGCCTGGCGAATGTCAGCGAACGTAGCAGAACCAGAATGTGAGTGTTGTGATATTTTGGCCTTGAGCTCTGGACTTGTGTGATTCCTTTGGCCTTGATGCCATGTATGAATGATGACTGTGGGAATTAACTTGTGTACTCGGTGATAGTACATGTTTCCCGTAATAATGACTGGTGGGCAATTAGTTGATATATATGTGGGTAGTGATTAGTGGGATCGTGTATTCCCCGAGTGTTGAGATGTGTTTATATATGGTGTTAGAGTGTGAACTCGTTTAATATCTAATTTAATTAAAATGAATGATGGGTGTATCATGTATATGATTATGGTGCAGTGATCAGTAGGATCGTGTATTCCTCGAGTGTTGGGATGTGTTTATACTTGGTGTTAGAATGTGAGATTGCTCACTGTGTGAATTGATTTATATGGTGTTGGTGTATGTTATATCTGTACATATATGCATTGATGTATGATGATATGATCAGGAGGATCGTGTGCATGTTGAGTGCCTAAATATATTAGTTATGCCTTGGTGTGTGCATATCATGGTGTTTGGTGGGATGAATCATGTCTCAGGAGGAGCGTAAGTGATTCATCCGTACTCCTTTGTGGAGAATGGTGGGGGATAGATCATGTCTCAGGAGGAGCGTAAGTGATCTATCCAGGTTCGATTGAATGAACCAATGAGTCGGTACCGCATGCATGGTGTTGAGTTGCATATTTGCATTATAATATGTTATATTGTAATTTGAACAGTAGGTTCGTCATATGGAGTTGTTGGGGGTGAATATTGGTGTGTTGGTGTGTTTTACTACCTTATTTACATGTATTACATTACCATTATATTCTGATCATTATTTCTCACCCCTTTGTTGTTGTTGTGGTCTGTGCTTCTTCGGAAGTACAGATAATCCAGGTGTTTAGCTAGCTTGGATATTGGTGTGACCGTCGAGTCTAGGATGCTCTGATACGTAACACGGGATATGGGTGTTGTAATTGTTTTATGTCAAACATGTTGAAATCCTGTGACGTATCATGTTTTGATGTATTTTACTTTATGAAACAAATTCCGTTGTATTATTTTGAAAAGAATGAATAAAGTATTTTTATAAAATTTGGAGATGTGATATCCCACTTTTTGGTGAAAACTCTGATTATTATTATAATATTTATATTTTATTTAATACGTGAAGTGGGGTGTTACAATTGGTATTAGAGCAGGTCGGTCCGTCCGGCCAGTGTTGTTGAGTTGAGTTGAGTCTGTCCCTTGGGATGGAGACTGTGTGTTGTTTAACCTGGTGTTATGGTTTAAATCCCTAGTATGCGGCATGTGTGTGAAAACACTGTCGGTACATGTTGTTGACTAACTTCGTTGGCAGGAGAGGAATGATTCCAGTGGGGGAGAAGTTTGTATTTCTCCGGAATGCTATGGTGTGGTGGTTTAGTGTGTTGAGGAATGCTATCATAGTTTGGTAAAGATGGTTTGTACCGCATCATGATTTCGGCTGTCTATTAACAAATTGAGGAACTGATCACCCTTAATCTCTTGTTAATAGTAGACGGGATTGTGTTGGATGGGATAGACGTGTCTTGCAAGCTTGTGTGGCGTGAGCAGTGAATTGTCCTGAGTTAAGCTAAGTGTTTAAGGGATTATTTTGAGGAGTTGGCATAATACGGTGTTGAGATGTTTATTTTGACGGAAACTTCGAATGAGAAGGAAAGTGAGAAAAATTGGGATTTGTCAATTAGTTGAAATTGCCGGAAGTTCCATGAGGAAGTAAGCGATTTACTATCGGAGTGTGAAGTAAAGCTTACACGTTTATTTTGTTTTTGGGACGAGTCTGATATTGATGACTCCATATTGTATGTTTACGTTGGGATTGGAGAAGTTGAAGAGTCAACTTGAAAACCCGCTGGGGGAGAGGTTCTTTTGTTTGAGTGTGTTACCGTAAGGTGCACCAATTTTTGTTGGTTAGACAGACAGAAGGTTTTGTGAAGCTTTGGGTGAACTATATATAAGTGAACAAGGTGACTGTCAAGGATAAGTGTTCGCTTCCGAGAGTTAATGATTTGATGGATCAATTGATTGAAGGACGTGAGTTCCGTGTTCGTGAGATCGCGAGTAGAATTATTGTGTTGTGGTGTCGAAGGTCGAAGTGGTATCGTAATAGGAGGTTCCACGATCTGATGTTGAGATTGGAAGTAATCGGGTTTTAAAATATTTAAAGATTGAAAGTGTGTTGGACGGCCTCCTAAGTATGAAATTGTGGTTATACGTTGGATTCCGAGATCGCAGCTTTTTACGGAATCGAAATCGGACACTCGGAAGTCAGGTAACGGTCGAAAATAGAATTTCGGGACTGTCATGTTCGCCGAGATTCGCCTGGCGAAGTGCCCTGAGCAGAAAAATGTTGTTGTGGTATTTTTGTCGTAACGGGAGAACCGTAACTCGGAATGACGCCCGGTTCGAAGCGTTGGAAAGATATTGAAATTATCTATGAGATGGTGAAGTATTGACATAGATTTAATCTATTTATTGATGAAGTGTGTTTGAATATGGTGGTAAGGACGGGCGGTACGGTATGTGTTCCCGCTATAACTCACAACTTGTTTGTCCACTTGGCATGGGATCTTCTTTAATTATTTATATAAGGCAATGTTTGTGTTGATAAATGATATTTTAAGGTATTCGAAGGGTATAGAGGATTATGTTGAGCATAAGGAACTGGAGTTATCAGTGTTAGAAAAAGAGCGGTGATATACTTCCGTAAGGAAAGTTCTGCCGAATCCGATAGAACTAATTGTGGTGTTTGTGATGCTTGTTGATATAATTAGGGGATTTGCTAAAGACAACTTCAGCGAGTTTCAGTTATGCAAAAGGCAACTCGAAGTGTGTAAGAGAAACCATCCGACCAGTGATTTAGAGTTGGTTGCTATTGTGGTTGTACCGGAGTCGAAGGCTTCGAAAGTTCAGACTGAGATCAGAGATGTTTGGTGATCTTAAGAGTTTAAGGTGTTTGTTTGATTTGAAAAAGTTGAAAATGAGGCAAAGGAAATAATTAGGATTTCTGAAAGATTATGGCTTTGAGTTGAATTACCCTTTGGGGTAAAGTGGATGTGGTAGATGATGCGGTGAGTTGGAAATGTTTGTGTTTACCGAAGATGATGGTGAAAAGAGGTAGAACTGATTGAGAAATTTCATAATATGCGTTTTGTGAGTAAGGATACTTCTTACAGAGTTAAGCTTTTATTATTAAGATCTGACTAGTGATATCCTTGAGAAGAACCGAGAAAGTCAGAAATCTGGGTCGAGTAGTGAATTAGTTGAAGTTGATAAATTAGAGTCGAGGAGTGGATTGTCGGGCTTGTGGAAATAATACCACGAGATGTTATGATAGAGTATGTGTACCAAATGTTGTTGAGGGGAGTAGAAGTACTCGTGAAGAAATACATTGGGGTAGATGGAGTATCCATCCCAGGGCTATGAAGAAGTAACCGAATTTGAGTAGATTGTTTTGGAGACCATGGATAAGGGGAGGAGTAGTTGAGGTGGAATATGCTGGTTAGAATTGTAGGAATTCGAAGAGTGAACATCAGAGACTGTTGAGTCTGATGCAGTCGTTAAATATTCCAGAGTGGAAATCAGGTAGTATTTTCACGAAATTGGTGTTGAGATTTCCAAAGAATTTGTAAAGACATAATTTTAATTTGAATTGTTAGGAGTGGATTAACTATTCCGTGTTGAGAATATATGAGATGCATATTGAGAAAGTGGTGAAGTTGGATGAGATACTGACGAATATTGTGTCAGATGGAAATTTGAGGTTTATATTGAGATTTTGGAAGGGCTTACAGGAAGCTTCGGGTACTAAGTTGAAGTTGAGTTCGACTTACCATCCGCAAACTGATGGTCAGTCAGAGAGGACTATTGAGTCTGTAGAGAATTGGTGAGAGCTTGGGTGTTGGATCGAGGTGGATTGTGGGATGATTAATTACCGTTGATTGAGTTACCTATAATAACGGTTACCATCCTAGTGTCGGAATGGCACTATATGTGGCTTGGTGAAATAGGGAGTGTAGGACTCTACTGTGTTGGAATGGATCGAGTGAGAGTGTTGTGCTCAGACCTGAAAATTATGTGGAGATGGCTAAAAAGATCAAGAGGATCCAAGGAAAGATATGTTTGGAGAGTCACGCCGGTGACTCATGTTGGTCTAGCTTCGAAGTCTCAGAAGTTCGCACCGTGTTCTGTGGTTTGTATCAGAGTGGCGCAGCAGAGGCATGGGAGGAGTAACATGTTAGACCATTTTTCTCGCTGTCTCTATGAATTGGCATGATATGTTTCATGTGTCTTAGTTGAGAAAGTACATTGAACCAGGTGGATGATGTACAAGTGAAAATAATTTGATTGTTGAGGCATTGCTATTTCGTTTGGACGAGCGAGAAACAACTCCGAAGGGAGGAGATATCTTTGGTGAAAGTAACTTGGGGAGGTGCTGCAGAAGGCAGTGTGACCTGTTAGTTGGAATGAAGGATGCGGGAAGCGTATCCGGAAGTGTTCCATCAGGTAATTTTCGAGGACGAAAATACTTAAAGTGGGGGAGAGTTGTAACACCCATTTTATTTATTTAGTCATTTTGGTGTTAATTTAATTATTTTATGTTGGTGTGCCCTTAGGTGGGGTGTGTTGGTATGTGATTGGTGAGTATCCTTGATATATAAGGGTCATTGGTGGTGTGGAGATAATAATATAATAGTTAATAGTAATATTGGTGGTATTATTATTATTATTATTATTATTATTATTATTATTATTATTATTATTATTATTATTATTATTATTATTATTATTATTATCATTATTATTATTATTATTATTATCATCGGTATGAATATTATTATTGGTGGGTGTCCCTGATATGGGAGGATTATTGGTGGTGTTTTGGTGAATATAATAATATAGTGTATAATATTGATATTGGTGGGAATATTATTATTATTATTATATTTATTATAGTTACTATTGTTATTAACATTATTATTATTTTGGTGAGATAATAATAGGATTATTATTACTATTATTATTATTATTATTATTTTATTAAGTTATTAACATTATTATTATTTTGGTGAGATAATAATAGGATTATTATTACTATTATTATTATTATTATTATTATTATTTTATTATTATTATTATTAAGTTATTATTATTATTGGGATTAGAGAATTAAAATAGAAACGTGAGGGATTAGTAGTTTTACGATACATTGTGAGAAGTTAGAGAAAGTGGAAAAAGAACGATAGAAAGGAGAGAACGGAAAAGGGAACGGAAAAGGGAGCAAAGAACGAAGGATACAGGGGAAAATCAGAATTGGCCAAACCTTGGAGGGTTCTTTCATCGATCAACCGATTAACAAGGTTAGGGGGGAGAAACTTGATTGGGATGGTATATACATGTATAGGGTAGAGGGGAGTCCTTAACCCCGTAGGAAAATTCCGATCTATGAAGTTTTATATTGGCATGCTTGTTATTGTTGTTGCTAATGCTAAATTGATGCTTGATATTGATGAATTGTTGATTGGTATTGGTGAATTTGGTGTATATATATTATGGTGATGTTAGTGAGATTATATGTTGTTACTGCAGTGTTGATAGTAAATATAAATAGAGTTTTGGTGAGATTCTGTGTTGTTACTGTAGTGTGGGTAATGACCATGATTATAACTTTGGGGAAAATTATGTGTTGTTTCCCTATAGTGTCGTTAATGACTATGGTTAGGACCTTGGTGAGATTCAGAGTGACTCTGAAGTGTCGGTAATGTACCGTAATGTTGGTTATTGGTGTGTCGGTTAGGACCTTGGTTATTGGTGTGTTTATGTTTGATGATAACTAGTAATTGATAGTGATGGAGTATAAGTCAATGTTAATGAATTGGTGTTTTGGGTTGATTTGGCATATAGGGCATATAGGGTGTTTTACAGTTTTTAGGGAAAGTTCTGTATGGCTTTTGAGGTATCGATAAAGTGTGTAGGTGATGATTTTGGGAATAGGAATTAGAAACCGATTGCTTATGGTAATAGGCAAGATTGGTACTAGAATAGGCTGGGAATCTGAGTTGAGATGATAGGCATAATTTGGCCTAGAATAGTACTGCAGAATTGTGAGGAAACTGGCGAATGCTAGCGAAGGTTCGCTACGGGGCTTCGCCTGGCGAATGTCAGCGAACGTAGCAGAACCAGAATGTGAGTGTTGTGATATTTTGGCCTTGAGCTCTGGACTTGTGTGATTCCTTTGGCCTTGATGCCATGTATGAATGATGACTGTGGGAATTAACTTGTGTACTCGGTGATAGTACATGTTTCCCGTAATAATGACTGGTGGGCAATTAGTTGATATATATGTGGGTAGTGATTAGTGGGATCGTGTATTCCCCGAGTGTTGAGATGTGTTTATATATGGTGTTAGAGTGTGAACTCGTTTAATATCTAATTTAATTAAAATGAATGATGGGTGTATCATGTATATGATTATGGTGCAGTGATCAGTAGGATCGTGTATTCCCCGAGTGTTGGGATGTGTTTATACTTGGTGTTAGAATGTGAGATTGCTCACTGTGTGAATTGATTTATATGGTGTTGGTGTATGTTATATCTGTACATATATGCATTGATGTATGATGATATGATCAGGAGGATCGTGTGCACGTTGAGTGCCTAAATATATTAGTTATGCCTTGGTGTGTGCATATCATGGTGTTTTGGTGGGATGAATCATGTCTCAGGAGGAGCGTAAGTGATTCATCCGTACTTCTTTGTGGAGAATGGTGGGGGATAGATCATGTCTCAGGAGGAGCGTAAGTGATATATCCAGGTTCGATTGAATGAACCAATGAGTCGGTACCGCATGCATGGTGTTGAGTTGCATATTTTCATTATAATATGTTATATTGTAATTTGAACAGTAGGTTCGTCATATGGAGTTGTTGGGGGTGAATATTGGTGTGTTGGTGTGTTTTACTACCTTATTTACATGTATTACATTACCATTATACTCTGATCATTATTTCTCACCCCTTTGTTGTTGTTGTGGTCTGTGCTTCTTCGGAAGTACAGATAATCCAGGTGTTTAGCTAGCTTGGATATTGGTGTGACCGTCGAGTCTAGGATGCTCTGATACGTAACACGGGATATGGGTGTTATAATTGTTTTATGTCAAACGTGTTGAAATCCTGTGACGTATCATGTTTTGATGTATTTTACTTTATGAAACAAATTCCGCTGTATTATTTTGAAAAGAATGAATAAAGTATTTTTATAAAATTTGGAGATGTGATATCCCACTTTTTGGTGAAAACTCTGATTATTATTATAATATTTATATTTTATTTAATACGGGAAGTGGGGTGTTACATTAATAGCCGTACTATCAAGCAAATCCTGTACTTTATGCTTGAAAGCTAGGCAATTTTCAATATTGTGCCCTGGTGCACCCGAATGGAAGTCACAGTGCTCATTAATATCATACCCGACTGGTGGCTGGCCGGTTGGTGGTGCTAAGGTCCTCTTCTCGACTAGCTGCAATTTCAACAAAGTTTGAAGGAGTTCTGCATATGATACCGGCGGTACTTCGAATACTCTCCTCGGTCGTGGGTTCTGAAATCTGCACTGATCATTATTTGGCTGCTGCTGAGGTTGTTGTCTCTGCTGCTGAGAAGGCCCAGGAATGGTTACGCTTGCAACCTGCGATTGCTGATGCCAGTTCTGACCTCTATTTCTCCGTCGAGCATTGTATACAGCGTTGGTATCACCCTGCCTTTTACCACCAAACGTCTTCTTATTACCTCCTGCGGAACTGGACTCACCCGCTTGAATTTTACCAATCTTCACTCCGTTTTCAATGCGCTCCCCCATTAAGATCAATTCAGAGAAGGTACTCATCGAAAAATTGAGCAACCGGTCATAGTACATTCCAGAAAAAGTTCCTATGAACATATCCATCATTTCGCGCTCCACCATCGGAGGGTGTACCCTAGCAGCCAGATCTCGCCATCTCTGGGCGTATTCCTTAAAGCTCTCGCTAGACTTTTGAGACATGCTCTGCAGCTGGACTCGGTTAGGGGCGAGATCACTATTATATTGATAATGTCGGACAAAAGCCTCTGCCAGCTCTTTCCAACTCCTGATCTGAGTAGGCTCCAAGCTCATGTACCACTCCAGCGATGGCCCTGACAGGCTATCCTAGAAGAAGTGCATTAGCATCTTTTCATCCTCAGAATACGCGGACATACGCCTGTAAAACGCGCGCACATGCACCCTAGGGCACGTATCCTCTTTGTACTTATCAAATGACGGCGCTTTGAATTTCAGCGGGACCCTCAACCCCGGGACCAGCCCCATATTTGACATATCCAGCCCAAGAGCATTCTGGCTGGCTAGCCCGTTCACTTTCTCTTCTAGCAATCTCATCCGATAGTTGTCATCCCTAGCTCTCTCATAACCCTCATTCTGACCAGAGAACACATCCTCCTGACGATCCTCCCAGCGAGGTACTGCATCGTATCCAAAATAATCTGCATCACGGCCCGGACCCGTTTGGAAGTACCTGGGGTCATACCTCAGATTGCCCATCTCTTGAGCGTTGTATGCACCAGTTCCATATCCAAGATTACCATAACCAAACCCAGCCTTGGGGCCAGCAATGTTGCCGTACCCCAAGTTCACACCATTGAAGCCCTGGTTACCATTATTACCATTCATTCCGACATTCTCAATGCCCCCATTGAAACCCTGGTTGACATTACCCACAAATACCCCAGCAGTATCTGCATTGACATTCATATTACCGGTGTTCCCACCTCCACCTACAGGACCAGTTTCTCCAGCACTCAAACCGGTTACAGGAATTGCATCAGCACTTTGACGATTCTCAATTCGGGGAGAAGCAGCAATGTTTTCACCATGCGGTATCCCGTTGTTTTCAGCCCGCGCGACTATCGGTTGAACCAGATTCTGCAACTGCTCTTGTCCTTTGGTGATGGTCTCCATGGTTTGCATGAGCATGGCCATCCTGTCACGCATTTCTTGCATTTCACTCTGCATGTTGTCCATGATCTTCTTGTGATTAGCTCTGGTATAGTAACGGTGGACCCGCTTTTCTGCAATCCTGAAAATACCTGGAGATATGGATGAAGAATGATAAGGAACATGGATCACAAACCTGTAATGCAATGTGATTTATGCAAACAACAATGCAAAAATGATAACGTGCATGTGTGCGTTGGGGGCATTTCCCCTCCAATTCCAGTGTCAAGGTGGCAAGACAAGAGAAACCATAAAGACAATATTTAGAAAAACCCTCATATATTAGAAAACAGTCTCGTCAAGGCGTTACACAACTATGTTCCATACAACTGATGTGATAAAGGAGGATCCCAACCAACATGCCTGGTGGTGATCTCAACACATAGAATACAAGAGAGAAATCAAGTGCGGGTACGGTCGCAGAAATCCTCGAACAGCTTCTTCGTCTCTGGGTGATCCGGTCGATAAATCAAGCCTTCTATCAGCTGATCCCTCTTCCTGACCGTTCCATGGATATCTCTGACAAAATCTTCCCAAGCCTTATCTTGGGCACCGTCCTCAGGTTTGGGCCTCTTGATGTCTGCTCTGCACTGACAATCTTCCAGATTCTTCATGGCATCAATCAGTTTGCGTTCGGCCTCGTATCGACGACATGCTTCTTCTTCAAGCTCTTCAGTCTTCACTTTAACCTGTTCTCCCAACTGAGCAACCTGTGTCTTTAGCTCTTCTTCCCGTTCTTTGCGTTTGGCCACAGTAAGGTCCCAATGCTCTATGAACTTAGCTAACTTCGTGTAAGCCCTTTCCAGCTCCTGTTTCTTAGTAGCCAATACACTGCTAACTGAGTCTACATCTAACTCCAGACGCTTCTTGGTTTCAGTCAACTCCAATAAAGTAGTCTTCAGATGTTTCAAAGTTTCGGCCTGTTGCTTGGAAAAATATCCTGTTTCAATCTTTTCATGACGAAGCTGGGCGTTCTCTTTCTCTAAAGCTTCTTTAGCCTTTGCTAACTCTTCTTTCTCCGCCATCAGCTGCTTGTATACCTGCATGTCTATAGTGGTGGGCTCCTCCACCGGAGAAGGATACAATGGCTGAACTGCGGGATAAGGCATAAGGAATTTCGTAGCTCGTTCACGAATCCATTCCACATACGGACCAAGAACTTGAGTACCCCCTTTGCTACATGAAGGCTTCCCTCTCTTATGCAGTTTCTTCCATGCTTTCTCAAGCTTGATCAACATCTCTTCCTCTATTGCCCCAGTGAGATACAGAGATTCCTGTATCTCCTCGGGCTTTGGCGCTTCCTGAGGTGCATACCCAAACTGCCGGATTAATAAGGAAGGGTTGTAATTGACACACCCTCTCCTTCCTATCAAAGGAACATTAGGGAATCCTTCGCATCTGTATATGACCTCAACCCCTAACACCTCCTCATTAACCCACACCACATTCTCAGAAGTCAACCCCATCAAGCGCTCAGGCCATCCTAAAGAATCAATAGAGGTGACAAAAGGCCCTGACTTCGGCATATGACTAGTAAACCATCGGCACAGTAGAGGTACACAGCAAGAGACATTCCTTCCTCGCCGCTTTTCATTTTGGTAGTGAGTGGAATGGTGGATATCTCCCAGCAAGGTAGGAACTGGGTTCTTTGTAGCCAGAATATAGAAAGCGTCTGCATCAACAAAATCAGGAAAGTTTGGGAACAATACAATGCCATAAACACACACAGCAAGGATGGCGTCAAAAACAACCCAGCCGCCCTTCTTGGCATACTCCCGAGCCTTCTCCACCAAAACAACCAACGGAAATCCCCACGCATCTCCTCTTCTGATCATCTTCCCTGTCAGCTCAAACTCTCCTAAGTACAGAATAGCAGAAAGCTCAGCCAGATTAGGCTTAGCGTCCGTGTGATAGAAAGGCATCTGCTCGCGAATCGGTATATCCAAGAGTGCAGAATACTCCTCCAGGGTAGGAGCCAAGACAAAGTCAGGAAATACGAAACACCTGAGCTCAGCATCATAAAACTGCAACAGGGTGTAAATGCCGCTGATCTCATAAGCCGAGGGCTGGTAAACATAAGTCAGGATCCTCCCATATGTCTTCCTGAAATCTCCCATCACCTTCTTCCTAGCAATAATAATTAACTCTGACAACAGACTGATATCTAGAGACGGGAATTTGTAGGGTAACACTCTCTTCATGGCTTCCATGTCTTGCTAGGAAACAAACACCGGAACTGGGAGGGAAAATATGTACCTGCAATACACACACGTTAGTTGGATGCAAATGGTGATGCAATAATGCAATATGATAAATGATGCAATCAGTGAACACAGGGGCCATGCTGTAGCCTGAAGAGGAACATCTCTGTGATGTCAAGAGCAGAAAACCACCACAGTCACCAGAACTTCATGACACTAACTATCATCTGACACTCAAAATACCAATCCCCTGGTAAAAAATCCATCTGAACCTCTGTATCTGACGAGAAAACCATCTGATAATAGTATCAACCTCAAACAAGAAACCCATCTGATCCAAACAACACACCAGTTAACGAGCCAAGAAAACCATCTGATAAATACTGAAACATGGTTTATGAAGGCCAGTTTTCCTGTAATAACCCAATCCCTCTCACAGGTATGGACCTAATCCACGGACAAAGGTACGGCCTCCTATGCGGTCATCAGCGTCACATACTTTCATGAGTGACGATACGATTCCCAAAAGGAGTGGCATCATCAAGTCATGAAGAGGCCTCACTTAGCTGACTTCCAAATGATCGGTCCCCAGAGTCGACAATCCTCACGTCTGGACTCCCCTCAAATCCTCAGGACCAGAAAGGAGCACCTCGGAGAGAACCTCGTCTGAGCGCAGATTTCGTAGGGAACTGTGCCTGCTTAGCAGACAGGTTCGTCTACTACTCTCCGCAACTATGTCTAGGTGCATACTCAAGCCCAGGTCTGGCTTCTCACTCATAGTAACCTCCCTTTCCCACAGCAATAATCATAATAATATAGTGCTGAAAGTAAATGCGGAAAGGTAAAGGTGCGGGAAAGTAAAGTGCGGAAAGATAAAACACATATACACAACACCCAACAGATAAACACCCAAGCGCTAGGATTGACTCGCGTAGGGGATGGGAAACGGTCCCAGCATAAGGGATGGGAAAAGTCCCTAGATGCTACAAATTCCCCAGCAGAGTCGCCAGCTGTCGCTACTGCGAAAATCGGTGCCGGCTGACAGAAGAGTCGCCACCGTGCGTTATTTATCCCAACGGAGGGAAAGGAAACGCTCGAAGTAAACCTCGCAAGCACACGGGAAAGGTATGGTCATCGCAACCAAAACCTGGATTCGGGAGTCGGTTACGCAAGGGAAAGGTATTAGCACCCCTCACGTCCGTCGTACTCGACGGAATCCACGCTTGGTGTTTATAAGAAAAAGGGTGTTTATCTATCTACGCTAGTGGTCAGTCTGAAAAGAAAAGAAAAGGACAGGACTCGACAGAACATACGCTGTTCTGGGCCTACGTACTCCCTCGTGCAATGGGAAAGTCAGAGTCAACGTAGTTCGACTACCTACGTCTAGACAGGGGGAAGGTTGCTCGCCAGGACATCGCGTCCTGTGCCTACGTACTTCCACACGGCATGGAAGATCAGAGCAAACGTAGTTCGACCACCTACGACACAAGCTGTTCAAGTGTTTTTTATGAGAAAATGCACCTTAACCAAGGGTTTTCACAGTCCAGGAGGACAAAAGGTTTGGATATTTGTTCAAATCTTTTGACGGAAGAAATGAATTCACTTTTGTTTTATCCTTTATTAAGTGTTTTTCTGTTGTTTTGAGAAAGGAAAGAGACACCCTAAAACTATGGTTAAAAAAGGGGAACCTACCTAATGTTATCATGCCTGGTTAACCAACCTAATGTCTATCATAACTCCTCCCCAGCAGAGAAGTTAGAGCTCCTAAGGGATCATGGCAACAGAACTAAACAGCAAACAGGAATCACTGCAAAGTAAAGAAATACTGGAAACATGCATGAATGCACCAACCAAACAAGCAAGGCACAAAGGCCACAAACCACAGAGGTAAGGGAGCTCAGCTCTACCAAATACCAGCAAGCAAAACCACTCAATAACAATCAAGCAGAAGGAGGACCACCTCAACTTCTCATGCACACAAAGCCTATTTCTAAGATGCACCTATCTCGGAAATATCTAGCTGAACCCCTAAGTCTAATGCAGCACAGCACCACACAAGTCAATCAACACAAAGAGAAGGCTAACCAGCCTGGCAAACTCCTATCCAAAAACAAGAAACTACCCCTGAGCAAGACCCTGAACAACCCTACAACAAAACCCTAATCTACCTCTGAGCAAAGCCCTATGCAAAACCCTAATCAAATCTCTAAGCAAAGCCCTAAAACAAAACCCTACACAAGAGAAATCAATCCCAGTCTTCAAGCTTCAAGACAAGCTTACCAAAGAAAGGGAGCTAAGTAGGCAGACTCATAGTGCCTTCCTCAGGAAAGTACTAGGAGGCTCCTACTTAGGAATCATATCCCATGTGGCTCAACAACTGTGAACGGTTTACATTCCTCCTCAGAAGAAACTAAACTCACATGAAGGCTCCAACATCATTGGATACTTGAAAAATCCTACATGAACTAAGGGAACTAAGTGAACAGGCCCATAGTGCCTTCCTCAGGAAAGTACTAGGGGGCTTCCACTTAGGAATCATATCCCATGCGGCTCAACAACTGTGAACAGTTTACATTCCTCCTCAGGAGAAACTAAACTCACATGAAGGCTCCAACATCATTGGATACTTAAGAAATCCTACATGAACTAAGGGAACTAAGTGAACAGACCCATAGTGCCTTCCTCAGGAAAATACTAGGGGGCTTCCACTTAGGAATCATATCCCATGTGGCTCAACAACTGTGATCGGTTTACATTCCTCCCCAGGAGAAACTAAACTCACATGAAGGCTCCAACATCATTGGATACTTGAGAAAGAGGTGAGAAGAAAGAATGAAAGACATCCATAGTGCCTTCCTCAGGAAAGTACCATAAATTTCCCTCAAACTTCAGGATCTCAAACCTCACAAACAGAGAGCAAGCTCCTAGACTAGGACCTCAATCCATGCATCCTTGCAAGCTCTACCAAGAATTCATCCAGCCTCCATCTTCAAGAAGAAACCACAGGCCCTCAAACCAAAAGAAACTATCTCTAAAGTTCAACCACAGTTGAACTTCAAAGTCAGAAGCCCTCAAGACTTCTCCTATTCTCAAGCTCAATCACAAATAACAGAACACCCTATAAAAATCTCCCAAAAATCTAGGGGAAACCTATATGGCTCTATGATCCCAAGATCAAATCTCAAAGCCTAAGTCAACTTCTAAGGCTACTAAACAATCCCTAACATTGAATGGTCAAGGATCAACCAGCAAGTTATGAGGTCTCTATTCTCTAACCCTAAAACAACATCTATCAATTTCTAAAAAATCTACAAAAAAATCCTATGGGGAGCATGCATTAGTCTAGTATAACATACTAAAAAACTAAAGCAAGATTCAATACCAGGCAAGAGAACTAAAATCAGCAAGGCAGACACATCACAAACCAACTATTCCATACCAATTAAAATACAAAAATGCAAATAAAAATGAAAATGCATGATAAATTCAATATTTTTGCATTATAAAATTCTAAATTGAATTAGGAACCTACAGAAAAAAGAAGGGAATTAATTGGTTCATCCTACTATTTTTTATGAATTTTTTCCTAACCTGAATGAAAACAAAGAAATATTAAAGAAAAATAAAACAGGGGGGGCAAATAGCAAACGCTTCAGTTATTTATCCATTTGGGCTTACGTTAGGGGGGTGCGCCTAGCAATTGGGGCCAAGGCCCAATCCAAATCCAATCAGCATAGCCACAAACGGGGGGGGGGGGGGCAACGAGCAATGAAGGGGTGCGCATAGCAGTAACGTACTGGGCCTGGCCCAACTCTAACCCTAACCCAACTATCTATCAGCAAAACCAGTCTCCTTCCCCAAAACCACATTCACTGTTCACTAAGCCAAAACCCTAGTGCCGCTCTCTTCAAGCTCTCCCTCTCAAACTCCCTCTGAATCCTCTCAAAACATTCTCAAACCCTCACACATCCTGAACGAAAACTACACCCTAATCAACTATCACACATGAAATCAACCTTCATCTAACACTCTCAGATTGAAATCAAACTTCACAGTTCATGTTATAAGCACATCAACAAAGATCCAACTAAACCCTAGCCACGCACAAGTAAACAAATCGAAAGGAGGATGAACACACCTGGAGAAATGAAGAAGGCAACGAAGGTCTTGGAACTGAAGAATATTGAAGGAACTCGCGGGGATCTTGAAGCTTTCTGGAGAACGGAAGAACTCAAAGCTTGAAGCTCTGGGGAAGAAAACGAAGAACCAAATATTGAAGGTCTTGAAAGAGATTTCGTTGAGTTCTGGAGGTTCCTGGATGGACGTTGAAGATACTTGAGAAGAAACGTGCAAGAAAAACTGGAATCGGTTGTTGAAGGTCCTTGAATCTGGAAATGTCCTGATGAAAACTATGGAGATTCGGTGAGTCTTGATGAAGGGATTATTGCTGGAGAACTGAAAGATCTCTGAAGATCTTGAAGGATATCGACGAAGATGATGATTCTGATGAATCTGCGCTTTCCGGCGAGATGCGGACGGAGGAGATCGGAGGGGATTGGAGGGGAAAACGATGAAGATCTTGAGAATCTGCAAATTTTGCAGATTCCGGCGAGCTGAGCGGCGGCCGGAGGGCGTTAGGGTGGCCGGAGTTGGTTGTCACCGGGCTTGCATAGCTGGCGGGGACTTTCCCGGTGAGAATGAGGTGCAGACACGTGGTGGTTGGGTGGCAGAAGGAGAGCGCATGCGTGAAGCCACGTGTGGGGGTGGCGTGGCGCAGAGAGAGAGAGAGAGAGCTGGGTGGATTGAAACGTGGCAAGAGCTGGGAGAGTCTGGAGTTATGAGGTGGGGTCCCCCTGATTAAACGCGTGGCCTGCCTTTATACTTGACACTTGGCATTTTCTGGACAAAAAACAAAAATGGACTGAAAGAAAATTGGGCCTCCAAAAACTCTGAACTTGGCCCAACCGAAAATGACATAATAAACCCAACAGAATCTGAATTAAAATGAATTAAAATGAATTAAACCTGATTAAGAACTAATTAAAGACTTAAACTAGTTAACTAATGATTAGATGCTAAATGACAATTAACTAATCTAATCCTAATTGAACCTAACAACTCTAATTAAAAGATTAAAATCCTATTAAACTATATTAAAAGGGAATCAGCTATAAAAACTCTATTAATCCTAATCAACTCTAATAAGGAGAATTAATATCTAATTAACTTCTAAAAAACTATTTAACTAATAAAAATAAAACTCTAATTGTTTCTATTTAAAATCTTACTAAATTCCTATTAAATTCCTAAAAAAATCTATACTATTTAGTAAAAACTATTAAATCCTATATTAAAACATCTCTAAAACTATTAAATCCTATAAGATCTATTAAAATTCTATTAATTCCTATATCTAGATTAAAATTCTATCTAAAATTAATAAAAGAAAAATCTATTAAAAAAATCTATAAAATTCCAAAAATAATTTAAAACTATTAAAAATATTAAAAAAACCATTAAAACCTATTAAAAATTCTATAAAATTCTAAAAAATGATTTAGCTATTAAAACTATTAAAAAAATTTATTTAAATTTCGAAAAATCTATAAAACCTATTTAAAATCTACAAAAGGCTATTAAACCCTAAAAAATGCAAACAGAGGCAAATAACCAACATAAAGAGAGCACGAGACCAGATCGACGCAAACAGTAAACCCCGAGCATCAGAATATCCCAAAAACCAGCATGTAAGCTGAAAACACCGAGAAGTGCACCATTTCCCGAAAATGAAACCCTGATTATCTAGACCAGATCTGAAATATCCGGTAGATGAAAACCAAGCTGTAACCCTGACACCCTCTGCCTGTGCACAAATGTCATGCATCTGATATGCGAATACGAATTGAACCCTGAACCAGATAGGATAACCGATTGGTCAAATTTTAGGGTGCAACAGGTGCTCCTAGGAGATAAACTAATAATCAAAGAAACGGGAAACATACATCGGAATGGGAGAGGGGTACATGTAAGTTACACGGGATTGCACGAAATAAAAGGGTCTCATTGTCAGGTAGCCCAAGAGAAAGCCGTGTGTGCATTTGTGTCCTAAACTACGCCTTGAGAAAAGTCGAGCACGACTTAAAATTAAGATACCTGCAAGTAACCAATGATACAACAGTCCACCAATTTGGCTTTTAGGAGTTTCGATAATTTATTAGGTATTTTCGAATATAGGTGAATGAATATGAATAAATATGATAATAAATAATATGAATAAATATGATAATAGGAAATAATATGAATAATATTTGACTGAAATTAAATTTAATGTTAATTTACCGAAATAAAATCGAAAAAACAAAGGTGGTCTCGGATCCTTTGTTTCACGCCACCAGTGTGACGGCTAAACGGTGGAAGTTTCGTCATCGACCAAAACAAATGAAAATGAGACGACATGCCCAATGAAAAATGTGAAATGAAATTACCTTCTAAAAGAAAATCTCAATACTTTAATATAAAATGGATCTAAAGTCCTTGAAAAAATATGATAGAAATATTTAGAGAAATATGAACATAAAATAAATCCTAGAAAATAGTTTGTACACATATAAATTCTAAAAGAAATAACAATGAAGCTTCTAAAAAATATATTATATAATATCTACGAGAAAATAAAAAATATATACATATGTATTTACTCATCAAAACAAAACCATGGGGTTTATGAATTAAAACACAGTGTAAAACATAAGAGGATCACACGGGCTATAGGCCCATCACCTCCAAAAATAAAACTTAAAAAAACAAACAGGCTCCACGTGGCCCAGACCTGCACCAATGCAAACAAAAAAAGAAAGGAAAACAAAAAACGGATTGAGAGATGGAAATCACAGTCAAGCTCATTATCGACCACCAAAGCTTAAAATGGAGTGAAATAACCTAACAGTCATGTTCATCGGCAACCACAACAAAGTCAATAACTTTCCAACAGATTTTCTCCTCCTCTGCGTACGAATCAATCTCGATTTCAGCCTTCAATCTCTCGATCAATCTTCCCTTACGTTTGATTTTGCTCAGATTCGCGGCTCAGGTTAACTCCAATTTCGAATCTGCTTCGGTTTCGGACCTCTCTCTTCTTCTTCTAGTTCTGAGAGAGTTCCATCTCCATCTGTTCGTGTCTGATTTTAATTTTGGGTTAGTGTTTTAACGGGTGTTAAATATTTGGGGGATTTGAGGCATTTGATGTTAATGGTTTCGATTGGGGTCATTACAGTTGATTGAAGGGAAGAAATTTCGAAAGTTATGGATATTGGGGTTCTGTTGTTGTGAGAAAACGAAGTTCTGAGTCTGGGTATGAAGGAAAAGTCGGAGTATTGAAGATTTGGGGTTTAGGGTTCATGAGTTTTTGAAGAAGATTGGTTTATGGAAGGTTGGATAACAGAAAAGTTTTTTTTTCCTCAACTGGTAGTTTGAAGAAGGCTAGTGTTGAAAGGTATGTAGTTTGGTTGAGTTTAGATGATGAAGATAAAGGCTAGAAAGTTTATGGGCATTCTGTGAAGAACAAAGGTTCGAAGGTGGAAGATGGTGAGGGTTTGGAGGAGATGTGAGTTCTGATGAAGAAAGGAAAGTTGAGGGTATGGGTTTGCTTAGTGAGATGAAGTGATCGGTTTTGGAGGTTTTAATGGGTAATGTTAAAAGATGAAGAAGGAGGATTGAAGAATGATTTTGGCAGATATTTTCCAGTTCTCCTCCCCTTTTTCGAATTCTAGTGATAAAGGGGTCTATTTATACATGAATACGAGGGTGAATGTGGATTAAGAAAATGTGACGTGGTATGAAATTGGTGTGAGAATCATTTGTGAATTTTGGTAACCCTCGTTGTACGAATACTCTGAGTGATTGTTTTTTTTATAGAATTTCTTCCCCTCCTGCTCAGTTGTTATTGTCTTCTTGTTACAGGTTATTATTGATGTTTTGTTTTCCTCATGTCAGGTTTTGTTGGCTCAAAATGATTGTATCGTGTTGTACGGATCTGTTTTGCAAGAATTGTGTTTTGGTTGAAGATGTGTAACAGGTTTATTATGGGATGGCAGGTATAGAGTGGTGATTATATTGTGGGTGAAAGTTCGTTTTCCTATTCTTCTTCTGGCTATTGGTTTTTTGCTTCTTGCTGTTGGTTTCTTTTTGTTTATGATTTCTCTTCATCCCTTTTAAAATCAACCAAGCTTGTATGTTAAGTTTGGAATTTGTCATGTTTTTGTGTAATGTCTTTTTTTACTGTAGGTTTTGTTGGTTGTTGGGCAAAGTTTGGCATTATGTTGCAGATGTTTTGGGTTGTGTTGTTGGAGGCTGTAGGATGGTGGAGCAGGCTATTGTGTGTAGCAGGTTTTGCAGGTTGTAACAGAGTTGGTCTGATGTGGGGGTTGATCTGTTGCTGGTTTGGCAGGGTAATTGGATGGTAGCACTTCTGAATTGTGAGCTGTGAGCCGTCTGTAGTATTGCAGGTGGTACTACAGTGAGTCTGCAAGTGGGTGTATCAACTCTTGTACCATCTTTTGTTTGGCAAATGATATTTAACCAAAAAAAACTTTTCCATGTGCCTGATATTTCTTTAATATTATATTGTGGCATTTATCAATAAAATAAGAACAAGTTGGGCTTTTGTAGTTTAATTTCCCTTAACTTTGTGCTGCAGGATTTGGTGATTTATGCACAAGAATCTTCACCTCTCATGGATGGATATTGTGATAAGTGATACACCTTGGTCTATATGAAATTATGCAGACTTTGGATTGTTTTGATACAAATGGCCTTATGAAGCACTTTGGGATGTAGAGGCTATCGTGCAGGCTAGGAAGTGCATCATGGAGAAAGCATTTTGAAACAGGTATTCTTCTATCTTGGTTGCAACAACACAGACTTTGTTTTCCTGTCATTGCGATGTAGTATGATTTGTGGTTTTTTTGAATTGGTTGTAGGTAATTTGTAGATGGAAGTTGGTGTGGGATGGAAAATTTCGGCGGCAGCGTGTCGTTATCTTTCTTCACTCTTCTCATCTTGGTGCACCGGTTTGCTGCTGTCTATGTTGCGTATCGCATTTTATCCGTTTTGCAAGTAGTGGCATATGTGACTGCATACAGTTTCGGTGCGTTGTGTTGCGGATAGGCTATTATTGAAGGCTTGTAGCAGCTTCGTATATAAGCCGATGCGGATGCCGTCAACGGACTCTCTTCGAGTCAAACTCGGAAGCCAACCTTACTATGACAGGACTTGTGACAGTATTATGTAATCACTTTGTAAAACTGTTGTGTACTACTTAAATTCTGAAGTTTGGGATGCTGATATCTTGAATATTATTCATGAACATCATCACTGTTTCATGTACCCAACATCGTTTTAGGCCTTGTGACTTCATAACAGAACATGTATATGTATGTCTTGTAATAGGTGCAGTAAGACAACCCTTTTTGAAATTCTTTTCTCACTTGCCATACATATTTATGCAAAATGCATCAATAATGCTCTTTTGTCACATGAGGTATACTTTGAATAATACTGAAAAGAAATGCACAACAATCCTTGTATGGTTTGAGTGAATTCCAAACATGATTAGTATGGCTTGTTGCAATGTAGGACGCTTTACGGATCGTAAGCATATGTTAAGCCTCCCTTTTTTTTATGACAATTGAATTGGGCATGGACATATTCGTACTCAACTTTTGCAATTGACATCATACTTGATCAATCCATAAAATGAGAACAACTCTCAAATTAAAAAAATCCCACGCATATCACGCTCACACTCGAAAACAAATTCAACCACATTTTAAAGTAGATAAATCAAAGTCTTGCCACTCAAGAAACTATGGACCATAACTTGAACATTATATAACCACAAACCAACATATCCACGCCTTAGAATTAATGATCATGTTACTAAAAAAAACTTTGAATTTAATGCCAATATTAGAACCAATTTGAGCCTAATCAGCACTAATCCACAACTAACATGATTTCTGCAAATCCTACTTTGGTTATAAATGAACCGAGAAATTCATTTTGAAACACATATCTCTGATTGATCCTTAAACATGTATCATTTGGATCAATACTCTCCCCAGCATTGTGTTTAAAACAAATATGTTTGCCCGACTGACCAATTAAGCCACAACCATTGAAACTCAGTCCATACCACACACTCGAGCAGCAACCACATACTTTGGATACTAATTGGTGGGCAGATGTACAAAATGAAATGTAAAAGCAGGTAGGACAAATTTAGGGTATGACAGATGCCCCCTATCTAATTGACTTAAACCAAGTAAGATGAATTGCTGCAGCATTCGTTCTTTCAAGGGATAAGACAATTAGATATAAAGAAGACCCTGAATTTGTCCGAAAAGAAAAAGAACGCCTGGGAAAAGGTCAACATCACCAGAAAGATGATGGGAAGAAATACACACGGCTACCATCGCACAATCTATCATTAATGACTATGATAGACCCCCCCACCAAAAGGATGACGGAGCGAGACACAACCCATACAACATCGTGCAATCTATCATTAATGACTATGATAGACCCCCCACCAAAAGGATGACGGAGCGAAACACACGCCAAACAATATCGCACAATCTATCATTAATGACCCTGATAGACCCCCCACCAACAGGATGACGGAGCGAAACACAAACAAACTATCGCACAATCTATCATTAATGACCATGATAGACCCCCCACCAAAAGGATGACGAAGCGAACTCACACAAACTATCGCACAATCTATGATTAATGACCATGATAGACCCCCCACCAAAAGGATGACGGAGCAAACTCACACAAACTATCGCACAATCTATCATTAATGACCATGATAGACCCCCCCACCAAAAGGATGACGGAGCAAACTCACACTAAACATGTCGCACAATCTATCATTAATGACCATGATAGACCCCCCACCAAAAGGATGACGGAGCGAAACACAAACAAACTATCGCACAATCTATCATTAATGACCATGATAGACCCCCCCACCAAAAGGATGACGGAGCGAAACACAAACAAACTATCGCACAATCTATCATTAATGACCATGATAGACCCCCCACCAAAAGGATGCGGAGCGAACTCACACTAAACACGTCGCACAATCTATCATTAATGACCATGATAGACCCCCCACCAAAAGGATGACGGAGCGAAACACACACCGGCCACTACCACCAAAAGGATGATAGGACAAACACAAATTGAAGGCTACCAACACCAAAAGGATGCAGGCTAGGTTGAACTGACGAGGTTCGACTATCATCAAAAGGATGATAGTAAGGCAATTGACAACGGTCACGCTTGCTGAATACAACTCATTAGGGAACGCCCAAGAGGAAGATTGGATTGAAATGAATCAACGGGGTACGTCCACCGTCTTGCTTGGAGATCATACTTTTGTTGAAATGATTTCATGGTTACGCCCATGAATTCTGAAGAGGATGCCCCTGACTGGGCTGAGTTTGTCTTGATGTCTTGTCTTGCTCAACAAAAGGCTGCTCACGGCTTTGCTGAAGATGCCCCTGCTCGGGCTGAATCTTACACTGAACTTCTTGGATTTGCCCAACAAAAGGTTGAACAACTTCGTGGATAACGCCCACGGTCTTGAATGGTATGCCCCTGGTTGGGATGTATATTAACTTGAAGATCAGATCAACCACGAGGTTGAAATACGTCATGGGAAACGCCCATGGTCTTTGAAAAATACCCCTGACTGGGCTGAATCTTGCTTTGAATAACTTCAAATTTTGTGGGAGAAGCCCACAATTGCAGAAGATTGCCCCTGACTGGGCTGATGATTGCTTTGAAGCTCTTGATACTCGTGGGAGAAATCTACGACCTTTGTGGAAGATGCCCTGATTGGGCTACCGACGGTCTTGGAAATCTTCGGGATTGATCCTGGACCTTGACTTGCATATGTGAATGCTGGATGATAAATGATATTCCATATGAGTGGAAGTGCAAACGCAAATGCTGACGCGCGAAGATGCAAGAGCTGGGGAAGTATGATATGGTTGGGTATGCATATGATGTCAGATGCTTATGAGGTCGAATGTGATGCGTATGATGCATATGATTGCAGACAGGTAATTAGAAATGCAGGGAGACGCCAGCATGGTAGATCTTTGGTAGTTGCCAATGCGAATTGGACTTCAGGTGGTGGGAGGGATTGACTTCCTCGACACGCAGTTTGCTGAAGACGCTATGATTGACACAGGCGAAGATACTCTGGATGCCCCAAGTTTGGGTACTTGGTGTCTTGTTGTGAATTTCCTTCAGAGAAGATTGCAACTCTGCTTGATGGTCAGGACGACCTGGTCTTGCCCCAGTCGGAACTTGTTAATGGCTTGCCCCTGCTCGAGCTCTTGAATAATTTGTCCCAGCCTGTGGATTTTGAGGTAGTTTTGCTTCGTGACAGCCACTGAAAGTCAAGTTCCTTCTTGATTGCCCCTTTTTGAAATGTCTTTGAATACCTAGCACTATTTGCAAATAAAATTGTACATTCATAAATGGTAATATTAATGCAAAGTTCGATGCAAGATTTGAAAAAACTGTCTTTTATTGAAGTGTCGTGATAGTGAGAAACGAATGGGCATTAGCCCAGATGTTGTTCTGATTTTGATTAGTGCGAAAAGATGTTACAAGAATAATGACCAATGTTGATGATTAATAATCATGTGAGGAGTCAGGTTACGCAACCTTGCAATAGTATGCTTTCAGAATAAACCTCGCCTCAATTAGGTCTTTCGAGGGTTGTAACATGGTCTGGTTCACGGTTATGAAACAAAGGATGCTAGGCTCAAAGTATAATTTGTACCCACCCATTCTTCTTAATGATCTCCAGTCCTACGCTCAGTTAATTCTGCACTTGTCTTGACGGTGTAAACTCGATGGCAGTCACTTTATTTTGATGGATGCCAGTGACCCTATTTGAATGACCACTGAATATTATTTTATTTTGTTGTGGGTTTCGAGGTCCTCTTTTGCTTTTGTTTTGATCCCTAACTTTTGCATGGATTGACTTTGCTTGTCAGATCCATCGGGATTGCCTTGATTTTGCCTAAGTCCCCTCTGAGGTGTTTGACTTAGCAGGCTTTTGATTTTTCCTTTTTTGGATTTTGTTGTGACTGCCCTGTTGTGAGTCATTGGTGAACAACCGTCTTTTGGATTTTGCTTTGTTGGTTCGAGTGCGGGGTTGAATTAGCTGAACACTACCCTGCCCCAAGTTAAGTGTAAGGTTTGAATATCCGAAGGAAACTGCTACTTCTAGGCTCGAAGTGGTTTACTAGGGATTAACTCCTTATATCTCCGGTGTTTGGGGAATTGAAGCAATGCCTGTACATCATTGACGAGATTCTATCTGAAAGCATACGGTTTGCAATTATGGGTATCTCGTTTTCATCGTCCTCCCTCAAATCAAGCTAAACAACAGTGAATAGAGTGGAATGAATAAATGTGTCAGTGATAAGTGAAAATGAGTGAATACGACATAACTAATTCAAAACATGCATAAACAATACATTAATGAAAACCAAATACGAATGACAATTGTTCAAAGTATACAATACTTAAACAAACAAAGACAAAACATAAGAAATGCGAAATATGAAATGGCAGCATGATGGCCTTCTTCGAGAAATGAACTTGACTGGAATCGATCTGATGTTGGCACTAGTTGACTGGTGGCATCGGATTGTTGATGATGTTTGGAGACTTCCCATTGAAGTTGATAGCATCCCTGTCGATCATGTCTTGAATTATGTGCTTGAAAGCTCTGCAGTCCTCAATGGTGTGACCTGGAGCGCCCTTATGAAACTCACAATGAACATTTGCATCGTAATCGGCAGGAATGACAGTTGGAGGAGCCAAATCTCTCGGAACAACAGCTTTCTTCTCCGTCAACTGAGCAAAGATTTTGGCATATGTCATTGGTAGACGATCAAAGACTCTATCTGGTCTCCATGTTCTCTGCGGACGCTGTGGGCGAGCACCTTGTTGTTGCTGAGTAGCTTGCATCTGTTGTTGCTGAGGAGGATACTGATATCCTTGCTGGTTGTAGGCTTGTTGCTGAGGAGCCTGTTGCCGTGGCATCTGAGCTTGCACTGCTTGAACAGCTGGCTGATAAGGCATTGGAGCATATTGCGCAGCAGCAACATACGGATACTGATAATAGGGAACTTGATAAGGCATAGGAGCAGGAGCTTGTTGAGAAGCTTGCCCTTTCTACAAAAAGATGGCATTTGTTTCGCCCTCCTTCTTCTTGTATCCATTGAAAGGCTTCTTGGCATTGGCCTGGTTGTTGGAACCTCCTGGGATCTTTCCACTCTTTAGCCCTTCTTCAATTCTCTCACCGACGATCACCAAGTCAGAGAATCCAGCAGAGACACTACCGATCAGCTTTTCGTAGTACTGGCCTTGCAATATACCTATAAAGATGTCGATCAGTTCATGGTCAACCAGAGGTGGATGCACCCTTGCGGCTAGCTCTCTCCATCGTTGCGCGTACTCCTTGAAGGATTCGTTGTCCTTCTGAGTCATACTCTGAAGTTGAGTACGATTCGGATCAAGATCGGTGTTGTACTTATACTGCTTGACGAATGCATCAGCTATCTCGGCCCAAGTGCGCACACTATTACGTTCCAACTACATATACCATTCGAGTGATGCCCCAGACAAATTGTCTTGGAAGCAATGAATCATGAGATTTTCGTCTCTGGCATAGGCAGCCATCTTGCGACAGTACATCTTCAGATGAATGTTTGGGCAACTGAGACCTTTGTACTTCAAAAACTCAGGCACCTTGAACTTGGGAGGAATGACAACATCAGGCACCAAGCATAATTCCAAAGCACTGAAGGAATTTGAATTGTGCCCTTCCATGGCTCGGAGTTTCTCGGCTAGATCTCGGCACATCTTCATGGCTTCTGAATCCTGAACAGCAACAGGACTGGAAATGGGGATAGCAGCATGATAGTTCTGAATGTCGTCATAATGATCCATCAGAGTATCTTCGGTATGGGGAGCTGGGATTTGCACAGCAGTAGGCTGGGCCTGCGGGACAGCTCCAATGGTAACCCCGGGCGCTGGGGTTGGATGCGAAGTGTTCCCTTCGGCTGCGTTATTGAAGTTCAACGGCATCCCATGAGGACTTGGAATTGGAACCAAAGGGATGGCAGTAGACCCTTGTCCTTGGCCATTGTTGTTGACGACAGCAGCAGCTTCACGTTGTTCTTCCTCTCTTCTGGCCGCGAGGATGGCTTCGAGGATCTGGTCAATCTTTCCTTTCATAGAATCCAACTCTTCCCTGAAGGTAGCTTGCTCCTGTTGAATTTGCTCCATCATTCGTCTTGTATTGGCTCTAGTTGCGTACTGGTGTCGAGGACTCGGCTTGATTTACTGGATATGAAGGAAAGAGAAACATGAGAAACTGATGAAGGAAGGAGAACACAATATGCACAACAAATGAGATGTAATGCAAATGATATGCAATGCAAGATGCAAGATCCAGGATCACAGGATCACAAATTCAAGTAATTCTGAGATTAGTCGGGTGAACAGTTCAAGGATCACGGTCACTGCTCAAAGAAACCCACACAGGTAGGATTCTAAAACGGGTAGGTGCCTAGAGTCATGGATATCTTTCAAAGACGATGATAATATCCTTAAAAGAATCTCCTCTAGGTGAGGTTCTCGTATCTTCCACGCGAGAAAGACTTCTTGGAGGCATCAACTACACAACCATCGACACACGGATTCTAGAAAAGGTTCTTAGAGTCATAGATCGAGGTTGAAAATATTACTGTAAGAAAGTAATACGTTCAAGGGATCTCATCTGATTGGGGCGTTCGTATTAATTCACAAAGAATTAACACTACCAACCACCATGGATAAAATGGTTTATGGTCCTTGGGATCAATAATTCAAACTCGAAAACATTATTGTCATGGCAAAGACTCACCACAACAACAATATCTCCAAGGAATCTACTCCAAGCGGGGTTTTCGCTTCAACTTAACGTGAAAGACTCCACGCAAGTCTCCACTACACAACCACCATCCTAATCCTAGGGTTATACTCGGACTCGGGTGTAGAGCCATCTCACAAAGTAACCATAAGCATAGCAACCCCATAATGCCACAAGCATAAGTAACCAAGACAAGGATACTAATAAACAAGCGAGAAGAAAGTAAAAACAAAAAGCTAACAACTCAAACTAAGATAGGCTCGACTCTCTCTAGCATGGAGCAAAGTCCCCAGCAGAGTCGCCACCTGTCGCACCTCGAAAAATCATTCGAAAATATGACCCTCGCACAAAAGGCGCGGAAATGCGGTTCGACAGAGTTGCCACCGAACTTTATTTTTCCCGAATGAACAGGAGAGGAAAATATCGAGAAAACCTCATAGAGCGGAAAGGAACACGGCCGTCGCAACCACATTCCTGGGTTCGGGAGTCGGTTACGCGAGGGGAAGGTATTAGCACCCCTCACGTCCGTTGTACCCAACGGGAACCTCTTAATTCGAGTTAATGGATGTTAGCCAAACTTAATTCTTCTCTTCTCACTACTAAATGCTAAAGGATACTATAAAGGGATAAAGACACTAGGAGAAAGGGGATGGTTAGAGGATAGGGTGTTCGCCAAGGACTGGGGCCCTTGTGCTTACGTATGCTCATTCGGACGAGAATGAGAAATCAGAGCGTCGTAGTTCGACTATGGGAAAGGTTAGGGGAAATGGAAGATGGAGGGAATTGTGCTCACCAAGATCATCGCAATCTTGTGCCTACGTATCTTACATTCAAGAGTGAATGAAGAATCAGAGCGTTCGTAGTTCGTGGTAACGACCACGAAAGAAACTGGATTGGATCGGGTTTGAAGGGGTACGAATGACGATTACTTGAAGCTTAAGAAAGACTTCTCGGACCTAAGTAATCGGGAGAGCGAACCAAAAACTTGGAACTCTCTCTTTTCCATCTTGAAAGAAGGTTGTGTTTGAACTGATGACGATTACTTTAGCTTAAGAAAGATTTCTTGGACCAAAATAATCGGGAGGGCGAACCAAAGACTTGGAATACTCTCTTTTTCATCGTAAGAGAAGTTATGTTTGAAAGGATGAGGTTGAAATGATGAGGATTAATTGAAGCTTAAAAAAGACTTCTCAAACTCCAAATAATCGGGAGAGCGGACCAAAGACTTGGTACACTCTCTTTTTCATCGTGAAAGGAAAGTTGTTTGAGTTGGAAATAGTTGAACGATGTCGAGTTGTTAATGTTATTTAGAGGCGTCAATTGTTCACACCCGAATAAGACAACTCACATGTAAACAACTGAAAGTAAGATCAAAGACTTGAACCTACTTTTTACACCTTGAAAAGAATTAAATAGTTGTTAATTGATTGATGGTTTGTTTCGAAAATCCGCTCGACGTTGGATCAAGGGTTTGACTCGTTATCACGTGCAAAGCGTGTTGAAAATGAAATTGTTTTTAAAAAAAAGAGACCGACTTGACTTACGCATCAAGGGTCAAGTTGTAATAGGTTGATGGCGAATGCGTATGAGCACTCGACTTACGGGTTGTTTGAAAGTGGCTCGATGATGAATCGAGAATTAGTTTGAAAATAGTTTGAATCCGCTCTAGTCCCTATGGGTGCTCCTAGGAGATAAACTAATAATCAAAGAAACGCGAAACATACATCGGAATGGGAGAGGGGTACATGTAAGTTACACGGGATTGCACGAAACAAAGGGGTCTCATTGTCAGGTAGCCCAAGAGAAAGCCGTGTGTGTGCATTTGTGTCATAAACTACGCCTTGAGAAAAGTCGAGCACGACTTAAAATTAAGATACCTGCAAGTAACCAATGATACAACAGTCCACCAATTTGGCTTTTAGGAGTTTCGATAATTTATTAGGTATTTTCGAATATAGGTGAATGAATATGAATAAATATGATAATAAATAATATGAATAAATATGATAATAGGAAATAATATGAATAATATTTGACTGAAATTAAATTTAATGTTAATTTACCAAAATAAAATCGAAATAACAAAGGTGGTCTCGGATCCTTTGTTTCACGCCACCAATGTGACGGCTAAACGGTGGAAGTTTCGTCATCGACCAAAACAAATGAAAATGAGACGACATGCCCAATGACAAATGTGAAATGAAATTACCTTCTAAAAGAAAATCTCAATACTTTAATATAAAATGGATCTAAAGTCCTAGAAAAAATATGATAGAAATATTTAGAGAAATATGAACATAAAATAAATCCTAGAAAATAGTTTTTGCACATATAAATTCTAAAAGAAATAACAATGAAGCTTCTAAAAATATATTATATAATATCTACGAGAAAATAAAAAATATATACATATGTATTTACTCATCAAAACAAAACCATGGGGTTTATGAATTAAAACACAGTGTAAAACATAAGAGGATCACACGGGCTATAGGCCCATCACCTCCAAAAATAAAACTTAAAAAAACAAACAGGCTCCACGCGGCCCCGACCTGCACCAATGCAAACAAAAAAAGAAAGGAAAACAAAAAACGGATTGAGAGATGGAAATCACATTCAAGCTCATTATCGACCCCCAAAGCTTAAAATGAAGTGAAATAACCTAACAGTCACGTTCATCGGCAACCACAACAAAGTCAATAACTTTCCAACAGATTTTCTCCTCCTCTGCGTACGAATCAATCTCGATTTCAGCCTTCAATCTCTCGATCAATCTTCCCTTACGTTTGATTTCGCTCAGATTCGCGGCTCAGGTTAACTCCAATTTCGAATCTGCTTCGGTTTCGGACCTCTCTATTCTTCTTCTAGTTCTGAGTGAGTTCCATCTCCATCTGTTCGTGTCTGATTTTAATTTTGGGTTAGTGTTTTAACGGGTGTTAAATATTTGGGGGATTTGAGGCATTTGATGTTAATGGTTTCGATTGGGGTCATTACAGTTGATTGAAGGGAAGAAATTTCGAAAGTTATGGATATTGGAGTTCTGTTGTTGTGAGAAAACGAAGTTCTGAGTCTGGGTATGAAGGAAAAGTCGGAGTATTGAAGATTTGGGGTTTAGGGTTCATGAGTTTTTGAAGAAGATTGGTTCATGGAAGGTTGGATAACAGAAAATTTTTTTTCCTCAACTGGTAGTTTGAAGAAGGCTAGTGTTGAAAGGTATGAAGTTTGGTTGAGTTTAGATGATGAAGATAAAGGCTAGAAAGTTTATGGGCATTCTGTGAAGAACAAAGGTTCGAAGGTGGAAGATGGTGAGGGTTTGGAGGAGATGTGAGTTCTGATGAAGAAAGGAAAGTTGAGGGTATGGGTTTGCTTAGTGAGATGAAGTGATCGGTTTTGGAGGTTTTAATGGGTAATGTTAAAAGATGAAGAAGGAGGATTGAAAAATGATTTTGGCAGATATTTTCCAGTTCTCCTCCCTTTTTTCGAATTCTAGTGATAAAGGGGTCTATTTATACATGAATACGAGGGTGAATGTGGAACAAGAAAATGTGACGTGGTATGAAATTGGTGTGAGAATCATTTGTGAATTTTGGTAACCCTCATTGTACGAATACTCTGAGTGATTGTTTTTTATTTATTTAGAATTTCTTCCCCTCCTGCTCAGTTGTTATTGTCTTCTTGTTACAGGTTATTATTGATGTTTTGTTTTCCTCATGTCAGGTTTTGTTGGCTCAAAATGATTGTATCGTGTTGTACGGATCTGTTTTGCAAGAATTGTGTTTTGGTTGAAGATGTGTAGCAGGTTTATTATGGGACGGCAGGTATGGAGTGGTGATAATATTGTGGGTGAAAGTTCGTTTTCCTATTCTTCTTCTGGCTATTGGTTTTTTGCTTCTTGCTGCTGGTTTCTTTTTGTTTATGATTTCTCTTCATCCCTTTTAAAATCAACCAAGCTTGTATGTTAAGTTTGGAATTTGTCATGTTTTTGTATAATGTCTTTTTTTACTGTAGGTTTTGTTGGTTGTTGGGCAAAGTTTGGCATTATGTTGCAGATGTTTTGGGTTGTGTTGTTGGAGGTCGTAGGATGGTGGAGCAGGCTATTGTGTGTAGCAGGTTTTGCAGGTTGTAGCAGAGTTGGTCTGATGTGGGGGTTGATCTGTTGCTGGTTTGGCAGGGTAATTGGATGGTAGCACTTCTGAATTGTGAGCTGTGAGCCGTCTGTAGTATTGCAGGTGGTACTACAGTGAGTCTGCAAGTGGGTGTATCAACTCTTGTACCATCTTTTGTTTGGCAAATGATATTTAACCAAAAAAAACTTTTCCATGTGCCTGATATTTCTTTAATATTATATTGTGGCATTTATCAATAAAATAAGAACAAGTTGGGCTTTTGTAGTTTAATTTCCCTTAACTTTGTGCTGCAGGATTTGGTGATTTATGCACAAGAATCTTCACCTCTCATGGATGGATATTGTGACAAGTGATACACCTTGGTCTATATGAAATTATGCATACTTTGGATTGTTTTGGTGCAAATGGCCTTATGAAGCACTTTGAGATGTAGAGGCTATCGTGCAGGCTAGGAAGTGCATCATGGAGAAAGCATTTTGAAACAGGTATTCTTCTATCTTGGTTGCAACAACACAGACTTTGTTTTCCTGTCATTGCGATGTAGTATGATTTGTGGTTTTTTTGAATTGGTTGTAGGTAATTTGTAGATGGAAGTTGGTGAGGGGTGGAAAATTTCGGCGGCGGCGTGTCGTTATCTTTCTTCACTCTTCTCAGCTTGGTGCACCGGTTTGCTGTTGTCTATGTTGCGTATCGCATTTTATCCGTTTTGCAAGTAGTGGCATATGTGACTGCATACAGTTTCGGTGTGTTGTGTTGCGGATAGGCTATTATTGAAGGCTTGTAGCAGCTTCGTATATAAGCCGATGCGGATGCCGTCAACAGACTCTCTTCGAGTCAAACTCGGAAGCCAACCTTACTATGACAGGACTTGTGACAGTATTATGTAATCACTTTGTAAAACTGTTGTGTACTACTTAAATTCTGAAGTTTGGGATGCTGATATCTTGAATATTATTCATGAACATCATCACTGTTTCATGTGCCCAACATCGTTTTAGGCCTTGTGACTTCATAACAGAACATGTATATGTATGTCTTGTAATAGGTGCAGTAAGACAACCCTTTTTGAAATTCTTTTCTCACTTGCCATACATATTTATGCAAAATGCATCAATAATGCTCTTTTGTCACATGAGGTATACTTTGAATAATACTGAAAAGAAATGCACAACAATCCTTGTATGGTTTGAGTGAATTCCAAACATGATTAGTATGGCTTGTTGCAATGTAGGACGCTTTACGGATCGTAAGCATATGTTAAGCCTCCCTTTTTTTATGACAATTGAATTGGGCATGGACATATTCGTACTCAACTTTTGCAATTGACATCATACTTGATCAATCCATAAAATGAGAACAACTCTCAAATTAAAAAAATCCCACGCATATCACGCTCACACTCGAAAACAAATTCAACCACATTTTAAAGTAGATAAATCAAAGTCTTGCCACTCAAGAAACTATGGACCATAACTTGAACATTATATAACCACAAACCAACATATCCACGCCTTAGAATTAATGATCATGTCCCTAAAAAAAACTTTGAATTTAATGCCAATATTAGAACCAATTTGAGCCTAATCAGCACTAATCCACAACTAACATGATTTCTGCAAATCCTACTTTGGTTATAAATGAACCGAGAAATTCATTTCGAAACACATATCTCTGATTGATCCTTAAACATGCATCATTTGGATCAATACTCTCCCCAGCATTGTGTTTAAAACAAATATGTTTGCCCGACTGACCAATTAAGCCACAACCATTGAAACTCAGTCCATACCACACACTCGAGCAGCAACCACATACTTTGGATACTAATTGGTGGGCAGATGTACAAAATGAAATGTAAAAGCAGGTAGGACAAATTTAGGGTATGATAAAAGGCAGAACAAAATAAATCATTATTTCACATACAACATATCCGGACCTACTGTCCCATCATTAACAATTCCAACCCACACAAACAACAATGCAACACATGCACCAGACTCGACAATATGCGGTACCGACTCAACTCAGGATAGATCGCATACACTCCACTGAGCAACGATCTATCCCTACCACGCTCCTCCTGAGCCCATATAATCAAATCATCAACGTCCCCCACTTGGGACACGGGTGATCGCATACACTCCATCCGAGAAACGATCCAAATCCCGTCCACGCTCCCCCCTTGGAGCACGCGAGTGAATCATACACCGCGTCCACGCTCCCCACTTGGAGCACGTGAGTAAATCATACCTCACGTCCACGCTCCCCACTTGGAGCACGTGTGTGAATCGCATACACTCCACTGAGCAACGATTCACCACGTCCACATGCTATGCAAGACACTATGCATAACCACATAACACACACAGTGCACACGATCCTACTGATCCATCGCATCTTATAATGCATATATATACAAGCACACAAAGTGCATCGATCCCAATGATCAAATCACCACATAACACATCACACACCATGCACATAAGGCATATCGATCCTACTTATCCAATCCAACAAACAACACACAAACACAACGCACTTAAGGCGTATCGATCCTACGGATCCACTTATCACGACATATCACCACAACATACTCAATGCGTAACGATCCTACTGATCCACATATCTCACACACATAGCACATAGTGCATACATCTCACAAACACATCCACACATATCGATACTTAACACATAATCCACCGATTATTTCAAATGCGATAAACGCCGGCCACATAGCCCTCATACTCCTCAACAAACTCTCAACACTCATCTATCATCACAGCACGTCAATCCGATTGTACTCAGCATCATCAGCTGCACACAGCCCTCAAAAACCAAAATCTGCTACACTCGCTACCTGCTTGCTACGCGAGCTCCTAGAGAGTGTTTGCTACACGTTCGCCTAGCGAACCACACTTCTGAGCTACTAGAAGTGCTCGCTACCACCTCGCTCAGTGAACTTGCTAGCGAGTACAAGAAAACAGCCACTGTCATGACTCTCTACACGCTCGTTACGCGATCTCCTAGCGAGTGCTCGCTATGCATCCGCCTAGCGATGGGTTAGCGAATGTCTGCGATTTCAGAAAAATAAGCTCTGCTGATCAGAACTCAGCAGCACTCCCACTCTCCAATTTCCACCAAAATCACACCAGCAACACTAGCTTGTCATCGTACAATTGTTATACTCAGCCAATACCCAATTCACCCGACGAAATATTGACTCTAGCCGATTAATCCATTTCCGACTCAGAGATACATTCAACTCTGAAACCCTCAATTCACCCAACAAACTCACTACAGCACATGCAACAGTTTTCTAAAACAATATTCACAATCAATACAGAATTATCAACATACAAAGTGTCGCTACCGCGAAAATAAGGTTCCGACAAAACAGAAGAGTCGCCACCTTTCGTTATTTATCCCTCAGAACGGGAAAGGAAACAATTGGAAAAACCTGACGAAAGGGTATAAGACAAGGTCATCGCAACCATTGTCTGGGTTCGGGAGTCGGTTACACAAGGGGAAGGTATTAGCACCCTCACGTCCATCGTACTCGATGGGATCCACGCTTGTTTGTGTTTATCTGACGGGTTTGTTTACTATCTACCTTTCAAGGCTGGTCTAAAAAAGAAAAGAAAAATGACTCGGCAAAGCGTCGCACTTCATGCCTACGTATTCTCATCAGAGAATGAGAAATCAGAGTCAACGTAGTTCGGCTAACTACGGGTTACGGGGAAGGTGGCTCGCCAATACGTCAGTATTGTGCCTACGTACTCTCAATAGGTATGAGCGATCAGAGCTTACGTAGTTCGGGATAATACGGATTACGGGAATTTAGATTCATCTGTTTTTATCGAGTAGGGTTAACAAACAGTTCCAGCAGTTTGGTGTACGCAGCTCGACCCTTGGAGACTTAGGCGTTACCGTTTGCGGTAGAACTGGGAGTTAACAACACTCTTTTCTTCAGAAAAGCTTCCTTTGAATTATGGGCCCACGGGGCAAAAAGGTTTGAAGTTTGTTTTTTGTCTTTTACGGAAGAACTGTTTTTTATGGATGTTTGCAACCAATATCGCACTAGAGACTATGACCTGAGAGTGAATGCGTCGCATGTCACCCAAAGGGTGCCATACTAAACATCCAGACTGTTGAAAAGAAGCTCTCCAATAATCCTTTCTCAAGTAGCTTAAGGCTCGTAACGTACGACGTCAGTTAACCTTTATTACTGTATTTTAATTTGTTTCGAGATGAGAAAAGAGAACATGCTCAACTAAGGGGAGACTATCAAGTCCTAATGTTGTCATGCCAAGGATTCATCCTATGGTTGAAGTTTGAAACAGGGAACTCCTATAAGTTATCATGCATAGGTTTCAACCTAAAGTTCTAATCATCACTTCCTTATCAAAGGAAGTGAGATTCCTAGGGGATCATGTCAATGATAAACAGGAACAGATAAAGCAACAGCTTAAACAGTAAACAATAAACGACTGTAAAATGCATGCAATACAAGTGAGGGAGGAAATGTGTGTGGGGCATCAGCCTCCACAAGCTCATCTCAACCTCAAGCCAAGTATGAATAACTGCAATCATACAGAAGAAATGAAATAAAATGCCATCAAGCAAAATACAACAACTGCAATCATACAGAGGAAATAACATGCTATCAAGCAAAATACAACAACTGCAATCATACAGAGGGAATAACATGCTATCAAGCAAATCACAAACCACATAGGCAAGGGAGCAGGGCTCTATCGAATACCCCCAAGCAAGGCCATACAGTAAAAATACAAGCGGAGGGAGCAACTCAACCTCTAGTGCAATCATGCTCCTAGCTTAAATCAGTCTAGATATGAACTTATTCTAATGCATCAAGCAAATCAAACAATTCACATCAATACAGTTGCACAGGAAGAAAACAGACAGGAAAGAAAGCAGATCAACAGCTTCCCCAGCTTCACAGCAAAGCAATCTGACATTAGTTCAGTCCACAGTCCTCAACCACCCTTCAAGGCTATCATCTTCAATAGCAAGTATCAACTTGCTTCTCTGAGCTTCCAACACATCCACATAAGTATCAACTTATTCTTTCTTCTTCAAGCTTCAGCTCTCCAGTAAATTCCACCTTCAGGCTTCACCCCTAATATCAAGTATCAACTTGGCTCTTCAGGCTCTCAAAGTATCAACATAAGTATCAACTCATTCCTTCTTCTTCAAGCCTCATCTCTTCAGTCAATCTCAATTTGATCTTCTTCACAAGTGTCAACTTGTTCTTCTGGACCCTCAAGCTTCAGCTCTCTCCTCTTTACAAGTATCAACTTGTTCTTCTTCATCTACAACCTTCAGCTTCTAAGGGTAATCTCCAAACACAAAGAAGTATCAACTCCTAGCATCTTCAATCTTCTTCAAGCAAGGAACTCCATCCTCTAGCAAGGGAGAAAGATTCATCTAACAAGAGCAAGGTTTGGATGATTGACAGCAGAGTGAAGACCAAAGGTCACCACTAAGCATCCTATCATCAGAGAAAGGGACCCTCAAAGGTTCTACCAACTTGCAAAGAGCCACACATCCTACCAAAGGAGGGATGAGGCCTTTACAAGGGGACCTTACATCATATGGAAGAATGGAAGTGATCAACATCTTCCATGTTTATGAAGGAAGGGAATCTATCTAGAAGCTCTGCCTACAAAACCCTAATCTTAACACCTAATCAACACTACACCAAAAGAAGGGAAGATCTTCACATCCAAGCTTCTTCAAGCAATCCTTGGTAGCCCAAGCTTATCTTCATCATCATCCAAGAACAAGCAAAGCAAAACCCTAATCTAAGGGAACTAAAGAAGTCATTCTAGTTGAATTAGTGCATTAGAATCATCTAAAACTAGCACCTAAACTAAAATCAAACAAAAATAGTAAACTACATGGAAAATTCCTACAAAAATTCCTAAGGGACCTTAATTCAATCATGAATCTACCCTACAAAAATCAGAGGTTGAATCATCCACCAAGTTCTAAAAATAAAATCCAAACCACAAGGTATCAACCATAAACCCTAAAAATGGAGCCCTTAAGGTTTCAACACTACCACTTACATTCATCACAAAAATGTGAGAAAAATCTATGGGGAGCATGCATATCTATGCTAGCTACTCACAAAAAATCAAGGCCAAAATCATCATCACATGATCAAACCAAATTTAACAATATCAAGCATCAAACATGATTATTTTAATATCAATTAAAATGTAAAAAATCCCATAAAATCAGAAAATGCATGGAATATTAATATTTTTTATCTAGAAAATACTAGATTCAATCATGAATCCATAGCAAAAAGAATGGGATTAATTGAGTTATTTTTCCATTTTTTATGAATTAATCAATAACCATGAATAAAATGAAAAATAAAGTGAAAATCAAAAGAAAATAACAAACGCGTGGTGCAGGTAGCAAGGCCATTCAGTTCAATTCAGGGTTGGGCCCAAAAAGGGGGTGCTGATAGCATCTATGACTTAAGCCCAAAATCATCAGATTAATGAAACGCTGCGTTTCATTTTAGTTCAGAAATCCTTCACAAATTTCCTTCACGCGTGGCCGTTGGATGGGGTCTTCAGTCCAAGTCAACCCAAGATCTAATGACTCTGGGATCATCTTCCCCAATTTGAATCTCTGAAACTCAGGCCACCTGTGCGCCAGAGTCACCGCCGGTGACACTTTCCGATCAACATTCCACAATCCTAACTTCCTACAGAATCCACCATAGGCCACGATTCCTTGATGAATCTTGTTCAAAATTTCCTCAGGAATCCATTCATGCCTTTAATTTATTCTAAAACCTCAAGATTTGCAAGAACACCATCTCAACCGAAAATGACAACAACCCTAATTGGTCACTAATCTTCAAATTTATGATCCATAAACCTTCCTACACCATTCTACTATGCATCTAACACAATAATTCCTCTTAATTCTACCTAATTGAAGCCATAGAACAATAATTGCATACCTGGTAAAATTTAGCAAACAGAGGGGTTGATTCTTCAACTCAACCTTCAAGAGCTTGCAGAATCCTTCACTAGCCTCTAATCAAACTTCTGTATGCAATGAAAAGAATTGAAACGCCCTGAATTCTTGAAACAGATTCTGAGTTGCAGATGGAAAAATCTGAGAGCAAGAACACTATTCAGCCACGAATTTGCCTTGATTATGATCTGGAATCAATTACTAGCATCCATGGAAGTGATTGCACTCAAGAAAATGGATGGAAAGTGAAGAAAATAGTGTAACCGAATTCAGTTGTAAGCAAGAAATTTTCAATCTCAATCTCTATTCTCTCCTTCAATTATCACCAACCTTGGCCTTGGATCACCTCATCATCATATATAGAACATGTATGGATGATCTAGAAAGTTCTAGATCCCTCTAAGGAGAAATTCAATATCTCATGTCATGGAAAGTTCAATCTCATGGTGTGTTCATAACAGCTCATGTTGGCAGCTTGTATTCACCCTCATTCTCTTCTAATTTCTCTCCTAATGGTATTTTGGATGTGTTTGGATTGAAAGGGACCTTGGTTATGCCTTGAATTTTGGTTTGGCAATTGTTACCTATGATGTAAGTAACTACTTTTCAAAGCAAGTCCACAAATTAAACCTCAAGTCAAAATTGTGGCAATGTCAATGTTCTTAAAATGTGTTTTATAATCAAAATGGTATGTCATATGGCTTGGTTTGGACATGTAAATCAAAAAATCCCAATTTCCATCTTTGGTTCATTTGAAATTCATCCTTATTTTAAGCCATTTTTGTGATTTTGAGCTACAAGAAATTCCAACCTCTCATGAACTCTTGGATAGCCTTAAAACATCATTTTGAACAAGTTTGATGTTGAACATTTTCCCATTTGAAGCTTGCAAATAGGAGTTATGGCCTTATGATTGAAATGACCTATAATCTCCAAATGATCAAAATACCCTTGACTTGTCAAAGCCATAACTTGAGTTATACAAATCCTATCAAGGACTTATAGTACTCTCTAGAAAGATGAGAGGATAAGAAACAACATTCATGTTGACCAAAAGTTCATAGGAATCATCCTTCTAGGGCAAAAGTTTCATGCAAGTTGGATAACTTTCAAGCTCCACATTCACATACCTCAGATGACCTATAACTTGTCAAAGTCATAACTTGAGTTCTACAAATCCTATCAAGGACTTCTAGTACTAAAATTAAAGATAATATCATGCTCTACAACATTCTTGTTGGGGGAAAGATGAGATGACAGTCACATCTTGAGCTAAACTGCCTTGAAGATAGGGGTCAAACTAGGGGATTTTACACTGTCAAGCCTTAGAAACCCTAGCTTGAAACTTCTCAAACTCTTCAATAATGATGAGTTGACCTTGGAATCATCCTTATAGCATCTCAATGCATCAATCCATTATCACATGGCTCTTGGGTTAGGTCTCAACCTCCTTCAAATCATCAGTTGACTTAGGGTTGACCCAGTCAAACCCTAGTTGCACCACTCATGGCTGAGCCTTCTTAATCTTGCACAATGACCTGTCTAGGCCTCAAAGTGATCTTCAAAACTCCTCATGAGCTCTCTCAAGACCTCAAGTCTAACTTCATGGCTTCAGAATCATCTGATGGTCTTCCCCATAACCCTCAAGTTAGGAGACACCCACTCCTGGTTTCAACCACTCTCTCTGAGGATCTTTTTACTTCTCTGACAAGGATATCAACCCTTGAGCACTTGAGTAAGCCTCCCAGATAGCTTCAAAGTCTTGTGTAGCCCTTGATTGGTAATCATACCTCTTGATCTCCTGCATACATGTCAATGAAATGCAAATGATAATGCTAATGTGAATGAAATGAAACATAAGCTAGGTAAAGAAATGTTGGGCAAATTTTGGGGTGCAACACAAAGACATCAATTTATCATCAATTCATGGGGATTAGGGAATTTCCCCTTTCTACCACATATTCATGTAAATTACCATTTAATCGATCAATTCCCCCTTACCTCGAATGCGATTCTGATGATGATCAAGCTTCCCAAATTCACAGCCTTGATACACTCCTTGCTCTTGATCGTTCACTTGATCGAGCTCCTCCCTTCACAAACCGTGCGTGTTCTTCCTCCTCCTTCCCTTTATCCTTTCCAACTTTGCCCTTAATCCCAAAAATATACAACTCTTATTTATTTCATTCCAAATAATTAATAATCTCATAATTCTTTAATTCCAAAAATCCAATAATTATATTTTACTCATATATATTAATATTAGTAATAATAATAATAATTAATAGCAATATTAAAATTACTACTAATTATCACATTTTATCACTATGTATTAATATTATGATTTCTTTTGATCTTCAAATAATCCCACACAACCACATCCGCGAATAAAAATTAACACTGAACTAAAAATAATCAAAAATGGGCGTTACAAGCGTCATGGTCTGGATGCCATGAGCTGGTCTCAGTTTCTTGAAATAAACCTCCCCGAGCGTCATGGTCTGGATGCCATGAGTTGGTCTCAGTTTCTTGAAATAAGTCTCCCCGACGACTCATGGTGTGTTTGCCATGAACGGGTCTCAGTTTTCTTGAAATAAACCTCCCCAATGACTCATGGTGTGTTTGCCATGAACGGGTCTCAGTTTTCTTGAAGTAAACATCCCCAACGACTCATGGTGTGTTTGCCATGAACGAGTCTCAGTTTTCTACCCGAAATGATGAAAACTCGTGAGAGCATCTTCACAGGGGATTAAAATGTCATTGTAGATTGTAGAACTTTAGCGATAATCCATAATGTACTGGAGATCATAAAGCTTCACCGGGGATCTTCGGAGGAGATGTAAGCCGGTTAGTCTTCAAAATGTGTCTTCTCAAATAAAGAGAGATCAAATATAATAGACTTCACCAAACTTCTCAGGAGAGATGCCATTTGATGGAAATAAACTTGTGTAATGAACTCATTGGGGAATACATTTCTGGGGAGTGTTTTTTTTGTTGTAGCTATAAAAACATGTATTCTTTGTAGTGTAAATTCTCAAATAAAGAGAAATATTTGTAATGTCTTCGATGCATTTCTCTGATAGATTTCTGGAGGAATGCCTTTTGATGAGTTGATAATCTTAATAAACCCACTGGGGATGGACAAATTGTCTCGAAGAGGTTGCCATTTGTCGCTTTGAATAAGATCTTGATCAAAACGAGTTGCTCAAATAAAGAGAAGGCTTACAGTCCAGGTGTAAACTGTTGAGAATATTGAGATCATTGTTGGAGAAATATCTGTCTTCGATAGTTTTCCTCAGTGAGCACCTCTTGGGTAGTAAAGTGCAAAATAAATGCACGCTTAATCCATATTCGAAAGTTGGAGTTATCCGACAATGTGATCACCAAGGACCGAAGTTCACTTCGAGAAATAACCGAAGAGAAACTGTCAAGCAAGACTCGACCATTGAGGTATGGACTTAAATGGGAATGTACTAAAACAACCGTCTTCCATGAGGATCGAACTCCATGGGGAAATAGAAGCGTTGTGCTCTCTCTGCCTAGGCCTGACAACTCTATTTGAATGGATACGATAAACCCAGTCACTGGGGACAACCACAGCCCGAAGTGACAAAATAAATGCAAAGATGCAAAATGCAGATGTTATGCTATCTATCTATATGTTGTGCGTATGTTAATGCTGACAAAACAAACAACAAGAGGCATCTGGAGATGAAATAAACATCTCGGAATGAACATCCGACCAATCTTCCAAGATAGAAGCATCACTAGGGATAGATGGAGAACTAGATGTGGGATCACACTCCTGCTTCAGGGCTTCAAAAACTTTAGGGAATAGAAAGCATCCCACTTAGGGATGTAACATCTCGATAATTCTAAAAGATTGTCCTGTAGAAGACGAGGATAAAGATCCGCTAGTAGCGGACCATTCTCCTAACTGGAGGACCTTCACGGATAAAATAAATATATGTTTCACCGGAGAGATTACTCATTAAAGTTGTAGAAGGAGGTACCCAAACTGAAGCTCCACAGGGGATAAAATAAATATCCACTTCAAAGGGGGAAACCTGGGTTAACAAAGCCGTTGAACATGTTGGAGTCAAAAATTCGTGGGGATGAAATAAACATCCTCTTCACTGGAGGAATCCTGACATCGTAAAAAAGATCTATTGAGGAGTTAAATAGCATCCACTTTATCGGAAATGTGAAGTTTACGAAGGTTCACTGAGATTGAAAGGATCCATCGGAGAGTTGGGATGGTGGTTGCCATTCTAAACAAAAGTATTGTAAAATATCAATTCTCAAATGCCCCAAGTCACACGGTTCACGAGAAACAAAAGTTATCTCAAAAGGATTTTACAGAAAACATGGCGTCCAAATGCCCCACTGTTTTCAAACTCTTGGAGAGATTCGCCGAATCTCGACGTAACTGCCCCTGATTGACGGTATAATTGAGTCTTCAAATTTGTGTTCTAGGTGAATCCAAACTTGTATAGAAAAAACCACATGGCAAAGTTAGCAGGTCAGAAATGTTAGTTCCAAAACTGTTAATGCAACATACATGTTTGTCTTGATGTTTTGAAAAGTGATATCACGATACTTGTGACAAAATCACTAGTTAGGATATAAATTTAAATTTATAATGCCAACGCCAAATTGAGCATAGCTGATAGGAGTCAGGAAACGATGTCTCATCGAGTATGCTTTCGAACTAAACCTTACTTCAATTAGGACTTTTGAGGGTTGTATCTGGGTTTGGTTTCCGATTTGTAGAACAAAGGAATAAAAGGCTAGAATATATTTGTGCCCACCCAATTTTCGAAAGATGCTCATCATTTGATGCCCTGCCCTAGGTTAAAACGAAGTTTTGGTTTGGGAGAGAAAAAATAGATCCTTCATCTAGGTTTAAGGGAGTTTAAATATTTCTAGTGTTTAGGAGGTTGAAACAATGCCTCACATCATCAGTAGGGTTTTTATTCAAAAACATACAACGAGAGATCCTGCGTTTTACTTCGTCATCCTCCCTCCAATTATTCACCAAAGTGAGAGAATTGGGTATAGTTGGCATTATAAATTATGAAAAGTTTTTTTTTTTGCGAGTGGACACGAATGGATTTCTTCAAGAAAACCATTTTATTGCATTAATTATTCAAAATAACAAGTTCTTACATGCCAAATATGCTTTCATAAATCAAAGAAATGAAATACACATAAAGCAAATGGAAAACACTCTGATGAGCCCCTCCCGGGATTTTATTCAGCCTTTGCAGAATCGTCTAGTATGTAGCCTTCAGACACTATATTGATATGAGTTTCCCAAATAACCTTGGATCATGTTCTCGGAGGACGAACCGGGCTGAGGTTAGGATTGGAATCTCTGAAGGATAAGATTCCTCCCTTAACCAACCTTTGAACGTCTGCCTTCAAACCGTAGCAGCTCTCGATATCGTGCCCCGGAGCACCTTGATGGTATGGGCAGGATTTGTCAGCTTTGTACCAGTACGAAAGTTTCTTGGGTACCTTAGATGGAGCTCTCGTCTGGATGTGACCTTTGCTGATCAAGACCAGGAACAAATCAATGTACGTCATAGGGATGGGTTCAAACCAACGAATTCCTTCTTTAGGAATATCCAGAGGTATCTTCTGATGACGAAATCGTCTCCGAACCCGTTGATTCTGCTGTTGATCTGGAGTGGCCAAACGCTGCTTAGGAGATAGTCGCTGTTCGCGCTGAGCGGGCGTTGCATACTGGTGTTGAGGGTAAGATATCGGAGTTGGATCTGGAAATGCCTTAGTTAATCTTCTCTCCTGAAGCGGCGAATGAACTTGGGCTGCCAACTCTTTCCATCGCTGCACATATTCCTTGAAAGATTCGTTGTTATCCTTATTCTTGTTCGCCAAGTGATTACTGTCTGGAGCTTTATCCAAATTGTAGCTGTATTGTTTCACAAAAGCAACAGCTAAGTCTTCCCAAGACTGAACGTGGCTACTTTGTAGATTTATACACCATATCAAGGATGCCCCACATAAGCTTTCTTGAAAGCAATGAATCATCAGTTTGTCGTTGTCAATATAAGCAGTCATCTTTCGACAAAACATTGTCAAATGGTATTTTGGACAACCAATACCCTTGTATACTTTAAAGGCAGGCATCTTGAACTTTGGAGGAATAACTACTCCTGGAACTAGACATAAGTCACGAGCATCAAGACCAGATGCATTGGCTTCTTTCATCATCCCCGATTGCTCTTTGAGATCACGAAATACTTTCTCCATTGTTATAATTCTAGGGTCGTCCACTTTCTTCTCAGCATGAGTATTCTAAAGATTTGGTATACACCGTGGAAACTGAGAATCTCCTTGTTGAGCAAAGTCGTCGGAGGAATAGTCAAATATCGGATTAGTCCTTACTCTAAAATCAGTCATGCGATCCATATCTTTGTTCTCTTTACTATCCTTTAGTACGTACTTCAAGCTTGGTCAAATGGTCGAGACGTCAGCTGGAGAGACAAAGACAGAAAGAAGGATGAGGACGCAGCGGAGAAGAGACACATGCACATGCTAAAATGTAAGATGCTATGCAAGATGCAGAATGCAGGATGAAACTTCAAGAAAATCAAAATGTTTTTTCGGTATCATAACATAGGATAATTGAAAACTTATTTTATCAATGAGAAACAATACAAAGAAAAGTACTTATTTTTAAGAGTTTATTACATTGGAACACAAGCAAAAGAAAACTTAGAGATCTACTCCTTATGCGCACAAAGCTCTTCTACCAACTGATTGACGCGTTCCTGCAGTTTGGCCTTCTCACTGATGAGTCGATCTACATACTCCTTCCAAGCCACAGTAGTTAGGGGAAGATCATCACTGGTGACATTTCTTGAAGAGGTGTGGGAGGAAAATAAATCCTCTCGCACCTTCCTTTTTCTTGCAGATTCTATTTCTGGCAACTTCTGAGACTTCTCTTTCTCTACCTTAAGGGTGAAAAACTTGTTTCTCCAAGCGGTCTTCAGCTTCTAGGTCTCGTCCAAGGCAGTTTTCAACTGATCTATCTCACTCACATCAAACCAGTCGGGGTCATGAAAGGTTAACACCATAGGTTCGTGGAAAGGGAACGACATATTGAGATCGAGAGCCCTCTCGCGCACCCAATGCAGATAGTCTTTAGAGGCGGCACAATTAGGGAATCCTAAAGAAGTCGTCCCTTCCATGTTAACGTACTTCCATGCATATATTATGGTAGCCTTAAAGTCTGGATCCTCTCCTTCCTTGAAAAAGATCCCTTCCATCAGAGTTGGGTCAGGTACTTCATTCATCGGGTGCCCCAATTGTCGGCGAGCCAAGGCAGGGGTGTAACTGATGCATCCTTTCCTCCCAATAAGAGGTACATTGGGGAATCCTCCACAGTTGTGGATCATCTCAACACCTCCATAAGTTGGGTCGTACCACACAATATCAAAGTGAGTAAGGGCCATGACTATTTCAGACCAACGGGGTGCCTCTATCTGCTCCCAAACAGATGGATGCCAAGATAGGTGAGCAATAAACCATGAATACAACAAGGCGGTACAGCAGACAATATGCCCTCCTCCCTCGACATTCCTCGAGTGGATTGAGTGGTACGTGTCAGCTAACAAAGTAGGAGCTGGGTTTTTGAGGATGAATAGCTTAATTGCATCCATGTCGACAAAATCATCAATCTTTGGGAACCAAAAGATCCCATAGACTAACAAGGCAAAGGTAGCTTCCATTACCGGGACTTCCTTTCTCTCAGCGTGGTAACGAACTTTCTCAATCAGGAAATCGGCCGGAAATCCAAGGACTCCTTCCTTGGTGGTTAAATGAGCTTGGACGTCTGCTAGGCTGAGACGGGTAGCATTTGCGATCTCTTGGTCACTGGGCGTATCCTCCAATCCAGTAAACACGGGTCGGGTAGTCACAGGTATCCTCAAAAATTCAGAATACTCCTCCAGGGTCGGCATCAACTGGTAATCTAGAAAAGTGAAGCAATGATACAGCGGATCATAGAACTGAACAAGGGTCTCCAACAACCCTTCAATCATCTTGAGCTTGAGGAAAAAGAAAACTCCTCCATATTCTAGCGAGAAAGCGTGGCGGTTATCAATAAGATCTGCTAGCTTTCTTAAGCTTTCAATGTTAGGACTCTGAAAAGTGTACTTCAATGTTTCTCTTTTGAAGTCCATAGTTACAATACCTGTAAAACAAAATTGAGTTTCTTGAAGTGAACAAAGAAAACGAATGTAATGCAAGATGAGTAGGACTTCATGGGATCCCAATTATTTATAAACATTGCGGTAAAAAGAAAACGTTTTTATTAATTTTGAAACGGATTACAAATAATTATTCTTTTAAAAGTCCCAAATAAATAGCTAAATAAAAGCTAATGAAAGCCCTAAGGAAGTTTCGAATTCCGCTGCTTGAGATGCTCTTCCAGCTGGGTCTTCTCACGGGTGAGATTGTCCACAATTAACTTCCAAATAGTATATTGAGGGTCGGAGGAAAATAAATCCTCCAGAGCTTTCCTCTTCTTGTGGGGAAGTAATTCTTCATCCTTTAACTGTATCTGTTTCTGAAGTTCACGGTTCTGTTTCTGAAGTTCATCATTCCGTTTCTGGAGTTCATCGTTCTCTGCGACAACCACTTGATACTTGTTCTTCCACGCTTCTGACTCATGTTGGGACTTCCTCAAAGAAACCTCTAATTTCTCTGCTTCAGACATAAAGACATAAATGGGTTCTCTTTTTGGAGGTATAGGATCTTGACGGAGATAAGACATCTTCAACTTGATTGCTCTCTCTGACCCACTGAAGGTACGGTTCCAAGGACACACAATTAAGTTTCCCAAGACTTTCCTTCCCCTTCTTATGCAAATGTTCCCATGCATCCAGAATCTTGTCTTGAAGTTCCTTGTTATCCCTGAAGAAAATGCTCTCCACTTGAACACTCTTAGGTGGCTCCTTCAACGGATATCCCAACTGTCGACGAGCCAAAACCGGATTGTAACTGATCCCTCCATAAAAACTAAGTAACGACACATTAGCAAAATCCCCACAACCATCAATAATTAACATCCCATCATATGCTCGATTGTACCAATCAATGTCTGAATGGGTCAACGCCATAACTCTTGGAGACCAAATCCCTTTATCGAGATTCGAAAAAGAACTAGACTTAGGCAAGTGCGAAATAAACCACTTGTAAAGTAAGGGCACACAGCAGGTGATCATCTCTCCACCATAGAAGTTTCGGAGATGCACAGAATGATAAGTATTACCTAAAAGAGTTGGCACTGGATTGTTCTTCATAAAGATCTTAATTGCATTAAGGTCGACGAACCCCTCAAAACTTGGGAATAGAAACACTCCATAAATAAGTAGGGCGAAGATCGCCTCGAATGGAATCCTGTTCGCGTAATCGGCATAATACAGAACTTTACTGATTAAGAAATCCGTAGTCAAACCAAAAGTAACACCTTTACTAATTAAGTTGTCCTTGACGTCAGATACCTTTAGATAAAGAGCCTTAGCAATGTCTCTTTCCTCAGGGTCATTCTCAAAGAAAGGAAACAGAGATTTTTCCAAGATAGGTAGACCCACCAAAAAGGAGTACTCTTCCAATGTAGGTAATAGTTGAAAGTCTATGAAGGTAAAACAGTGATAAAGCGGATCATAGAACTGCAATAAGGTGGAAAAAAGTCCTTCATCCACTTGGCGACTTAATAAAGATATCAACTTCCCATATTTGTTCTTGAACTTTTCATGGTCTTCAATCAAGGCTACCAACTTCCTTAGGCCATCCAATTTAGGACTCTTAAAAGTATATTTTAAAGTGTGTCTTCTGGTGGAATCCATAGTGTCCTACAATGTTCATAAACAAAGATGAATCCCATGGAGTCCAATGCGGTATGATGCTTTATGAATGCAACAAACACAAGTAAGCACACAAATGCACAAAGATAAACAAACAAGGGGACCCTAGGTTTGCAACGAGCATGGAGCCAAAGAGTATACCCATTCCCAAAGGATGTGGACTAAAGGTTGATTGTACCTGCAGAACAAGGTTCTAGGAAGGTTCCCAAAGTCATTAGTCCATCTTTCAGATATTATCAACTTCCCAATTACTTGGGGGTTAATAACATTCTCAAGAGAACTTCGTTTGATTGTAGCATCGCGTAGCAACTATTTTGAGAGTAATCCCTCATAGTCCTCGCACTACATCCTAATAAAGGCCAAAGTGGGGTTAAGGTAACTACGGTCCTCAATATGATAGGCTCCAACATCTAAAATAGTGTATGTTTTCACGATTAAAACTCGTTCAACAATACAGCTTTCGAGAGGGCCTCGATTGAGCGTGATTTTCAAGTCAGCTTGGTCGGGATTCAACCCCCTATAAGCCTTGTCGAACATATCACTATCCTATCTTAAGTTCACTCAAGTCCGGGTGTAGGACTTTGTCTCACCACTCAAAGATATCATCCCAAAAGAAAACAAGAGCAAATATAAAAATAAACAGATATAAGCAAATATATATAAATTAAAACAAGTTAGGGAAACCCATTGAGTGTCCCCAGTGAAGTCACCATTTCTGTCGCGGTAAAATTTTGATACCAAGCTATTGATGAGCTTGAATCTTAATTCATTTGCAACCGAACTTTAATTTGTCAAAAGGAAGGGAAAAAGATCGAATTACCCACAATGCAATGCAAATGCAAAGGTAGAGAGTTTTAGGTTTGGAGGTTGGTTAAACTTAGGGAAGGTGCTAGCATCTTAAGTTTCTGTAGTACTCTACAGGAACCTCTTGTTTTATGTTGTTTATTGCTAATGGTTATCTGCTTAAGGATACAAGACCTAGGGGTTTAATTCTAAGTATACTCGACAAGATATCGCATCTTGTGCCTACATATCCTGACGGGAGTGGAATCAGAGTATCTGTAGTTCCCCTAAAGGGTTTGAGGAGTTCTTTGACTGCGGTCAAAGTTCCTAAGGGATTAGGGTAGTTGATTGATTGATTCTGGGAGAAAAGATGAATTATCATTTTAAGGGAGATTACTTGATTTAACCACCACAACTTTGTAGGAAAATAGTCTTTGCATCGTCTTAAGAGAAGGGCTCAAGTACTCGGATTGTCAACAAGTACGCCTCTATCTCTCCTAAGGCAAAGTCCCTACATATTGATTGAATTGTTATGGGGTAAGAGTTTTATCTCGCTTAAGATGATTAACATCTTATTCTCTAATGTGTTTGAATAGTTTGAATTGAGTTGTTGAATGTGTTTTTCTAAGTTGTAAAGATAAAAGGTCCTCCTTATGGGGTAGGATCTAAACTTAGAAGATCGACTTGAATGGGATCAAGGATCAATGGGGAGTATGATGCAAATGAGATACATACGCACAATTGTTTAGGTTATGCGCATATTCTTCCTTTGGACGGTTATGCAATACGATAAAATAAATTGAGGATAAAGATAAATAGCTGTAAAGTAAAGGCAAATAAATAAGAGCATGCATAAATGCATGAAAGCACTAAGTGAGTGTGTGAATGGGGATCGGAGCGCAAGTGAAAACGCAAGCGTGCACGATTGATCGAATGCGCTGTTGATTAATTTTAGGTGAGATTGATTTTAAGAAAAATATATTATATTGTTTTTTTGTGAGATTGATTTTAAGAAAAGTTAAATTGATTAGTTCATTGATTTGGAGAGAAATTATCTTAGACTTACGAAACTGGATTAGATTATAGATGACTTTGAATTAGATGGAATTAATTTTAGATAAACAAGGTGGATTTTATAAAAGGTTAATTTAATTAAGAAAATATTGCTTTTAATAAAATTGTTTTTGGTTAATATTATTAAAGATCAAAATTTTTTATTAAATTAAAAAATATTTGGCTATTATTATTAAAGATAAAAGTTAATTGAGGAAAAAAAGATTTTTTTTTATTTATTAAAATAGGTTATAAGTTATTTAAAAAGGGTTATAGTTATGTGGAATTATTAAAATAAATAAGTAGTGAAATAGGTTAATTAAAAAAGGTTAATTAAAAGAGTTATTAGTTTATTTAGAAAATTGTTTTTTTTTAAAGTGACAGTTAATTAAATTATAATTAGGTGTATCATTAATTAATTAAAATAGAAGATTAAGTAGGCTAATTAAGAGATTAGTGGGGTTAACGAAGGGGTTAGGAGATGGCGTTTGGTAGGCCCTGGGGGGCTTACCGTGGGCCTGCGACGGGTGACCGTATGATGAGTGATAAACGGTGATGACGTGAAGGTGCATGGCAGTTGCCGTGTGTGCGCGTGTATAGGATTACAATATATATATATATATATATATATATATATATATATATATATATATATATATATATATATATATATATATATATATATATATATATATATATATATATATATATATATATATATATATATATATATATATATATATATATATATATATATATATATATATATATATATATATATATATATATATATATATATATATATATATATATATATATATATATATATATATATATATATATATATATATATATATATATATATATATATATATATATATATATATATATATATATATATATATATATATATATATATATATATATATATATATATATATATATATATATATATATATATATATATATATATATATATATATATATATATATATATATATATATATATATATATATATATATATATATATATATATATATATATATATATATATATATATATATATATATATATATATATATATATATATATATATATATATATATATATATATATATATATATATATATATATATATATATATATATATATATATATATATATATATATATATATATATATATATATATATATATATATATATATATATATATATATATATATATATATATATATATATATATATATATATATATATATATATATATATATATATATATATATATATATATATATATATATATATATATATATATATATATATATATATATATATATATATATATATATATATATATATATATATATATATATATAAAACAGAAAAACCCTAGATCACACCCTATTTCCTCTTTCGCCGTTGACTCTTTCTCTCTTCCCCTCTCTGTTCTTTCTTCTTCGTCGCGTTTGGCTTCTTCCTCCGATTTCATCTCTTCCGTTTGCCTTTCTCTCCTTAAAGAAAATCTGAATAAACAATACCAAAAGCATCAACTAGTTATTAAAAATCAACTTACGGCGTAACAGGATTTCGATGGTGAACTCGCGGCGAAGGTTGAGGATGGATCGGACGATTTCCGATGAAGGGTTCGAAGATCTTGACGGCGGCAATGACGACGATGGCTTTGAAGGCGGTGGATCGTTGAGGTTCTCGACGGAGAAGGTTCGCGGACGAAAATGTTGTTTCCGGCGAGATGACAATTTGCGGCTGACGACGGAGAAAAGAGAAGATAAGTCCTCTCCTTTTCGATTTAGGGTCTCGATTTGGGGATTTGGGGTTTCTGCGAATTTGTGTTGTCCTTCCCCTTCATCTTGAATCTTCTTCTTTTATAGTTGCACAATTTCCCTTCTGATTAAACCTTATTAAAACGAAACCAAATTCGTAGGAACATGCCTGTCCGATTTTGGAAACCAAATTATGACCTTGCCAACTTTGATTTGGAAGGTTTTAATGTTGTCTGATTGTGTAATTGTGGTGATAGGACTTCCATTTCAATTATGGACATGTTCGGTTACTGTTTTGGAGAGGATTGAATCGGTTCTAATGTGAATTGAAACTTTCCTTTTCTGACTTATTTTGTCTGATGTGGTTGTAGGTCCAACAATCGGTAATCACGATAATCAATGTTGGGAGTTCAATGGCTTGCTTCAGCTTGCTAAGGAAGCGGCTCAAACGGACAAAGTACAGAAACAAACTCAGGGTCCGTCTTCTATTCTATAACTTCTTTCATCCTCTGTTTGATTTGGTGAAATAATTGTTGGAGGCTTTAAAATGCTCTACGGTTTCGGTTGAACTTTGAAGGAAACTGTAATTGTGCCAAAGCTACAGTTCGACTTTGGGAAACACTTGATGGAATGAGAAATAGGGCTTATGCCGAAGATTCGCAAGCGATGCGATTTGCTGTTCAATAATGATACAACCGAGATTAATTCTTTACCAGGTGAGCTTGCTTCATTATGTACTTATATTGACGTTGTTGGACAAGCTGATGGAAGTAACTGATTCTTAACATCTTCATGATTCTTAACATGGACATGGACATGCTTCATTGTTGTCGTGTTCTGATTCTTAACATCTTCATGAGGTAAGAACTTCTTCTTCCACAACGAAACTGACATCCTCTCATTTGGTACTAAAACTACTCTTTATCATCGCCGTAACTTCTCTTCATCATGCAGGTCTGGTCCTTGTTATCACAAAGCCTCAACTGCGCAGTGATAAATCGGGTTAATTTTCAAGCGTGAAGAGAGGAACAACTATAGCTTGCGTTCTAGCATATGCTGCCACTTCCTGTGAACTTCTGGGAGGACAAATTGCTGTGACCGAAGCTCCGACATGTAAGGTTTTCTTCTGGTATCTCTGTTATGGTTGACGGATCCTTCAATTTGCTGACGCACGACATGTCCATTCACAGGTTAGCCAAGGATTAGTTGTTGTGATGACGTGCTTCTATTTTCCTTCCCAACACCGAAAATGGTGAGAAACTAATCACTCTTTTGAATGCAGGGGTGACATACTCTATTATTTTCGACAACCAGAAAAATAATGCCTTTAAGTGGCCTCTCAGTCTTCATAACAATATAGTAGATAAAAGTGAAGATAGGCTCAACGTTCTTCTCCGAAATCCAGTTCAGTAGGGACACTCCTCCACAATACTAGCTCCGACCATTTCCTCCATAGCGATGAACTCTCCAACCTCCATGCCTAGTCTGTTATCTCGCAGTTTAGCAACCTCGGGATCAACATCAGCTCGGGAAAGCTTGGAAGCAAGCCAAGAGACATAAGGAGTAGCATCTTCTCTTGTCAAGTATTCTTATCCAAACAGCAGCACCTTCTCTTATCAAAGGTCAACACTTTGTATCGGCTAGCTGCAACCATGATACATCAAGTTCGTTATCATGTCGGTGGCGTTGCAAATTGGATTCTTGCGGGAGGATTCTTTAGAAGTTGTAATTTTGTATTCCGATGTAATATGTACTTGGTTTAACTTGCCTTTTGGCATTTGTCTTGTGAAACTTTGGGATTCGATCAATGTGCCCAATTCTTTCGATTGGAGACAACTTAAATGTAATTACGTCGACTTTTTGTAGAAGTATAGTGTAATTCCCGCATTGAAATCATTATTTTATTGCCTTCGCAAATGCGTTGAGATTTTGGAATTATTGTGAATTGTATCCTGTAAACAGCTTATAAAAACTTGTTCAAATTGCTTGTACAATATTGACTCCAGCACATACGCTTCTTGTGAAAAAACAAAAACTCTTTGGTCCTAAAAGACAAAGCTTGGTGATCTCAAAGTTTGTGTAAAAGTATCAGTCTTCTAATTGAACCTCTATAGTAAAATCATAAATCCCACTTATGATCCTTGGGAGAAGATTGTACTTGTAAGGTAACCCTGTATCGAATTGTTAATTGACATGGAATCCTTCGAGTAAGTTTTAAATAATGAACATCCCATTTGTGAAAGAGTTCGAATTGGAACCTTAAAGCATTAACTCCCCTTTAAACTCTTGATGAAAATAAGGATGGGTCTTGAGAATCATGAATCATGAATTTGGTTCTTATGCGATTCCATTTTGCGTAGCCTGCGTCTATATTTCAAAATATGAGACAACTTAGTAGTGTGGATTTAATCATGAGCTTGAATATGACGAGCTCTCTATGGTAGAATAAGATCTAACTCTTCACACATCAATCTATACTTCCTCTCGATTTCGGAGCCAAATAAATAAATTAAAGAACGAGTTCAAACGAGCTTGTGAACTTTGATAAGAACTTGGCTCAAGATTTGATAAACCGTATGAAGATCTCCTTGAACCTGCCACCGGCTACTTGAACAGTGAAATCACCATAAGTATAACTTGAATAAGGATCAAACGGCCGTGTCGGGAAGGATTGGATTGTAAGTATCATCCCCACCTTAATACCTGCACGAGCTGGTTAGCCATAATAAACGTACATGCAAAAGTAAAATAAAACAAACGAGAAAATGCACCAGGAGGCGGGATCTTATGGTCAAAAATTAGGGTGTGACAGTGGCAAGATGTGGGGTCACTTGTAATGAAGGCTTGCTATGGCTGTGTGAATCAAATACAAGTTTATTGTGTATTTTAATGTTTTTTTTGCAAGGCCTGAGATTTTGTTGGTAATCAAATTGTAAGTGGTATGTATTATCAAGGAATGACACTATGTGGTTTTATCATGTTGATGATTCATGTCCTCATGGCATTATTTTTGTTTCATTTTAAACAAAAACAAAATTTGTAAATTTTTCTGACTTACTCCATGGACTTATACATTTAGACATTTCATAAGCTAAATTTGGGAACTTGGTAATGGGCTTATATCATGTAAAGAAATTGGACCTAGAAAAGATAATGAATTTAAATTTCAATGGAATTTGAAATTAAAATAAGTTTGAAAGAACTAAAAATGAACTTGAATAGGAACGAAATTGGAAAGATATTTGGAATCTTGAATAAAATTTGCAATTGTAAGTTGTCATGAAATTAAGGTTTAAATTTGAATGGAGGATTGAAACTTTGAATTTAAACTTGGATTTGGTACTGAAATTGGATAGAATTGGAAATGAAACTTGAAAGTTTAAACATGAATTTGAGTTTTGATTGAACTTAAACTTGAAACTCAATAAAATTGGAAAGAAGTTAAACGCCTGAAATGAGATTTAAAATGAAATTGAACTTGGATTTTGAAATTTGAATCTTCCCTTTCATTCTTGCACAAAACTCGAAAGCTAATCCCTGAAAATTCTTGCACTTTCCACGTGAAATAGCTTAAAATCTTGGATTTATTCTCTGGGAAATAAAATCAAGCGTAACTAAATCTAGAGCCACAAATGTGTTGAAACTCTAAATAAATCCCATGAGAAATGATGCCGCATCCTGATTCCATCTTGAAACAGTCCTGGCAAGAACATGAACCGCAAGTGACTTGACGTAAAGACCAAATGCCTCCACTTTTGATGGCTCTACAACATCCCTTCATCAGCTAGCATGAGCTGGCACCAAAACCCTAATTCTAATCACTTAATAATTTTCAGAGAGAAACCATTTGAACTTGCCACTCCCTTCCTCTTACAATGATCCATAACACAAATGACCTGAAGTGTATTGTCACTGCACCAAAAGCTCAAATTGAGAATAAACTAGCCTTGATGGTTATCCACCTTGAAACAAATGCTTTTGCCACAACTGAGAACCCGATACTAAAATTAACCAATGACCAATATTTGGTAAAATTTCCATTGAATTTCACACCAAGACTGCATACGCACTTGACTTGATAACTTTGCCTGATCATTGATTCAACCTTGCAATATCTAAGCTTAGGCAACACATAACAAAAGGCACAAATTCTATATGCACAATGGTAAATGACATGAATAATAGATATGACACTCAAATGATGAAAATTTTATGATATGTACAACTTGCAAACCAGGGTCAAAATTAGGGTGTAACACTCATCATCAAGGCATGTCTCACAATCATTTGAATCAAGATTACAAGCTTTGGGCATGTCCTCCTATCTTGTGGATAACTGGATTAGGGTTGTGGTCAAAAGGCGCATGAGGTTATCTTCTTATGAAATACATAGTGCTATGTCTCAATACACATCTTGAGGGTTCTCTACATGTATTATGTTCCATCATAAGTCATGACATGAGCTTCAATCAGTGGAAAGGGTGCTAGGGTTTCATCTGATCAAGAAAAGTCAACTATGGCTCCATGAGGTCAAAGTCTTGGATTTCAAAGTAAATCAAGGGCATGCTATGTCTTCTCAAGTTTTTTCATGTGTTTGGAACAAGAATAATCAAGGAGAAACATAAAATCAGGAGTTTGGTTGGATTACAGTTTTGGTTGAAATATTTTCCTAAGTGTGGAAAACCCTAATTCTAACCATTTTGCAACATCCATAACTTTCTGATCCTTGATCCAATTAGAGCAAACTTACTATCAAATTAAATACAACATCATGAACTACAAGTTTTTAGAAGAAATCAAGTCCAAACGATTGATATATTGAGAGATATGGAGAGCTAAAGTTGAGAAAATCAAGGTTTTGTCATTTCAACACTTTGAAAATTTTCTAAGTATAGAATTTCAGCTTGAGGTACATATTTTCAAGCCTATCTTTTATGGTGATCCAAGCTTCAATTGAATTTTCCTCCAACATGAAAATTGTATAGCATCCTTCAAGCTTTATTTTGAATACTAGAACTCCTCTTTTGGATGTGTAGAACTCAAGTTATGATGTCTCCAAGTTAAGGTTTCAAAGAAGTCAAGTTGGACATGTTTTTAGACAGATTTTTAGGTCAATATTCCAAGGCATTTTTCATCAAGTTCTTGGCTCCAAATCAATTTCTTTGAACATGAAAGTTTAATATCATTATTCAAGATTTTCATCCATTATAAGAACTCTTGCATTGGATCAAAACTCATCAAGTTATATGCCTTCAAAGTCAAGGTGTCAATGATGTCAAAAGTTTGATGACTTGGAATTTTTCTAAGTTACTTGTGACATAATGATGGACACATTTTCAACTCCATTTTTTATTATCATCCAAGTCTCAATTTAACTTGCTTTGAACATCAAACTTGCTCACCATACTCTTAACTTTCTCTCAAGCCAAAGAACTCATGAAATGGAGCATTACTCATGGAGTTGTGTTGGTCTGAAGGTAACCATATGAACATGATTCTTATGCATGATATATCACCATATTTGTGCACATCATGAACCAACTCTTGCAACTTTGTGTCTGTCCCAATTTCACACGTATAGACCTCATTTTGTGTCAACAAAACATTGCCTAAAAGGACCAAACAAACCATGTACCTTCCATGCATACTTTTTCATTTTTCCCCATAATAAGAACAAATCATAAAACTTACATAACAAGGTTCCTTCCACTCTTCCATTCTGAATATTCTTTGCAGCAACTCACCATGACCACAAAGAGCCAACAATCACCCACAAATACCATAACCCGTGCCATGCTTCATTTTTTCAATTTTGTGCCAAACCACCAACCACAAGTTTCTAACCCTGGTCAGCTGTTTTAACTTCACCAAAACTTCATATATAAGTGAGAAAACCCTAAAGGATAAAAAGAGACAGTGTTTTTAGCAGCCACAGATTCAAAAACACCATAGTCTCTCAAATATTTTCCAAAGCTCGAGCTGCTCATTTCTCAAGAGTTTCTTCACCTTTCTTGTGTCATTCATCACCTCTAAAGTACCTAGAGCCAAGAGAAAGAGTTTTCTAATGTGTTTGGACAAGAACCAGAAGCAAACGAAGCTCTCCATTAGGTATTCTTCCTTTTCATTCTTCTCACATAATATGCGTGTATTGAGACCATTCTTGATGTTTCTGAAGCCCTACGCCATGGTAGGCAAGTTCTGTGTTGATGTTGTGCTTGTTTGATTGAGTTTCAGTTTGTGCATCTTCTCTTCGTGCCATGTTTTCACCATGTTAGAGTGGATATAAGTGACTTTTGAGCCTAGATTCACGTTCTATGTGAAAAATCCTTGAGAATAGTGTCTTGTTTTTCTTGATTTGGTGAGGGCTTTTTTCTGCTTCGGCGAGGTCAATCGGAGAACATAACAAGATCCCTAACTACAGCATCTACGTATGTATGTTGTGCTGACACTTTGACTTGCGTATGTGGAAGCCATGTTGAGCCACATGGCGTTGACTAGATAAGTGAACTGCTTGTGTGGCTCAGTTTTGTTTTGTTTCTGATTTGGATTAAAATTGATATTAGGCTTAGAATTATTGATATCTGAACTCCTCCATTTTGGCCCACATGCGCGTGTTACATGGTTCATGTTGTTCTTTGTTCTGCTAGTTCACCCTACCTCTCTTTTCATTTTATTTTATTTTATTATCATTCCTTTTTCATTTTGATTTTTTTTAATACTTAAGACCATTTTTAAAATACCCAAAAATGTGTTTATGTTTATTCAACATGTTGACCTAATTTTCATAATTTTTATTTTATTTTATAATTTATTTCCCTATTTTTAATTGATTTATTTTGAAAGGTGCTTTTCCATGTTTACCCGTGGATTAGGGTTTGATGTTTGATGTTTTATGAGTGCCTTCTTAGTCCAATTTTTCTATCATGTTTTAATACCTAAATGATTAATGTTTGAATGGTGTTGTGGTATATTTTTGATGCATTTTTTTATCATTTCTTGATTGATTTTATTGAGCCTCGATTAGTAAGGTATCTTGAATTTGTTGATTGATTTTGATTGAGAATTTGTGCTATTCTTTTGAGGATATATTTCTAACATGTTATTGAGTATGTTTCCATGAGATAAAGCCTTTAACTTGCATTTATTTGGTATTTTTTCTATTTTTGATTGATGCCTAAGTTTGACTTGTTTTGGGGTTGAATATGCATGAGGCTTAACCTAGTTTGAAACCATTTTGCTTACTTGTGTTTAAGTGAAGCTTGAGTTGATTTGTTGATATGATAAAATGTTTTCTTAACTTGGTTGGAGCTTTGGTATCACTTTCATTTGATTATTTTTCAATTTGTGATTGAATTTCCAAAGTTGTGAATGTTTTGGTCATGTTTCTTTGTTGCTCTTGACATAGTTCCTTGAGAATGTTTTTTGAATGATCCAATTGATGCTTGATGACTCTTGTATTGACTTGTTTAAGGTTATGACCTTCATATCTAGAGGTTCATTGCATGATCACTTTGTATCACTAACTTTACATAATCATTTGTTTCTCTTATGGATAGCTTAAGGGATGTTTGCTTAGCCTTTTGTGCATGATCTTGAAGTTAATTCTTATAGAACTTGGTTGATGGCTTGGATATGAATATGATGTGTATCATTTGTGTTTGATTCTAATATTGATGATTCGGTATGCCTTGCTTGATCATTTGTGCCTTGTGCTTTGCTTGAACATTCCCTTTTCTTTAAAGATAATCATGGTATATGCTTGCCTAGTTTTGATACTTTCCTTGAACATGACGGTTGTTGTTTCCTCTTTGATGTCATGAGTTTTATTGTAGATTGATATTAATGTGCATACTTCTTCCCATCTTGTGTTTTTACCTAATCACTTTGTTTGGACCATGTTTGGCTTGTATATCTTGAGTTAATTGTTGGAAAGTGTTTAGCCATTGATGTAGTCCATGTTTGATCCTCTGTGTGCTCTTTATTTGATCTTTGAATATGCTATGATGTGCTACTACCCTACCTTGTTTCCCATCTTATTTGGCTTCATTTCACCTTGTTTAATGATTGATAATACTTATTTTTGGACTTTAAGTCATTTGTGTGTGTTTGGGCACCTTGTCTTGCCATTTTGTTTTGACTTCCAATCTTTGAGCATGGTTTGGTATGTGAACACATTATTGTTACTTTGACATGATGTTAATGTTTTCCTTGTGTGATTGAGATCAATGTTTGCTTGATGCCTTTTGGGTTTGAATTTTCATGTTTGTTCATAGTGTTGCATCTTCTTCACTCTTCTTCATTCTACTTCATCTTTCTTCTCTTCTTGAGACTTGTATAAGTCTTGATCTTGTTTTCATTTGTGATTGATTAGTATGGTGTTTACTTATGTTTGTTCACATGATCCCTTAGGATTCCTAGTTCTACTTAATTTCTAATTAAGTTGGGAGTAGGAGAGACATTAGGTTTTCAATCATTTGTATGATAACAGTTAGGATAGTCTCTCTTTGACCCCAACTTTAGGTCTATCATTTGTATGATAACATTAGGTAGACTTCCCTTTTATCTCAAATTTAGGACCATTGTGCATGACAATATTAGAGTCCAGTTTCCCCTAGTTGTTTTCTTTTCACCCTTTGAGTCCTTTCTCTTCTCATCTCAAAATATTTCTAACACACTTAATAAAGACGATGAACATTGTGCGCCACGAGCCTTAAGCATATGGGAAATGATGTGTGAGGGATTTTTCCTTACTTGTCTAGAATGTTTAGTGTATGTCCCGTCTAGCGGCGATATGTGACGCATTCGTTCCTATATCATAGTCTTTAGTGCAATGTGAATCTCAAATCAGTCAATTCACTTCACTAAAACTCACAAACTAATTCAAACCTTTTTATCCTTTGAGATTATTGTTTCAAACTCATTTTCAGAAAAGAGTATGTTACTTTTCCATTCTATCACAAACAAGCATCGACCTTACCTGTTGGAATGTGATCTTGACGTCGCTCATAAAAAACATTTAACCAACCTGTGGTTTAGTTACCCGAACTACGTTTGCTCTGATTTCTCATACCGGATGAAGATATGTAGGCACAAGACAATGTTGTCTTGGTGAACAACCTTCCCTCTTTCACCCGTAGTTTTCTAAACTACGTCGCCTCTGACTTTTCCATTGCATGAGGGAATACGTAGGCATAGGGCGGCGATGTCCTATCGAGTCTCCTGTTTCTTTTCCCTTTCTCGTCTATGTTTAGCAGTAGGCTTTAGATAACACACCCTTTGATTAAACAACAAGCGTGAATCCCGTTGAGTACAACAGACATGAGGGGGGTGCTAATACCTTCCCCTTGCGTAACCGACTCGCGAACTCAAAATTTGGTTGCGATGATCTTGTCTTGTCCTTTCTTTTAGGTTTTATTCGATCGTTTCCTTTCCCTCCCTTGGGATAAATAATGTTTGGTTGTGACTCATTTGTTTGCTTCCTCCGTTTTTTTTCCAGTTGCGACAACTATCACATGACTCAAACAAATAGATTAGATTTATGACTTACCACCATGTAAACCACCGTAAATAAAAATTAGGTCACTTCTAGTAGTTGCTGCATGCCTGCAACATGTAACCAACTCAATGGAAGCATCTCCACCAAACGCATCAACACTGTATCTACCCGTTATTGGACTGGTCACAACAAATTTTATATACCACCAAACACCATCATCAGTCTCTATGAATTTCAACCTCTTCCACAACTCCTCTCGTGTTGAACATATCCATTAGGCTTACAGCTGCAAATGATACACTTGACGCAATGAAATATTGAATAAGTTGATGGTAAAATCTTACTTAGATTGGACAAAAATGGAAAAAATGGAACTCCAGAAATCTTTAGTGTCAGTACTGGAACTGAAACACCTTTGGGTAGCCGAATCACCTCACTTGAAAAATGGAAGAGTATATTTAATGATGATTGTGACTTATTTGAATTCATATGATAAATTAATTGTGAATAATTCATTGTACCTGATCTATAAGCATAAACAATATTCTCCCCATGCCATTCACCTGTGTTGGTGTGGTGTCCGTTACAGTGTAGGAAACTGGACACATCTTCAATATGAAGCAAAGGTGCTTCATATTTACATCAGCCATTGTACTTTTCCAGTGAAATATTAACGCCTAAAATCATGACTTTCTGAAGCTTTTATTCACAAATTGACGTTACAATAAATTAATTTGATCTATAGCATGCTTCATGCCAGTTTCATTATCTATGAAAGTTACAAATCAGAATCCAGTAGGGATAAAATCAAAGTCCAGAGCAGGAAAACTTGACAATTAAAGTTTTTAAATGACTTAGAAAAAGAAATAGTGAGCACTGAGACCTCAAGTGAAACAATATACCTTCAAGCAAGCTAAGATTCTAGGAACTCCAAACCTACAATTGAGCTGCAAGAAACGTGAAGATAGCATATTACTAAATAATGAATAATAAATGAATTAAATACCATTAATTTCTTCAAAACTTGACCCAATTTCACTATTGTTGCACTCATAGGAAAATTTGCAACAAATATTGCATGAGCTACATGAGGAAAACAAATTATAAAAGTTATGACAGAACATCCCATTTGATTGAGATCATTTGTACTGAGTTATATAAAGTATATAAATAATTAACCATAATCGTAGATTGGGTAAACTACAATTACTTGCATTCTCATTATCTTTTCCAATGGAATGTCAGCGTGTGGGGGTTTATACTTCAGGAGCAGACACGCTGCTGTGTACAGGGGTTAGTTTCGCAACAGGTTTTACAGGGGAAGCCCTCAAATGGAAGGGAGCATAATTATCTTTCAAGGCATTCAGCTGGAACAAATTATTGCAAAAAGTTATTCTCAGATACTAAAAATAAAGATTCCGACAAATGAACTAAAGTCACAATGGATGCAGAAGACTTTTTATGAGTATCCTCCTGTGTATTAGAAGCGACTTTCTCAGTTGTTGGGAGTAATTCTTGATGGGTTTACTATTTAACATGATAAACATGAATCACAGTTTCAACAAGTGGTAATTTTCCTTTATCCAGTTGTAGGGCAACTTTCTTCACTAAAAAAGCCTCGCAAGCTTTGGATAATTACTTCAGGTGAGATTTACCGGGCTTTGGAGTAAAAGCTTATGACTCAGCACTTTCATCAACATCAGAACAACCGATCCGTCATCAGAACATCTTCCAATATATTCCTCTTCTATATCATAGCTCAGGTCATTCACAACAGAAGCATGGGCAGAGAATTCTTTCGCCTGCAAACAATTCGCTGATGGATGATCACAAAAAAGTATAACATAGAACAACACAAATATAAAGTTTTTGAAATGCAACAGATTACACCTGAATTTCTTGTGCCAAATTAGTTCTGCCTCCAGACATCTGTGATGCAATATAGATCATGATATCCTCGAGTTTCGTATATATCATCTCCAATATAATGAAGGAAATTAACACACATTATAGTTAATAATAGAAAGTGGATGTCCAGTAATAGCATATACTATAAGGTTTAGGGAAAAACAAACATTACATACACGGATCTGAAGCGTTAGCCTAAAATCGGTAAGATTTATAGGAAATGGATATGAAGCGTGAGCCAAAAATCGGATAAAGATCTTCTCATAGAGGAATTTATGTGTGAACGGTAAGAGTGAAATCAAAAGGATATGAAAATGAAATCAAACTTTGAAATTAAAATTAAAGGTAGGAAATCGATATCAAACTTTGAAATTGATATCTAAGGCAGGAAACTGAAATCAAAACCAACCTAAAAACGAAATTGAGGCTGAACTCAAAAGAAGCAATCAGTGAAATCAAAATCAAACTTCTCAGCCATAGGTTTTCTCGAGCTCGTAGCACAATATGGAAAGAGAAGCTTAGAGCTTTCGGTGCAAAATGAAAATCATACTAAAACAACTCAACATTCAAAGTACTAACACAAATATTATAGATCTAACATAACATCCATAACAACTTGATCTAAATAGTTGCTTCAAACATAACAACCGGATCTAATAAAACATTTATCATTGTAACTTAATATTATGAAATTTGAATGAATGCAGAACAAAGAAGAAAAAGAGAGAGAGAGATAACATAGATGAATATGATAGACAAAGATGAAGAGGGCAGAAAAAGAGGATTCGGGAAAAGAGAAGTGAGAGAAGAGAGTAGTGAAAAGTGAAAACTGGGAGAATATCAGATACATAAATTTGAAATTAGATCTATCATTGGGGGAAGAGAAAAGAGAAAAGGTTGGTTTGGAACCAAATAGAAGCATGTGACATCATCATAAGAGCTATACCTAACAAACCATGGCTTAATTGAATAAATTTAGTTGAAATAGAACAAAATGACATAATCGGTTGAAAAACATAATATTTGGACTAAACTACCCTCAATTTGATGAGGTGGCAGAATAAGAGGGTAGGGCATAAGAGAATTTTCCAGAATATCAAATTTTCTTATATTATAGATTCACTCCATTCTTTTGTATAATAGGAGAAATAACGGCCGCGCTATCTTCCAAATATGGATTGGGGAGAACCTTTGGGTGCTTTTTGAGGAATAGATCCCCCTGAAATCAAGTGCAGGATGGTCATAGCGTAATGGGGAGGTCCCTGAAATAAGATGGCTAGTCTGAGGTTGATGTGGTTGGTCCAATGCGGGTCCTTTTAGCGCACTCAACCTATATATATATATATATATATATATATATATATATATATATATATATATATATATATATATATATATATATATATATATATATATATATATATATATATATATATATATATATATATATATATATATATATATATATATATATATATATATATATATATATATATATATATATATATATATATATATATATATATATATATATATATATATATATATATATATATATATATATATATACTTTGTTGGTTAATTATAGTTTAATCATGATAAAACAAATAGATGATCTATTTAATCACGATTTAACCTCACAAATACTTTATGAGACGCTATTTAACTATAGTTTAACTTTGATAATTTTGAGATAATGTGCGGTAGCCTACATTACATGCCCTAAAAAACGATTATATATAATTATTCTTTTATTTAGCAATATTTTGTAAATAGTTGGCATTCCTCCTTTTCGGGTTGTTTGTTATCTTGGTCGGAGTGGTGTGTCATACTGGCTTTGGGTTTGGGCTAGTTTTGTTGTAGGCGTTTGTGTTTTTGTTGTTTCGTCTTTGAGGTAGTGTTTGTATTGGATTGTGCACCCCTTATGCCTTTTTAATCTATTTTGCTTATAAAAAATGGCTACATATGTGAGATTGGTAAGTGTTTAATTGTTTAACATGGATGGACATTTTGTGGCTTGGATATGACCAATGAGATTTAGAATGCGTTTGTTATAATCTGTTGTAATAAGCGAGACTAAGAGACATTTAGATTAAACTGTGTGTTTTAAAAAGCACTACAAAGACATTATTATATATAGATAGATTACAACTAATTACATGATATAGTCGATGTGGGACTATCCTATATATAAATATTCTTAACACTATATATATTTACAAATATCAACACTCCCCCTCAAGCTTGAGCATATAAGTCAAATGCACCAAGCTTGTTACATATATAGTTAGTTCTAGGGAATCGTAGGATTTTTGTAAACACATTTGCCAATTGATCATTAGAGTTGACAAAGCTTGTGATGATGTCGCCTGACTCGATCCTCTCTCTAACAAAGTGACTGTCTATCTCAATATGTTTGGTCCTTTCATGAAAGACTGGATTTGAGACAATGTGCAATGCAACTTGATTATCATAAATAAGTGTCATTGGTCTTGCTTTTTCAATTTGAAGTTCCTTGAGCAACTGTTTTAACCAAATAAGTTCACATGTTACCATTGCCATGGCCCTATACTCTACTTCAACGCTTGATCTTGCAACTATATTTTGTTTATTACTTTTCTAGGATATAAGGTTTCCTCTAACAAGTACAAAATACCCAGAGGTGGATCGTTTATTAATAGGTGACCCAGCCCAATCAGCATCGGAGTATCCAACTATCTGGGTATGTCCTTTATCCTCATACACAATACCTTTTCTTGGAGCATATTTGATGTATCTCAGAATTCGGATGACAATATCCATGTGTTCCTAACAAGGGGAATTCAAGAACTGGCTTACCACACTGACTGCAAAAGAAATGTCCGGATAAGTGACTGTGAGATGATTCAACTTTCCAACCAATATCCTATACCTTCCTGAGTCAGATAGAGGCTCCCTTTGATTAAGTAGTAGTTTGACACTTGGATTCATAGGAGTATTGAATGGTTAAGCATTTAACAAACTTGTTTCTTCCAAAATATCCATAGCATATTTCCCATGAGAAATCACCAAACCATCTTTAGATTGGGCTACTTCAATACCTAAGAAATAACAGAGTTTACCAAGATCTTTTGTCTGAAACTGTTTTGAGAGATGTTGTTTCAACTAGAGTATTCCCCGCTGATCACTACCAGTTATGACAATGTCATCTACATACACAATAAGATAAATACACCCTTGGGGTGAGTGACGATAAAAAACAGAATGGTCAGCTTCGCTACGGACCATACCAAACTGTTATATTACAATGCTAAATTTGTCAAACCAAGCTCTCGGAGATTGCTTAATACCATAAAGAGACCTGTGTAGCCTACAAACCATATTCGATGACTCCTCTTGAGCAACAAACCCAGGTGGTTGCTCCATATATACTTCCTCTTCTAGATCCCCATGTAAGAATGCATTTTTTATGCCAAGTTGATGAAGAGACCAATATCAAATTCCTGCAATGGCTAAAAGAAGTCTAACACATGCCATCTTGGCTACAGGCGAAAAGGTATTACTATAAACCAACCCAAAAATCTGAGTGTATCCTTTGGCTACCAAGAAAGCTTTAAATCGACCAATCTTACCATCTGGATCAACCTTCACTGTATAAAACCAACGACAACCTACTAAATATTTCCTATGGGACAGAGGAACCAGTTCCCAAGTACTACTGCTTTGAAGAGCACGCATTTCATCAATCATTGCTTGCCTTCACTCAGGGTGAGATAATGCTTCACCTGGAGTTTTAGGAATAGAAACAGAAGACAAAGAAGACAATCAAGTATACTGCAAAGGGGAAAGACGATGATAAAATAAATCAATATAAAGTGGAGAAGGACTTCATGTTTTACGTATACCTTTTCGAAGGGAAATCAAAAGATCAGACTTAGGTGATGAAGTAAGTGTCGGAGGAGATCCTGTATTGACCTCAGGGACATGTACGACTTTAGGGACAGGTACGAAAGACGTTGGGTGACGATGCTGATATGTTTGAAGTGGACGAGAAGGGGGGGTCAACCATAGGGGTATCTAGTGGCTCGGGTTCCCTAGAATGATGAGGGACAACGACAGATGGGACTTTTGGAAGAGGTGTGGGAATACTTTCTTGTAGAGGTTCCATAGTTACTTGACTGGACTCGAAATATGGAACAAACTCGAAAAAGGTAACACCGGAAGATACGAGGTATCATTGTAGAGTATGTGAGTAGCAATGATAACCTTTTTGGGATCAATGATAGCTGAGAAAGACACACTTTAGTGATCGAGCTGACAGTTTATCAAGAATAGAGGAGAGATTATGTACAAAGCACGTAGACCCGAAGACTCGAGGAGGAATTGGGTGAAGTTGAGAGTTTGGAAATAGGATTGAATGAGGGATTTTATTATTAAGGATAGATGATGGCATGTGATTTATGAGGTAACATGTCGTGAGCACCGCATCTCCCCAAAATCGGAGAGGAACATTACCATGGAGAAGTATGGTCCGAGTGGTTTGTATGAGGTGCCGATTTTTGCGTCCGGCTACCCCGTTTTGTTGGGGTGTATGAGGGAAAGATGTTTGGTACAAAATACCACTGGATGAGATAAAGGTTTGAAATTGTTGGGATAAATATTCACGTGCATTGTCACTTCTTAAGGTAAGGATAGACAAACTAAATTGGGTTCGTATTTCTCGATAAAACATTCAAAAATGGAAAACAATTCAAACATGTTCTTCATTAAAAATAGCCATGTGCAACGTGAAAAATCATCAATAAAGGTTACAAAATACCTAGACTCAAAAGTAGACACGGTACGCGAGGGACCCCAAACATTGCATTAAACTAAAGCAAAAGGGGACACAACCCGTTTATTGACTCGATCGGGAAAGTGACTACGAGTATGTTTCCCTAACTGACAAGAATCACAATGTAAAGTTAATAATTTAGATAAATTGGGCACCAACATTTGTAGCTTGGGAAGACCTGGATGGCCTAACTGCACATGTATAAAATTATAATGAGTGGAGAATTAGTGGTGGAGCATGTGGTAGATGACATAGAGAAGTAGTAGAGGCCTTGAGACTCACATCCAACACCAATCGTCTGTCCTGAACTCCGATCCTATAGAGTAACATTACTATTAGTAAAGGTCATAGAATAATTAAGGGAGTGAGTTAAATGACTGACTGACAGTAAATTAAATGGGAAATTAGGTATATATAGGACATAAGTAACAGAGAGAGATGGTAAAATTTGAATAGTACCAATCCCTTGGAATCGGGTTTGAGAACCATTTGTAGAAGTTATAATGGGTAAGAAACCAGAGATAGAGAGGGAAGAAAAAAGACCTTTATTACCAGTAACATGATCAGATGCACCAGAATCGAGGACTCAAGGACCAAGAGGAGATGATTAAGAGAAGAAAATAGATGAATTACCAGTGTGCGCAACCTAAGCCATGGAACAAGTGATCTGATTAATCTGACACCGCCTGAGAAAATCTTCGTAGATTGGTGTAGGATTCTGAATAGAAGGTGAAGTTTGCATAGTGTATGGGTTATCACTTTGAGATGCATTTACCTGGAGTGAAGGTTTTCCATGTAGCTTCCAAAAACGGTCGATAATATGCCCAAGTCGGTTATAATGGTCATGTTAGAACACATATTGGTGTTTAATATATCTCATAGTTTTGATGATAACATTAAAGAAATTTTGTATAAAAGAAATATATACTCTAATTCTGTTCAAGTGTTTATTTGTTTCAGATATCAAAATTAATATTATTCTGGAAGCGAGAACGCCTATGAACACTACAGAACGATAAAGCTCTGAGCGTCAGAAGTAATACATCAGAAGACTCTGATCTGCTACAGTTGACTTTGAGCGAAGCTGAGAAGAATTTAAGTGAAGCATATGTAAAACTGCAGAAGACTCTGAGCGTAAAAGGCATATGTAAAGAATCAAAAGACTCTGGAAGTACTCAACGCTGCAAGTACAGAGGCTCTGATAAGCAAGTCTGCTTTTATAAAGAATTTCATGCTTAAGGCACTTTGCTTCAAACTCTGATAGAGAAACTCTGATTGAGTTAACTCTGATCTGAAGAACTAGGAACATCATCAGAGGATCTGATGCAAGACGTTCCAAAGTTGTTGAAGAAGATGTTGTTCAAATAAAGATCCGTTGGCATATTCCTTGTCCTTATCCAAACGAATCTTTCCTCATTTGTGCTTGACACAGGAATTCAAATAAAAAGGATTTTTCTGAACATTCCCCTTATGAGAAAGGAAAAGTCAATAGAAGACAAAAAGCAACAGAATGCACAGCATTGCATAGTCTTTGAGAAATGGACTTTAAGTACTATAAAAGCTAGTCTCAACATCACTTCAACGTTGACGGGATTATTGATAAATCACTTGACAAAGTATTCAACTAGAAACTCATATAAACATTCTTCAAGCTGAATAGTTTTTATTTCGTTCTTAAACTTGTGTAAAAATCACTGTTGTGATATAACTTTTTAGAAGCAACTCTTAAACACATTGTTAGTTTATCTTTTGTAAAAGATTCCTTAAGAGACCAAGTGTGGTCAGATTTCTTGAGAAGACTAAGACAATTGTCTTAGTGGTTAACACTGTAATCAGTTTGATTTAGTGGATTAAGTCCTTGTTGAGAAAGGCAAATCACCTGGGTAGGGTGGACTGGAGTAGTTTGAGTTCAAATGAACTAGGATAAAAATACCTTGTTATTTTTCTATCATACTAAGTGTTTTAAAACCCTTATTCAACCCCCCCCCCCCCCCCTTCTAAGTGTTTTTCCTACCTTCAGTTGGCATCAGAGCTCCGGTTCTGTAAGTGCTATCACTTAACCGTGACAGAAAAGATCCTGTTGGGAAAAACTCTTTATCTATTATTCTTGATTTATCATGGCTGAAGCTTCAACTTCAAACAACAACAAATATAATGATAGAGACAAAATCAACACCAAACCTCCCATGTTTGATGGTGAGAAGTTTGATTACTGGAAAGATAGAATAGAAATTTTCTTTCTAGGCTATGACGCTGACTTATGGGATTTGGCCGTTGATGGTTATATTCATCCTACAAATGATGAAGGCAAAAAGGTTGACAGAAAGTCTATGACTATCAACAGAAAAAGGATTTTAGAAATCATCACAAGGCGAGAACCATTCTATTAAATGCTATATCTCATATTGAGTATGAGAAAATAAAAAATAGAGAAACAACATTTGATATGTTTGAATCTCTAAAAATGACGCATGAAGGAAACTCCCAAGTGAAGGAGACAAAAGCCTTAGCGCTCATTCAGAAATACGAAGCTTTTAAGATGGAGGAATCTGAATCTTGGGAGGCTATGTTCTCAAGATTTCAGATTCTAACTACTGGTCTGAAGGTTCTGGACAAAGGTTATTCTACTTCTGACCACGTCATGAAGATAATCAGAAGCTTACCAACAAGGTGGAGACCAATGGTGACAGTGTTGAAGCTTGCAAAGGATCTGAATAAGATCACTCTGGAGGAACTTATCAGTTCCTTAAGGAGTCACGAGATTGAGCTGGAAGAAGACGAGCCTAAGAAGAAAGGTAAGTCTATTGTGTTAAAATCTAACAAATCTGCTAAAGCTTTGCAGATAATTGAAGAAAGCTTTGAAGAATCTTCCTCTGAAGAACATGAATTGTCTTTGCTGTCTAGAAGGATAAACCAACTCTGGAAGCATAAACAAAAGAAGTTCAGAAACTTCAAGAGATCTTATCAACGTGGAGAATCTTTTGGACATAAGAAATATGGAAAGAAAGATGTAGTGTGCTTCGAGTGCAAGGAGCCAGGCCACTATAAAAATGAATGTCCCAAACTTCTGAAGGAGAAACCCGGAAAGAAGTTTGAAAAGAAGAAGAAAGTTCTAATGGCCATGTGGGATGATTCAGATGCTTTTGAATCTTCATCAGAGTCAGAAGATGAATGTGCTAATGTGGCACTGATGGCTGATGAGGAGGACCACGAAGAAATAGCTGAATCTGGATCAGAATCAGATTCAGATGAGGTATTTTCTGAACTTACTAGAGCTGAACTTACTAAAAGTTTATCTGAAATTCTTGAAAGCTACAGCAAGATCAAACTCAAATACAAGAAGCTTCAGAGCTATCTGGCATCTAAGGCGTAAGTAGAAATAATAGAAAAGGAATTGGATATGAATCACTCTCTGGGGAGGATTTAAATCAAAACCTGTTGATAAAATGATCATTAAGTATTCTCCTCTGTACACCCAATTTAAATATAGTCATCTGAATGATATCAATCACACACGTTCTAATCAGAACAATCCTGTGTTTAATAAACCAAAACTTCACCAGAACAAAGATGCTTTTAAGGGAAAGAAATTCAGATAGAATTTCAAACCTACTTGTCACTACCGTGAAAATAAGGTGCCGGCAAAACAGAAGAGTCGCCACCTTTCGTTATTTATCCCTCAAAACGGGAGAGGAAACGATCGGAAAAACCTGACGAAAAGGAATAAGACAAGGTCATCACAACCATTGTCTGGATTTGGGAGTCGGTTACACAAGGGGAAGGTATTAGCACCCCTCACGTCCATCGTACTCGATGGGATCCACGCTTGTTGTGTTTATCTGACGGGTTTGTTTTACTATCTACCTATCAAGGCCGGTCTGAAAAGAAAAGAAAATGACTCGGAAAAGCGTCGCACTTTATGCCTACGTATTCTCATCAGAGAATGAGAAATCAGAGTCAACGTAGTTCGGTTAACTACGGGTTATGGACGGGGGAAGGTGGCTCGCCAATACATCAGTATTGTGCCTACGTACTCTCAACAGGCATGAGAGATCAGAGCTTATGTAGTTCGGGATAAGGTTAACAAACAGTTCCAGCAGTTTAGCGTACACAGATCGACCCTTGGAGACTTAGGCGTTACCGTTTGCGGTAGAACTGAGAGTTAACGACACTCTTTTCTTCAGAAAAGCTTTCCTTTGAATTATGGGCCCACGGGCAAAAGGTTTGAAGTTTATTTTCTGTCTTTTACGGAAGAAGTGTTTTTTACGGTTGTCTGCAACTAATATCGCACTAGAGACTATGACTTAGGAGTGAATGCGTCGCATGTCACCCTAAGGGTACCATACTAAACATCCTGACTGTCGAAGAGTGACCCTTCAACAATCATTTCCTAAGTAAATTAAGGCTCGTAACGTACGACATCAGTTAACCTTTATTACTGTATTTTTGATCTGTCTGAAGATGAGAAGAGAGAACAGACTCAACTAAGGGGAGACTATCAAGTCCTAACAGTTGTCATGTCAAGGATTCATCCTATGATCGAAGTTGAAACAGGGAACTCCTAAATGTTATCATGCATAGGTTTCAGCCTACAGTTCTAATCATCACTTCCTTATCAAAGGAAGTGAGATTCCTAGGGGATCATGTCAATGGGATACATAAACAGATAAAGCATCGGCTAAACAGTAAACAGATAAACAGTAGAGATGTATATGCTATGCAGCAATACAAGCAGAGGGAGGCCCACTCAACCTCTCAGCAATCAAGCAAAACCAATCAATAACAGACAAGCAAAGGGAGCTCAACTCAACCTCTTATGCAAACAAGCAAGGGGAGGATCACCTCAGCCCTTCAATGCACTTAGGCCTAGAATCATCTACATGAGAGCCTATTCTAATGCAACACACCAGACAGTCATAGATACAATCAAGCAATCAAGCACACGGCAAACAAACAACACAATAGACTCCAACAGCAGAACAGTCTTCAGGCCCAAGTTGTCCATCAGGAGAAAGGGAAAGAGAACTTCATCTTCAGATTCCAACTTGCTTCAACAAGAGAGTATGTGAATCATCACAAAGATCACTGCAGGATGAGGAGAAGCAGGAGGTAAACCAATGGAATCCCTCCAGGAACTCAACCACTCATCTAAGATGGGCATCCTCAAAGGTTCTACCTTTTGTGATATGCCACACATCCTTCCTAAGGAGGGATGAGGCTTCCACATAGGGACCTTGTATCATAGGATGGGAACGGCATGCACACAAAGCAAACCATGTTTGTTTGAAGAAAGAAAACAACCTCTAAGGCTCTTCTTAAACCCTAATGAGGTATCTACTTACTTACCATTCTATCAAGAAAGAATACCCTACCTAGAATCATCTAATGGCTATTTACAAGGTTAATCTATGAAACCCTCTAAGTTAGATCACCTAAACTAAATTTAATTTGTAAAATAGGGAACTAATTGAAAATCATTCCTAAAAATTCTAGGGAAAATACCATATTATCTTACATGTATCAACATTCCATGGTAGAAAAATCAGGGGTTAAACCTAAATCAAAAGGTTCAAACTAAATCTAAAACTTCAAGGGTACACTAAAGGGATCCATCCATGAACACTCCTAAACAACTACCCTAAAATTCTATTTAAAATCATCTAAAAATCATTAAAAAATCACCTAACATCATCAACATGTATATAATCAGCACATAAAATTTCAAGCCTTAATTCCATACCATGAATGAGAAAGAAAATCAACAAGCTCAGCATACAATCATCCCATTATTAAAAACATACTACAATAGAAAATATGAAATTAATTGCAAAAGAAATGGAAAATTAAAATAAAAAACATGGAAATTTTCTAGACATTCCAAACTATATCCACAAATTTTTTCAGGAATTATTAACAACATTTATTTATTTTTATGAATTAAAACTAACAAGCATTAAAACAAAAAAATGAAAGAAAAAGAAATAAAAGAGATAAATGGTGGGGAGGTGTAACCAGCAGGATTCTATGTGTAAATTGGTAATGGGCCCAGAAACGGTGGTGGGAATAGCACGCAGGGAACCAAGGCCCAACTGAATATCAATTCAGCTTTATTCAAGGGAAACAGCCAGGGGTATACGAAGCAACAATTTCACGTATTAAATTGGTTGGGCCTAATAACGGGGAGTGTGGATAACATTCAGTATTAATCCCATCTGAACTTCACTAATCCAAACGGTGCGTTTTGGATGGGGATGATGTGGCGCGCGCTGAAGCATACGATGGAGAGACTTGGTCCAAGTATCAGCCTGATCCAACAGTGAATTCATCATCTTCTTCATTCAAATTGCAATTGAGAGGGAAAGTGCAGAGCTCGTGAATAGTGGTGGCCGAAAAACTTCTGGTGGTCTCCTTCAACCTATCTCTCTCGTTTCTCAACCAAACACAATGATTTTTGAAGCAATCTCGTCCCAAATTTCACAAGGAACTCAAATATGGCAACAAATTCCACTAAAACCTTCTAGAACTCCAAACCCGTGGTGGATCCAAGAAATGTCAAGAACACAAAAACTCTGTGGAACCTCTCCAAATCAATCCTAAATCAATCTAAGGTCCAATACTAACTTAACCACATGTATCTAAAGCTTTAAGAGTGCATAATTTAAGAGAAAATTTGAGATGAAGAACCTGACACAAAGCTTCGAATCTGGTGACTTCTAGAGCTCCACGTACTTCCAAAAGGTGCAGATCCCTTCAATGGATGATGATGAACAATTCTTGAAGTCCAATTCCTTCTGAAACTCTCTCAATCTCAAAATTCGAAAACCAAGTTTCAAGCTTCTTCACACACTTGCTCCAACTGATTCTCAACAGAATTTGCCACTAGAAGCTTCTGGGAGTGATCTAAATTCAATTTATAATCTGTTTGACACCTTTGGAGGCCCAAACAAAGCCCAATTTGTGATTTCTCATTTTCAACTCTCTTCCAAAATTTCAATGATGGTATGCATGAACTTTGCTTGTTCTTGCCCTCAATTCACTCCAATTCACTTGCTTGATAGTCATGGAGTGTAAATGGATGGTTTTGTTCCTTTGATTTCAACCAAAGAGATGTATTTGAAATGTTACTTCATCATGAAGCAATCCTCCAAATGACCATGTTATAAACCTCAATTCAAAAATGTAATGATGCCAAAGTGTTTAGAACTTATTTTCCAATCAAAATGAGCATAAATTTGGCTTGAAATCATTCAATTACCAATTGTTTTGAAATTTTTTCATTTTAATTCATTAAAATGGTCTTTTTGTGAAATTTCTTCAACTAATGCTTGATCTATTCCATATCAATGGACCCTTGATACTTGGCTAAGCTAAAAACATCATTTTGAGCAACTTTCATGTTGAATAAAACTCCATTTGAAGGTTGCAAGATAGTGAAATTGACTTATAATTCAAAATGACTTGTAATGTCCAAATACCCAAAATACCCTTGACTTGTCAAAGCCATAACTTGAGTTCTATAAATCCAATCATGGACTTCTAGTACTCTATGGAAAGCTAAGAGGATAAGGAACAACATTCATGTTGACCAAAAGTTCATAGGAATCATACTTCTAGGGAAAAAGTGTCATGCAAGTTGGGTAACTTTCAAGCTCCAAATTCACATGCCTCATATGACTTGTAACTTATCTGGCTCATAACTTGAGTTCTATAAATCCTATCAAGGACTTCTAGTACTCAAATTAAAGCTAAGACCATTCCCTACAACAATAATGTTGGGGTCAAGATGAGATGAACATCCTATCTTGAGTCAAATAGTCTTGAAGTCAGGGGTCAAGCTAGGGGATTTTACACTATCAAGTCTTAGAAACCCTAGCCTGAAACTTCTCAAATTCTTCAATCATGATGAGTTGAACTTGGAATCATCCTTAGAACATCTCAATATATCCATAAATGGTCACATGGCTCTTGAATTAAGTCTTAACCTTCTTCAAATCCTCAGTTGACTTAGGGTTGACCCAGTCAAACCCTAGCTGCACCAATCATGGCTAAGGCTTCTTAATCTTGCACAATGACTTTTCCAGGCCTCAAAGTGATCTTCAACACTTCTCATGAGCTCTCTCAAGACCTCAAGTCCAACTTCATAGTATCAGAATCATCTGATGGCTTCCCACAACTCTCAAGTTATGAGACACACACCCTTGGTTTCAATCACTCTCTCTGAGGATCTTTTAACTTCTCTGACAAGGATATCAACCCTTGAACATCTGGATAAACCTTCTTAGCTAGCCTCATAGCCTTGTATAGCTATTGATTGGTAATCATACCTCTTGATCTCCTGCATACATGTCAATGAAATGCAAATGTGAATGAAATGGAACACAAGCTAGGTAAAGAAAAGTTGGGCAAATTTTGGGGTGCAACAGCTGGCGAATCTGCTGGGGACTCCAACGATTTCCTACGCTAGTCAATCCTAGCACTTGTGTGTTTACCCTGGTGGGTTGCATTTATTTATCGCAGTTTATTTTTCCCGCATTTTATTTTCAGTATGATATGATTATCTGTGCTGTTGTGGGGAGGGGCATTCTGATGAGTGATGAGCCAAAACCCCGGCTTGAGAGCATACACCTAGTATTAGAGTGGAGATTAGTGATGGACCTGTATGCTTAGCATACACCAGTCCCCATGAAATCCAAACTCAGACGAGATCCTCTTTGATGCCTTCTCTTCTGGCCCTTAGGGCTCGACGTGAGGTTGGATCTGAGGGTTGTCAACTCTGGGGACCGATCATTTGTGATTCAGCTAAGAGAGGCCGCTTCAAGAGATGATGATGCCACACCTTCTGGGTATCGTATCATCGTTTCTCGAAAGTCTATGACGCTGATGAACGCATAGGATGCCGAACCTTGTTCGTGATTAGGTCCATACCTGTGAGCAGGGTCGGGTTATTGCAGGAAACCTTAACCTTCAGACAACCTGGTTTTCTTGACAGTGAATCAGTTTTGTTGGTATCAGGGGTTCTTATCATCAGAGATGTGTTTGTTCTTGACAGAGCAGAATTATTGGTCCTCTTCAGGGTTTTGTTGTCAGAGTAGTGTTGTGGTTATGCTTAAACAGAGTCATGGTCTCCTCAACAGCAGCCTTGATCTCCTGCAGCATCCTAGCATTCTTGCATCTTGCATGTCTTTGCATTTTCATTGGCATATCATTAACGTGTGTCTGTGTTGCAGGTGCATACTTCATCCCTGATTCTAGTGAGCTAGCTTCTCTTTCCATCATGGAGAGTCTGAAGAGAACCATTTCCTACAGATTTCCCACACCAGATGTCAGTGCCATCCTGAGTTTGAAGACCTTGGCTGATGAGACAGTTCTGGCAAAATTCAGGCAAACGTATGGGAGATTGCTAAAGTACGTCTACAAGCCCTCCGCCCACGAGATCAATGGTCTGTACACGTTGCTACAGTTTTACGAGGCCCAACTGAGATGCTTTCTGTTTCCCGACTATATTTTGGCCCCTACTCTAGAGGAGTATGCTGACTTGATAGGCATTCCTGTTAAGGATCAAATGCCTTTTCACCATGTTGACACTGAACCTAAGCTGATTGACCTAGCAGTTATCTTGCATTTGGATGAGTCTGAATTGAGAAAAGGGTTCACTCGGAGAGACAAAGTGTTTGGCTTCCCTATATCGTTTATGGTGGAAGTAGCTCAAAAGTTTGCTAAGAAAGATCGTTGGGATGTGTTCAGTGTTGTTCTGGCTGTGTGCATATACGGGATTGTGTTGTTCCCGAATCTTCCCGACTTTGTAGATGCTGACGCTTTCTACTTGCTCGCCTCAAGGAATCCAGTTCCCACCTTACTTGGTGACCTGTATCATTCTACCCACTACAAGAATGAGAACAGGAGAGGGAAATGGTGTCCTATTGCACTCCTTTGTTATATCGGTGGTTTGATAGCCACATGCCCAAGAGGGGTCTCTTTGTTTCTTCTGTAGCCACAACTGAGTGGTCTGAACGCTTTATGGGTTTGTCCGCAGAGAGCATCGTTTGGTTTGACCGGGATATGCTGGGTACTGAAGTCATCCACAGCTGCAGTGGTTTTCCTAATGTTCCCTTGATTGGGAGAAAAGGATGTGTTAACTACAATCCCTCACTGCTTGTCAGACAGTTCGGGTATGCCTTGAGAGGTTCGCCGATAGATGAGGAGGTGCAGGAATCTTTGTACCTCAATAGGTCACTTGATAGTGACACGCTGACTAAGCTAGAGCATGCTTGGGCTAACATCCACAGACGAGGAAAGACGCTTGTTGGGTAAGAGCAACAGCCAGGCTTATGAGCCTTATGTGAGTTGGGTTCAGAATATAACACAACAGTCTTTGATGCCATTTCCTCCAGTGGCTCCTCCAGCTCCCCTCATGAATGAGAAGCCAACTACTGTGGACATCCTAAAGTATGAACAGGTAGTGGCTGAAAAGGAAGAGTTGAAGAAGGTCAATGAAAAATTGGAGAAAGAGCTGGCACAGGTTAGAAGCGAGAGAAGCGAAGTCGTCCACTCCTTCAAGAAGCAGACAGAGTTGGTGAACAGGTTGGGTACAGACTTGACTAAGCAGATAGTTGATCGTGAACGCTTGGGTCTAGACTTCAAATCTGTCAATGATGTGCTTGCCACCAAGAAGCAGAACCTGGACGAAGCATATCGGAGAATCTCCAAGTTCAACCAGCAGTGGAATGCCACTCTAGCCAACGGCAAGGAACAGGAGGATAAACTGAAACAACATATCTCCAAATTGAAAGCTCAGGTGAAGGCTAGTGAGAAGAGGTTTGATGAGGAAACTGCTCGCAGATATGCCGCTGAAGACCTACTAAACAAGGCTCTCGCTAACCTGAAGGATCACAAGCAGAAGTTCGAATCCAAGAAACGAAGGTTAGAAGATTGTTTCGGCGAAGGAGCGTGGGAAGACTCCGTTGAAGGTCTTCAATAGACTATTATGCAGAGGGAGTTACTCATTGAGGGGTTACTCACTCAGCCTGATCATCCAGAAACGAAGGGGTTGTTAGAAGAGTTTCGCGCCTGTGGCCGTGCTTGACTATATTTGTAATCCTTTGGTTTTGATCATTGTTGTATACGGACCATCACCAGGCTTGTTGGTCGAGGTCATGCTGTTGACTCTGCTTGTACTCAGTCACATTGTATGCTACCTTGATGGGCTTTATATATATATATATATATATATATATATATATATATATATATATATATATATATATATATATATATATATATATATATATATATATATATATATATATATATATATATATATATATATATATATATATATATATATATATATATATATATATATATATATATATATATATATATATATATATATATATATATATATATATATATATATATATATATATATATATATATATATATATATATATATATATATATATATATATATATATATATATATATATATATATATATATATATATATATATATATATATATATATATATATATATATATATATATATATATATATATATATATATATATATATATATATATATATATATATATATATATATATATATATATATATATATACATGAGATGTTATTTCCATGACTGGATCCAGACTTCTTTTTATCAGCACTGGCACTCTGGCACTAGAATAGGGGGAGAAATTTCCCTAAGGCACAGACACACGTTTGCATTTGCATGAATCATTTGCATAACAGGCGCCTTGCCGTTTTTCTAACCCTTTGTGTATGCAGGTTGTTTCAGGATTGACCGAAGACCGATCCACCGATACTCGACCATAGCGAATGAAGATAGAGCAATGGAACAAGTGCAGATAGACATCCAAGAACTCCGAGAGAGGATGGACCGCTTCATGGAGCTCATGCAAGTGGTCGCTAATGGCCAAGACCAGCTCAGAACTCTAGTTCAGCCACTGATCTCAAGGGTTGACAGCAACGGTGTGCTTCATGGTGGGAGCACTCCAATCCATCCACTTGTTGAGACCCCTCAAGGTGGCATCCCTGTGACTGGAGGGAATGGGAGTGGTAACGGCAATATGGTCACTAACATCGGGCTTAATGGAAATACGACTGACGTCGGTAACGGTAACTTTGTATCCAATGGCAATGCTGGGATAGGCCATGGCAACACTGGAGGAACTGGCAATGCAGGGAATGTTGGTGCTGGGAATCTGTATGGTGTTGATAATGCTGGGTTTGCTGCTGGCAATGGCAATCAGCCATGGCTAGAGGATCGCCAAGAAGACTTGATCTCATAGAAGGGAGCTGAGGGCGAATTGAATGCTGAAGCCCGTCTGAGGTTTAAAGCGCTCAAGGACAAAATGAAGAGTTTCGAGAACTTGAATACTTTTGGGGTTGACATGACTAAACTGGGATTGATTTCAAATTTCAAGGTGCCTCCCAAATTTAAGGTACCCAACTTTGAGAAGTACAAGGGCACCACTTGCCCTCGTGTCCATCTGAGGTCGTATTACCGAAAGATGTCTGCTCACTCTGAAGATGAGAAGTTGCTGATGCACTTCTTCCAAGATAGCTTGTCCGGCCCATCCTTGGAATGGTATATGAGTTTGGAACCCACCAGTGTACGTACATGGAAAGAACATGTTGAAGCCTTTGTACACCATTATCAGTATAATAGTGACTTGGCTCCTAACCGGGTTCAGCTGCAGAACTTGTCTCAGAAGAACAACAAGGGATTCAAAGAGTACGCCCAGAGGTGGCGTGAGCTAGCAGCTAGAGTTCAGCCGCTGATGGTCAAACGAGAGCTTGTTGAGATGTTTGTAGCCACTCTTCCGGGGGTATACTATGAGAAATTGGTCAGTGGTATGTCAGGGAGTTTCTCCGATCTCATCATTACTGGCGAGCATGTTGAAAATGGAATCAAACTGGGAAAAATTCAGGGTGTTGATCTATCCTCAGCTGGAGGAGGAAAGAAACCATACAGTAGCAAGAGGCGTGAAGGAGAGACGAGCGCAGTGTCTAACGCTCGGAGGAAAGGTAAGGGTCAGCGCCAGCGCCAGCAGGTTGCTAGCATAACCATCCCTGTTGTCCAACAACCTCAACAGCAGCAGCAGCAAAATCAGCAAGGGTACAGAAAGTATCAGAACAAAAAACCTCTGGCAAATCGTCATCTTAAGACACCGCCTATGTCATATGCTCAGCTGTTACAAACTCTGCTTCAGTTACAACTAGTGCAGAAGAGAACACTGGCTCCCGTGACAGAGACACCCCCACAGGGTTATGATGCGAATGCAAGATGTGATTTTCACTCGGGGGCACCTGGCCACACGATAGGAAACTGTAAGGCATTCAAGCACAAGGTGCAAGATATGGTGGATGCTAAAGTCATCAATTTTTATGATAATGTGCCGAACGTCACAAAGAACCCTATGCCGAACCATGGGGGAGATGGGGTGAATGCCATTATTGAAGAAGAAGACTCAGATTTATTGACTGATGTCAAGGACCTGAGGACACCGCTTGGCTTCATTAAAGCCAAGCTGATGAAGAGAGGCATCTTTCCGGGCTGTGGAGAATTGTGTATGGATTGTGCGATTCGTTCAGACGGTTGTGAACAGTTGATAATGGGGATTCAGAGTCTGATGACCAAAGGAATCTTGCAGTTTAGCCGGAGGGCTGAATATAGGTCTGGAGAGGTAATGCTGAAACAGGATGATGAAGTTGCCACCATCACTATCCCTCGCAAGACAATAACCATTTCTGCGTCCAGGCCACCTACGATTACCATCACAAAAGCCGGGCCTATACCATTTGAAAGTACCAACGTTGTTCCATGGCATTATGGGGCATACGTCTACTGTAACAGACAGAAATTGGAGTTGGAACCATCGGGGCAGTCTGTGGACAACCTAATGGGAACCGGCGGAATCAACCGTAGCGGAAGAGTATTTGCTCCATCTGAGGTTGTGGCTGACAAAACTGACAAAGCTGAGAAAGCTGATAAGGGAAAGAGCAAGGTCGTTGAAGAAACCCCTCGTGGGGTAGAGAAGGACTTACTTGTAAAGGACGCTGAAGAGTTCATGAGGTTGATCAAGAAGAGTGATTATAAGATCGTTGATCATCTTCATCAAACACCGTCGAAAATCTCTATTCTGAATTTGTTGTTGTATTCTGAGGCACATCGTAATGCGATGTTAAAGGTTCTGAATGCCGCGTATGTACCACAAGAGATCTCGGTCAACCAGTTGGAGGGGGTGGTCGCCCATGTGAATGCTGGAAACGGGTTAGGGTTTACTGACCTGGAGCTGACGCCGAAGGGAAGAAACCACAACAGCGCCCTACATATCTCGATCGAATGTAGGGGAACAGTTATGTCCCATGTGTTGGTGGACACTGGATCATCTCTCAATGTTCTCCCGAAGAAAGCACTGATAAAGCTGGATACGAGAGGATTGATTTGCACACCCAGTGATCTAGTTGTGAAAGCTTTCGATGGAACCAAGCGTCATGTCTTTGGAGAGGTAACTCTACCCATCCAAGCTGGGTCGGAAACTTTCGACGTAGTCTTCTATATCATGGATATCATGCCAGCCTATAGCTGTCTGTTAGGCCGGCCATGGAAGCTGAAGTATGTTGTGGGGGCAGCATCGTAACTGTCTGTGGTGAAGAAGACATAATGGTGAGCCATTTGTCATCTTTCAAATATGTTGAGGTGGATGGCGAGATCCACGAAACCTTGTGTCAGGAATTCAAAGTTGTTAAGGTCAAAGATGTGACTCCAGTGATGATTGAGAAACCGGAGATGACTCTCTCTTCCTTCAAGGAAGCTCGGGCTGTTGTTCAAGCTGGCCCTGCCCCAGGCTGGGGGCAAGTTCTGGAAATCCCTAACAAATAGGACAAGTTTGGGTTAGGGTACTCTCTTGCTACTGATGCTTCCTCCTCTCACAGTGCACCGTGTGTCAGAGGGCCGATCCAGTTCACAAGAGGTGGGGTGATATTTGAAAATGTCAATGCAGTGTCTGAAGACGGCGAAGACAGTGATTGTGGCCTAGATTCCTGGATTCAGCCAAGCAAACCAGGCCAGAGCCTCAACAACTGGTCTGTCCAGGATATCATCCAAGTGACAAGCAAAGAGTAATGATTTACTTTCTCCAATTATTATACAACCCTATATCCTACCCAGGGCATAGTGGTTTTATTGTCAGGGCCTTGTTTGGTTATGTACATACAATTTATCAATAAATCAAAAGGCGTTTTTCTTTGCATTCAAATGTTATGATCTCTGTTATTCCTGTTTTATTTTTGTTTTGAAAAACAATAAAATGGCAATATGGTTTGTGCTAACTTGCATATCCTTGTTTTAAGCTTAACCCTTGTTATTGCAGGATTCACATCGCAGATGACATCAACTCTGGACCTTCTACGAATCACTTCGACTTCGATTGCCCGATCTATCAAGCTGAAGAAGAGATTGATGAAGATGAAGACCTTCCTGAAGAGTTGGCCCGTTTGTTGAAACAAGAAGAGAAAGTCATTCTTCCTCACGAGGAAGAGATTGAGATTGTGAATCTGGGTTCTGAGGAACTTGTCAGGAATGTCAGGATAGGGGCTGCATTACAGAGTGATGTCAAGCAGAGATTGGTCGAGATGCTTCGAGAGTATAGTGACATCTTTGCTTGGTCATACGAAGATATGCCCGGACTCGATACTGACATCATGGTCCATCATCTGCCACTGGGAGAAGATTGTCCTCCCGTTAAGCAGAAGCTTAGGAGGACACGACCAGATATGGCCGTTAAGATCAAAGAAGAAGTGCAAAAGCAGCTCGATGCTGGCTTCTTAGCGGTCACTACTTACCCTCCGTGGGTCGCCAACATAGTGCTTGTACCGAAGAAGGACGGTAAGGTGCGGATGTGCGTCGATTATTGGGATCTGAATAGGGCGAGCCCTAAGGATGATTTCCCGCTCCCCCATATTGATGTGTTGGTCGACAATACAGCTTAATTCTCTGTGTTTTCCTTCATGGATGGCTTCTCCGGTTATAACCAGATCAATATGGCGTCGGAGGACATGGAGAAAACCACGTTTATTACACCTTGGGGAACGTTTTGCTACAAGGTAATGCCTTTCGGTCTGAAGAACGCAGGGGCCACTTACCAACGAGCAATGGTTGCTTTGTTTCATGACATGATTCACCATGAGATTGAAGTCTATGTTGATGACATGATTGCGAAGTCCCAAACGGAGGAGGGACATCTGGTCAATTTGCTGAAGCTTTTTGAGAGGCTTAGGAAGTTCAGGTTGAGGCTGAATCCTAACAAGTGTACTTTCGGAGTACGGTCTGGAAAACTATTAGGGTTTATTGTGAGTGAAAAAGGCATTGAGGTTGATCCTGCGAAGATAAAAGCAATACAAGATATGCCAGCGCCGAAAATTGAAAAAGAAGTTTGTGGTTTCCTAGGCAGAATAAAATACATTGCAAGGTTTATATATCAGCTCACGACCACGTGTGAACCGATGTTCAAGCTACTGAAAAAAGATCAGGCGATTATCTGGAACGAGGATTACCAGAAGGCATTTGATAAGATAAAACAGTATCTGCAGGAACCTCCAATCTTGATACCCCCAGTGGCCGGAAGACCCTTAATTATGTACTTGACTGTTCTTGAGAATAGTATGGGGTGTGTTCTCGGTCAGCACGACGAGACTGGCAGAAAGGAGCATGCCATTTATTACTTGAGTAAAAACTTCACAAATTGTGAATCCCGTTACTCAATGCTGGAAAAAACGTGTTGCACACTCGCGTGGGCTGCCAAACGTTTACGACAGTATATGCTCAATCACACAACCATGCTAATTTCGAAGATGGATCCAGTCAAGTACGTCTTCGAGAAGCAAGCGCTTTCGGGCAGGATTTCCAGATGGCAAATGGTGTTGACGGAATATGACATTCAATATGTTTCCCAAAAGGCCATCAAGGGGAGCGTATTGTTTGAATACCTTGCCGAACAGCCTATCAAAGATTATCAGCCGATGAGATTTGAATTCCCTGATGAGGATATCATGTTCCACAAGGTGAAAGATTGTGATGAACCGTTGCCCGATGAGGGGCCAGATATGAAGTCCCAGTGGAAATTGACATTTGACGGGGCGGTTAATTCATACGGAAGTGGTATTGGGGCGATCATCACGACTCCCCATAGGTTCCACATCCCGTTCACTGCTAGATTGACGTTTTCGGTCACCAATAATGAAGCAGAGTACGAAGCATGCATCATGGGTTTAGAAGAAGCGATTGATTTGAGAATCAAAAACCTGGATGTATATGGTGACTCGGCACTGGTTGAATTTGGTGTCATACATGAATTACGCCAGAAGGATGCTTCCGTTCTTTGATCGAGTGGAACTCCATCATGTGCCCAGAGCTGAAAATCAGATGGCTGATGCCTTAGCCACGTTGGCTTCAATGTATAAAGTCAATTTTTGGAATGAAGCTCCAAGAATTGTCCTTTCTCGTCTTGATAGACCTGCATTCATTTTTGCAATCGAGGAAGCCTCTGATGGCTAGCCATGGTTCCATGATATCCAGACTTTCCTTATGATTAAGGAGTATCCTGCTGGAGCGTCAACCCAGGATAAGAAGACTCTGAGGAGGCTGTCTGGGAATTTCTATCTCAATCCGGATGGAGTTCTGTATAAGAGAAACCACGATCTCGTGCTACTCAGATGTGTAGATGAGAAAGAGGCGAGTTTTCTCATGGAAGAGGTCCATGAAGGCACATTTGGTACGCACGCCGGCGGACATGCTATGACGAGAAAGATCCTACGAGCAGGATATTACTGGCTGACGATGGAGTCGGATTGCTTCAAATTCGCAAAGAGATGTCATAAATGCCAGATTTATGCTGATAAAATTCATGTGTCGCCGTGCCCGTTGAATGTCATGTCATCCTCGTGGCCGTTCTCCATGTGGGGCATTGATATGATAGGAAAGATCGAGCCCACTGCATCTAACGGTCATCGCTTCATTTTGGTAGCCATCGACTACTTCACCAAGTGGGTGGAGGCAGCCTCGTATGCTAACATGACCAAGCAAGTGGTGGCTAGATTCATAAAGAAGGACATCATCTGTCGATACGGAATTCCCGAGCGATTCATTATTGATAATGGTTCGAATTTGAATAACAAGATGATGAAGGAGCTATGCCAGAGCTTCAAGATTGAACATCACAACTCATCACCTTACCGGCTGAAGATGAATAACGCGGTTGAAGGGACCAACAAAAACATTAAAAAGATAGTACAAAAGATGGTTGTGACCTATAAAGATTGGCATGAGATATTTCCATTTGCATTGCACGGTTATCGTACAACGGTACACACATCAACCGGGGCAACTCCTTTCTCACTAGTGTACGATATGGAAGCTGTCCTACCATTGGAAGTTGAGATTCATTCTTTGTGAGTTTTGGTTAACGTGAAACTCGATGAGGCAGAATGGATTAAGAACCTCCTGAACTAACTCAGCCTGATGGATGAGAAGAGATTAGCATTGATTTCATATGGTCGTCTGTACCAGAGCCGAATGAAGAAAGCTTATGATAAGAAGGTGCGTCCTAGAAGCTTTCAGACGGGTGATCTTGTCCTGAAGAAGATTCTTCTGCCACACTCCGATCACAGGGGCAAGTGGACTCATAATTATGAAGGTTCGTCCATCATCAGCAAGGTCTTCTCAGGAGGATCCTTGTTGTTATCCACAATGGATGGCGAAGATTTTGCATCCCCTATGTGTCGCTACTGCGAAAATCGGCGCCGGCTGACAGAAGAGTCGCCACCGTGCGTTATTTATCCCTCAGAGCGGGAAAGGAAACGCTCGAAGTAAACCTCGCAAAAAACGGGGAAAAGGTATGGTCATCGCAACCATAGCCTGGGTTCGGGAGTCGGTTACGCAAGGGGAAGGTATTAGCACCCCTCACGTCCGTCGTACTCGACGGGATCCACGCTTGCTTGGGTTGTCTACTGGATGCAAAACAATCTTATCTACGGCTGCTAAATCTAAACGGAAGGGAATTGACTCGATAGAGTATCGCACTCTATGCCTACGTATTCTCAAGAGAGAAAATCAGAGTCAACGTAGTTCGGGACTACAGGGAAAATTGGCTCGCCAAGACCTCGCATCTTGTGCCTACGTACTTCCACTGGATGGAAGATCAGAGCTTTACGTAGTTCAGACTCACTACGGCTAAACAAACATTCTCACACAGCAGTGAGAAAAACAACTGGTTTCACAGGGTCGGGAACCTATGGTCACAACTATGGCTGAGTCTCAAATGCACTTGGGCAAGAGAGAAAAAGGGTTTGCAATTAATCGTCAGCGGGAAAGTCTCGATCGCACAGCCGCGAGAGAACAAAAGTCAGTCGTTAGTGTGCTTGCTAGGATATCGCATCCTATGCCTACATATCTTCGTCTGGTACGAAGAATCAGAGCAGCTGTAGTTCGGCTACTATCGGACCACAGCTCAAATCTCGTTTTATTAATCTTCTGAAAAATGGTTACAACGAGTGGATATTGAAATAAATCTCCTAAGACGCTATCCTATTCTATCTTGAAAAGTCGAATGAAAATAGCCCCCTAACAAATGGGCCTCTAAACTCTCCTAAAAGTCGAAACATAAAGTCTATGAAAATATCCTAAAAGAAAATGCTTTAAAAAATATTAATCCTACTTTTAATATTTTTTTCTCTTTTTCTCCTTTTCTTTTCAATATATTTTTTTTCTTTTTCTTCAAATATTTTCTTTTATTTTTCACCATATTTTTCACAATATTTTCTTCACATTTTTTTTTCAATATTTTTCTTCTTTTTTTTTCAATATTTTTCTTCTTTATTTCTTCTTATTTCTATTTCAAAATATTTTCTTTTCATCTCTCTTTTTTCTATTTCAAAATATTTTCTTTTCATCTCTCTTTTTTTTCTATTTCAAAATATTTTCTTTTCATCTCTCTTTCTCTTTTTTTATTTTTTTGTATAACAAACAAATAAAAGGAAAATAAAGGGGCTGGGGGGTGAATGTAATACAGGGGTATAACAAAAAAATAAAAAAACAAATGATCTGGGCCCAGCCCAAGTCTCCCCAAAAAATGCAGGGGGGTGCGTGTGTAATTTGGGTGTTGCTGGCAAAAGTTGGGGCCCAGAGCCCAGACCTGGTCCAAAAACGGAGGGTGAGGTGTCACAAAAATTGGTTGGGCCTGAGGCCCAACGAACCAGCCTTCTCCTTCCTCTCCATTCTCAGGTTCAGAAAAAAAACCCTAAACTACTTCCCATTGCGCCGCCGCCGTCACCCCTCTCCATCTCCTCCGTTCACAAGCTTCACCAGAACGAAGAACAATGTTTCACACGAATTGATAAGATCCTCCCCTTCCTGATATCTCCACCCTTTCGAATCCCTCTTCCTCTAATTCTTCCTATCAACTCATATGGATTTGGAGAAGCTCTCATGGATCTTGGTGAAGAAAATCTGGAGAAAAAATGTGATGAACGTTCTTCATAATGAATCTCTGATGACGTTCGTTTGACGAAGGCTTTGGAAATTTGTTTCAACGGAGTTCTTGCTTCTTCATGTTGCTGGAAATCTGGTGATGATGATCACGATGAACAGTCTTGAAGGTTCTGAAGACTCTTGATCTACGAAGGAAGTTTGAACGGTTGAATCTGGAAACGATGGAGGTTTCTGGTGAATGTATGTTCTTGCTTGCAGATAGCAATGTTAATGAAGAAACTAAACAAATATCTGGAGATCTTGAGGATGCATGCTCCGATGAATATTTCTGGATTTATCGTCGAAGAACATTGAAGGAACCTGGTGTTATCTTGAAGAACACGATGGTATCCTTGTTGATGATCCTTCCAGAAACGAAAAAAATGGATAATCGGTGATGAAGGAGGAACCACGATGATGGTGATTTTCTGGGAGCAATTTGAGATGAGGTTTCTGTTTGAGATTGAGGTTTGGTGATGAATGTTGTTGAGTTTGTGGTGGCCGGATTCTGGATTTGATGGTGGAGGCGATGGAGGTTGGTGGATCGGTTGAAAGGAAGAGGATGAAGATAGGAGGGAGATGAAGGAGGTGAACGGAATCTGGAATTGTAGTTTCTCCGGTGAGGGGACGGTTGCCGGAGTACATGCACGGCGGCCGGTGGGAATCTTCTGATGATGGTTACGGTGTGGACACGTGGTGGAGAAAGTGGAGGGGCTCTCTGCATGCCCTCCACGTGGCCTGAAAGGTGGCTGAGAGAGAGGGAGCGTGGCGATACGTGGCGTATGGGAAATGAAAAAAGTGGGGCCTCCCATCTCAAACACGTGGCGCTTGCTGGTATTTAAATTGAACCGTTTCTGGATGCTCCCAGAACCTTCCAGAAGAAGCTGGAAAACGCTGGACGAATTTGGACTTTTGCTTGGACTATTCTGATATTTTCTGGACATGATGGGCTTGCGAATTGGATAAGGCCCAACAAAAAAACTCAAAACCTGCAATGTAAAAAAAATCAGCCCAATTATCTAAACCTGATTAATCTCAATTAACTACACTAATCTCAATTAATCTAAACTAGTCTAATAATATTCTAATAAAACCTATATTAAAATCTAATAAACCCACTAATTAATAAAATCCTAATAAAACTATATTATTTTCTAAAAAGAACTATTATTTATTTAAATTTTACAAAAGAAGAAAAATCTATTTAAATCTAATATTCTGAAAAAAGAATTAAAACTATATTAAAACTATTTAAAAAATCATATTAATATTCTAGAAAATCCTATATTATTCTAAAAATATTAAAATCTATTAAAACCTATTAAATCCTAAAAATGAATTTAAATTCTATAAAATGCTAAAAAATTGATTTAAAAAGAATTAAAAATATCAAAAATTCTATTAAATCCTAAAAAATGATTTAAAAACTATTTAAAACCCTAAAAAATCCTATAAAATCCAGAAAAATCACAATAATTCCCAGAGGGACAAAATGAGCACCGAACGACACAAAAATAATCGGTAAAAATAAACGGGCACCGAAATATCCCAAAAATCGATTCTACTGATCAAAAACACCTGAAACGCGAGACGGGAGCTGTGATCCCTGATAAAATCAAAACAAATGAACAATGCAGTGTATGCGATATGCAGATGCGAATGCGGTTATGCGTCGAAACGTCGAGCCAAATGCGAGACCCGGTTGGTCAAATTTTGGGGTGCAACAGCTGCCCCTATTCAAGCGACTTCGACCTGAATGGGTGAAGAGCGCTCAGCCTTCAAACATTCAAGGTAGATGACGGTTGAATACAAATGGAACCCTGAAATTTGCCAATCGCGAGAATATACTGCAAAGCTGCTTGAGGAATAGCTTCCAATAAACTGAAGTTTGGTTATCACGGCAACATCTGGTCAATTTTCTGATAAAATTTTCTTCTCTTTTTCAACACCTGTGTGACGCCACAAGTATTGAAATAATGCTTCATAAAGCAAACACTTTGATTCCCATCTCTCTCATGGGATCAAATCTGGTCAACTCACAATTCATTGCGAACTTGAGGACAATTCTCCTGAGGAAATTCTGAATGGAACTGCCTGGCACCTGTTTTGACAAAGGGGCAGCTTCAGAAGTCTGATATATGTCAATCTTTGTTGTTGTTGTTGTTTTTTTTCGATGCTGACGTAACAAACAAATGAAGAATCACTCCGCTGGGGAAGTCGAGAAGCTGAACCACACAACTCTGCAGGTGAACAAATTCGAAATCCAATAGGTAACCATCTTGGTCTATGTTTCGACATGCGTATGCTTGATAATGATGCAATGCCCTATATGACATGGATATGCTATGCGTTCTGTTTGAAAATGCGAGGCTTAGACGGCATGGATATGCTATATGCTTGTATAAATGCTATGACTATATATGCAAATGCTAATGCAAGCTCTAGCTGCCAGAGAACACCAGGTCTGAAAACCACTTGGCAAAATAAATGCCGAAGGAATCGTCAACTCTACTGGGGATAACCTTCAGTCACAAGATTATCTCAGCAAAATAAATGCCGGAAACGGGAAATCAAATCCGCTGGGGATAACTGCCCTGCTGGAGAAATGAAAAGGCAACCCTGCTTGACGACTTCACTGGGGAAAGAAAGACAACTCTGCTCGGGACTGCTCTCTTCAAACCATTAGCAACTGATTGCGCTCTGCGGGGATTGACCCAAACTGAGGTTGATTACGCGCAGCACACTGCTGGAAATGCTCCTGCTATCGAGGATATCAATCTTAATCTGCTGAAGATACTCCTGATCCTACTCTGATACGGGGTACAAGACAATCTCGACTCTTCCGAGGATAATAAGCAACTTTCATCTGCTGAAGAATGGCAATTCTGATTTAACAATATTCACAAGGAATTCAACCATTACTCGGAGCACTGGCATCCGTCGAGCTTCGTATCGGGAAACATGTCAACATGCGAGTCATTGGGAAATATTGTGTCAGATACCTTTAGGGTTTTTTGTTTTTCTGGTTTAGAATAAACATGGACTATGTACACAGTGGAATATATAAGAAACACTAGGCGAGAACTAGCATTCAAAGGTAGACTACCAGGCGAGAACTGATAGGAAAATAGGTTAGGAAAATTGATTTTTGTTTTTGAACCAGACGGACTGACTAGATAACAAGCTGAGGTATAGACAACCAGGCGAGAACTGGCTGAAAGCTTAACGTACACCAGGCGAGAACTGGTATAACACTTGGATTAAACACACGAGAACTGATTATGCGATGACATGTACCAGGCGAGAACTGATACAACACTTGGAGAAACGGTGACCAAGCGAGAATTGGTTACCAATAAACTGCACCAGGACGGGAACTGCTGCTTACAATAAACTGCACCAGGACGGGAACTGATGCTTACGAATGGTGGGCCAGACGAGAACTGGTTACCGATTTGCCAGGCGAGAACTGGACTTTGGAAACGACTGGTTACTGACACGCAACAGGTTTAAACTGCAAGATAATGATCCAACGACAACAAGATCTTCTTATTTGAAAGGTTTTTGATAAGGGTATTGACATGATTCCCCGATACTCAACTCTGGCTGGGGATAAACAAGCGGGTTTGAATGACTTGCCCCTGATACACTCAGCTGGGGAATAAAAGACTGGCTTGCACAACTTGCCCCAGTACAATTCAACTTGCCCCAATCTAACTCTTGGGAGTACTTGCTCTGAACGGCTTGCTACGAGAAGACTTCGAGAATATTTGCCCCGGCATCTGCACGACAAAAGAATTCAATCTCCAATTAAACACCTAACAACCCAGTTGATTTCAACATTCTCTGCGATGACTTGCCCCTGAATGAGCGTTCTAGCGACTCAACCCGATCTGATTATCCATTGGAAGCATCTGCTTTCAAATCTCAGCGCTCTGCATAACTGCCCCTGATTGGCTCCCGAGAAGATTCATTCTGATCGACCGCTTCTCAAACAAACTGCCCCGGCTCAACTGGAACTTCAGGACTTGTCCTCAGACTGACTGATACTGAACTTACTGGAAGATAATGCCCCTGATTCACAAGGCTTCACAACATACACCATTCTGGTTCAGACTGCTGGATTACTCAGTCCTATTTGATTACTCCTTGCTGGAATTTCTTTCATGCCAACTACTAACCTGCAATTAGAATCGTCTGTTCACGAATGGTAATCTTAATGCAGTGCTCATGCAAATTTTGAAAAAATTTGAGCTGTCACTCATTTACATGCATATGATTGAGAGTGACGAATGAACCAAAGTTCAAACACGGTGCTTACATGGTCAGTGAAAATACAACAAGATATGACTAGCAAGTCAAGAAGGAGTCAGGTTACTCAACCTTATCGTAATGCGCTTCAGACTAACCCTACCTCAATTAGGTCTTTTGAGGGTTGTATCGTGGTCGGGTTTACGGTTCGTGAAACAAAGGATATTCGGCTCAAATTTTGATTTGTACCCACCCCTTCTACGTGATGATCTCCGATCCTAAGGTTCAGTTAACCTGGCACAAGCACTCGCCTCTTCGAGAGGTATGTTGAACGGTAAGAACCACAGTTTGAGGAATTCACAAGCTTTTCTTCCAGAGTGATAGTTACTCCTTCTTCGCTTTGGTGTCTGTGTACACGACTTTGGGATTTGCTGGGGAAATTTTCTTTTTAATCCCTTCTTTCTCATTCTTTTGATTCCCTAATATTTGCCTGGACTGACTCTTTTTGAGTTCTTTTCGATTTCTCGATTTCTTTTGAAGTCCAGCGGGATGCCCTAATTTTTGCCTAAGTATTAGCTTTCCAGCTTTTCTTTCTTTTTACTTAGCGGGCTTTCTTTCTTTCTTTCTTTTGGAACAAAGTCGTGTGACACTGGTTGTCTTAATTGCTCCGAAAGGATTGTAACTGTCTCACTCCTGATTGGTGAGGTTTGACCTCCTGAAAGGTATAAACTGATTGGTCCTTGAAAGACAACACTCCTCTGCAAGACTTGAATGCTTGGTCAAGTTGACTGACAACTACCCTGCCCCGGGTTAAGATGTGAGGGTTTATAAGTCCGAAAAAACTTCTACTTCCTGGCTCGAAGTGGTTAACAAGGGACTAACTCCTTATATCTCCAGTGTTTGGGGAATTTGAAACAATGCCTTGTACGTCATCGGTACGGTCTTATCTGAAAGCATACAATCATTGGTTATGAGTTTCAGTTTCGTCATCCTCCCTCCTAACTTTGCTAGTCACAGCGAAAAAGTGGAGTGAAATAAATACAAGTGTCAGTGCAATGCAATAAATGAGCGACAGCGACATGACTAATTCAGAAAAATGCATAATCACTTTATTATCATCACCATTCAAAACATACAATGCTTAAAAAGCAGGTAGTAACTAACAGAAAAAGAAACTACTAATGCAAATGATATAAAACTTTGAGAACTGCCACTGCTGAGGCGCCTGCCTGTCTGAACCACTGGCTTTTGCTGGGGAATAGACCCTCTGAATCTACGAGCTTTAGACAGCTGAGCGGTTAGGGATGAACAAACAGAAATCCTTCTCGAAGGGAAATGCGATCCTGATCAATCAACTGCTGTACCTTCGCCTGAAATGCTTTACAATCTTCCGTCGAATGCCCCGGAGAGCCACCATGATAACCACACTGAACGTGGGGATTGTACCCAGGAGGGTAAGGTTCTGGAACTGGCTTAAGAGCTTTCGGCTCCACCAAAGACTTCTGGATCAAAGATGGTAGCAACTGGCTATACGGCATCGGCACTGGGTGAGAAGGAGCTTTCCTTCGTTCCAAGTTGTTGCGAGGTCTGTTCTGATTCTGACGCTGATTCTGATAACCTCGGCCACGAGTTCGCTGCTTTGCAATGGAAGCAACATAAGATTCCTGATATGGTGCCCCAGGCACGGCTGTCTGTTCAGTATAACAAGCCACGGGAGGTACTGATCTCTGATAAGATGATGAACCAACAAAATTCACTGATTCGCTCCGAGGATATTCAATCTTTGGCATGACTGAGTTGATCACCACTTCTTCTTCACTCTGATAGTCACAAGGGTATTCAGTTTCACCAGCTTGATCATATGGAGTAATCTGAATTTTCCCCATTCTTATGGAGTACTCAAGGCGTTCTCCTAATGCTACCACGTCAGAGAAACTTGCCGGAATTCCGAGCAATCTTTTGAAGTACGGATATTGTAGGGAATCCACAAACATGCTTGCCAGCTCTTGGTCTAACAGCGGGGGACGCACTCTAGCAGCAAATTCTCTCCATCTCTGAGCATACCTCCTGATAGGTTCATTGATCTCTTGAGACAACTCTTGCAAATGCATGCGATACGGAGCAATGTCTAGGTTGTAATCGTACTGTTTCAGAAAAGCTCTGGCTAAATCCATCCATGACTGAATCTGATTCCTCTCTAACTGCATATACCACCTCAAAGATGCCCCAGTCAGACTATCTTGAAAGCAATGGATCATCAACTTATCATCTCGCGCAAACGCAGTCATTCTTCGATAGAACATCATCAAATGCAGCTTTGGACAGCTATCTCCCGTGTACTTTTCAAATTTCGGCACTTTGAACTTGTAAGGCAACACCAGGTCAGGAACCAAACACATGCCTACAGCATCCAGGTTGACAGCATCTTTGGCTTTCAAAGCTTTCATTTGCTCTTCCAACACTCGGACTCTTCTAGCCTTTTCGAGAGCTCCTGGATCTACCATCCCGGCTGCTGGAATATCTCTTCGGTAATTCATCATAGGGAAAGCAACACCTTGATTGTTGACAGGAGGAGGATGCTCATTCTGGGCAACAAACTGCTCATGTCGATCTCGGTTTTCAACAGAAGGCTGTACAACTTGGTCTGCAGCAACGTTGTTCACTTGCGGGGAATCTTCCATGGAATCATACAGAGGGTTGGACGCCATAGTGAACCCTGTCAGGGTGTTAGGGGACTGGAAATTGCCTTCAGACATGGCTACCAATAATCTTCAGCTGACTTCGACACTTGATTCTGCTCAAATCTACTCAACCCCTAGGTAGGTCTTCTGACAATCAACAGCTGCTCAATCCAAACTCCGGGTAATCACCTTCAGGAAACAAAGGCTGGATCAGAACTCTGGCTAGCTGGAGGATGATATGCAATGCAACACTGATATGCATATGATATGCAAAATGCAGCAAACAATGGGACCACAGCCCCCCACACAAAATCTGAATACTGCTGCGCTGCTGACGGAGACATTCTCTAAAAAGAAGACCAGAATAACGGGTAGGTTGGAAGTCAAGTTTCCTGCACAAAAAAACCCCCCCACTCACAGGTGTGGACCTATATCTGACAAGGTACGGCATCCTATGCGGTCGTCAGCGTCACAGACTTTCATGAGGAATGATACGATTCCCAGAAGGAGTGGCATCGTCATCTCATGAAGAGGCCTCACTTAGCTAACTTCCAATTGATCGGTTCCCAGAGTCGACAATCCTCACGTCTGGACTCCCCTCAGATCCTCAGGACCGGAAAGGAGCACCTCTGCGAGAACCTCGTCCGAGTGCGAATTTTCGTAGGGAACTGCGCCTGCTCAGCAGACAGGTTCGTCTACTACTTCTCCGCAACTATATCTAGGTGTATACTCATACTCGAGCCCAGGTCCGGCTTATCTCAATCATAGAATACCCGTAACAGCCCAACAGCAATAGATAATATTGATAAATAAGCCCAAATAGACAAGCAAACAAGCGCTAGGATTGACTCTCTCGAGGGACGTTGGATCCCAAATGCATAAGAACCATCGCAGTCCTTAGCAGCCAGGGGACGTTGGATCCCCAGCAGAGTCGCCAGCTGTCGCTACTGCGAAAATCGGCGCCGGCTGACAGAAGAGTCGCCACCGTGCGTTATTTATCCCTCAGAGCGGGAAAGGAAACGCTCGAAGTAAACCTCGCAAAAAACGGGGAAAAGGTATGGTCATCGCAACCATAGCCTGGGTTCGGGAGTCGGTTACGCAAGGGGAAGGTATTAGCACCCCTCACGTCCGTCGTACTCGACGGGATCCACGCTTGCTTGGGTTGTCTACTGGATGCAAAACAATCTTATCTACGGCTGCTAAATCTAAACGGAAGGGAATTGACTCGATAGAGTATCGCACTCTATGCCTACGTATTCTCAAGAGAGAAAATCAGAGTCAACGTAGTTCGGGACTACAGGGAAAATTGGCTCGCCAAGACCTCGCATCTTGTGCCTACGTACTTCCACTGGATGGAAGATCAGAGCTTTACGTAGTTCAGACTCACTACGGCTAAACAAACATTCTCACACAGCAGTGAGAAAAACAACTGGTTTCACAGGGTCGGGAACCTATGGTCACAACTATGGCTGAGTCTCAAATGCACTTGGGCAAGAGAGAAAAAGGGTTTGCAATTAATCGTCAGCGGGAAAGTCTCGATCGCACAGCCGCGAGAGAACAAAAGTCAGTCGTTAGTGTGCTCGCTAGGATATCGCATCCTATGCCTACATATCTTCGTCTGGTACGAAGAATCAGAGCAGCTGTAGTTCGGCTACTATCGGACCACAGCTCAAATCTCGTTTTATTAATCTTCTGAAAAATGGTTACAACGAGTGGATATTGAAATAAATCTCCTAAGACGCTATCCTATTCTATCTTGAAAAGTCGAATGAAAATAGCCCCCTAACAAATGGGCCTCTAAACTCTCCTAAAAGTCGAAACATAAAGTCTATGAAAATATCCTAAAAGAAAATGCTTTAAAAAATATTAATCCTACTTTTAATATTTTTTTCTCTTTTTCTCCTTTTCTTTTCAATATATTTTTTTTCTTTTTCTTCAAATATTTTCTTTTATTTTTCACCATATTTTTCACAATATTTTCTTCACATTTTTTTTTCAATATTTTTCTTCTTTTTTTTTCAATATTTTTCTTCTTTATTTCTTCTTATTTCTATTTCAAAATATTTTCTTTTCATCTCTCTTTTTTCTATTTCAAAATATTTTCTTTTCATCTCTCTTTTTTTTCTATTTCAAAATATTTTCTTTTCATCTCTCTTTCTCTTTTTTTATTTTTTTGTATAACAAACAAATAAAAGGAAAATAAAGGGGCTGGGGGGTGAATGTAATACAGGGGTATAACAAAAAAATAAAAAAACAAATGATCTGGGCCCAGCCCAAGTCTCCCCAAAAAATGCAGGGGGGTGCGTGTGTAATTTGGGTGTTGCTGGCAAAAGTTGGGGCCCAGAGCCCAGACCTGGTCCAAAAACGGAGGGTGAGGTGTCACAAAAATTGGTTGGGCCTGAGGCCCAACGAACCAGCCTTCTCCTTCCTCTCCATTCTCAGGTTCAGAAAAAAAACCCTAAACTACTTCCCACTGCGCCGCCGCCGTCACCCCTCTCCATCTCCTCCGTTCACAAGCTTCACCAGAACGAAGAACAATGTTTCACACGAATTGATAAGATCCTCCCCTTCCTGATATCTCCACCCTTTCGAATCCCTCTTCCTCTAATTCTTCCTATCAACTCAGATGGATTTGGAGAAGCTCTCATGGATCTTGGTGAAGAAAATCTGGAGAAAAAATGTGATGAACGTTCTTCATAATGAATCTCTGATGACGTTCGTTTGACGAAGGCTTTGGAAATTTGTTTCAACGGAGTTCTTGCTTCTTCATGTTGCTGGAAATCTGGTGATGATGATCACGATGAACAGTCTTGAAGGTTCTGAAGACTCTTGATCTACGAAGGAAGTTTGAACGGTTGAATCTGGAAACGATGGAGGTTTCTGGTGAATGTATGTTCTTGCTTGCAGATAGCAATGTTAATGAAGAAACTAAACAAATATCTGGAGATCTTGAGGATGCATGCTCCGATGAATATTTCTGGATTTATCGTCGAAGAACATTGAAGGAACCTGGTGTTATCTTGAAGAACACGATGGTATCCTTGTTGATGATCCTTCCAGAAACGAAAAAAATGGATAATCGGTGATGAAGGAGGAACCACGATGATGGTGATTTTCTGGGAGCAATTTGAGATGAGGTTTCTGTTTGAGATTGAGGTTTGGTGATGAATGTTGTTGAGTTTGTGGTGGCCGGATTCTGGATTTGATGGTGGAGGCGATGGAGGTTGGTGGATCGGTTGAAAGGAAGAGGATGAAGATAGGAGGGAGATGAAGGAGGTGAACGGAATCTGGAATTGTAGTTTCTCCGGTGAGGGGACGGTTGCCGGAGTACATGCACGGCGGCCGGTGGGAATCTTCTGATGATGGTTACGGTGTGGACACGTGGTGGAGAAAGTGGAGGGGCTCTCTGCATGCCCTCCACGTGGCCTGAAAGGTGGCTGAGAGAGAGGGAGCGTGGCGATACGTGGCGTATGGGAAATGAAAAAAGTGGGGCCTCCCATCTCAAACACGTGGCGCTTGCTGGTATTTAAATTGAACCGTTTCTGGATGCTCCCAGAACCTTCCAGAAGAAGCTGGAAAACGCTGGACGAATTTGGACTTTTGCTTGGACTATTCTGATATTTTCTGGACATGATGGGCTTGCGAATTGGATAAGGCCCAACAAAAAAACTCAAAACCTGCAATGTAAAAAAAATCAGCCCAATTATCTAAACCTGATTAATCTCAATTAACTACACTAATCTCAATTAATCTAAACTAGTCTAATAATATTCTAATAAAACCTATATTAAAATCTAATAAACCCACTAATTAATAAAATCCTAATAAAACTATATTATTTTCTAAAAAGAACTATTATTTATTTAAATTTTACAAAAGAAGAAAAATCTATTTAAATCTAATATTCTGAAAAAAGAATTAAAACTATATTAAAACTATTTAAAAAATCATATTAATATTCTAGAAAATCCTATATTATTCTAAAAATATTAAAATCTATTAAAACCTATTAAATCCTAAAAATGAATTTAAATTCTATAAAATGCTAAAAAATTGATTTAAAAAGAATTAAAAATATCAAAAATTCTATTAAATCCTAAAAAATGATTTAAAAACTATTTAAAACCCTAAAAAATCCTATAAAATCCAGAAAAATCACAATAATTCCCAGAGGGACAAAATGAGCACCGAACGACACAAAAATAATCGGTAAAAATAAACGGGCACCGAAATATCCCAAAAATCGATTCTACTGATCAAAAACACCTGAAACGCGAGACGGGAGCTGTGATCCCTGATAAAATCAAAACAAATGAACAATGCAGTGTATGCGATATGCAGATGCGAATGCGGTTATGCGTCGAAACGTCGAGCCAAATGCGAGACCCGGTTGGTCAAATTTTGGGGTGCAACACTATGAACGCGAACACAGTTAAAAAAAATACTTTGCTTAAAAAATTGACCCGCTGGAAAGAAAAAAGAATATCCAGGCAAAAATGGGGCATCCCGGCGAACCAGAAAAAAGAAAAAAGGTTCGGGCAAAAATTAGGGATATAAATGAAAAATGTACACCCGCAAAGTCGAAAACCTGGAAGGGCGACTTTGGCAAAAAAAGTGTATCCCGGTGAATCGAAAACCCGAAAGGGCGTTTCAGGCAAAAGTTAGGGATTTGAAAAGCAAATGACTGCGTTCTGCGTGTGGACTTTCATTGTTTAGTGGTTTGGAAGACCTGATGGCCGTTTATCTGAATCAATCTCTTCTAAAGCTGAAGCGTCGGAGAAGTATCAAAGTCGATCGGGTCATAGAGGGATCAACTCATGGTGTTCGTCTACGCCACATTGTCGACATTTGCATATACTGATGTATATTTATGTTATTATGCCTGCGCAGCTTCCTCATTTCAGGAGCTTGCATCTGTTGTAAAACATTTTTGCCCATTCATGGGTTCGTTATCAATAAAACGTATACTATTCAGCAATTTTGCTGGTTGTTTAGCTTTTATCTGTTTTGTTTGCAAAGAGAAAACGCCCGATGTTTTTGATAAAATGCGCATACATAAACTTGCTGGCCTAGGCCGATAATTGTTGAAACATTGAATTACCTGAACATTGTCGCAGGATGATAACCTTGATAGGTCCCTTTGAGAAGGGTATCTTGTCTGTTTGTTCGTGTTGTTGCAAGTACGACACATTCCAGGCCGCACGCCAGATGTTTCCCAAGTAGGATGATTCCTTCTTCCCCAGCGAGTTCATCAACGTCTCCCCACGAAGTCTGAACATGGGACCGAGAGCATTGCTATGTCTTCCCAAGCAGAGATAGATTCTCCCCAAACAGATGTATCCTGAGGAAGGTTCTTCGTTTCCCGAGCTGAGTCGTACGTAGAAGCGTATGTTCATCCCCAGCACTGGGTTAGTGTGTAGTTTCTCGTAGAAGACTATTCACAAGTGTTCAGCTCTCGATAGTTCAGATCGAAGTCTCCAGCGGAATTGAGATTCCCTGCAGAGTTGTATTTTCCCCGGCAGGTAGGATTGATTCTAGCGTCTGGTTGCCTATCCTCAGCCGAGTTTGCAGTTCCCCAAGAGAGCCGAGTCCTTGGAAGCCGTTCAAGCCATGATTGGTTTTCCCCCAGTAGAGAGTACTGAATAGTTGATGGTGTATTCCCCCATCGGAGTCATTATCTCCAGGAAGTTTTAGCCGCGAACGTCGTGCAGTTTATTTCTGCGATTGACATCGTTTTCCTCAGTAGCTTGTGGTTCGTGTGCCTGGTTGAACGAGTTCAGGTTCTCGTGGAACTTTGTTCCCCTGCAGCAATCGCCCAGAGTTTGTTTCCCCAAGTTTAGTCCAGTTGAGATTGGTGTGACTTCTTCTCCTCGGCAGGATGCTTCCTCCTCTCCACCAGAGTGGTTCCTTCTCCTTGACAGGAGGATTTTCCCTTCAGCATTTATTTTGCTGATGGGGTCGTAGCATTTTGCATGATTGCATAGCATTTACCTTAAAAAGCATAGCATTTCCACCGTGTGGATCATTGCGCCATTATCAAAGCATATGCATATGAAACATGAGCTAGGTCGTTACCGTTCTTGTTTTGCAGGTGTTCCTCCGCAGGATGGTTTGCTCAAGATGGTTCTTGAATTCCCCAGCGAAGTTGTTTGCTTAAGATGATTCTTAAAATCCCCAGTAAAGTCGCAAGAGTTGGTTGCTCAAGTTGATGCTTATAGTCCCCAGCAGAGTGTTGGCTCAGGATGATTCCTGAAATCTCCAACGGAGTTATTTGCCCAAGATGATTCTTGAAGTCCTCAGCAGAGTTTATCCATCCAGAATGATTTCTGGACCCCCGAAGCAGAGTTACTTGATAGTTCTCTAGAATCCCCAACATTGATATGTCATCCCCACCAGGTTTTAAACCAGAGAAGTTGAAACTTCCTTGAAGACTTGATGATTGAAAGTCTGGCTAATGACCGAGAATTTCTTTGAATGCCCGATGGCGTAACTATAGAGATTGTCAAAAGTTCCTGATGACCTGATGTGTGTCTCCTAACTTGAGAGTTGTGGGAAGCCATCAGATGATTCTGAGACCATGAAGTTGGACTTGAGGTCTTGAGGGAGCTCATGATAAGTGTTGAAGATCACTTTGAGGCCTGGACAGGTCATTGTGCAAGATTAAGAAGCCTCAGCCATGATTGGTGCAGCTAGGGTTTGACTGGGTCAACCCTAAGTCAACTGAGGATTTGAAGAAGGTTGAGACTTAATTCAAGAGCCATGTGACCATGGATGGATACATTGAGATTTTCTAAGGATGATTCCAAGTTCAAATCAACATGATTGAAGAATTTGAGAAGTTTCAGACTAGGGTTTCTAAGACTTGACAGTGTAAAATCCCCTAGCTTGACCCTTGACTTCAAGACTATTTGACTCAAGATAGGATGTTCATCTCATCTTGACCCCAACATGATTGTTGTAGGGCATGGTCTTAGCTTTAATTTGAGTACTAGAAGTCCTTGATAGGGTTTATAGAACTCAAGTTATGAGCCAGACAAGTTACAAGTCATCTGAGGCATGTGAATTTGGAGCTTGAAAGTTACCCAACTTGCATGACACGTTTGCCCTAGAAGTATGATTCCTATGAACTTTTGGTCAACATGAATGTTGTTCCTTATCCTCTTAGCTTTCCATATAGTACTAGAAGTACATGATTGGATTTATAGAACTCAAGTTATGGCTTTGACAAGTCAAGGGTATTTTGGGTATTTGGACATTACAGGTCATTTTGAATTATGTCAATTTCACTATCTTGCAAGCTTCAAATGAAGTTTTGTTCAACATGAAAGTTGCTTAAAATGATGTTTTTAGCTTAGCCAAGTATCATGAGTCCATTGATATAGATTATATCAAGCATTGGTTGAAGAAATTTCACAAAAAGATCATTTTAATGAATTAAAATGAAAAAAATTCAAAACAATTGGTAATTGATAGATTTCAAGCCAAATTTGTGCTCATTTTGATTGTAAAATAAGTTCTAAACACTTTGGCATCATTAAATTTTTGAATTGAGGTTTATAACATGGTCATTTGGAGGATTGCTTCATGATGAAGTAACATTTTAAATACATCTCTTTGGTTGAAATCAAAGGAACAAAACCATCCATTTACACTCCATGACTATCAAGCAAGTGAATTGGAGTGAATTTAGGGCAAGAACAAGCAAAATTCGTGCATACCATCATTGAAATTTTGGAAGAGAGTTGAAAATGAGAAATCACAAATTGGGCTTTGTTTGGGCCTCCAAAGGTGTCAAACAGATTATAAATTGAATTTAGATCATACCCAAAAGCTTCTAGTGGAAAATTCTGTTGAGAATCAGTTGGAGCAAGTGTGTGAAGAAGCTTGAAACTTGGTTTTCGAATTTTGAGATGGAGAGAGTTTCAGAAGGAATTGGACTTCAAGAATTGTTCATCATCATCCATTGAAGGGATCTGCACCTTTTAGAAGCACATAGAGCTCTAGAAGTCACCAAATTCGAAGCTTTGTGTCAGGTTCTTCATCTCAAATTTTCTCTTAAATTATGCACTCTTAAAGCTTTAGATACATGTGGTTAAGTTAGTATTGGAACTTAGATTGATTTGGAGAGGTTCCACGGAGTTTTTGTGTTCTTGACATTTCTTGGATCCACCATGGGTTTGGAGTTCTAGAGGGTTTTAGTGGAATTTGTTGCCATATTTGAGTTCCTTATGGAATTTGGGACGAGATTGCTTCAAAAATCATTGCGTTTGGTTGAGAAACGAGAGAGATAGGTTGAAGAGACCACCAGAAGTTTTCCGGCCACCACTATTCACGGGCTCTGCACTTTCCCTCTCAATTGCAATTTGAATGAAGAAGATGATGAATTCATTGTTGGATCAGGCTGATACTTGGACCAAGTCTCTCCATCGTATGCTTCAGTGCGCGCCACACCATCCCCATCCAAAACGCACCGTTTGGATTAGTGAAGTTCAGATGGGCTTAATACTGAATGCTATCCACACTCCCCGTATTAGGCCCAACCAATTTAATACGTGAAATTGTTGCTTCGTACACCCCTGGGTGTTTCCCTTGAATAAAGCTGAATTGATATTCAGCTGGGCCTTGGTTCCCTGCGTGCTATTCCAACCACCGTTTCTGGGTCCATTACCAATTTACACATAGAATCCTGCTGGTTACACCTCCCCACCATTTATCTCTTTTATTTCTTTTTCTTTCATTTTTTTAATTTTAATGCTTGTTAGTTTTAATTCATAAAAATAAATAAATGTTGTTAATAATTCCTGAAAAAATTTGTGGATATAGTTTGGAATGTCTAGAATATTTCCATGTTTTTTATTTTAATTTTCCATTTCTTTTGCAATTAATTTCATATTTTCTATTGTAGTATGTTTTTAATAATGGGATGATTGTATTCTGAGTTTGTTGATTTTCTTTCGAATTCATGGTAATGAATTAAGGCTTGAAATTTTGTGTTCTGATTATATACATGTTGATGATGTTACGTGATTTTTGTTATGAATTTTAGATGATTTTAAATAGGTTTTTAGGGTAGTTGTTTAGGAGTGTTCATTGTTGGATCCCTTTAGTGTACCCTTGAGGTTTTAGATCTAATTTGAGCCTTTTGATTTAGGTTTAGCCCCTGATTTTTGGACCATAGAATGTCGATACATGTAGGATGATGTAGTATTTTCCTTAGAATTTTTAGAAGTGATTTTCTAGTTTTCCCCTATTTTACAAGTTAATGTTGTTAGGTGACCTTAATCTTAGCTTAGCTTGTAGTTTAGCACTAAAGATGAATCTTTAGACAACTCTAGGCTTTGAATTACTCCTTGATAAGATTAAGACTAGGTTGATACTTAGTTAAAGCTTAGAGTAGGACTTGATAGAGCTTTAATCCTTTTTAGTTTAGGTGATCCTTAACTAATCTCTAGAGTTCCACTTAAGAGTGTTAGGAAGATCAATCTCCCATGAATGGTAGAGTGCCATTGGCATACACCATGCTTCCCTTCATCTCAATCTCGCATGAATGGTAGAGTGCCATGGTGGATGCCTTTGGCATACACCATGCTTCCCTTCATTTCAATCTCCCATGAATGGTTGAACATCATGGTGGATACCTTTGGTATACACCATGCATCATCTCATTTCTTGATCATCCATGATTGGTTGAACATCATGGTGGATACCTTTGGTATACACCATGCATCCCATCATCAATTTCTTTCCTTAGGATAGAAGCCTTGTATGATTACTTGTGGAATGAATCCATTATTTGTCATAAGGCCTTTTCCTCATTCATGATTGATTGGTGTGTTGCATTAGGATAGTTCATGATTAGAATAGTTTAAGTGCAGGTGCATGACTGCATTAAGAGGTTGAGTGGGTCTCCCTCTGCTTGCTTGCCTTAAGGGTTGAGGTGATCCTCCCCTTGCTTGTGTGTTGTTTTCTCTTTCTATCTGATGTATTTGCATATAAAGGTTGAGCTGAGCTCCCTTTGCTTGTCTGTTTAGTTTGATTCTCTTTGCTTGATTGCTTAGAGGTTGAGTAAGTCTCCCTCTGCTTGTATTGCTACATTGCATTTGCATCTTTACTGTTTTCTTTGTTGTTTATCTGCTTTACTGATGTTTAGCCTATGTTTTGTCTGTTGTCTATTTCCCATTGACATGATCCCCTAGGATTCTCACTTCCTTGTTTAAGGAAGTGATGATTAGACTTTAGGCTGAAGCCTTTGCATGATAACACCTAGGAGTTCCCTATTTCAAACCTCAACCATAGGATGAATCCTTAGCATGACAACATTAGGACTTGATAGTTTCCCTTTAGTTGTGTTTGTTCTATCTTCTCATCTCAAAACAAATCAAAATATAGTAATAAAGGTTAAGTGACGTCGTACGTTACGAGCCTTAAGCTACTTGAGAAAGGATTGTTAGAGGGTTTCCTTCTAATGATCTGGATGTTAGTATGACACCCTTTGGGTGACATGCGACGCATTCGCTCTCAGGTCATAGTCTCTAGTGCTGTACAAACTACAGACAACCATAAAAAACAGTTCTTCCGTAAAAGACAGAAAACAAACTTCAAACCTTTTTGCCCCGTGGGCCCATAATTCAAAGGAAAGCTTTTCTGAAGAAAAGAGTGTCATTAACTCCCAGTTCTATCGCAAACGGTAATGCCTAATTCTCCAAGGGTCGAGCTGCGTACGCTAAACTGCTGGAACTGTTTGTTAACCCTACTCGAAAAAACAGATGAATCTGAATTCCCGTAATCCGCATTATCCCAAACTACGTAAGCTCTGATCTCTCATGCCTGTTGAGAGTACGTAGGCACAATACTGATGTATTGGCAAGCCAACTTCCCCCGTCCGTAACCCGTAGTTAGCCGAACTACGTTGACTCTGATTTCTCATTCTCTGATGAGAATACGTAGGCATAAAGTGTGACGCTTTGCCGAGTCATTTTCTTTTCTTTTCAGACCGGTCTTGATAGGTAGATAGTAAAACAAATTCGTCAGATAAACACAGCAAGCGTGGATCCCATCGAGTACGATGGACGTGAGGGGTGCTAATACCTTCCCCTTGCGTAACCGACTCCCGAATCCAGACAATGGTTGCGATAACCTTGTCTTATACCTTTTCTTCAGGTTTTTTCGATCGTTTCCTTTCCCGTTCTGAGGGATAAATAACGAAAGGTGGCGACTCTTATGTTTTGCCGGTACCTTATTTTCGCGATAGCGACACTACTAACCCCAGAGGACCCAATAAAATATGGGTACCTAAGGACAAAATAATCTTTGTTACAGATGTCCTTAGCAGCAAAGTTGAAACACCAATCATGGTACCTGGACTCTGGATGCTCACGTCACATGACAGGAAGAAGGTCTATGTTCCAAAGCCTGTAACTTAGATCTGGAGGTGAAGTGAAGTTTGGAGGGAACTAGAAGGGCAAAATTATTGGCTCTGGAACTATAGATAATGGTAACCTCCCTTCCATATCTAATGTTTTACTTATTGAAGGATTAACACATAATTTATTGTCCATAAGTCAATTAAGTGACAATGGTTATGATATAATCTTCAATAAAAAATGTTGTAAAGCTGTGAGTCAAAAAGATGGTTCAATCCTCTTTAATGGAAAAAGGAAGAACAACACTTACAAAATTGATCTTTCAAAACTAAAAGTTTAAAATGTAAAATGCCTTCTGTCTGTTAACGATGAGCAATGGGTCTGGCATAGAAAATTGGGGCATATTAGTATGAGACGTATACCTCAGATTAATAAACTCAATCTGGTCAGAGGACTTCCTCAGTTGAAGTTCAACTCAGATGCTCTTTGTGAAGCATGTTAGAAAGGAAAATTTTCAAAATCTTCTTTCAAAGCAAAAAATATTGTCTTTACCTCTAGACTATTAGAGCTGCTTCATATTGATCTGTTTGGATCAGTGAAAACTGCATCCATCAGAGGAAAGAAGTATGGATTAGTCATAGTTGATGACTACAGCAGATGGACATGGATAAAATTCCTGAAACACAAGGATGAGTCATATTCTGTATTCTTTGACTTCTGCAAACAAGTCCAAAACGAAAAAGAATTTAAAATTGTTAAAGTCAGAAGTGATCATGATGGAGAATTTAAAAATAAGTACTTTGAAAAATATTTTAAATAAAATGGCATTGCACATGATTTTTCTTGTCCTAGAACTCCTCAACAGAATGAAGTTGTAGAAAGGAAAAATAGAACATTGCAAGAAATGGCCAGAACCATGATCAACGAGACTAACACGGCAAAACATTTTTGGGCAGAAGCAATTAATACAACTTGTTATATTCAGAACAGAGTGTCTGTAAGACCTCTTCTAGAGAAGACTCCTTATGAATTGTGGAGGAATAGAAAGCCCAACATTTCTTATTTCCATCCTTTTGGATGTGTTTGTTTTATTTTGAATACTAAGGAAAATCTAAACAAGTTTGATTCTAAAGCTCAGAAGTGTTTCATGCTTGGATATACTGAACGCTCTAAAGGCTACAGAGTATACAATACTGAGACACAAATTGTAGAGGAATCAATTCATGTTAGATTTGATGATAAGCTTGGCAATCAAAAGGCAAAGCAGCTTGAAATTTCTACAAATAGAGAAGTTCTTCTCACAGACTCTGAAGATTCAGAGGCAGACAAAGCTCAAGCAAAAGCACCAGAAGCAACGTCAGATGCTATTCCCTTGACTGCTCAGATGGACAGCTTTATAATTTCTGAAGAACCGACTGTTAAAGGATCATCCAGAATCAAAGCCTCTCATCCAGAGGAAATGATAATTGGAAAGAAGGATGACCTTATCAGAACAAGATCCTTTCTCAGATCATCTGGAACATCACTGTTTGGTTTGGTATCTATCATTGAACCCACCTCTATGGATGAGGCTCTGAAAGATAATGATTGGATACTTGCTATGCAAGATGAGCTTAACCAATTCACAATGAATGATGTTTGGGATCTGGTTCCAAGACCAAAAGTATTCAATATCATTGGAACAAAATGGGTTTTCAGAAACAAGCTGAATAAGCAAGGAGAAGTTATCAGAAACAAGGCTAGGCTGGTTGCTCAAGGATATAGTCAGCAAGGAGGTATAGATTACACAGAGACATATGCTCCTGTGGTAAGGTTAGAATCTATTCGCTTACTTATCTCTTTTGCTACACAAAATAACATCACTTTGTATCAGATGGATGTTAAAAGTGCTTTCTTAAATGGATTCATAGAAGAGGAAGTTTATGTTCATCAACCCCCTGGTTTTGAAAATGAAAATTTTCCAGAACATGTTTTTAAACTGAAGAAATCACTCTATGACTTAAAACAAGCTCCCAGAGCTTGGTATGAGAGGCTGAGTAATTTCCTTCTAGAAAATAATTTTATCATAGGAAAAGTTGATACTAATATCTTCCATAAATCAATTAAGAAAGACATTTTAATATGTCAGATTTATGTTGATGACATTATTTTTGGAACTACCAATATTACGCTTGGAAAGGAGTTTGCTCAATCTATACAGGCATAATTTGAAATGAGCATGATGGGAGAACTCAGATTCTTTTTGGGAATTCAAGTAAATCAAACTCCAGAAGGCACCTACATACATCATACAAAGTATGTAAAGGAGCTTCTGAAAAAACTCAACATGACAGAAAGTAAGCTAGCAAAGACTCCAATGCATCCAACAAGCCCTCTATGTAAAGAAGAGGTAAGTAAAAAGGTAGATCAGAAGCTCTACAGAGGTATGATTGGTTCTCTTCTGTACTTGACTGCTTCTAGACCTGATATCCTCTTTAGTCTTTGTCTATGTGCTAGATTCCAATCAGATCCTAGAGAATCTCTCTTAACAGCTGCTAAGAGGATTCTGAGGTATCTAAAAGGTACTACTAATGTGGGTTTGTGTTACAGAAGATCTGATGAATACAAATTAGTTGGATTCTGTGATGCTGATTATGCTGGAGACAGAATATAACGTAAAAGTACTTCTGGAAGCTGTCAGTTTCTGGGAAGGCATCTGATCTCATGGTTCAGCAAGAAGCAACCCACAATAGCGCTTTCAACAACAGAAGCAGAATATATTGCTGCTGCTGGCTGTAGTACACATATGCTCTGGATGAAAAGTCAACTAGAAGATTATCAGATACATGAGAGTAACATTTCTATCTTCTGTGATAATACTTCTACTATTTTCCTATCTAAAAACCCTATTTTGCAGTCTAAGGCAAAGAATATAGAAATTAAGCATCATTTCATCAGAGACTATGTTCATAAGGGAATTATAAGCTTAAACTTTGTTGATACAGACTGTAACGCCCATTTTAATTATTCGAGTTTTTCGATGTATTTATTTTCGGCATACTTGCGTGGAATTTGTTTGAGAAATTAAGATCCATAATATTAGAAAAATATGATTAATAATAATGATAATATGATGATTAATAGTGTTTTTACTATTATTATTAATATTATTGTTATTACTATTGTATTTAAAAATATTATTGGAATTAATTTTGGACTAAAAGAAAATAAGAATATTAGTTTTGGAATTAAAAAGAGGATTATTTGGGATGAAGGGCATGTTTGGAATTTGGAAAAAGAGAAAGAGAAAGAAGCACGCTTGAGAAGGAGAAACACGAGAGCACGGTGAAGAAGAGGAACAAGGTCTGAAGCAAGAGTAAGAGGAAGCTTGGCTGTGGGAATTTCGTGTGGATTCTTGAAGTTCTCCATCATCAGAATCGCAATTGAGGTAAGGGGGGGGGGGGGGGGGGGGGGAATCGGTTAAATTTCTGTAAATGCATGAAAAATAGGTAGAAGGGGATTTCCCTTAACCCCACTAGGGTGTGATGAATGTTGTTGATTTGTGTTGTGATTCTGAATGTTGATAATGTGTAGAAATCATTGCATGTGCTGTTTTGGTTGATTTGGGGGTTTCTGGGTAGTTCGAAGTTATGTCGGAACTGAGTAATTGTGTAGAGCTAACAATTAATCGGGTTAAATCGAGGATAGATGTTGTAGTTAGGTTGTGGAACAATGGTCTGGTATGATGGGGTTTGGCTTGGAATAGAATCGGATGAGTTCGGAGCGTGTTGTCGACTCTGAGCTGTGGCTTTATTTTTCTGAGATCGCAGGTATTCGATGGGCGAATGAGGGGGCGAGCCTTCGCCAGGCTTCGCCGGGCGAACTGGGCAGCGAATGCTGCCAGTAGCCTCTGTTTGGATTCGCCAGGCGAATGGTCAGCGAGTGTTCGCTGCGGGGCTTCGCCAGGCGAACGTGCCAGAGAGCCCGACAGCAGTTTATGTTTTGCTTCTGTTTTGTGTTGTTTCCTTTGTGTTTTTGGATCCTTGTTGGTCCTGTTTGATGATGAGCTTGATAGTGAGCTGTGATGAGTGTTCGTGTGGTGTCGGGACGTGAATTCCGCGGTACTCATATGATTATAATATTTGTATCGGTGTATGTTATGATGCATGTATGTGGTGATGTGTGGAACATATGCATATAAGTATAAGTATATGTGATATATGATGAAATGGATCAGTAGGATCGTATGCACCTTGTGTGCTTGATGTGTATGTGATATATGATGAAATGGATCAGTAGGATCGTATGCACCTTGTGTTCTTGATGTGTATGTGATATATGATGAAATGGATTAGTAGGATCGTGTGCACCGTGAGTGCTTGTGTTGTTGTGCATGGTGTCTGCATAGCATGTGGACGAGATAGAATCATGGCTCAGATGGGGCGTATGTGATTCACCCGTGCTCCAAATGGGGAGCGTGGACAGGAGTTGAATCATGGCTCAGATGGGGCATTTGTGATTCACTCGTGCTCCAAGTGGGGAGCGTTGGTAGGGATAGATCGTTGCTCAGATAGAGTGTATGCGATCTATCCTGAGATTTGATTATATGGGCTCAGGAGGAGCGTGGTAGGGATAGATTGTTGCTCAGATGGAGTGTATGCGATCTATCCTGAGTTGAGTCGGTACCGCATATCATTGTGTCGAGTTGCATGTGTTACATTTTGATGTGTGCTGTGTTGGCATGGGACAGTAGGTCCGGATTTGATGTATATGAAATGATGTTTATATGTTTCTGCCTTTTATTTCATGTACATTATTACCGTTATATTTGCTCGTGATTTCTCACCCCTTGTTGTTGTTGTGGTTTGTGCTTCTTCGGAAGTACAGACAATCCAGGTGCTTAGCTAGCTTGGATTGTGGCGAGTCGTAGGGATGCTCTGATACGTAACACTGGGGCTTTTGGGAGTGTTTTGTTTATTTGACATTTTGTGTGCCCCTGTGGCGTATCTTACTGTGTTGAGATTTGAAGATGATATTTTGTGTACTTTGGGCAAATGGCCGACTTGATGTATATGATGATGACGTGTATATATATATATATATATATATATATATATATATATATATATATATATATATATATATGTGTGTGTGTGTGTGTGTGTGTGTGTGTGTGTGTGTGTGTGTGTGTGTGTGTGTGTGTGTGTGTGTGTGTGTGTGTGTGTGTGTGTGTGTGTGTGTGTGTGTGTGTGTGTGTGTGTGTGTGTTTATGACAGATTCATTTTCAATTTTGTTGAAAATCATTTTTAAGAAATGTCTTGTGGAATTTTGGTGAAAATGTGACATCCCGTTTTTGGTGTGGAAACTCTTATAATTGTTTATTTAACTGTTTTATTTTATTTTGGGGAACGGGGTGTTACAAGTTGGTATCAGAGCAGGTCCGGCCGGCCGGCCAGTGTTGTAGTTGAGTATGTCTGTAGGATAGAGTTTGGTTGTTTTCCGTTAACCTGTTGTTGTGGTTGTTGAGCAGTATGGTGGGGAGGAATGATGCTGCGTTGGCTGCAGCTATGCAAGCAATGGCACAGGTGGTGGCCAATCAGAATCTGGCTGTGGGCGCACAGTTCAGAGACTTGACGCAGTTCTAGAGTAACAAGCCACCAAAGTTTGAGGTGAGATTTTGGATCCGGAAGCTGCACAGAAGTGGCTGAAGGCGATAGAGAAGATATTCAGAACCATGGGTGCAGTGATGAGCAGAATGTGAGGTTCGATACTCACATGTTGGAGGGTGAAGCCGAGGCTTGGTGGGACAACTGTCGCCAGAGGTTGGAGGCTTCGGGAACTCCGATTACTTGGGTGGTGGTTCGAACGGGTTTTTTTGGAAAAGTATTTTTCAGAGGATATCAGGAGTGCTAAAGAGGTTGAATTTCTAGAGCTGAAGCAGGGCAATATGTCGGTGGCCGAGTATGCGGCCAAGTTTGAAGAGTTGGCACAATAATATCCCCATTACAATACTGAAGAGGCCATGACTTCTAAGTGTCTGAAGTTTGAGAATGGGTTGCGACCGGAGATCAAGATGGGAATAGCTTGTCAGAAGACCAGGAGTTATCCTGAGTTGGTGAGTAGAAGCCAGATTTATGATAATGACAACCAAGCAAGGATTGAACACTATAAGGCGGTGAATGACCGTAAGGGTAAGCAAAGATTCAGTGGTACACCTTATAGCGTGCCGACCGATAAGGGAAAGCAGAAGGCTGTGGCTAATAAGAAGTTCAGAGAGAGGAAAGCATCGATGGATTTGAAATGTTATCGGTGTGGTGTTGTGGGGAATCGTGTTAGTGATTATGCTCATGAAGCGAAGAAGTGCTTTAAGTGTGGGAAGTCGGGCCATGTGATGGCGGATTGCAGGACTAATATGCCTACTTGCTATAACTGCGGTGATAAAGGCCATATTAGTACTCATTGTAAGAAACCGAGGAGGGCTCAAGCGCCTCAGGTCAGCGGTAAAGTGTTTGCTGTGGTGGGGACTCAGTCGGCGGACGAGGAGCGTTCGATCAAAGGTACTTGTTTTATCAATAATATTCCTTTGACTGCTATGATTGATATGGGTGCGACCCACTCGTTTATCTCTGTTGATTATGTGAAGAGGTTAGGTTTGGTACCGTCTACTCTTGAGCGGCGGATGACTATTGAAACTCCCTCGATTGGTTCAGTGACTACTTCGTTAGTGTGTTTGAAGTGTCCACTGACTATTTTTGGCCGAGATTTCGGAGTGGATCTGATTTGTTTACCACTTGGCGGTTTGGATGTTATTCTGGGTATGAACTGGTTGGAGTTCAACCGAGTCTACATCGATTGTTATCAGAAGGTGTTATTGTTTCTGACTCCAGAAGAGGAAGCTTTGGCAGATTCCTTATCTAGTAAGGAATTGAGAAATTTGTAGGAAGATGACACTAAGGTGTTTGCTTTATTTGCATCATTGTCGGTTGACAGCAGGGCGTTGTTGGATGAGTTAGCCGTGGTGAATGAGTTTCCGGAGGTGTTCCCTGATGATATTACAGAGTTTCCTCTGAAGAGAGAAATTGAGTTTGGCATTGACCTTGTTCATGGTATGAGGCCTATTTCTATGGCGTCGTACAGGATGTCGGCAACAGAATTGGCCGAGTTGAAGTCTCAGATTGGAGAGTTGTTGGATAGAAAGTTTATCAGGCCAAGTATGTTGCCATGGGGAGCTCCAGTGTTGTTAGTGAAGAAGAAGGATGGTAGCATGCGGTTGTGCATCGATTATCGTCAGTTGAATAAAGTGACCATCAAGAACAAATATCCTCTTCCAAGGATTGATGATTTGATGGATCAGTTGGTGGGAGCTCGTGTGTTTAGTAAGATTGACTTGAGGTCGGGTTATCATCAGATCAGAGTGAGAGAAGGTGATATTCAGAAGACGGCATTTAGGACTCGATATGGACATTACGAGTATGCAGTAATGCCTTTCGGAGTGTCTAATGCGCCGAGAGTGTTCATGGAGTATATGAACCGTATCTTCCATTCTTATTTGGACCAGTTTATTGTCGGGTTCATTGATGATATACTAATTTATTCTAAGTCTGAGGAAGAGCATGCAGAACATTTGAGGATTGCTTTGCAAGTGTTAAAGGATAACAAGTTGTTTACTAAGTTATCGAAGTGTGAGTTCTGGTTGAAAACGGTGAGTTTCTTGGGGCATGTTATTTCTGGTGATGGTGTTTCGGTAGACCCATCGAAGGTGAGTGCAATGTTACAGTGGGAACCGCCGAAGACGGTAACTGAGGTTAGAAGCTTTTTGGGTTTGGCAGGGTATTACCGAAGATTTATTGAAGGATTTTTCTAGATTGGCATTACCATTGACTCAGTTTACGAGGAAAGACCAAGTGTTTGTGTGGGATGCTGCTTGTGAAGAGAGTTTTGAAGAGTTGAAAAAGAGATTGACTTCAGTGCTGGTGTTGGTGTTACCGAATCCGAGTGAGCCTTTTGTAGTGTATTGTGATGCGTCTAAGATGGGATTAGGCGGAGTTCTTATGCAGAATGGGAAGGTGGTAGCTTATGCTTCGCGACAATTGAGGGTACACGAGCGGAATTATCCTACTCATGACCTTGAATTGGGTGCGGTGGTTTTTATGCTGAAGATCTGGAGACACTATTTGTACGGTTCGAGGTTTGAGGTGTTCAGTGATCACAAGAGCTTGAGGTATCTGTTTGATCAGAAAGAATTGAATATGAGGCAGAGAAGGTGGTTGGAATTCCTGAAAGATTATGATTTTAGTTTGAGTTATCACCCAGGAAAAGCGAATGTTGTTGCGGATGCCTTGAGCAGGAAAGCGATTCATATGTCGGCCTTGATGGTGAAAGAGATGAAGCTAATTGAGCAGTTTCGAGATTTGAGCATGGTTTGTGAGCTTACGGCAGATGGTGTGATGTTGGGTAAATTGCAAGTGAGGAATGATTTCTTGGATGTGATAAGAGAAAACCAAAAGTTGGATGTGAAACTTGTGGATTTGATGCGAGGAGCTGAAGGTGACTCCGGTAGTGATTTCAAGTTGGATCCGAAGTTTATCGGGCCGTATCAGATTTTGCAGAGGATTGGTGATGTGGCTTATAGGGTGGCGTTGCCGCCGGAGCTTTCGAACTTGCATGACGTGTTTCATGTGTCGCAACTTCGGAAGTATGTACTAGATCCGTCTCATGTGATTCAAAGAGATGAAGTTCAAGTTAGAGAGAATCTAACTATGGAGACGATACCGTTGAGAATCGAGGATCGCAAGATGAAGCGACTCAGAGGGAAAGAGATACCTTTAGTGAGAGTGGCTTAGGGAGGTGCTGCAAGAGGCAGTGTAACCTGGGAATTGGAATGTAGGATGCGGGAAGCGTATCCAGAATTGTTTCCATCAGGTATTTTCGAGGATGGAAATAATTAAAGTGGGGGAGAGTTGTAACGCCTATTTTAATTATTCGAGTTTTTCAATGTATTTATTTTCGGCATGCTTGCGTGGAATTTGTTTGAGAAATTAAGATCCATAATATTAGAAAAATATGATTAATAATAATGATAATATGATGATTAATAGTGTTGTTACTATTATTATTAATATTATTGTTATTATTATTGTATTTAAAAATATTATTGGAATTAATTTTGGATTAAAAGAAAATAAGAATATTAGTTTTGGAATTAAAAAGAGGATTATTTGGGATGAAGGACATGTTTGGCATTTGGAAAAAGAGAAAGAGAAAGAAACACGCTTGAGAAGGAGAAACACGAGAGCACGGTGAAGAAGAGGAGTAGGGTCTGAAGCAAGAGCAAGAGGAAGCTTGGCTGTGGGAATTTCGTGTGGATTCTTGAAGTTCTCCACCATCAGAATCACAATTGAGGGGGGGGGGGGGGGGGGAATCGGTTAAATTTTGGTAAATGCATGAATAATAGGTAGAAGGGGATTTCCCTTAACCCCACTAGGTTGTGATGAATGTTGTTGATTTGTGTTGTGATTCTGAATGTTGTAATGTGTAGAAATCATTGCATGTGCTATTTTGGTTGATTTGGGGGTTTCCGGGTAGTTCGAAGTTATGCCGGAACTGAGTAATTGTGTAGAGCTAACAATTAATCAGGTTAAATCGAGGATAGATGTTGTAGTTAGGTTGTGGAACAATGGTCTGGTATGATAGGGTTTGGCTTGGAATAGAATCGGCTGAGTTCGGAGCGTGTTGCCGACTCTGAGTTGTGGCTTTATTTTTCTGAGATCGCAGGTATTCGCTGGGCGAATGAGGGGGCGAGCCTTCGCCAGGCTTCGCCGGGCGAACTGGGCAGCGAATGCTGCCAGTAGCCTCTGTTTGGATTCGCCAGGCGAATGGTCAGCGAGTATTCGCTGCGGGGCTTCGCCAGGCGAACGTGCCAGCGAGCCCGACATCAATTTGTATTTTGCTACTATTTTGTGTTGTTTCCTTTGTGGTTTTGGATCCTTGTTTGTCTTGTTTGATGATGAGCTTGATAGTGAAATGTGATGAGTGTTCTTGTGGTGTCGGGACGTGAATTCTGCGGTACTCGTATGATCATGATATTTGTATCGGTGTATGTTATGATGCATGTATGTGGTGATGTGTGGAACATATGTATATAAGTATAAGTATATGTGATTTATGATGAAATGGATCAGTAGGATCGTATGCACCTTGTGTGCTTGATGTGTATGTGATATATGATGAAATGGATCAGTAGGATTGTATACACCTTGTATGCTTGATGTGTATGTGATATATGATGAAATGGATCAGTAGGATCGTGTGCACCGTGAGTGCTTGTGTTGTTGTGCATGGTGTCTGCATAGCATGTGGACATGATGGAATCATGGCTCAGATGGGGTGTATGTGATTCACCCGTGCTCCAAATGGGGAGCATGGACGGGAGTTGAATCATGGCTCAGATGGGGCGTTTGTGATTCACCCGTGCTCCAAGTGGGGAGCATTGGTAGGGATAGATCGTTGCTCAGATGGAGTGTATGCGATCTATCTTGAGATTTGATTATATGGGCTCAGAAGGAGTGTGGTAGGGATAGATCGTTGCTCAGATGGAGTGTATGTGATCTATCCTGAGTTGAGTCGGTACCGCATATCATTGTGTCGAGTTGCATGTGTTGCATTGTGATGTGTGCTGTGTTGGCACGGGACAGTAGGTCCGGATTTGATGTATATGAAATGATGTTTATATGTTTCTGCCTTTTATTTCATGTACATTATTATCGTTATATTTGATCGTGATTTCTCACCCCTTGTTGTTGTTGTGGTCTGTGCTTCTTCGGAAGTACAGACAATCCAGGTGCTTAGCTAGCTTGGATTGTGGCGAGTCGTAGGGATGCTCTAATACGTAACACCGGGGCTTTTGGGAGTGTTTTGTTTATTTGATGTTTTGTGTGCCCCTATGGCATATCTTACTGTGTTGAGATTTGAAGATGATATTTTGTGTACTTTGGGCAAATGGCCGACTTGATGTATATGATGATGACGTGTGTATATATATATATATATATATATATATATATATATATATATATATATATATATATATATATATATATATATATATATATATATATATATATATATATATATATATATATATATATATATATATATATATATATATATATATATATATATATATATATATATATATATATATATATATATATATATATATATATATATATATATATATATATATATATATATATATATATATATATATATATATATATATATATATATATATATATATATATATATATGTTTATGACAGATTCATTTTCCACTGCAATTTTGTTGAAAATCAATTTTAAGAAATGTCTTGTGGAATTTCAGTGAAAATGTGACATCCCGTTTTTGGTGTGGAAACTCTGATAAGTGTTTTTCCTTCCTTCAGGTCACACTTGGGATGAGGTTTGAAGTTGGATGACCCTCCTCGAGGGCGATTCTGATTGTTACCAAGAGATGCAAGGGCAGTAATGTCACTTGGTGTCAGAGCAACAACAGATGGAAGGGAAACCGGAACACACACATGAGTTATTCACTAACTGCATCATAGTTAGGAACATTAGTATCTGATAAAATCTGGTTATGAACGGAGTCGAGTTTAGATGGTAGTCCTGTAAGTGTCATGACCATGAAAATTTACTCTGTTGTCCGACATGAGAGGTTGCATTTTTTGACTACGACATGAGGATTGTGTAACTTGCTTTCAAGGCATCAAACTTACTCAGATAGGTTTGCATATCCAGTTAGTTTTGAAACCGTGTGTTTAGTAAAAGCACTATGGAGACATTATTATATATATATATATATATATATATATATATATATATATATATATATATATATATATATATATATATATATATATATATATATATATATATATATATATATATATATATATATATATATATATATATATATATATATATATATATATATATATATATATATATATATATATATATATATATATATATATATATATATATATATATATATATATATATATATATATATATATATATATATATATATATATATATATATATATATATATATATATATATATATATATATATATATATATATATATATATATATATATATATATATATATATATATATATATATATATATATATATATATATATATATATTACAACTAATTACATGATATAGTCGACGTGAGACTATTCTATATACAAATAGTCTTAACACTATATATATTTACACAAGGTATAAGATTATGTCGGTGCTTGAAGAGCTTCCTGCCAACAAGGAAGTTGCACCATAATGTTTTAACCTGATTTTCGACATGTAAAAATTATTGAAGTTGTTTAGCTTCAAGTGAAATATACTCTTTTTTAGTTTTAGGTGGATTATGATAGTTTTCTAAAACTATGATTGTCGGTGAAGACAATGTAAAATTCTTGGAGTGGTTTAGCTTCAAGTGAAATTTATTCTTCATGATAAAGTATATGATTGTCGGTGATGATAATGTGAAACTCTTGAAGTGGTTTATCTTCAAGTGAAATATATTTTTCATGAGAGAGTATGATAGTTTTTAAAATCATGATTGTCAGGGAAGAGAATGTGAAAATTATTGGAGTCGTGTAGCTTCAAGTGACTATACTCTTTATGGTGAAATATGATTGTCGTTGTAGACAATGAAAGTTTATGTATTATTTTTAATCAAGATGGATATTGTTGGGGTTGGTTAAAAATATACATGTTGATACTCTTTATGGTGGAGTATGATTGTCGGTGAAGACAATGAAAACTTATTTATTATTTTTAATCAATGTGGAAATCGTTGGAGTTGGTTGAAAATATAAATGTTGAAAAAGTTCCACATTGCTTGGTTTTATGAATGAAGAGAGAGTTCACGGCTATATATAGGATGCAAGTTCTTTGAAGTCCCACATCGCCTAGTTTTATGAAGTAAGAGGGAGTACAAAGCTATATATAAGATTCAAGTTCTTCATTCCAAGATGCATCAGTCAAAAGCACTTTAAGCTTGTATTTGAATTTCTTTATTATCTTATACTCTTGTTTTAGAGTGTTGTGAGATGTAGTTAAATATTTGTTTTGGACGGTGGGAGTGTATTGGAGGCATGGGTTTGTGAGGGTATATTATGTGTTGTAACAATTTTCACATAGTGTTATTCTTTGGTTGTCTATTGACAATGATCGTTGTTTTTTCTCCGGTTTTGGAGTTTCTACATTATGTTCTTGTGCTACTCTTTTTTATCTATGATTTGTTTGTTTTTTCTCCTAACAGTCTGCCCATTTAACCCATCATTTTTGGTGGGTCGAAGTAAGGTTTTCGGCTCGGTGTCTTATGTTGGCCCATCCTGCCTAACCCACTTTTAAAACGGGTCGAGAGCGGGGCGGGACGGGTTTTTCCCACGGGGTTTTTGTTTAAAAAAATTATCTTTTTACTTGTAATTAAAACAATATTAACGTGGTCCGTAGTAGATATAATTTTAAAACAATCCTCATTTATTCAAACTCTAATGTTCATTTTTCACATAACCGCAAACACCACATTTTGAAGATATTAATTTGTCTATGCTTCTTTATTTATTTTCACTCATAGTAGGAAAAGTCTTTATTGCAAAACAGAGATAATACTTTCTTTTCTATTTTCTATTACTCGTTGTCATTGTAGTCGGGTTATAAAGTTATAAGGTAAGTTTTGCATACAGGGGTTTGTTCTCATTATGATAACTAGCGTCCAAACGGGCACGTCCGTGCCCGTTTGTCCGCTTTTTTTATTGCGTTAACGCGCAAAAATATTAACAGTGTATTTTTTTATAAATTTAATTTTACTATAAACTATTTATATTGATTTTAATATAAATTATTTATATGATGAAATATTAAGTTTTGTATTTATATATTGCTATAGATTAGTCAAAACCATAAGAAAATTTAGATAGAAGAACAAAAATCTTTCTCACAATTTATTAAGCAACTAAACATAAACATTAATACGGATATTAAGTTACATTATTGCTTAATAGGAAGGTCAACCATGGAATCAAAATCAGAAATATCTCTTTCATTTAGGGTTTAGGGTTATGGTCAATGAAATGCTTCCAAAGATTGTTGCAACAAAACTCTTTCATTTATTGAAGCAATACTTTAAGAAATGTTTTAACATTTGATTCTCATTTCCCTGCATTATCTTGGAGGTGTGTGTAATCTTTAATATTTATTGTTCGTTTTCTATTATATTATTAGTATTGTATTAAATACAGATGAACCAATTCATAAATAAACAATTCATATATTTCTTATCTTTAAGACCAATGGGTTTAAAAAGAAAGACACTTAAAAATAATGTTTCATTGTTTTTAATAATATTCTCTAACCAAATCAATATAATTTGATATTTAGTTGCAACAACCAAATGCAAAATCAACAAAATAGATTCTAAAATAAAGACAAATTATCTCTTAAAGAAATAATCATAACATTGTAAAGGAAAAGAAACTTCATATCAATTAACAATGAAGTATGATAAAGAATTAGAGAAGGAATTAGATACTGGTGATCAAATAAGAGATGAAGATGAAGAATTTTTTTTCTCTATTTATCTTTCACAAACCATAAATAGTGGAGTATGATGATGTATTTTTTTTTATGTTGCCACTGAATGAATGAATTTCCATTTTCTATTCATTTATAAGTGTGTTTTGCACTTCCATCATTTTTGTAAGAGATGCATAACTATCAAAATTGATTTTTTTTTTCCATTAAAAAACCAACTTTGATAGTTATGTTCATCTTATAAAAAAACCGTATCATTTTGTTAGCACTTTATTTTTAAAAATTAAATAAATTGCGTACAACTTAAAGGATAAAATGGGAATGAAATAGGTCTATACAAAATCATCTATCTTCTTTATCTTTATCTATAGTTATAGAATAGATAATAGTTATAGAATAAATAATAGTTATAGAATATATTAAGTAGAGTTTAGAGAAACCATAATAAATATTATAAAAAGAAATTTTTTTTATGAGAATAAAAAGAAATTATAAATAAAAGTTAGGGAGATAAATACAAATAAAACCCACAAATAAATTAATCTCACATAAAGTGAAATAAACAAAATTTTGAGAGATTAAAAGTTTCATGTTCTTGTTAGACAAAAAAAAACATATAAATTATTCTTCAAAAACTAAGTAAAATAGACAACTTATAAAGAGAAAAATATATAATAAACAAAATTTAAGAAATGTGAATAAATTAGAATATATGTACAATTCCATAGAAGTATCATCTGTACACTCATTTCAATAGTTGCATGGAAAATATATATTTGTGTAAAAAAGATCATTTGAAATCCCTTCAAATTTTGCCGCATATATGTAGCATTCTGCCTCTTTTAAAATTAATAGTTTCTTCAATTTTCTTTAAAAACATAACATAAATATTAAAAAAAATAAAAATAAAAATGAGAGAGATGAGTTTTTTCTTTAGTTTTAAACAAAGAATTTAAGAGAGAAAAGAAGAGAGATAATCAATCAACATTGCAAAACTAAATACATAAGATATTTTTCAGTATTACGTATCTACTTCGGTGGAGTGTTCGCAGATATTAATAAATTTATTAGAATTGTGATATAATAAATAGAATTTATATAATAATTAACAACTTTAATAATAATTTTACATAGAGTTGGTTCAAAAATACAAAAAACTACAAAGTAATATAATTAAAATGAATAACTTTTAATAACTAATCAAACCTATAGAAATAATTATAAGTGAATGATTTATATCTGTTACATTTTGAAAGATTATGCCCCTGTGTTCTTCCCATTGTCTTGCACATTCTTCTATCTTGCTTGATTTATTCATTAAAAAATAAAAATAAATTTAAGAATCATTATTAAATATATAAAAATAGTGATGTAGAAAGTATGTGTAAGGAAATTAAAGTTATTAGGTATTCTCAAATATTTAAGAATCTTTAAATTTTGAAGAAGAAAAATTGAAAAAATGAAAATATTGAAGATAAAAATGCAGGTAGTATGTGATAAAGAAAGGAAATGGTAGAATACTTAAAACAAAAGGAATGATATGTGAATAAAAAAAAACGGCATTATGTTGTTGATACTCAAAGAAACTACACCAAAAATATGAATTTATCATTAAGACTTAATTACACATTAAAAATAATAAGAACACAAAGAAATTTGACTTCTTTCTTTCTTATGCATTACCGATGATACTAAATAATTTTCAATAATATTCATCTATTAATCAAACAATAGAATGAAATGAATAAAATTAAAAATAGGTAAAGGAATCAATCAAAATAGTTAAACTTTAAAAGTTAGTGAAAATATTAAAATTGAAAAAATAACCTCTTCTCCATAAAAAAAAATCTCTATGTTTATGCTAACAAAATTTTTTTTCTACTTTATTGTCTTCAAACTAATTAAAAACAAAAACTTAATAAGAGTTGGCAAAAGAACATAACAGAAAAAATTAAAGTTAATTTAGAGAAATACTACAGAAAAGATAGCAGTTACCATTATTATCTTTCTCTTCCATATCTTTAATTTGCTTCTCCAACATTTTTTCTCTCTCAATATATCTAATGGGAAGAGTATAAAATGGAGAGAGAAGATGGATTGGTTTAGAAACAGCATAGAAGTTATGAAAGATGAAGAATAATAACTAACTAATAAAAGAATGTAATAAAATCAATTTATTAGGGACAAAATTGGAAATAAAAAAGCTACACCAAAAATGTTTATTGCCTTTATATATTGTTATAGATAAAGTTTTAATTTGTATTTTATCCTATTTGAGTTCTCATTTTATTTAATTTTTGATACTAAAATGTTCAACTATATGCTTATTATTTGTATTGATAATTTTAAAATAATGAAGCTTTGGTTTTTCTTGAATTGTTTTAATTTTTAGATGCTTCCATTATTAAATATTGATAAATTTACTTAGTTGTCTTTGTTTAACTTGTGCTAATTTGTTTTCTTAATTTGAGTCCCTAGATGTCCTTAATTAGGTTGTACTTATTGATTTTTTGAACCAAAAGGATTACTTTTGGAATTTTAGTGTGTTTGTTTTAAGTTTTTGGTATTATAGTTACGTTTTTTTGTTTATGTCGAAGAATATAACATTTACATTAAGACTTGTTAAAATTTTACTATATGTTGTTAAAATTTGTCGGTCTCTTCGGTAATAATTAACAATTTTGTAAATCATATAGTAAATCAAATTGTAAAAAAATATTAGCGAACCAGCCCGTCAATCCGCCAATTCATTAGTAAATATTAGTAATAATTCATATTTTATTATATTACTTTCTTAAGCCCATAAGTTTGTTAGAGGGTATTTTAGTATTTATCTTATTCTAGTAACCCTAGTTTTAGCTTATAAATAGGGTGACAATCATTGTAACCAAATATCATGTTTTGTAGCCGTCATTCTCTTTAATAGAATATTTCCCTATTTCATCATTTATTCTATCTTTGCACCAACAAATTGGTATCTAGAGCTCCGGTTCAGATTCATTGAGAAACGCGGGAAACACGAGTGAACGTGAGGTCTTGTGTGTTTGATTTTGTTTCTCAGATTCTTGTTGAATCTTGAACAAAATCTGATCAGAATTTTTTTTTTTAATTCTGTGGGTTGGGAAACACTGTGTGAGAAAACTCTGAGTGTATTGTGCAAAGTAGAAGATGAACAGAAACGGCAACATGAACACCAAACTTCTAGTATTTGACGGTAAAAATTGGAATCGTTGGATGATCCAAATGCGTGTACTGTTTGGTGCTCAAGATGTTCTGGATCTTGTCACTGATGGTTATGTTCCGGTAGCAGCAAATGCGACTGATGAACAGAAAAACACGCAGAAGGAAGTAAGGAAGAAGGATCAGAAAGCATTGTTCTTCATTCATCAATGTGTGGATGTAAACGTGTTTGAGAAGATTGTAGACTCTACAACAGCAAAGGCTGCATGGGACACTCTGGTGAGATGTTATGATGGTGACGCATCAGTGAAGAAGGTGAAGCTTCAGTCCTTGAGAAAGCAATATGAGAATCTCAACATGAAGAATAATGAGAAAGTTTCTGAATACATCTCCAGAGTGATTCTGATCACTAATGAGATGAAGGCATGTGGAGAAACTCTTTCTGAAGAAACAATCATGGAGAAAGTGTTGATATCCCTTACTCCTCAATTTGATTACATTGTGGTAGCAATAGAACATTCCAAAGATTTGAGCACAATGAGAATTGAAGAGCTGCAGAGCAGTCTAGAAGCGCAAGAGTTGCGTCTGACTGAGAGAAACTCTGAAAAGGAAGTAGAACAACAGGCTCTGAAAGCAACTTCTGATAGGAGGTATCAGAAGCAGTCAGAAGCCAGAAGAAGATCTGATGGTGGTCAGAAGTTAGAAAGCTCAACCTCTGATAGACAAAAGAATGCTCAGAGGGGAAAAGAGAAGTATGACAAGAAGAAGATCCAATGTTACTGTTGTAAGAAGTTTGGTCACTTTGCTAGAGATTGTTGGTCAAACAAGGAGAAGAAATCAGAAGAAGCAAATATAGCCAGAAGTTTTGATGACGAATTTGTGCTATTGATGGCCTCTGAATCTGATGATCTGACAGACTGGTGGTATATGGACACTGGCTGTTCAAATCATCTTACTAGAAACAAGAAATGGCTGGTTGACTTTGACTCTGAAAAGAGGACAAAGATCAGATGTGCTGATGACAAATATCTTAATGCAGAAGGTATGAGAAATGTCAGAGTGACTCTGAACAATGGGAAAACAGCATTGATTCAGAATGTGTGGTATGTACCTGGCATCAGAAGCAATCTGATGAGTGTGGGACAATTAATTGAGAAAGGTTTTTCAGTTACCATGAAGGACAATCTTCTGAAGTTGTATGAATGCAATCAGAAGTTGATTATGGAGTCAGAACAGGGAAGGAATAGAACATTTAAGGTGAATGTCAGAACTACAGACTCAGAATGTCTTAGTGCAACATGTGCTGAGAAGGAGAGTGAGCTGTGGCACAGAAGATTTGGTCATTTGAATTTCAGAAGCTTACAACATCTGAATTCAAAGAAATTGGTACATGGAATTCCTGCAATTAAGAAGCCTGAAAAGTCATGCAAAGTTTGCATGGAAGGAAAACAACCAAGATTGCCATTTGCATCAGAAGTTGCTCCAAGAGCAAAACATGCCTTGGGAGTTGTACACTCTGATGTGTGTGGTCCATTTCCAGTAGCATCAATTGGAGGGAATAAATACTTTGTGTTGTTTGTTGATGAATTCACAAGAATGACATGGGTATCCCTTATTAAATTTAAACATGAGGTGTTTGATGAATTCAAGAAGTTCAGAATGAAGGCTGAGAATCAGAGTGGTCAGAAGTTGAAGATTCTTAGAACTGATGGTGGAGGTGAGTATAACTCCAAAGAGTTCCAGAAGTTCTGTGAGGAGAATGGAATTGAGCATGAGGTTACTGCTCCTTATACCCCTCAACACAATGGTCTTGCTGAAAGAAGAAACCGTACTTTGCTTGATATGGTGAGAAGCATGCTAAAGGAGAAGAAGCTTCCTCAGAAGCTCTGGGGAGAAGCTATTGCCACTGCAACGTATGTACTCAACAGATGTCCTACGAAGAAGTTGAAGGAAATAGTTCCTATGCAGAAGTGGACTGGAGACAAGCAAAGTGTTAGTCATCTGAAGGTGTTTGGTTCTGTTTGCTATAAACATGTTCCAGAAGCCAGAAGACAGAAGCTGGATGATAGAAGCAAAGTGATGATTCTGATAGGGTACCACAGTACAGGTGCATACAAGCTCTATTGTCCAGAAACCAACAAAATTGAATTCAGCAGAGATGTGATTGTGAAGGAATCAGAAGTTTGGAATTGGGATAAGTCTCAATCTGATTCTGATGTTAGAACTTCTGAAGAAAGGTCAGAGTTAAGAACTTCTGAAGTTGAAGTAAACTCTGAAGTTGATTCTGACTCTGATAGTGATTCTGACTCTGGAGAAGACTCAGAAGATGAAGGTGACTCTGATGATCCAGACTCTGATGGTAATCCAGATTCTGGTGGAAATTCAGACTCTGAAGATGGCCAAGGCTCTGGAGGAAGTCAAGCCTCTGAAGCTAGAAATTCTGAAGTTCAAGACTCTGGAAATATGCCAGATCCTGAAGTTGGTCAAAGCTCTGGAGAAAGTCAATCATCTGAAGCCCAAGACTCTGAACAAGTTCAGAGACCACAAAGAATCAGAAGCGTTCCCAGAAGATTTGCAGAATTTGACATGCTGCAAGAGACTGAAGTAGACTCTGAAGGAGAAGTTATTCAGTGTGCCATGATGGTAGACTCTGAACCCATAAGTACAGAAGAAGCTCTTAAGCAGAAGCTCTGGCTGAAGGCCATGAAAGAAGAACTTGATGCTATAGAGAGAAACAAGACTTGGAAGCTGACAGAACTTCCAAAAGACAAGAAAGCCATCAGCGTTAGATGGGTTTTCAAGCAGAAGTTAAAGCCAGATGGTTCAGTTGGAAAACATAAAGCAAGGTTGGTAGCCAGAGGATTTCTACAGAAACCTGGGCTGGATTATTCTGAAGTGTTTGCACCTGTAGCAAGACATGAAACAATCAGAATGGTGATTGCAATAGCTGCTAACAGGAATTGGTCTCTGATGCATTTAGATGTAAAATCTGCATTTCTGAATGGTCCATTAGAAGAAGAAGTTTACGTGTCACAACCTCCTGGATTTGTGAAAAAGAATCAGGAAGGGATGGTGTACAGATTATACAAAGCTCTATATGGACTAAAACAAGCGCCCAGAGCTTGGAATCAGAAGATTGATTCATTTTTCAAGAAGCAAGGCTTTCAGAAATGTGAGATGGAGTACGGTGTCTATGTTCAGCATACTTCTGAAGGCAATATGACTCTGGTATGTTTATATGTTGATGATATACTGCTGACTGGAAGTTCTGAACAGGAGATAGCCAAGTTCAAGAAAGTTCTAATGAATGAATTTGAAATGACTGATCTAGGCAAAATGACATACTTTCTAGGGATGGAGTTCAGATATTCTGAGAAAGGTATTATTTTGCATCAACTCAAGTATGAATTAGAACTTCTGAAGAGATTTGATCTGAAGAATTGTAAGATGGCTATCACACCTTCTGATACAAATCAGAAACTAGATTCAGACTCTGAAGGAAAGGATGTGGACGCTACAACCTTCAAACAGTTGGTTGGTTCTCTGAGGTATCTGTGCAATACCAGACCTGATATTTGCTACTCAGTTGGGATGGTTAGTAGGTTCATGAGTAAACCTAAGTGGTCCCATTATTAAGTTGCTGTCAGGATTCTGAGGTATATCAAAGGAACTCTGAAGTATGGAGTGTTATTTCCCTCTGGAGGAAATAATGAGTCAGAACTTCTGAGTTATTCAGACTCTGATTGGTGTGGAGACAGAGTTGACAGAAGAAGTACATCTGGGTACTTGTTCAAATTTCTGGGAGGTCCTATTTCTTGGTGTTCCAAGAAGCAACCTGTTGTGGCGTTATCAACCTGTGAAGCTGAATACATTGCAGGTGCTGTTACTGCATGCCAAGCTGTGTGGATTCTGAATCTGTTGCAGGATCTGAAGATTAAAGTAAGCAAACCTCTGAAGTTGATGATTGACAACAAGTCTGCAATCAACCTTGCCAGAAACCTAGTGCTGCATGGGAGAAGCAAGCATATTGAGACCAAGTATCATTTTCTGAGACATCAAGTTCAGAGTGGAGTGTTAGAAGTTGTACACTGCAGCACTCAGAAGCAGTTGGCAGATGTTCTGACGAAAGCTATCAAGACTGATCAATTTCTCAGATTAAGGGATGGAATTGGTGTTACAAGTTTTGATGGAATATGAATTAAGGGATGGTATTAGTAATAATTCATATTTTATTATATTACTTTCTTAAGCCCATAAGTTTGTTAGAGGGTATTTTAGTATTTATCTTATTCTAGTAACCCTAGTTTTAGCTTATAAATAGGGTGACAATCATTGTAACCAAATATCATGTTTTGTAGCCGTCATTCTCTTTAATAGAATATTTCCCTATTTCATCATTTATTCTATCTTTGCACCAACAGTAAATAGAGTGAGTTTGACTTTTGAACTTGAACTTGAATGCCTGTGTTAGCTTGCCCCGCTTTTAGACGGGTTAAAACAGGACGGATCTAAATGAGACGGGTCGCCCGCTTTATCCCTTAGATAGACCCAATATACAAGATTATATACTACTTGTGAGATAAATGAAAAATCTATGTATTAGAAAACTAAAACAATCCTAATAAATAGGCCATAATGTACTTAGTTCATTCTATAGTGATGGAACAACCGGTCTACTTTTTAAGTGAGAAACAAGAGAAATTTATATCAAGTTGAAAGTGTTTACAGAATGTATGACAAATTGAATCAATTTCATGTGTTTTATGAGCACTTTGCACACAAATAATAGAGTAGGATGTTGAGTTGAGTAATGGAGTGTTTCAATTTTGTTAATGTGATAAGCTCAATACATGTGGATAAAGGTGGTGAAAGGAATTCCTCAAGTGATTTATCTTCATCTTTTCAATTCAGTGCATTCATTTCAGATAAAGTATAATTCTGAAAACAAATTTATCAAAACTAAAAAATGACGAGAAAAATTTAAAAACATTGAAAACTGAATCTACTTTTTCAAGTAGAAGTTGGAATTCTACCCATCCATAAATCAATTTTATTTGAAGTTTCAAATTGTTTAATTCTTGTAGAGTTAGATATATAAATGTGTTTGAAAACAATTTGATCCTCAAAATTAAAAACAAAATTTTAATTTTATAGATGAAAGAAAACATTCCATTAATTAAATTTTTAGTTTAAAAGTTACTACTATTTTAGATTTCATATATATATATATATATATATATATATATATATATATATATATATATATATATATATATATATATATATATATATATATATATATATATATATATATATATATATATATATATATATATATATATATATATATATGATTTTAGATTTTAGGATATTTATAATTATTTTAAAAATAAAATCAATTTTTAAAACAAAATAAAAATCAATTTTGTAATAAAAAAACTTTTTTTTATCATTTTAATAGTGTTTTTATAAGATTTTAAAAAAATAATTTTATCAACTTTCACAGCAGTGAATTTTGCTTTTTTTTTAAGATATGTCTGCAACAAGGATATATATATATATATATATATATATATATATATATATATATATATATATATATATATATATATATATATATATATATATATATATATATATATATATATATATATATATATATATATATATATATATATATATATATATATATATATATATATATATATATATATATATATATATATATATATATATATATATATAAAAGGAGAGAGGTGGGGATCAACTTATTTTTTTTAAAATTGTAATAGTTTTTGAAAATTGTAATAGTTTAATATTTTTTATATGCGCTCTAAATTTTTAGTCTTGAGTCTTTCCATGTTTTGACAAAATGAAAAATAGTAAATTTAGATAAATTTATGCATGTTTACGTTAAAAAAAACATATTTGCTTAATTCATTTGATAAAAACAAAGTTCATTTAATCTATATTTTTGGTTTCTGAAAGGGTGCAACAGAAACAAATATCATCAATTGTATCTTAATTTTCTTAAAAAGAAACTAAAAGTTTTGTAGAAAATAAAGAAACTTCAAGGATTAAATATTAAGAACAAAGATAGTAATACTGAAATGTAATAAGAAATTTACTTAATATTCATTTTCATGTAATATATACCACATCTGAAGTCATACATAATCCATGAAGAATGATAACATATTATCATGACTCATATATCATATTAAAGTGGTTTAATCAGACAATCTTTAAGACATGTATGAAAAATATATGGAATTAAAAATAATATAAAATATATACAATTGATAAATCTAATATTTAATTTGTTTATTGTGTTTTTTCTTTAATAAAAATTTATAAAATTTATATTTATAAATTAAGAGTAAAACTCAATTTTAAATTAAATTACAAAAACTCCCAATCAAGAGTATACAAGTTTGATGTTTGATTTGAACAAAGTATTGATAGATTTTACTTACCTGCAAAATAGATTTTAATTTATTAGAATCCAATTTTCCAAAGTATTAGAGGGATAAAATAAAACTCTAATAAATTCATACTTTTTCCAAGATTTTACTTCCGTCCATTTTTCCAAGAATTGTAATCTCATTTCTAAATCTGATTACTTTTCTTATTTATAACATATGTAAGACTACTATGGTCCATAACACTAACAACTCCTTTTTCATTTTTTTTAATCATTCTCAAATCAAAACGCGCGCGCACACACGTGCCACACACACATCTTTGCTCTCTTTTTACGTGATTCTTTGTTGTTCAATTATTATTTTTATTATTATTATTTTTTTATATTTTACATCCTATTTAAAGTGGTATATTTATATATATAAAAAATTCACTATAGAATCCTCTTAGTCTCCCATTCACGAGATCGATCGCCTAATTATTAGATGTATCTCCATTTAATTTAATGAACCGCTGGTCCCTAGAATAACCTACTTAACGTGGGAGAATTGGTAAGTATTGTGTCTATTATATGTTGTAACGTAAAATGGCTCATGAGGAAGTTAAACACGTTCCCTAGATATCAGGAGATTAACTTTTCATTCCCCCATCTCCTCATAAGTTATTACTACTTCCAAGGGGCCCATGATCCAGGTCCAATTTCGATATAAATACATCAACGTTAAAGTTGATAAGACAATCTGATTCTCACATTAAAAGCCATATTCACTGAGCTTCTCATCCTCTAGGCGGGTTAGCTCTTAATTCCACATCTTACCTTAAAATCTATGACATCCCTTAATCACTAGGATTGTACTTTTTAGCAAGTACAATTGGTATCCATTACGGGTCTAGTAAAACTGACCTGAGACACCACAAGAACACTTTTTCAAATTGTTGTCCTCATATTTAACCTTTTTCGACCATCATGGTGAACTAAAATACAACAACTCTGGCCAGCGAAGAATCTAAAGGCAAATAAAGCGCCATGGCGGAGATGCACGCCACTATGGACCGTCTATGTCGCCAGAAGCAGGGTCTAAAGGATGATGTTTTCCATGTTCAATAGCTCCAGCAAGGCATATTCCCTAACGATGAGGAGGAGATATTATACCTCTAACCTCTTTCAAACGAGATATGAGAGGCACATGTTTCATAAAACTTTAAGCTTCCTTTATTGGACAACTTTGATGGGCGTAGCAATCTGTATGAACATGTCACCTCCATCAACATGTAGATTTCCATCATTGGAGCCCTGACTCCTTGAAGTGCAAGCTCATAACAAGCATCTTTAGAGATGCATCCCTAAGATGGTATATGGGCCTGCCTCGACCTTCCATCACTAGCTACTAGGATTTGATAAAGAAGTTATTCCATGAGTTTGTAGTGAGCAGGAACATAAAGATGTCTGCTGTAACACCCCAAATTCTTGGAATATTTATTTAATTTATTTAAATATGAATATTCGCATTTTTGGTGATTTTCGGAGGTTGGTGTGAATAATGGAACTTATGGATTTTGAGTTATTTATTTAAATAATAGTATATAATATGAATATATTGATATTATTATTAATTTAAATAAATATAAGTGAATTAAGGGCAAAGTTGACATTTGAGGAGGAGTTAGTGAGGGTGAAGTTGGAAAACCCAATTTTAAGGCCCAAAATTAGGTTTAACAAAAAGAAATTTTGAGGGACTTAGGATTCATTATTGTTATACCGTGAAAAGAGAAGAAATAGAGGCCAGAGCTATGAGGAAGAGGATTAAGGCAAAAGCTTCATAAGGTTTCCAAGAACCAAGGAGAAAGGCTTAGAGTCGGCAATTAAGGTATGAGAGTATTGCCTTCATTGTTTTCAATATGTGATTCAATGTGTTTAAAGCTGATTTAAGGGTAGGGATTTTTTAGTATTGAATTGTTGTTGCCTTTCTGATGGTGAGTTCAATGAGTTTGAGGGATTTGAACAGATGGTCTAATAGGTTTGAGGCTGATTTGAGAATAAGGGAAATTAGGCCTTCGTGGCCAAAATCTGTTGATGAGGTTTTAACCGTATAGGGTAATTGATTGTGAGAACTTTAATGACTATGGGGTAGTTGTAAGAAATTATGGGAATTAGAGGCGTAAATATGATACGGGATTGGCCTAATAAGTCATAGATTTTGTGCCTTTATCACCGTAATACCCTAGGAATGATTTGGGGATGTTTTTAGGGCATTGGGGAAGGAAATCATAAAGGTTTTTGAGCTGCTTTTGGTGCTGATGCGTACCAGCAATTTGTTGTAATCGCAAGTTCACACAGCGAACAATCCTTCGCATGACGAACATTCGCCCCAGACTCGCACAGCGAACTTGCTAGCGGACGTAGCAGAGTTTCGCGAATTCTGATCTTGTGCATGATGTCTTGATGTTTTGATGTTGTGATTTATTTGATGAATTACCATGAGTATGACTATGATTCTTCTGAGATTTGGTGCTGGTGTGTAATAGCGATTTGCTATAATCGCGAGTTCGTGCAGTGAATGATGTTTCGCACGGCGAACATTCGCCCTAGACTCGCACGACTAACTTGCTAGCGAACGCAGCAGAATTCGCGAATTATGTTCTGGTTCAATGATGTCTTGATGTTTTGACAGTGTGGTTTTCCTGATGAATTACTATGAGTATTTCTGTGATTCCTATGTGATTAAATAAATGTATGATGAATTAGTATGAGTATAACTGTGATTCCTATGTGATTAAATAAATGTATGATGAATTACTATGAGTATAATTGTGATTCATATGTGATTAAATGAATGTATGATGAATTACTATGAGTATAGCTATGATTCCCATGTGATTAATACATGACCATATGATGAGTACCCATGAGTATAATTGTGATTCTTATGAGATTAATACATGATTGCATGATGAATCCCCATGAGGGAGTGTGATGATTTGTAACGTTGATTCCATGAGGTTTTGTTGATTCTATGATGACATGATTATTATGATGACTTTGATGAATGATGATGCAACTAATGAGTTTATTATGAGGATGATATTGACGTGTGCATCATGCATTCATATGCATTATGGACTTCATTCTAGGACCTTGATTTTTGTGGCTTCAGTCCCATTGTGCGGATCTGAAGTATTTTGTTGTGCTCCGGTTCTCGTGTAGAATCAATCCTATTATTGTGGACCTATGGAGGGTTGATGGCCCAATGTCCATCAAATTTTGTTGATTGGTACCACATGCATGAGTCTTGTTGCATTTTCATTTATGTGACAATTTGGTGTAATTTATAATGTTGTGACCTTTGATGTTCCTTGATGATTATGATAATGTTGAATATGAAAATGACTCCACTTTATATATTGATTCCTGTATTGATTATTATGAATCATTTTACTCACCTTGCCTGTTTGAATGTCGCCTCCACGTGGGTAACGTGCAGATGACCAGGTTTAACCGTGGATGCCGTCGAGGTCTTTTTGAAGTTTTTGGGTCGTTGGCCATTGCGATTGACTTAGAGGGTCTTGCTTTGATAGTGTAACATTGGGTTGGGGTCTTTTAAGTTGAACCATGTTTTACTGATTATTTTTATTTTTATTATGTTGCTGCGCAAAGAAAACTTTGAATTTTTCCTTTTTGAGTTCCGCAGTCTTTTGAGTAATATTTTGAGTAATTTTGGAAAAACCTATTGTTTACGAAGCATTGATTATATTTGAATTATTGAGAAATGTGCGCCCTTTTGAGACGATTTTATTGCGTTTAATATTTTACTCTGATAAATATGATTGATTTGCCATTATATTTGTGGGGTAGAAAAGGGCGTTACATTAGTGGTATTAGAGCAGGTCGGTTCGTCCGGCCAAGTTGTCTAATGTTATTTGTTCCCTAGTATGCGACATGTGTGTGAAAACATTGTCGGTACATGTTTATTTTCTAACCTTTGTCTGCAGAAGTAGGAGTGAAACAAGTGGGGGAGAAGCTTGTGCTTCTTCAGGATGCTTCAAGTGTGGAGTGGTGGCTCAGTGTGTCGATGAACGCTCTTATAGTTTGGTAAAGATGGTTTATGCCCCATCATGATTTTTGGCTGCCTATTGACAAATTGAGGAACTGATCACCCTTAATATCTTGTTGATAGTGGAGTCATGTTGGATGGGATAGACGTGTCTTACAAGCTTAGATGGCGTGTGCAGTGAATTGTTTTGAGTTAAGCTAAGTGCTTACATATTATTTGGTAAGTTGGTGCAGGATGGTGCTGAGATGTTTATTTTGAGGGAAACTTTGAATGTTAATAAAGTGGGGAAGTTGGTGGTGTGCCAATTATTTGTGATTAGCCGAAAGTTTTTCCTGATGAGATAAGTGATTTACCGCCGAAACGTGAAGTGAAGGTTACGATCAACCTAGTTCCTGGAACTAGTTTGGTAGCGATGGCTCCATATCATATGTCCACACCGGAATCGAAGAAGTTGAAGAATCAACTTGAAGATCTGCTTGAGGAGAGGTTCTTTTGTCCGAGTGTGTCACCGCGGGGTGCACCAATTTTGTTAGTTAAGAAAAAAGAAGGTTCTGTGAGGCTTTGTGTGGGTTATAGACAATTGAACAAGGTGACTATCAAGAATAAGTGTCCACTTCCAAGGATTGATGATTTGATGGATCAGTTGGTTGTTGCAAGTGTGTTCAGTAAGATAGATTTGAGATCTGGGTATCATCAAATTCGTGTGAAGGCTGAGGATATTCTGAAGATTGCTTTTAGAACAAGGTATGGACGTTATGAGTATTCTGTGATGCCATTTGGTGTGACTAATGTGTAACACCCCAAATTTTATTGGAATATTTATTTAATTTATTTAAATAAGAATATTCGCATTTCAGTGATTTTCGGTGGTTTTGTGGAATATTGGGAATTAATGGAATTTGGGTTATTTATTTTGAATAATAATATATAATATGAATATATTAATATTATTATTAATTAAAATAAATATAAGTGAAATAAGGGCAAATTGGACAATTAACAGGAGTTAGTGAGGATAATATGGGAAAATCCCAATTGTGAGGCCCACGTCTAGGTTTAACAAAAAGAAAATTGTGAAGGGATTAGGATTCATTTGTTAGACCGTGAAGAGAATTGAGGCCAGAGCTCTGAGAAGGAAGATTGGAAGCAAAAGCTTCGGAAGGTTCCCGGAATATTTGAGAAGGCTTTGATCGATAATTAAGGTATGAAGAGTATTACCTTCATGATTTTCCATGTGTAACTGTTAATGTATTTAAGGTCGATTTAAGGTTTAAGGGATTTTGAGGGTGGATATGAGAAATAGTGATCTTTGGCCTTCGTGGCCTAAATCTGTTATTGTGAATCTAACCGTGGAATTCATTAGGAAAAAGGAAAAGTTAGGCCTTCGTGGACAAAACCATGATTTGTTATTTGTCTAACCCTGAAGGGATATGAATATTAGATAATGAGTAACTCTGATGCCTGCAGGGTGATTGTAGGGAAATTTGTGATTTAGGGCGTGAATATGATGTGGGATTGGCCTAATGAACCGTAGGTCTTGTGCCTTTAGCACCGTAAGACCTTAGGGATGATTCAGGGATGTTTTGGGGGCAGTGGGAAAGTGAATCGTAGAGCTTTTTGAGTGATTTTGGGTTCTGGTGCGTAGCTGAGATTTGCCGTTATCGCACTGTTCGCCTAGCGAATAATGCTTCGACTAGAGAACCATGTTGTTCCCAGACTCGCCTAGCGAAGAATCCTTCGCCTAGCAAAGAAACTCTCCCCGTACTCGTCTAGCGAACATGCCAGTGAACGTAGCAAAGTTTCGCGAATGTTGATCATGTGCAACAATGCTTTGATGTTTGATTCTGTGATTTCTTTGACGAATTAACATGAGTAGGACTGCGAAGTTATGTGATTAATAGGCGATAGTATGAGGATTACCGCGAGTATATTTATGAATTAATATGTGATAATATAATGAATTAATATGAGTATGACTGTGAGCGCTATGTGATTTGTACATGATTATATGATGATTTCTATGATGTATGATGATGATTATTATGATGAGCTATGATGACATGATGTATGATGATGATTATTATGATGAGCTATGATGACATGATGTATGCTGATGATTATGATGATGAGCTATGACGTTTGATGATGATGAATATGATGAATGCTGATGCACCTATGATATTATTATGAGGATGATTTGTGCCGTGTGCATCATGCATTTATGTGCATCCAGACTTCGGTTCAGGACCTCGATTACTTTGGCTTCAATCCCATTGTGTCGATGTGAAGTGTAACACCTTTTTCTACCCCACAATTATTAAGGCAAAATAACATATATATCTGAGTAAATTATTTAACTCAATAAAAATCACCTCAAAGGGTGTACATTTCTCAATAGCTCAAAATAAGTCAATGCTCCATGTACAACGGATTTTCTCAAAATACATCAAATTGCACAAAGCAGCGAAACTCAAAAGGTATAAATCAAGGTTTTCCTCATACGGGAAGATAAGCAAAATAACTCAACAGTATATAGTTAAACTCAAAAGAACCCAACCCGATATTATATATCAGAGCAAGACCCTCTAAGTTAACCAAAAAGGCTAACAACTCAAAGACTTCAAAAATCCTCAACGGCTTCCATGGCTAAACCTGATCATCTGCGTGTTACCCACGTGAAGGTAACATTCGAACAGGCAGGGTGAGTAAAATAATTCATAATAATCAATGTATAAAAATCAACATATAAATGGCATCATAATCATATTCAACACATTCATATCCTTCAATATGCCTCAAAGGCCACAACGTCATAATTCATACAAAAAGACCCATAAATGCAAATGCAACAAGGCTCAATGCATGTGGTACCAATCATCACAGTTTGATGGACACTGGGCCATCAACCCTCTATAGGTCCCCATCAATAGAACCGATTCTACTTGAGAACCGGAGCACATCAAAACACTTCACATCCACACAATGGGATTGAAGCCAAAGTAATCGAGGTCCTGAACCGAAGTCCGGATGCACATGAATGCATGATGCACACGTCACAAATCATCCTCATAACAACATCATAGGTGCATCATCATTCATCATATTCATCATCATCAAACGTCATAGCTCATCATCATAATCATCATCATACATCATGTCATCATAGCTCATCATAATAATCATCATCATACATCATGTCATCATAGCTCATCATAATAATCATCATCATACATCATGTCATCATAGCTCATCATAATAATCATCATTACATAGCGCTCACAGTTATACTCATATTAATTCATCATATTATCACATATTATCACATATTAATTCACAATTATACTCGCGGTAATCCTCATACTATCGCCTATTAATCACATAAACTTCAAAGTCCTACTCATGTTAATTTGTCAAAGAAATCATAAAATCAAACATCAAAGCATCACTGCACACAATCAACATTCACGAAACTCTGCTACGTTCGCTGGCATGTTCTCTCGGCGAGTTTGGGGCGAGTTTCTTCGCTAGGGGAAGCATCCTTCGCTAGGCGAGTCTAGGAACAACATTGTTCTCTAGGCGAAGCATTCTACGCTAGGCGAACAGTGCGATGATAGCAAATTCTGCTACGCACTAGAACCTAAAATCACTCAAAAAGCCCCACGATTCACTTCCCCAATGCCCCCAAAACATCCCTAAATCATCCCTAAGGTCTTACAGCGATAAAGGCTCAAAACCTATGGTTCATTAGGCCAATCCTGTAACATATTCACGTCCTAAATCACAAATTTCCCTACAATTGCCCCAAAGGCATCAGTGTTACTCACATTCAAATATTCATATCCCTTCAGGGTTAGACATATAACAATTTAAGGTTCTGACCACGAAGGTCTACCTTCCCCTTTTCCCCAATGGATTCCACGATTAGATTCACACTAACAGGTTTAGGCCACGAAGGCCAAAGATCACTATTTCTCATATCTATGCTCTAACATTCAGGAATACTTACCACTACACCATAATCATCAGGGTTCTTACTATCAAATTTCCCTACAGGGTTAGACCAATGTCAAATCATAGTTTTTGGCCACGAAGGCCTAGTTTCCCTTTTTCCAAAATAAATCCCTAAGGTTAAAATTCTTAATAATCGATTTAGGCCACGAAGGCCAAAAATCCCTTTTTCTCATTATTCGCCTCAAAACTCTTAAACCCTTAAATCAACCATAAATACACTGAAAGTCACACATGGAAAATCATGAAAGACTATACTCCCCATACCTTAAACGTCGATTCAAAGCCTTCCAAAATCTTTCAGGGAGTCTCTCGAAGCTTCTGCCTCCAATCTTCTCCTCAGAGCTCTGGCCTAAATACTTTTCACGGTTAACAAAATGAATCCTAATTCCCTTCTGTTGCACCCTAAAATTTGCTCAACCTATTTCACTTGGTTTATGTTTCAATTACATTAGCATTTGCATATAGAGTCATGTACATAGTCTAATCATCTGCATAACATAGCATAGCAAGTTATCCAACAAGGGACCAAGTACTATTCTCATCTCTATGAGCCTATCAAGAGGTTATGGTTCAAATTCAGGCCTATCTAAGTCATCAGAAAGAAATTGAAATCTGAGAAGTTAGTAGACCAAGCAGTGGATCTATCTCCTATCTTGAGGGTATTTGAAGACCATCAAAGAAGTTGTGAGCTGTGAATTGAGGTCATGTAGGGTATACAGACATCATGGAGGACCTAGAGGGTCATGTTGAAAGAGAGACAAGTCATTGATAAGGTCACAAGAGTTGCAGTTGAAGACAGTCAACTAGGGTTTCATCTGGGTCAACCCTAGGTCAATCCTAGGTCAAATGATTGATTGAAAGAAATTAAGGTCTATTTGAGAGATGTGGGGTTCATCATTTGGCATGTAAATATGGATGTGGTGTTGTGCCAAGGATAAATCAAGAGAAATCAAGAAGAAGAGGAGTTTCTAAATTAGGGTTTCTGTGTAAAATCCCCTGATTTAGGTCAAACTTCCAAGCAAGATAAGTCAAAATTCAAGATTCAAATGGATCCTTGGCCAACATGAAACTTGTAGAGGATATCAAGACCTTTAATTTGAGTGGTGGAAGACATCAAGGAGATTTATAGAACTCAAGTTATGGTTCTTGCAAGTTACAGGTCATTTGAGGTATCTGAAATTTTGTCTGTGAAAGTTACTTGTCTTCCAAGCAACTTTTACCCCTCAAGGAGATTTCAAATGAATTTCTGGTCAACATAAGAGTTGTTCCTCATTGTCTTAGCTTTCTAGAAAGGTATGTTATGCCTTCATCTGATTTGTGGAACTCTACTTATGACCTTGGCAAGTAAAGGGTATTTTGGTCATTTGAGAATTACAGGTCATTTCAAGCCTATGCCCAAAACTCATACAAGGAAGCTTCAAATGAAAAACTTCACAAAATCAAACTTACTCCAAATGACATTTTGAGTCTATAAAAGTGATCATGAAAGTTTGTAAATGCTCATAGCTCAAGGTTCCAAATTTGGTCATTTAAAAGATGAATTTAATGAATAAAAGTGACCTAAAAATGGGATTTTTCATAACATGTCCAAATGGGATGAAATTATAGGTCATTTTGATTGGAAAGAATGTTTTAAGAACATTGGAAAAAGTAGATTTTTGAGTTTGGTTCAAAGTTTGGAAGTTATGCTAGTTGGCTTACAAAGGAAGTAACATATCCAAAATTCAAGGGATTTGAGTGCAAGAAAGTTCTAGCAAGTTCTAGAGAGTTCTATGATCAGCTATATATTGAGAAGAGTGGATCCAATCTTTGGTTGCACTTCATTTTGATCAAAAACACCAAGTTTCATCTCATTCTTCAACTTTGCAAATCACATAAGAACTCTATCAAATCTTCATCATTCTCCACAATTCTTGATCCTATCATCATCTACATCCATCATAGATCAAGTTTCCATCAGGATCTGGCTTAATTGAAGTAGAATTCATGCTATCCAAGTGCATCATCCAAATTGCAAAAGGAAGTGGTTACAAGAATCCAAGGGGTTTGAGCAAGAACTACTGCATACAGAATCAAGATCTTGATTAATTGATTGCCATTGGAGCATTGCTGAGCTTGAAGGGGTGATTTCCTCCATCTGTTTTCAACTTTAAACCAGGTTAGTGTTTTCTTCGAATTGGTTAGAATTAGTTAGCATGATGAAGAATCTTTAGGTTAGAATGGTTAGGCATAGGTAGAGGATCATTTCTGATGAATTTGAGAACATTTCATGGGGTTCACCATTGAAGCACCAAAACTGTTGAGCCTTAGAACATCTAGGTTAGGGCATGATAATCTTAGCTAGATAGATGAAAATGATCAGCATAGCATGTAGAATGTATTAGGGTAAGAGTTAGCAAGAATTAGCAGGGTTGATCTCAGTGTAAAATGGTGGAGCTAAGGTTTTCTACCTATCGGGTTTGGTGCTGGGGTGAGTTTTAGAGGAAACCAAGACCATGGCTGTGTAGAGGAGAAGATCTAGAGCATCTTTGCTCTTTACAGAATTGAATTTCATGGAGAATTGAGGTCGTATGAGTATGATGAATTCTGGTTGGTGCAAGTTCGTGCATGGCATTAATGGCTGAAACCCTAGCTTCTCATTGGAGAAGAAGCATGAGGACCGTTGGATGAAGTCTCCCTTGTTGACTGAAGCTCTAATCGCGTGGCCAGGATTTGAAGTTGAATTTGGAGGGAAGGGAAACGTGAAACGCACCGTTTCACTTAAGTTTCTGACTGGGCTTAAGTTGTTCATGCTATCCACACCCCTACTTTCAAGGCCCAACGAGAAAGGAACTGAATTAATTACTAATTGCACCGTTTTTGGTTTATTTCTTTTTGTGTTTTTTTTATCAACTGGGCCCAGACGCGCCTTGCTATGCGCACCCCCAGTCTGGGCCCATCATTCATGTTTCAACGCAAATAATCACTAACTGCACCCCTACCAAATTTAATTCATGTTAATTTCATTCCATTTTTTTTATTCTTTGAAAAATCATAACAAATTGAAATTGCATATTTTTAAATGGTTGTTTTTGCATTTTTTTCATATTTCTGTCAAGAAAATTGTCATATAATAAAATTAGCATTTTATTTTATTTTTGCATTTTTAGTATATATTTCTTTTAAATAGGTTTAAATGATGTTTAGTTTAGCACTTGATCTTGTTGATTTTAGTTTAGCTAGATCCTTTTATATTTTGGACCCATTCTTTTTAGAGTACTTCACTTAGGACTTTAATCTCCATATGAAATTTAATTCATGATTTTAGGACTTAACTTTAGATGATTTGTTTAGGTGTGATTAGGAGAATCAAAACTAGGGTTTAGAGATAACATAGGTGTAATAAATCATTTCTTTTAAGAGTTGTAGTTTGAATTTTGGGGTATGGGACTATAGGGGTATTATGGGTAGATAATAGATCCCTTAGAAATTACTAGTTTTCCCCTATTCTACTATTACTTTTAGTATATTGCTTGTGCCTGATTGATTGTGTGGGGTGCCCTCTCTAGGGTTATTATTTGACTGTGTGGGGTATTGGGCCTGCTTGGGGTTTGGTGTTTGAGCTGAAGACTGTGCTGATGAAGCCCATTGGAGATCAAAGAGAATGAAGACCAACTTCCAGAGTTGATGAGGAGTATCTCTTACTGGAAGCTGTTGAAGGTTATAGGATCTAGGAGTTAGGCAGAGCTCTAGAGTAGAAAACTTGGTTCACAAACATGGAAGGTCTTGGTTGCCTCCATCCATCTCTATGATGCAGAGTCTCTCTAAGACATTCACCCCTTCCTTTGGAAGGCTTGGTGATAGTGTCTAAGAGATAGAACTCTTGAGAGAAAACCTTCTATCCATTGTTAACAGTCTGTTTGCCACCTTTGGTGGTCAACTAACTGCTTAACATCCTGTTTATCTTGTTGACTGCTGCTCATCTTGGAGATTGGGACTTGAAGAAAAGCCATTGTAGGATTGAAGATGAAGACTGATGCTTGCTTGAAGCTTGTAGATAGTTGATGATGACTTGAAGACAGATGCTGATGAAGACTGTTGTTGCTGTAGTTTTTTTGCTGTTTATAATTCTTGATGTATTGTTAGAATTTCCCTGACTGTATTGTTTGCCATTAACCTGTTAGGTTGAAAGTGAATTCTGTTCACTTTTGCCTGTTGTTTTCTAGGTTCGAGGTTGAGTGGGACTCCCTTGCCTCGCTTGTATTGCCGCATCCATGCATTTTACTGCTTTATTATATATGATATTATTTCTGTTTCCGTCTATTCCCTTAGGATCTCTGTTTCTCTCTGTGCAAGAGAGGAGCATGATAGACATTAGGTCTTAACCCATGCATGACAACATTAGGTTAGTTTGATTCCCTTCGCAACTATAGGTTAGAGTTCTGTCTCTTCTTTCTCAAAACAAACAGAAAAACACAATAAGATTTCAAACACAATAAAAGACACTTCTTCCGTAAAAGAATGTGAACTCAGCAAAACGTCATTTTTGTCCGCTTGGACCGTAATCAGGAGAAAAAAACCCTTTTTCAGAAGGAGATAAAAACAATCAAGACAGACTTGTGTCGTACATGGCCCGAACTACGTTTGCTCTGATCTTTCATGCTGTATGAAAGTACGTAGGCATAGGATGCGATATCCTAGCGAGCAACCTTCCCCTCCTTTCCCGTAGGTAGGCGAACTACGTTGACTCTGATTTCTCGTTCCAGACGGGAATACGTAGGCATAAAGTGCGATACTTTGCCGAGTCATTTTATTTTCTTTTAACCCCTGACCTGTAGAGTAGATAGAATAACAATCCATACCAGAAAACAAGCGTGGATCCCGTCGAGTACGACGGACGCGAGGGGTGCTAATACCTTCCCCTTGCGTAACCGACTCCCGAACCCAGGATTTGGTTGCGATGACCATTCCTTTCCCCGTTTTGCGGTAGGTTTACCTCGAGCGTTTCCTTTCCCTCCTTTGGGATAAATAACGCACGGTGGCGACTCTTCTGTTCAGCCGGCGCCGATTTTCGCAGTAGCGACACCTTCAGAATTCTTTTTTGTCAAACCTAATCTTGGGCCACACAATTGGGCTTTTCCCATAACACCCTTACTAACTCCTCTTAATGTCCAACTTACCCTTATTTCACTTATATTTATTTTAACTAATAATAATACTAATATTTCCATATTGTATATTATTAATTAAATAAATAGTCCAAAAATGCATAATTCCCAATAATCCACAAAACCACCGAAAGCCACCAAAATACGAATATTCTCAATTAAATCAAGTTACAAGTTGAAGAATTATGGATCAAATGCAGAATGAAATGCAGGACATGCATGAGAAGCTCACGCTCTTCATGCAGACCATGGAGACCATTGCGAAAGGACAGGAAAATTTGCAAGCTTTGGTGCAACCTCTGTTGGTAAGAAATGCTGGGCACGGAAATGAAGACCATCAGTATGTGCGAGTCGACACTATTCACGGGGATGGCACTCCCACACCAGTGGCTCCACCTGTGGTAAACATACCTGCTGTCAATGTGAACAACGGCGCTGCTGCCGGGAACGGTAACGTTGGAATTGGGAACGAGACTCTCGTCAACAACGTTGGGCTCGGAGATGTCAACCTGGGTGATAATATGGGAGGCAATGGCTTCGGTAATACTGGATTCGGCTTCAATGACCAGGGGTTTGACTATGCTGGGAAATACGGCTTCAATGCTCAAGGCTTCGGGCAGGACGGATTTGGTATGACTAATCAGGGTTATGGCGGATTCGGAAATGGAAATGGCGCTGGGTTAATGACTTTTGGACCTGCTGGAATCGCTTCGGGGTATGGCAACAGGGGGCGAGGCCCGGTAATGAATCAAACCAGAGTTGGCCGTAACAACGGATACGATGGATATGGAACTGGGAATGGTAATTGGCAAGAAGACCAGCAAGAGGATGCTTTCTCCGGTGGAGGTTTCGAAGGTCCCATGGATGACTCCCAGAGAATCAGGATGCTCGAGGAGCAGATGAAGGGGGTCGTGAATCAAAGTGTTGTTGGCTTAGATATGTCAACAATGGGTCTGGTGCCTGGCTTGAGGGTGCCAATCAAATTTAAAGCTCCCACATTCGACAAATATAAGGGGGACACCTGTCCAAAGGTGCACGTGCGGTCATATTACAGAAGGATGTCGGCGTATTCTAACGATGAGAGAATGCTAATGCATTTCTTTCAAGATAGCTTGTCGGGCCCTTCCCTCAAGTGGTATATGGGATTGGAACCAACTCATATAAAGACATGGAAGCAGCTGGCTGAAGCATTTGTAGCTCACTATAAGTATAACAGCGACTTGGCACCCAACCGGGTCCAATTGCAGGGGTTGTCCCAGAAGAAGGGCGAGAGCTTCAAAGAGTATGCGCAGAGATGGCGCGACATGGCTGCTAGAGTTCATCCCCCTTTGGAGGACAAAGAAATGAATGATATGTTCATAGGAACATTCACTGGCATGTTTTATGACAAGTTGTTTCACACTTCTTTGGGCAGTTTCTCAGACTTAATCCTGATGGGAGAGAAGATTGAAAGTAACATTAAACAGGGAAGATTCCAAGCTGAGGAATCCACTTCGGCTGGCAGTAACAGAAGGGCTTTTGGTGGGCACCGTCAGGGCGATGCAAGCGCGGTGTTTGGGGGCTGAGGCCGAGGCCGGGGCAGAGGTCGAAACCAGTACAATCAGCCGCAGCAGGTGGCAAGCGTTACTATTCCGTTTCAGCAACAACCATTTCAGCAACAACCATTTCAGCAACAACCGTTTCAGCAACAACCGTTTCAGCAACAACCATTTCAATAACAACAACAGCAACAACAACCACAACAGGGGGAACATACTGCCCAACGCAGATTCCAGGGGGGCAAACCAAGGAGGGTGTTTGAAAAGCCTCCTTCAACGTATGCAGAATTGCTACAGACGTTACTAGGTTTGAACTTGGTGGAGAAGAGAACTCTGGCGCCAATAACAGGCACTCCTCCATGCGGTTACGATGCAAGCAGGCACTGTGAATTCCACTCCGGGGCTCCTGGCCACGATGTAGAGGGTTGCCACGCATTCAAGCATGTAGTGCAGGATCTATTGGATAGTAAGGCTATCAATTTTGGACAGGCAGGTCCAAACATAGTGCAGAAGCCCATGCCCAACCATGGGGCAAACGCCATTTTAACAGAGGAGGGTTTGAACTTGATTATGCATGTTGATGACCTCAAGACACCGTTGTGTGAGATAAAGAGCAGATTATTGCAAGGTGGTGTGTATCCTGGATGTGACGAATATTGTTTAGAATGTTGGATCCAAGCTGGGGGGTGTGCTGACTTAAAGAAGGGAATTCAGACTTTGATCGATGGAGGCACATTGCAATTCGACCGAACGGCAGTTGAAGAACCTGTAGAGGTATTAGCAGACAAGCAAAGTGATGTGGCTACTGTGACGATTCCTCGAAAAACGATAACTATAACGGCGCCGGCCAAGCGACCGCCGATCACTATCACCAAGGCAGGACCAATCCCTTATGAGAGCTGTAATACCCCAAATTTTACCCTTTCTTTTTTATTTTTATTTTAAATTCTTATTAACTTAATAAATTAACCTTTTTTTAGATCTTATTTTTTTAACTAATAATAATTTAATTAACCTTTTTTATAACTTTACTAATGTTTGTTTATTAACTTTTTTTCTATTTATTTTATTTATTTAAATCATTTTAAGCTTTTCTTACTAACTTTTACGATTTAGATTAAAATTTAATATTTTTTTCTTCTTTTCTTCAAGAGTAAATTTTTTATAACCTTTTTTAAATTAATTTCTAACACATTTTTTTAATCAAATTCTAATACCTTTTTTAAAATAAAAATCTAACTTCTTTTAAAATTAAATCTTTTTTTCTAACTTTTTTTAAATCTTTTTTCTAACTTTTTTTAAATCTTTTTTCTAACTCCTCTTTAAAGTTAAATCTTTTTCTATCTTTTTTAAAGCTAAATCTTTTTTTCTAACTTTTTTAAAGCTAAATCTTTTTTTCTAACTTTTTTAAAGTTAAATATTTTTTTCTAACTTCTTTTTAAAATTAAATCTTTTTTCTAACTCCTTTTTAAAGTTAAATCTTTTTTTCTAACTTTTTTAAAAAAATTAAATCTTTTTTTTCTCTAACTTCTTTTTAAAATTAATTTTTTTTTTAACTTTTTTTTTAAAATTAAATCTAAATCTTTTTTTGACACCTTTATTTTTCAAATTAAAATTCTAAATTCTTTTTAAAATTAAATTCTAACGCCCTTTTCTTTTTCTTTTTTTTTTAATTCTAAATTCCTTTTAAAATGAAATTCCAACAGTTTTTAAAATAATTCTAACACTTTTTTTTAAATCAACATTCAAATGTTTTTTATTTTAAAATTCTAACTCATTTTTTTTAAACTTAAAACTCTAATTTTTATTTAACTTGAAACTCTAACTTTCTTTGCTAACATTTTTAAATTTAAATCCCAACACTTTTTTTTATCAAATCCAATCACAATAAATCACAGATGGAGCAAAATCAAATCAATCAGATCATATCATCATCATAAGAAAATCAGATCTAAATATCAACATCACCATCATTGAATCAAATCTGAAATCATCATAAAAATTCATTCAAATCAAATCAGAGATTGAAAAAGATTGAGATATTCAAATCAAATCTGAGATTGAAAAAGATTAAAAAAAATCAAGTATAAAAGGACCCTCAGGAGCAACAAAATAGGGGATCGGCAAGCATCAAAGACTCTTACAGTCTTCATCAAAAGTAACTAACTCTTCTTTTCTTAAAAAATTTCTAATCTTATTTTTGTTTTTTTTTCAAGAGTATTAACTTTTTTTTGAATTAAAATCTAACCTTTTCTTTTTTATTTTCAAAACTTTTTTTCTGCTAACTTTTAACTCTAACTTTTTAATCTAACTTTTTAATCACATTAAAGTTCTAACTTTTCCAAATCTCACAAAAAAAAACCTAATTCCATTCTAACTCTTTTCTAATTACCTAAATTCTCACCGTCTCAAAACATTCATCACTTAACTTCTAATTATCGTCAACTCCAATTTTCATCCTTCATTCCTAACAGTATTATTGATTATCCATGAACCTGTTTACTAATATTTATTTATTTATTTTTGTATTTATTTTTATATTTGTACATAATCTGACATCATCGTTGCTATTTCATATTCCATTATCACTTGTATATTATCACTATCTTCATTGCGTATCAATTTTCATTGTTTATTAATTTTTCGCTACCATCCTCCTTTTTAAGATCCAAATTTCTAATTTTCTTCTTGTTTCGTTAAAATTATAATTTTCTATTTAAATTCCTAAAATTCCTGTCTAATTTTTCGTCTAACCCCGTATAATAACAATCTCTGTTTGTTTTAGTTTTTTGCAGCTGACTAAGTTCAATTGATTTTATTTTCAGTTTAAATATTCAATTATCATATTTGTAACTGCTTATGGGATGTAATTTTGCGAGACAATTGTCGCATTTATCTTTCCGCACTTTATTTTCTGCCGTTGTATGTATATTTAATTTCATCGCATCTTTATAGTTAATTTCACTCCTCCGAAGGAATTAGGTCTAGCCGTTTGACCGCCGTGTCAATAGTCCTCACCTTCAACCCTTACACCTTTTCAACCCTAAATTTTCACAAATGCCTCGCCGCAGGCAAGATTACAATTTTACCCCTAGCATTAGGTCAAAGAGCCGCCGCGCTCATTTTAGGGTTTCCCGCCGCGGAATCCCTAACCTAACCTAACCCTAATTTCAACATAACATTTCAACGTAGAGATTTGGAGTTTCTACACTCCACGTAAGCGTGTCCTTAAGACATGTTTATTCCCCTTGAGACCTTGACCACAGTCAAGACGTTTCTAACCTCCCTTTTGAGGGGAACTACGATTACTCTGATTCCACTCCCGTAAGGATACGTAGGCACAAGATGCGATGTCTTGCCGAGTAAACTTAGAATTAACCCCTTAGGTCTCCTTTCTCACTTTTAATCCCTTTGTACATATACCTTAAGCAAATAAATAAAGCAAATAGTAAGCATCTGAACAAAAGGTTCCTGTAGAGTACTACAGAAGTTTAGGGTGCTAATACCTTCCCTAAATTTAATCAACCCCCGAACCCTAGATCTTTCCCCGCATTGTGTTTACGATGCAAAAATAGGTTTTCCCTCTTTTGACCTTTTCCTTCGGATAAATCAAAGAGCGGTTGTGAATTGAATTGCGATTCAAACTCATTAATAGTTTGTGATCCTATTTCCACCGCAACAGAAAATGGCGACTTCACTGGGGATTCTAAACTTTTGAGGGTTATCCCTAACTTGTTCATATTTATTATTATTTTCTTTGCTATTCATTTGCATGTATATATTGTACTTTGATTTTGGGACTGTTCCTTGTGTTGTGAGATAAGTCCTACACCCGGACTAGTGACATTATTATAGGATGGGGATATATTCGATGAGGCTTATAGGGAGTTGAATCCCGACCAAGCTGATTCGAGAATCACCGCTCAGTTGAGACCTTTTCGAAAATGGTTCGGTTGAACGAGTAATCGTGAAAACTTTTTCCATGGTCGATTGGAGTCTGTGATATTGAGGACCGTAGTACCTTAACACCACCTTGGCCTTATTTAGGACGTAGTGCGGGAGCTATGTGGGAGCAGTCCTACAATGGTTGCTACGCGATACTACACTCAAAAGAGGTTCTCTTGAGAATATTATTAACCCCCGAGTCAGTCGGAAGGTTGATAATATCCGAAAGATGGGCTGATGACTTTGGGCACTTTTTAGAACCTTGTTCTGCAGGTACAACTAACCTATAGTACACTCCTTTCTAGGATGGGTAGAACTTAACTCCGCTCACGTTCCTTTAACCTAGGACTTTGTGTGTTTTCATGCATTGCATCCATAAAGCATCATATTACATTAAGACTTCATGGAATTCAAACTCTATTTATGAACATTGTAGGATACCATGGATCACTCTAGGAAGCATACTTTGAAGTTTACTTTTAAGGGTTTTAATTTGGAAGTCCTAGAGAAGCTAAGAGATTTGGTTCAAGATCAAGAAAAGTTCCAAAACAGATATGGAAGGCTATTATCTTTGTTGAAGATTCAAGTAAACGAAGGACTTCTTGCGACTTTGCTACAGTTTTATGATCCAGATTATCATTGCTTCACCTTCCCAGATTATCAGCTTTTACCTACCTTAGAAGAGTACTCTCAGTTGATGGGATTACCTATCTTGGATAAGTCTCCATTCCCTTTCTTGGAGGAAGACCCTAAAGAACGAGATATTGCTAAAGCCATTTGTCTAAAGATATCCGATGTCAAAAACAATATGATCACCAAAGGGGGGACCTCCGGTTTTCTCAGGGACTTCCTAATTAAGAAGGCCCAATTTTATGCTGATCATAAAGACATGCTTGCCTTCGAGACAATATTTGCTTTGCTTATTTATGGGTTGCTGCTTTTTCCTAGTTTTGAGGGGTTTGTGGACCTTAATGCAATCAAGACCTTCATGAGGAGAAATCCAGTTCCAACGCTATTGGGTAATACTTATCATTCAGTACATCTCCGAAACTTTCATGGTGGAGGAATGATTACATGTTGTGTGCCATTACTATACAAGTGGTTTATTTCTCACTTACCCAAGTCCGGTCCGTTCTGGAGATCTAATCAAGAACGTTGGTCGCAAAAAGTTATGGCTTTAACTCACTCTGATATTGATTGGTATAATCGCATGTACGATGGGATATCGATCATTGATAGTTGTGGAAACTTCAACAATGTGCCTTTGCTCAGTTTCAATGGAGGAATTAGCTACAATCCAGCATTAGCTCGCCGACAGTTGGGATACCCCTTGAAGGAACCGCCTAAAGGTATTCATGTGGAGAAAATCTTTTTCAAAGACGACAAAAAGCTTCAAGATCAGATTCTATCCTCTTGGAATCATCTGCATAGGAAGGACAAAGAAAGTTTGGGAAGACCTAATTGTGTGTCCATGGAACCATACCTTCAATGGGTCCGAGGAAGAGCTATTGAGTTGAAAATGCCCTACTCTCGCCAAGATCCTTTACCTCAAAGAGAAGAACCTGTCCAGTATTTCATGACTGAAGCTGAGACCTTGAAGATCGCTTTGAAGAGATCACAACACGAAACAGAAGCATGGAAGAACAAATACCATGTGATGGCCAGCGAGTACGAAGAACTTCAAAAGCAGATTCAGTCGAAGAATGATGAGATACAATCCTACAAGAAGAGAAGGCTCTACGAGTATTTATTTTCCTCCGGATCTCCGTCTGCTCACTGAAGTTGTGGGAGATGCTTTCTCTAGGACTTTCTAGGCTTTTATTTAGCTATTTTGGTTGCAAGAATATTATTTGTAATTTGTCTTCAATAAATTAAAAGTTTCTTTGGTATTCCGCAATATTCGTAAATATTTGAATTCCATGAAATCTTCATTTGCATTCACATTTTAGCATCATACTTTTGCATTGCATGTGTCTCCCGATTTCTCATACTCGGTTCTCTCACCTTCCAGTTTTGTCACCCTAAGTTCTCTGCATCAATACGACCCTTCAAAAGGATGGAAGATCAAAACCAAGAGATCAACCGTGTCAGCCATGAACTCGAAGATCTTCGAGGAATTGTAGGGCAGATTTTGGAGATGTTACGAGCTCTTAGTGTGAAGGTGGATGCTCAGTCTACTGTTGTTTCTGGGACTACTAATACCGTTATGGAATCTCAACCAGCTGTTACTGTCGAGAATGTACCTCCTCACGGTCTTCAATCCGGTTTGGTGCCTCCTAGTGCTCAACCAGTTCGCTGAGCTACCCCTCCAAAGTGCAAAACTCCTAACTCCGACCATGTTAAAGAACTTGCACGTTCGAGGAACCGCAAAACAGCTACTCCTCAACCTTGGCAACATCAGCAGAGTTATGTTCAAGGTTATCCGTTTCCATATGTCCAACAACCCTATGTAGCTACTGTTGCACCTCCTTTCGATCAGCAGTTTCCTACATACCAGCCTGTGCAGTCAGCTCTGGTATATCAAGCACCGGTTTATCAACAACCTTCCGGTTATCCGCCCATGCAAGTGCCTGTCAACAGTCAACGAGTGCCCAACGCTCCTGTTCACCAACAATCACAGAATCGGGTTCCTTGTCCCCGTAAGAGGCAGTATAAGCCTTGTCCTCCAATTCCGATAACTTTCACTGAGTTATACTCCCATTTGGTACAACAAGGTCTGATTACCACCCGTGCTTTGGGTCCTCCGCCTAATCCGTTACCTGCAGGTTACAACGCTGCCGCTCATTGTTTATTTCATGAGGGTGCGCCCGGCCATGATCTAGAGGATTGCTACGCTCTTAAGAACTTTGTCAGAAATTTGATAGAAACGAAGAAGTTGTCTTTTGGCGATGCTCAGCCGAAGATCGAGACTCCTCTCGGGGTTCCCCGCTTGTCGAGCTTAAATTCTGCAAAGTATGTTGTCCCCTCAGCAAATCAGCCGAATCCAGTAATTATTCAAAAGGCCTAGCTCGCTTCATTTCAGTAACCCTCAAGATGATATGACCGGGATTAACAAAGAATCTGGGAAAGTTATTTTGAAGCAACGACTGAAAACTGTTGAAGATGTGACCAGCATAACTGGGGCAAGCCATGACGACTTGCAGTGATCGTAAACCAGACGTCCTTCCCATTGAGGCTCCGCCAAAGGAAACTGTTACTCTTGAATGCAAGATTTCATAAACATTTAGAAGGATCTTTCCGACAGTTCATTTGTTTATTTATATGTATTTCTCTTTGATTAAGCATATTTAGCATGCACGAACTTGTTTATCTTTGATTAATTAATGCAATGCATATGTTTGTCTTGAATAAATCCATTCGTTTCACTCATTCAAAAAAACGTTTTCATAAATCATAATGCCAACTTTACCCGATCTCTTGTTCTGATGGAGAATTGGGGGGAGGATGACGAACCCAAAACGTCAGATTTCTTATCGTATGCTTTCGATTGAAACCTGCTGATGATGTAAGGCATTGTTTCAAATCCCAAACACTGGAGATATAGGATGTTAATCCCTAGTCAACCCTTTGAGCCTTGAAGTAGGAGTTTTTCTTTCTTTTAAGAACCTTCATCCTAACCTAGGGCAGGGTAGGTTTCAGTTAAACCGATCGAGCGCTTAGACTCTCAAAAGGGAAGAGCAAACCTTCGAGAATTTATCCTTAGCATCTTAAGAAGTCCAATACAATGACTATCCCTCAGTTACCTAAGGAGTGGGGCAGTCACGAGCCTTTTAAAAGATTTACACGACTTGTGCATAAAAGAATATTCAAAAAATAAGAGCCCGCTAAGTCAAAACCTATGAAGGAGACTTAGGCAAAACTGGGGCATCCCGCTGGACTCCAAAGTCAAATCCAAAAGACGTTGTCCAGGCAAAAGTTAGGGAATAAGAACAACAAACCAGTAGTTTTTTTAGAATCCCTATAAAGAACAAAGTCGTGTTGGATCAAACACAAAAGACAATAGGTGAGTGACTGACATGTCCAAAGCCTTGATAAGTTCTCGACCATAGCAAATCCGCTTGAGATATGAGCGTTCGTATCCGATTAACTGAATTAGGATTGGAGAACATCACGAAGAATGGGAGGGTACAAATATAACTTTGAGCCTTTATCCTTTTGTTTCTTAAACCATGAACCGAGCCACGATACAACCTTTAAAAGACCTAATTGAAGTAGGACTTCGGTTGAAAGCATACTCGACAAGATCACGTTTCCTGACTCCTACGAGCTATGCTCAGAAAAATTCATGTTGGCATTATAATTAAAACTTATATCCCGACTAGTGATTTCGGTCGCAAGTTATTGCGATATCTTTTTCAAAACAAAATTCAAGACAAATATATGTGTGCATTGACAAGCTCAGGATAGGCATTTCAGGCATGACGACTTTGTTTGATATCTTAGAGATTTATATATGGACATAACCCGTGGAACTTGAAGATCCTGCTAAACAGGGGCAGGCAGTTTCCCAGTTCGCTTACCAACGCGAGACTGACGTTCTTAAGAGCTATTTTTCAAAGATTTCGTCGTAACACGCTTAATTTGGGCCAGACCTGACGAATCTCTCAAAGAGTTTGAGAACAATGGGGCAACCAGACTCAGTGTTCTCTATAAAATCCTCTTGAGATGACCCTACCTTACAACACAAGTATCCTGGGGCACCGTGTTTTTAAAGGAAAACAAATGGCGACTACTACAAGGTCCTTCAAGATCAAAACCATGATTTCTTCATGCACCCGGTGGATTTTACTCACAGCGGCCTTCATTCCCCAGTAAATCTCAGTGTTGCAACCGGCTCCTAAACTATTGCCTCATCACAGTCCCCAGAGAGACTATAAGCTGACAACCTTTTATGGGGTAACTCAAAAGTGTCCCTCAGGTTTTTTTCTCCCCATGTGAAGACATGATACTGTGCGCCAAGCAGATTACCTTCTCCCCAGAGAAGTCAGAACTTTAAAACCAGATTTGGTTCTACCATTGATCCTTCTCACCCATGATTGATGTATTGGTTGCAGAGAACGCAGGGTATCTCCGTCGAGATGTTTATTTCATCTCTCGTCCCGTCTCTAGTCTGTTTCGTCAGCATACGCAGGGGCATAAGCATCACATGCCTATTTCATATATTCATCTCACATACTCATTACATACTCATTTCATAACATCCTGCATATTTAACTGCATAGACATTAACATACATTCATATTAACATACGCATTAACATATGCGTTAGCATTCACAGGTTCATTGTGTCTCGCCATCATTGGTTGTTACCGCCGAATAACTGGGTTTGTCCATTCTCTTCAAATAGATTGTCAGCCCTAAGCATAAAATACATATGTGTTTCCAGTTTCCCCACAGAGCTCGATCCTCGTGGATGACGGTTACTTCAGCTATCTTTCCTCGCCAGGATAAGATATTTACCCTTCGAGTTCATTCCCTCGATGGAGCCTTAATTGCCAGTTTTCTTTCTAGCTCGATCTTAGATTGAATCTCGGTCTTGTCGGTCGTCGAGCCCAACCAGACGTGCATTTATTTTGCACCGTTTAAAACTTTTCACCATACCTTAGCAGATATGCGACTGTTCTCTCCTGAGAAGCTTATCACTGTACCCGGATGTGCATTTATTTTGCACTATCTTTCAAGAAAACCTATCACAATCCTTTACAGATTCACGCCAGTTCACGCCTGGAAATCCATCAGTACATCTTATAGCATCGGTATGCAACTGTTCTCGCCTGAGAAGCCTATCGATATAACAACCTTACACAACGGGATATGCAACAGTTCTCGCCAAGAGAAGCTTATCACAACATTTTACAATCGATCAGCAACAGTTCTCACAAGAGAAGCTTATCATAATCGATCAGCAACAGTTCTCGGTTAAGAAGCTTATCGTAACATTCTTCAGCAACGGTATGCAACAGTTCTCCACCGAGAAGCTTATCATCATCTGTTATCACCTCTACAAGCAGTTCTTACATGAGAAGCTTATTATTGCCACTCTTGCAAATAAGCGACATTTCTCGCCTGAGAAACTGATCCTATCTTCGTTATGACTCGCAGCAAATGGCCATCTCCATCGAGCAGTTGGGCTTCCATTTTCCTTGTCGTCTTGAAGTATGGGGAGGTTTGAACCGAATCATATTCAGGAGAGCAGATCTTGAAGTATGAAGAATTTCATTTACCCTTTAGTAAAAGAAGGAGCAGAATCATATTCAGGAGAGCACAAATCTTGAAGTATGAGGAAGTTCAATTTACCCTTTAGCAAAAGAAGAAGCGGAATCATACCTGACGCGCTGTCCTCGGAAGTATGAAGAAGTTTATTTTATCCTTTAGTAAAAGAAGAATCTGAAACATATTCCAGGCGCCGACCTTAAATATGAGAAGATTTATATATCAGATAAGCAGCATCCTCTTTATTTGAGTGCTTATCCGTTTTGGCATGTAAGTCCCTTCCAACGATAAGTGACAGTTCTCCCTCGAGAAGCTTATCAGGGCATTTCCCATTAAGTCCATTTATTTTGGCATACAGCCGGTTTTTACCCTGTATATCTGATATGGATTTCTGAAAAGTCCATTCGATCCCATCACGAAGGATAGTTTATAGAAGCTTGGATGTTATTCTTTGCTCAATGCTCCAACATTCTGTAATCGATCTGGCAGTCGTGTAGATCCAGTCTTATTGTTAGACATTCCCAAGTGGAGGCCATCTCGTAGGCGCCATCTCCATTTAGGATCATGTTCTAACCACTCAAAGTCCATTTATTTTGGCATACAGCCGGTTCTTTTCACCCTGTATATTTACTACGGATTCCCGAAAAGTCCGTTTGATCCTGTCACGAGGGATAGTTTACAGAAGCTTGGATGTTATTCTTTGCTCAATGCTCCAGCATTCTGTGATCGATCTTGCAGTCGTACATGATCCAGTTTTACTTTTAGATTCCCCAGTGGAGGCCGTCTCACAGGTACCATCTCCATTTGAGAATCTCGTTCCTTTTCTAAAAAAAGACAATTGGTCGTGTTCGCACCAGTTGACCATCATTTTAGAATTCCCCGGTGTTGTGCTGTGTCCCAGCGCGTCGTTTTCCCCAGTGTGTTCTTCTCGCAGCGTCTGTCCCTGTGTCGTCGTATTCGTCAGCATTGTCGCATTCATCATTCCAGCATACGCATCATATCATATTCATGGCATCGTCTGCATTAGTCTGTTCTCGCTTGGTCCATAGCATTGCATATCGCCACATATAAGGGAAAAATTTTCGGTTATCTATATTTAAATCCCTCCACCATGATTCCTTGAGTCTCCGTCACTCAAATCATCCGGTGTAGCTATTTAAATAGGGGCAACTGTAATACCCCAAATTTTACCCTTTCTTTTTTATTTTTATTTTAAATTCTTATTAACTTAATAAATTAACTGTTTTTAGATCTTATTTTTTTTAACTAATAATAATTTAATTAACCTTTTTTATAACTTTACTAATGTTTGTTTATTAACTTTTTTTCTATTTATTTTATTTATTTAAATCATTTTAAGCTTTTCTTACTAACTTTTACGATTTAGATTAAAATTTAATTTTTTCTTCTTCTTTTCTTCAAGAGTAAATTTTTTATAACCTTTTTTAAATTAATTTCTAACACATTTTTTTAATCAAATTCTAATACCTTTTTTAAAATAAAAATCTAACTTCTTTTAAAATTAAATCTTTTTTTCTAACTTTTTTTAAATCTTTTTTCTAACTTTTTTTAAATCTTTTTTCTAACTCCTCTTTAAAGTTAAATCTTTTTCTATCTTTTTTAAAGCTAAATCTTTTTTTCTAACTTTTTTAAAGCTAAATCTTTTTTTCTAACTTTTTTAAAGTTAAATATTTTTTTCTAACTTCTTTTTAAAATTAAATCTTTTTTCTAACTCCTTTTTAAAGTTAAATATTTTTTTCTAACTTTTTTTAAAAAATTAAATCTTTTTTTTCTCTAACTTCTTTTTAAAATTAATTTTTTTTCTAACTTTTTTTTTAAAATTAAATCTAAATCTTTTTTTGACACCTTTATTTTTCAAATTAAAATTCTAAATTCTTTTTAAAATTAAATTCTAACGCCCTTTTCTTTTTCTTTTTTTTTTAATTCTAAATTCCTTTTAAAATGAAATTCCAACAGTTTTTAAAATAATTCTAACACTTTTTTTAAATCAACATTCAAATGTTTTTTATTTTAAAATTCTAACTCATTTTTTTTAAACTTAAAACTCTAATTTTTATTTAACTTGAAACTCTAACTTTCTTTGCTAACATTTTTAAATTTAAATCCCAACACTTTTTTTTTATCAAATCCAATCACAATAAATCACAGATGGAGCAAAATCAAATCAATCAGATCATATCATCATCATAAGAAAATCAGATCTAAATATCAACATCACCATCATTGAATCAAATCTGAAATCATCATAAAAATTCATTCAAATCAAATCAGAGATTGAAAAAGATTGAGATATTCAAATCAAATTTGAGATTGAAAAAGATTAAAAAAAATCAAGTATAAAAGGACCCTCAGGAGCAACAAAACAGGGGATCGGCAAGCATCAAAACTCTTACAGTCTTCATCAAAAGTAACTAACTCTTCTTTTCTTAAAAAATTTCTAATCTTATTTTTGTTTTTTTTCAAGAGTATTAACTTTTTTTTGAATTAAAATCTAACCTTTTCTTTTTTATTTTCAAAACTTTTTTTCTGCTAACTTTTAACTCTAACTTTTTAATCTAACTTTTTAATCACATTAAAGTTCTAACTTTTCCAAATCTCACAAAAAAAAACCTTATTCCATTCTAACTCTTTTCTAATTACCTAAATTCTCACCGTCTCAAAACATTCATCACTTAACTTCTAATTATCGTCAACTCCAATTTTCATCCTTCATTCCTAACAGTATTATTGATTATCCATGAACCTGTTTACTAATATTTATTTATTTATTTTTGTATTTATTTTTATATTTGTACATAATCTGACATCATCGTTGCTATTTCATATTCCATTATCACTTGTATATTATCACTATCTTCATTGCGTATCAATTTTCATTGTTTATTAATTTTTCGCTACCATCCTCCTTTTTAAGATCCAAATTTCTAATTTTCTTCTTGTTTCGTTAAAACTATAATTTTCTATTTAAATTCCTAAAATTCCTGTCTAATTTTTCGTCTAACCCCGTATAATAACAATCTCTGTTTGTTTTAGTTTTTTGCAGCTAACTAAGTTCAATTGATTTTATTTTCAGTTTAAATATTCAATTATCATATTTGTAACTGCTTATGGGATGTAATTTTGCGAGACAATTGTCGCATTTATCTTTCCGCACTTTATTTTCTGCCGTTGTATGTATATTTAATTTCATCGCATCTTTATAGTTAATTTCACTCCTCCGAAGGAATTAGGTCTAGCCGTTTGACCGCCGTGTCAATAGTCCTCACCTTCAACCCTTACACCTTTTCAACTCTAAATTTTCACAAATGTCTCGCCGCAGGCAAGATTACAATTTTACCCCTAGCATTAGGTCAAAGAGTCGCCGCGCTCATTTTAGGGTTTCCCGCCGCGGAATCCCTAACCTAACCTAACCCTAATTTCAACATAACATTTCAACGTAGAGATTTGGAGTTTCTACACTCCACGTAAGCGTGTCCTTAAGACATGTTTATTCCCCTTGAGACCTTGACCACAGTCAAGACGTTTCTAACCTCCCTTTTGAGGGGAACTACGATTACTCTGATTCCACTCCCGTAAGGATACGTAGGCACAAGATGCGATGTCTTGCCGAGTAAACTTAGAATTAACCCCTTAGGTCTCCTTTCTCACTTTTAATCCCTTTGTACATATACCTTAAGCAAATAAATAAAGCAAATAGTAAGCATCTGAACAAAAGGTTCCTGTAGAGTACTACAGAAGTTTAGGGTGCTAATACCTTCCCTAAATTTAATCAACCCCCGAACCCTAGATCTTTCCCCGCATTGTGTTTACGATGCAAAAATAGGTTTTCCCTCTTTTGACCTTTTCCTTCGGATAAATCAAAGAGCGGTTGTGAATTGAATTGCGATTCAAACTCATTAATAGTTTGTGATCCTATTTCCACCGCAACAAGAGCACTAAGGCAGTCCCCTGGTCCTATGGGTTGGAAGTGTATTGTGATGGGGTGAAAATTGATGTTAGTAAGCAGCCAGCTGAGGTTGTAGACAATGTTGTCGGTACCGGAGGTATGACAAGAAGTGGGAGAATCTTCATATCGCCTGAGGTAGAGGCTGAACGACTGGCAAAAGGAAAAGGAAAGATGAATGAAACTGTCCCTGTGCAGGCGAACAGAAAAGAAACGGCATCGAAAGATGTGGAAGAGTTCATGCGCTTGATTCGTAAAAGTGATTATAAGATTGTTGAGCATCTTCAACAGACGCCGTCAAAGATATCCATACTGTCGTTGCTATTGTGTTCTGAAGCTCACAGAAATGCATTGTTGAAAGTTCTGGATACTTCCTTCGTACCCCAAGATGTTTCCGTGAATCAGCTGGAGGGGGTGTTGGCGCATGTGAATGCAGGCCATAGCTTGGGATTTACAGACTTCGATTTAACCCCGAAGGGGAGAGAGCATAACATGGCGTTGCACGTCTCGGTTGAGTGTAGAGGATCAGTCATGTCTCATGTACTGGTAGACACCGGATCTTCCTTAAACGTGCTGCCCAAGAAAGCGATGATGAAACTGGATGTCAGGGGAATCCTGTGTACGCCCAGTGACTTGGTGGTCAGGGCATTTGATGGTACGCGAAGAACAGTTTTTGGATCCATAACGTTACCTCTACAGGTGGGGCCAGAGGTTTTCGCGACTGAATTTTACATCATGGACATCCAGCCAGCATACAGCTGCCTTCTCGGACGACCCTGGATTCATGGTGCTGGGGCAGTCACGTCTACCTTGCATCAAAAGTTGAAATACATGGTGGGGGACAGTGTGGTTACTGTATGCGGAGAAGAAGATATATTGGTCAGCCATCTGTCATCATTCAAATATGTAGAAGTCGACAGCGAGATTCATGAAACACCCTGTCAGGCATTTGAAGGGTGCGCATCAAAGACAAAGTTCCCGAGCCGAGTAAAGCGTCAGAGGTAGCCGTCTCGTCATATAAGGAAGCTCAAGCTCTAGTAGAGACTGGTGAGACAAAAGGTTGGGGCAAGGTGCTGGATATTCCCGTGAAGATGGACCGATTTGGGCTGGGATATCAACCGTCATCATCAACACTTGCTGTGGGGGCACCCCGCTTCAGAGGACCGATAACCATCACCGCTAGTGGAGTGTGTCACGAGGCCATCAACGCTGTTTCAGATTCTGAAGAAGGAGACAGTGACTGCGATATGGACGCCTGGATTCAGCCGAGCGTGCCAGGACAAGGATTATGCAATTGGTCTATTCAGGATATTGTTCCTGTGACTCACAAACAATAATACTTTGTTTTTTTAATTGTTGAACAATCTGGTGTCTTACCCGAGGCATCGTGATTTGCTTAGGGTTGTGCTGTTATGAACATTGCGTGTTTAATCATTAAATAAAAGGCGTTTTTTCATGTACAAATATTGCGATCTCTGTTTTTCCTGTTTTGTGTTTTACAATAAAATGGCAACGTGGTTATTCGCTTTATACGCATTTTGAAGCATTTAACCATTCCTTTTGCAGGATAACATTTTCAGATGACATCATCGAACCGCCTATGACTCGTCTCGACTTTGAGCACCCGATATTTCAGGCCGAAGAAGAGATTGTCGAAGATGGTGACGTTCCTGAAGAATTGTCCTGGTTGGTGAAGCAAGAAGAAAGAGTCATTCTGCCTCATGAGGAGGTCATCGAAATTATTAACCTAGGGTCGGAAGGGGTTGAAAAGAACATCCGTATAGGGGCCGCGCTGCAAAGCGACGTCAAGCGAAGACTGGTTGAAATGCTCAGAGAGTATAGTGATGTGTTCGCTTGGTCGTATGAAGACATGCCCGGGCTCGATACAGATATGGCTGTGCACCACCTGCCGTTAAAAGAAGGATGCCCGCCGGTCAAGCAGAAGCTTCGCAGAACTAGACCTGATATGGCAGTGAAAATTAAGGAGGAGGTTCAAAAGCAGTGGGATGCTGGTTTCCTAGCTGTTACAAAATATCCCTCATGGGTCGCTAATATTGTACCAGTGCCAAAGAAAGACGGTAAAGTGAGAATGTGCGTCGATTACCGTGATCTGAACAAAGCGAGCCCGAAAGACGATTTTCCACTTCCTCACATCGATGTGCTGGTTGACAATACTGCCCAATTCTCCATATTCTCCTTCATGGATGGCTTCTCGGGCTATAATCAGATTAAAATGGCGCCAGAAGACATGGAGAAGACTACTTTCATTACGCCTTGGGGAACATTTTGTTATAAAGTGATGCCCTTCGGACTAAAGAATGCTGGGGCAACGTATCAGCGTGCAATGACGACTCTTTTCCATGATATGATGCATAAAGAGATCGAAGTTTATGTCGATGATATGATTGCCAAATCCCAGACGGAGGAAGAGCATTTGGTGAATCTGCTGAAGTTATTCAAAAGGCTTAGGAAGTTCAGGCTGAGACTGAACCCTAACAAGTGCACCTTCGGGGTGAGATCGGGTAAACTGCTGGGGTTTATCGTGAGCGAAAAAGGAATAGAGTTTGATCCTGCAAAAATAAAAGCAATACAAGAGATGCCGACGCCTAAAACAGAAAAAGAGGTGCGCGGATTTTTAGGGAGGTTGAACTACATCGCCCGGTTCATATCTCACCTGACAGCTACGTGTGAACCGTTATTCAAGCTGTTGAAAAAAGACCAAGTTGTAACGTGGAATGAAAATTGTCAAAAGGCGTTCGATAAAATAAAGCAGTATTTGCAGGAGCCTCCTATTTTGATACCCCCAGTGGAAGGGAGACCTTTGATTATGTATTTGACAGTTCTTGAGGGAAGTATGGGTTGTGTTCTCGGTCAACACGACGAGACAGGAAGAAAAGAGCATGCGATCTACTACTTGAGTAAGAAATTTACTGAATGTGAATCTCGATATTCAATGCCCGAAAAAACTTGTTGCACGCTGGCCTGGGCCGCCAAACGTTTGAGGCAATACATGCTGAATCATACAACCATGCTCATCTCGAAGATGGATCCTATCAAATATGTATTCGAAAAGCAGGTGTTATCGGGGAGAATTGCCCGTTGGCAGATGGTCTTGACTGAATATGACATCCAGTATGTCTCGCAGAAGGCTATAAAGGGGAGTGTACTGTCTGAGTACTTGGCAGAGCAGCCTATTGAGGATTACCAATCGATGAAGTTTGATTTTCCTGACGAGGATATCATGTACCTAAAGATGAAAGATTGTGAAGAGCCGTTGCCAGACGAAGGACCAGAATTGGGTTCCAAATGGAAGTTGATCTTTGACGGAGCTGTAAACGCCTACGGTAGCGGAATAGGGGCAATCATCACCACCCCACACGGGTCGCACATCCCGTTTACTGCTCGATTGACCTTTCCAGTTACCAATAATGAAGCCGAATACGAAGCTTGTATAATGGGGCTTGAAGAAGCCATTGATTTGCGAATCAAAAATCTGGATGTATACGGAGACTCAGCCCTGGTGGTGAATCAAATAAAAGGAGAATGGGAGACACGTCAGCCTAATTTGATACCGTACATGAATTATGCGAGGAGATTGTTGCCTTTCTTTGACAAGGTCGAATTGCATCATGTACCGAGAGCAGAAAATCAGATGGATGACGCCCTGGCCACTTTGTCTTCCATGTACAAGGTCAACTTCTGGAACGAGGCTCCCAGAATTGTTATCTCTCGGCTCGACAGACCTGCCTTCGTATTTGCCATTGACGAAGCATCTGATGATAAACCGTGGTATTTTGATATCCTTAATTTCCTGAAGAACAAAGAGTATCCGGCTGGGGCATCCAGTCAAGATCAGAAGACTCTCAGGAGATTAGCGGGTAATTTCTATTTGAATCCGGATGGTGTCTTATATAGGAGAAATCACGACTTGGTGCTGCTGCGTTGTGTAGACGAAAAAGAGGCAAAGCTGCTCATGGAGGAAATACATGAAGGTACCTTTGGTACGCATGCGGGGGGGCATGCTATGACGAGAAAGTTGCTGCGGGCAGGTTATTTTTGGCTAACTAGGGAAACTGATTGTTTCAAGTTTGCGAGGAAGTGCCACAAGTGCCAAATCTATGCAGATAAGATCCATGTGCCTCCGAGTCCTCTGAATGTGATGTCATCGCCATGGCCATTCTCGATGTGGGGAATCGATATGATTGGAAAGATCGAGCCGACGGCATCTAATGGACATCGGTTCATTCTAGTAGCAATCGATTATTTCACCAAGTGGGTGGAAGCGGCATCTTACGCAAATGTGACCAAGCAGGTGGTAGCTAGATTCATCAAGAGAGATATCATTTGCAGATATGGAATCCCCGAGCGGATAATCACTGACAACGGTTCAAACCTGAATAACAAAATGATGAAGGAGCTGTGTCAGAGTTTTAAGATCGAGCATCACAACTCCTCCCCCTACCGACCCAAGATGAATGGCGCTGTTGAAGCGGCCAATAAGAATATAAAGAAGATTGTCCAGAAGATGGTGGTGACCTATAAGGACTGGCATGAGATGCTACCTTTTGCTTTGCACGGTTATCGTACGACGGTACGCACATCAACCGGGGCAACCCCATTCTCGTTGGTATATGGAATGGAAGCAGTGCTACCACTGGAAGTCGAGATTCCTTCGTTAAGAGTATTACGAGATGTCCAACTTGACGAGGCAGAATGGGTGAAAGATAGGTTGAATCAGCTGAGTTTAATGGATGAGAAGAGGCTAGCTTCTCTAGCATACGGTCGTTTGTACCAGAGCCGAATGAAGAAAGCATATGATAAGAAGATACATCCTCGGAGCTTTCATATGGGCGACCTTGTGCTGAAAAGGATTCTCCCGCCGCAGGCAGATCACAGGGGCAAGTGGACCCCTAACTACGAAGGGCCATACGTTGTCAGAAAAGTCTTTTCAAGAGGAGCGTTGTTGTTGTCCACCATGGACGGTGAAGACTTTACATCGCCTGTGAATTCGGACGCAGTTAAAAAATACTTTGCTTAAAATTGACCCGATGGACAAAAAAAAGAGAGTCCAGGCAAAAATGGGGCATCCTGGCGAACCAAAAACAGAATGAAAGGTTCGGGCAAAAAGTTAGGGATAAAATTGAAAAAATGTACACCCGCGAAGTTGAAAACCTACACTGGGCGGCTTCGGCAAAAAAGGGTATCCCGGTGAACTGAAAACCCGTAAAGGGCGGTTCACGCAAAAGTTAGGGATTTGAAAAGCAAATGACTGCGGTCCGAATTTGATACTGCATTGAGCATTGGTGCGGGAGAATATACCTGAGGGGTCGATTATCAGATACAATCTCTTCGGAAGTGTGGATACCGGGAAAGCATTAGAGTCGGGCGAGTCATAGGAGGATCAGTTCATGATGTTCGTCTGCCTCCCGTTGCCGACATGTGTACAAATTTGATTTGTCATTATATTTATGCTTCTTGTGCATACTTGTATATTTGTTATGCGTAGCTTCCTCTTTTCAGGAGTTACATCCCGTGTACAAAACTCTGCCCATTCAGGGGCCCAATCAATAAAACATGTTATTCAGTATGTGATGCTGGCTCTTTACTGTTTTGTGCATGATAAACGCCTAGGTTTAATGAAACTAGCAAGTGTATAACGTCGCTGGCCCTTGCCAATAATTGCTAAAACTTTGAATTAACTGAAAGTAATGTCACTAACACTAACCTGAATAGATTTGGTTGCGTAGACTTGTCTTGTCTTGTTTGTGGTGTTGCAGGGTTCATAGCCGTACAAAGTGGACGATCAAAAGATTGCAGTATTGACCAGAAGCTCGTAACGAAAGACTCGATCCCCACGCAGGTCGTGCTTCCAAGATAACAATGTTCCCTACTGAAGAAGGATCAAATTCCCCAGCTAGTCGTAGCTTATCCAAAGGACATTCTCCAGCCAAGTCGTTCATCCTCAGCAGAGTTTGGCAATTCCAAGATTGTAGGATGTATTCAGACGGTGTGGTGTCCCCCAGAAGGATTCCCCTATCTCAAGCAGAGTGGTTTAGCCTCAGAAGATTAATATTTCCAACTTATGAGCTGTACTCAGGCAGTCTACCCTTCCTAGTAGGGTCATTTACTCTCCCCAACGAAGTCAGTGGATTTTCCCCCAAGAGAATCGTTTCGTCCCCAGCAGAGTTGGTTGTGTGTCCCGGCATTTATTTTGTCGGAATACCGTTTGATACCCGTTCACTCCCCAACAGAAGTCCAATCCTGATTGACGCATTCAGTTATTCCTCAGCGAAGCGGGCTTCACTCTTCCAGCATTTATTTTGCTGGAATAATTCTGTAACACCTGGTTATCCTCAGTGAAGTCAGTGTTGTCTTCAACATTTATTTTGCTGAAGCGGGTTCCTGTATCCCAGCAGGTCGAGTCTGCATTTGCATCGGCATATAGTGTCATACTTGCATCCACCAAATAAAAAAAAACGCGTAGCATTTCCATGTCGTACGGAGCATTACGCCATTTTCAAACATACGCATTTTTGAAACATAAATCAGGTTGGCTAACCGTTTGTTTCAAGTATTGTTTCCCTTACAGGTGGAGGGAGCTCTTGCTCAAATGAATTACCAAACATTCAAGATCTCGACGTGAGACATTCAACGAAAATGTCAGTTTTGGCATTATTCCCCACAGAGTTATCATGATAAATTTCTCTTTGTCCCCGAGCAGAGTTATTTGTGTAAATGTCTCTGGTTTTCCCCGTCAGAGTTGCTTGTTGAAGTGTCTCTAGTCCGGCCAGCGGATTGTTTTCTTCAAATTTGTTGTTACGTCAGCATCAAAGGGTTTCGTGAATCAGAATTTCAGAGGCTGCCGCCGGTTATCAGAACAGGCGTCCGGTAGTTTGGTTTCCAAATATCCCCAGTAGAGTCCGCCTCGAAGTTGCTGTCACGTCAGTGCTAAAAGGTTTGTGGGTTGGGACCAATGGAGTTAGTTACTGTGGAGATAAGCAGAGAAACTGTATTCAGAGTATCTTCCCGTAGGAACAGACGAATGTATTTTCTTACTGATTGACAAGAGTATTTCCCCGGAGTTGTCAAAATGTTATTGCCTATATTGATAGGAGTTCCTCGCGTTGACGAAATATGAGTCCTGACGTGGACAATTTATTCCTGTATTGACGGGATTTCTTCGTGCTAGAGAAAGGGGTGTCCTAACATGGACAGATTTATTTCCCCGGGTTGATAAGAGGTGCTAGTCCTAACGTGGACAGATTCGATTTCTCCGTATTGATTGAATGTGAAGTCCTGACGTGGACAAAATTGATTACTCTTCGTGTTGGTGTCCTGACGTGGACCATTTATTCCCAACAGATATCTTTATTCGTAATGGCGAAATGTGCGTCCTGACGTGGACAAGTTTATAGTTCTTCGTGATGACAAGATGCGCGAGTCCTGACGTGGACAAATTTATCTTTCTTCGTATTAGCGAAGCGTGAGTCCTGACGTGGACAAGTTTTATTTCCTCAGCGGGTCGAAGAAGTTTAGTCCTAACGTGGACGATGTATTCCTAACGTGGAAAGTTTAGTCCTAACGTGGACGATGTATTCCTAACGTGGAAAGTTTAGTCCTAACGTGGACGATGTATTCCTAACGTGGAAAGTTTAGTCCTAACGTGGACGATGTATTCCTAACGTGGACAAGTTTAGTCCTAACATGGACGATGTATTCCTAACGTGGACAAGTTTATTCCTAACGTGGAAAGTTTATTCCTAACGTAGACGATTTATTCCTGACATGGACAATTCATTCCTATGTTGATAGGATCCATTCGTGCTGATAGAATGCAGACGAGTCATCCCCAGCGAAGTCGCCATGATTTTTCCATGTTGACGGTAGATGGAGTCCTGACGTGGACAAGTTTTAGTTGAGATTTCTTCGTGTTGACGAAACAGGCGTCCTAACATGGACAAAGTTCTATCCCTGCGATGGTAGAATCTTTTTCAGGATGATGAAAATAATCCCCAGCACGGTCGCTAATGGATCAGTTTGTTGCCATAACAACCAGATCCAGTCAGCAGATGTTGTTATTCAAGCAGTTTGTGCAGTTTATTTCTGCGGTTGGCAAATTTCCGGGTTCTTAGTATTCAACCGTCTCGTACCTCGAATGTTTGAAGGCCGTTTGCTCTTCACCCAATCGGGTCCAAGTCGCTTGAATAGGGGCAGCTGTTGCACCCTAAAATTTGCTCAACCTATTTCACTTGGTTTATGTTTCAATTACATTAGTATTTGCATATAGAGTCATGTACATAGTCTAATCATCTGCATAGCATAGCATAGCAAGTTATCCAACAAGGGAACAAGTACTATTCTCATCTCTATGAGCCTATCAAGAGGTTATGGTTCAAATTCAGGCCTATCTAAGTCATCAGAAAGAAATTGAAATCTGAGAAGTTAGTAGACCAATCAGTGGATCTATCTCCTATCTTGAGGGTATTTGAAGACCATCAAAGAAGTTTTGAGCTGTGAATTGAGGTCATGGAGGGTATACAGACATCATGGAGGACCTATAGGGTCATGTTGAAGGAGAGACAAGTCATTGATAAGGTCACAAGAGTTGCAGTTGAAGACAGTCAACTAGGGTTTCATCTGGGTCAACCCTAGGTCAAATGATTGATTGAAAGGCATTAAGGTCTATTTGAGAGATGTGGGGTTCATCATTTGGCATGTAAATATGGATGTGGTGTTGTGCCAAGGATAAATCAAGAGAAATCAAGAAGAAGAGGAGTTTCTAAATTAGGGTTTCTGTGTAAAATCCCCTAATTTAGGTAAAACTTCCAAGCAAGATAAGTCAAAATTCAAGCTTCAAATGGATCCTTGGCCAACATGAAACTTGTAGAGGATATCAATACCTTTAATTTGAGTGGTGGAAGACATCAAGGAGATTTATAGAACTCAAGTTATGGTTTTTGCAAGTTACAGGTCATTTGAGGTATCTGAAATTTTGTCTGTGAAAGTTACTTGTCTTCCAAGCAACTTTTACCCCTCAAGGAGATTTCAAATGAATTTCTGGTCAACATAAGAGTTGTTCCTCATTGTCTTAGCTTTCTAGAAAGGTATGGTATGCCTTCATCTGATTTGTGGAACTCTACTTATGACCTTGGCAAGTAAAGGGTATTTTGGTCATTTGAGAATTACAGGTCATTTCAAGCCTATGCCCAAAACTCATACAAGGAAGCTTCAAATGAAAAACTTCACAACATCAAACTTACTCCAAATGACATTTTGAGTCTATAAAAGTGATCATGAAAGTTTGTAAATGCTCATAGCTCAAGGTTCCAAATTTGGTCATTTAAAAGATGAATTTAATGAATAAAAGTGACCTAAAAATGGGATTTTTCATAACATGTCCAAATGGGATGAAATTATAGGTCATTTTGATTGGAAAGAATGTTTTAAGAACATTGGCAAAAGTAGATTTTTGAGTTTGGTTCAAAGTTTGGAAGTTATGCTAGTTGGCTTACAAAGGAAGTAACATATCCAAAATTCAAGGGATTTGAGTGCAAGAAAGTTCTAGCAAGTTCTAGAGAGTTCTATGATCAGCTATATATTGAGAAGAGTGGATCCAATCTTTGGTTGCACTTCATTTTGATCAAAAACACCAAGTTTCATCTCATTCTTCAACTTTGCAAATCACATAAGAACTCTATCAAATCTTCATCATTCTCCACAATTCTTGATCCTATCATCATCTACATCCATCATAGATCAAGTTTCCATCAGGATCTGGCTTAATTGAAGTAGAATTCATGCTATCCAAGTGCATCATCCAAATTGCAAAAGGAAGTGGTTACAAGAATCCAAGGGGTTTGAGCAAGAACTACTGCATACAGAATCAAGATCTTGATTAATTGATTGCCATTGGAGCATTGCTGAGCTTGAAGTGGTGATTTCCTCCATCTGTTTTCAACTTTAAACCAGGTTAGTGTTTTCTTCGAATTGGTTAGAATTAGTTAGCATGATGAATAATCTTTAGGTTAGAATGGTTAGACATAGGTAGAGGATCATTTTTGATGAATTTGAGAACATTTCATGGAGTTCACCATTGAAGCACCAAAACTGTTGAGCCTTAGAACATCTAGGTTAGGGCATGATAATCTTAGCTAGATAGATGAAAATGATCAGCATAGCATGTAGAATGTATTAGGGTAAGAGTTAGCAAGAATTAGCAGGGTTGATCTCAGTGTAAAATGGTGGAGCCAAGGTTTTCTACCTATCGGGTTTGGTGCTGGGGTGAGTTTTAGAGGAAACCAAGACCATGGCTGTGTAGAGGAGAAGATCTAGAGTATCTTTGCTCTTTACAGAATTGAATTTCATGGAGAATTGAGGTCGTATGAGTATGATGAATTCTGGTTGGTGCAAGTTCGTGCATGGCATTAATGGCTGAAACCCTAGCTTCTCATTGGAGAAGAAGCATGAGGACCGTTGGATGAAGTCTCCCTTGTTGACTGAAGCTCTAATCGCGTGGCTAGGATTTGAAGTTGAATTTGGAGGGAAGGGAAACGTGAAATGCACCGTTTCACTTAAGTTTCTGACTGGGCTTAAGTTGTTCATGCTAACCACACCCCTACTTTCAAGGCCCAACGAGAAAGGAACTGAATTAATTACTAATTGCACCGTTTTTGGTTTATTTCTTTTTGTGTTTTTTTTTGATCAACTGGGCCCAGACGCGCCTTGCTATGCGCACCCCCAGTCTGGGCCCATCATTCATGTTTCAACGCAAATAATCACTAACTACACCCCTACCAAATTTAATTCATGTTAATTTCATTCCATTTTTTTTATTCTTTGAAAAATCATAACAAATTGAAAATTGCATATTTTTAAATGGTTGTTTTTGCATTTTTTTCATATTTCTGTCAAGAAAATTGTCATATAATAAAATTAGCATTTTATTTTATTTTTGCATTTTTAGTATATTTTTCTTTTAAATAGGTTTAAATGATGTTTAGTTTAGCACTTGATCTTGTTGATTTTAGTTTAGCTAGATCCTTTTATATTTTGGACCCATTCTTTTTAGAGTACTTCACTTAGGACTTTAATCTCCATATGAAATTTAATTCATGATTTTAGGACTTAATTTTAGATGATTTGTTTAGGTGTGATTAGGAGAATCAAAACTAGGGTTTAGAGATAACATAGGTGTAATAAATCATTTCTTTTAAGAGTTGTAGTTTGAATTTTGGGGTATGGGACTATAGGGGTATTATGGGTAGATAATAGATCCCTTAGAAATTACTAGGTTTCCCCTATTCTACTATTACTATTAGTATATTGCTTGTGCCTGATTGATTGTGTGGGGTGCCCTCTCTAGGGTTATTATTTGACTGTGTGGGGTATTGGGCCTGCTTGGGGTTTGGTGTTTGAGCTGAAGACTGTGCTGATGAAGCCCATTGGAGATCAAAGAGAATGAAGACCAACTTCCAGAGTTGATGAGGAGTATCTCTTACTGGCAGCTGTTGAAGGTTATAGGATCTAGGAGTTAGGCAGAGCTCTAGAGTAGAAAACTTGGTTCACAAACATGGAAGGTCTTGGTTGCCTCCATCCCTCTCTATGATGCAGAGTCTCTCTAAGACATTCACCCCCTTCCTTTGGAAGGCTTGGTGATAGTGTCTAAGAGATAGAACTCTTGAGAGAAAACCTTCTATCTATTGTTAACAGTCTGTTTGCTACCTTTGGTGGTCAACTAACTGCTTAACATCCTGTTCATCTTGTTGACTGCTGCTCATCTTGGAGATTGGGACTTGAAGAAAAGCCATTGTAGGATTGAAGATGAAGACTGATGCTTGCTTGAAGCTTGTAGATAGTTGATGATGACTTGAAGACAGATGCTGATGAAGACTGTTGTTGCTGTAGTTTTTTTGCTGTTTATAATTCTTGATGTATTGTTAGAATTTCCCTGACTGTATTGTTTGCCATTAACCTGTTAGGTTGAAAGTGAATTTTGTTCACTTTTTCCTGTTGTTTTCTAGGTTCGAGGTTGAGTGGGACTCCCTTGCCTCGCTTGTATTGCTGCATCCATGCATTTTACTGCTTTATTATATATGATATTGTTTCTGTTTCCGTCTATTCCCTTAGGATCTCTGTTTCTCTCTGTGCAAGAGAGGAGCATGATAGACATTAGGTCTTAACCCATGCATGACAACATTAGGTTAGTTTGATTCCCTTCGCAACTATAGGTTAGAGTTCTGTCTCTTCTTTCTCAAAACAAACAGAAAAACACAATAAGATTTCAAACACAATAAAAGACACTTCTTCCGTAAAAGAATGTGAACTCAGCAAAACGTCATTTTTGTCCGCTTGGACCGTAATTAGGAGAAAAAAACCCTTTTTCAGAAGGAGATAAAAACAATCAAGACAGACTTGTGTCGTACGTGGCCCGAACTACGTTTGCTCTGATCTTTCATGCTGTATGAAAGTACGTAGGCATAGGATGCGATATCCTAGCGAGCAACCTTCCCCTCCTTTCCCGTAGGTAGGCGAACTACGTTGACTCTGATTTCTCGTTCCAGATGGGAATATGTAGGCATAAAATGCGATACTTTGCCGAGTCATTTTATTTTCTTTTAACCCCTGACCTGTAGAGTAGATAGAATAACAATCCATACCAGAAAACAAGCGTGGATCCCGTCGAGTACGACGGACGTGAGGGGTGCTAATACCTTCCCCTTGTGTAACCGACTCCCGAACCCAGGATTTGGTTGCGATGACCATTCCTTTCCCCGTTTTGCGGTAGGTTTACCTCGAGCGTTTCCTTTCCCTCCTTTGGGATAAATAACGCACGGTGGCGACTCTTCTGTTCAGCCGGCGCCGATTTTCGCAGTAGCGACACCTTCAGAATTCTTTTTTGTCAAACCTAATCTTGGGCCACACAATTGGGCTTTTCCCATAACACCCTTACTAACTCCTCTTAATGTCCAACTTACCCTTATTTCACTTATATTTATTTTAACTAATAATAATACTAATATTTCCATATTGTATATTATTAATTAAATAAATAGTCCAAAAATGCATAATTCCCAATAATCCACAAAACCACCGAAAGCCACCAAAATACGAATATTCTCAATTAAATCAAGTTACAAGTTGAAAAAGTTCAAGAACACCAAGGTAAAAACCCTAAAAAATATATGTTATTCAAGTGGATCAAAGTATTTCTAGGATAACAATACTTGAATTATTTATTCACTCAATGAAATTAGACATGTTAAGGAGCATTTAGAAAAAATAATGGCATCATTAGCATAAAAAATGAGCAAGTTATGATCATTGGAAATTGATGCACCAAGAGGGCAAAACTAGGTCAATGCAAGGTAAGACAACTTAAGGTCATTTGCATGAAGGAGTGTTACTCAGTCAAAACTTAACCAAATGAGGTGAAACAAAAGTGAAAATTGTGTAATTTTGAACAAGGAATTCAATGGTACAATTTTTTTCCATACCATGAACCCACAAGAAAACCCGATAGCATCAATGACAGGCAAGTTTGGTGACAATCAAATGCAAGAACATGTGGACATTGTTGTGTAGTGGTGTGCTTAGTGAAACAAGTGTACAAACATCACATATACATCATATATAGAGGTTGGCACAAAAGAAATCAAGAAATGCACAAGTAGTTTGGCAGATTGGAATTAAAATGCAAAAAGTGACTAGGTTGGGCCTAGTTTGTGACCTGGAATTTGTCAGTTCAAAAACTACATATTTTGCTGCAAGAAATGGTTCATACATGACACATAACATACATAAAACATGTCTAAGCAATGTTCAACTCAAAAACATGGCTAGAATTCAAAGTGGCATGAGAAATGAAGTTGAAAACTTACCTCTTGTAGCCTTGTGTTTTAAACTTACAAAGCAAGAAAACCAGAGATTCCTCAAAGTCTTTGATAGTCTAAAAATGCTTCAAGGATGATAATAAGATGCTCCAAGTAAGCTCCAAACAAGATAGTTGGAAGAATGCCTTGATAGTGAAGAAAACACCAAAAAAATCCAAGGATTTTCAAAGCCAACTTGCTCAATCCTTGTTACGTAAGTGTGGATTTTATTATGGATAGTTTGTATATGTTATATGTGAGGTGTGAGTGGTCTTGGAGCTCAAGGAAGTGCAATGGTTTGAAGGCTGCCTTTCAAAATGTAGAAAAGTCAACAAATGAGCTTTTGAAGGTTGACTTTTGGCTTGGATGTTTTTCTGGATAAAGTGAGGTCTTTGGCATCTCTAAAACATCATTTTTTGATGTGTTTGAAGCTTTGTTTGAGTTTGAGGATGTTTGGAAATGGTTTTAGAAGAGAAAATGCAAGACAGATTTGGAGGTGTTTGAAAACTTGGTGAAACTTTGCACAAACTTGGTGATTGAGTGAGGGAGAGAGTTCTAGCTGATTTCTAGCAATGAATTGGTGTTCTTTTGATGTGAGAATGAGGTTCAATTTATAGGAAAGTGTCTTTAGCAAGAGGTATGGGCAAAATGTTGTAAAATGCCAACTTTGGCCTTGTATCTTTGAAATCTTTGTGGCAACCAATGCAATCTTGCATTTATGACCTCGAGCCACCCTAAAAAGAGTTTCCCCATGCCCTATAGGTCATTTTCATCATGCTTGAGGGGATAGGTAGTGACTGATTGCACCATAGTTGGTGGTTTGAAGAAGGGTAGCCACCGTTTTTCTCTTTCTTCACTATTCACTTTTGCAACTTGCATTAAACAATGATTTCCCTCAAATCTTGTACCAAATTCGTGGGATATGATGCTAAACACTTCCATTATAAATTTGGAAATAATAAATGAGGCTTAACCCTTGATTAGAGTTTATTTGGGAAGCCTTGGAATCAAGATGTCCATGCTGAGTTGGTTTTGCAATAGTGAGTTTTTGCCGACTTGTGAGCTTTGGTTCTACCTAACCATGAGGAGACTTGGAACCCACTTGTACTTTTTAGAAAGCACTCATTATGTAGTACAACATTGATGTTTGATTTAGGAACTCATTCCACTTGAAACTAGGTCCAAACCCCTTGTGAAAATGGTGAATTCTTGACTTACAAGTCAAGAAACCTAAAAATTTCTAAGTGTTTGAAATACTTCACAACTTGATGGATTCATAACTCCAAATCCATTAATTTTTTGCTCATGGGTCAGTAGGACACTTTTGTTAGGATCCTTAAGACCTTTCCAACAAGCTTTGAACCACTCCAATTGGATGTGTGGTTAGGAAGTTATGACCATTTGAAGTTTGACCAAAATTAGGGTTTTTTCACTTACCCTTGTTTCTTGATTTGCAAGTTATCTATACATTCTTGATTTAATCTCCACCAAACTTCATAATTAGATGTGAAATGATGTTGGAAACAAGTTTGACTTCAATTTGGGGTAAAAACCTGTTGGTTAATGAGTTGACTTTTCTGATAGACGAACCGAACAATTGGAAATCTCTGAATCGACTGTTGATGTTCTGGGTTCCATGAGGCCTTGAAATTTCTTGGGTATATTCATTGGGTCATATGAGCCTTATGGACCACAATTCCCTCATTGGAAAACCTTATAGACCAAAAGTCAAACTACATTTGACTCTTTTCAAGAAATCCTAATTAGGGTTTTTGCACTACACTGCTTCCATTCTCTTGGTGACAACCTCAAATTGGACTTATTTTTGATCACATGTGATATCCTTGATGATATAGAGACCTGTTATATGGAGGATTCATCCAAAACCTTGATTGATTAATCCCTAGAAACCTTGATTTTGACTATATGAAACTCTGATTCATCTGCATCTTGACAAAGATAAACTTGAAATAGGTTAAGGTTAGATAATCAATATTGATGCTCCTAGAATGATAATGGAATCTAGGGGTCAAAATTTGGACGGTGTCAGCGACTCTAGAGATAAGTCTCCCTGATTTCTTTCTCTTTTCCTTCGATTCTCTTTATTTGTATGGTGAATTTGTTGTACGTTTTATGTGTATGCAAACAATTCTGTTATTGTCCTCCTCTTGAATAATGATAAAAATTTTCTCTGCTCTTACTTTTCCTTCGTGTTGGCTTCCTGCGTGTCAGTATCTGTTTCTGAATTTTTGGAATGCGTTTGATTTTGTATGAATTTAGAGATGTTGTGATTGTCTATCCGCTGTAAGTCAATGTTGTATTGCTATTTATAAGCTCTTGGATTAAAATAGATATCACAAATACTTTGAATGTAATTTCCATTTTTATCAAACATGTTGGAACACCTTTGGTTTATTTTCATTTTCTATTTGACATGTTGAAGAACTCTTTTATGGCCTGTGATATTGTCTGCTTTTAAAGATGGTAATTCTGCATAGTCAATTTTTAAAGAGAAAAAGATTTATCGTTTCTCTTTAACTTATTCCTTGACTTTCATATCTATATTCTTTTACTGCAGATGCAGGTTCAGGTATTTGTGATGGCGCCAATCCTTTCCAATTTCAACTTGTGACTAGTAATAACATCTTGAATTGTTGCACAATAATTGAAGCTTAGTGAACCATGCTTTTGCTTGTTTTGTGGCGTTAGGAGTAACTTGGAGTGGCCAAATTTATACCACGTGTAAATTTATGACTAATCATCTGATAGATTGATGTAAGTTGCTTCTTGAACTTTGTAACATAATGACTTGTATTGCTTATTTTTGAAATTTTATCATGTAACTTTGGTATTGGTCTTGTATTCCATGAGTGAATATTAGAGCAACTTGTATCCTTTGTTTATAATGAGTTTTGAATTCTTGTGGCTTTGTCATGGAAATCTTCAATAAACAATGAGTAACTCTTGCATTTTATAAAAGCTTCAATCCTTGTACATTTGAATGTTGCAACTTAACTTTTGCCATGAAAAGGACTTAAGCTTAGCATGTGAAGTCCAACTTGAATTTTAAAAAAAAAAATTGGGAAAAATTGTGGGAACTTTGAATAAATATTTTGTAGGATTTCAATCTTTGGATATTCTTAAGCTCAAACTTTGGATTTTCTTGAATGATGATTCATGATTTCGGATGGATTAGATCATGTAATTCCTCAAATTGCCATGAATTTGGCTTATGGATAATTTTTGTACGTTCTTGAGTTTTGTACTCCTTATGATCTTTTTCAATTCTTCTATTTGCTATACTTTTGAATAAAAATTTGATGAAGCTCAATTGTAACAAGAAGATTACCTTTGAATTTACCATGAACTTTGTTCTTTGAATTTTTGAAATTCAATATTGTAATTTATGAATCCTTTTGAATTTGGACCATAAAAAAAACTAATGAATTTTTGTGTACTCGAATTTGAGTCGAAGTCAAAGCATGGTGAAACCTCGTGAACTTTTTATAAAGCGTGAATCTTTGTATTTCAAGCCCTAGAATTCAATCTTGTAGGAAACACAATTGATGGCATATTAACTTGGAGTAGGAAACAGAACTGACAGCAAGACATGTAGCAGAAAAATGACATTCACACAGGTCATACATATACAAATCTGTCATGCTTCTAAAAAACAACCAACTTAAGAAAGTGTCTCAACTCAAACAACATGGTTCATCTTGACAACTTTAGCAAAAAAAGTGCTCATGACTAGCAAATAACAAATTGGTCTAATATGTAAACTCATACATAACAGCTGCACTTGGTTTTAAAGTAAAACATACCAAACATCTCAAACTCACATCAAGCCTTGAAACAGAAAAGGTTACAAGCAAGAATCTAGGCATACTCCTAACAAGGACTTCATATTGATAGCAAGTGATGTGAAATGCACAAGGTAATGTCAAAGCATGTTGGATATTACATTTCCATGTTAATAAGCATAAGCCAAAACCTCAAACAGAAAGTTCAAACAAATATACACTTAGCATGGCAAACATTAAACTCCAAGTATGTATCATGGCAGCAAGTATGAATTTGCAGAAAGGCAAGGCTAGCACAAACAAGTCATTCCTGATATTTCTAATGCACATCAGTTGAAAAATCAACAAATCATCATGGCAGTTAGATTTAATGACAGAAATATGCATGATACAAAGATGCAAATACTCATAATGATCCAAAGAGGTTTGTCTAGCAAGTTCAAAACAGAATGACATACATTGCTCATGGTATATGAAACTTCTTTCAAAGGTAAAACAACAAGGCAACAGGTTGGAGAAGGCATACACATACATCTGTCATGGAAAACTGTCCTATACTAGACTCAAGCAGCAACAGATCAAATATCAAGAATCATGTTGGGCACAAACACAATTAACATCAAAATGTCCATGAAAACAAACTTGACACTCCAACCAAACATGCATAACAGTTGTGAGCCAAGAAACTCTTAAAGTTCAAACATGACTCAGGTGCACCAATACATCATGAAAAAGTTAACAAACAACTTAGACATGATAGGATCAAAACAAGCTCAAAACTGGCAGATTTGCTCATAGATTACAATTTGCATTCAAACACAAATGCACACTAGGCACATTAATCATGTTCATGACAGAATGAAAGGATAGTGACCACTAACCTTTTGTATACCCCCCACAAGCTTACTGCAATAAAGGAAACCTTAAGAAAAACTTCAGCTGCTGTCCAACTTGTTTTGATGAAAATAACTTCCTTGCACTTGAAGGTAATATGAAGAACTTGAGACAGACCTCAAAATAAATGAGGATGAGATTCCTTTATGTTATGGACAGCTGAGGTATTATATATCAAAGGTGCGTGGATGGTTAGAATGAGGAAAACAACTCTGGTCAGTGGTTTGGCAGATTTTGAGCATATGGTCAAACTTGCTTGGTTTGAGAGTTGACTTTTGGGAGAATGGTGTTTTTGAGTGGTTTAAGAGTATGAACACCTTCTACACTACACTTATGGATTGTGCAGATGGTTTTTGGTGGTTTGGAATGTACGGAAATGAGTTTGGAAAGCCAACTGCCCAAGGCAGATTTTTTAAGAAACTTGGAATTTTGAAAATGAGGTAAGTGAGAAAGGAAGGAGAGCTGTGGTTTTCTCTTGGTTCTAAGAGTGCTCTGGTGTGGAAATGACATAGAGGGAGCCTCTATTTATAGGGAAATGAAGGATGAGGCCAGATTTGTAATCTTGGCATTTTTGGAGGGATTTTAAAAAGGAAACCCTTGGCTTGAGGTTTGGTACAGCTGCATACATCACTCTCTTGGCTCAATGTGAGGAGAAAATCAAGTGGAATGAGATACATGAGATGACTGAGTAGGGCATAGAGTGCAGATGTCAAAAAGTTTCTCTTTCCTCTTTTGAATTCTTTGATTATTTTAATGCCACGTGCTTGCAACTTGCTATTCCTTCAAATCCTTCACTTCTTCTGCATTTTCCTTCACCATACTCTCTAAATATCAGATACCAACATGATCCAAGGGCTGAGAATAGCTCGAGTGGTCAAAGGATGAGTTTGTGAAAAATTGTCAATGTGGGACTCAAGTGTTAAAAGCTCATCTTGTTAAATTCATAACTCTCAGCTCATAAGGGCTATGGAGAAGTTCTACCATATTTTAGAAAGCCATCATGTAGCTCTACAACTTTCATGCTTTCATGAGTTTCAGATTCACAAAGGAACTTAGCCAAAAAACCTCTCAAAGTTGCTGAAAAACAAGCCTAAAAGATAAAATTTTCCAAGTTATTTTTCCTTCTTGTAGTGAATTTGATCATAACTCCAAATCTATGCATTTGTTGATCATGGACCAGTTTGGGACTTTTGTAGGACTTTTCAAGACTTTCCAATGAGCTTTGAACCAACTCAATTGGATGTGTGGTTGAGGAGGTATGGCATTGCCCCTTTCAAAACCCTAATTCCCGACTTTTGTGATTACTCCTCAACCATTGATCCAATGGTCATGTAATTTTATGGGTAGGTGCAATATGTCATTAGGAACATTTTTGATTCACATCTTGAGGTCATATTCCTTATGAGTGAAGAGTTGACTTTTCAGTCAACCAAACGATCGATCGGTGACTACCGAGTCGACAGTTGATGCTCCGGGTCTTTTGAAGCCTTGAAACTCTTTTAATAGACTTTACCAAGCCATATGAACACCATGGACCATGATCCCACCATTGTAACACCTTTTAGATCAAAAGTCAAACCACAATTGACTTTTCCTGCTTGAAAACCCTAATCGGGTATCCTGAACTTCACTGTTTTTGATTCTTGGGTGACAACCTCAAATTGGATTCATACTTGATCCAATGGAATATAATTGATGATATGGAGAATCAATTCAAGGGGAACCAATCGAAAACATTGACTGATTAACTCTCGAAACTTCGATTTCGGCTGTACAAAACCCTGATTCTCCTGTAACTTGACAAAGACAACTTGGAACAGGTTAAGGTTAGATAATCAAATGAGTATGATACTAAAATCATGATGAAGATCTAAGGGGTCAAAATTTTGGGTATGACACATACCAACACAATGGCGTCCTACACCGTCTACCATACAATGCTTCAAATGGTGCCATACCAATACTCGAATGAAAACTGTTGTTGTAAGTAAATTCAATCAAAGGTAAGTAGCTATCCTAAGCTCCTCCCTTCTCCAACACATAAGCTCTCAAAATATCCTCAAGTGACTAAATCGTTCTCTCAGTCTGACCATCGGTCTGCGGATGATAAGCTGAACTCAAACGCAACATCGTACCCAAAGCACTTTGCAAACTCTCCCAAAATCTCGAAGTAAACCTCGGATCTCTATCTGACACAATGCTAGACGAAATACCATGCAAACTGACAATCCTTTCGATGTACAGCTTTGCCAATCTCTCTAACTGGTAATCCATTTGCATAGGAATAAAGTGAGCAGATTTGGTCAATCTATCCACAATAACCCAAATAGCTTCAAAATTACTTAGCGTCCTCGGTAAACCAGATACAAAATCCATAGAAATGCTATCCCATTTCCACTCAGGAATAAACAACGGTTTCATCAAGCCCAATAGTTTCTGATACTCAATCTTTGACTTCTGACAAGTCAAACAAGAATACATAAACTCGGCAATATCCTTCTTCATACGAGGCCACCAAAATACTTTCCTCAAATCTTGATACATCTTAGTAGCACCCGGAGGAATACTCAGTCCACTACGATGCCCTTCTTCAAGAATACTCCTCTTCAGCTCAATAACATCAAGAACACGAACTCTATCACGACACCTCATGATACCATTTTCATTAATCCAAAATTCACCACCTTGACCTTGATTGATCAAAGTCAACCGATCAACTAAACCCAAATCAGATTTCTGTCCTTCTCGAATCTCGTCCAGAATACCACTAGTAAGCTTTAACATACCAAGCTTAACTCCGTAGGAAGTCTTCTCACACACCAAACTCAAATCACGAAATTGCTCAATCAATTCCAACTCTTTTACCATCATCATCGACATATGCAACGATTTCCTACTCAATGCATCAGCTACCACATTCGCTTTACCCGGATGGTAATTCAAACCAAAATCATAATCTTTCTGATCGAAGAGATACTTCAAACTCTTATGATCACTAAATACCTCAAATCTCGAACCAAACAAATAATGCCTCCAAAGCTTCAGCACAAATACAACGGCGGCCAACTCTAGATCATGTGTCGGATAATTCTTCTCATGCACTTTGAGTTGCCTCAAAGCATAAGCTACAACTTGTTTGTCCTGCATCAACACACCTCCTAAACCCATCAAAGAAGCATCGCAATACACAACAAACGGTTCTGCCGGATTTGGCAAAGTCAAAACAGGGGCTGTCGTCAATCTCCACTTAAGCTCTTGAAAACTTCCTTCACACTTTGCATCCCAAACAAAATCTTGACCTTTCCTAGTCAACTGCGTCAACGGTAAAGATAACTTGGCAAATCCTTCAATGAATTTCTGATAATATCCCGCCAAACCAAGAAAACTTATAATCTCAAAAACTGATTTCGGAGTCTCCCATTGCAATACCGCTTCAGCCTTCGACGGATCAACTGCAATACCTCTACTCGAAATCACATGACCAAGGAAACTCACTTCCCTCAACCAAAATTCACACTTAGAAAGTTTAGCGTATAACTGCTTCTCTTTCAACACAGATAACGCAATCCTCAAATGCTCGACATGTTCTTCTTCACTCTTAGAATAAATCAAAATATCATCGATGAACACCACCACAAACTTGTCCAAATAAGGATGGAAAATCCTATTCATGTACTCCATAAATACACCTGGTGCATTAGTCACACCAAATGGCATTACAAAATACTCATAATGTCCATACCTCATTCTAAAAGCAGTCTTCTGAATATCCTCAGCCTTCACACGAATCTGATGATACCCAGATCTCAAATCTATCTTACTAAACACACTTGCACCAACTAACTGATCCATCAAATCATCAATCCTTGGAAGTAGATACTTATTCTTGATAGTCACCTTGTTCAATTGTCTGTAGTCCACACAGAGTCTCATAGAACCTTCTTTCTTCTTAACCAACAACACTGGTGCACCCCACGGTGACACGCTCGGACGAATAAATCTCTTCTCAAGTAGATCCTCAAGTTGACTCTTCAACTCTTTCAATTCTGACACGGACATACAATATGGAGCCATCGACATCGGACTAGTTCCAGGAATTAATTTGATTGTAAACTCCACTTCTAGTTCCGACGGTAAATCTATTATCTCCTCAGGAAAAACTTCCCGAAAATCACGGACAATTGGTAAAGCATCAATTGTTCCACTTTCACCAATGTTCAAAGTTGCCATCAACATAAATACCTTCACACCATCTTGCATTGATTCCTTCACTTGCTTAGCAGTCATAAACAAATCTCCTTCATCGTCAGGTTCAGGAAAAATAACCGTTTTGTCAAAACAGTTAATATAGACACGATTGAATTCCAACCAATTCATCCCAAGAATAACATCAAGTTGATCTAAGTGAAGACACACTAAATCAACTCCAAAGTCTTTACCAAAAATACTCAACGGACAATTCAAACACACATATGGGGTAGTTATCGAACCCATAGCAGGAGTATCAATAACCATTCCACCACTCATAATAGACAACTCAAGATTTAATCTCTTAACACAATCCAAAGAAATAAAAGAATGTGTAGCTGCGGTATCAATTATAGCGATCAAAGGTATACCATTAATGAAGCACGTACCTCGGATCAAACGATCTTCACTAGCAGTCTCCGATCCTGATAGAGCAAACACTTTCCCATTCCCCTGAGTCTTCTTAGGCTTGTCACACTTGGTACTAATGTGTCCTTGCTCACCACAATTGTAGCAAGTCACATTCGTACTGCTTATGCACTCAAGAGCTTTGTGGCCTGGCTTGCCACACTTGAAACATTTCTGCTCCACACTTTTGCATTCAGAAGCACGGTGTCCTTCTTCACCACATCTAAAACACTTCACCGGAGTAGGAGTTCTTCCCCCACTCGGCTTCTTTCCATAACCATCTTTCTATTTCCCCTTATCAGCAGGAGTCACATACGGCTTCCCTCTAAATTGACCTTTTCCCTTCTTATCATTTAAACTCTTGTAGTGACTAGACCGAGCTCTACTGTCTTCATCATAAATTCCAATCTTGTTCACCAACTCAGAAAATCGCCTAATTTCCTGATAACCAACGGCTTGCTTAATTTCAGGTCTCAAACCATTCACAAACTTGAGACACTTGGATCTCTCAGCATTAGCAGTATTGTAATAAGGACAAAACTTAATCAATTCCTTAAATCTTGCCGCATACTCGGCCACAGTTAAGTTACCCTACTTCAGCTCTAGGAATTCAATTTCCTTCTTACCACACACATCTTCTGGAAAATACTTCTCCAGAAATGCCTCTCTAAAAACATCCCAAGTAACCATAATCTCATCCTCTTCAAACCTTTGGCGAGTATTACCCCACCAGTCCTCAGCTTCCTCTTCAAGCATATGAGTGCCAAACTGCACCCTCTGCGCATCCGAACAGTTCATGACTTGAAAGATCTTCTCAATTGCTTTCAGCCATACTTGTGCTTTGTCAGGTTCATGGGTTCCCTTGAAAATTGGCGGATTGTTCCTTTGAAACCTTCCCAAAGCACGAAACTCATCATCAGCATTGTTCCCAGCATTCACATTGGCTTGAGGATTCTGCCCAATCGCTTCAGCCAACATCGCCAAAGCCTCAACAATCGCTTCATCATTCCTGCCTGCAACCATTGTTCTTGATTCCCACAACAAATCCTCGTTAGAACAACCATATGGATAGTGCTACACACACATACAAAATGCATAAGGAAATTGACATATTAACAACTTGGTCAACTGACCGACCTGCTCTGATACCACTAATGTAACACCTCCTTCTACACCCCCAAATAATTAGATAAATCAATTAAACACATATTAAAATTTCATCAGAGTAAAATTAAAACATGGTATAAAAGGAGCATGTCACACAATACGTGAAAATAAAACATACAACACCTACTCAATAGAGATATGCAACAGTGGGGTAGCTTCAATAGAGGAACTTAGTCCTTACACCCCCATCTCAATATTTAGAATTAAAAGTGGAAAATCTAAAGATTGAATCATTTTAAACATGTAATCACATAATACATATTATCCAGTTTGATTCACCACATCATTCATGTTTACATAAACATTTGTCAACAGATACATATACAAAATGTATCCCAAAAGAATACTATACAATCCTAACTACCCGGTGCTACATATTCACAAAAGACCTCCAGCAAACCTAATCTGCAATGCCTCATAGAGCATTATAAAACAGCAGAAAGGTGAGAAATATTATCATAATAATAAATGCATATATATATATATATATATATATATATATATATATATATATATATATATATATATATATATATATATATATATATATATATATATATATATATATATATATATATATATATATATATATATATATATATATATATATATATATATATATATATATATATATATATATATATATATATATATATATATATATATATATATATATATAAGCATAGAATACACATATTCCACATTTCTCACCACAATTCATTATCATCATCATATACATCACAATATATGTATAAACAAATATAGATAGTCACCAAACATGTTTCATCATGCACACATCCATAATCCTCAATTCAACAATTCATACACAAGCATACTTTCATATAACAAAGATATCTATGCCATCTGACTCAATGCAACTCAATGCCATGTGGTACTAACACTTGTTATCATTTTTCAGTTTTTACATTTAAACCGGGTCCGCTCCCTAGACCGATAACAACAAAAGTCCATTCCCTAAGCTTTCAAACCCCGCTCTAGGTTTGGTACAAGTCACTAGCCTCCATGAGACTAGCAAACATTGCCTCTTGACACAAATGATGTGTATGCAATCAACAATCATATGCACTTAAGACCATTCTCGCATCTTAATCCCATGCATACTTAATAATTCATCACACAAGAATTATAACATGATTGCACACTCACACATCATATCAAAGTGTTCATACTTTCAACATCATCATTATTATCAAGTAATGCACACATATTCATAATATGTTCTCATACATTATTCACAATATTGCATACAATCAATATGCATTCACAGCAATTATGCCAAACGGCAATCGAACGCTCTAATTATTTAAGCCTCACCTACTTAAAATAATTAATCTCGATTAATCAGTAAAATCATCTAAAATAATATTTCTTTTCACCAAGTTATAAAACACATTATTAGCTTCAGTTTGATATAAAGAACGACAAAATCCGATAAACGGTGAGGAAGTTATGGATTTTCAAAGTTTTGAAAAATAACATTTTTATCACACTTTCGGTGTTAACCGGTTAACCCTTTCTGTTAACCGGTCAACACACCCAGATTTTAAAAATCATGGCACATTAACACTCTGTTAATCGGCTAACAGAAAGCGTTAACCGGTTAACGGCTCCAAAACTCAGTTTTCCAGGCCATTTTTAATACCGTTAACTGGTTAACCCAAAGTGTTAACCGGTTAACACCTGAAAAATTTGGAAAAACAAGTTACGACTTTGTGCCCAAAACCAAAAAAAAACCGACCGATTTAATTATTTTCTCCTGATTAAATACCTACTCATCATTACCAATCATATAGTAATAATTCAGGATCATAAAACGCAAATTCTACGACTTCCGATTTTCATCCAAAATCTTAACCTCCAATTGTCCAAAAATGTCAAAACTCACAAATTCAACCAAATTCAATCAAACGAAATCCAATAATCATGGCTAAACATTACCCAACTAAACTACGCAATTTATTTCGAGTTTCATCCGCGAAAACATCGGTTTCTATCGATTACACTCATTTCTGCCATAAAATGGAAAATGAGCAAAAACTCTCCAGCAATCCAAACAACTTCAACAAACACATACATAATCATACACATTGATAGAATAATAAGATTTCGCACCCTTACCTTGATTAAATCGAAGCTAGAAGTTGTTCTTGAGATTTCCAAGCTTTTCCTTCTTTTCCTTCTCTTTTCTCCTCTTCTTCTTTCTTTCTCCTCTCTTTCTCTTATGTTTCTATTCTTTCCTTTTTCTTCCACTTTTCCTTATATGCCTTTCTATTTTATTTCCGTCCATCATATTTCTCCTCTCAAATATCTACCAATAATTCCAATAATTAAAATCATCCAAATAAATCAATTAATTAATATGAATAATTAATTATTGAAAATTGGGCTGTTACAACACACAATGCCTTCATGATCTTTAAACTTTTCTGCAGCAACAACCCTGATTTCACAAATGAAAGGAACAAATAAAGTCTTATAAAACGGTTAGTTATGCATGTATGTTTACCTAGGATGATGTGCAAAAGATCAAATGATCTAAGGGTAAAATTTGGGGTATAACACTATAGTTTTGTGATTGTCGATGCTTACTCTAGGTTTTACTGGACTATCTTCTTAGCAAGAAAGAGCGATATTTTTCGACTTTTGAAAAATTTGCTAAACTCTCTCAAAACAAGGTGAACACAAACATTATAACAATTCGAAGTGATCACGGAGGTGAATTTAAAAATCATCTCTTTGAAGAATATTGTGACAGACGTGTAATTGATCATAAATTTTCCGCGGCGCGTACCCCTCAACAAAACGGGGTTGTGGAACGTAAATATCAAATTTTGGAAGAATTAGAAAAAACTATAATCAATGAAAGTTATAACACCCTAAATTTAATCGGAATATTTTAATTTATTTATTTAATTGAGAATATTCATATTTTGGTGTTTTGGGTGTTTTCGATGGTTTTGGGAATTATTGAGGAATTATGCATATTTGGAGTATTTATTTTGGAATAATAGTATGTAATATGGATTTATTAATATTATTATGAATTAAAATAAATATAAGAGGAATAAGGGTAAATTGGGCATTAAGAGGAGTTAGTGAAGATATTTTGGGAAAAGCCCAAATTGTGAGGCCCAAGACTAGGTTTGACAAAATAGAATTCTAAAGGGAATTTGGATTCATTTGTTAACCGTGAAAAGTTTTGGTGGCCAGAGCTCCGAGGAAAGATTGGAGGCAGAAGATTTCCGGAGATAATCGTGAAAGCTTTGAATCGGCTAAGGTATGTGGAGTATAGCTTTTCATGATTTTCCATGTATGCCTTTTGGTGTGTTTATGGTTGATTTAAGATTTAAGGGATTTTAGGTTGATTGTGGGAAAATAGGGAAATTGATGGTGAGACCCTGAGGATTTGGTTAACGGTAAGTATCGTTGAATATTTGACATGAGGATTAGGAAACCTACGGTCTTTATGGCCAAAACCTTGAATTGTTATATGTCTGACCATAAGGGATAGGAATATCTGATATGAGAAATTATGATGCCTTTGGGGAAATTGTTGGGAAATTGGGATTTAAGACATCAATAGGTTACGGGATTGGCCTAATGAACCATAGGTTTTGTGCCTTTATCGCCGTAGGACCTTAGGGATGATTTAGGGATGATTTAGGGGCATCAGGTAAGTGAATCGTAGAGCTTTTTGGGTGGAATCGTGTTCTGGTACGTAGCAGAGTTTGCTATCATCGCACAGTTCGTCTAGCGACCCATGTGTTTCCAGACTCTCCTAGCGAAGAGTCCTTCGCCGAGCGAAGAAACTCACCCCAGACTCGCCTAACGAACATGTCAGCGAACGTAGCAGAGTTTCACAAATGTTGATCGTATACAACGATGCCGTGATGTTTGATTCTGTGATTCCTGTGATGAGTTAACATGAGTATGACTGTGAGGTTTATGTGATTAATGGGTGATAGTATGAGAATTACCGCGAGTATAATTTGGTGAATTAATATGAGATAATATTATGAATTAATATGTGATAATATGATGGGTTAATATGAGTAAGACTATGAGCCCTATGTGATTTGTACGTGAATTATATGATGACGTGATGTATGATGATTATTATGATGAATTATATGATGACATGACGTATGATGATTATTATGATGAATTATATGATGACATGACGTATGATGATTATTATGATGAATTATATGATGACATGACGTATGATGATTATTATGATGAATTATACGATGACATGATGTGTGAGATTGGGTATTCTGATGAGCTATGATGACTTGATGTATGATGATGATTATGATGATGAGCAATGACGTTTGATGATGATGAATATGATGAACAATGATGCACCTATGATGTTATTATGAGGAGGATTTGTGACGTGTGCATCATGCATTCATGTGCATCCGGACTTCGGTTCAGGACCTCGATTACTTTGGCTTTAATCCTACTGTGTGGATGTGAAGTATTATGATGTGCTCTGGTTCTCTAGTAGAATCGATCCTATTGATGAGGATCTATAGAGGGTTGATGGCCCAGTGTCCATCGCGCTGTGATGATTGGTACCACATGCATTGAGTCTTGTCACATTGCATTTATGAGTCTTTTTGTATGAATTATGACGTTGTGGCCTTCGAGGCATATTTGAGGAATATGAATGTGTTGAATATAATCATGATTCCGTTTGTGCATTAATTTTTATACATTGATTATTATGAATTATTGTACTCACCCTGCCTGTTTGAATGTTACCTCCACATGGGTAACATGCAGATGACCAGGTTTAGCTGTGGATGTCGTCGAGAAGTTATTTTTAATGTTTAAAGTCGTTAGCCTTTATGGTTAACTTAGATGGTCTTTCTCTGATATGTAACATCGGGTTGGATTCTTTGAGTTAAACTTTATACCGTTGAGTTATTTTGCTAACTTTCCCTTTTGAGGAAAAGCCTTGATTTCTGCTTTCAGTTCCGCTGTTTTATGTTGTTTGATGTATTTTGGGGAAAACCCGTAGTTACGGAGTATTTGACCGATTCTGATGACATTGAGAAATGTACGCCCTTTTGGTGGCTTTTTATTGAGATGTATTTATTTAATCTGAAATCCGTGTTATTTTGCGTTAATAATCGTGGGGTAGAAAAAGGTGTTACATTAGTGGTATCAGAGTAGGTCGGTCCGTCCGGCCAAGTTGTCTAATGTTCTTTGTTCCCTTGTATGCGACATGTGTGTAAAAACACTGTCGGTACATGTTTGTGTTCTAACCTTTTCCTGCAGTTGTGGGAATGAAACAAGTGGGGGAGAAGTTGTACTTCTCCAGGATGCTGCAAGTGTAGAGTGGTGACTCAGTGTGTAGTTGGACGCTCTTATAGTTTGGTAAAGATGGTTTATGCCCTATAATGATTTTTGACTGTCTATTGACAACTTGAGGAACTGATCACCCTTAATCTCTTGTTGATAGTGGACGGAGTCATGTTAGATGGGATAGACGTGTCTTGCAAGCTTAGATGGCGTGAACAATGAATTGCTTTGAGTTAAGCTAAGTACTTACTGATTGTTTTGATGAGTCGGTGCAAGATGGTGCTGAGATGTTTATTTTGATGGAGACTTCGAGTATTAATGAAAGTGGGGAAGTTGGTAGTTTTCCAACTAATTGTTATTGTCCGGAGGTTTTTCCTGATGAGATAAGTGATTTACTGCCGGAACATGAAGTGGAGTTGCGATCGACTTAGTTCCTGACACTAGTCCTATATTGATGGCTCCATATAGTGTGTATGCATGGGGATTGAAAGAGTTAAAGAGGCAACTCGGAGATTTTCTTGAGAAGAGATTCGTTCATGCGAGTGTGTCACCGTGGGGTGCATCAGTTTTGTTGATTAAGAAGGAAGAAGGTCCTGTGAGGCTGTGGATGGATTATAGATAAGCGAACAAGGTGACTATCAAGAATACGTGCGCACTTCCAAGGACTGAGGATTGATGGGTTAGTTGGTAGTTGCAAGTATGTTCAGTAAGACGAATTCGAGATCTGGGTATCATCAAATTCGTGTGAAGGCTGAAGATAGTCAGGAGACTGCTTGTAAGACAAGGTAAGGACGTGATGTGTATTTCGTAGTACCATTTGGGGTGACCAAGGCACCATGTGGGTTTGTGGAGTATATGAATGAGATTTTTTTCCGTACTCATTTGAGCGAGTTGATGGTTATGTTAATTGACAATATTTTGGGTTATTCGAAGAGTAAAGAGGATCATGCTAAGCGTATAGAAATTTTGTTATCAGTGTGGAAAGGGAAGCCGTTGTATGCAAAATTGTCAAAGTGTGAGTTTGGTTGGAGGAAGTAAGTTCCTAGGTCATGTGATCTCGAGTAGAGTTTGTGGTAGATATGACGAAGGTTGGAGTTGTGTAGCAATGGGAAGCTCCAAAAACCTGTATTTGAAAATTGAAGTTTTCTTGGGTAGGCAGATTGTTATTGGAATTCATTGAAGGATTTTTCCAAGTTATCTTTGCCTTTGACGCAGTGAACTAATAGGTTCAAGCTTTTGTTTTGGATGCAAAGTGTGAAGAAATTTTTAAGAGCTTTTGGGGAGGCTTTCAGCAGCTCACGTTTTGATTTTGCCGAATCCGGCATAACTATTTACTGTATATTATGATGCTTTGTTGAGGGGATTGGAAGGTACGTTAGTAAAAAAATTAGCGAGTTTTAACGTATACTTTAAGGCAACTTAAAGTGCATAATATGGATTATCTGAAGCATGATTTAGAGTTGGTTGTTGTTGTGTTTGTGTCGAAGCTTTGGAGGCTTCATTGTGTGGTTCAAGATTTGAGATGTTTAGTGATCTTAAGAGCTTAAAGTATTTGGTTGATTAGACAGAGTTAAATATGAGGCAGAGGAAATAATTGGGACTTCTGAAGGATTATGGTTTTGGGTTGAATTACCATTCGAGTAAAGCAGACGTGGTGGTTGATGCATTGGTTTGGAACTCTTTGCTTATACCGATGATGATGGTAAAAGAGTTAGAACTGATTGAGCAATTTCGGGATATGAGTTTGGTTTGTGAAAAGACTTCTTATGGAGTTAAGCTTTGTATGTTGAGGCTTACTATTAGTATTCTTGATGAGATTCGAGGAGGTCGTAATTCTGATTCGAGTTGGTAGATCGGTTGAATTTGATGAATCAAAGTTGAAGAGCTGATTTTCAGATTAAGGGAAATGGTATCATGAGATGTTATGATAGAGTTTGTGTTCCTGACATTGTGAGTTGGATAAGACTATTCTTGAAGATGGACCCCTAAGTGGATATAGTATCCATACCGGTGCTATGAAGAGGTACCGGGATTTGATGGAATGATTTTGATGGTTAGGGATGAAGAAAGAAGTGGTTGAGTTGATATACGATGGTTAGACTTGTCAACAGTCGAAGATTGTACATCAGAGATCGTTGGGTCTGATGCAACCGTTGAATATTCCAGAGTGGAAATGGGATGGTATTTCTATGGATTCTGGGTCGGGTTGCCAAAGACTGTGAGATGGATATGATTCGATTTGGGTAATTGTGGATGGATTGACTCGATCAGCTCACTTCTTAAGTATGAGGATTAGTCGTTCTTTGCTGAAGCTAGCTGAGATGTATATTGGTGAAGTTGTGAAGTCGTATGAGATATCGTCAAGTATTGTATCTGATAGAGATCAGAGATCTTCATCGAGATTTTGGGGAGAGGTTGTAGACGCTTTGGGTACCATGTTGACTTTGAGTTCTGCTTATCATCCTCAGACGGATGGACAGACAGAGAGAACTATCAAGTTTTTAGAGGATTTGCTGAAAGCTTGTGTGTTGGATCAAGGTGGATCGTGGGATAGTTATTTGTCATTGGTTGAGTTTACCTACAATAATAGTTACCATTCTAGTATCAGAATGGCACCGTATGAGGCTTTGTATGGTAGGAGGTATATGACTCCTTTGTGTTGGTATGAGTCAGGCGAGAGTGTGGTACTCGGACCTGAGATGGTGCAAGAGATGACTGAAACAATCAAGAGGATCCAAGAAAAGATGGGTTTTAAGAGTTACGCTGGTAACTGGTGTTGGTCGAGCTTTGAAGTCTTGGAAGCTCACACCGTATTTTGTTGGTCTGTATTAAAGTAGCGCAGCGGAAGCGTGGGAGAAGTACCATGCTAGACTGTTTTATCGTTGTCGCTTGTGAAATTGCATGATGTGTTCATGTGTCTAAGTTGAGGAAGTACATTAATTCAGAGGGACGATGTACAACTGAGAGATAATTTGACTGTTGAGGCATTGCTAGTTCGGATTGGTGGACGAGAAGCAAGTTTGAGGTAAAGAGATTGCCTTAGTAAAGATAGTTTTGGGAGGACCAACTAGAGGAAGTTGGATTTGGAAGGGTGGAGATCAGTTGAGGGAGTCGTGTCCGACTCTGTTTTCTTGAGTTAATTTTCGAGGGAGAAAATTATTTAAGTGGGGGAGAGTTGTAATACCCCAAATTTAATCGGAATATTTTAATTAATTTATTTAATTGAGAATATTCGTATTTTGGTGTTTTCGGTGGTTTTGGGAATTATTGAGGAATTATGGATATTTGGAGTATTTATTTTGGAATAATAGTATGTAATATGGATTTATTAATATCATTATGAATTAAAACAAATATAAGAGGAATAAGGGTAAATTGGGCATTAAGAGGAGTTAGTGAGGATATTTTGGGAAAAGCCTAAATTGTGAGGCCCAAGACTAGGTTTGACAAAATAGAATTTGAAGGGAATTTGGATTCATTTGTTAACCGTGAAAAGTTTTGGTGGCCAAAGCTCTGAGGAAAGATTGGAGGCAGAAGATTCCCGGAGATAATCGTGAAAGCTTTGAATCAGCTAAGGTATGAGGAGTATAGCTTTTCATGATTTTCCATGTATGCCTTTCGGTGTATTTATGGTTGATTTAAGATTTAAGGGATTTTGGGTTGATTGTGGAAAATAGGGAAATTGATGGTGAGACCCTGAGGGTTTGGTTAATGGTAAGTATCACAGAATATTTGACATGAGGATTAGGAAACCTTAGGACTTTGTGGCTAAAACCTTGGATTGTTACATGTCTGACCATAAGGGATATGAATATATGATATGAGAAATTATAATGCCTTCGGGGCAATTGTAGGGAAATTGTGATTTAAGACATGAATAGGTTATAGGATTGGCCTAATGAAGCGTAGGTTTTGTGCCTTTATCGCCATGGGACCTTAGGGATGATTTAGGGGTGTTTTTGGAGACATTGGGTAAGTGAATCGTAGAGCTTTTTGGGTGGAATCGTGTTCTGGTGCGTAGCAGAATTTGCTGTCATCGCACAGTTCGTATAGCGAACCATGTGTTTCCAGAATCGCCTAGTGAAGAGTCCTTCACCGAGTGAAAAAACTCGCTCCAGACTTGCCTAGCAAACATGCCAACGAACGTAGCAGAGTTTCGTGAATGTTGATCGTATACAGCGACGCCGTGATGTTTGATTCTGTGATTCCTGTGATGAGTTAACATGATTATGACTGTGAGGTTTATGTTATTAATGGGTGATAGTATGAGAATTATCGCGAGTATAATTTGGTGAATTAATATGAGATAATATGGGATAATATTATGAATTAATATGTGATAATATGATGGGTTATGTAATACCCCAAATTTTACCCTAAGATTAATCGATTCATGTCGCATGACATCTCATTTTTGGCATCAATTAATTACTAACAGGTTACGTAGTTTGTTTGTTTTGCAGGAATCACGTCTGGTACACTTTAACTGTGGAGGGGAGAAATGGTCATTTATCCGTCATTTGCTGTCGGTTTAGGAAGCAGAATCATTGTCAAGAATTCATTGAGTAATTGGGATCTCCGTTTCCGAGTTCTTTATTTTATTTAAGGATGAACAGAGATTCACGGTAATTTTGGCATTAGGGTTTTTTTAAGGAGGAAGAGACTGAACTTTGACCAGCCATAACTTTCACATGATTCATCAAAAAGTTTCCATCCAAAGCTCATGTTGAAGGAAGTTTCATTCTCTAAAACTTTGTCTCTGTAAGGCCAAGCCCAAATTTGCTTCATTTGAGAGATATGAGTCAAGACATTATAGGTCCTTTTGAAACGTCAACAAAAACACCTTTTGGGTCAAAGCTTGGTACATGAACATGGAAACTCCAATTGAGATAAAACTAAAAGGAGCTCTTAGAAGACATCTTGAGGTTTATAAAAAGACCAAGAACACCTTTATGGGGTTAAAATTGAGAGATTTATGGTTTGCTAAATTTGGGCATTTTTTTAGAAGATACATGAAACAAATGTGGTGCAACCTTGGATTTTTTTTCAAAATGGGCTTATCTTTTTATGTTTGAAACTTATTCCTAACATGGTCCATGACCTCTAAGCCCATCCATGCATTATTTCATTTATTTGTTTTATTTATTTTTGATTTTATTCATTTAAATTCAAATTAAATCAAAATAAATCAAATTAAAATGCTAATCAACACATGAAGGCTCATGGGTTTGATTTGTTCAAACAAAATCAATCAAAGTGAATCTTGGGGCCAAAGTGAGGATGATTGGAGCACGATTGATCATGATTGGAACCAAAATAGCAAGTTTTCAAATCTCCTCCAAATCAAATCTCAAGGATTTGATCAAGTTTTGTTGACCTAAATTGTTCCTCTATATATACACTATTGATTCCACACCCAAGGGGACGGATTTTGGCAGCCAAGGAACCCTAAAATTCATTGAAAAAACTGTGTGTACAAAGCATTGGCAAGCCAATTTCCAGCTTGTTTTAATCCATTCCAAGCATTCCAACACGTTCCTTGAAGGTTTCTGGATTGATTCCAATACTCAAACAAGCTTGAAACTCTCAGAATCACGAAATCACCATTAACGTTTGACACTTTTTTTCAATTTTTGATTATCATGATTCATGCATCATAAACGTTTTATGATTATATATTTGTGTTTGTATGGGTGTGTATGATGTTTCTGGGCTATTTATGTGGAGTTTAAGGACACGAAACGGGTGATTCCATGATTAGGGTTTCAAGCTTCAAATTAGGGATTTTCAAATTAGGAACAATTGGACAAAACCAAAGGTACAGACGTGTTCAGAAGCTTCATTTCAATTGATATATGGTCTTTGAATTAATTTATTTTGCGTATTTTGAGATTTTTGATTTCAGGTGCTATGGCAACGCAAAAAAAACCGTGGGCCAAGACATAAGGCAACGCAAAAAAACCGTGGGCGAAAGCCTGAATATTCAGAACGAGGAAGACGACTCCCCCTCTGCGTGCGCGTTTTAGTTTTCAAATTTCTTATTTTTTATATAATTTTTATTTTATATATTATTAATAGCTAATCCATGTAGCGCAGCTGATAAAGGAGGGAGTTGGTAACCCTTGGAACCTAGGTTCGATCCAGCTCGGGGCATGTTTTGTTCCTTTCATTTTTTTTCCAACATTTTTTTTTATTTTTATTTTTCACTTTTACTAACTCTTTTCTTCTTTTCAAATAGAAATTTTTTTTTAACATTAAGATAAATTTCCTATTAAGCTAATTTTTTATTTTAAATTTAAGAATTAAAACTGTTTTTTTTATAAAACTAAAATCCTTTTTTTTATTAAGACTAAAATTCTTTTTTTTTTAAATTAAAACTAAAACATTTTTTGTAAGATTAAAATTAAAACATTTTTTGATTAAAACTAAATTTTTTTTTAAAACTAATATTAATTTCTTTTTTTTAAAACTTAAGTTAAGATCCTTTTTTTAAAAACTTATTAAAAACAATAAAGAAAATTCCAAATTTGCATCTTTTTCTTCGCGGTCTCATTATCCGCTTTGTTTCTGTCTAACCCTACTAACATTCTCCGCTTTATTTTTTTCCAGATGATCACGCTTAGTTTCATTTATCATTAATATTTAATTATCTTTGTATCTGTTCACGGGTTGTAATTTATGCGAGACAATTGTCGCACTTTTCCTTTTCAGCACTTTACGCTTCATTATTGTATGCCTGTTTATTTCCTTTCCTCGCAATTTATTTTACCGTTATTTCTTTCACATTCCAAAGGATTAGGTCTAACAAGTTGACTGCCGAGTCAATAACCCTAACCTTTGACGCTTCAAACCCTGACACTTTTAGGCGTTCCACCATGGACATTTTTACCCTTTACCCTGATTTAATTAACAATTTCAACATAGAAATAGGAGTCTCCGCACTCCACGTAAGCGTATCCTTAAGATACATCTATGCCCCATTTGAAACCTTGACCACCGTCAAGACGTTTCTAGCCTCCCTTTCGAGGGGAACTACACTTACTCTGATTCCATTCCCGTCAGGATATGTAGGCACAAGATGCAACGTCTTGCCGAGTAAGCTTAGGACTAACCCTTAGGTCTTTTTCTTTAACTGCTAACCCCTTGTATATACCTTAAGCAAATAATAAAGAAAAATAACAAACATTGAACAAAAGATTCCTGTAGAGTACTACAGAAGTTTAGGATGCTAATACCTTCCCTGAGCTTAACCAACCCCTTACCTAAATCCCTCCCCGCATTGTGTTTACATGCAAAATTAGGTTTTTCCTCTTTTGACCTTTTCCTTCGGATAAATCAAAGAGTGGTTGTGAACTAAGTTGTGATTCAAATTAATTAATAATTTGATATCCTATTTCCACGCAACAGAAAATGGCGACTTCACTGGAGATTGTCCTAACTTTTGAGGGTTACCCCTAATTTGTTCATATTTAATATTTCGCTTTATTATTTAATTGTATATATATTGTACCTTGATTGGGGTTTGGTTCCATGTGTTGTGAGATAAGTCCTATACCCGGACTTGAGTGATATTATTATAGGATGGTGATATATTTGACGAGGCTTATAGTCGTGAAAACTTTTACCATTTTCGATTGGTGTCTATGATATTGAGGACCATAGTACCTTTACACCATCTTGGTCTTATTTAGGACGTAGTGCGGGAACTGTGTAGGAATAGTCCTACAATGGTTGCTACGCGATACTACACTCAAAAGAGGTTCTCTTGAGAATATTATCGGTCCCCGAGTCAGTCGGAAGGTTGATAATATCCGAAGGATGGACTGATGAGTTTGGGCACTTTTTTAGAACCTTGTTCTGCAGGTACAACTACCTTATAGTACATACCTTTTGGGAAGGGTAGACCTTAACTCCATTCATGGTTCTTCAAACCTAGGAATTTGTTTGCTTATGTGTATTTATGCTTTGCATCCATAAAACATCATTCCCAGTTTCAAGGAATTCAACAGTCCTTTGCAAAATTAAAAAGTCCTACATTTTAAAGTCTAAAAAAGACTTTTCCAACTTTCCTAAAAGTGTTTGCAATCGATCGTTGAAATTCTTGAAACCATTTCATGACATTAGCATCACATTTTTACATTGCATTTCCCCCCGGTTTCTCATTCTCGCTTCTCTCGTCTTCCAGTGTTCCTTTGAGTCGTCAAGCTGATTCCTCGACACAGATATCAGACTAGAGCTAACTATAGACGCAAGATGTCAGAACAAGAAGCATATAATGCAGAAATTCGAATGGAGATCGACGAGTTGAAATCAGGCATGACCAAGCTCACCGAGATGCTTTAAGTACTGATGGCCAGAGGAGAGCCACCCCAAAGGTTAAAAGAACGTTTGAAAAATGGTAAGGTATTCAAAGCTGCCGAATCTTCTAATGGTGCAAAGAAATCCTATGGGAATTTCCAGAAGAAGAAAGAGGAGCAAACCAATGCTGTTATGTCTGAATCAAGAAAGCCTCGCCGTGGAATTCACCCCATTGATAATCATGTTGTCGCTCCACAGCCGGCTCAGACTCCTCAACGTCCAGTTATTAGACCAGACCAGTCTCGAAAAAGGAACCAATTTGAGCCTATTCCTATGACTTACACGGAACTTTATCCTTACCTGGTTCAAAAAGGGTTGATCACTACAAGGGCTTTACCACCTGCTCCTAATCCTTCGCCAACTGTATTCAGGGCTGATTTCCAGTGCGCTTTTCATGAGGGTGCCCTAGGCCACGACTTGGAGCATTGTTTTGCACTGAAAGCTAAAGTACACGAGTTGGTCAGAGAAGGAATACTTGATTTTACAAATAATCTTCCAAATGTCCAAAATAATCCTTTGCCAGTGCATCAAAAGTGAAGCTTCAGTCCGACTTCGGCAAACTATCTTCTTAAACGCCAGTGTTTCAGATAGGACGGCTCAGCTTTATACTGATTCAGCCATTAGACCCTTTGTTTCTCTTTGTTTGTACTTTCCTTACTTTTATATTAGCTGTTTGCCTTCAAATTATGTTTGTACTTTCATACCAATGAAATGGGCATTGCAACTTTCGATTTCAATTCATTTTATCTATTATTTGCATCTTTATGCTTTATTTACTTCTTATCCAATTTTTTGATATGCAAAGATTGGAGGGAGGATGACGAAAATGTTATACCCATAACTGCTGTCAGTATGCTTTCAATCAAACTTTGTTGATGATGTAAGGTATTGTTTCAATCCCCAAACACTGGAGAAATAAGGAAGTTATTCCCTTGTCACCCCCTTTGAGCCTAGAAGTTGGAGTTACTTTCTTTATAATAAACCTGTAATCTTAACCTGGGGATGGGTAGTTCTCAGTTAACTTGATGACGTGTTCCTGTAATACACCTTTCATATAAAGGTTGCATTCACAAATTTTCCTTCGTACACAGCAAGTAAGTGTCGAAGATGTATTTCAAGCCAAGAAGCCGATGATGGTTCACCGTGATCATTAGGCCAAGCAGTCATTTTCTTTCAAAAATAAAAAGATAATAAAAAAATAAATAAAACAAGCCCTCTAAGTCATAACCTATGAAGGAGGCTTAGGAAAAACTGGGGCATCCCGCTGACTGTAATCTTCAAAAGAAACAGTTTAGGCAAAAGTTAGGGATAATAAAAAGAGGAGATCTTTAAATCCTTATCCTGAAAATCCTCAAAACAACCAAGTTTTCTAAGGAAGTAGTGACTGCCTTTTCAAAGGTCCCTTGACTTCTGAACCATCATTGCTACTATCAGGGCAATTCCTAATCTGTAGGAACCTGAATTCAATATGAGTTAACTGAGTGTAAGACTGAAGACTATCACATAGATTGGGTGGGTACAAATAATTTTGAGCCTTTATCCTTTGTTTCTTAAACCGTGAACCAGGCCACGTTACAACCCTCAAAATACCTAATTGAAGCAAGGTTATCTTGAAAGCATACTACAACAAGGTTGCGTAAGCTGACTCCAAAAGATTTTTATAAATCAATTATTTTGGCATTATATTTTTTTTACACTTTAAGTATTTTGAACCGCCGTGTTCTGATATAAAACTCTCATATTTTACATCTTTCAAAAATAATTTTGATTTCAAAAGTTGCATGAACTTTACATTACCATGTTTGTATGAATATGTTTGTTTGCAAACTGGCTTTCCTCTAAGGAATTTTCAAACAATGAGAAACTTGGTCGATGATCCTATCAGGGGCAAGTTCCTTTTACATCCTGTCTAAGAATCAGTTCAAGATTTGTTCAAGGCAAGGTCATTATCAGATTTGGTTTATCCATAAGTTTTTTCAAGACTCAAACTGGGGCGAGCCTTCCGAGGGTACAGTAAAACAATCATTTTCACGAATCAGACAAGCTGAAGCATTACCAGCTCATCTACAACAAACGGCTAATCTGGGGCAGTTTACTTGAAGGATCCCCAAGCAGCTATTCATCCTTCTTACAAGGATCATCAACCTGATTACAATTTAGCAAAGTGGGAGCAATCTTCGTGTTAAGGAATCAGTCTTCCACTCTTGTCATCTAACCAGAAGAGTCGAGCCTTGTCGTCGGCATCTGCATTTACATTGGGTCGTATCTCATAACATAATTCATATACAATATTCTTATACATACACATAGTTTCCCGGTGAAATTTAGATACCAAACTATTGATTAGTTTGAATCTTTAATTCATTTTGCAACCGAACTTTGATTTGTCCAAAGGAAGGGATAAAGATCAAAATTCCCACAATGCAATGCACATGCAAGCTAGAGAGTTATAGGTTCGGGGGTTAGTTAAACTTAGGGAAGTTGCTAGCATCCTAAGCTTCTGTAGTACTCTACAGGAACCTCTTGTTTTAGGTTTGTTTATTTGCTAAGGTTTATCTGCTTAATGGTTGAAAGACCTAGGGGTTTATATCTAAGTATACTCGATAAGATATCGCATCGTATGCCTACATATCCTTACGGGAGTGGAATCAGAGTATTTGTAGTTCCCCTAAAGGGTTTGAGGAGTTCTTTGACTATGGTCAAAGTTCCTACGGGTTTAGGGTAGTTGATTGATTGATTTTAGGAGAAAAGATGAGTTGTCATTTTAAGGGAGATTACTTTGATTTAACCGCCACAACTTTGTAGGAAAATAGTCTTTGCATCATCCTAAGAGAAGGGCTCAAGCACTCGGAATTTAATCGACAAGTATGCCACTATCTCTCTTAAGGCAAAGTCCCTACGAGTTGATTGATTGAATTGTTATGGGGTAGGAGTTTTATCTCGCTTAAGATGATTAACATCTTTCTCTAATGTTTGAATAATTTTATTGTTGTTTTGTTTTTTCTATGTTGTAAATGTAGATGCAAGGATCAAAGGGATTATGATGCAAATGTAGATGCATACGCGCAATTTTTTAAGTCACACGCAGATTCTTCCTTTGGACGGATACGATGCGGTAAGATAAATGTGGTAAATGTAAATTGCGAGATAAAATAAAAGCGGATAAATAAAGCATACACAGACGCATGAAAGCGCTAAGGTGCAAGTGGGTGAATCATGGATGTGAATGGATCGGAGCGAGGCGCAAGCGTGCACGATTAAATGCATTACGATTGTTGATTTAAACTGTAGGATTGATTATAAGGAAATTACATTAGATGAATTGATTTTAAGAGAAAATTGTTTTTAAGGGGAGAATTGATTTTATATAAAAAAGGTATATTAATTATATTGGTTTTAATAAGAGTTTTGGGTGTGAATTAATTAGGTTCTAAATGATGATTGATTTTTAAGATAGGATGAGGTTTTATTAGTAAAATCGAATTAATTAAGTGATTTTAGATAGAAATTATTTTAAATAGGCAAATATCTATTAAATAAATTGGTTTTAGTTATTATAAAAGGTTATCATATCTAACAAGTGAATATACCTTTAAAAATTATTAAAAAAAGGTTTTCTTATATTATCATATTTTAGTTTAACAATCGAATATAAATTAATTAAATTATGAAAGTAGTTTTCTCATTATATAAAATTATTTTTATATTAAGTTGTTAAAAAAGGTTTGTTATTATTAAAATTGAGTTACTTTAGAAAAAAAGTTTTTGAATAGTTATTATAATAACAGAGGTTTAAAAAGTTAATGAATTAAAAGTCTTATTGAAATAAATGAATTAATTTTTAAAAGATCCCTAGCTCCTTTAGTAAAACCAGTGATTTAAAAAAAAGCTCAATTAGTTAATTAAGTATTAAATTAAAAGAGTGTCAATTGGATAATTATCTTAATTAAATATATTAAATATTAGAAAGATTATTAGGTTGATTAAATTAAATAATGAATGGTGGTTAATTAGGTTTAACGATGGGTTAAAGGAGTGTTTAACGAGAGGATTAGAGGGGCGGTATAGTTAATGTGTGTGAGTGTAGGTGATTAACAAATTACAACAGATAAAGAAATAAACTGAAAACCCTAAATCCCCTTTTCCCCTTCCTCTTGGCCGCCGATTCGCTTCTTCAATCTATCATCTCCTCTCGCCGGCTTCTGCTTCTCCTCCGTCCTCAACTTCCGCCATTTCCGTTCTTCTTTAAAAACCTAACAACAAACAAACATCAATCATAAAATGAAAAGAACCTTTGAAGAAGACGTTACCCAATATGGTGATGACAATGACTTCCTCGGTGACTTCGCGGCGGTTGACGAGGATTTCGGCGAAGTGTGAAGGATTTCACGACGGACGGTGATATGAAACTCGCGATGGATGTTCTACAAGATGAGCTCCTTAATCTCTTTCTGCAAAATTACTTTTTAGGTTTTTCGATTTGGGATTTTTTCGAGTGTTTAGTTTTGTGGATTTCTCATGTGCATCCCTCATATCAAACCTTCCTCCTCTTTTATAATCAACTTTGGGTTTCGAATTAAATGCCGGTATGAATACTTTCTGAACCTGTCTAAACATGTTGAGAATCTGTTTTGGAAGGAGGTTAAATGTTGTTTGATTGTGCTTTCAATTTTTTATTCTTGCCAAAATCGTAATGTGATTTTTTTGCCTCAAATTTGTTTCCTTTTCATATAAACATGCTTAACCACGTTGCCCATTCTGATTAATCCTCTTTGAACGCCCGGTTTAATGCTACTGTTGTCCAATATGGTATTATGCTGAATGGTAACATTACTTATACTCTTTTTCGATTTAAAGTGCCATTAGTTGTTTGTTGTAATTCTCCAAATCCTATCAAAATAAACTGGCCTCATCTGTAATGAAAGGAAATCTCTGCTTTTGCGGTTGCAGGCTGCCGGGACGGGTTCCTGATGAGTTAAAGAGTTGTGTTTGACATCCAAAGAAATGCATCCTTAATGGTGGTGATATTCAATCTGGTATGAACTTGAATCCTGTCTTCTTCGTGATTCCTGGGCCGCTGCTGTTCGTGAAATCATTTCGTCTCTACAACGCGTGGTGCTTATGGTATGTGGAACGTGTTTTAGATTTGTGTTTTCCTTCCTATCGTCTCCTGTTAATTAACTTAAACCATGCTTGTCTATATGGTTTTTTGATTCCAGATGTTGAGTTAAATCGGGGAAGAATGCTGCTTGTGTTTGGAACTGATACTGTCGGCGAGATTGTTGGCACATATGTTTTGGCAAGAACTAAAGGCTCAGCTTCCATGGTAGTAGAGCAATAAGGTTCACACACTGATTTCGCAAATGGATTGATAACACTAAAGGTAGCTATTACTGAAATGTTGGAATAAATACATCTGCAATGTCATGACCAGAAGTGGTACCTATTCAGTTGTGTGTCTCTCTGTCGTCTTATCGCAGTTGCCAATGTCCTTCCATCTTTATTGCAATATAGCCTCGACGAGGATACGCTTATTGACATGCTGGTAGGTTTGTGGATTGTTCTTAAATGTTTTGAACGGTTTCTTCGCAAATAAACATTCGTTAGACTAAACTACCCAATTCCGTCCCTCCTTTGATGTTTTGCTTGCAGGGTCCTTGGGGCTGGTGCGTCGAAGTAAGAAAGAGTAGGGACTCAACAAGGAAAAGTGAAGAAAATACTCCACCATCATTTGTCATCCTAGGATCCAGCAACAAAGTTTCTGAAGCTTCACTAAACCCTGTTAATGTTTTCTTCAAGTGCTCTCTAAGAGAGGAATATAAGGCGTGTGCCAGAGGAGTGGAGTGATGTTGAGCAAACCCCTTAAACACCATGGTGCTGTGTAAAGTAATGGACATGCCATCTGATGATTGAGCAATAGTGGGTCGTAACAACAACTTCAACAAAGCTTCAATTCCTGATTTTTCCACAAGTAGCCGACATGTTTCAAAATTTTCCATAGTCCTATGAATCAATACCATCAAATGAAAGACACATGGCTGAATAAACCGCTCATCACTTATGCATTCTGCAGCTGAACATGATGTGCCTACAAGGCAACCATGGCCTTCATTCTCTTTGACTTCAGAATCAGTTTCCATTGCAGTACCCTCATTAGCTTTTCCAGAAATTCCTGTACCATTTTCATCACCAAAGGATGCGATCTTATGGATGATTTCAATGATAATATCAACACCAGTACTTCTCAATGAAGACACGTGACATAGAAGTTCCTCCACAGAATTTGCCAAAGGAACAATATCCTCATTCATGGCTAAGACATAATTTCTCGGCCTAGGATGGATTATGCACGGTCAGCGCATTGTTCCTTTCCCAGTATAATTTGTTGTTGTCAATTTATTCTCATGACATTTCATTTTGTGCTTTTAATTCATGTTGTAGGCAATATGTCATCACAAAGACCGGTTCTAGATGACGACAAGGGTCGTGGCACAGCCACCTCTTCATTAGCTTGATGGTGCCCCTGTCTTGGGTTTTTGCTTTGCATCATTAGAATACTCTCGTACAGTAAGTGTTTTGGGCTGATATGAATAGGTTCATTTACAGGCGCTGTTGGTGTTCATCTATTTCTCCCATGATCTGTCTTAATGTGCCATCTGCGGTTTGAACTTGCCTTATGCCTCCTTACGAATTCATTGAGCGATGGAGCAATGTTGATATTGATGCCCCCTGTATCTCAATGCGTCGTGTTATGGTCTATTTCGAAAGGAGAAATCACCTCACGTTGGGATGTTGGTGTTATTATGAAGTAATTCCAGGCTGCGCCATATCCTGACATTGCACTAGTTGTAGGTTTGAGGAGTCACAACATGGTAACGGTAACTCACGTGGAAATTCCTGCCTTTATCAGGCATGTTCTGAGCTTGATTGTGTTAACCTGTACTAACAATTCCAAAATAAATTATCTTGAACACCAGGAACGTTGTTGTGACCGGAGTCGTTCGCCACAGTAGTTTCCCTTGGTGTTGCGTGGTACCCGACCACCCCTCAGTACTAGCGAAATTAAGAAAGGTTGAAGCCGGCGGATGGAGTGTGAAACATAGAGCTCTTCTTTAAAATACAGTGCCTTCTTTAGATTGTCTTAGGCTTCAACAATAATTTGTAACAAATTGGATTGGAATCTTGTAATGTTATTAGACTTGTCTTATAACTTTGAATGGGTACTTATCTTTTGGGAGTGTAACATATTCAAATTAGAGTTCCAACAATGTCTTGAAATGGAATTCCACTTGAAAAAAAAAACGGGAAGTCTTAGAATTGGGTACCCGCACCTCGCAATAATTGGAATATTCTTACATATTACCAATAACTTAAACTACACCTGAACTTGAAGGAAATCCTCTAAACTGGTGTTCTCCTTAAAGAAGTTGTATCTCTTGAATCTCAACATTGAAAATATTGAAATAATGACGTGCAAGAATTCCTTGAATTTACTCAGAACCCACCGATCATGGATCACTGACAAGGATAAAGGAAAATCCAAATCTTTCTACTTCTTGAAAAAGAGGATGCTTAAACCTTAGCTCTGAAACTCATGAAACAAATAGCCAAGAATGAAACATAAAAACGAATCCCATAGATCCTAAAAACCAATTGAGTTAGAAACCACTGGTCACGTCTTGCAATGCTTAACTGTGAGAACAAGTGTTGCCTCTATTTTAATTTACTGCATCTGCTTAAACTGGTTAGTCACAAAACATATATACAAAATCAAAAGAAAACACGAGAAAAAACGCAAGGAGGTGGGATCTTAAGGTCAAAAATTAGGGTGCGACAGATGCCCCTATTTAAGTTACTTCTATCCGGAGATATGGAGATCGAAATCTTCGTCACGACGAGATAGGAGGGACTTAAATACAAACATTGCACGAATTTTTGGCCTTAAGAAGCCACCAAATGCATATGATATGCAATGATATGAGAATGCTAGACAGATCTCCTGTGGGAAAATAATGCCACAGGGGAATAACTGGACACGACACCCAAAGAACAGACTCAACGACGCGAGATGCCACGAGAAGAGACAACGATCAGCATTGTGGATTCTCCAAAATTAAGATAAGATATAATAACACCACCAGGAGCACAGTAGCTTGGACAGTGAAACATGATCTGGAAAGTGAAGGGTAGCCCACTACTAACGTATGGCAGCCTAAACAAAGGTATCCGGTTAAAGCAAATAAGCGCACATTATTTACTATCAAACGTATGATAGCCTAAGCAAAGGTAATAGTCAAAACAAGGTGTATTACCTACTATCAAACATATGATAGCATAAGAAAAGGTAATAAACAAAAGGAAAGATCGCCTACTACCAAACATATGGCAGACTAAGAAAAGGTGTCTGACCAAAAGGATGGTATATTACCTACTATCAAACGTATGATAGCCTAAGCAAAGGTAATAGTCAAAACAAGGTGTATTACCTACTATCAAGCATATGATAGCCTAAGAAAAGGTAATAAATAAAAGGAAAGATCACCTACTACCAAACATATGGCAGCCTAAGCCAAGGTGTCCGACCAAAAGATGCGTGTTACCTACTATCAAACATATGATAGCCTAAGAAAAGGTGAACACAAAAGGAAAGATGACCTACTACCGAATAGGGTAGCCTAAGAAAAGGTATCTGACCCAAAAGAAATGGTATATTACCTACTATCAAATGTATGATAGCCTAAGAAAAGGTAATAACCCAAAGACGGAGAGATCACCTACTACCAAACATATGGCAGCCTAAGCTAAGGTGTCTGACCAAAAACAAAATGTATTAGAGATTGTAAAGCTTCAACGGGGATCTCTGGGAGAGATGTAAGCCGATTGATTAGCAAAAAAATGTCTTCTCAAATAAAGAGAGATCCATTGTAATAAACTTCAGCAAACCTCTCGGGAGGGATGCCATTTGATGGAATTAACTTGTGCGATAGACTTGCTGGGGAATGCATTCTTGAGGAGTGTCTTTGTTGTAGCTGTAAAATATGTATCCTTGTAGGTTCTCAAATAAAGAGAAATATTTGTAATGTCTTCGATGCGTTTCTTTGACAGATTTCCAGAGGAATGCCTTTTTGATGACTTGATAATCTTGATAAATCCACTGGGGATGGACAAATTGTCTTGAGGAGACTGCTATTTGTCGTTTTGAACAAGATCCTGATATAACGAGTTGCTCAAATAAAGAGAGTGCTTGCAGTCCAGATGTAAATTGTGGAGGAAATCTGATAATGCCGCTGGAGAAAATATCCATCTTCAATAGTTATCTTCATAAAGAACTTCTTGGGGAGCCGAGTGCAAAATAAATGCACACTTAATCCTTATTCAAGAGTAGGAGATGTCCATAAATGTGATTGCCAAGAACCAAAGTTCAATTCAGGAAATAACTGAAGAGGAACTGTCAAGCAAGACTCGACCATTGAGGTATGAGCTCAAATGGGAATGTACTAAAACAACCGTCTTCCATGAGGATCAAACTCAGTGGGGAATTAGAAATATTGCGCTCTTTTCTGCCTAGGGCTGACAACTCTAATTGGAAGGATAAGACAAACCCAGTCACTTGGTGATAAACACGGCCAAAGTGACAAATCAAACAAACATAGGGATGCAAACATGAACATGCCATGCTATCTATCTATATGGTATGCGCATGCTAACGGAACTAGGAGGGATGAAAAAACATCTCAGACGAAAGGAACTCAAACCAAATCTTCACAGATCAAACATTGCTTGAAGAATGCACATTTTCTTTTAGAATTCCCTCTGGGGAACAAATATTGGACCAATCTTCGAAGATAGAAACACCGCTGGGGATGGGTGGAGAACCGAATATGGGATCATAGTCTTGCTTCAAGGCTTCAAAACCTCCCATCTGGGGAATATAAAATTTTCCACTTAGGGATAAAACATCTTGATCTTACTGACGAATTGTCAAGAGGCATCCGAGTATCCTGTTGAAAATGAGGATACATATCCATTGGGGAACGAATCCCACCTTATAGCTTGGAGAACCTTCATAGATAAAACAAATATCCACTTCTCATGGGGAAACCTGGGTTAACAAAGCTGATGAACACGCCGGAGTCGAGACCTTAATGGGGATGCAATAAACATCCGCTTCGCTGGAGAGGCGAAGCTAATCAGCTCACTAGGAATTCTTAGGTCACCAACTGGGGTTTTCTTGTGTTGAAAATATTCGTTACAGAATTGTCACAACCACCTTCGATTCTCAAATGCCCCAAGTCACATGGTTCACGATAAAAAGGTCATCTTGAGAGGATTTTACAGAAAACAGGGTGTCCAAATGCCCCACTATTTTCAAACTCTCGAAGAGATTCGTCGAATCTCGACGTGACTGCCCCTGATTGATGGTATAACTGAGTCTTCAAATTTGTGTTCAAGTTGAATCCAAACTTGTACGGATCAAACCTCTTGGAAAATGACTTTCCCCAGGTCAGCAAAGTTTTCAAATTTAATCGGTGATGTCTTCACGTAATCTTTCTAAGATATCAAGCAAAATTAGCGAGCCAGAAATGTTAATTCTGAAACTATTAACACAACATATATGTTTGTCTCGAAGAAGTCCTTTTTTTCTTGAAAAAGATATCACAATGACTAGTGACCGAAATCACTAGTTAGGACATGAATTAAATTTATTTATAAGGCCGATACTAAATTTGAGCATAGCTCATAGGAGTCAGAAAATGATATCTCATCGAGTATGCTTTCAAACTAAACCTTACTTCTATTAGGACTTTATGGGTTATATATATGGGTTTAGTTTATGATTTGTAAAGCAGAGGAATAAAGGGTCAAAGTACATTTGTGCCCACCCAATTTTTGAGAGATTCTCTTTTTTTGAAAGCTTTATCTGTAAATTACCCTGCCCCAGGTTAAAAACGAGGTTTTGGTTTGGGAGAGAAAATAGATCCTCTCTCGAGGCTTAAAAGAGGGGTTAACTATTTTTGTGTTTAGGAGGTTTTAAACAAATACCTTACATCATCAGTAGGTTTTTTTTATTCAAAAGCATACAACGAGAGATCATGCGTTTTACTTCATCATCCTCCCTCCAATTATTCACCAAAGTGAGAGAATTGGGTATAGTAGGCATTATAAATTATGAAAAATATTTTATGAGTGAAACAAATGGGTTTCTTCAAGACAAATATTTATTGCATTACTTATTCAAAATAACAAGTTCTTACATGCCAATTATGCTCTTAACCAAAGAAAGGAAACACACAAAATGAAAATCCAGGCGCCCTTCTCTTGGATTTTATTAAGCCTTTGTACAGAATGGAGAGGCTTGTAGAATCGTCTGATATGTAGCCTTCAGATTCATCTTCAGGCACTATATTGATATGAGCTTCCCGAATAACCTTGGATCATGTTCACGGAGGACGAATCATGCTGAGGTGGGGAATTATCTTGCACATTAGGAATGGAACCCTTAAAGGATAAAATTCCGCACTTAACCAACATTTGAACGTCTGCTTTCAAACCATAACAGTTGTCAATATCGTGGCCTAGAGCACCTTGATGGTATGGGCAAAATTTGTCAGCTTTGTACCAATACGGAAGTTTCTTGGGTACCTTGGGTGGAGCTCTCGTCTGGACGTGACCCTTTTGAATCAAAGTTGGGAACAGGTCAGCGTATGTCATCGGGATGGGATCAAAGTCTATTCGTTTGTGTACACGACTCTGATCGTTGAATGGCTGATTTTGCTGATTTTGTTGTGGCTGATAGACCGCAGCAACCTGATGTGATGGCGGATACCCTCTCTTAGATCGTCCCTGCTGCACAACATTTGCCTCATGTTCCCTCTTTTTCACAAAACCACTCCCATACTTTTGAGCATTATTGGGAGCACTCCCTTCCTTGACTAATCTTCCTTCACGAACCCCCTCTTCCAAACGCATGCCCATGTTTACCATTTCGGTGAAGTCACTGGGTGCACTTGCTACCATTTTCCCATAAAAGAATGGACCGAGAGTCTTCAGAAAAATTTTGGTCATTTCCTTTTCTTCTAATGGCGGTATGAATTAGGCGGCTAACTCGCGCCAACGCTGAGCATATTCCTTGAAATTCTCTTTGTCTTTCTGAGCCATGGCCCTCAATTGATCATGGTCGGGAGCCATGTCCACGTTATACTTGTATTGCTTGATGAAGGCTCCACCCAGATCGTTGAAAGTTCGAATCTTCGCACTATCCAATCCCATATACCACCTGAGCGCAGCGCATGTTAAACTGTCTTGGAAATAATGAATGAGTAATTGATCATTGTCAGTTTGGGCAGACATTTTTCTAGCATACATGATGAGATGACTCTGAGGGCAAGTGTTCCCATTGTACTTCTCAAAATCAGGGACCTTAAACTTTGGCAGAACCTTGATGTTTGGAACTAAGCACAACTCAGAAGCGCTCTTTCCAAACAGATCCTTCCCACGAAGGGCTCTTAATTCTTTCTGCATCTCGGAAAATTGGTCTTGAAAACCGTCCATCCTTTCTTCAAATCCCACAGTTTCGCTGGGTGTCCTATGGATAATTGAATCATCTAGCACATACGGAGTAGCCTTCACATGCGGAGGTGCAGTGGTCATTACGGCAGTAACTGCAGGAGTAGCTTAGACAGTGGTCCTGGAAGAGACCTCAGGAACAGGCAGACGATAACCAACCGGAGTGAAATGAGGAGGCATCCCCCACGGAAAACCTGGCGGCATGCTGTAGGTAGGCTCAGAAGTAGTGGGCACCACTAGGATCAGTGCAGATACAACTTTGGAGGCAATAGTCCTCTAAATGTCTTGATTGTTGAGTGCAGACTGACTAGACAGAGCTTCAACTAACCCACTCAATTTCTCCAAGCTTTCCTTCAGAATTGTGACTTCGTCACAGAGCACTTTGTTCTCTTGTTCCAACTGATCCATCTTTTGGCATTGACTGGCACGAGTACTGTATTGGTGATTTGGCTTGTTTGTGAAGATGAAGCAAGAGTGAGACCCCCCGGAATGCAAAGTATGCTAAGCTGATGCGAAATGCAAATGCAAGAATGCAAAACGAAAGGTTTCATGGAACTCAAGTATTTATAAACGTCACGGAGTACCCAAAGAAAACTTGTTTATTATCATTTTTTATATCAATTACAAATATACATTCTTATAAGAGTCCTGACCCAACAGCTAAATAAAAGCTAGTAAAGTCCTAAGGAAGTCCTTCATCGATGATCATTGATTTGCTCTTCTAACTAAATCTTCTTGAAGATAAGTTGTCCATGATCGAATTCTAAGGAATAGTGTGATAGAGGAAAATAAATCCTCTATCTCTTGTTGGAAAATAAGGAAGGAAACCCTTGTTTACTTGGACCTTCAATATTGATGAAAGTCTTTTGAACTTCATTTGATCCTTAATAATAAAGGGAAGCCTCTTGTATTTGTCCTTTTGAGTTTCTTGATTCTTCGATTAGTGTCCTTAACTTCCTTAGGTCATCCGAGTTAGGACTCTTAAAAGAATATTTCAAAATATTTTCTTTTGTAATCCTTATTGGCTCTATAATGTTTACAAATAAACTTGGGGTCCCAGGAAACCGATGCAACATGATGCTTTATGGATGCAACAAACACAAGTAAGCACATAGATGCACAAAGGTAAACAAACAAAGGGGGACCCTAGGTTTGCAACGAGCATGGATCCAAAGGGTGTACCCATTCTCAAAGGACACAGACTAAAGGTTGATTGTACTTGCAGAACAAGGTTCTAATAAGGTTCCCAAAGTCACTAGCCCATCTTTCGGATATTATCAACTTCCCAAGTACTCGGTGGTTAATAATATTCTCAAGAGAACCTCTTTTGAGTGTAGCATCGCGTAGCACTATTTCGGGGGGTACCCCCTCATAGCCCCGCACTACATCCTAATAAAGACCAAAGTGGGGTTAAGGTAACTACGGTCCTCAATATCATAGGCTCCAACATCGAATATAGTGCATGTTTTCACGATTAAGAACTCGTTCAACAATACAACTTTCGAGAGGGCCTCAATTGAGCGTGATTTTCAAGTCAGCTTGGTCGGGATTCCACCCCCTATAAGCCTCTTTGAACATATCACTATCCTATCTTAAGTTCGCTCAAGTCCGGGTGTAGGACTTTGTCTCACCATTCAAGAGTAACAACCCAAGGCAATAAACAAACAAGTAAACAATTATACAAATAACAAATATAAAGCAATAAACAAATAAAAAACAAGATAGGGAAACCCACTGAGGCATCACCAGTGAAGTCGCCATTTTTGTCGCGGTGAAATTTGGATACCAAACTATTGATTAGTTTGAATCTTTAATTTATTTTGCAACCGAACTTTGATTTTTCCAAATGAAGGGATAAAGATCGAAATTCCCACAATGCAATGCACATGCAAGCTAGAGAGTTATAGGTTCGGGGGTTGGTTAAACTTAGGGAAGGTGCTAGCATCCTAAGCTTATGTAGTACTCTACAGGAACCTCTTGTTTTAGGTTTGTTTATTTTCTAAGGTTTATCTGCTTAATGGTTGAAAGACCTAGGGGTTTATTTCTAAGTATACTCGATAAGATATTGCATCTTATGCCTACATATCCTTACGGGAGTGGAATCAGAGTATCTGTAGTTCCCCTAAAGGGTTTGAGGAGTTCTTTGACTGTGGTCAAAGTTCCTACGGGTTTAGGGTAGTATATTGATTGATTTTAGGAGAAAAGATGAGTTGTCATTTTAAGGGAGATTACTTTGATTTAACCGCCACAACTTTGTAGGAAAATAATCTTTGCATCATCTTAAGAGAAGGGCCCAAGCACTCGGAATTTAATCGACAAGTATGCCACTATCTCTCTTAAGGCAAATTCCCTACGAGTTGATTGATTGAATTGTTATGGGGTAGGAGTTTTATCTCGCTTAAGATGATTAACATCTTTCTCTAATGTTTGAATAATTGTATTGTTGTTTTGTTTTTTCTATGTTGTAAAGTAAAGACGAAGGTCCTCCTATGGGGTAGGATCTATCTTAAAAGATCGACTTGAATGGGATCAAGGATCAAGGGGATTATGATGCAAATGTAGATGCATACGCGCAATTGTTTAAGTCACATGCAGATTCTTCCTTTGGACGGATGCGATGCGGTAAGATAAATGCGGTAAATGTAAATTGCGAGATAAAATAAAAGCGGATAAATAAAGCATACACAGACGCATGAAAGCGCTAAGGTGCAAGTGAGTGAATCGTGGATGTGAATGGATCGGAGCGAGGCGCAAGCGTGCACGATTGATTGCATTACAATTGTTGATTTAAGCTGTAGGATTGATTTTAAGGAAATTACATTAGATGAATTGATTTTAAGAGAAAATTGTTTTTAAGAGGGGAATTAAGTTTATATAAAAAATGTATATTGATTATATTGGTTTTAATAAGAGTTTTGGGTGTGAATTAATTAGGTTCTAAATGATGATTGATTTTTAAGATAGGGTGAGGTTTTATTAGTAAAATCGAATTAATTAAGTGATTTTAGATAGAAATTATTTTAAATAGGCAAATATATATTAAATAAATTGGTTTTAGTTATTATAAAAGGTTATCATATCTAACAAGTGAATATACCTTTAAAAATTATTTTAAAAAAGGTTTTCTTATATTATCATATTTTATTTTAACAATCGAATATAAATTAATTAAATTATGAAAGTAGTTTTCTCATTATATAAAATTGTTTTTAAATTAAGTTGTTAAAAAAGGTTTGTTATTATTAAAATTGAGTTACTTTAGAAAAAAGGTTTTTGAATAGTTATTATAATAACATAGGTTTAAAAAGTTAATTAATTAAAAGTCTTATTGAAATAAATGAATTAATTTTTAAAAGATCCCTAGCTCCTTTAGTAAAACCAGTGATTTAAAAAAAAACTCAATTAGTTAATTAAGTATTAAATTAAAAGAGTGTCAATTGGATAATTATCTTAATTAAATATATTAAATATTAGAAAGCTTACTAGGTTGATTAAATTAAATAATGAATGGTGGTTAATTAGGTTTAACGGTGGGTTAAAGGAGTGTTTAACGGGAGGATTAGAGGGGCGGTGTAGTTAGTGTGTGTGTGAGTGTAGGGGATTAACAAACTACAACAGATAAAGAAATAAACTGAAAACCCTAAATCCCCTTTTCCCCTTCCTCTTGGCCGCCGATTCGCTTCTTCAATCTATCATCTCCTCTCGCCGGCTTTTGCTTCTCCTCTGTCCTCAACTTCCGCCATTTCTGTTCTTCTTTAAAAACCTAACAACAAACAAACATCATTCATAAAATGAAAAAGAACCTTTGAAGAAGACGTTACCCAATATGGTGATGACGATGACTTCCTCGGTGACTTCGCGGCGGTTGACGGGGATTTCTGCGAAGTGTGAAGGATTTCACGGCGGACGGCGATATGAGACTCGCAATGGATGTTCTACAAGATGAGTTCCTTAATCTCTTTCTGCAAAATTACTTTTTAGGTTTTTCGATTTGGGTTTTTTTCGAGTGTTTGGTTTTGTGGATTTCTCATGTGTATCCCTCATATCAAACCCTCCTCCTCTTTTATAATCAACTTTGGGTTTCGAATTAAATGCTGGTATGAATACTTTCCGAACCTGTCTAAACATGTTGGGAATCTGTTTTGGAAGGAGGTTAAATGTTGTTTGATTGTGCTTTCAATTTTTGATTCTTGCCAAAATCGTAATGTGATTTTTTTGCCTCAAATTTGTTTCCTTTTCAGATAAACATGCTCAACCACGTTGCCCATTCTGATTAATCCTCTTTGAACGCTTGGTTTAATGCTGTTGTTGTCCAATATGGTATTATGCTGAATGGTAACATTACTTATACTCTTTTTCGATTTAAAGTGCCATTAGTTGTCTGTTGTAATTCTCCAAATCCTATCAGAATAAATAGGCCTCATCTGTAATGAAAGGAAATCTTTGCTTTTGCGGTAGCAGGCTGCCGGGACGGGTTCCTGATGAGTTAAAGAGTTGTGTTTGACATCTAAAGAAATGCATCCTTAATGGTGGTGATATTCAATCTGGTATGAACTTGAATCCTGTCTTCTTCGTGATTCTTGGGCCGCTGCTGTTCATGAAATCATTCCGTCTCTATAACGCGTGGTGCTTATGGTATGTGGAACGTGTTATAGATTTGTGTTTTCCTTCCTATCGTCTCCTGTTAATTGACTCAAACCATGCTTGTCTATGTGGTTTTTTGATTCAAGATGTTGAGTTAAATCGGGGAAGAATGCTGCTTGCGTTTGGAACTGATACTGCCAGTGAGATTGTTGGCACAGATGTTTTGGAGAGAACTAAAGGCTCAGCTTCCATGGTAGTAGAACAACAAGGATCACACACTGATTTCGCAAATGGATTGATAACACTAAAGGTAGCCATTACTGAAATGTTGGAATAGCTACATCTGCAATGTCATGACCAGAAGTGGTACCTATTCAGTTGTGTGTCTCTCTGTCGTCTTATCGCAGTTGCCAGTGTCCTTCCATCTTTATAGCAATATAGCCTCGAAGAGGATACACTTATTGACATGCTGGTAGGTCTGTGGATTGTTCTTAAATGTTTTGAACGGTTTCTTCGCAAATAAACATTCGTTAGACTAAACTACCCAATTACGTCCCTCCTTTGATGTTTTGCTTGCAGGGTCCTTGGGGCTGGTGCGTCGAAGTAAGAAAGAGTAGGGACTCAACAAGGAAAAGCGAAGAAAATACTCCACCATCATTTGTCATCCTAGGATCCAACAACAAAGGTTTTGAAGCTTCACTAAACCCTGTTAATGTTTTCTTCAAGTGCTCTCTAAGAGAGGAACAGAAGGCGTGTGCCAGAGGAGTGGAGTGATGTTGAGCAAACCCCTTAAACACCATGGTGCTATGTAAAGCAATGGACATGCCATCTGATGATTGAGCAATAGTGGGTCGTAACAACAACTTCAACAAAGCTTCAATTCTTAACTTTTCCACAAGTAGCCGACATGTTTCAGAATTTTCCATAGTCCTATGAATCAATACCATCAAATGAAAGACACATAGCTGAATAAACCGCTCATCACTTATGCCTTCTGCAGCTGAACATGATGTGCCTACAAGGCAACCATGGCCTTCATTCTCTTTGGCTTCAGAATCAGTTTCCATTGCAGTACCCTCATTAGCTTTTCCAGAAATTCCTGTACCATTTTCATCACCAAAGGATGCGATCTTATGGATGATTTCAATGATAATATCAACACCAGTACTTCTCAATGAAGACACGTGAAGTAGAAGCTCCTCCACAGAATTTGCCAAAGGAAAAATAGCCTCATTCATGGCTAAGACATACTTTCTCGGCCTAGGATGGATTATGCACGGTCAGCGCATTGTTCCTTTCCCAGTATAATTTGTTGTTGTCAATTTATTCTCATGACATTTCGTTTTGTGCTTTTAATTCATGTTGTAGGAAATATGTCATCACAAAGACCGGTTTTAGATGACGACAACGGTCGCGGCACAACCACCTCTTCATTAGCTTGATGGTGCCCCTGTCTTAGGTTTTTTCTTTGCATCATTGGAATACTCTCGTACAGTAAGTGTTTTGGGCTGATATGAATAGGTTCATTTGCAGGCGCTGTTGGTGTCCATCTATTTCTCCCATGATCTGTTTTAATGTGCCAGCTGCGGTTTGAACTTGCCTTATGCCTCCTTACGAATTCATTGAGTGACGGAGCAATGTTGATATTGATGCCCCCTGTATCTCAATGCGTCGTGTTATGGTCTATTTCGGAAGGAGAAATCACCTCATGTTGGGATGCTGGTGTTATTATGAAGTAATTGCAGGCTGCGTCATATCCTGACATTGCGCTTGTTGTAGGTTTGAGGAGTCACAACATGGTAACGGTAACTCACTTTGAAATTCCTGCCTTTTATCAGGCATGTTCTGAGCTTGATTGTGTTAAACTGTACTAACAATTCCAAAATAAATTGTCTTGAACACCAGGAACATTGTCTTGACCGGAGTCGCTCGTCACAGTAGTTTCCCTTGGTGTTGCGTGGTACCCGACCACCCCCTCAGTACTAGCGAAATTAAGAAAGGTTGAAGTCGGCGGATGAAGTGTGAAACATAGAGCTCTTCTTTAAAATACAATGCCTTCTTTATATTGTCTTAGGCTTCAACAATAATTTGTAACAAATTGGATTGGAATCTTGTAATGTTATTAGACTTGTCTTATAACTTTGAATGGGTACTTATCTTTTGGGAGTGTAACATATTCAAATTAGAGTTCCAACAATGTCTTGAAATGGAATTCCACTTGAAAAAAAAAGTGAAGTCTTAGAATTGGGTACCCGCACCTCGTAATAATTGGAATATTCTTACATATTACCAATAACTTAAACTACACCTGAACTTGAAGGAAATCCTCTAAACTGGTGTTCTCCTTTAAGAAGTTTGTCGCTACTGCAAAAATCGGCGCCGGCTATGACAGAAGAGTCGCCACCATGCGTTATTTATCCTATAAGAGGGAAAGGAAATGCTCAGAGTAAACCTAACGCAAAGAGGGAAAGGAATGGTCATCGCAACCAAATCCTGGATTCGGGAGTCGGTTACGCAAGGGGAAGGTATTAGCATCCCTCACGTCCGTCGTACTCGACAGGATCCACGCTTGTTTTCTATCTAAGGGTGTGTTATTCTATCTACTCTAAAGGTTTGGGTTAAAAAGAAAAGAAAATGACTCGGCAAAGTATCGCACTTTATGCCTACGTATTCCCGTCTAGAACGTGAAATCAGAGTCAACGTAGTTCGCCTACCTACAGGAAAGGAGGGGAAGGTTGCTCGTTAGGATATTGCATCCTATGCCTACGTACTTTCATACAGCATGAAAGATCAGAGCAAACGTAGTTCAGGCTACGGAAGACACAAGCTTGTCTGACAATTTTTATCTCCTTCTGAAAAGGGTTTTCCTGATTAAGAGTCCAAGTGGACAAAAATAGAGTTTGAATGTTTGTTTGAGTTTTTTACGAAAGAAATGTTTTTTTAGTCTGTTTGTAACTTGTACTGCACTAAAGACTTGTGATCTGAGAGTGACTATGTCGCATGTCACCCTAAGGGTACCATAATAAGCAGTCAGACTACTGAAGAGTGACCCTCCAACAACCTTTTCTCAAATAGCTTAAGGCTCGTAGCGTACAACACGTGTTATCTTTATTACTGTGTTTTTTGAAGTGTTTTGAGATGAGAAGAGAAAGACCCTAAAACTATGGTTGAAAGGGGAACTAACCTAATGTTGTCATGCATGGTTTACAAACCTAATGTCTGTCATAATTTCCTCTTGCACAGAGGAAATCAGAGATCCTAGGGGATAAACAGCAAAAGACAGCAAGCAATATAGTAAACAGTAGAATGTATGCAATGCAGCAATACCAATAAGGCAGGAGGGAAAACAATAGGCAAGAGGAGACAAGCTCCCCCTTAAACCTAGAGGTCAACAGCACAATTAAACATACAATACAGAGAAAAACAGAAGACTCAGAGGAGGCAGCTCAGGCAGCAATATCAGACTCCTACAGCAAACAGCAACAACAACTCTGGACAGCAAAATTGAATGGACAGCAAAGTTGACAACAAAGGCTTCATCCTTAAGTAAGCTTATATCTCCAAGCTTCAACAATCACACTCCAAGAGGAGGATTAAACATCAAGATCAAGTTATAAGTTTAAGAAACTTAATGACAACCAAAGGAAGTCACTAAGAACTCAACATTGCAAATGAAAGGTATCCTCAAAGTTCTACTCACTTGGGCATACCACTCATCCCTCGTAAGGAGATATGGAGCTTCCCAAGAAGGACTTTGTGTCATTGGATAGAATGGAGGCAAACAATGCACTCCATGTTGGAAGAGAGAATCAAAACTAGGTCTAAGGCACTTCCTAAAACCCTAATTCTCTGAACTCCTAAACAAAAGCTCCACAAGAGGAAAAGCATTCAACTCCAAGCTCCAATCTTCCATCCCAAGCATCTTCAATGAATCCAGAAGCTCCAACAAAAAGAACTCAAGCTCAAACCAACTCCAAGGCAACCAACCAAGCCAAACAAAACAAAGCACTCAAGAGAGGAATCATAAACACAAACCAATTGCAAAATACAACTAAAATAGAAAATCAAGTTGCAAAAATCTAATAAAATTCCTAGGGGAACATGAATGTTTGAACAACCTAATGTAAAAAGATTGAAGCCTAAATCAACTCCTAAGTTATTTAAACAATTCCTACATTGAGATAGGTCAAGGTAATCCACAAGTGTGGGAGGGTCCTAATCTCCATCCCTAAAACAGATCCTAATATTATTCTAAAAATCCAAGAAAAATTCTAAGGGAACATATATGTCTACCCTAACATATATTAAAAAATCAAAGCCAAACTCAAAACCAAATGGAAGAACTAAATTCAACAAAACAGATAGCCAATTATGCAAAAATAAAGAACAAAATAAAATGTGAAAAAATCAAATAAAAATTGAAAAATGCATGAAATTGTAATTTGTTAATCCCAGAAAATCACAAATTCCATAAGGATCATGAGGATATTTTTAAAATAATTTTGTGACCAAAATTGGAATTTATATGATTTTTGGAATAAGAAGGCAATTAAAATAAAACAAAATGAAATAAAAATGAATTAAAGTTGAGATAAAACACAAGCCATTGGATCAGTCAACAAGTCAAGGATCTGGACGCGCCACAGCTTGCCAGCACATTAATTTAAACACAACATTTTGAATTAAAAACTCCTCTCCTCAGATTAAAACACAGGCGTTGGATTTGATCTGAAGTCAAAGGTCAAGGCAAGATCCTGTGGTCCACACATCATCTTCTCCAAGTCTCAGGCAGGCCAGGTGGAGATTCAGGCTGGTGGTTGGTGGTGGCCGGAGAAGACTCCGGTCGTCTTCTCCGGCGAAGGTCCAGGTTCAGGCAACCAAAAATGACAAACAAAATACCAAATCCACTCAGTTTTTCACGTACATTCCAAATCCATCATCAAAATCATCCAATTCTCAACACAAAATCAAACACGAAGCAAAGTTCAGAAATAGCATCTTCAACTACTTTCATTAAACTCAAAATTAATGATATAGATCTCTTCATCTCATTGCATACATCAACCTGATCTAATCAACTAACATTAAAACCTTAGGAATCAAGAGATTCAAGTCCAAACAGATCATCTATGTCATCTTCAATCATCACCAATTGAGTTCAAATCAAGCCTAAAACGATCTATGTCATGTCTAGATCCTAACCACAAGTTCAAATCTAACTGAATCATGCTAAATCATGCTGAATTTTAAGAAGTGAAAACCTGGTATAGATCTTACAACAGAGGTATCTAGAGCCTGTGGCTTGCTTCCAACTGCTCCAGATAGCTTCAATGATCCACAAGGAAGAGATTGCACACCTTAATTTGGCTTGAATTGGCTCCAAACTCAGAATCCGATTTCAAGTTGCAGTTGAGAAAATTTTCTTGCTCTTTCTTGCTCTGGCGCGAAATGGTGCTCAAAATTGATCTGAACTCACTCTAATGAATATATAGAAGAGTTCCATGGGCCTTTGCAATGTGTTTGGAGCCCAAATCCGTGTATCCAATTTTCTGATTTTTCTTTCAAAATTCAATATGACAGTCGTGCCTTGCAAGCTTGGCAGTGGTTCTAGAATGTTCTCACACCTTGCACATGTCATTTAGAATGAGTTTGGATGAAGGAATTGGCCTGAATTGCCTTGTACATGGATTTTGCATATGTAACTTACAAGTGAAGTAACCATATGTTATCTCTCAAAACTTGAACTGAACTCAAAATTATGGTATTGCCAATGATCCTAGAATGCAATTTCCAATCAAAAAATGCACTTACTTGCTTGGTTTTGGTTTTGTAACACAAAAATCCATTTTCCCCTCCTTTTCATATTTGAAAATTCTTCATTTTCAAGCCACTTCAAATGTCTTTTTGATATGAGCCAAAACAAGCTGTCATGACCACTTGGTTGCACTCAAAACATCATTCCAAGCAACTTTCATGTTGAACAATTTTCCATTTGAAGCTTGCAAGTTGGAGATTTTGGCCCATGCTTGAAAATGACCTATAATCTCACTTTCCCAAAAATACCCCTGACTTGTAAACCTCATAACTTGAGTTCTAAAAATCAGATGGATGACTTCTAGTACAATTTAGAAATCTAAGATCATGAGGAACAACTTTCATGTTGGCCAAAAGTTCATGTGAAAACTCTTTCTAGGTCAAAAGTTGCTTGGAAGTCAAGTGACTTTCATAGATAAATTTCACATTCATCTGGTGACCTGTAACTTGTCTGGACCATAACTTGAGTTCTACAAATCCAATGGAGGACTTATAATACTAAAATTAAAGGTAATTAGATGCTCTAAAAGTTTCATGTTAGCCAATGATCCATTTGAAACGTTTATCTTAACTTATTTGGATTTGAAGTTAGGCACTAAACATGGTACTTTGCACTGAAACCCTAATTTAGCAACTTCCCACATTCTTGACTCTTCTTGATTTGATCTTGGCACAACACCACAAATATATTATCACATCATTCTATGAACTTCATGACCTCAAATTAGGCTTGAATGCTTTTCAATTGCATAATTGACCTAGGGTTGATCCAGATGAAACCCTAATTGTCTGCACTTCAACTGTGGCTCTTGCATTTGAATCAATGACTTGATTGAACTCCAACATGGCCCTCTAGGCACTCTATGAACTCTATACACATCTCATATTCACACCTCATGTTTCACATCCCATTGATGGTCTTCAACTGATCAAGATCTCCCACCACCTCCTGATGACTTGGATGACTTCTCAAGCTTGGGTAAGATTGCTTGCTAGACTTCTCTTGATAATGATCACACTTGATCTCCTATTGGATGAATGATATGCCATGATATGCAAATGATAGAACTATGAAAATGATAATGCAATGAAACATAAACCAGGTAAAAGATGTTGAGCAAATTTTGGGGTGCAACAAAGTTGTATCTCTTGAATCTCAACATTGAAAACATTGAAATAATGACGTGCAAGAATTCCTTGAATTTACTCAGAACCCACCGATCATGGATCACTGACAGGGATAAAGGAAAATCCAAATCTTTCTCCTTCTTGAAAAAGAGGATGCTTAAACCTTAGCTCTAAAACTCACGAAAGAAATAGCCGAGAATGAAACATAAAAACGAATCCCATAGATCCTAAAAACCAATTGAGTTAGAAACCACTGGTCACTGTCACACCCTAATTTTTGACCATAAGGTCCTGCCCTTGTGTGCTTATTTCTTTTTTTTTTTTACTTTTTTATATGCATGTTTATTATGGCTAACCAACTTGTGCAGGTGCAGTAAAATAGATGGTACGCATTCCCTCAATCAAACATTTTAAGGCGTAACCGTCCTGAAACATTACTTCGAAGATAGTTTAGAAGATTTGGTGGCCATATCTCGTTAGAGTCAAGATTGGGATCTGAGGATCTTTTGTACTAGGATGTATGGTTTGGATTTCTCCTCTCTCAAGTTATTCCATCGCCAAAGTCGTCAAGAAAAGAAAAGTTTTGGTAAGCCAAGGATTTTGTTTAAACAAAATGGAAGGTATAAATCAAAGTGCAAGAGTTGAAGATTTTAAAGAGGGTTATATGAAGGATTCACCGGTCATAGAGATTTTTATTAATGCACGCCAAGACGCCAAGTTTTTCAAGATAACACCAGACCGTCACTTTCCGCCGGGAAATTCATTAACATTTGCCGTTCAACACGTTATTGGGCATCCTAAATTATTATTTGTAATTTCGAAATTATTATTTGTGATTTCGACGTTTTTCAAGATGGGGTTAATATTACGAGCACAAATTGAAGAAAAACTAGAGGTGAGGCTGGAAGAAGTAGATTTACACTCCAAAGAATAACAGTAAGGAAATGAACAAGTTCGTTGATGTAGCTACTATTCCCATTTTCTATTTGAAACCTGCTAATGGGACTAGTAAAATCCCACATTAATTTTTAGATACAAGATATCGGTCTATACTGCTATTAACAAATGATACTAAACAACATTTCCAAGAAAAGTGATGGTGCCAAGTTTGATGGCCGGTTCACATCCTCGATGATTATTGATTCCGCTTACGTGAGAGCTCCATCCACCTTTATCCAGATGAAAACCCGGCAGCTGCCTCAACAATTCCATTTCCGTAAGCAGATGAGGCGAAATTCTGGAAAACACAAAGATACAGTAAGTAAAAACCAGCGGGTAAGCATCATATAAGAAGGCTTCACAACAAGAACAAGTGTTGGGGTGAGTTCATTCAGAATTGAATGAGTGAGAAGCTTCTGATTTACCTTAGTACAAACTTCATCACAAGAGCAAGAGTTGAAAGAGTGGAGGCCAATGCACGTCGACTTCAAAATGGGCTAACTTCAAGAGTTTGCACGCGCCAACAAGCAGTCTTATCCCTTGCTTCAAGTGAGGATGGTCTGAGTCGCCATGCCAATAATTCTGAATAATTCCAAAGGTTTTACAAGTTATCAAGGCCCACATCATCAGCCGGTTTCGTTCACAAAGGCCTGTCCCAAGATGCTATTACAGGACCTGCAAAAAAAAGGAAGAAAAGAGGAAAGGCCATGTTACTACTAATACCCATACAGCATGGACAGGCCTTGCATTTGTCAGTGGAAAATCACAGTACCGTACTACCAATTAACGTGATTAAAGTAACGATCAGTCTTACACATATCCATGTACAACAGTTCTTAAACATAGCCATGAGTTCCTACTTTCATGTCGGTGGCAGAAGTTCAAATACCTTGGATCTAGTAATTGGAGGCCAACATAACGTAGGGAGTCGATGCATTGAAAACAGGAGGATTGACGGAATTTAACGTGTGAGCTGCAAAATGATGAGGCAATATCAAGGAATCAAAAATTTATAAAAGAAAGTTGTGTGCAAAGAGAAAACTATAAAAGGCAATCCGACGATGAATGAATATTAACTGAAATTTCAACTACTGCAGCCATTTTATGTGAATGCAGCAACGTGGATCAGCATCTCATGCTTCATGAAATAGGGTTGTCTCTGGGTATTACCGAGTGGATTAATGATTACCATGAATTTATTCCAAACAACATAGAACAATACCTTTGATTAGTTTTGTGCTCATGTTTCATGCTTAAAAGGTGGCAAAACTAAAATAAGCACAGGACCGAAGCATGACCAAGAACTCTTGGATAAGTCTCTCGTGCCTGAAGTAGATATGGTCACATCACAGTACTGCCCAGAGTCTCGCATACCGCCAACCGTTTGATGCATCAATAAGAAACCTGAGTTAACAGAGCATCAGTTGCCTCTGACAAATATTGACGAGAGCAAAGACGGATCCAAATGATTACTGCTTTACTTATCCATTTAATTCATTGTAGTGCTAACCTTCCTAATACCTTAAAACAAGCATTGAGTAGTAACTATGTACTGGAAATCTCGGTTGATGCTAATTATCCAGCTAAATGCCGCGTTGTAGTAACAAAAGCCTGCTCCCTTTTTGGACCTGTGTACTTCAGCGACCTGCGAGTGTAGAGAGTTAGGATGCTTCTGATTTGAAGTCTATAATGGAGAATCTTGTTATTGATTTATTGACCACTCTAAATTTACCTGAATATCCTGCTTCAGCTCCTATTCTAGAAGCTCTATGTACCATACTAATTCAGAATACTTGGACATTAAGAAAACGAAGTTCTCAATCAGAACTGGTACTGTCATGTGCATCAGCTCATATCAACTGCTTGTGCTACAAGCATATTGCAATTCCCAGCGGCAGCTGTATAGTTGACCTGAAAAAGGAAACAACTTCCAAAATGAGGTTCGCAAGAATGTATTGAATTGAAGACTCCAAATTTATCAAGATTCTACCAAGAATTATGCAGGCCCCATTACAGACAGATGACTATAGGGATACCTTAAAAGTACGGCGATAAAGCTAGCATTACCACACGAAATTAATGATCAAGATGGACTTGCCTAATTCTTACATGCCTTCAGAAACAACGCATTAACCATCTTCGAGAATTCCAAGGCACATTCGAACAAGCATCAAAGGAGGAAGCTTTGACAAACCTGTAATTCACCAAGGGTGTGGACTCTTAAGCTATAAGTACTGATGCTCAAGCACTGTTACATTCTACTGCTGAAAATCCTATCCAAATTGGAGAACTCTGAGTTCACTCCAGCAAGAGTCCAAAATGACTGTAATTGAATATTACAACAGGTTTAAACGTCTCGCCGACAAGCTAAGTGAACAGCAATCATTTCTTGAACAAGAAATGTGAAGCTTCCAAGCAGATTATGCAGAGAGAAGAAGACAGTCACATCATTCTCTTTCTTAGTGGCCTCGATGGATATCTTTATGTTGACATCAAAAGAACCATTGTAAATATTGATCCACTTCCTTCCCTTAAAGAAGTTTTCAAGTACGTATTAAGGGAAGAAGCAAGGCTCAATGCAGATATTATAAGGGAACTGGAGCAAGTAGTGACGCAAATTGACAACCTTTGCTCTCCATAACATAGAATCGTCATACACATATACCAGCCATCATCAATGTTTACGGTTGTGCTCCTTAACTCACCAATAACCAATTCCAACCCTGCAGATAATTAGGATCCAATCATCAGATGAAAGTGGAAAACACTTCAAGACAAATCATGTTCAAAACAGGGAATTAAAGGTTACTTGTTTTCTGTTTCAAAATCAAACGACACAATCGCAAGCAGTGAAGATTTCTACCAATGAAGAGGAAGGAGAGAACACCTCTAAGTAAAAATGAATTGAAGTTGCACCATGGGAATGTTCAGGAAGAGATAGGTTTCTGCAGAATCATAAGAGGGCAAGTTATCAGTTCATTAAATAAGAACCGGAGAAATCCAAACATATAGTACACATTGAACTTCTACCCCAAAATCTTCAAAGAGCACTTGGTACGAGACTCAGTGAAGGTTACGACACTCTAGCTAATAATTCCAGCAGAAGAAAATTCCCTGTAATATCCAAAACCGTATTAGTGCTGTCTAGAGAGGATACCGCATACACGCAAGTTTAAAACTCATATTGTAAGCCATTCATATCGAATTCCACATGATTGTCAAGAACCAATAGCAACGACACTTGGTTGCTTCCGTACCCTGCACCAGCAATTCACCCTGGGCTGTCCATTCTCTGGCCCAACTTGTTCGCTTCCTACACCCATCAAATATCAAATACAAGTTAGCAATCGTTTGAGGAATATACCGGTAAAAAAAAGAATATCCAATCCAAATCCTAAGACATTGAATCTGGACAGACAAGATATTAAGCATAACTGATACAAAGCACACAGATTGGGATTTTCTCATTACTGAGCATCAATAGAATCGTATGAAAAGGGAAAGTTTGCAAATGACAAAAATGGAAAATCCAATCAAGCTTTCAAAACTTTTTAAATCAGGTTTCAAGAAATTAATCCTCAAAAGCCTATATAAGATGAAGAAGAAGAGGAATTCAGGACGGCGAGAAAAACCCTATGCGCGTAAACGGAGATTTTGAGCAAAAGAAACTTATCTCCTCAATTGACGAAATCATCTTCGGTCACCACAAACACCAGTTGACGAAATCATCTTCGGTCACCACAAACACCAGTTGACGAAATCATCACCGACGCCACAGATTAGACGGTCGAAGCTCCATTTCACCGCACGCATCTTCGCCGATCCACCAGTCTTCGGTAATCTCTTGTTTGAATTAAATTTGTTGAATGATTAACGTGTTGAATGTTGTTTCTGGTACGGGAAAAGAACAAGCAATGAGAAATCGAAACGAAAAGTAAGGTGGAGAGAGAGATGAACGAAGAGGAATTGGGGAAGATTTGGGGGAATTAGGGTTCATGTGGTCGTGATTGTATTTTTTTTTCTTTTGTTTTATTACTGTAATAATCATAATCACCACACACACACACTCACTAAATCACCTATTAACACTCTCACTAACCCACTAACCTCCTAATTAATCCATTTAACCTGCACTTAATTACTAACTAATTTTATTTTGATTAACCAAATCAATCTTTGTTATAATCAGCCATTTTCTTTAAATTAATTAACAATTGATAAACCTTTTAACTAAACTTTTCTTTACCTTTACTTTTATCATTTTTAACACTTCTTCTTATTAGTAGTAATTTGTTTAAAACCCATTTCCACATTTAAATTAACTTTTATATAATAAAATTGAAACTTTTATTTAACAAAATAACTTTTCTTTATACTTATAATTTATTTCTAAACTAAATTCAACTAAATCATAACTTAGTAATTGATAATCCCAAAATATTAAAATTATTTAATCCTAAGAGAAATCTATTTTATTTAATAGTAAAACCCATTTTCAATAAAAATATTTTATAATGTGACTACTTATTAAATAAGATCTCTTAAAAATATATATAACAACTAAGTTTATTTTATAATATAAAGACCTATTTCATAACTTATAAAATGTGTAATTTTATAACAGTAACCAAAAACTACCTTATTTAAAGAAAACCTATTTCCTTATAAAATTAAGTCAAACTAAAAACAATTTAATCAATTAAAAACAATCAACAGCGTAAAAAACAACTAAATCGTACACACTCACATTCACGACACATTCACTCTCACACACTTCAGCGCTTTCATGCGTATGTGTATGTTTACTTATTTTCCTTTACCTTCAGCAATTCACATTACAGTAATTTACATCATCGTCATTTATCATTCTCGCACTGCATCCGTCCAAAGGAAAATCCTACACATGATTCAACAATCGTGTGTAGTGCACTCATATTTGCATCATTCTCCCCTCGATCCTTGATCCCATTCAAGTCGATCACTTAAGATAGATCCTACCCCATAGGAGGACCTTGTCTTTTATCTTACAACATAGAAACAAAAACAATCAACTCAATATTCAAACATTCAACAACTCAATACAACTTTATTCAAACACATTAGATAAAGATGTCAATCATCGTAAGTGAGATAGAACCTCCACCACACAACAATACAATCAACATGTAGGGACTTTTCCTTAAGAGAGATAAAGGTGTACCTCGTTGATCCTTATCCGAGTACGTAAGTCCTTTTCTTAAGACGATGCAAAGACTATCTTCCTACAACTTGTGGCGGTTACATCTCCCTTAAAATGATAAAGTGTCTATTCTCCTAAAACCAATCAATCAACTACCCTAAACCCGTAGGAACTTTGACCACAGTCAAAGAACTCCTCAAACCCTTTAGGGGAACTACAGATACTCTGATTCCACTCCCGTAAGGATATGTAGGCATAAGATGCGACATCTTATCGAGTATACTTAGATAATAAACCCCTAGGTCTTTAAACCTTTAAGCAGATAACTTAGCAATGAACAATATAAAACAAGAGGTTCCTGTAGAGTACTACAGAAACTTAGGATGCTAGTTTCTTTCCTAAGTTTAACCAACCCCCGAACCTATAACTCTCTAGCTTGCATTTGCATCGCATTGTGGGAATTTCGATCTTTATCCCTTCCTTTGGACAAATCAAAGTTCGGTTGCAAAATGAATTAAAGATTCAAACTAATCAATAGTTTAGTATCCGATTTTCACTGCGACAGTCACGTCTTGCAATGCTTAACTGTGAGAACAAGTGCTGCCTCTATTTTAATTTACTGCATCTGCACAAACTGGTTAGTCACAAAACATATATACAAAATCAAAAGAAAACACGAGAAAAAACACAAGGAGGTGGGATCTTAAGGTCAAAAATTAGGGTGCGACACATAGCATGAGTGTTTCATCCTCATTTGATTTTCTCCCGAGGTCGTGTTTTATCCACGTGTTACCTTGTGGTCAAAATCCAATTTACATTGCACCTACCAAACATTTGTGTGTTATGTCTATCTGACGTTCTCCCAGGTATGACATTTCTTATCCGATGTTTTTCCGGATCTGTCTCTCTCTGATGTTTTCCTAGACTGCGTTTTTGTTCTGACGTTCTTCCAGAACCCCTTTGTTGCTTATCTGATGTTCTTCCAGATATGTCTTCAACTTGTCCCGTACATTTATTGCTTTCCTAAATGTTTCGGGTTTATCTTCAGAAACTTGTCTTCATCTCATGCTCCTATAGATATTGTTCTTTTGTTTCTGGATGCAGCCCCGAGTTTATTCGATGTTCTTCCGAATACCTCTGGTATATTTTAGAGTTCATTCGATGTTCTTCTGAATGTCCCTGAAATGTGTTCTCTTTGTCCCCGAGTTTATTCGAAGTTCTTCCGAATACCTCTGGTATGTTTTAGAGTTCATTCGATGTTCTTCCGAATGTCCCTGAAATGTGTTTTCTTTGTCCTCGAGTTTATTCGAAGTTCTTCCGAATACCTCTAGTATGTTTCAGAGTTCATTCGATGTTCTTCTGAATGTCCCTGAAATGTGTTCTCTTTGTCCCCGAGTTTATTCGAAGTTCTTCCGAATACCTCTGGTATGTTTCAGAGTTCATTCGATGTTCTTCCGAATGTCCTTGAAATGTGTTCTCTTTGTCCCCGAGTTTATTCGAAGTTCTTCTGAATACCTCTAGTATGTTTCAGAGTTCATTCGATGTTCTTCTGAATGTCCCTGAAATGTGTTTTCTTTGTCCCCGAGTTTATTCGAAGTTCTTCCGAATACCTCTGGTATGTTTCAGAGTTCATTTGATGTTCTTCTGAATGTCCCTGAAATATGTTCTTTGTCCCCAAGTTTATTCGATGTTTTTCCGAATATCCCTGGTTTGTTTCAGAGTTCATTCGATGTTCTTCCGGATATTTTTGATTTTTGTTTCTCCTTGTCTATTTTTCGATGATTCCTGAAGACCCCGCTCGATCTCTTCGTTTAAAGGAATGTGCCGAAAACTACAGCACTTGTTGTTTACCTGATCCTACCGCCGCGTGGATCCTGTATTCGTGTCATCCTAAAGTGACAACTGGTCGTGCCTGCACCGGTTGATTCATCACTCTAGAATTCCCCGTTGTCGCGTTGTTCCACCAGTGCATCGTATTCCCCAGTGCATTACTCGTCGCGTCGGTCCCCTGTGTCACCGTGTCATCTGCATTCTTGCATTTATCATTCTCATCATACGCATCATATTAAAGTCATGGCATTGTCAGCATTATAGTTCGTCCCGTTTTGTCCATAGCATTGCATGTCACTGCATATGAGGGCAAAATTTTTGGTCATCTGTATTTAAATCTCTCCACCATGATTCCTCGAGTCTCCGTCGCTCAAATCATCCGGTGAAGCTATTTAAATAGGGGTAACTGTAATACCCCAAAGTTTACCCTAATATTAATCGATTCATGTCGCATGACATCTCGTTTTTTGCATCAACTAACTACTAACGGGTTACGTAGTTTGTTTGTTTTGCAGGAATCACGTCTGGTACATTTTAACTGTGCAGGGGCGAAATGGTCATTTATCCGTTGTTTGCTGCCAGTTTAGGAAGCATAATCATTGTCAGGAATCCATTGAGTAATTGGGATCTCCGTTCCGAGTTCTTTATTTTATTTAAGGATGAACAGAGATTCACGGTAATTTTGGCATTAGGGTTTTTTTAAGGAGGAAGAGACTGAACTTTGACCAGCCATAACTTTCACATGATTCATCAAAAAGTTCCCATCCAAAGCTCATGTTGAAGGAAATTTCATTATCTAAAACCTTGTCTCTCTAAGGCCAAGCCTAAATTTGCTTCATTTGAGAGATATGGGTCAAGACATTATAGGTCCTTTTGAAAAGTCAACAAAAACACCTTTTGGGTCAAAGCTTGGTACATGAACATGGAAACTCTAATTGAGATAAAACCAAAAGGAGATCTTAGAAGACATCTTGAGGTTTCTAAAAAGACCAAGAACACCTTCGTGGGGTTAAAATTGAGAGACTTATGGTTTGCTAAAGTTGGACATTTTTTTAGAAGATACATGAAACAAATGTGGTGCAATCTTGGATTTTTTTTCAAAATGGGCTTATCTTTTTATGTTTGAAACTTATTCCTAACATGGTCCACGACCTCTAAGCCCATCCATGCATTATTTCATTTATTTATTTTATTTATTTTTTATTTTATTCATTTAAATTCAAATTAAATCAAAATAAATCAAATTAAAATGCTAATCAACACATGAAGGCTCATGGATTTGATTTGTTCAAACAAAATCAATCAAAGTGAACCTTGGGGCCAAAGTGAGGATGATTGGAGCACGATTGATCATGATTGGAACCAAAATAGCAAGTTTTCAAATCTCCTCCAAATCAAATCTCAAGGATTTGATCAAGTTTTGTTGACCTAAATTGTTCCTCTATATATACACTATTGATTCCACACCCAAGGGGACGGATTTTGGCAGCCAAGGAACCCTAAAATTCATTGAAAAAACCGTGTGTACAAAGCATTGGCAAGCCAATTTCCAGCCTGTTTTAATCCATTCCAAGCATTCCAACACGTTCCTTGAAGGTTTCTGGATTGATTCCAATACTCACACAAGCTTGAAACTCTCAGAATCACGAAATCACCATTAACGTTTGCCACTTTTTTTCAATTTTTGATTATCATGATTCATGCATCATAAACGTTTTATGATTATATATTTATGTTTGTATGGGTGTGTATGATGTTTCTGGGCTATTTATGTGGAGTTTAAGGACACGAAACGGGTGATGCCATGGTTAGGGTTTCAAGCTTCAAATTAGGGATTTTCAAATTAGGAACAATTGGACAAAACCAAAGGCACAAGCGTGTTCAGAAGCTTCATTCCAATTGATCTATGGTCTTTGAACTAATTTATTTTGCGTATTTTGAGATTTTTGATTTCAGGTGCTATGGCAACGCGAAAAAACCGTGGGCCAAGACATAAGGCAACGCAAAAAAACCGTGAGCGAAAGCCTGAATATTCGGAACGAGGAAGACGACACCCCCTCTGCGCGCACGTTTTAATTTTCAAATTTCTTGTTTTTTATATAATTTTTATTTTATATGTTATTAATAGTTAATCCATGTAGCGCAGTTGGTAAAGGAGGGAGCTGGTAACCCTTGGAGCCTGGGTTCGATCCAGCCTGGGGCATGTTTTGTTCCAGTTTCATTTATCATTAATATTTAATTATCATATTTGTATCTGTTCACGGGTTGTAATTTATGGGAGACAACTGTCGCACTTTTCCTTTTCAGCACTTTACGCTTCATTATTGTATGCCTGTTTATTTTCTTTCCTTGCAATTTATTTTACCGTTATTTCTTTCACATTCCGAAGGATTAGGTCTAGCAAGTTGACCGCCGAGTCAATAACCCTAACCTTTGACGCTTCAAACCGTGACAGTTTTAGGTGTCCCGCCGTGGACATTTTTACCCTTTACCCTGATTTAATTAATAATTTCAACATAGAAATATGAGTCTCCGCACTCCACGTAAGTGTATCCTTAAGATACGTCTATGCCCCATTTGAAACCTTGACCACCGTCAAGACGTTTCTAGCCTCCCTTTCGAGAGGAACTACAATTACTCTGATTCCATTCCCGTCAGGATATGTAGGCACAAGATGCGACGTCTTGCCATGTAAACTTAGGACTAACCCTTAGGTCTTTTTCTTTAACTTCTAACCCCTTGTATATACCTTAAGCAAATAATAAAGAAAAATAGCAAACATTGAACAAAAGGTTCCTGTAGAGTACTACAGAAGTTTAGGATGCTAATACCTTCCCTGAGCTTAACCAACCCCTTATCTAGATCTCTCCCCGCATTGTGTTTACATGCAAAATTAGGTTTTTCCTCTTTTTTTCCTTTTCCTTCGGATAAATCAAAGAGTGGTTGTGAACTAAGTTGTGATTCAAATTAATTAATAATTTGATATCCTATTTCCACCGCATCAGGTTAATATGAGTAAGACTATGAGCCCTATGTGATTTGTACGTGAATCATATGATGACGTGACGTATAATGATTATTATGATGAATTATATGATGACATGACGTATGATGATTATTATGATGAATTATATGATGACATGACGTATGATGATTATTATGATGAATTATATGATGACATGATGTGTGAGATTGAGTATTCTAATGAGCTATGATGACATGATGTATGATGATGATTATGATGATGAGCTATGACGTTTGATGATGATGAATATGATCAATGATGATGCACCTATGATGTTATTATGAGGATGATTTGTGACATGTGCATCATGCATTCATGTGCATCCGGACTTCAGTTCAGGACCTCGATTACTTTGGCTTCAATCCTACTGTGTGGATGTGAAGTATTATGATGTGCTCTGGTTCTCTAGTAGAATCGATCCTATTGATGGGCATCTATGGAGGGTTGATGGCCCAATGTCCATCGCGCTGTGATGATTGGTACCACATGCATTGAGTCTTGTCGCATTGCATTTATGAGTCTTTTTGTATGAATTATGACGTTGTGGCCTTCAAGGCATATTTGAGGAATATGAATGGGTTGAATATAATTATGATGTCGTTTGTGCATTAATTGTTATACATTGATTATTATGAATTATTGTACTCACCCTGCCTGTTTGAATGTTACCTCCATGTGGGTAACGTGCAGATGACCAGGTTTAGCTGTGGATGTCGTCGAGAAGTTATTTTTGAAGTTTAGAGTCGTTAGCCTTTATGCTTAATTTAGAGGGTCTTGCTCCGATATGTAACATCGGGTTGGGTTCTTTGAGTTAAACTTTACACCGTTGAGTTATTTTGCTAACTTTCCCTTTAGAGGAAAAACCTTGATTTCTGCTTTGAGTTCTGTTGTTTTATGTTATTTGATGTATTTTGGGGAAAACCCGTAGTTACCGAGTATTTGACCGACTTTGATGACATTGAGAAATGTACGCCCTTTTGGTGGCTTTTTATTGAGATTTATTTATTTACTCTGAAATCTGTGTTATTTTACCTTAATAATCGTGGGGTAGAAAAGGGTGTTACAAAAGTGGCCTTCCTAAATATTTTTGGGCTGATGCCATTAGTATGGCTTGCTATGTTTTGAACATGGTGCTCATCCGTCCTATTCTTAACAAAACTTTCTATGAGCTTTTGAAAGGGAGGAAGCCCAATGTATCTCACCTTCATGTATCCGGTTGTAAATGTTTTGTTTTGAACAATGGTAAGGAGAACCTTGGCAAGTTCGACTCTAAGGCCGACAAAGGTATCTTTCTTGGATACTCTCATATAAGTAAAGCATATAGGGTATATAATAAGTGGTTACTTATTGTTGAGGAATCCGTACACGTTAATTTTGATGAAACTTATCCGAAAAATGTCGGGAAAGGTATTTCTTTTCATGGTGCAGGTGTATCTTCATAAGACATACTCAAGGACACTGAAAAAGGGATTGATCAACCTGGAGCAGTGAGTGTTGAGGAGGAAAAAGATAACCATCATGAGGAGATTGAGGAGGATCATCCGACTAACAACGATGAACTTCCTCTAGCTTGGAAGTCCTCTAAAGACCATCCTATCAACAACATTCTCCGTGACATTTCAAAGGGAGTGACTACGAGATTCATGCTAAGTAACCTCTGTTATTAATTTGCTTTCGTCTCTCATATTGAGCCTAAAAATCCTAAAGAGGCGTTGCTTGATGAACATTGGTTCTTATAAATGCAAGAGGATTTAAATCAATTTAAAAGGAATGAGGTTTGGGATCTTGTCCCTCCTCCGAGAGGCCATCGAGTAATTGGCACCCGATGGGTGTTTAGGAACAAGCTTGACGAAAATAGAGTTATAACAAGAAATAAAGCATGCTTAGTTGCCCAAGGGTATAACTAAGAGGATGACATAGACTATGAGGAAACTTATCCTCCTGTTGCCCATCTCAAGGCTATACGGTTTTTTCTTTCTTATGCATGTGCTAAGAATTTCAATTTATTTTAAATGGATGTGAAAAGTGTTTTTCTAAACGGATACATCAATAAAGAGGTTTATGTAGCCCAACCTCCTGGCTTTGAATCCCATGAGTATCCTAATCATGTTTATAAGCTTAAATATGATTTATATGGACTCAAGCAAGCCCCTAGGGCTTAGTATGAATGTCTTAGCAAATTTCTACTAGATCAAGGGTACTCAAGAGGGAAGGTTGACACAACTCTCTTCATTAAACATCAAGGAAAACACTCTATTTTAGTACAAATATATGTAGATGATATCATATTCAGATCTACTAACATGGATTTGGTCAAGGAATTTTCTAAGTTGATGCAGGGAGAGTTCGAGATGAGCATGATGGGGGAGCTAAACTATTTCCTCGGGTTGCAAATCAAGCAGCTCGAAGAGGGAACATTTGTGAGCCAGACGAAGTATTGCCTTGATCTTCACAAGCGTTTCGACATCGCTAACTCCAAAGTGATTGACACTCCAATGCCTACATGCACAAACTTGAGTCGTGATGAGAATGGTAAGAATGTGGATGTAAAGAAGTATAGAGTTATGATAGGTTCTCTCCTCTATCTTACCGCATCTCGATCAGATATCATGTTTAGTGTATGTATGTGTGCGAGGTACCAATCATGTCCCAAGGAATTGCATTTGAAAGTCGTCAAGCGCACACTTAGATACCTATCTGGTACTCCAAAGTATGGGCTTTGGTATTCCAAGGGAAGTGTTTGTTCTTTGGTTGGCTATTCTGATTCTGACTTTGCCGGTTGCAAATCGAATAGGAAAAGCAAAAGTGACACTTGTCATTTTTTTCTCAAATTCCTTAGTGAGTTGGCACAGCAAAAAGCACATTTTCGTTGCTTTGTCAACAGCCGAGGCAGAATACGTTGCGGCCGATAGTTTTTGTGCTCAAGTCATGTGGCTTAAGCAACAATTACTCGAATTTAATGTTAAAATCGAATACATTCCTATTTTGTGTGATAATACAAGCGCCATCAACCTAACCAAAAACTCTGTATTGCATTCATGCACCAAACATATTGAAATTTGCCATCATTTCCTTAGGGATCATGTAGAGAAAGGTGATGTTGTATTTGAGCATGTTGATACTAAGAATCAACTTGCAGATATTTTCTCAAAACCACTTGCGACAGAGCCTTTCTTTAACATCCGTAGGGAACTGCATGTTCTTGATATCTCAGATCGTGTTTAAGGTTTCATGATCGCATGCTCTATATCTACGCTTGTCTATATTTTTGTCTAACAATATTGAAAAGATCAAGCTATATGTAAGGGCATCCATCATCGATCGTTATTGAGGTGATATCGTTCCTCTCTAGCAAAATACTCTTGATCACATATATGTGTAAGATAGTGTGCCATTTTATGTGTTAGATTGATGTTTAATCCATGGTTGAATATATTTTTATCCATTTGTAATTTTGAAATATGTGTGAGCCTTTTATTTATTAATGTTTGATGGATGAATGACTTAAAAAATGCATCTTTACACATTTTAACTGTGTGAGTCGACCAAAACAGGTCATAGGTCGACTCATAATTATTCCATTTTTACATGTTTTCGAACGGGTATGCATAGGTCGACTCAAACTGTGTGCATTTCACATTGTCAAAATTTCATCAGTATGCGTCCATGCATAGCCTCTTTAGGTCGACGTGTCGCTGAAAAACTCTGAAAATTCTTGAAAATTGCAGCGTCTACCCATGTTGATTGACCCATTTATTGCATTTCTTCATTCAATGCATTCAAACATTATCATTTTCATATAGACATCTCTCTTCCACTTCTCCTCTCCCAAAAATCTCTACAAAACCTAAAAACCCAATATCAACAAAATCCTTCAAGATCACAAGGTTTCAATTGAGTTCTTCATCATTAATTCAAATTCAACCTACTATTCATCTTCTCCATCAGTTGAATCTTATGGCTACCAGAAGAGTTACTGGAAAAAGAACCGCAAGAGCTCCGACATTACAACCTGGTACTACCCAACCTAGGCCAAGTGTTCCGGCAAATGCTCTTTCTCTACTATCTACTGAATTTGCTGAATCATATGAAAAGAACTTTAGAAAAAGGTCTATTGTGAAACAATTTGTCTACTATCACAAAACTGTCGAACATATGCACATTCAGGAAGTTCTCGAACTTCTGGATTTTCAAGAGTTTAATCTTTTTTTGGAATGTGACACAAAGTATAATGAAGATCTCGTTCGATTGTTCTATACAGTTCTTCAGGGAAAATTTGATGGTTATGAGTATAGTTGTAAAATAGGCGATAGAAGGATTTCGGTAAATGATAGAGTTTGGAAAGATTTGTTTAACATGTGTCTACTCTCTACTCCACTTCCTAAGGTCACTGACACTAGATCTACTGATGGTTATGAGTTTAAGGAAGCCTTGAACTCAATGTTGAAGAAACCCTTTACTGATCATATTGTGGCTAGTAATCTATTTTCTAAGTCGGTTACTACTGGTTAGTTGAAGCTAGTTGATAGAATTCTGCAGTGGATAGTATCTCGCATCCTTCGTCCTAAGAAGGGAGGTTACTCCAGGGTCGACCAGGCTGAGGTACACTTGGTGTACATTTTGAAAAAGAAAATAAAAATTAGTTGGCCTCATTATATTGCGAGCAGGATTTATGATTTGAGGGATTCTAGCAGAGGTACTGCTTTATCCTATGCCTCGTTCACTTAAAGTGTGCTTTACCATGGTGACATGGTTGTCCAAGGGATTCGTATATGTCTTTGACAACAGATCAAGAATTATGTCAAAAGACCTTGATAATTATGGAATGAAGAAGAGAAATGCTATATGTTCATAGTGAAGACCTCTAGCTCACGGGTCCAAGAGTCAAATGAAGACGAAGAAGAAGAGGAAGAAGAAGAAGCCTCTCATGCAATGGAAACTGACCACAATGATATTAAACAAGATAATAATGGGTGGTTGGAATAATCACCTCCTATGGATCCCTGTGTAAATCAGGGATGGGGTGAGTGGCAACAAACATGATGGACCTATCTCGGTTCAACCTATATGCCCTCAACAAACAACTAGAACCATCCAAAGTCCTATTACATGCCTTATTCTCCTCCGTGCCCTCAACAAAACAAAGAGAAAGTTTTTGAGATGTTGAGAAACATGCAGCTCTAACAACAAAATTTTGCTAATGCTCAAGAGGAACGGTATATGACGTTGCAGAACCAGATTCAGGCTCAGATCGAAAACTTTAATTTGTTTGCCACCACCGTCATGGGCCATTTTAATACTATGGATGAAACCATTATGGGTCACAATCGAGCTCTTACAACAAGTTTTAACATTCTTAACAGGGTTGTTTTGAAACTCACTGAGCGACTGGATGAGCAACAACCCCCACCACCTCCAGACTATCATTTTAGAGGGAGGGGCCATCCATTTAAGGGGAGGATACCTTGAGGATGATGTTGTTTAGCTGTAGTGTATATCATGTTATCTTTTGTTCATCTCATTTTATGTTTACCTATTTTTATGTTTTTTGTTTTAGAACATGTTGTTTGTTTAATGCACTTCACTTTTTCTATATGCTTCTTGTCCTATTTATCTTTATACTTCTTCCATTAATATCATTTTATGTGGATGTTTGTTAATATATTTATGTTGCAAAATATGTGAGTGTGTTCAATTAGGTATATTATGTTTTTCTTTGACCTTGTGCTTCTCTCTTTTTTATGTTGTCAAAGGGGGGAAGAGACTAAGCAAAATTAGCAATTCATCTTACAAAGATTAATCAAATTTTCAGATTGTCTCTCGGAAGAATGCATAAAATCAGGGGGAGGATGATACGACTCAAAGTAATCGACTTTGCTACTGTTTTGCCATCATAAAAAAGGGGAAGTATGTGAGGGAAAGGTGTCTCAATACTTATTTTAATGATGTTAAAATGTGTCTAGTTAGTATTTGTATTTTGGACAGTATCATCGAGTCTCATCTGCATTCATAGTTCTCTAGTGCTAAAAAATATTTCAAAAACATGAGTCTATTCATATAGAAGAGCATCATATGTGTTTTGTGTGTATTTGATCCTTTTGAGAGAATTAGGTGTGCATAAGTATTGTTTAGGTAGACCAAAACATGCTCAAAAAGTCATTTTTGGAAGTTTCGAATGCCTGAGTCGACTCAAAGCTCTGCTTAGGTCGACTCATGTAATGTGGATTTGAGCTTTTGTTTTCAGCTGTGCTCGCGTCGACCCTCCGGTTGACTCATACTCTTAGCATTTGAATTTGACAGTTTTGGGGAAGTTTGCGTCGATGCATGGACCTGTTATGGTCGACGCACAGAGTCAATTTTTGTATAATTCTGAAATCGGGTGTGCTCAGGTTGACCCCCTTTTTCCTTAGGTCGATTGTTCGCTCGAATCACTCTATTTTTCTGATCTGTTTGATTTTCAAATTTCTGTTATGGTTGTTATTTTGTTTTAGCTTCATATATATTCTTTTTGGATCATCATTTGAAAAACAACAAGAAAAGTGAAATATTGACACTGATTTTCGCTCATCATCTTCATCCTCTTTCTTGCATTTTCTCAACAACTACACATAATAATTTTTGTTGATCATTCTGCAACATTAAGGTGATAACGTCCAAACACAGGATATTGTATCGGGTTTGGGTTGAGAGATCGGTGGGTTTTTCTTGAATAAAACCGTTAGGGTTTTGTCCTCCAAGAATCTTGAGGTTTGGGGGGGGGGGTTTGCACAAAGCATTTCTTCACATATTCAGCCGAGCGAAGGTCATTGAAGAACGGGTGGTTCGTTCAATCTAGTAGCGGTAACCAGAGGATTGTGGAAGAAAGATTTGGGTTTGAATTGTATGTGATTGAAATCAGTCGGGCTAAAGATTTGAAGACCGTTGCGTTGTTCAGACGAGTAGCTGAAATTAGAGGTTTATTCAACATATTTGAGGCACTTGATTTAACTTGAATCAAGGGGAGAGAAGACATAGTATCAGCATCAACAACTAAGCTTGAGTGTATGGTTACTATTGCTTCTCTTGTACAAACTTTTGCAACAGGTTAATATAGATCTCAATTCTATTTCTAGAATTTAGGGCAGACGTGCCCCAAGAGAGGACGAAGGGGGAACTGCCTCAACAAATTTGGTGTTGTTCTCTCTTTCTTTATTTTTCTATTTCTAAATTGTTAACGTTTGTGCACAATCAATTGTTCGATAAAAATTATGGTATAGTGTGAAGCTAGCGGGATTATACCTGAGTGAATCACACACTCAAAGATACAACAGAGTCTCCACCGAACTTTATTTAGTCCCAAAGGACATGGAAAATATCGACAAAACCCAAGGGAAAGAGAAACGGGAAAAGGGGTCGGTTATGCGAAAGGAAGGTACTAGCACCTTAAGCATATGTCGTACCCGATGGGAACTATTTCGCTTACTCCTAGGCTTGTATGGGTTATCTATCTAAAGGTTTCTAGCTAAAGAAAAGAAAAGGAGAAGGAAAGAAAAGAAAGTGCTCGAGGAGGATTGGGGCCCTCGTGCCTACGTACCCTCATAGTGCAATGAGGAAGTCAGAGCTCCGTAGTTCAAGGAACTAAGGAAAAGAAAGAAGAGGATTTGAACGGACCAGAGAGACAAAAGAATGGAACAAAACGGAGGAAGGCGGCTCACCAATATTTCACAATCTTGTGCCTACGTACCCTCATAGTGCAATGAGGAAATCAGAGCCTACGTAGTTTGGGGAACTACTGCTGGGAAAGAAAAATGAAAAGACAGCATCAAAGCCAAAAACAAGCAGAGAAAGCAAGACCCAATTGGGGAATGCAAAAGGAATGGTGTCAAAACCAAGACAACTCTGCTGAGAAACAGAGAAGCGAAGAAAGAACTCTGTCGGGGAATGCAGAAGAAAAGAGATGACTCTACAGGGGATAGAATAAGAGAATGGCGGCAAGGCCGGGGGAAAAGGAATAAGAATCAAAGATAAGATCCATAGGGGATTCAGTGCATTAACTGGCAAGCAGTGATTAACCGAAGAAAGATAAGAGTAAAACTTTGTGGGGAGAGTAAAAGGTTAGGTGTCAACAGACGAACTGTGACGAAACAAAAGAAAGAGAGTACTGAACCAAAGAAAGGTGTTTGACTCGGAGGGGAAATCGGTATATTAACTGATAAACAGTGGTTAACCGAAAGGATAAAGGAGCTGGTTTTAGCCGATAAACGATGATCAACCAAAAGAAAGGGTGTGGAACCAAGCAAAGGTTGTGACCCAAAAGACAGGTGTAGAACCAAGCGAAGGTTGTGACCCAAAGAACAGTACATTAATTGAATAAACATCACCCAATCGAATGGAAGGGTTATTCGAACCGAATGAAGGTTACTAACCCAAAGCTGGCAGTATTTGAACCAAAGAAAGGTTTCTAACTGCAGGGGGTTCGGTATTTAACAAGCGAACTGTGATTGACCGAAAGGAAGGAGTGATTAACCAAAAGAAGGTGATTAACTCAACAAAATCAGTATCTTAACAGACGGACTGTGGTTAACTGAGGAAAACTGGTATTGGTTCAAACAGGCGGACTGTGATTGACCAAAAGGCGAGTGATTAACCAAGATAAAGTGATTAACCCAAAGAAAAAGCATGTTTTAACGGGCAGACCGTGATCAACCAAGGATCGGGTGATTAGCCAAAAGAAGGCGATTAACCCAAAGAAAAGCTGGTTTTAACGGGAGGACCGTGATCAACCAAAGATCGGGTGATTAGCCGGAAGAAGGCAATTAAGCCAAAGAAAAGCTGGTTTTAACGGGAAAACCGTGATCAACCAAAGATCAGGTGATTAGCCGAAAGAAGGCGACTAACCCAAAGAAAAGCTGGTTTTAACAGGCGGACCGTGATCAATCAAAGATAGGGTGATTAGCTGGAAGAAGGCGATTAACCCAGAGAAAAACTCAGTATTAATAGATAGACTGTGATTAACTGGAGAAAAGAGGATTTAGTGCTTGACTGTTAAATAGTGATGACCCAAACAAGAAGGAGAAAGAACCAAGAGAAGATTGCAAACTCTGGTGGGGAATAGGTTAGAACAGGAAGATTGTGTAAACCAGAGAAGAAAGATTGACTTAGCTGAGGAAGAAGGGAATTAGGTTTAAACTAAAGGACAATTGTTCAACCAAGGAAAAGAGTGATTACAAATCTCTGGGGAAACCAAGAAGAGTGTTGGCTTGAAAGGAAGAAGCTACTTCCAAAGAGGAGGTAAGGGTGCAAGTGATCAAGGATCGACTCGACTGGAGAAAGAGGGATACCATAGTAAGGAGATAGAGGTGACTAATCCAGAAACAGGGTTATTCATCCCCTACCCGAAATGGTCAGAATGAGTGTAGGAATTCTCCACTCTCATTCCTTCTCAAACACCAAAGTGCGGTGCAAGAATCGAAATGGATAGCACAACGGCGCCATGCTTGTAGAGTGCTCTGATGCATTGTGAACCTTCAACTCCATGGGGGAAAAGAGAAGGAGGACAAAGATCTAAAATATCCAAAGGATAAGAAAGAGAGAAGGATTGATTAATTGAAACAAAGTTTTGATTTATCAATCAAAAGGGGAATATGCTAATAATTTTCCAAAGGGATGAAAAACCATTAAAGCAAAAGGGTGATTTATCGATTATACAAGATTGAGTTCATTCCAAAGAGGACCAAACTCAATGCAAACATGAATAAAAGTGAAAAAAAACAGTACCAAAACAATTAGCATGCATCGCAAACCATGTAGCATGTGATCAAAGAAATATGCAAGAATGATCATGATCAAAGCATCAAAAATGCACATAATCGAGAATTAAAAAATAAAATATTGAAATATTGCATAGATGCTTCAAAGAATAGGTGAATAACTCATAAAACATCCAAAAATATTAAGCATATCAAGCCATGGAAGTTATATGAGGAAAGAATAGCAAACGAGCTTGAAAATGGGCAAAAAATGACATTCTGCCTTTGAGTAACCGATTACTTTAAGCAGGTAACTAGTTACTTGCTCAAAAATGGAGAAAATAGGCTAAAATTGTGCAGAGTAACCGGTTACCCTATATAGAGTAACCGGTTACTGTCGCTACTGTGAAAAAAGGTGCTGGCAATGACAGAAGAGTCGCCACCGTTCGTTATTTATCCCAAAAGAGGCAAGGGAAACAATCAGAGAAAACCTGACGAAAACGGGAGAAGACAGGTCATCGCAACCATATCTCGGGTTCGGGAGTCGGTTACGCAAGGGGAAGGTGTGAACACCCCTCACGTCCGTCGTACTCGACGGGATCCACACTTGTTGTCTAGTCTAGGGGTGAAAAACAAACAATCTACGACTGCTAAAGCTAAACGGAGAGAACTGACTCGATAGAGCATCGCCGCCCTATGCCTACGTATTCCCTCGTGCAATGGGAAAGTCAGAGTCAACGTAGTTCGGGAAACTACGGGGGGATTTGCTCGCCAAGACATCGTGTCTTGTGCCTACGTATTCTCATCTAGTATGAGAAATCAGAGCAAAATGTAGTTCAGGCCAACTAAGGGTAAACGCGGGTGTTCTCAATCACACGGGGGTGAGAGAAAAGGTAGACGATACTAGCGCACGCGTTCTAGAAGTTAGGTGTATTGCTGCTCGACCATTGGAGACTTAGGTGTTACCTGTTTGCGGTAGAACGGACGTAGTATATCATTGGTTTAAAAGGTACGGATAACCTAAGGGTTTAGAACAACAGGCTGGTCTCAATTGCACTGGGGCAAGAGAAAAGGAAGTTAATGGCGGGAAGGTCTCGATCGCACGGAAGCGAGAGAAAGGAGAAATTAGCTGTTAGTGTGCTTGCCAAGACGTCGCGTCTTGTGCCTACATATTCTCATCTGGTATGAGAAATTAGAGCAGCTGTAGTTCAGCCAACTACAGGAAAAGGGGAAAAGTGCACGCTAGGATTATCGCAATCCTATGCCTATGTACTCTCAACAGATATGAGAGATCTGAGCAGCCGTAGTTCGGCCAACTACGGAAAACTGTTCTCGACTGAACATGGGCAAGAAAAAAGGGGATCTCAATCGCTAGGATGCGAGAGAAAAGGGGAAGTCTCAATCGCCAAGGTGCGAGAGAAAAGAGTCTCAATCGCCAAGACGCGAGAGAAGAGAGTCTGAATCGCCAGGATTCGAGAGAAAAGAGTCTCAATCGCCAGGACGCGAGAGAAGAGAGTCTCAATCGCCAGGATGTGAGAGAAAAGTTCGAATCGGGACGCACACGCCAAGTCCTAAGACGTAGGAGCGAATGCCTCGCATATCACCTAAAGGGTGTACACTAAACACTCTAGGCCACTGAGAGGAAGCCCCCAATCACCATTTCCCACGTATCTAACACTATAGCTCACAACACTCGATAGTTGCATAAAATAAATGAAATAAAGACAATGTTACCGAACGGAGTGGTTCCGTTGACCCTTGACTTTGCGTGCAAGCTCCATTCCAAGCTCTTCTCCTTTGATCCTTGATGATGACGTTTCGAATCAGAACCAATGTGACGCTGAACCATCGCAGTTTGACTTATAAATGGAAGTCAAGCTATAAGAGGTCGCATATTGATATCCGTGTCAAAGACAAGATAGAGAAATGATATTGTGAATCATTCTCTAATTGAATCGTGTCACATGGACCAAACCAGAAGAAAGTCAAAATAAAATCAGAAGAAGAAGAAAAATGAGGAGAGAAATAAGAGGTCTTGGATCCTCTATTATCCATCAACAATTCGATTAATAACGGTTTACGGAAGTGTCGTCATCGACCTAAACACAATCAAAATGAGATAACAAGTCCTATAACAAATTGAAATAAACTTCTAAAAAGAAAACTAAGTCCTAATAGAAATTTAAAGGAAATTGAATATGAAATCCTAAAATAAAATAAGTATATAGAAAATAGAATATAAATCCTATGTAAAATATATGTATATAATATCCTAAAAGAAAATATTGAAATGTATTTACATATATACACATTATAATACAAAATATCCAAGTATATTACAAAACAAAATGCGAAATAAAACACATGGGAGTGTAACAGCAGCCAGGCTGGGGTGTAGTTCAACAAGAATACGGTTGGGCTTTGAGCCTACATTAACAACACAACAGCCAACAATAGCATACGGGGGCGCACAATGGAATATGGGGGGTAGGAACTGAAAACAAATGGGCCAAAGAGCCCACTAACCCGATTGGAGGTGTCCGTGAAGCTTCATCTTCCTCAATTGCCTAAACCCTAACTTTTTTTCAACGTCTAACTCCGCCGTTTGCCACTCCCAATCTCTCTCCGTCTCAATTCTTCTTCTCCAATGTCATCACCTTACTCGAACCCTAACCCTGCCGTCACACTTAGCTGCGCTCCCTCAGCTTCTTCCGTCCTTAACAAAAACATATCTCCCTCTCAACTTATCACCAACCTCCCAAATAAAGCTCAAGAACTCTCTATCCAGTTGTCAAACCTCTTGCATGCGCTGACAGAGGATCGCGAATGGAAGTTCATGAAGGAGACTCAGCTGTACTACTTGAGGCGAGTTAAAGATCTGTGGATTCCCAAACGGGATTTAGGAAGAACTGTTTGACGAACGATTCTTGATAAAGTTGTTTGCAGATGTTGACGGATTGTGGTTAGAGTTTCAGATCTGGAGTTAGTTTTGGTGAGGAGATTCAACGGCGTTGCAGAAGGAAGTGTGTGATTGTGAGGTTGGGGTTACGGTGAATCGTGAGCTGAGATGAAGAGATTCAGAGAGGTTCGAGTTTTTGGTGAAGTTAGATCTGAGACTGGATTTGAGGTGTGTGAAGTTTATGGAACGATGAAGGTTTGTATGAATTGCTGGAAGATTTTTAGGGAGATGATGATTTGTTCATGGAGATTTGATGGTGAATCATCAGATCTGGGTTGATCTATGAAGATCTATAAGTTTCGATTGAAATTTTCTGGAGAATATGGAAGAAGGTGATGAAGATTTGTTGAATGTTTGAAGATCTGGAAAAACATATGAAGATATGAATGTGTATGAAGGTGGAGTATGATTTGTAGGAATTCTGGAAAAACGGATGAAGATGGGATAAAGATTCGAAGAAAAATCTGGAAAAAGGTGGTTAAACGTGATGAACACGATGAAGATCGTGATGAACACGGATGAATATCTATGAATTTTGCTGGAAAAATGATGAATGCGTATGAAGATTGCGATAAGGATGATGAGTTTTCCGGTGAGTGTATGAAGTTTCCGGCGAGGTGGACGGTGGCGTTTGATTTATCCGGTGAGGTCTAATTAGGGTTTTTTCGAGAAACATGTAGCCACTTGGGAGAGAGAGAATGAGCAGACTATTTATAGTCTGACACTTGTCACAGACCTGACTAAAAACATGATTAATTGGACTGATTAGTGATAAAGCTGATTAACATATATTAATTAAAACAAGCTGGTTAATAAATGCTAACAATTAAAAGCTGAACCAAAAATTTAGCTAATATTAACTAAAATGTTGAGTGCCATTAAATGGTGATTAAAACTCAAAATTATTTAATCAAAATTAGAACGCAACGTTAAGACTAAAACCAATTAATAACAACTAAAACTAATATCATTTAATTAAAGTAAACTAATTAAAACCTAAATCCAATAATATTCTAATATCCTAATTAAAATTCACTCTAAAATTCTAACCAAATTCACTCTAGATTAATAAAATCTAATCAAAATCTAAAATAATTAATTCTAAAAATAAAAACTAATATTCTAAAAATAGAAAATAGAAGATAACAATCTATGTAAAATCTAAATTCTATGCTAAAAATTAAGAAATAAATTCTAGAAAATCAAGATAATTCCAATGCAAAGCAATTAAATATGTTAACAAAAAAATGCGAGAATGCAATGAAATAACCGGTAAAAAGGAGGACACATAAATATCCTAAAAAATAACAACATAGACTGAATCACCGGGAAGAGGACAAATTCCACAAAAATAAACCTGCTTATTCGAACTGGTTTGAATCGCCTGAGACGCGAGGAAAGGGCTGTAATCCCGATAAAATCAATCCGACTGAAAAAATGCACAATATGCGGTAAATGATATGCAGATGCAAATGCAAAATGAAACGAAACATAAGCTAAATTGCTAGAAACGGTTGGTCAAATTTTGGGATACAACAGCTGCCCCTATTCAAACGTCTTGGACCAGAAGGATTGAAAAGCGAACAACTTTCAAACATTCAAGGTAAAAGACAGTTGAATACCAAAGAACCCGGAAATTTTCCAACCGCAGAAATAAACTGCAAACCCTGACTGGGTACAATCTTCGGAAATAACTGACTTGATAGTTGCAACAGCAACAAGCTGGTTGATTACCAATTTCAAATTGCCGACACTAAGTCGGAAAGATCATCTGATATCACGTAGTGGATACTGAACCTATGATACGCCGTCAGGCCTCTGCACCAATTTGGAAAACATCTGACCTCACCGTCAGTCATCAATTGCAACCGATAGGTAACGAAGCCGAAGGTAAAGACATCTGACATCATTGCCAGACATCAGCAACGCTGATAAAGACATCTGATATCGACGCTAGACAACCACAATGTTGATAAACATCTGACATCACCACCAGACAAACACAATGTTGAGAAACACCTTATCCAAAACTCGAATCGTCTAAGGATAGACGAAGAGAAAACCAAATCCGAAGTCACATCGTCTAAGGGTAGACAGAAAGCAAACATTCGAAGAACCACCTCGTCTAAGGATAGACGGAAAGAAATATCCATAAAGTCACATCGTCTAATGATAGACGGGAAGAAAATACATCATATCCAGAACAATCACATCATCTAAGGATAGACAGAAAGAAGATCATCAACATCCAAAATCCACATCGTCTAATGGTAGACGGAAAGAAACACCCTGTCTGAAAAACCACATCGAAATCTCACATCGTCTAAGGATAGACGGAGAGAAAACCTGCATCTAAAACTCCACATCGTTTAAGGATAGACGGGAAGAAATACCGTATCCAAAATATCACATCATCTAAGGATAGACGAGAAGAAACAACCATCTCCAAGATCACATCGTCTAATGGTAGACGGGAAGCAAACATACTGAAGCTCACATCGCCTAAGGGTAGACGGAAAGAAATATCCATATCCGAGGAACCACATCATCTAAGGGTAGACGGAAAGAAATATCCAACACTCACATCGTCTAATGATAGACAGAGAGAAATACCCCACAAAATAGTCACATCGTCAATAGGAATTGACAGGAATAAAATCATGTCCAAAATATCATCTCGTATAATGGTGGACGAAAAGAAAATCATATCCAAAATATCACCTCGTCTAATGGTAGACGGAAAGAAATATCCATATCCAAAATATCACTTCGTCAATAGGAATCGACAGAAGGAAAATCATCCAAAATACCTCGGCGAATCTCAGAACTCCTGCGTCAATAGGAATCGACAGAAGGAAAATCATCCAAAGTACCTCGGCGAATCTCAGAACTCCTTCGTCAATAAGGATCGACAAAAGGAAAATCATCCAAAATACCTCAGCGAATCTCAGAACCACTTCGTCAATAGGGATCGATAGAAAGAAAACCTGCTAGGGATGCACATCATCAGGGGGCTGACGGACAAAGAAAATCTGCTTGGAGATGTCATCATCAGAGGGCTGATGGACAAAGCATAACCGACTCATGACCTGAAACCCAAAGTAAGCAGATGAGCCGACTGAACCAGGCTGTTGGAGATATACAACTGTCTTGACTGAAAGAGTTGAATCAGATTGCCACAGAAGGCTAACAGAAGCTGGCTTATACTTCACATGCATATGTTTGAATTTTTTTTTCTATGGCGTAATGCTCCATACAAAATGGAAATGCTACGAATTTGGAGGATGTAATGCAAAGATGATGCAAATATGATAACTATATGCAAAAAATGCAGATGCATGCTCGGGCTGCCGGGGAAAGTTGGATAACCACTCGAGCAAAATAAATGCTGAAGCCAATGTTGGGACGGTGGTAAAGTGTCGGGTTTTTGTTATCGTCTCCACAGGGAATATAAGTTATTATTGTCGTTCGAAAGTTGATAAATTCATAACTTTATAGTAACAAAAGGGGGGTTTTGGTTTTAGTAACGGTATCTTGCATAAAAAGTAATGTTTCGCGCTAAAAGTTAGGGTTTTGCGGTTTAAGTAAAGATTGCCAAAGTTAGGGTTCGGTGATCGCTTTTCATGCATATGTTCGATCAACAAGATTCATAAACTCCATTAGATGATAAATACATTCACAACATCCTCTCAATGTGATTATCTCTAACTCACATTGTGGGATTTGTCATTTTGATCCATTGTTGATCTCTCACATAATCTATCAAAATGACAACATTAAAGTTCAAAATTTATGTGAACAACTTCATTCATAACTATCTTTAGCTTACAAACAAAGATGGATGAAAACCTAGGTTAAGAGTTGGGAAATATCTCTCGATCATAAACCAAACAAAGAGTTATCGATAAAGCAAAGTTTTCACCATACATTCATCATCAAAGAGTTTAGAAATGAAGATCAATACATTTACATACAAAGCTTGATGATCACCTACATCTAACCTTGACAAAAGGAAGTATTTAGTTACTCATTTTCATGGTAGCTTGCGGTAGAAGTATCGGGAGAAGGTTGATGAACATCCGAGTCGAAGAATCCAACTTGGATGAGAATCCACCTTCTTTTTGGTGGAATGATGTTAAGAGATGAAGAAATGAGAGCCAGAGAAGTTTTTAGGTCACAAAATCACTTTTTAGCAAAAGTAATAAAAATTGTGTTTTTTCAACAAAAAGTACACTAGCTATTTATAGACAAAGTTGATGGTCTTCCCCGCTCGCGACCCTACTCGCTAAGCGAGCTTCCAGCGAATGTTCGCTACAGCCTCGCTCAGAAAACATGCTAGCAAGGTCTGATGCAATCATTCTGTTTGGCTTTGCTGCAACCTCGCTCAGCGAACATGCTAGCGAGTTCTTGAGGTATAATTCTGTTTGGCTTCGCTACTTGCTCGCTAGGTGCTCGCCCAACGAGTGCTTCGCTACCTTTCTCGCTACCACCGAACAATGCCAATGTGCTTCTGCCCAAGTCTGGGAGTGTTCGCTAGCTGCTCGCTATGAGCTCGCTTAGCGAACACTCGCTACTGCTTCGCTCAGTGAACATGCTGGCGAACTTGCTATTGCTTTCAACTTTCTTGGTTCCTTTGTCATCTTTCTTGTGCCTTCAAATACTACTCTTTCATGCTCAAATACTGCACAATAACACACAAATTAAAAGAACCAAGAGTGTTTCACACTATGATGCATATTAACAAAAACAAGTCGGTTAGAGCACAAATTAGACAAAAACGGAGTGAAAGATGCCCAAATTTGATAGCTCAAATAAGCACAATTGGGCATCTAACAACTCTCCCCAACTAGAATATTGCTTGCCCTCAAGAAAAGTATGCCTCTTGAAGATCTAGAGGATTTGCTTGAAGAAAAAGGACTTTCCGAACTCGGATCAAATGGCTCAAAAACAAGCGACTCAACCAAACACGTGTTTCCAATTGTTAGAACAACACAATGCACAAGAACTAAAATCTTAAAGCAATACAAAACATTTATCAATTCACAACAATGCTATCTTAAATGAATCACCCTATCTCTCCTCTTCGAATAAGGATTGAAGAAATTTCGCACATGCAAGCGCAGGGACAATTTCACTCTCCAGTAAACAATGCAAAAATCAAATCAATTCATATAATGTCTAACAATTATAAATGAAAATGTGGAAGTACGAAGATCACTAAGGTCTTTTCCGGTTGTAGCTTGGTCGGGTTTACAAACAGACATATCTAAAGCCATTGAAACGAATTTGTCGATGCAAAAGAGGCATTCACTTGTACAACAATTCACACATTCAAACTTCGTTCAATCTTGATACTCATTTGAAACCTTTACAACTCTTGTTCCACAACTCAATTTTTTCAATATTTTTCTTCCAATCAAGCATTCATGATTATTCTTTTCTTTTGATCATTTTCTTTCTACACCATGTTCATAAAACAAGTGTTTTTCTTTTTCACAATCCTCTTCGATGCTTGCTTGGTTTTTCATGAGTTGTGGCAAGTTACCCACTTATATTTTCGTTCTCCCCAACTTATCTTCTACTTCCTTCAAAAGTGAATGTTCTTTGCTTTTTACGGCACAAGAACAATAATCAAAAAATTTTCAGGTTTTTAAGAAAAAATATTTTTGAAGTCTCGCTTTATTTCAAGCCGAGATTCAACTGTTTAAGCTCAAAGGGGTTCACGAATACTCTCTCAACTCACGGGTAAGTTTATATTTGGAACTGGTTGTACTCGAAAGAAACAAGTGCCTTGATCATTTCAACTAACTTCCACAAATTCATAATAATAAAAGACAAAACATGAATTAAATGAATCAACACGATTTATCAGAATCCAACATTTAAGTACATAATGGAGGTCTCCTCACAATTTGTGGTTCTAAAACCTAAGTGACTCATTCGTTCAATTATGTTGCAAAGAGACAATATTTAATCACAAAAAGAACAAAGTTCCGCATGCATTCTAGAATTCTAACCGAAGGTAACCATGTACCTTAGCTTTAATCGCTTGTTAATTTTTTTATCATCGCCATCCAAGCTCGGATGCACCTTCATTGGATACTTCTTTCGGAGAGCAACCAATCTAGAAGGTTTTGACATCAACCAATCCACAAAAAATTATTAAAAACAGAATTAAATGAAAAATTATTAATCATAACTGAAATTAAAGAAATAGAAATGTGCCTAGGGGACAAAACACCCCAATAGTACAACCCAAAATATCATAACAAAATAAAATCCAGAAATCAAAATAAAACAGTAAACTGAAACAGAATCAAAGATCAGTCCTCCTCGGACTCAGACTCATCACTATCATCGGCATCATCTTCATCAAAGTCCTCCTCTCCTGATACATCATCATCATCACCCTCATCATCATCATCAGTTGCCTCAGCAGGGCCACTCGCACCCCCTCCAAAAATAGGCCTGTCCACAAGCCAGTTCGCATGCTGCGTAAACTGCTCGCGAGTCATCATGGAGCGCTCGGTGGACGGGTCTCGGACCTGCATCTGCAAAAGCTGTAAAGAATCATGAATATCATACACGGTGCGCTGTTGAGCAGCCATCCAGTCCCAGTTGTAGTTGCAAACTTGCTGTAGAAAAGGGTCGAACCCTTGAGAAAAACTACCGTAACCATCAGCAGTTCTGGTATCACTAGCCGATGCACCACTCATGTAATTCTTAGGTTTGCAGAACTTGTTCACATACTTGTCATCGACTGCCGGAGGAATCTTCACCATACTCATAGATGGGAGCTTTAAGCACGATTGAGAGCATAATGCCATGATGAGGCACGGAAAAGTGAGGGGGAAATTAGCTCGCGACCCTGCTTTCAGACCACTCTCAACAACCGATTTTATTTCGTTTGCTATGATCCTAGCAACGTCAATCTGAACGTTGGTTAGGATGCTGTGAACAAGAAATGCCACTGGGATCGACACGGTTGATGTGTGAGACTTTGGTTTTATATTGGTGAGAATCAGTACCAGGATCAATTGAGCTATTGGAGTCATGTCTTCCCGATGAAACCTCACTGCCTCTCCAGATTGGTTTCTTTCCACACTCTTTCATTCCAGCAAAAGGGTTGTTGATATAGCATTAATGTCAGGGCGGCTTCTCAAACTTCGGGTGTATGTGTCATATTCATCTGCTCCCAAATTGAGCGGTTCCCCAAGTATCCTGTTAATAGCAGCCCTATCAAAACTTATCTGTCTTCCCTGCACTCGTGTCATCCACGTAAATGGTGTGTCATCGTCTGGTAATGCATTTGCATAAAATTCCCTAACGATGTCGATATTGTATTGTTCAAGTGGGGAGATCAGATTGTCCCACTTTTTGCTGTTTATCAACCCGGCAAAAGTTCCAAACTCGCCTCGAGGTTCAATGATGAACCTCTTTTCTGGCAGGATCTTCCTCTTTTGAAAAGTCGAATACCGAACGACTTGCTTTGGTCCAAGGAACACGTCACTGTCAAACTGAATTGGAACCTGTCAGGGTGTTGAGACAACCTTTCGCTTCTTGCCTTGGTGTCGCTGGTTTCCTGGGGCCATCTGCAAAAGAGTCACAAAAGGATACCACAAACAGCACCACATAATATTAGTCAACAAAAATAAAACAGGACTGAGATTCTCGCTGGCTTGCTCGCTTAGCGAGCTAGTAGCGAATGCTCGCTACAGGCTCGCCTAGCGAACAAGCTAGCGAGTGCTGCGTATTTTCAAAATGCAGCCACTGTTAGAAACCCTCATCAACAATCAACAAGGTAACAAGAACCATTCCAATATCCAGTAGGTTTATCATGAAAAGCTTAAGACTAACCACACATGCAATCAAATTTTTCTCAAAATCCCTAACATCCCTAATCTGACCTAAATCCTAATTTCTACACATTAAGCAATAAAGAATAAAAGAGAAGAGAATAGAAATCAAACCTGTGGCAGCAGAGGAATTGAGATGACAAGGAATTTGGGTTAGCAAGAATTTGCAGAGGAAGGAGTGTTTGCACGGTGAGAGTGAAAGTGAAGTGTGGAAGTGTCAAGTGAGGCTGAGTATAGTGAAGTTGTAAACAAAAACAGAAATTGGGCCTACACAAGTGGCACACTAACCAACTTAAAATTGCATGTTCGCGCACGTTCGCTACGAGCTCGCTCAGCGAACTGCTAGTGAACATTCGCTACATGCTCGCTTAGCGAACGAGCTAGCGAGCATGACAGAAGTTTGAAAAAAATAACTCAGCACAACATGCAACTTCAAGGCTCACAAGTTTCCACCAAAGACACCAAAATACACAGAAAAACAGAAATTACTTACAATGTTGAGGTGCCTCTCAACAAGCGCTTGTTTAACGTCGAATAAGCTCGACGGTCCAAGATGTTCACACCGGAACATCCAGAGGGAAGGCACATCTTTGTCGGTCCACATGACCGCCAAGATATATCTTCAAACGTTGACCATTAACTGTCCATTTATCCTTCCTTTCCAAATCTTCTATCACGACAGCTCCATACTCCTTTACTTTAATCACGCGAAATGGCCTGGACCATTTTGACCTCAATTTTCCAAGAAACAATCTCAACCTGGAATTAAACAACAATACCAATTGCCCGGGCAAAAATTCTTTTTTCCGGAGCTTCTTGTCATGATATTCCTTAACTTTTTCTTTGTACAACCAACTTGAGTGATATGCAGCATTGCGCATCTCCTCCAACTCAAGTAGTTGCACCTTCCTTTTTTCACCGGCCAACTCATTATCAAAATTCAAAAATTTTAAGGCGCATAAGGCCTTGTGCTCCATTTCAACCGGAAAATGACAAGTTTTACCATAAACCAATTGAAACGGAGTTAGCCCAATTGGAGCTTTATAGGCCGTGCGATACGCCCATAGAGCTTCATCCAATTTTTGTGACCAATCCTTCCTAGAGTTTGACACGTTTTTTTCCAAAATTTTCTTAATCTCTCTATTAGAGACCTCAGCTTGACCATTAGCCTGTGGGTGGTACAGAGTTGCCACTCAATGCGTTACACCGTAATGTTGTAAAACTTTTTCCAACGGTGAATTGCAAAAGTGTGACCCTCCGTCACTAATCAACACTCGGGGGGTTCCAAAACGGGAAAAAATATTTTTCTTTAAAAAGTTAATGACCGTTTTAGAATCCGCCCTTGGTGAGGCAATCGCCTCAACCCACTTTGACACGTAGTCAACTGCAACCAACAAGTATTCATTTCCAAAAGAGGGTGGAAATGGTCCGACAAAATCGATACCCCAACAATCAAATAATTCAACCTCTTGAATGTTTTGAAGAGGCATCTCATCTCTCTTACCTATTCCACCGCTTTGTTGGCAACTGTCACAACTTTGCGCATGGGCATTTGCGTCTTTAAAAATAGAAGGCCAATAAAATCCCGATTGAAGGACTTTATTTGTCGTTCTAGCCCCATTGAAATGGCTGCCATAAAGCGAGTTGTGACAATGCCATAGAATACTTTGCGCTTCATCACTGGTAACACATCTCCTTAACAAATTATCACCTCTCAACTTAAACAGATAAGGGTCATCCCACACATAGTACTTGGCATCCGAGAGAAATTTCCTTTTTTGGTTAGGAGTTAGGTCGGGCGGCACAAAACCGCTCGCCTTGTGGTTTGCAAAATCTGCAAACCACGACCTCACTTGAACTTTAAAGAGTTTTTCATCAAGAAACTCTTCTCGGATTTCCTTTTCTAAAGTAGTCACCTCCACATTGACAAGGCGAGATAAATGATCTGCTACCAAATTTTCCGACCCTTTTTTGTCTTTAATTTCTACATCAAATTCTTGCAACAAAAGGATCCAACGGATAAGCCTTTGCTTTGAATCCGGTTTGGTTAGCAGATATTTTATTGCCGCGTGGTCGGTATAAACAATCACTTTAGACCCAATGAGATATGACCTAAATTTTTCAAGTGCATACAGTATTGCAAGCAATTCTTTTTCTGTTGTGGCATAATTAATTTGTGCCTCATTAAGAACTTTGCTTGCATAGTGTATAGCATGAAAATGTTTTTCTTTTCTTTGGCCCAACACCGCTCCAATAGCATAGTCGCTAGCATCACACATTAGCTCAAAATTTAAATTCCAACCCGGAGCAACTATGATTGGAGTGGTGACCAATTTTTCTTTCAAAATCTCAAAAGCTTTTAAACATTCATCAGATAAGAGAAACACCTGGTCCTTGGCCAGCAAGTTACTCAAAGGCCTAGCCATCGTTGAGAAGTCTTTGATGAATCGCCGGTAGAAACCGGCATGCCCAAGAAAGCTTCGGATACCATTTAAGTTAGTTGGAGGAGGCAACTTCTCAATCACATCTACCTTAGCATGATCCACTTTGAGCCCTTTTGACGAGACTTTGTGACCGAGAACAATCCTCTCCGTCACCATAAAGTGGCATTTCTCCCAATTTAGCACCAAATTAGTCTTTACACACCTTTCAAGCACGATTTCTAAATTTTCCAAACATAAACCAAAAGAACCACCAAACACCGAAAAGTCATCCATGAAATCTTCCATTGTTTTCTATATAAGATCGGCAAAAATGGATTGCATGCATCTTTGGAAAATTGTCGGCGCATTACACAACCCGAAGGGCATTTTGCGGTAAGTGAAGATTCCAAACGGACACGTGAAAGCCTTCTTCTCATGATCGGCCGGGTCAACCGCAATTTGGTTGTACCCGGAATAGCCATCTACAAAACACTAGAAATGTTGTCCCGAGAGTCTCTCTAACATTTGGTCCATGAACGGAAGTGGGAAGTGGTCTTTTCGAGTTGCGGTATTCAACCGCCTATAGTCAATGCACATTATCCACCCCGTTGCTACCTTTGTTGGGATCAACTCATCTTTCTCATTACGAATAACGGTAATGCCACCCTTTTTATGAACCACATGCACCGGACTCACCCAAGGGCTATCCGAAATAGGGTAGATCATTCCCGCATCCAATAATTTGACAACTTCCTTCCTAACAACCTCTTTCATTGTAGGATTTAAGCGGCGTTGTGGTTAAGCCACCGGCTTAAAATTCTCCTCCATTAAAATTTTGTGCATGCAATAGGAGGGGCTAATTCCTTTGAGATCAGAAAGAGTCCACCCTATCGCTTCTCGATTCTTTTTTAACACATCAATTAAACGAGATTCTTCACTTTTGGACAAAAGGTTGCTTATGATAATCGACTTTTCTTCGGTTTCATCTAGGAATGCATACTTCAAGTTATTTGGTAACTCCTTCAATTCAATCATTGGTTTTTCATCTTTAACCTCCTTTTCCAACACTTCCTCCTCCACTTCCCATGGTTGTAACTCTTAAAGACTATCAAATTCTTTTAAACATTCATCAAGAGCTTCTTCTTCTTCAAGTGTAAAAACTTCAAAAGAGTCATTAAGAGCTAGCTCCATGGGAGTTATAGCATGAACATGTTTGGAAACTTCAAAGGTGGCTTCTTCAATTACATCAACTCGGAAACTATCACGTTTGTCATTTGAGTGCTTTATTGCTTCAAAAAGGTCAAAAGTGACTTCTTCATTTTGTACCCTCACCTTCATTAAACTGTCGTCTACATCAATCATCATACGAGCGGTTTTCATGAATGGTCTTTCGAGAATTAGCGGCACATCATCGTCTTCCTCCATATCAATAACAATAAAATCAACGGAAAGAAAAACTTGTCAACCTTTACCAATACGTCTTACGCTACTCCATGAGGGTGAGTAGTAGACTTATCGGCTAATTGCAACGTCATACAGATGGCCTTAATCTCAATATTTCCAAGCTTTTTCACAATAGATAAGGGTATAAGATTGATGCTTGACCCCAAATCGATTAACCCCTTTCTAACATAAACGTCGCCAATTGTAACCGGCAAGGTGACTCGCCCCGGATCAACTTTTTTCTCGGTAGAGTCCTTTGGATGATGGCACTATAACTCACATCCAGAACAACTGTTTCCGGCTCCGTATACCTCCTCTTTTTGGTGAGTATATCCTTCAAGAACTTGGCATACTTTGGCATTTGCTCCAAAGCTTTGGCAAACAGGATATTGACTTGAAGTTGTTTAAAGATATCCATGAACTGGGCGTAATGCCGTTCATTTTCTCTCCTAGATGGAGCATGTGGATAAGGTAAATTTTGGACCGGAGTAGTGCTCACAACCTCATTCCTTCTAGAATTTTGCTCTTTTTTCTTCTTCACTTCTTCCATCATGACTTTTTCACTTGTTTTATTTTCAACTTCACCATTTTTCTCATTTTCAACTTCACCATTTTTTTGATTTTCAACTTCAACCAACTTTTCTTTCTTTTCTACTTCCTCCTCACTCCAATTCCCAACTTCACCATCAATATCATCAATTTTTTTCTCTACCTCTCGTTTTTTACTCTCGTCAACCAACTCTTTTCCACTTCTCATCTTTATAGCCATACAATGCTTCTTAGGATTTGTTTGCGTATTTTTCGAGAAAGATGGTCCGGATTGTTGTTCCGCTAATTGCTTAGCAAGTTGACCAACTTGAGTCTCAAGATTTTTAATTGCCGCATCGTTACTTTTTTTGATTCGCCATTGACATTTTCATGAATTGCGTCAATGTCTCTTCCAATTTTGAAGCTACGACCGGTGATTGTTGAGTTTGATAGGGATTTTGACGGTTGGAAGGACCACCTCCATAACCTTGGTTATGTTGATAGTTTCCCCTAGGTTGGTACCCTTGGTCGCCTTGATAGTTTTGTTGTTGTGGATTTTGGTGGTGTTGTTGTTGATGTTGCCTCGGTTGATACTCTCTTTGATTTGCCATGTAATTAACTTCTTCAAATCCTGGAGGTGGACAAAATCCGGTGTCGTGTTCACCTTTGCAAAGTTCACAACAAGCTATTTGTTTAGCTTTTGATGGTTCATTTAACTCTTTTATTTGTTGAGTTAAGAGTTCCACTTGTTGTGAGATAAGCTTGTTTTGTGCAAGAATGGCGTCATTTGTCCCTAACTCGAGCACACCCGGTTTTCTTTGAGTCACCCCACGGTTATGATTCCCTTGATGATCATTAAGTGTCATCTTATCAATAATTGCAATTGCATCATCTTCACTTTTTGACATCAAAGAACCTCCCGCCGTAGCATCCAATAAGGTCTTGTGAATCGAAAGGAGTCCATTCGGAAAATATGAACTTGAGTGAGCTCATCGAAACCGTGTCCCTTGCACTTTCTTAACATAGATTTGTATCCCTCCCATGCTTCGTTTAGTGATTCACTAGCTCCTTGAGAAAATACTGCAATCGCAGTTTTAGCCTCCATGAATCGGTTATGTGGAAAGAAACATTCAAGAAACTTCTCCTCTAGAAGATTCCAATCCGTCATGATTGTTTTCGATTGATCAAGGTACCACTCCTTCACTTTCCCAATCAAGGAATGAGGAAATAGTCTCCTAAACAATGACTCTTCGTCAGCTTCTGTTGCTCCCGTTGCCCCAGAAATCTCATAGAATTTTATGAGATGGGTGAACGGATCCTCATGGTCTAGTCCCGTGAAAGGATTTTGATAGACTAGAGCTAGGATTCCCGTTTTCATCTCAGCTTTCCTTCCTTTTTGAAGATTCCGTGCGAACTGAGCTGTATGTCTTGGACTATTTGTGCATGGAGTGGAAACTGGAGGTGGAGGTGGTGGTGGTGGAGGTGCTGCCATAATTGGTGTGAAATATGGCGATGGTGGTGGTGTAGAGGAACTTTCTCCTTGCTCTTGTCTTTGCCTAACTTGTTGCCTCCTCCGTCTTGTTCTGTTGTTCAGTCTCCTTGCGGTTCTCTCGATCTCGGGATCAAAAAGAAGTTGGTCCTCAGGAATCTGTCCTCACATAAAACAAAGACTGCACACTAAACCAAATAGATTACAAGCACAAGTAAAAAAAATTCAAAGTTAAAAATTCAGCAACTATTGCGATGCTCGCAATATCAATTTATACTCCCCGACAACAACGCCGTTTTGTTGGAACAATGGTAAAGTGTCGGGTTTTTGTTATCGTCTCCACAGGGAATATAAGATATTGTTGTCGTTCGAAAGTTGATAAATTTGTAACTTTATAGTAATAAAAGGGGGGTTTTAGTTTTAGTAACGGTATCTTGCATAAAAAATTAATGTTTCGCGGTAAAAGTTAGGGTTTTGCGGTTTAAGTAAAGATTGCCAAAGTTAGGGTTTGGTGATCGCTTTTCATGCATATGTTCGATCAATAAGATTCATAAACTCCATTAGATGATAAATACATTCACAACATCCTCTCAATGTGATTATCTCTAACTCACATTGTGGGATTTGTCATTTTGATCCATTGTTGATCTCTCACACAATCTATCAAAATGACAACATTAAAGTTCAACATTTATGTGAACAACTTCATTCATAACCATCTCTAGCTTACAAACAAAGATGGATGAAAACCTAGGTTAAGAGTTGGGAAATATCTCTCGATCATAAACCAACACAAAGAGTTATCGATAAAGCAAAGTTTTCACCATACATTCATCATCAAAGAGTTTACAAATGAAGATCAATACATTTACATACAAAGCTTGATGATCACCTACATCTAACCTTGACAAAAGGAAGTATTTAGCTACTCATTTTCATGGTAGCTTGCGGTAGAAGTATCGGGAGAAGGTTGATGAACATCCAAGTCAAAGAATCCAACTTGGATGAGAATCCACCTTCTTTTTGGTGGAATGATGTTAAGAGATGAAGAAATGAGAGCCAGAGAAGTTTTTAGGTCACAAAATCACTTTTTAGCAAAAGTAGTAAAAATTGTGTTTTTTCAACAAAAAGTACACTAGCTATTTATAGACAAAGTTGATGGTCTGCCATGCTCGCGACCCTGATTGCTAAGCGAGCTTCTAGAGAATGTTCGCTACAGCCTCGCTCAGCGAACATGCTAGCAAGGTCTGATGCAATCATTCTGTTTGGCTTCGCTGCAACCTCGCTCAGCGAACATGCTAGCGAGTTCTTGAGGTATAATTCTGTTTGGCTTCGCTACTTGCTCGCTAGGTGCTCTCCCAGCGAGTGCTTCACTACCCTTCTCGATACCAGTGAACAATGCCAATGTGCTTCTACCCAAGTCTGGGAGTGCTCGCTAGCTGCTGGCTATGAGCTCGCTTAGCGAACACTCGCTACTGCTTCGCTCAGTGAACATGCTGGCGAACTTGCTATTGCTTTCAACTTTCTTGGTTCCTTTGTCATCTTTCTTGTGCCTTCAAATCCTACTCTTTCATGCTCAAATATTGCACAATAACACATAAATTAAAAGAACCAAGAGTGTTTCACACTATGATGCATATTAACAAAAACAAGTCGGTTAGAGCACAAATTAGACAAAAACAGAGTGAAAGATGCCCAAATTTGATAGCTCAAATAAGCACAATTGGGCATCTAACAGCCAACTCTGCTGGGAATAACCGGATGTGCCAAGTATGATTGGACTTTGCTGGGGAAGACCGGGTGAAATCTTCCTGGGTACCAACGGGAATTGGATTTTAGAGTGATGCGCCAATAGGGATTGGGCTTTCTGGTGGTTTCCAATAGGGATTGGACTTTAGGTTATCTGTGAGGGGTCAGGTATGGCTGACGCTGGAAAATGCCCTGTCTGGACGCAGGGTTGGAAATTGACTTGTCTGAATACAAGGTTTAAAGGTTGGTGGATGGTTAACATGACTTCCCGACATTCGTCTTGAACTTGAAGGTTGACAGAACCTGCTTGAATAGCTCTGAACAGCTCTGAAAATATGGAGAGGAACATTTCCTCTGTTTCAGAATTTTCCCCAGCCTGTGGGATTTCTGTAGGAATCTTCCTCGAAAGGGAGCCTGAAATCTCCGTACCCTGATGGTTAGACATGAACTGCCTCAGCATTCTGAACCCCGAGGAAGTGCTGGCTTTTGGATAAGGATAGCTTCTTCTCTTGGGGTGGCCTGCCTCAGCCTTACACTGACTTTGTCCTTGACTGGCTGATTTGTGGAGAGGTGTCTCTGACTTCGAGAGATTTATCAAATCTCGACCTGATTGCCCCAGATTAACTGAACTTTTGGATGGCTGACTCCCGTGATATGATCGTTTGATAAAGCTTGCCTCGGTTCAACGGAGTACTTAGGCGTTCTATATTCTATCCTGATGAAACTTTCCACTGTAGAAACTTTCTTGATGTCAAGTGCTTACTCGGAAGTAAAACAAACTGTTCTACACAAAAGATATATTAATGCAATGCATATGACAGTTTTGAAATCCAAGTTTGTTCACTGGAAAAAATTGTGACATATAGTGAATGAATCACTTATCAGAATGTCAACCTTAATAACCATAAGTTGAGCAGAATCCTTTTAGGAGTCAGTTTCGACGCGATTTTTACCGAAGTATGCTTTCGAAACAAACCTGCTTCAATTAGGTCTTTTGAAGGTTGTAACGCGGTCAGGTTCATGGTTTGAAAGAAAGGATATAAGGCTCAAAATTTATTTTAACCCACCCATTCTCCGTGATGTCCTCCAATCCTATGTTCAGCTAATTCGACACTAGCGCTCACCTTTCAAAGGTTGAATGACAGGAGTGATGGTTCGGGAAACCACAAGTTTTAGGAGTGACAGTCACTCGCTTTTCGTCTTTGGTGCCTGAATCACACGACTTGTTTTTCATCATCATTTTTTGATTTCCCTATTTTTTCCTGGACTGGCTCTTTTGAGCTTCTTTTGATTTGAAAGTCCAGCGAAACGCCCTATTTTTGCCTACATCGCTTGTTTTCAAGGTTTGACTTAGCGGGCTTATTCTTTTGATTCTTTTCTTTATTTTCTTTTTTTGAACAAATCATGTGACACCGGCTTGTCTGACTTGTTGACGGGATTGTGACTGTTTCACTCCTTGGTCAGTAATAGATAACCACTGTGATTTTTTAGGTATGACCTATAGAGGTGTGATTAGTCCTCAAATGAGAACACTTCTTTTGTAATTTGGATGCTCGGTCAAATTAACTGACACCTACCCTGCGGCGTGTTAAGATTGAGGGTTTTTCATTTTCAGAAAGAAACTCCTACTACTAGGCTCAAAGGGGTTGACAAGGGATTATTATCCTTATATCTCTGGTGTTTAGGAATATGAAACAATGCCTATACATCATCAGCAGGTTTTATTCAAAAGCATACAATCAGAAGCTTGCGCGTCTTTCAATTTTGTCATCCTCCCCGGATTCCGCTTAAACAAGTGTTTGATATCAATAAAAAGTATAGAGTGAACACAAATGGATTAAATCAAAACATGCATATTCATTTCATTATCAATATCAATTGAAAATAATACAAGTTTTACAGATAAGATTTACACTTTAACAGAAAAGAAACTACAAATGTAAAGAAATGACATGATAAAAGAAGACTGCCAGCTTCGGAATTGCTCGTCGAAGTCAGTCTGGTACTCTTTCAAACCCACATGACTGGATGATGGAAGATCTTTGATCTGGACACCCTGAGGCGTGACTGAGAACATGTTAGAGTCAAGCAGAGTCTGAATCTTGCTTTTCAGCACCTTGCAGTTTTCAATTGAATGCCCCTGTGCCCCAGCATGGTACGCACAACGAGCGTTGACATTAAAATTTGGTGGATACGGAGGAATCTATGGATTAATATTCTTCGGAACTATCAACCCACCTCTGATCAAATCCGACAACACTCGACTGTACGATATCGACAGTTGAGTAAAATGCCGCTGTGGTTTCCTTGGTCTTCATCGGGCGTGCTGACGCGGCTGATGACGGTAAGACTACTGACTCTGAAGGGGAACAAATACCTGATACACAGACCCAACAGGTTGCTGACTCTAAACACTCGAAGTGTCAATATGAGGTACCGGAGAGTCTGGGATGGAATTACTTTCTTTCTCCCATTCTTCTTGAGAACTGACAACTAATTCACTTTCATAAACTAAAGCATCTGCAATGTCTCGAATCTTTCCACCCTTGATTCCGCTCTCGATACGTTCATCCATTATCATCGAGTTAGAAAATTTTGATGTCCCACTACCAACCATCTTATCAAAGTAGTGCCCTTGCAAAGTACCCATGAATATGTCAACCAGTTCTCTGTCCAGAAGTGGTGGTTGAACGCGAGCTGCTAATTCTCTCCATCTCTGCATATAACCTCTGAAGGATTCATTGTCCACCTGAGATAATTCTTGCAACTGCATACGGCTGGGAGTCATGTCGAGATTGTAGTTGTACTGCTTCACAAAGGCATTGGCTAAATCTGACCATGATCTGATGCAACCACTCTCCAACTGCATATACCAATTCAAAGATGCTTCACTCAGACTGTCCTGAAAACAGTGAATCATAAGCTTTTCATGGTGGACATTGAGGTCATTCTTTTGCAGAACATAACCAAATGCTGCTTCGGACAACTATCCCCTTTGAACTTCTCAAAATTCAGCGTTTTAAACTTCGGAGGCATCACAAGACCGGGAACTAAACACATGCTTGAAGCATTCATATTAAGAGTATCCTGACTCATCAGGGTGTCAAGCTTTTCATCTAACAGACGATATCTTCTCATAAACTCAACAGTCCATGGGTCCTTAGGGTTAATCTTCGGAACAACCCTCTGAGAATCTGGCACAGGGAAAGTGAAATTCTGATAGTCTGAGTTATGGAGAGAAGACGAATCTCTATCTCTGACAATAGTATGCTCTTGTACAACAGGAATCCGCACAGGCTGAGCTTGAGCAACATTGTTCGCCGGAGTCCTCTGAATATTGGCCTCTCCTCTAGTCATAATTGTCATGGCTTCCATGAGTTTATCCAACTGATTCTTCATCAATTCAAACTCGTCCCTCGTAATAACCTGATTCTTCTCTGCTGAGTTCATGATCCTTCCAGAAGCTAATTCAAGTCCAATGCGAATGTCGGGAAATCAACTGTGGGTTAGACAAAAATACTGGTAAGCTCTCTGTTCCGGTTGAGGATGGATATGCAAACATGAGATGCAAATGCCATGCGATGCAAAATGCTGATGCAGCAAACAAAGGATCAGAGATCCCACAAATCTCTGAAATAACTGCTGCGCTGCTGACTGGATAAGTTCGCTCTGGAGAAAACCAAAATACCGGGTTGGCTGGAAGTCAAGTTTCCTGCAAAAACCCTCCCACTCACAAGTATGGACCTAATATGACAAAGGTTCGACATCCTATACGTTCATCAGCGTCATAGACTTTCGAGAAACGATGATACATTCACCATTTCTGGTTTGGCATCATAATCTCACGAAGAGGCCTCACTTAGCTGAATCACAAGTGATCGGTCCCCAGAGTTGACAATCCTCAGATCCAAAATCCCCTCGAGCCTAAAGGGCCAGAAAAGGAAATGATCAAAGAGAATCTCGTCTGAGCGTGAATTTCATGGTGAACTAGTACATGCAAAGCATGCATGCCCACCACTACTTTCCACTACTAATGCTAGGTTTGTACTCAAGCCTGGGTTTTGGCTTATCTCTCAAAGGAACAACCACTAAACAACACAACAACAACAGATAATAATATAGTGCGGAAAATGTAAATACAACAATATACAAAATACCACACACAAATATACACACCCAAAGACAAGAAAACAAGCGCTAGGATTGACTCGCATAGGGGATGTTCTTGTCCCCAGCAGAGTCGCCAGTTGTCGCTACTACGAAAAAAGGTGCTGGCAATAACAGAAGAGTCGCCACCGTTCGTTATTTATCCCAAAAGAAGGAAAGGAAACAATCAGAGAAAACCTGACGAAAATGGGAGAAGACAAGTCATTGCAACCATATCTCGGGTTCGGGAGTCGGTTACGCAAGGGGAAGGTGTGAGCACCCCTCACGTCCATCGTACTCGACGGGATCCACGCTTGTTGTCTAGTCTACGGGTGAAAAACAAACTATCTACGACTGCTAAAGCTAAACGGAAAGAACTGACTCGATAGAGCATCACCTCCCTATGCCTACATATTCCCTCGTGCAATGGGAAAGTCAGAGTCAACGTAGTTCGAGAAACTACGGGGGGATTTGCTCGCCAAGACATCGCATCTTGTGCCTACGTATTCTCATATAGTATGAGAAATCAGAGCAAAACGTAGTTAAAGCCAACTAAGGGTAAACGCGGGTGTTCTCAATCACACGGAGGTGACAGAAAAGGTAGACGATACTAGCACACACATTCTAGCAGTTAGGAGTATTGCTGCTCGACCATTGGAAACTTAGGCATTACCTGTTTGCGGTAGAACGAGTGTAGTACGTCATTGGTTTAAAAGGTACGGATAACCTAAGGGTTTAGAACAATAGGTTGGTCTCAATTACACTGGGGTAAGAGAAAGGGAAGTTAATGGCTAACGGGAAGGTCTCGATCGCACGGAAGCGAGAGAAAGGAGAAATTAGTTGTTAGTATGCTCGCCAAAACGTCGCGTCTTGTGCCTGCATATTCTCATATGGTATGAGAAATCAGAGCAGTTGTAGTTCAGCCAACTACAGGAAAAGGGGAAAAGTGCTCTCTAGGATTATCGAAATCCTATGCCTACGTACTCTCAACAGATATGAGATATCAGAGCAGCCGTAGTTCAGCCAACTACGGAAAACAGGTCTCGATTGCACAGGGGCAAGAGAAAAGGGGATCTCAATCGCCAGGATGCGAGAGAAAAGGGGAAGTCTCAATCGCCAAGGTGCGAGAGAAAAGAGTCTCAATCTCCAGGACGTGAGAGAAGAGAGTCTCAATCGCCAGGATGCGAGAGAAAAGAGTCTCAATCACCAGGACGCGAGAGAAGAGAGTCTCAATCGCCAGGATGCGAGAGAAAAGCTCGGATCGGGACGCACACGCCAAGTCCTAAGACGTAGGAGCGAATGCGTCACATATCACCTAAAGGGTGTACACTAGACACTCTAGGCCACTGAGAGGAAGCCCCCCAATCACCATTTCCCACGTATCTAACGCTATAGCTCACAACACTCGACGGTTGCATAAAAGAAATGAAATAAAGACAATGTTACCGAACAGAGTGGTTCCGTTGACCCTTGACTTTGTGTGCAAGCTCCATTCCAAGCTCTTCTCCTTTGATCCTTGATGATGACGTTTCAAATCAGAACCAATGTGACGCTGAACCATCGTAATTTGACTTATAAATGGAAGTCAAGCTATAAGAGGTTGTGTATTGATATTCGTGTCAAAGACAAGATAGAGAAATGATATTGCAAATCATTCTCCAATTGAATCGTGTCACACGGACCAAACCATAAGAAAGTTAAAATAAAATCAGAAGAAGAAGAAAAATGAGGAGAGAAATAAGTTGTCTCGTATCCTACATTATCCATCAACAATTCGATTAATAACGGTTTACGGAAGTGTCGTCATCGACCTAAACACAATCAAAATGAGATAACAAGTCCAATAACAAATTGAAATAAACTTCTAAAAAGAAAACTAAGTCCTAATAGAAATTTAAAGGAATTGAATATGAAATCCTAAAAGAAAATAAGTATATAGAAAATAGAATATAAATCCTATGTAAAATATATGTATATAATATTCTAAAAGAAAATATTGAAATGTATTTACATATGTACAGAATATAATACAAAATATCCAAGTATATTACAAAACAAAATGCAAAATAAAATACAGGGGAGTGTAACAGCAGCCAGGTAGGGGTGTAGTTCAACAAGAATACGGTTGGGCTTTGAGCCTACATTAACAACACAACAACCAACAAAAGCATACGGGGGCGCACAATGGAGTATGGGGGTAGGAACTGAAAACAAATGAGCCAAAGAGCCCACTAACCCGATTGGAGGTGTCCGTGAAGCTTCATCTTCCTCAATTGCCTAAACCCTAACTTTTCTTCAACATCTAACTCCGCCGTTTGCCACTCCCAATCTCTCTCCGTCTCAATTCTTCTTCTTCAATGTCATCAACTTACTCGAACCCTAACCCTGCCGTCACACTTAGCTGCGCTCCCTCAGCTTCTTCCGTCCTTAACAAAAACATATCTCTCTCTCAACTCATCACCAACTTCCCAAATCAAGCTCAAGAAATCTCTCTCCAGTTTTCAAACCTCTTGCATGCGCTGACAGAGGATCACGAATGAAAGTTCATGAAGGAGACTCGTTTGTACTACTTGAGGCGAGTTAAAGATCTGTGGATTCACAAACGAGATTTAGGAAGAACTGTTTGACGGACGATTCTTGATGAAGTTGTTTGCAGATGTTGACAGATTGTGGTTAGAGTTTCAGATCTGGAGTTGGTTTTGGTGAGGAGATTCAATGGCGTTGCAGAAGGAAGTGTGTGATTGTGAGGTTGGGGTTGCGGTGAATCGCGAGCTGAGATGAAGAGATTCGGAGAGGTTCGAGTTTTTGGTGAAGTTAGATTTGAGACTGGATTTGAGGTGTGTGAAGTTTATGGAACGATGAAGGTTCGTATGAATCGCTGGAAGATTTTTAGGGAGATGATGATTTGTTCATGGCGATTTGATGGTGAATCTTCAGATTTGGGTTGATCTATTAAGATATATAAGTTTCGGTTGATATTTTCCGGAGAATATGAAAGAAGGTGATGAAGATTTGTTGAATGTTTGAAGATCTAGAAAAACATATGAAGATATGAATGTGTATGAAGGTGGAGTATGGTTTGTAGAAATTCTGGAAAAACGGACTAAGATGGGATAAAGATTCGAAGAAAAATCTGGAAAAAGGTGGTTAAACGTGATGAACACGATGAAGATCGTGATGAACACGGATGAATATCTACGAATTTTGCTGGAAAAATGATGAATGCGTATGAAGATTGCGGTAAGGCTGATGAGTTTTCAGGTGAGTGTATGAAGTTTCCGGCGAGGGGGACGGTGGCGTTTGATTTGTCCGGTGAGGTCTAATTAGGGTTTTTTCGAGAAACGTGTAGCCACCTGGGAGAGAAAGAATGAGCAGGCTATTTATAGCCTGACACTTGTCACAAACCTGACTAACAACATGATTAATTGGACTGATTAGTGATAAAGCTGATTAGCATATATTAATTAAAACAAGATGGATAATAAATGCTAACAATTAAAAGCTGAACCAAAAATTTAACTAATATTAACTAAAATGATGAGTGCCATTAAATGCTGATTAAAACTCAAAATTATTTAATCAAAATTAGAACGCAACGTTAAGATTAAAACCAATTAATAACAACTAAAACTAATATCATTTAACTAAAGTAAACTAATTAAAACCTAAATCCAATAATATTCTAATATCCTAATTAAAATTCACTATAAAATTCTAACCAAATTCACTCTAGATTAATAAAATCTAATCAAAATCTAAAATAATTAATTCTAAAAATAAAACCTAATATTCTAAAACAATTAACTCTAGAAACTATTAAAAGAGAAAATGCTACTTAAAATCTATTAAAAACTATTAATATTCTAAAAATAGAAAATAGAATATAACAATCTATTTAAAATCTAAATTCTATGCTAAAAATTAAGAAATAAATTCTAGAAAATCAAGATAATTCCAATGCAAAGCAATTAAATCAGTTAACAAAAAAAATGCGAGAATGCAATGAAATAACCTGTAAAAAGGAGGACACTGAAATATCCTCAAAAATAACAACATAGACTGAATCACCGGGAAGAGCACAAATTCCACAAAAATAAACCTGCTTATTCGAACTGGTTTGAATCACCTGAGACGCGAGGAAAGGGTTGTAATCCCGATAAAATCAATCCGACTGAAAAAATGCATAATATGCGGTAAATGATATGCAGATGCAAAATGAAACGAAAAATAAGCCAAAATTGCTAGAAACGGTTGGTCAAACTTTGGGGTACAACAGTTACCACTGTAACAGTGGCAAAAACAGTTTTTTGAAAATCACTTTTTACAACCAAAAGATTTCTCCAATCATCCACATGCTATGCTTGACATTTGTGCACGAAAAATGAAGTTAAAAAGCACTTAAACATCAATTAATCATAAATGGAAAGCATTAAACATGGAGAGCAAAGATAAAAAAATCACATGATTAAGCAAAACCGAGAAATGATCGAACTACATCGTAAATGCGCGAAATAGATCGAAATGGTAAATCAAGTGAAAGATAGTCAACTTAAAAGGCTGAGATTTACCTTGGATGTTGTTGCTATTTACATATGATGAGAAAAAGCAAAGAAAACAAGAGAATTCAGAATTTTGCAACCGAACTGTAGCGAAACCGAGCAAATTGCGATGAAATCTCCAAATACGAAATGGCACCGAATAAGCTTGAAGTAATCATTCGAGATGAACCGAAAGCTAATAAAACTCTAGAAAATAAGGTAGAATCACAAGATGATGATGACTAAGCTCAAGAGAAAGCACTTCCAATGAAGAAGTTGCTACTCTTTAATGGAGGATTTGAGCTTTAGTGAGGTTTTGGGAAGATGATGAAGATGAATGTGCAAATGTTGCAGAAAATTCAGAGAGAATGTGAGAGAATTGAGAGTGATCAATGTAGAATTTGGAAAAAATGATTGAGCCCCCTTGTGAAATGGTGGTGATTTGCTTATATAGAGTTTTGCTTATGAGTTGCTAGGTTCAGAGTGAGCTTTGGATGTAGCCTCAAAACTAGCCTCGGAGTTAGTTAGGCTCAACTCACTGAGTTGGAGGTTAACTCAGTTAGTTAGGTAGTTGACTCGGTAACCATCCCAATGCAAGTTGAAAATACAATGTTTTACATGCTTGGAAACAAAGGTGTATGGTGGTCTTGATTGGAAATGATGTATTGGAGCAAATGTCTTCAAGTGTCTTGAATGTTCTCGAATTATCTAAAAATGTCTAGAATGTTCCACACAATGCTAGAATAATGTTGACCCCGAAATGGTAGAGTGCAAGTTGCTGTAAAAAAAATGCAGCAAAAAACTGCATTTTTACATAGAGTAACCGGTTACTTGGTTTTGCCTAGAAAATGAGTAACCGGTTACTTCGGGAAAAACTTGCATATTTGCTTGAAAATTAGTGTTGTGGCCGCAGTTCCGATTTTTGACCTTTTGCTCTGATGAATAGGCATAGAAACCTTCATTTTGTGTTTGTTTTAGTGATGTGATATCTTTGAGAGGATTTGATTAATCGGGCTTGAAAACCTGAACATTACTGTAACAAAAAATCACAGAGAAAAAGTACTAATGCGTATGTCAGTGATGCAAATGCACATGCTTATGCAAAAGACAAGAAGGAGGTCAAATTTCGAGTTACGACATAGTGCAGTGCTGAAAAGTATTTTAAAAACTCATTACAATCATTTTGATTGTAATTGAAAATATTATGCACTACCATTACTTAGAGAATTTCACTTTGAGTGTTTTGCACACCAAGTGTGTGACAAATTGATCGCACACAAACTAGTTGTGCTTTTGTCAATTTGAGTTTAATTTTTACAAGTCATTAGAAATTGCACAACCTTAAGTGATTCTAATTGTATTGATTGACATTCAAAATATTGATTTGTTTTCTCATTGGATTCGATATTCCATCTTGCCTTATCGCATATCTGATCTTTTCAGTAACGGTTCGTTTAGACAACCATGTTCCTCGGCCGCTTCTGCATAAATTTAAAAACCAAATTTCTCTTAAGCGCAGACTCTCTTTAGGAATTTGTGATCTATTTAACCCCCTTCTAGATTATTGTCATCATCTAATATAAATATCATATTAATACCTATCATAATTCTAATTCAATTGCAAATTTATCAAGAGACCAATTTAATTAAAAGAAATTGATCCTTAATATGCACTATTGGAATACTTAATATTTTTCATTTCTTGTATTTTCAATTCAATTAATTTCAATACAAGAATTTTAATGATTTATCACAAAATATTTTTATGCATAAATTCATCAAATTTCACATAAATTACTAAATTTTACAACAAATAAAATCAAATATTTTAAATGTTATTTTAGGTTGATGATCTTATACTTATAATAAATAAAGTAAAAATATAAACACAAATTGAACCAATAAAGTTTCATACATATAGCTTTCAAATTTTCTAATTAACATTTAATCCAATTTTTTTTAAAATTATATATATATATATATATATATATATATATATATATATATATATATATATATATATATATATATATATATATATATATATATATATATATATATATATATATATATATATATATATATATATATATATATATATATATATATATATATATATATATATATATATATACCTTGCAATCAAATAAAATTATCATTTTAATCATGCATATTAATTTAAGAATAAATCTCTTATTGAATAGAATTATGAACAAGTTATCATCTTATAGATCATAATAAAAGATATGCAACTAGACTCTGATACAACTGTTGGGTTTTAAATGCTTAGAGCAGAATTTCAAGAATCTCATTCTTTACATCTAACCCTAAGATCTTCATGCTTATATAAGTATGAATCATATAAAGTATACGAATATATACATTTGATGCATGAATCCATGAAAGTACTCATTTCACTACTACAAAAATGATTTCTGGCAGCGCAGAAAAAACAACGTTTTCTGTAAAAGCGCTGCTAAATAGTTAGGAAAAAAAAGAAAAAAAAAGAGCTGACTTTATACAACACTTTTAGAAAAGCGCTGCTAAAGGTGGCAGTTATGGCTAACGATAGAAAGCGCTTTATAAAAAGCGTTGCTAATTAGGGGACCTACGAAAGCGCTTTGAGAAAGCGCTGCTATAGGAGTAACCTACGAGAGCGCTTTGAGAAAGCGCTGCTAAAGGGGTAGCCTACGAAAGCGCTTTCTAAAAGCGCTGCTAAAGGTGGCAGTAAAAGAAAGCGCTTTTAGAAAAGCGCTGCTAAAGGGGGTACAGAGGAAAACGCTTTTACAAAAGCGCTGCTATAGGTCCTGCCTAAGGCAGACCTTAGAGAGCGCTTTTATAAAGCGCTGCTAAAGGCCATGCAAAAGCACTGCTATATATTTAAGTAGCATAAATTTAAAAAAACTCAGAATTTTTCAAAAATAGAACAGTCTTTTGTTAAACCTTTGCTCCCACTCGCGATAGAACCCTATTCCCCCCGTCGACCACTTCCGTCCGTTGTCGTCTGTCGTATTCTCCATTTCTTCCTCTGTCCGTCCGTTTCGTCCATCCGTCTTCGTCCTCCACCTCCTCTGTCAGTCATTTCCACCATTTTTAAGGTATTTGAAGTTTTTTAAAAATGTTGTTGATGGAAACAAATGATGTTGATATTGTTGTTGTTAGTGTTGATGTTAATGTTGTTGTTGATGTTGTTGATGGAAACAAATGATGTTGTTGCATGTTAGTGCTGTTGTTGATGTTAAAATGATAATGTTGATGGAAACAAATGATGTTGTTGCATGTTAGTGTTGTTGTTGATGTTAAAATGATAATGTTGATGGAAACAAATGATGTTAATGTTGTTGTTGTTAGTGTTGATGTTAATGTTGTTGTTGTTAGTGTTGTTGTTGATGTTAAAATGATAATGTTGATGGAAAAAAATGATGTTAATGTTGTTGTTGTTAGTGTTGGTATTAATGATGTTGTTGATATTATTGATGGAAACAAATGTTGTTGTTGTTAGTGTTGATGTTAATGATGTTGATGTTGTTGATGAAAACAAATGAATTAATTTCGTATATATGTTAATGTTATTATTGTTGATGGAAACTTGAATTAAGTAACGATAATGTTGTTGTTGATGTTGTTAGTCTTGATGTTAATGATGTTGATGTTGTTGATGAAAGTAAATGAATTATTTATGTCTATTAATTTTGATCATTTCCAAGAATTATTTAATGTCGATGATGTTAATTTTGTCTGTTATAGGGGTTACATGTGAAGAGCAAGATTATGATCGTTTCCAAGAATCCTATTGTGTAGTTTTAGAAGTTGGTGATTTCTCTACAGATGCTACATGTATTCGCTATTTTTGTTTAGCTTTCTTAGTTTAGTTTAGCCTACTTAATTAGTATGGATAAAAAATGGATGTCTTCTAATCAATTGTAAAAAGAGTACGAGAATAGGGTATCAAAATTCGTTAAGTTTGCTGTTGAACACGCCAAAGACCCCAGTAGGATCACATGTCCTTGCTTAGGTTGCTGTTATGGGCGTCAAATTGACGTAGTTTAGTTGGAATCTCATTTAAAGAGACATGGAATTGGTCGAAGTTATACATGTTGGACATTACATGGTGTGATAAGTAACGAGAATGTCAAACCGGGGGATAATACGACATATGCTTCAAATGACAATGGCAGAGATTCATATGATTGTGATCGAGTCGAAGAGATTGCAGAAGCACTTGAAGAAGATCTTCAAGATTGTCCCAAGATGTTTGAGAGGTTGGTAAGCGATGCAGAGAAACCGTTGTATAAAGGTTGCACTACTTTCACAAGATTGTCTGCGGTATTAAAGTTGTACAACTTAAAGGCGGGTAATGGATGGTCGGATAAACGTTTCACAGAGTTATTGGCCCTTATGAAAGAGATGCTTCCGGAGGATAATGTTCTTCCCAATCGGACCTATGAAGCTAAAAAATGTTATGCTCTATTGGCACGAGCTATGATAAGGTACATGCTTGTCCAAATGATTGCATTTTGTTTTGAAATGAATATGCATCATTAAACGAGTGTCCTAAATGCGGTGTATCTCGGTATAAGAAAAATTTTTCACCAACAAAAGTCTTATGGTATTTTCCTATAATTCCAAGATTTAGACGCATGTTTCGTAGTGAAACAGATGCAAAACACTTGACTTGGCATGCAGATGATAGAATTATAGATGGGAAGTATTGACATCCGGCAGATTCACCGCAGTGGATGAAAATTGATAATGAGTATCCTAATTTTGGAGAAGAAGCTAGAAACCTTCGCTTAGCATTATCAACTGATGGAATGAATCCACATGGTCTACAAAGTATCTCACATTCCACATGGCCTGTAATTATTATGATTTATAACCTACCTCCATGGCTATGTATGAAGCGTAAGTACTTGATGTTATCTATGTTAATTTCTGGCCCTAAATAACCAGGGAATGATATAGACATATACTTGACACCTTTAATCGAAGACTTAAAGAGTTTGTGGGAGAACAGTGTGGAGGTTTATGATGGATATAGGAAAGAAAGTTTCAATTTGAGGGCGATGTTGTTTGGCACAATTAATGATTTTCCAGCATATGGAAATCTATCGGGGTATAACATTAAAGGTCAATGTGCGTGTCCTATCTGTGAAGAAAACACAGATTGGACGCAATTGGAATTTGGTCAGAAGAATGTTTTTCTTGGTCATCGTAGATTCTTAAATTCTAATCATTACTATCGTGGGTGGAGAAAAGCATTCAATGGAAATTCAGAACAAGGTAGAGCTCCACCTACATTGACCGACGAATTTTTTTTTTTTGAAAAGGTGAAAGATGTGAGTACTAAGTTTGGCAAGCCTTTTGCTCATACGCTTGTCACGCGTGGGTGGAAGAAGAGGTCAATTTTGTTTGAGTTGCCGTATTGGAATTCGTTGTATGTAAGACATTTTCTTGATGTTATGCATATTGAAAAAAATGTATTTGAAAGTGTTATTGGTACATTACCCAATATACAAGGAAAGTCTAAGGATGACCTTAAAGCAAGAAAGGACTTGGTAGCGATGGGAATAAGAAATGAATTAGGACCCTTGAAGAAAGGAAATCAAACATATCTACCACCTGCTTCTTATACTTTATCTAGAAAGGAGAAAAATATATTGTGTAAGTTTCTAAGTGAAGTTAAAGTTCCAGAAGGATACTTTTCAGATATTAGAAGACTTGTTTCTATGAAAGACCTTAAGTTAAAGAGTTTAAAGACACATGATTGTCATGTTATAATGGAACACTTTCTACCAATAGGTATACGTTCTATTTTGCCAGAAAAATTGAGAAGTGCAATAACTAAATTGTGTTTTTTCTTCAGGTCAATTTGTAGTAAGGTGATCGATCCTGCGATCTTACCAACATTGCAAAAAGAAATAGTTATTACTTTGTGTGAGCTTGAAATGTATTTTCCTCCATCATTTTTTGAGATAATGGTAGATCTAATTGTTCATCTTGTGAAAGAGACACAATTGTGTGGACCAGCTTATATGAGATGGATGTACCCTGTTGAATGTTATATGAAAATATTGAAAGGGTATGTGAAAAACCGAAGTCGACCAGAGGGTTGTATTGTTGAAAGATACATTGTTGAAGAATAGATTGAGTTTTGTACTGAATATTTGTCCAATGTTCAATCCATTGGCCTCCCAAAATCTCATGTTGTTGAAAAAATAGTAGGAAAGTAGTTAATTGGAAATAAAGTTGTGACAGTTTCAAGGGATGAACGGGAGCAAGTGCATTTGTATGTTCTGCACAATGACATTGAGGTTGAGCCGTATGTTGAAATGCACAAGGACGTTCTCCGAGGTTTAAATCTGAATAAAAATGAAAATTAGATAGTATGTGAGCACAATCAAAGTTTTATAACATGGTTCAAGGATCATATATTTTCAAAGTTTTATTCTGATCTCGCTTCAATAACAGAAAGGTTGAGATGTTTAGCATATGGTCCAAGTTTGCATGTGTTTTCTTATAGCGCGTACACAATTAATGGATACACATTTTATACCAAAGAACAAGATGATAAAAGTACAATACAAAATAGTGGTGTCACCGTGCTTGCCGAAGCAATGCACATTTCAAGTGTGAAGGACTTAAACCCCAAATATGCAAATCTTTCGTATTTTGGGGTTATCAAGCACATTTGGGTGTTTGATTATGAGAAGTTTCAGATTCCTATCTTTAGATGCAAGTGGGTTGAAAATAATAGTGGCATACAAATGGATAAGTCAGGATTTTTGCAAGTGGATCTTAATAAGGTAGGGTACAAAGATGAACCTTTTATTCTAGCCACACAAACTAAACAAGTGTTTTATGTCATTGATCCAACAAGTACGAAATGGTCTATAGTTCTTTTTTCCAACAAAGTAATCGATGATAACATTGGAGATTAGGATGATGTTGATGTTGAGAGGGAATCTTATATTATAGATGATCAAGATGAGAATGTTAGAGCGAATGAATCATATATTACAAATGATTATAACGAGGGAATTTGGATCAATCCATTTGTCTGTGTTGTTAAGAGACAAGTAAACCACATTCCAGCGAAGAAAAGAAAGAGATGTTAGTGAGAAAGGTACTTGTAAAATTACATATTGTCTCATTCAATAAAATTACATATTATATCATTCAATAAAATTACATATATGTTTTTCTTATTTATACATTTCTTATTTATATGTTTTTCTTTTCATATATATTTGTCATTCATTTCATAATTTGGGTTTTCTGAATTACAGGTATTATGGCTACCAACGAGGAAAAATCACATGGTGGAAACGAACCAGCACAAGACGTGGAAGGCGAGATTACAAGAGGAATAACGATTATGAAAAAAATCATCCGTGCGGGAGATAAAGGTATAAAGTATGATGTGCATTGGAATGAAACAAATCAATTAATTGACCCTAACGGTGCGGTGCTGACAAGTTACATTGGAGCACTTGTTTGTTTGCAAATTTCAATTACTTGCGATAATTGGAGAATTCCTTCGTTACAACCGGCTAAAGACAAAATATGGAGTGAGATACAGGGATGATATTTGATATTTTTTAATTATGTCGACGATTATGTCTTTAAATTAATTATACTAACATACTATATGTATGTTTATTTGTTTGCAGAGATCTTTTAATATTGATGATTGCAGGAGAAAATATTGTCTTCAATTGGCCGGAAAACGAATAAGAGGACGATGATTGCAGGAGCGTACTGGGTCGAGTGTTAAATATTCCTGAGTATTCTGGGCGTGTGAGGGGTAAGGGATTTAGTGTCACTCCAACAAAATTGTATAAGCATCCAAAGAATAAAAATCCTAGCAATAAACAAGTGATGGAGACGTTGGAGGAATTGAAAGCTCAGATTCGTGAATTACAAAAGGACAAAGAGAGATACATGTCAGAAAGGCGCGGTCCAGAGTGTAAAGATACTAGTGACAAAGATAGTATCAATTGTAATTTTCCGCAGAAGCTTCCAGAGGTAATTATATATATTACACTGAAATTAATTTAGCACAATTTTCTTAATTGACACATTAATCATATTCATTATTTGTTTAGGGCATTTCACCTTGTCGGCTATATTTATCGTCACTGACTTATCGCATGGTTGGTAAGGGAAAAATGCATAACACTTTGGGAGACTTACTTCACCATAAACCGCTCCCTGCTGGATTTTTAAAAGTATTGGTTGATATTGCTTTAGAAGGGGGTGCGTTGTTGCCTATACCGGATGATGTTTCAGATGCAACAGTGGTGGGAGACGCAATAGGATCGTATGTTGCATGGCCGTCAAATCTCATTTTCATAGATGATGAGGTAGGTTGAACACCATGATGAACCTTGTAGTACTCAAATGTTTTACGACCCATACATGAAAGTTATTCTTACGTTTACATTTACTTATTTACATGATGATCTTAGACTCCTACAAAATTCAAATCAAAAGATAAGGAAATTCTGCAAGAAACCGATTCAGCTGCATCAAAAAAAAAGTACTACTACAGTTGCATGATGATTTTATTATACATTAATTACTTAATTTGTATGACTTTTAGGTTTATGATCAACAGTTGCAACAAGTCAGTAAGGGTAAGATGCCTGAATCTAGCAAGGTGCCCAACAAAAAAAAGGCCGAGCCAAAAAAAGCATTTGTTCCTCGATTTAGGTTGTGCCTTGAAACATATGTAGGAATAAAAGATGCGGCTGAGGGTGGCATCCGTCAAATACCTATGGAGGAAGGTATTTTCGGTTTTGAATATGCCGAAACAATTACTAAGGAGGATTTGGACCATATTTTCCAACATTCTGAATTGGACATCAGTGTTATGCATTCCTACATCAGATACTCCATTCAATTTTAATTAAGTAATTGAACAATTTATTTGCTCATTTAAATGAATATTCTAATGTTGATTATGTTTTTATTTAAGGTTCTTGTATGACACGTTGTTGGTCCCGCATCAATTGACTTTAAGATTCGCATTCTTATCTGCTAGGTGTATCAACTCACGGTCAATCGATCACACTCCAGATGTAGTCAGAGTTTACATAGTCCAAGCATTTATGGCCGCAGATATAGAGAAATTGTATTTTTTTGCCATATAATACTGGCCAAGGGTTAGATTTCATTCTAAATTCATTTATTATAATTTTTCATTTTTTGCCATTCTATATAACATTTCCGTCTAAACTTTTGTCTTATTTTATAATGGACACTGGTTGTTGGTTGCGATTAATCTGATGAAAGAAATAGTGTATTATTTGGATTCATTGGATGGTGATCAAACAAAATATCCTGATATGAAGAATATGGTTGATACGTAAGTGATGAGATATATTATTCTAAATAATTATCTTTATTTATTATGTGAGATTGTTATAAATATTTGTTTATATTATGTTAGAGCTATAACAATATTCTGATCACAAAGAGAGCACTTTTATGGAAAAATACTGTTAAAAGAGGGCCTATAGCAGCGCTTTTTCCATAAAAAAGCGCTGCCTTTACCTTTAGCAGCGCCACTTTAGGCAGCACTTTTAAGCGATGCTAAAAGTCTTTTTTAGCATAGTGTTTTCAATGTAGATGTTTGAGAACGTCAAACGTCGTTTCTCTAGTGTTGGTCCACGAGCAACAACCAAATCACCAATTATGCTAGTGTAGAAGAAGGGAACAAATTTCTCTCCTTACTTTTGTGACTAGAGGAAACTGAAAGATAGAATGGTGAATATTTCCATTGTAATATCTATCTTTTACATGGTTAAATGGAGGGGGATTGCTTAAGTCCATACTATTATACATTATGTGACTTAATCATCTATTTTAAGATCATTTAAGATGAAGAAAGAATTTCCCTTTATATTTAAGTTTCACTCAATTCATGTAACAAGTAGGACAGTCCAATCCATTCTATTTATACATAATGGTCCACCCTGACCCAGTTAGTCAGTGACAGCATTAATACTAAATGAGTTGGGATGAGTATTTCATTAATTGTGTAAAAGATTTTCATATATATACATGTGATTGATATATGATTGAAAACAATGTCAACACTATCATAAATATTGCGTGAATGACATAAAGGCATTAGCTGTTAAGTATAAACAATTTCTACAAATGCCTTTTTTTATATTGACCTGGATAAGGCTTAAACGCAAACGTCAACGACAATTTCCTCAGAGCTACGCGCATAGTTTAGGCAACTTGGCCCTAGAACAAACTGGAATTTCGTTTTCAGTGCACAATGATGAACTACTGAAAATCCAGGCTTGTTAAATACATCATAGTATGATACTAGTACTAGTGCTGGTGAAATTGGTGTAATAATAAATTTTACTATCTACCAATATTTGAAAGATTGATTCCACCGACAATGTTATGACAGATCTAGGAATGACTGTGAATAAGGAAAGGACGTGATATTAGTCGGAAAATACTTGTATTGTAGCTAAATTCATAGGTGTATGATTTGGTTATTCAATATTTGTAATTCTAATTTGATAAATGCGTAAGTATTTGTATTCATATATGTAATCCACATTTAATCTATAGTTTATAAAGATAATGGGTTAGTATGTACTCGATGTCACTGTGAAGTTTAAAATTGTTTTGGACCGGTCACTAGTCTAAAACAAGGAAGCTCAAACATCACTCTTGACCACTCTACTAATGAACCAAGGGTAGTACAATTTTACAGTAGATCTTCACACTCGATCCACGTTAGAGGCTGATGCTTAACATCTTATGTCATTAGACAGTCTCTAGTGTTAAACCGCGATATAGTAAAGAAAGTCTATAACCGATATTTATATATATGACATTTCATGTAAGACTTGAGGTGTTCTCTCTCTAAATCAAGACTTATTTTGTTCTTCATTTTTTTATTGACTTACGAGTTGGAATGTTAACCTTGCAGATTCACTCCGCGTCATCGTACCATAAACCCACTCCACCACATCAAGACTATTCCACCATCTCACCAAACATTTTGGGTTTCCTAGCGGAATGATGACGAGCTATCATTGCACATTATTTAGCAAAAAAAAACCGACGAGTTCTGACAAAAATTAAGCAAGTTAGAAGAATTTAAGTGAAAAGCTGGAAAAACGCTTTTGGGTGAAGAAAAAGACTTAGTGAGTAAATTGGTGACAAAAGAAATAAAAACATGCTGAGCCCCTGAAAAATATGTGCCCATAATGCGCCCATGTTGCCTCTAACACGCCCACGCTAAAAAGTAACAAGCCCACATTGAATGTTGATGGTGCAACGCGTCTGTGTTGCAGGTTTTACCTAATACGTTTTTCAGTAGCTTTATAAGGAAAAGAGAGAAAAGAAAATGGTGTTTGATTCCAAGGAGTAAAAAGTGACGAAAAAAGAGAGATTTTGGAGCTTTAAGAGACCATTTAAGTCATTGGAGAGCTTATTCTTCATTGATTTTTTATGTTCTTCGAATCTATACTACTGATATTAATTTATTTCAACATGACTAGCTAGATTCCTCTTAGGTTATGTTAAATTTGTTTATGAACCTATTTTTGCTTGATTGAGACATATGATCAGATGATGCTAATGTTATTGTTCATCCTCTTTATCATTATTAGTTATTGATTGTATGTACTTCTTTTTGTATTGTTATGAATCAGACGTCTTTAAACAAAGTATAAACGATTTCTTTATGATCAGGAAACACACAAGGGTTAGGGTTAACAAAGATAACAAGGTAAAACAACAAGGAATAATAAGGATTGGTTATAAACTGTTATTCTTTCCTTACTCTTAGAACAAGATTACAAGTATACAAGAATAACAGAATAACCTCTCTCTTATGAAATTAGGATTTTATCTTCCTATTTTTCCTTATTCCAAGATTGAGAAACTAACATCCTATTTATAAGAAAAATAGCACACTAACCTAATGAGCTTTTTAACAATTACCCATTACAAGTTAACTTAAGGTACAAACTAACTTAAACAATTGGGCTTACAAGCAAGGCCAAACTTAACATGCTAACAACCCTAGCAATATTAACTAATGCATGTTAGAATAAACTTCGACTACAACACGCATCACTCTGGCAGCAGCATGCGAACATACTTCGACCTCATGCTTAATTCCTATCGAACCAGAAGCTACCCTTCGACCATACTAGAGTTCGTTCCAGTATCTCATATGTTTATTACTACATTCGAATCAATTTTGATAAATCGTGACTACTAACCTTAGGGCTATCTATATGAAATATTTTAATTGTTGAGTTCGCTAATTGACTAAGGATAATATGATTAGGAGTTATGACTTAGAGATTAACGCTTTGTGTTATCAGATTTAACGATATAGTTAACCTGATGGATCGGGGAATTAGCGATTAGACTAGTGAGCTATACATCAAGAGATAAGGTGTAGGAATTATGACGAGTTATATTACATTTGGGTAAACCTCACGCTCAATCTAACATTTTTCTCAAACTTTTAGCTGGCGGAATCATGAAATGGTTTAAACTCAATATTTTTAATATTTAAATGCATTTGATAGACATTCTATTTTGAACTTTTGCTACATACATAAGTTCTCTTTATGGAGGTCATAGTTGTATGTATTGGTACCATTTTGTTTGAGTCATAGATGCCTGATTTAGAATCGATCGATGTAACTACATATGTTGGTGTCAGATGTGATCAGGCTGTGGATATTCCTCATAGAAATATTATTCTCTTAGGTCGTGGCACCCTTCTTTCTTCCTCATCTCCATCTCATCTATATATTGTTTTTTATTTCCTCTTTTATGTGTTACTTTGTTGAAAGAATTCACTTGGTTAAATATTCATTATATGGGGAAACAACTTTTTTCATATCATGTGGTATTCAAAGCTTGACACCTAGTGATAATATTTGTCTTTAATTTCTAATTTAAGTGTTTTACGTTCTTGATAAATTTGAAGTTTTATGTTCATTTAATGCACTTTGATCTAAAGCTTTGTTAAATATTGTGTTTCTAGTTGATTATAAGTGTTATAATATGTGTGTGAAGGTTCAATTTAGTGATTAATTGATTCATTTTGAATGAAATTTGGTGATTTTAGTTGCTTTTTTCGCAGAAAAAATTATGTATTTTTATCCTCATTTGCAACATTTTAGTCCATAATTTCATATGCAAACTTGTTTTTGATGTTATTTCTTCAAAAATGAGAGTAATTCAAATATGCAGAATTTTTTATTTTTGAAAAAGTGCTGAAAAAAAATGATTTTGTGCAAAAGCATTTATTCAAAAAGTCATTTTAAAAAGAAAGATCAAAATTTATAGGATTGTTCATTTTGATACATCAAATTTGTTTGTCTCTATTATATATTGCAGGTTGATATCAGTACGTTTCTTTCTTCATACTTGTGTCATTCACATACTTAAATACTTTAGTCATTTTCAATTTTTTTTGAATTGTTTTATTCATAATCCTTTTGAGTGTATCTTCCTATGTTTAACTTTTTTGTTTGTCTTTGAAAATTATCTTTATCTTGTCTTACTAATTTTTATTTGAACTCTCTTGTTGAAATCCTTTGTGAATTTGTGATTGTGAGTATTCCTTGGGTTGCTTTTTAAGAACATGAAAGAAGACTTTGAGTGAAAAATTGAAGAGTGTATATTTTTGAGAAGTCATAAATCGAGTGAAACATAAGTGAAAAATTTAAGAGTGTAAACATTTAGTTAAATGAAATGTCTTTTTATTTTGTTATTATCATTGTTATTTGTTTTTTTTAATTATAATGGAATTTTATAAATATTTTTATAAATTTTTTTATAAATTCCATTTGTTAAAATATCTTTATAAATATTTTTATATAAAAAAAAAATTTGCATAAAAAAACAGTAAATAAACACCGACAATGCCACTCATTTCCACACTACGTGGGAGTGAATTTAATGTTCCTAACAAATATATGTATCCCCAACTGTAAAAGCTAAAAAGCTTCCTTTGCACAACTATATAATTGTTTTCATATACTCATTCACTCAAACACACAATCAACACTCACATTATAATTTCTTGTTTCATTTCTTGCTTCAATGCCATCCATAAAACTCTTTACCATGAATATCTGTGTATTAATATTAGTGTTGGTTTTAGGTTTGTGGAGTACTAGTGAGGTTGAAGCTGATCCTCAAGTACCTTGTTACTTCATATTTGGTGACTCTCTGGTGGATGATGGAAACAATAATAACCTCAATTCTTTGGCAAAAGCTAATTATCTTCCTTATGGGATTGACTTTGAAGGTGGTCCAACAGGAAGGTTCTCCAATGGAAAAACCACTGTTGATGTTATTGGTAAGTTTATTTTAAGTAAAATTAGTTTAATTTTATTTAAGTTTCTTTTAATTATATTATAAAACGATATTTATAAGCGGTGCTATCTTAGTTTTTAAAGATTCTGTATAAATTAGTCGCAGTTCAATTACGATAAAATAATTAAATATTGGGAAATGTTGACGAGTGTTCCCAGGCCATTAGTTAAGAGATTAAAATGGTAAGTTGGACATTATTTAAGAGATTGAAAATACATTTTTTTTCTAAATATATGTGTATTCAATGCTCTGAAAAAAGAAATAATCAGATTTTTTAAAGAATATTGTGTGTATTGAGTGAAATAAATATAACATATTTTCTTTATTTGAAATTCTTAACTAGTGTCCCGAGGACACTGGTTAGCATGACCCTTAAATATCTTATTAATTAAATTTAACTATGATAAATATTTATAAAATCTTATTTAACTTATTTATCATAAAATCTTATTTAACTTTAATTAAACCATAATAAATTTTAAATTATGTGCATGGCCGTAAAAACCCTAATTATGTGTATGTGCGTAAAAACCCTAAAAAGAAAATTTTCTTGTAGGATGAAACCCTAATTATGTGTCTTTGTGCCTACACTAATTTCAAGCACATGGAGTTGGTGTTTTTCATTTAGTATGCAATTTAAGACACCATATGGTATATGTCATACTTTGATGAAGACATTTATTTTGTGTCGGAAAAATTGTCATTGATTTATTCAACACCAAAAAATTAAATGTATGTGGTACTATTTTTTATCTAAAATTAAATGTACGTGGTCGAGCTAGAAAATTATTGATTGAATCATATGACTTATTCAAATATGATCGGATAATTATGTCACATAATTCTACCTCAATAATAAAATTGCAAAGATGTTAAATCAAATATCATTGATTAAATTTATTTTCTATATTTTTAAAACAGTATCCCAAGATGATTTTAATGAATTATATGTAATTAATGTTTATTCATGTTAAAAAAAATTTTAAAATATTTAAAAGAAAACATAAAAAAATTTGACGCATATTTTTGTAATTTTATGTTGAAATTTAATAGCCGAGCTCTTGGGATTTGATGGATACATATCTCCCTATTCAACTGCTAGAGATCAAGAAATACTCAAAGGAGTTAATTATGCTTCTGCAGCTGCTGGAATTAGAGAAGAAACTGGACAACAACTAGTACATATTTTTCTCTATTCTAAACTTTTTATTTTCAAAACCAAAAACAAAAATTAAAATTATATTTTCTTTCTAAAATTGTTTATTTATTTCTATACTTTGTAGGGAGATCGAATTAGTTTCAGTGGGCAAGTACAAAATTACCAAAAGACAGTGTCTCAAGTGGTGAATTTGCTTGGAGATGAGGATACAGCTGCAAATTATCTTAGCAAGTGCATTTATTCAATTGGATTGGGAAGTAATGATTATCTTAATAATTATTTCATGCCTGCTTACCCTAGTGGGAGACAGTTCACACCACAACAATATGCTGATGTTCTCATTCAAGCATATGCTCAACAACTTAGGGTAATTAATTAGACTTTGTTTGTTTACTCTTTCTTCTTATTCAATTAGTTTTCATTATAATATGATAGATAATATCTATGTATTAGAAATGTAATTGTTTTTGTGGTTTGATTTAGATTTTGTATAATTATGGAGCAAGGAAAATGGCTTTATTTGGGATTGGACAAATAGGTTGCAGCCCAAATGAATTAGCACAAAACAGTCCAGATGGTACAACATGTGTTGAAAGAATCAATTCTGCAAATCAATTATTCAACAATGGATTAAAATCTCTTGTTAATCAACTCAACAATGAACTTAATGATGCAAGATTCATTTATGTAAATGTTTATGGTATCTTTCAAGACATCATAAGCAATCCATCGTCATATGGTAATTATTCTCTGACTAAATTATTATGTATAAAAAAAATTCGCAGGTATTTTTTATAACTATCAACTGAGTTGATTTAGCGAATGAAATTCAAATGTATTTAACAATTTTTTTCTCATATTATTTCTTTCTAATTTTGCAGGTATAAGTGTTACAAATGCAGGATGTTGTGGTGTAGGAAGGAACAATGGTCAAATTACATGTCTACCCCTTCAAACTCCATGCAATAATAGGAATGAGTACCTATTTTGGGATGCATTTCATCCAACTGAGGTTGGCAATACTGTAATTGGTAGGAGAGCTTATAATGCTCAATCAGGATCAGATGCTTATCCTATTGATATCAATCGTTTGGCTCAACTATGAAGAAAGTGTTGTAATGGTGATATATTGGTTGTGGCACTTTACTAGTGTTGTAAAATGAGTTGTTTATTTTAAAGGTGTGTAAGAATTTAAGTGTAATTTTGGCATTAATTTTGTTGAGATTTTCATAATGATTGTATAATGATAATTATTATGGATGAAACTTTCATTCAAAATGAATAAAATATAAGGAGTTATATGTTCTTTTACATTGGTTGTGTCTAAGTGGATATTGTTAAACCATCCACAAATGACCCGAATAACAAAACAAATGAGAAATTTGTTTTGGATGCAAGATTGTTAGAGTTTTTATAACATTTATTTTCACTGTGAAATGTTGATTTGGGATGAGTAAGTATTTGGACTCAGTTGTTACTTCTTTTTTGTTGTCCTTTACAAGTGGTTAAGCCTCCGAATAGACAAGAACGTAGGTCTGAAAATCAGAAGTCCATGCAACAACAACACATTTTGGAGTGTTTAGTTAGTTGGAGAGATGTAGATTATAACACTCCGTTTTTTAAAATTATTTACTTAATTAAATTTATGCTTTAATTATTTATTTAAATAAATTTATATGCATTTGATTGATGATTTGGTGTTTTGCCATGTTTATGCTATGTTAAGTTTAGTAGAATAGTGTTTAGTTATTTAATTAAATAATTAGATAATTAAATATTACTAAAATTAAATAGAAAATAGAGGTTTTAGGTGGAAAGTAGAAACTATGAGGAAAATAAGGTAAGTGGTGAGAATTATAATAAGTTAGGGTCAAGGTACAATTATTAAAAGATTAAATTAGGTTTTTAATAAAAAAGAGAATTGAAAAACCTAAGAGTGGTCAGTATGTATTATTTTGGGACAAGAAGCAAAGTGAGAACAAGAATTTAGGGGGAAATTGCCATAGCCAAAGCTTAGAGTTGCTGCTAGAAATTTAAGGTAATGGGAGATTACTCTAAATACGGTGTTAATTGCATGATGGGTAGGGAGAAGTTCTTAATCTCCATTAGGTTTTTTCCTATTTTCTTCCATTGTTGAATGTTTGATGATATGGATTAAACTATTATGATAACATCATGTGATTGTTGTAATTATCCTGAAATTCGTGTGATGATTTACCATGAAAATTAAATATATGTATTCATAAAAGTAGTATGAGTTATGTTCATATAGTTTGCATGAATATGATGAATAAAGTGTTAAAAGTTGTGATTAATTGATGAAATTACGTGTTAATCGATAGGTATATGATGTAATAATAACATGTTATTTATATGATGTTTATGATTGATTTGAGGCTATGGGTTGGAAAATCGGAGTTTTGAACTGAAATCTATAGCAAAACACGAATTCTTCTTCTGTAACACAGATGATGCACGTTATTTGCGTGACTACCTAGTCGTCTTATGCCTTTGGGTGTTGACGGGCATCAGCATTCTGGCGGTGAGATCGTCATGGTCTCTAGGCAAGCGTTGAGCCTTGTCGGTCGTCACATGGGTAACAGTTGGGTAAAAAGAGAATGACGAGCATCACCTAGGTGATGGAGTACCTGTCATCATGTTAGTGAGTGTGTTATGGCTTACTGAGTTGGATTTTTATTGTTGTCCAATCGTACGGTCGATGTTTGGCTGCTGTTTGGTGTGTTTTGATGAATTTTGGTTGATTAATTGAATTGTTTGATTAATCTAATGATGCCGAATTGTAATGATGATGAGATATTTATGTGATGAACATATAATAGAGATTGCGGTGCATAGTCCAGTTGTGTGGACTAGTTTGATATTGTTATTTACAATTAGATGTTGAATTATAAATCTATCTTTGAGTTGTTGTGATTGTGAATTATATTATACATGCATCATGTGTTATCATGGTTGTGAAAGAGATGAGTCACAAGTTCAAATGTTGGGACCAATGATTTGTCTGGAGCATAGATGAAGGGGCTCAGGGTTCAGATGTTGGGACCCAGTTCGTATGAAGAACCTTTGTTAAGTTGGTATCACATGCATGAGTCGAGTCGATGTTGCATTGCATTACATAAAGGTTGTGCAGATGAGTTATTTTGGGTGTTATTGAGTAATTGTTGTATTGATTTATTTAATTGAAATTAATGAATGTTGAGGTTTTACCTTTAGGTTGCCCTTGCATTCTTTAGCACCACTATATATTTTGAGTGTATTCTCACCCCCATTGTTATGTTGTAATATTATGTGTTCTTCCTTGGGATACAGAGAAGCAGGTAAATGAGTAGCTGCTTTAAAGCTGAAAGATGACATTGAGGTTATTCTTCCTTTCTGTTTTTATGGGGTTTAGATTATCGTTGCTATGATTTGTAACACTGGGTGGACGAACGTTTTGTTTTGTTTTATTCTAAGTTATCATTGTGATATTAAATGTTATAACTCATGGTTTTGAGTTGCTTTGATGTTGAAAGCATATTTCCCTGATTGAGTTTCAGTTTAAATAAAATTCATATTTGAATTTATTTGATTTAGTAGTCGTTTTAAACGCTTAATTCCACTACGATGAGCCTAAGTAAAGGCGGGCATGTGATGACAAATGTTCTAAATTAAATATTTTGTTTTAATAATTGTTACAGAGCAGCTTTAATGTGAAGATTGTGTGACATCCTTTGTGAAATAGTTGTTTATAATTAATCTATTCCGTATAATTTCAAGTGGGGTGTATTAGGGTGTTATATTAGTGGTATCAGAGCAGGTCAATCTATCTAGCCGAATTTTTGTCATGTTGTTTGTTCCCTAGTATGCAACATGTGTATGAACACTATCAATGCGTGTTTCTTCTAATAGGTGATTACTGGTGTGTAGAAATATGCTTATAAGAAGAAACAATCAAGCTATTGTTAATGCTTTGGAGGCGATGGCTTAGACATTGCAGAGTTAGCAGAATCATGTTGGCAATGAGTTATGTGGATTGGGTAAGTTTCAGAGGAATAACCTGCTGACCTTCACGGGAAGATATGATCTAGAAAGTATGCATACATGACTCAGAGAGATTGAGAAGTTTTTTTTTTCGAGTGATGGCTTGCACTAAGGACCATAAAGTGTTTTTTGGTACTCATATGCTGTCAAATGAGGCCTAAGACTGGTGGGACAATGAGTGTCTGAGAATGAAAGATGAGCGTATGAAGGTTACTTGGGCTATGTTCAATGCTAAATTTTTAGGGAAGTGCTTTCTAGAGCACGTGTGCAGTAAGAAATAGATCGAGTTCTCAGAGCTGAAACAAGGGATTTTGACAGTTGCTTAGTATGCTACTAAGTTCGAAGAGCTGGTGGAATTTTGTCCATACTACAATAGTGCAGAAGATGAAGGATTAAAGTGTATCAAGTTCGAAAGAGGCTTGCGTCCTGAGATCAAGCAAGGTATTGGGTAGCAAGAGATTTTCAGTTTTTTGTGCTAGTAAATAAGTGAAAGATATATATTAGGAGGATAAATGAGCCTGATCTTCTCGGTGTTGGAGTATTAGTGATAAAAAAGGGAAGAACTAGAATCGTGGGAAACCTTATGGAATCCAACTGATAAGGGAAAGAAGAAGGTTAAGCAGAAATCTGCAGGTGAGAAAGAGCAAAGTGGGGGAATGACTCCTGCTTCTTTGAGATGTTTCAAATACGGAGAGTTTGGACACCACATTTCTGAGTGCAAAAGCACAGCTGTGAATTGCTTCAAGTGTGGGAAGCTAGGTCACCAAGTTATTGAATGTAAGAGTAATAATTTGACTTGCTATAATTATGGAGAGCATGGTCACATTAGTACTTAGTGCCAGAAACCAAAGAAGGCTCAGTTTGGAGGGGAAGTTTTATCTTTGTCTAGAGCAAAGATTACTGGATCTGATAGGTTGATTCAAAGTACATGTTTTATTAATGGTATTCTGTTGATTACTATTATTGACACGGGTGTAACACACTCGCTCATATCTGTTGAGTGTGTAAAAAGATTGAATCTGGAAGTGTCTAAAATGAATAGTAGCATGGTCATTGATACCCTAGCTAGTGGTTTAATGACTACTTCATTGATTTGTTTGAATTTCCCTTTGACAATTTATGGTAGAGATTTTGGGATTGACTTAGTTAGTTTGCCTCTTGTCATATGCCCTACTTTTTTTCAATTTATCTGGCTTATGGTTCAAAATTATTTGCATACATGGTCATCAGTTCATTCAATTAGGTCATGCATTTAACATACCATTCACCATATTTTGTATAGCACAATCATTGGGTCAAGGTTTGGTAATAGTTGATGCAATCGGCTTAAGCGGAATTTTGAGACAAATACTATTTGGTGATTATTCAGGTTTATTTCCCATATTGCTTATGGTACGAATAATCTCTTTATTCAAGATTCATGTTTATTTGGGAGATTCAACCGATTGTCACTCAATTCAAAAGTTTTCTTGGATTTAGAGAAAAGGGCAAAGTTGGAAATTTCAAGAATGTTTCATTTATTCACAAAAATTCATGGTACTGTAGATGTTTTGATTGGCTTCATTTTATGGTAAATCATTGATGTATGTGTGAATGTCATGACTGATGTTATGACATACATAATGAGTGTGCTGCAGGGTAAGTTTGGATAGCTAAGAGCAAAGTATGTTGGATGTCATGCTGGAAGTTATGACATCAAGCAGATGACATCAAGGCGCGTGTTTTAGGTTCTAGTATATTGCATGAGGAAGCTCAGGTTATACTTCAGGAAACATTTTAGGAAGCTTGGTTATCTCAGGCGAAATGCCAGGCACGACTGAGGATAACCTATGACCAAACTGTTAGTGCGCAACTTAATGAAAAGAGGTCTTAATTGGGTTAAACCTAATTTATGCACTAAGGCCCAAGATCTTTTTGCTGCTTATAAATAAAAAAGTAGCAATCCTAATTGAAGACAATTCTTGGCAGGACTTTGGAGGCAGAGAGTATAGAGTGTTTGTGAGTGAAGAATTCAGTCTGTTGTTGCACCCCAAAAGTTGCCTAACCTTTTCTTACTTGGTTTATGTTTCATTGCATTAGCATTGCATTGTTCTAGCCTTTGCATAACATATCATTATTCATTTAGCAGGGGATCAAGTGTGTTTTATATTAAGAGGATCCTATCTAGAGGTCTTATTCAAGCTTGAGAGGTCACCAAAGTCATCAGAAAGTGGGTGTGTTCTTGAGAAGTTTGGTTGTTTGTGTAGGGTTCATCTCCTAACCTGAGGACCAATTGAAGACCATCAGTGGAGTGTGAGGCCTTGATCATGGATAGAGTGTGGATAGAGCTCATGGAGTGCCTTGAGGGTCATGGTGGAGCTTAGTCAAATCATTGTGCTAAGTATGAAGAGCCACAGTTGAGGGTGTTGCAATTAAGGTTTTCATCTGAGTAACCCTAAGTCAAATGTGCAATTGAAGAGGGTCAAAATCTATTTCTAAGTCTTTGTAATCATGGAAAGTTGTATTGAGATACATGAGGTGATATTCCAAGATCAATTCAAGAAGAATCCCAAGTGTGAGGAGTTGCTAAACTAGGGTACTCAGGGTAAAATCCCATATTTAGTGCCTAACTTCAAGACCACTTATCTCAAGATAAATTTTTCATCTCCACTTTTGGCCAACATGAAACTTGTAGAGCATGTTCTTAGATTTAATTTGAGTACTAGAAGTCCTCCATTGGATTTATAGAACTCAAGTTATGGTCCAGACAAGTTACAGGTCATCAGATGAATGTGAAATTTGTTTGCAAAAGTCAACCAAATTCCATGGAACTTTTGACCTAGAAGGGTGTTTCTCCTAAACTTTTGTCCAACATGAAAGTTGTATATCCTGATCTTAGCTTTCCAAATTGTACTAGAAGTCTTCCATCTGATTTGTAGAACTCAAGTTATGAGGTTTACAAGTTAGGGGTATTTTGGGAAAGTGAGATTATAGGTCATTTGGAATTATGGGTCATTTTCTCCATCTTGCAAGCTTCAAATGAAGTTTTGTCCAACACAAAACTTGCTCAAAATGATGTTTTTAGGTCACCCGTGTATTAAGGATGTGTTGATTTGGCTTAGGGTGAGACTTGGTTTGAAGGAGATTGACAAAAGGGGAATTTAAAGGCATTTAAGTGGAAAATTCAAAATTAATTCATGTGTTCAAATAAGGTCAAGTGAGTACTCATTTTAATCAGAAAAATCATTCTAAGCACTTTGGCATTATTAGAATTTTCATTTGGGGCTTATTTCATGGTGGTTTGACTTGTTACTTCATGAATAAGCAACACATCAAAGATTGCTCATAAGGTGCAAACAAGCTTTCCTTTTGATTCCTACACTCTCACCAGACCATAGGCAAGCTAATTGACGTTTCTAGAAGGTTGAAACAGCCAGAATTCGTGCATTCCATTGTTGAGTTTTTGGAGGAAAATTGAAATGTGTATATTCTGATTTGGGCCTTCAATGGACCTCCAAAGCCCACAAACATCTTCTATATAAGTTCCATGATGGATTCAGATCAATTTTGGTGTTCATTTCGTGCCATAGCCAGAGATTGAAGATTGAGTTTCAAGAGCAAAAGTGAAAATCTTGATTTCTGATTCAGAGCAATTTAAGGCAATTCAAAGTTTCAAGCATCTTCAGCATACTGCATTGAGTGTAACTGCACAAGATTGGAGCAAGAGGAGCACCATAACTGCCTCAATTTGAAGCTACAAACCAGGTTTGAACAATTCACGATTGCACTAATTTTAGCATGATCTAAGTAGAATTGACATGTGGTTAGGCTTTAGGGAGATGTTTAGATGGATTCTGGACCAAAAATTGAAGGATTAGAGACAAATTAAGATGCAATGTGATTTTTGTTTGGATGCGAATTGGTTTGCTCTTGAGGTTTTAACATGATCTAAATAGTTTAAAATGATTTGTGAAGCATGAGGAATAGATCTGTGGTTTCAATTGAAGGTTTGGTGAGATTTCAGAACTTGGAGCATTTACTGTTTGCATTCGTGTTTTAAAACCTAGAAGGAATTAGGATGAATGAGCATGATATTTGGATTCAGCATGAAATTTGGAGTGAGATGATGTAAGGTTTGTTGAGGTTTCATGACCTGCGCATGATGTCTCGCCGGAGAAGACGACCGACGCTGTTCTCCGGCCACCGCTGCAATCTTCCCTCCACCTAAGAATTCAAACGAGGAAGATGAGTTCCCCACCCTTGGATCTGCCTGGAGCGAAGACTTTGTAATCAGATCAAACGACCATGATTTGTTCTCAGAATTGCCTTTGACCAGATGAAACGCATCGTTTCATTTATGAGGTGGCAGCACCAGATCCCTTAGATGAGCGTACCAAGTCCACATATCCAACGCCTCTGATTTAATTTTGGATTTAATTGTTTTTTAATTTATTTTCTTTTATTTTTAATTACTTATTTCATTTTAAATTCATTTTAATTCCAATATTGATCAGAAAAATACCATAAAAATACGAGCATGATCCTGATTTTATTTCTGATTTTATGATGCTTTTACATTTCATTTTCATGCAATTTTCAATTTAATTTGATTTTTTGCATTTTCTTTATTGTCTTTAAATTGGTTTATTTCTTCATGTTTTTGTTGATTTTTGTATGGCAGTTTGGTATTGAATTTGGATGAGATTTTTGGCTAGCTGGTAGATTAGAGATGCATGATCCCTTAGGAATTATCTCATAATTTTTTGATAACATTAGGTTATGTTTTGGATTTGGATCATTAGACCTTCCATTTTAGGGTTTTCATTTGATACCTTGTGATCTAGGATTTTTTTAGGTGACTTTCCCATTTGATTTGATCCCTGAACTTTCTACTATAGGTCCTTAACCTTCTTAGGTTCCCCTAGAAAATCTTACAGGATTTTAGAAGTAGTTTTAGTGTTTTCCATAGATTTAATACTTAGGCTAGTTTTAAGATGCTTTCAACATAACACTTGCTTTAGAAGGACCTCAATGGTGGCCTTTAGTTCATAATAGGTTTGCTAATCTTCTTTGATGGTGCTTTAGGCATGTATAGGCTGTTGTTTGCTTGATTATGGTGTTTGGTTTTGGTGTTTAGACCTTCTTTTAGTAGCTTTCTTTGAGCTTATTCAATTAGGGTTAGGAAGAGCTTAGTTTGGTTTCTCTTTCTTCAAATAAACATGGATTGCCTTGATTGCTTTCCATCCTCATCCTATGATTCAAGGTCCCTATGTGGAAGCCTCACCTTTCCTTTGGAAGGATGTGTGGCATTTCACAAGAGGTAGAACCTTTGAGGATGCCTACCTCAGATGTATGGTTGAGTGCCAGGATGGATTCCCTTGGTTTCCATCCTGCTTCCCATCCTCAATTGATAATCTTGGTGTTAAATCTCTTCTCTCTTGTTGAAGCATGAATATGAAGACTTCTTTTGAAGATGGCTTGGACTTGAAGTTTCTTGCAGACTGTCTGTTTGTTTTGCTGTTTATCTGCTTTGCTGTTGAGATGTTTGTCTGCTATCCTGTCTGCTGTTTTTTCTAATTGCTTGACTGTTGCTTGTGTGACTGTTTGGTGTGTTGCATTAGACTAGGCCTTATGTAGTTGATTTTAGGCCTAAGAACATCCTAAAGGTTGAGTTTCTCCCTTTGCTTGTCTGCATTAGAGGTTGAGTCTGTCTCCCTCTGCTTGACTGTTATTGCTTGGCTTTGCTTGCTGGCTTAAGGTTGAGTCTGTCTCTCTTGCCTGTGATTTGTGTGTTGCCTTTGGGCTTGCTTGTTCTAGAAGTTGAGCTTGGCTCCTTCTGCTTGTTTGTTGCATTGCATGCATTTTATTTACAGTTGTTTCTTTACAGTTTATTTCTTTTGCAGTTGTTTTCCTTTGCCATGTTCCCCTAGGAACTCTGACTTCTATTGTTCAAGAGAAGTTATGACAGACATTAGGGTTCTAACCATGCATGATAACATTAGGTAGTTCCCTCCTAACCTCAACCATAGGATCAATTCTGCATGACAACTTTAGGATTGGATCAGTTCCCCTTTAGTGCGTCTTTTCTCTTCTCATCTTCAAACAAATCAAGATACAGTAATAAAGGTTAATTGATGTCATACGCTACGAGCCTTAAGCTACTTGAGAAAGGGTTGTTGGAGAGTTTCTTTTCAACAGTCTGGATGTTTAGTATGGCACCCTTTGGGTGACATGTGACGCATTCACTCTCAGGTCATAGTCTCTAGTGCGATATCAGTTGCAAACATCCATAAAAGATACTTCTTCTAAAAAAACAGAAAGCAAAGATCAAACATCTCTTTGTCCTCTTGGACCTTTAATCCCTGAAAACCCTTTTCAGAAGGAGAGTTTTGTTAACTCCCGGTTCTACCGCAAACAGTAAACGCCTAAGTCTCCGTCGAGCGAGCTGCATGCACCAAACTGCTGGAACCGTCTGTTAACCCTACTCGGGTTTAAAACAGTTGAACAAACCTGTGTCTATTGTTTCCTGAACTACGTTTTCTCTGATCTTTCACGCCGTGTGAAAGTACGTAGGCACGAGATGCGATATCTCGGCGAACAACCTCCCCCCCGTAACCCGTAGTTAGACGAACTACGTTGACTCTGATTTCTCGTTCCAGACGAGAATACGTAGGCATATAACTGTTGTGTTCTGCCGAGTCATTTTCTTTTCTTTTCAGACCATCCTTTTAGCGTAGATAGATGTAATCAACCCGTCAGATAAACACAACAAGCGTGGATCCCATCGAGTACGATGGACGTGAGGGGTGCTAATACCTTCACCTTACGTAACCGACTCCCGAATCCAGACATTGGTTGCGATGACCTTGTTGTTAGAACACAGATTGGTTCTTAATAATAACTCTTTGTTTTGATGATAACTGTTAGGAAATTTTATATTTAAGAATTATATACTCTAAATTTTGTTTGAGAGTTTTACTGCAGATTGAAATGAAATTAACTCTCTAGAAGCAAATCTGAATTGTATACAAGAAGTTATCCTAACTCTGAAGCGCCAGATGCACTCATTAGAAGATTCTGATTGCTCTTTACAGAAGATCCTAAGCGTAGTCTCCAGAAGCATCTGAAGCAGAAGCATCTGAAGCTGAAGCATCTGAAGCTGAAGCATCTGAAGCAAAGAAGAATATTGTTTGAAGAGTTTCTCAAAGTATAGTTTCTACAGAAGTTTCTGAAAGTACTAACGCTGCCAAGTACTGAAGTTCTGTGTCAAATATGCTCTGATGATCAACACGCTGAAAGCACACATGCTGCAGAAGACTCTGATACAACAAAGTTCTAAACATCATTAGAAGACTCTGACTCATTCAGATTCTGAAGAACTTGCTGAAAACTGAAGAAGAAATATTCAAAGATTATATCCGTTGGAGTAAATCAACGTCTCTTTCCTCATTTGTGCTAGACACAATAACACAGACAAAAAGAATTTTTCTGTGCTATCTACTTCTAGGAAAGGTCACTTGATGTGAAGACAAAAAGGCTCAGACCTTTTTGGGACTCTCTTTTCAATGCTCAGCTTCCTTGGATCAGCTGCCTATAAAAGGAGGACTCCACCAAATTCTTCAGTGACACAATTTGCTGAAAAGAATTCATATTATTCAAAGCTCTCATTCTTTCATATTCTTCTTAGAATTTCTTGTACTTAAACTTAAGAGAAAAATCACTGTTGTGATAAAAGCTTTATAGAAGCATTAATACTCTTGTATTTAATTTACATTGATTGTAAAGGTTTTCCTTAAGAGGATTCAGTTGGAATCAGTAGCTCTTGAGAAGACTAAGAACAGTTGTTCTTAGGTGTTACTATTGTAATCTGTTTGATTAAATAGTGGATTAAGTCCTTGTTGAGAAAGGCAAATCACTCTAAGAAGGGTGGACTGGAGTAGTTGTTTTAAACGAACCAGGATAAAAATAATTGTGTTATTATTTTTTAAGTCTTAATCTTTCATACTTATTCAACCCCCCTTCTAAGTATTATCTCACCTTCAGTTGGCATCAGAGCTCCGGTTCTGTGTGTGCTACCACTTAACAGTGTCAGTAAAGATCCAGAGAGAAATACTTTGATATGTATTTATTTGTTACAATGGCTGATAATTCAACATCCAATATTAACAATAAATATGAAGAAAGGGACAGGATCAACACCAAACCCCCTATGTTTGATGGGGAGAAATTTGACTACTGGAAAGACAGAATTGAGAGTTTTTTCCTAGGATATGATGCTGATCTATGGGATCTAGTCATAGATGGATATGTCCATCCCACAGATGGGAATGGAAAGAAGATTGACAGAAAATCTATGACAGATGCTCAGAAGAAAGATTAAATCATCACAAAGCCAGAACTATATTATTGAATGCTATTTCACATACTGAGTATGAAAAAATTACAAACAGGGAAACTGCTTTTGATATGTTTGAATCCCTAAAAATGACTCATGAGGGAAATTCTCAAGTTAAGGAGACAAAAGCTCTGGCTCTGATCCAGAAGTATGAGGCCTTCAAAATGGAAGACTCTGAATATGTTGAAGCCATGTTCTCCAGATTTCAGATACTCACAGCTGGGCTGAAAGTTCTGGACAAGGGGTACTCTGCATCAGATCATGTAAAGAAAATCATCAGAAGTCTGCCTACCAGATGGAGACCAATGGTGACTGCCTTGAAGATGGCTAAAGATCTGAACAAGATCTCTCTAGAAGAACTCATCAGCTCACTGAGGAGCCATGAGATTGAGCTTGAGGAAGATGAACCTCAGAAGAAAGAAAAAGGTAAATCTGTTGCATTAAAATCTAACAAAACTGCTAAAGCTTTGCAGGTCATTCAAGAAAGCTCTGAAGAATCTTCTTCTGAAGAAGAAGATGAGTTATCCATGCTGTCCAGAAGGATCAACAGACTCTGGAAGCACAAGGGAAAGAAGTTCAACAACTTTAGAAGATCTGATAATAGAAAGGAATCTTCTGGGCACAGAAGATCTGGCAAGAAAGAAGTTGTGTGCTATGAGTGCAAAGAACCAGGGCACTACAAGAATGATTGCCCCAAACTTCAGAAAGAAAAACCCAAGAAGAAGTTTAACAAAAAGAAGAAGGTTCTGATGGCAACATGGGATGACTCAGATGAATCTGAATCATCTTCTAAATCAGAAGAAGAATGTGCTAATGTTGCACTAATGGCCAGCACAGAGGATCAAGAGGAAGGTACCTCAGGATATGAATCAGATTCTGAATCTGATGATGATGCAGAAGAGGTAATGGCTAAACTTACCAAAGAAGAACTTACAAGAGTTTTAACAGAAGTTCTTAAAAGTTATAACAATATCAAACTCAAATACAAGAAGCTGAAAAGCAATCTTGAATCTGAGATTGATCTTCTGAAAATAGAACTTGTTGAGCAAAAAGAAATAACACTAGTGGAAAAAAGGCTTTTTAAGTCGGTTAAAAATAACTTTTTAAGTCGGGTCTGAGCCCGACCTAAGAATTACCGTCATAAGAAGTTTTGACTTCTTAAGTCGGTTGTGGACCTGACTTAAGAAACAACTTCTTAGGTCGGTTAGACAAAACCCGACTTAATAAGTCTAGCCTGCAGAAACCATTTATACCCGACCTAAGAACTTACTTCTTAAGTCGGGTATAATTAACCGACCTAAGAAGTTTTTTTTTTTTTTTGGATAATACTTTTTTTAATATATATACATATATATATATATATATATATATATATATATATATATATATATATATATATATATATATATATATATATATATATATATATATATATATATATATATATATATATATATATATATATATATATATATATATATATATATATATATATATATATATATATATATATATATATATATATATATATATATATATATATATATATATATATATATATATATATATATATATATATATATATATATATATATATATATATATATATATATATATATATATATATATATATATATATATATATATATATATATTAAAGAATCGATTAGCAATCAAAATATTTTAAAGATTGGAAGATTGGAAGTTCATAACAATGTAAAGCCAGTATTGCTAAATTTGGTTTATTAACCAAATTAACAGTTTTTACAAATTGCAAGTTGTATCCGAAATTTACAGTTTGGAAACGCGACTCAATTATGAAAATTTCTAAAGCTAAGTTGTTACATGAGGAACAAGCCATTACGTAAATCCTACGAAATCCATAGAAACACAAGCGACCATTTGTTTGAATAGACTTTTCGCATTGAAGCTGTCCCAAGGACTCCGTCGAGCGAAATACATGTTGCTATGGTGCTTGGTATATCTCGCGGTAATCACCTACATTTGAACAAACAATGAAGATTCAGTAACTATGGTGCTTGGTATATCTCGCGGTAATCACCTACATTTGAACAAACAATGAAGATTCAGTAACAGCTGACGGCAGACGATATCAGAATGCCAAACCAATTGCAAGAATAAAAATCAATGGCAATTGTTTTCTCACTTATTCATGACAGGAATCATTTGCTTACCGCCAAATTTCAGAACATAACAATTGTTGGAGGCTTGAGAATTTAGGTTTGCATCCTGTTTCCAGAATAAACAATGTTTATAATCTGTGCCAAAATGTGATCTTAATGAATGTATAAAAATAGCAATCCAATACTTACATCGTTATCAGTTTGGGCAGGCTGTGCCTTGATTGTTACCATAGCTGCAGCTAATTCTTCAGCCTATTTAAATATTACAAGCCGCACTAACGTCACAAATTAATATAGAGCACATTTTTTACTAATATGTCAAGAATGTATAGTCTCTGAAGTTACCTTTTCATCATCATTTACTTTAATAGAGGTGCAACCAGACACACAACACTTTCCCCATCCACGAGCTACAACAGCAGCATGAGATGTCATACTTCCTCTTGCTGTCAAGATGCCAACAGCTGAATGCATGCCTCCGACATCTTCTGGACTTGTCTCTGTCCTTACCTTTAATCATGCAAGCATCGCTTATAAATTATTCAACCCTCACATTTTCATTCAATACATGGTTGTTTTACTCATATATGATACTATAACTATATAATACAGTGAATGGAAAGAAAGAGATAGTAAAAAACAATACCAAGATGACACTCTTCCCTTGTGCATGCCATTCTTCGGCATCATCAGTATTGAACACAACCTGCCCAACCGCAGCTCCAGGGGAAGCAGGCAAGCCAGTGGCAACCACTTTGTCCTTGTATTTAGATGGATCCTTAAACTAAACAAGTAACAATAAACAAATCAATAACTCTTGAGCACCTTGCATTTGAAAATGAAAAGTTAACGGAAACAATATATACCTGTGGATGTAGAAGTTAGTTAAGATGTTGTGGCTCTACCATCTTGATTGCACGACGAGTATCAACAAGGCCGTTATTGACCATGTCCACAGCTATTTTGATCGCACCTTTACCAGTACGTTTTCCATCTTGATTGCACGACGAGTCAAGAACATAGAATTTGAAGAATGATGCACAACCAATGTTGCCAATAGTGTTATAGTGACACTATAGCTACTATTTGACAATATTTATAATAAATGGCTTATAGTGGAACAATGGTAATTTGTTCAAACTACGTAATGTTGTAGCTGTTATTTAACAACACTGTGCACCAATAAGTTAGACAACACAAGACAAGGTGAAGGGTAGATTTCTAACCTTTTTCTTAACAATCTGAACATCTTCATCACGGAGAACGTGACTAAGGCCGCAATGTTGTGGATAGTGCCTAGCACTTATACCCCACACCAGAACATACTTCACATCCTTCACCAAACTTCTATGTATGTGGTTGCAGAAATCCTCCACACTGCAGCCACCTCTATCCTAAAAACAATATGCAATAGATAGTGATGGATTGGAAGACTAAAGTTTAATTAAAGATGAAGAGATACACCAATTTCACACCAATTTACAATCATCATGGACCCCTGCATCTATAATATTATCACACCAATTTACTTAATCTTATTAGTCCTAATTTTTTACAACCCTGATAAAGATGAAGAGATACACCAATTTCACTATACTTCCCTCGATAATCAAATCAATTTATATTCAAGTCACTTTTAACTAGAATCAATTCTACAAAATCAATTCACTCATAATCAAATCTCTTTGAACCAATCACATCATCTTTTGTTAATCCAACATTATATGCCAATTACTGGAACAGTCAACAGGGAATCACAAGTTCTTATTTCACACGCTTAATTATCAGTGCTTCATCTTCTAAAAGAATAGGAGATCTTTTCACTTTTCCCACCTTGAGATCTTCCTAATTTCGTTCTTGCACAGCTTCAACATACCTAATATAGTCAAGAACCATCCGAGAGCCAACAATGAAATTGAAAAGCCAAGCCAGTGATTTATGCGCCCTCTGTGATCCTACAGTATTACAGAAAAAGTATAGATCAGCTGAGTCGGCTCTACTGCACAATCAAATAATGTAGTGCCAAAATAAGTTTATGGGGAGGGCGTGGCTACACCGCTGAGTTAAAATTTAAAATTAAAGAATTCATAAAATGAAAATTGCTAAAATTTTACAGGCATACAAGTTTCAGTTAAATCATTACATGATCTCACCTCTAAATGGGCAAGAATGTGACCATATTGGAGTCCAATGATGCATGAAACTGCAGTCTGCAGCTGTTATGGAGCTGAAAACAAATGAAAAGGTTTATAATTTATAAATTGTCTTTTGCTACGTGAACACAATTGACTTTTGGCTACGTGAACACAATTGACATTATCACTTCTCAAATTAATTAAATTATTAAATATCTCAATAATTTGAGAGAAATTCCTCATTTTGGTTCAAAGATATATGTGAAGCTGTGTCATATTAGCCAAAAACAAAACAAAAAAAGCTTGACAATGTCATGTGAAATTGAATACTTCACAGTTCAGTACAGACACATTCAAGTTTCTATAACAAACACTACCTTTTAAAAGGGTGAGCAAAGCAGATAGAATAGTAATGATTTGGAGAGGCAGTGAATTTCTTCCATTTAATTTTGACACTGACATAAAGCAAGTGGGGAAGCAAAGTAAATATGGTCACTAATGAAAGACCATAGCAGAAGAGATGATTGCAAAGTTGAACACAACAAGCCTATATTAGTAACTTAGGACAAAGAAAAATACACATAAAGTAGATAAAAGTCAATTAGTTATCACTTTATATTAATGATTTGAAAATAACATGACAAAGATTTCCAATTCTTGACTTTTATCTACATAATCACAATTGATATTCTAACTTCTCAAATTAATTAAATGGGGTATACATCACAGAAACTGTTGACTTATTAAATATCTCGATAATTTCAGACTAAATCCTTATTTTGGTTTGCTTAATATGTGCAAAGTGATGTCACTATAGTCCCCGGAGGCATTCGACGATAATGACCAAACTAACAAACAAAAGACACATTCGAGGTTCAAACTTACCGGACGATTTTTGACTTAAGTACATTCAACTACGACTACGACAAAGCCATTGACATATTCAAATACCAAAATGTCTGTTTACTCAATAATTTGATCATAGCTTGTCATCATTTACTAGCATAGCATGTAATTTTGTATTTGTTTCTAAAACGATTTGTGACTTCTGAACAAGAGAAGACCAACCTTTCTCAAATGATTTGCAGTTTGATTATACACACTCAAACCAACAAATTACATATTGTGTTTTAAAAATAAATAAATAAAGAAACAGGTTTTATGACTGAACTTGTAACAATCACATATAAAGCACCTCATAGTGGCTACTGGCCCGCCAACATCAATAAGCTCTGAACCGTCATAAGCTTCAATTAGAAACACACTAAACCTCTTCCCTCTCTCAAAAACATAAAAGATACCACAATGCTTAAGCAAAAGCCTCATCAACTTCTGAGGCATAACTAACTCCCAACGAAAGTGAGTGAGGTGATTTGTCACCAACCTCTTATCAACTGTAAAACTAAGCAATTCATGCATCATAGCAACAGCCCTTTTATCGAATTCTAAAGATCCGGGTTTTAAACCCTTTGCATCAGCATAAGGTGACAAATAAGATCTACCCTGAAACGGTTTTATCTTTTCTCCATAATAACTATGCACCCTTTTAAAATTTGAAGGAAATTTCAAAGGAAATGGTAAAGAAAGCAAACCCGGAGTATGCGAAGTTTCAGTTTCGGTTATCCCTTCCACCATCTTCATGTTCTTCTTCTCAATCTCTGTGATAGCCCATTCAGGGTTCCAAGAAACAAGCTCCAAAAACTCAACATCATCAAGAGAAGGCTTCACCACACGAAAAAGCTGAGGATACTGATTCACCCAACCAGTTCTAAAATCCATTGGCAACCCAAAATCTCTTCTAAAATGTGCAATTTTCTCCAACGGACGACCTTTATCAACTGACATCATAAGAAACCTAGTAACATATTCCGAAGCTTTATCCTCATTTTCCTCGACGACCCTTTTGTGTTCTTCCATCAAGTCTTCAGCTTTATACGTCAAACCGCACCAATCAAAATTCAATGAAGAAACTTAAACCCTAAACATTTCAATGAAGAAAATCAAAATTCATTACAACAATTATAATAATAACTGCAGTGAATTAGGTTAATAATCAAAGGGGAAGAGTTATCAATTCACCTCACAAATGACGCTTTCAGTGTTGTCTTTTTTGCGTTTCACTTCCACCACCTTATTGGACTCTTGTGGCGGTTCTTTGTGTATCACATTCACTGCCTCGGCAGAAACTTGCGGAAGTTGATTCGGTTTGTCGTCGTCGGTGGCGATGGAGATGAGGTAAGAGTCGATGATGGTTCTGACAAATAGTCTGCTCTGCTGTGTGAGTCGGAAAGGATATTGGATGTGTAGCCGGCGGAGGAGATGTGTGCGAGAGAAACCCATATCAATACATTTTCCATTGACTATCAATTTAGGGTTTATGATTATAGTTGTGGTGAGGATATTGTTGGATTTCTCATATAACATAAATTATACTAAAATTGTTTTATTTTACTAAAATGTATTAAGTAGGAATCGAACCGGAGTCTTGTAAGACTCTCTTAGGTCAGGTAATAAACACCTGACTTAATAAATAAATTTCTTAAGTCAGTTCAGTAAAAGAACTGACTTAAGAAATTTAGTGAAAATTATATATATTTTTTATTTAATCTTTGTAGGTCGGTTAAACATATACCCGACATAACAAAGTTTCAAATATTTACAGATTTGCCACCGTGTGGTTTCTTAAGTCAGGTTATTGATGAACTGACTTAAAAACCTCTGCTAAGAAGGTATTTTTCCACTAGTGTAAATCTGAAAATCAAAAATGACTTTGAAATAACTCAATAAGAATCTGAATCTGAGACTAAGTCATGTGAAAACATTTTAGAAAAATATGACTCTAGCTTTCAGAGATTTCTTACTAAGAGCATAGACAGAAGCAAGATGGCTTCCATGATCTATGGTGTTAGTGGAAACAACAGAAGAGGTATTGGATATGAATCTTCATCTGGAAGCATTCCAAAACCTGTGGACAAACTTTTTATCAAGAAGACACCTCTGTATTCTAAACTTAAATTTGGTCACTTAAATGATATTAAACACACAAGCTCTGAGAAGAATACTTATGTGTTTAAACCCAAGGCAAGTCAGAATAAACATTATGTTGAAAAACAGAAGTTTAGACAAACCTACAAACCAACTAACCCCAAAGGACCCAAGAAGATCTGGGTACCTAAAAACAAAATAATTCTTGTTGCAGATGTTCTTAGCAGCAAGGTCAGGACACCAATCATGGTACCTGGACTCTGGATGCTCACAACACATGACAGGAGAAAAGTCTATGTTCCAAAGCCTGAAACTTAGATCTGGAGGTGACGTGAAGTTTGGAGGGAACCAGAAGGGCAAGATCATTGGATCTGGCACTATTGGAAATGGTAAACTTCCCTCTATTACTAATGTTTTACTTGTTGAAGGGTTAAAGCATAACTTATTGTCCATAAGTCAATTAAGTGACAATGGTTATGATATTACCTTTAATCAAAAATGTTGTAAAGCTATTAGTCAAAAGGATGGCTCTATCCTATTTAGTGGTAAGAGGAAAAACAACATTTATAAAATAAATCTTTCAGAACTTAAAGTTCAAAATGTTAAATGCCTCTTGTCTGTAAATGAAGAGCAATGGGTCTGGCACAGAAGATTGGGCCATATTAATATGAGACGTATATCTCAGATTAATAAACTTAATCTTGTCAGAGGACTCCCTAATCTGAAGTTCACTTCAGATGCTCTTTGTGAAGCATGCCAGAAAGGGAAGTTTTCAAAAACATCTTTCAAATCAAAAAATGTTGTTTCTACTTCTAAACCACTAGAATTACTTCATATTGATCTGTTTGGACCAGTGAAAACTGCATCCATCAGAGGCAAGAAGTATGGATTAGTCATTGTTGATGACTTTAGTAGATGGACATGGGTAAAGTTCTTAAAACACAAGGATGAGTCACATTCTGTGTTCTTTGACTTCTGCAAGCAAGTCCAGAATGAAAAGAATTTCAAAATTATAAAAGTCAGAAGTGATCATGGTGGTGAATTTGAAAATAAATATTTTGAAAAATATTTTTCTGAAAATGGCATTGCTCATGATTTTTCCTGTCCTAGAGCTCCACAACAAAATGGGGTTGTAGAAAGGAAAAACAGAACTTTGCAAGAAATGGCCAGAACCATGATCAATGAGACAAATCTGGAAAAACATTTTTGGGCAGAAGCAATCAATACAGCCTGTTACATTCAGAACAGAGTGTCTGTTAGACCTCTTCTGAAGAAGACTCCTTATGAATTGTGGAAGAACAAAAAGCCCAACATTTCATATTTTCATCCTTTTGGATGTATTTGCTATATGTTAAACATTAAGGAAAATTTGAGCAAGTTTGATTCCAAAGCACAGAAGTGTGTCATGCTTGGATATTCTGAACGCTCTAAAGGCTACAGAGTATACAACACTGAGACACAGATTGTGGAAGAATCCATTCATGTCATATTTGATGATAAGCTTGGCTCTGAAAAGCCAAAGCAGGTTGATAACTCTGCAGATAGGGAAGTAGTCTTTATTGACTCTGAAGTTCCAGAAGCAGACAAAATTCAAGTGAAGGAACCAGAAGCAACTCCAGATGTTACTCCTTTAACTTCTCAGATGAATAATCTAAACATTTCTGAAGAGTCAACTATTAGAGGATCATCATCCAGAACTAAAGCTTCTCATCCAGAGGATGTCATTATTGGAAAGAAGGGTGATCCCATCAGAACAAGATCCTTTCTAAGATCATCTGAAGCATCACTATTTGGACTAGTGTCAGAAATTGAACCATCTTCTGTAGAAGAAGCTCTGCAAGACAATGATTGGATTATTGCCATGCAAGAAGAGCTAAATCAATTCAGCAGAAATGATGTATGAGATCCAGTTCAAAGACCTCAAGGATTCAATATTATTGGTACAAAATGGGTCTTCAGAAATAAGCTAAATGAGAAAGGAGAAGTTGAGAGGAATAAGGCAAGGCTGGTTGCTCAAGGGTACAGTTACCAAAAATGTATTGATTACACTGAGACATATGCTCCAGTGGCAAGGTTAGAATCTATACGCCTTCTTATTTCCTTTGCTGCACAAAATAACATCACTCTGTATCAGATGGATGTTAAAAGTGCCTTTCTTAATGGTATTATAGAAGAAGAAGTTTATGTCCACCAACCTCCTGGTTTTGAAAATGAAAAATTTCCAGATCATGTTTTCAAATTAAAGAAATCTCTATATGGTTTAAGACAAGCTCCCAGAGCTTGGTATGAGAGATTGAGCAATTTTCTTCTGGAGAAGAATTTCATCAGAGGCAAAGTGGATACAACACTCTTTTGTAAAACAATTAAGAAAGATCTTCTAATTTGCCAAATTTATGTAGATGATATTATTTTTGGATCAACAAATATTATGCTTGGAAAGGAGTTTGCTACATGTATGCAGGCAGAATCTGAAATGAGCATGATGGGAGAACTCAGATTCTTTCTAGGAATCCAAGTTAATCAAACTCCAGAATGCACCTACATACATCAGACAAAGTATGTTAAAGAACTTCTGAAGAAATTCAACATGTCTGACAGTAAGCTGGCAAAGACTCCAATGCATCCTACTAGCTCACTAGGCAAGGAAGAGGTAAGTAAGAAAATAGACCAGAAGCTCTACAGAGGTATGATTGGCTCTCTTCTTTATCTTACTGCTTCTAGACCTGACATATTATTCAGTGTTTGTCTGTGTGCTAGATTCTAATCAGATCCTAGAGAATCACACTTGACAGCTGTCAAGAGGATTCTAAGGTATCTGAAAGGTACTTCTAATGTGGGTTTGTGTTACAAAAAATCTGATGATTTCAAATTAGTTGGATTCTGTGATGCTGACTACGCTGGAGACAGAGTGGAAAGAAAAAGTACTTCTGGAAGCTGTCAATTTCTAGGAAGAAATCTAATCTCCTGGTACAGCAAGAAGCAACCCACAATTGCACTTTCAACCACAGAGGCTGAATACATTGCTGCTGCTGGATGTAGCACGCAGATGCTCTGGATGAAGAGTCAACTAGAAGATTATCAAATTTTTGAAAGTAACATTTCTATCTTTTGTGATAATACTTCTGCTATATGTTTGTTCAAGAATCCCATTTTACATTCTAAGGCAAAACATATAGAAATTAAGCATCATTTCATCAGAGGCTATGTTCAGAAGGGAATCATAAATTTAGCCTTTGTTGATACAGATCATCAATGGGCAGATATTTTTACAAAACCCCTTGTTGAAGATAGATTCAATTTTATTCTGAAAAATATTGGTATGGATTTTTGTCCAGAATGATATTTATCAGAAGCAATTTCTTTTACAGATGCAAAAATGCTTAATGCTCTGAAGTATTACTTCTGATTGTTTATTTTATTCTGATCAATATTTCTTTTGTGAAACTCTAAACTAGCAATCTTTAGAAGATCTGAACATTGGCTAACGTTTCATTTCTTAAGAGAATTCAGAACAACATGCAAGCAAACACGTGTCACACCAAATCTGAAGAGGTGGCGTGTACATAACTGAAGAGACGTTTGAGGTGAAGTTTGAATAGTAAGAATCTTGGTTTTCCCCCCAAAATTGTCAGAAGCAATTAATGTTTTGATATGATTATTATTCTCTTCATTTAATACTTGTTCAAACGTGCATATTTCTGACTGTTGATTTGCCTAAGTGTTTTAGTATATATACTTGACTTGTATTCACTTTCACACTTTTCACTCTCTCAGAAATTACATGCGTTTTCATCTCCTCTTTTCTCTGCATAAAAACCCTATACCTAAGCGTTTGACAAAGCATCCTTCAATGGCAACTTCATCATCAACAGCTGCTCAGTTCCAATCTTCTATGGCTGCTGTAACTTCAGAAAACTTGGGTGTTGCTCCATATTCTCCTCCCAAAAGAACACTTCTAACGCCAGTTGATAAATTGGAAGTCCTATGTGAATCTATGGTTGAGTTTGATTCTCTGGCATAAAATGGGTTTGAGTTTCGTTCCATCATTGGAGCTCAAGGATGGGTTAAGTATTTTGATAGGCTCTTTGGACCAGTTTACCCTCTCCTTGTGAAAGAATTATGGATCCATGCATCAGTTTATCCCAAGTTCATCTTATCTTCTGTGTTGGGAAAAGAAATTATTATCACAGAAGATCTGATAAGAAAATTGATAGGTTATGAAGAAACAGATGGTGTTTCACACTTGCCAGCTGGGCGTGTGGACATGGATGAGGTTTATGAAGAAGTAATGACTGCTGGTCAAGCTTCTAACAAATTCAAAGATCTGAAGCCTGATTACAAGATCCGGGCCAAGATCTTCATGGGATGCATCCACCACAGGAAGTCAACCAATTCTCCAGACTATGTCAATAATGAACAGCTCTATTTCATGTATTGCCTTAGTCAGAGCACCAAGGTAGATCTTCCATACATTCTGTTTATGCATCTGTGGAACCATATCAATGCATCTAGAGAATATGTGAAAGAGAAAGGACAGAAGATCAGAACTTGGATCCCCTTTCGAAGGTTGATCTCAGATCTTCTTACTGAGAATGGTTTGGTAACTGCTCTGTACGCTGCTGGAGTTACAGAGGAATTAGAGTTTATAATGGGAAAGCCTCTGAATGCTAAAAGTCTTCTGAGACTCAAAATTGTTGATGAACTCACAACAGCTCCCAAGAAGCTAAATATGTCAGAATTGAATAAGAGGGTTCCTGTAGATGACTTTCCTTTATTCTTTGCTGAAGAGCCCAGATATATAGTGGTTATGTATATTGATGAATGCAAGAAGGAAGGAAAACATGTTCCTGCTAATGTGATTCAACTAGCTAGACAACCACTACCAGATGCAGGAGAAGAAGAAGCACAACTCCAGAGGAAAAGGATTCAGCCTGTAGAAGAATCTGCACCTGCTCAGAAGAAGGTCAAGATTGCTGAGAAGCCCAAGAAGCTCTTGAAGAGAAAAGATTCTGAAGAAGCTGCTTCTGTACCTCCCAAGAGGATCAAAGTAAAAGGTACTAAATCTTCTGTATCTTCTGCAAATCTTGTTATTAATGATTCAAATGTTAAGTCTGTTCCAAAACCACCTTCTACACAAACCACTTCTGTTAGTGCTCCCAGCTCTGTTTCTCCACAAAAACAAACCCCTATTCCAACTCAAACAACAACACCAACAGTTTCTGTACCAAAACCATCTCAACCCAAAATTCATATCAAACACTTTGTTCCACGACCTCAACCATCAGAACAACAACCATCAGAACGACAACCATCAGAACAACAAACATCAGATCAACAATAATCATCTGAACATCCAGAGAACCAACCAAAAGAAGTTCAACCAGAAAAAGCCTCTGACAATCCACCATCAAATAATCCACCTTCTGAACCCATTGCACCTGTTACTTCTGAACCTACAAAAGTAACTTCTGCTCCTGTTTCATCATAACCACCATCCAAACAATCTGACATTCCTTCAGAACCTACCAATACTTATGAACCTCACATCCCTGAGACAGAAGTTCTTGAAATCACACCTCTAAAAACAGTGTTTCAAGTATCTTCTACCTCTTGTACACCAACAACATCCTCTAACACCTCAGAATCAGAAATTCACCCAGATTTTCTAATCTCTCCATCTGACAAATACTCTGAGATAAACCAACCTGAACCTGAACCTACCATACCTTCTAAAACTCCCATTCCAGATCCTATTACTCCACCTGCACCATCATCTGAGATATTAATCCCCAACTCCAATCCAACATCTTCTATATCTTGTTCCCAAGTTTCTTCTCTTTTTCATAATCTATCTTATGGTTTCAAACTGAAAGATTTTTATGACAGAGTTGAACCTTCTGAACCCCTCAACCCTCTGAAACCAAAACTCACAGTGGCTCTTCCATCTGTTCTTGTTTCATATATTTAATCAATGACCAATGTAGGATCTTTAGCAACAATATCTGCTACATCTGGTAAAGCTGTTGTTTCAGCTCTGCAAATTACATCTGATAACACTGTTGCATCTGCTGCACCACCAAAATCTGCTTTCAAACCCTACTCAAATGCATCTTTTGATGTTGTTACCCCTAACAGAAGACCAAAACCTCACTTGCTTAATGCTTTAGTCAGATCTAAAGAAAAAGCTCCTGAAATACCCTTCATTCCATATTATCCTCCTCCTCTGATTTCCATCCAAAAATCACTTTTTCCACCAACTCCCCAACCTAAACCTATTAATCTGGAAACCTTGTTACGACCACTGCCCAGACTTAATATTGATCATTTATTTCAAACATTTTTTCAAGAAATACAGATGTATTTAGGTACTGTTCAGAAGAAATGCTCAGAAACAATGGATGCCAAAGAATCTGACATCATCTGGAACGGATTCATCAACAGATTCAACACTGTAGCTTCAAATCTGAAGAACGTCTATTCTGATGATGCAAAGCTCAGAGCTGAAAGGACTTTATTCTGGACTGTCAACAAAACTGAACCTCTGCTTCGTTTAGATGCTCCTCCACCATCAACAGAATCTACTAATAATGCATTGTCTATGACTCTAGTAGACCCCTCCTCAGAATCTACAGAACCAATGGAAATTGACTATGTTCAGGCTACAAAACCTCATCATAATTCTTCATCTGAGATAAAGAAAGAACATCCAGATGTTGAAGATAAGATTGCTGCTCTAGAAGCTGGACATTCAGAGATCAAATCCTGGATGGCTAAGCAGGATAAGAAGTCTGAGGATATGACAGAATGGATGTTAAAGCAAGATGAAAAGAATGAAACTATGACTAAGTGGATGTCCAAGCAAGAGAAATCCTCCTCTGAAATTACAGATCTATTGAAGATGCTTTTGTCCAAACACTCTTAGATTTTTTTCATTCTAATGTTTTTGCATCTGTTGTTTGCATCTGTACTTTATTGCTATATCTTCTGATGTTTTCCTATGTACTCTTAATCTGATCTTATGAATGAATCAAAGTTTTCTCCATTGAATTATCTTATTTACTGTTTCCTTTTATTTGTCTTTTTAAAAGTTTTTACTTTTTGCTTATGACAAAAAAGGGGGAGAAAATATAGATCTGAACTGTTTAATATAACTTCACCAGAATGAATCTTCAGACATATCTATTCTATCTAACATTTAATTTGACTATTTCAGAACATTTGATAAGTACACTATATTAAAGAAACTCTGAGTCTCTCAGATCATTTGTCTATTATCAAACTCTGAATCTTATATCTGCGAGACATTCTGACCTTCAAATGTTATAAGATCAAACTAGATCTAACTCTGAAGATTACTCAAGACAAAAGGGAAGTTTCTACTCCTTTGTGTATTTAACTCAGGGGGGAGATTCATCATCTCAGGGGGAGTTATAATTCTTTATGTTCAGTTAAATAAAATTTCTGATACTTTTTGTCATCATCAAAAAAGGGGAGATTGTTAGAACACAGATTGGTTCTTAATAATAACTCTTTGTTTTGATGATAACTGTTAGGAAATTTTATATTTAAGAATTATATACTCTAAATTTTGTTTGAGAGTTTTACTGCAGATTGAAATGAAATTAACTCTCTAGAAGCAAATCTGAATTGTATACAAGAAGTTATCCTGACTCTGAAGCGCCAGATGCACTCATTAGAAGATTCTGATTGCTCTTTACAGAAGATCCTGAGCGTAGTCTCCAGAAGCATCTGAAGCAGAAGCATCTGAAGTTGAAGCATCTGAAGCAAAGAAGAATATTGTTTGAAGAGTTTCTCAAAGTATAGTTTCTACAGAAGTTTCTGAAAGTACTAACGCTGCCAAGTACTGAAGTTTTGTGTCAAATATGCTCTGATGATCAACACGCTGAAAGCACACATGCTGCAGAAGACTCTGATACAGCAAAGTTCTAAACATCATTAGAAGACTCTGACTCATTCAGATTCTAAAGAACTTGCTGAAAACTGAAGAAGAAATATTCAAAGATTATATCCGTTGGAGTAAATCAACGTCTCTTTCCTCATTTGTGCTAGACACAATAGCACAGACAAAAAGGATTTTTCTGTGCTATCTACTTCTAGGAAAGTTTACTTGATGTGAAGACAAAAAGGCTCAGACCTTTTTGGGACTCTCTTTTCAACGCTCAGCTTCCTTGGATCAGCTGCCTATAAAAGGAGGACTCCACCAAATTCTTCAGTGACACAATTTGCTGAAAAGTATTCATATTATTCAAAGCTCTCATTCTTTCATATTCTTCTTATTATTTCTTGTACTTAAACTTAAGAGAAAAATCACTGTTGTGATAAAAGCTTTATAGAAGCATTAATACTCTTGTATTTAATTTACATTGATTGTAAAGGTTTTCCTTAAGAGGATTCAGTTGGAATCAGTAGCTCTTGAGAAGACTAAGAACAATTGTTCTTAGGTGTTACTATTGTAATCTGTTTGATTAAATAGTGGATTAAGTCCTTGTTGAGAAAGGCAAATCACTCTAGGAAGGGTGGACTGGAGTATTTGTTTTAAACGAACCAGGATAAAAATAATTGTGTTATTATTTTTTAAGTCTTAATCTTTCATACTTATTCAACCCCCCTTCTAAGTATTACCTCACCTTCACTTGTCTTATACCTTTTCGTCAGGCTTTTTCGATTGTTTCCTTTCCCGTTCTAGGGGATAAATAACGAAAGGTGGCGACTCTTCTGTTTTGCCGATGTCGCTACTGCGAAAATCAGTGTCGGCTAAACAGAAGAGTCGCCACCGTGCGTTATTTATCCCAAAGGAGGGAAAGGAAACGCTCGAAGTAAACCTAACGCAAAGACTGGAAAGGAATGGTCATCGCAACCAAATCTTGGATTCGGGAGTCGGTTACGCAAAGGGAAGGTATTAGCACCCCTCACGTCCGTCGTACTCGACGGGATCCACGCTTGTTTTCTGGTACAGATTGTTATTCTATCTACTCTAAAGGTCTGGGGTTAAAAGAAAATAAAAGGACTCGGCAAAGTATCGCACTTTATGCCTACGTATTCCTGTCTGGAACGAGAAATCATAGTCAACGTATTTCGCCTACCTACGGGAAAGGAGGGGAAGGTTGCTCGCTAGGATACGGCATCCTATGCCTACGTACTTTCATACAACATGAAAGATCAGAGCAAATGTAGTTCGGGCCACGGAAGACACAAGTCTATCTGTTTGTCTTTTATCCTTCTGAAAAGAGGTTTCTTCTGATTAAGAGTCCAAGCGGACAAAAATGACACTTTGATGTTTGTTTTCAGTCTTTTACGCAAGAACTGTTTTTTATGATGTTTGCAATCTCTGACGCACTAGAGACTATGATTTGAGAGTGACTACGTTGTATGTCATCCTAAGGGTAACATACTGAGCAGTCAAATTACTGAAGAGTGGCCCTCCAACAACCCTTTCCCAAATAGCTTAAGGCTCGTAGCGTACGACATCGATTATCCTTATTACTATTTTTTTTTGAATTGTTTTGAGATAGGAGAGAAAGAAGCTCTAAAAAAACTAGGGTTGAAAGGGGAATCAAAACTACCCTAAAGTTGTCATGCATGGATAAAAACCTATTGTCTATCATATTTCTCTCTTGCACAGAGTGAAACAGAGATCCTAGGGGATAAACAGCAAAAGAAACAGATATATATAGTAAGCAGTAAACATGTACGCAAATGCAGCAATACAAGCGAGGCATGGGAGTTCCACTCAACCTCGAACCTGGGAAAACAATAGGCAAAGTGAAACAGCTTCACTTTAAACCTATGGGGAAAGCTGAACAAGCCAATAAAACAATACAACCAAAGAAAACAGCACCAACACCAGCTCTGACAGCAACAATCCAGCTCCTACAGTAAGCAACACAAGCAGCAACAGCTCTGACAGCTACAGTTGATTAACAGCAAAGAGTTGACAGTAACAACTTCTCCAAGCAAGACCCCTCATCCATCTTCAACAATCTTCAAGCTTTAGATAAGCTCATATCTTCAATAAGCCCCATCTTTAGCAAGCATGAGCCTCAACCAGTAAACATCTTCAACAAAAAAAAGCAGCAACACCCTAGCTTCAACAGATAGCCAGCTTTGCCAGGCACAAGCTTCATCTTCACCAATCTTCAATGAACTTCATCTTCCATCGGTTTCCATCTTCAATGCAATCACTCCAGAAGAGAATCAATTATGAAGTTGAAATGTTAATAGGCTTAGTGACAACCCAAGGAAATCACTAAGATATTAACATAGCAAGTGAAGGGTATCCTCAAGGTTCTACCCAACCAAAGCATGCTCTACATCCCTCCTAAGGAGAGATGGAACTTCTTTGGGGGACCTTGTGTCATGGGATGGAATAGAGGCACAAGAAGCTCTCTATGTTTGACAGAAGAAACAAGACTACTCTAATGCTCTTCCTATATATCCTAACTCCTAAGCCTCTGACAAGCCCTTTAACAAAAGAGAAGTCTTCAACTCCAAGCTTCTTCAATCCATCCCAAAGCAACTTCATTTGATCTTCAAGTCATCCAAGCAAAGCCCCAAGCCAAAAGCACTCCAAAATAGCCCCACACAAGCATAACCAAACCCAATATCCAAAGGAGAACCCCATAATCATCACACAAGTTGCAAAAATCAGATAAAATGCTAAAGCTTATCAGAAAATCCTAGGTAAATTTCTAAGGGATCCTAACCCTATACCCAATACCCCCTAGGAATCCCAAACCCTAGATCAACCATTTAACCCTCAAACTATGCACAAAACTACAACTATTTGTCTTGAAACCCTAATTCTAACACCTCTCCTATTCACCTCTCAAACTAACCTAAATTTTATTCACAAAATTGTGATAAAATTTCTAAAGGTACACGCTTCCCTGATCTAATCAATCCAACAAGAATCAACTAAAAAACATTCACTAATTAATCACAAGAAAATCAGCAAGAACATGTAGCAAATATACCAAATTTAAAGAAAATAATAAAATGGAAAAATTCAAATTAAATTGAAAAATGGATAAAAATGGGATTTATTAATTTCATAAAATCATAAATAAATCCAAGATCATGGAGGTATTTTTAAAATATTTTTTGGATCAATATTGGATTTATTATGATTTTTAGAAATTAAATGGAATAAAAGAAAATATTAAAAGAATAAAAGAAATTAAAAAAACTGGATTAAATGGGAGCCATCAGATGGAGAGACTGGTAAGCGCATCTGAGAGTCATGAGCGTATCCACGTGGGGTCCAGTCACCAGCTGACTGGATAAATGAAACATTGCATATTGATTAGAGAGGGAAATATGAGATTGAATCAAGACCACACGATCACGTCTCCCAGTCAATGAGTCAACCTAATCCAACGCCTCATGCATCGTCTTCCCCAAAACTCAGGTGACCTGAGACAAATTTCAGACGGTGGTTCACGGCGGTTTCCACCGTCTTCTTCGATGAGGTCCCAAACTCAGGTGACCAAAACTAATGAACCTTATACCTATCTTGCTCAGAAAATCACCAGGATCATGAATATCACATCCTTTTTATCCAATTCTTAATGGAAATTAAAACACGAAGCCATCTTCAGAACATGCCAAAAACTCAACCATCACCATTTGCAAAATTGAATCCACAGAAATGATCCTCATGTTTTGTACATCATAATGATCTATCCAAATCAATTCATAGCCTTATGATCAATTCAATTCGTGCTCAAACAGAAATCACATGTCATCTTGAAATGTCTCTAACTGCTTCAATTCCTATCCAGAAACGACATAGGTTCCATCTAAACCCTAACCATATGCAAGAATCTCCCTAATTCAGCCTAGATCAAGAGGAAATTCAAAGGTTAAATACCTGTGAAAATGGGATCAACAGAGGTAGAAAATGATGGATTCAAGCTGTGCAACTCTTCAAACACGATCAATGAAGCAAGATAAAGCTTTTCCAACCCTCAATTTGGCTTGAATGTGCCTTGAACTCCAAAACCGATTCTGAGTTGAAGCTCTTGAAACTCAACTTCAATCTTCCTCTCCTCCACGAATTCTGCACCAAACTGAATCTGAATTCACTCTAGAGCTTAAATATGAAGTGTTTGTGGGTTTATCCAATCCAATTCAGGCCCAATTCTGTTGATCCAAAATTCTTATTTGGCCATGAAACTCCAATGCTACAGTCACGATTCTGAGCTTCCAGCTTGCTCTAGAATGTTCTATTCAACTGCAAATTGGTTATGGAGTGTGTTTTGGTAGCTAGCTTGGCCTGAATTGCCCTGATTTTTGTTTTGGCATTGTGACTTGTAAGGTAAGTAAGCTTTTTACAAAGTAAGTCATGAAATTAAGCCTCAACTCAAAATGTGGAAATGTCATTGTGTTTGAAATTCATTTCCTGATCAATTTGGTATGTCATATGGACTGGTTTGGACCTATGGCTCAAAAATCACAATTTCCCTCTTTGATTCATTTAAAATCCATCCTTATTTTAGGCCATTTTGGATCATTTTGTGAAGCAAGCCATTTCAATCACCCATGACTTCTTATCTGACCTAAAAACATCATTTTAAGCACATATCATGTTGGACATTTCTTCATTTGAGGAGTGGAAGATAGGGATTTTGACCTATGTTAAAAAATGACCTATAATTCAACTTTCCCAAAATACCCCTGGATTGCCAAGACCATATCTTGAGTTCCAAAAATCTTCTTGAGGACTTCTAGTACTCAAATTAAAGTTAAGATCAAGCCCTACAATTCTTATGTTGGCCAAGAATCCATTTGAAAACTCCTTGATGGGAAAACGTTGCTTGGAAGTCAAGTGACTTTCACAGATAAATTTCAGTGTCCTTTGATGACCCATAACTTGCAAGAACAATAACTTGAGTGCTACAAACCTCCTTTAAGACTTATAATACTCAAATTAAAGCTATTGAGAAGATCTACAAGTTTCATGTTGGCCAAGAATCCATTTGAAACTGGTATTTGGACTTGTGTGGATTGGAAGTCCAGTGCTATACAGGGGATTTTACCCTAGGAACCCTGTCTCAAACCCCTCCAACCACTCTTGATTCTCTTGAATTTGATCTTGACTCATCCATACACATGCTTCAACATCTCAATCCCTGACTTCCATGACTGAGAGCCAGGTCTTGATACTCTTTCCTTGCTCTCTTTGTCCTAGGGTTACCTAGATGAAACCCTACTTGTACACACCTCAACTGTGGTTCTTGACCTTGATACCATGACTTGTCTAAGCTTCAATATGGCTCTCTAGGCCTCCCATGGGATCCATACACACCTCAAATCCATAATTCCATGTTGATGATTTCAATACACCTCAAGTTAGGAGAGAAATCCACTTGTTGACACTCAAATCTCCTCAAAGCTTCAACCCATTCCTTGATGACTTGGGTGTTTTTCAGCTTGAATAAGGCCCCTTGATGTGCTACTTTAGATAAGGATGGCACTTGATCCCCTTTTAGATGATTTGCTATGTTATGATATGCAAATGATTGGACCATGTACATGATGTGACTATGCAAATGATAATGCAATTGAAACATAAACCAGGTGAAATAGGTTGAGCAAATTTTGGGGTACAACAGCCGACACCTTATTTTCGCGGTAGCAGACAGCTGGCGACTCTGCTGGGGACTTATAGCTCCTGGGGACTTTTCTCATCCCCTAGGCTGGGATCGTTTGCCATCCCCTATGCGAGTCAATCCTAACGCTTGTGTGTTTACCTGTTGGGTTTTATTTATCGCATTTTACTTTCCGCATTTTATTTTCAGTATGATATTATTATTGTACTATTGTGGGAAGGGACTCTGATGAGTGAGAAGCCAGACCCAGGCTTGAGTGTACTTAGCATTAGTTGTGGAAATTAGTGGGCGCGTGCTTGCTTTGCAGGCACTAGTGTCTCATGAAATCCACGCTCAGACGAGATTCTCCCGGTTGACTTCTTTTCTAGCCCTTTGGGCTTGAGGGGTTGTTGGTTTGGAGGATTGTCGACTCTGGGGACCGATCATTTGTGACTCAGCTGAGTGAGGCCACTTCAAGAGATGATGATGCCACACCTTCTGGGTATCGTATCGTCGTTTCTTGAAAGTTTGTGACGCTGGGAAACGCATAGGATGCCATACCTTGTCTGTGATTAGGTTCATACCTGTGAGCGGGGTCGAGTTATTGCAGGAAACCTTAACCTTCAGACTACCTGGTTTTCTTGACATTGAATCCGTGTTGTTGGGTTCAGAGGGTTCTTATCGCCAGAGATGTGGTTGTTCTCGACAGTGCATAATTATTGGTCCTCTTCAGGGTTGTATGATCAGAGCAGTTGTGTTTGAGTTGAAGCAGAGCCTCGGTCTCCTCAGCAGCACCATCTTGATCCCCTGTTGCATGATTGCATTTTGCATTTTGCATACTCATTTGCATATCATTAACGTGTGTCTGTGTTGCAGGTGCATATCATCCCCCGGTTCCGGTATTTCTTGCCTTCTGTTGTGCTAGTATGAGTTCTCTGAAGAAGAATGTGGCCTATAAGCTCCCTACCCCAGATGTTGCTTTGTTGTCCAGTTTGATTGCCTTGGTAGATGATACAGTGAGAGGGGAATTCAGAAAATCTTATGGGAAGCTGCTCAGTTTGGTTCGTAAACCTTCGGTATATGAGTTGAATGGGTTGTATGCCTTGCTACAGTTCTATGACCCTCCCTTGAGATGCTTCACTTTCCCGGACTTCATTCTTGCACCTACATTAGAGGAGTATGCTGAGTTGTTGGGTGTACCTATTGTCGCTACTGCGAAAATTGGCGCTGGCTATGACAGAAGAGTCGCCACCGTGCATTATTTATCCCAAAAGAGGGAAAGGAAACGCTCAAAGAAAACCTAACGCAAAGAGGGAAAGGAATGGTCATCGCAACCAAATCCTGGATTCGGGAGTCGGTTACGCAAGGGAAAGGTATTAGCACCTCTCACGTCCGTCGTACTCGACGGGATCCACGCTTGTTTTCTATCTAAGGGTATGTTTATCTATCTACTCTAAAGGTCTGGTCTAAAAAGAAAAGAAAATGACTCAGCAAAGTATCGCACTTTATGCCTACGTATTCCCGTCTGGAACGAGAAATCAGAGTCAACGTAGTTCGCCTAACTACGGGTTAAAAGGGGGGGAAGGTTGCTCGCCGAGATGTCGCGTCTCGTGCCTACGTACTTTCATACGGCATGAAAGATCAGAGCAAACGTAGTTCGGGCTATGGAAGACACAAGCTTGTCTGACAGTTTTTTTATATCTCCTTATGAAAGGGTTTTCCTGATTAAAAGTCCAAGAGGACAAAAACAGAGTTTGAATGTTTGTTTGAGTCTTTTACGAAAGAATTGTTTTTTAGGATGTTTGCAATCTCAGTCGCACTAGAGACTATGACCCAGGAGTGAACGCTTTGTATGTCACCCAAAGGGTACCACACTAACATCCAGATTACTGGAGAGAGACCCTCCACCAACCTTTTCCCAGATAGCTTAAAGCTCATAACGTACGACTTCAATTAACCTTATTACTGTATTTTTGAATTGTTCTGAGATGAGAAGAGAAAGACGCCCTAAAACTATGGTTGAAAGGGAATCTACCTACAGTTATCATGCATGGGTCAAAACCTAATGTCTGTCATAATTCCCTCTTGCACAGAGGAAATCAGAGATCCTGGGGGAAAACAGCAAAAGAAAGCAAGCAGTAAACAGTAAACAGTAAAATGCATGCTATGCAACAGTACAAGCGAGGCAAGGGAGTCTGACTCAACCTCAAACCTAAGGAAACAACAGGCAATGGGAGACAAGCTCCACCTCAAACCTAAAGGTAGGCAACACAAGCAAACAGACAATACAACAAAAGAAAAAACAGAGGAAAGCAGCCCAAGCAGCAGCAACAGACTTCTACAGACAGCAACTTCAACCTTAAACAGCATCTCTGATAAGCAAAGTTTAATTAATAGCAAGAAAACTTCATCTTCAAGCTAGCTCCTATCTTCAAGCTTCTTCAATTCTTCATCTTCAAGCTCTAGCAAGCTCCACAAGAAGAGAAATCATCATTGAGATCAAGTTACAATGTTAGGAAACCTGATGAAAACCAAAGGAATTCATCAGGAACCAACATGAAAAGAAAGTGCATCCTTAAAATTTCTACTCATTAAGGCATGCCACTCATCCCTCCAAAGGAGAGATGGAGCTTCCTTAAGAGGAATTTACATCATGGGATGGAATAGAAGCAAACAATGCATTCTATGTTTGATGAAAGAAGATAGACTAGTTCTAATGGCTCTTCCTATAACCCTAATCCTATAAGCTTCTAAAAAGCTCCTAAAAGAGAAAGAAAACTTCAACTCCAAGCTCCACAATCCAAGCCATAAAAGCTACAAGATGTCCAGAAGCTACTCCAAAAAGGAATCCAAGCACTTCAAGCTCCAAAGTCACCAACAAGACCAAACAAAGCAAGGCACCAAAGATGGAACACCACAAGCAACATCAACTTGCAAATTCTACTTAAACTAGAAAACTAAGTTGTAAAATTCTAGTAAATTTCCTAGGGGAACATGCGTGTTTTAAAATTCTAAGGTTCAAATATCAAAGCCTAAATCAACTTCTAGATCCACTAAACAATTCCTAAGTTGAAACATGTCAAGGTAAACCACAAGTATGGGAAGGCTCTAAACATCTAACCTAAAACAGAACCTACAATTGTTGAAAAAAATCTAATAAATATCCTAAGGGAACATACATGTCTACCCTAACACATACTAAAAGCTCAAATAAAAACTCCTTACCAATTAAAAGAATAAAAATCAACAAACAGCAATGTGAATTATGCAAAATTAAAGAGATACCAAAAATAAGAAAAATATGAATTAAATTGAAAAATCAACTAAAATCAAATCTAACACCCTAGAAATATCAAAAATTAACTAAGGATCATGGATATATTTTTTGCATATTTTTCTGATTAAAGATGAAATTAAAAATGATTTTAGAAAGAAAATGAAATTAAAGAAAATCAAAAACTAATTAAACTAATTGAAACTCAGGGAATTATTAGAGCCATTTGATCAGAAGACCAAGTAAACAAATCCAAGGATGATGCGCGTGTCCACGTGAGCAATGAGGTGGAGCTGACTTGGCTGCCCAGTCAATTAATGAAACAGAGCGTTTTGGCTTGGAGGCAAATCTTCAGATTGAATCGTGGCTGTCTGATGAGCATAAAAAGTCCAACCTTCAGTTTGATCCAAGGGCCATCATGTCTTCTTCTCCATTGAGCTCAGGCGAGACTTCAAAACCAGACGGTGGCGCCACCGTCTTCTCCGGTGAAGGCCAAGTTGCAGGTGACCAAAAACTCCAAACCTTATATCAATCTTACTCAACATTTTATGCTGATCACGATTATGAGCTTAGAATTTCCTAAATCCTTGTGCAGTTTCAAAACCGATACAAGATCCAAACTATGTCACATTCTTGAATGTCACCAAAGCCTAAACTAATGGTATATATTTCTTCCTCATGTTACACTGATCATCCTAAGTTATCACAATTGCATTGATTCCTCAAGATCAACCATAACTGAATCCAAACAGAAATCGTGACACTTTCTTGATCATCACCAAATGCTACCAATTGGATCCTAAATCGTTCTACAAGTCATAAGGAACCTAACCACATGTTCATCTATGCCTACATCATACTAGATTAAGAGAAAAGTTGAATTGTACCAACCTTGTTTCAAGCTTCAAATGGACATGGTTCTGACTCGATATTTGCTCCAAGAACTTCCAGAATCCTTCACTGATGATGATAGAAACCTCTTGCAACTTCAATTTGATCTGAAACCTCCCTGAATCTCAAACACGATTTTAAGTTGAAGCTCCAAATTTCCAATGTCAATCTCTCTGCTCAGCCTCAATCAACCACCAACCCTTGCCCAATTCTACTTCTGATACTTTATAGAATGGTTTGGAACCTTCTAAAGTCCAAGCCCAGGCCCAAATTGGAAGATCCAAAAAATCCAACCTCTCCAAAATTTGAATATGGCAAATGCACAAATTTGCTTAAACAGCTTGCATTAGAAGCTTTGAATCACTTGCATACCACCTTTGGAGTGGATTCAGACCAATAAGAGTCTTCACATTTCCTTGGTGCATGAATTGTCATGATGTTGCTTATATGTGAAGAAACAAGTGAAAAACTCATGAATTAAGGGTCAATTGAGAAATCTAAAAGTGCCAATGTTTCTAAAACATGATTTCTGATCAAATCAAGTACTCATTTTACTTGTTTTGGTCACTTAACCAATTATTTGAATTTTCCCCTTTTTAATCCTTTTAAAACCTTCTTTTTCAAGCCATTTCAAACCAAATCTTGATATGAGTACAATCAATTCATAATTACTTCTTAGATAGCCTAAAAACCACATTTTGAACAAGTTTCATGTTGAACAAAAATCCATTTGACAAGTGCAAGTTGGAGATTTTGACCTATGATTGAAAATGACCTATAATCTCACTTTCCCAAAATACCCCTGACTTGTAAACCTCATAACTTGAGTTCTACAAATCTGATGTAATACTTCTAATACAATTTAGAAATCTAAGATCATTAGGAACAACTTTCATGTTGGCCAAAAGTTCAGGTAAAAAATCCTTCTAGGTCAAAAATAGCTTTGAAGTCAGATGATTTTCACAAACAAATATCAAAGGCATCTGAGGACTTGTAACTTGTCTGAGTCATAACTTGAGTTCTATAGATCCAATGGAGGAATTCTAATACTAAAATTAAAGGTATTGAGATGCTATACAAGTTTCATGTTGGCCAAAGATCCATTTGAAACTTGCATCGTGACTTATGTGGTCCTAAAGTTAGGCACTAAACAAGGGATTTTACACTGAAACCCTAATTTAGCAACTTCCCACACTCTTGACTTTTCTTGACTTGATCTTGGCACAATACCACAAATGTCTCAACATATCATTTCATGAACTCCATGACATAAAAGTAGGCCTTGATACTCTTCAATTGCACAGCTGACCTAGAATTGATCCAGATGAAACCCTAATTGCTTGCACCTCAACTGTGGCTCTTGCATTTGACACAATGACTTGATTGAGCTCTCCCATGGCCCTCTAGACATTCTATGAGCTCCATACACATCCTCTTCTTATATTCACACTTCACATCCCTCTAATGGTCTTCAACTGATCCTCAAGTTAGGAGAAAATCTTCATGCAAGCATCTAAACTCTTAGGCACTCAAATCACCTCCTGATGACTTTGATAAATTCTCAATCTTGAATGAGACCTCTTGCTAGGCTTCTCTTGATAAGAATCACACTTGATCCCCTGCTATATGAATGATATCATGATATGCAAATGATATAACTATGCAAATGTTAATGCAATGAAACATAAACCAAGTAAGAAAAGGTTGAGCAAATTTTGGGGTGCAACAGCTGCCCCTATTCAAACGGCTTGGACCCGACTGGGTGAAGAGCGAACGGCCTTCAAACAATCGAGGTAGAAGACGGTTGAATACCAAGAAACCCGAAAATTTTCCAACCGCAGAAATAAGCTACGAAAACTGCTTGTGGGAACAAAATTCGTCCGCTGATCCCAATTGTTACGGCAACAACTGATCAATCATCTGATAAAACTTTGGATTTCAATACCAACCCCCTGTGTGACGCCACAGGCACCGAATTAACTTTGCTAGAAACAACTCCGTCCACGACTGGACTAAATTTGTCAACACGAGGAGAGACTCCATCAACACGGGTACAACTCCTCCCACAATTGGACTAAATTCGTCAACACGAGGAGAGACTCCATCGCCACGGGTACAACTCTGTCCACAACTAGACTAAATTCGTCAACACGAATAACAATCTCTGTCAATCATAGGTAGCGACTCCGTCAACATGGATAATAATCACTGGCGACTTCACTGAGGCCAACTCCGTCAATCACGGGTAATAACTCCGTCCACACGGGTAACAATCACTGTCAACACAAGTACAATTCCGTCAACACGGATAACAATCACCGTCAACACGGGTAACAATTCCATCAACACGGATAACAATCTCTGTCCATAACACAGGTAACAATTCCGTCAACACGGATAACGATCTCTGTCCATCACAGGTAACCACTCCGTCAACACGGATAACAATCTCTGTCCATCACAGGTAACCACTCCGTCAACACGGATAACAATCTCTGTCCATCACAGGTAACCACTCCATCAACACGGATAACAAACTCTGTCCATCACAGGTAACAATTCCGTCACCACGGATAACAATATCTATCAATCACAGGTAATAACTCCGTCCACACGGGTAACAATCACTGTCAACACAGGTACAATTCCGTCAACACGGATAACAATCATCGCCAATCACAGGTAACAACTCCGTCAACACGGATCCGTTTGAAGAATACTTTGTTGGGGAATACGAGAAACTTAACCAAACCACTTTGTGGGGAAAAAATTCGCCGGGGAAATCACTAGTGACAACTCCAAAAGTTTAAAGTCATGAAATCTTTTAATGCTAACGTAACAGCAACCTGAGAAGAACCCCGCTGGGGACGAAGAGAAAATTAACCAAGCAACTCTGTTAGGGGACGAACGTTATCATCACCTATCTCACGCTGAGAATTTGAATATCTAGAAATCCTTCTGAGCAAGAATCTCACTCCTCTGCAAGGAATAACACCTGAAAACAAAGAGGTAACCAACCTGACTTATGTTTCAAAATGTGTATGTTTGACAAGGGCGTAATGCTCCATACGGTATGGAAATGCTACGCATTTGGGTAGATGAAAATATGATGATATATGCAAAATGCAAAGATGCCACGAGGCGCTTCCGCAAAATAAATGCTGAAGACAAAATCCAATCCGCTGGGGATGAACGGTACCACAAAGCATTCCAGCAAAATAAATGTTGGACATGTGATCCCAACTTCGCTGGGGATAACCATCCTGTTGGGGAATGACTCATAAGCTTGAAATTACGAACTCTGCGGATGATGTTCATTTTGTTGGAGGAAAAACAACCTGCTGGGGAGAAGGAGAAACAATCATGCGCGGGGATAATCCTTCTGAACCAAAGATGACTTGGTTATACTCTGCGGGAATTACCCATGTTGGGGATTGATTGTGTACATACTCACTGCTGGGAATGCACCTTCTGTTGGGGACATCAAGATCCACTGAGGATACTCTCTTGGCAGCTTTCCTAGGGATACTCTTCTGGGGAAGACAAACCACATCTAGTAAGGATAATTACCATCTCAACTCTCTCTGGGATAAGATGTGACCTCCATCTGCTGAGGAGCGATACAATCACTATGTCACGAGACTATGGCTGGGGAAACACAAATTCCTTGACGGTTTGCTTCAAAGGTGAGAATCCTGCAAAACACAAACGAGACAAAATAAATCTGCACAACAAGATCTATCCCTGTTAGTATCCGTGACATTCGTTCAGTCAATTCGAAGTTTTAGCAATTATTGGCAAGGGCCAACAAGTTTATGCACATGCAAGTTCATCAAAAACATCGGCGTTTTCCACAAACAAATTAGCAAAGAACAAGCATCAAATACTGAATAACATGCTTTATTGATAACGGGCCTGTAAATAGGAAAAGTTTTGTACACTGGATGCAACTCCTGAAAAGAGGAAGTTACGCGCAAGCAAAATACAAATATTATAGAAGCACAAAGAAAATTTGTATACATGTCGGCAACATGGTACAGACGAACACCATGAGCTGATCCTCCTATGACTCGCCTGACTCTGACGCTTTCCCGATACTCGATCTTCGGAAGAGATTGTTTCGGACATATGACCTTCAGGTACTCCCAACCCACTAAGCAACGCAGTATCAAACTCGGACCGCAGTCATTTACTTTTTCAAATCCCTAACTTTTGCGTGAATCGCCCTTTGCGGGTTTTCAATTCACCGGGATACCCTTTTTTGCCGAAGTTGCCCTTTTCAGGTTTTCAACTTCGTGGGTGTACATTTTTTCAATTTTATCCCTAACTTTTTCCCGAACCTTTTATTCCTTTTTTATGGTTCGCTGGGATGCCCCATTTTTGCCTAGACTCTCTTTTTTCTGTCCAGCGGGTCTCTTTAAGCAAAGTATTTTTAACTGCGTACGAGTTCACATGGGATGTAAAATCCTCATCATCCATGGTGGATAACAATAAGGCTCCTCCAGAGAAAACCTTTCTAACGACATATGGACCTTCATAGTTGGGAGTCCATTTGCCCCTGTGATCTGATTGTGGTGGGAGAATCTTTTTCAGCACAAGATCGCCCGTCTGAAAGCTTCAAGGACACACCTTCTTATCATAAGCTTTCTTCATCCAGATTTGATATAGCCGACCGTATGCTAGAGAAGCCAATCTCTTTTCATCCATTAAACTGAGCTGATTCAGTCTATCTTTCACCCATTCTGCCTCATCAAGTTGGACATCGCGCAAAACCCTCAAAGAAGGAATCTCAACCTCCAATGGTAGGACATCCTCCATACCATATACCAATGAAAAAGGAGTTACCCTGGTTGATGTGCGTACCATCATACGATAACCGTGCAAAGCAAAAGGCAACATTTCATGCCAGTCCTTGTAGGTTACAACCATCTTCTGAACGATCTTCTTTATGTTTTTATTGGCCGCTTCAACAGCGCCATTCATTTTGGGCCGATAAGGAGAAGAGTTGTGATGTTCAATCTTGAAATTCTGGCACAATTCCTTCATCATCTTGTTATTTAAATTCGAACCGTTGTCAGTGATGATCCGCTCCGGGATTCCATATCTGCAGATAATATCCTTCTTGATAAATCTGGCTACCACCTGCTTGGTAACATTAGCATACGATGTCGCTTCAACCCATTTGGTGAAATAGTCAATGGCTACCAAGATAAAACGATGTCCGTTGGATGCCGTGGGCTCAATCTTCCCAATCACATCAATTCCCCACATGGAAAAAGGCCAAGGTGATGACATAACGTTCAGAGGGCTCGGAGGCACATGAATCTTGTCCGCATAAATCTGGCATTTATGACACTTCTTTGCAAACTTGAAACAATCTGTTTCCATAGTCAGTCAGTAATACCCTGCTCGTAATAACTTTCTCGTCATTGCATGTCTGCCAGCATGTGTACCAAATGTACCCTCGTGGATTTCTTCCATGAGCAACTTAGCCTCTTTCTCTTCCACATATCGCAACAACACCAAGTCGTGGTTTCTTTTGTATAAAACCCCATCCAGATTCAAATAGAAATTGCCAGCCAATCTCCTAAGAGTCTTCTGATCACGACTGGATGCCCCAGCCGGATACTCTTGGTTCTTCAGGAAATTCTGGATATCATAATACCACGGTTTTCCATCGGAAGCTTCCTCAATAGCGAATATGAAAGCGGGCCTATCAAGGCGAGAAATAACTATCCTGGGAGCCTCATTCCAGAAGTTAACCTTATACATTGAAGACAACGTTGCGAGAGCGTCTGCCATCTGATTTTCCGCTCGTGGTACATGGTGCAATTCCACCTTGTCAAAGAAAGGTAACAACCTCCTTGCATAATTCATATAGGGTATCAGATTGGGCTAACGAGTCTCCCACTCTCCCTTGATTTGGTTCACAACTAGAGCAGAGTCCCCGTACACATCAAGATTTTTAATTCTCAGATCAATAGCTTCTTTGAGCCCCATAATGCACGCTTCATATTCGACCTCATTGTTGGAAACTAGAATGGTCAATCTAGCAGTGAATGGGATGTGCGACCCATGGGGAGTAGTAATGATTGCCCCTATTCCACTTCCGTATGAATTAACGGCACCGTCAAATATCAATTGCCATTTGGAACCCAGCTTTGGACCTTCATCAGGCAACGGCTCCTCACAGTCCTTCATTTTTAAGTACATGATATCCTCGTCCGGAAAATAAAACCTCATCGGCTGGTAATCATCAATTGGCTGCTTAGCTAGGTACTCTGACAGAATGCTACCTTTAATAGCCTTTTGAGAAACATACTGAATATCATATTCTGTCAATACCATCTGCCATCGGGTAATCCTTCCGGAAAGTGCTTGCTTTTCAAACATATATTTGATCGGATCCATCTTTGAAATTAGCATGGTTGTATGATTTAGCATGTATTGCCTCAAACGTTTGGCAGCCCAGGCTAGCGTACAACACGTCTTTTCGAGCATTGAGTAACGAGACTCATAATCTGTGAACTTTTTACTCAAGTAGTAAATCGCATGCTCTTTACGCCCAGTCTCGTCATGTTGACCGAGAACACAACCCATACTTTTCTCAAGAACCGTCAAATACATAATCAATGGTCTCCCGACTACTGGGGGTATCAATATTGGAGGTTCCTGCAAATATTCTTTTATTTTTTCAAACGCCTTTTGACAATCTTCATTCCAGATCACAGCCTGATCTTTTTTCAACAACTTGAATAATGGCTCGCACGTGGCCATTAGATGAGATATGAACCAAGCAATGTAATTCAATCTCCCTAAAAAGCCACAGACCTCTTTTTCTGTTTTCGGCGTTGGCATTTCTTATATTGCTTTTATCTTAGCAGAATCAACCTTAATTTCTTTTTCGCTCACAATAAACCCCAATAGTTTACCAGATCTCACCCCAAAGGTGCACTTGTTAGGATTCAGCCTCAACCTGAATTTCCTAAGCCTCTTGAACAATTTCAGAAGATTGACCAGATGCTCTTCCTCCGTCTGGGATTTGGCTATCATATCGTCAACATATACTTCGATCTCTTTATGCATCATGTCATGAAAGAGTGTTGTCATAGCTCGCTGATATGTTGCCCCGGTGTTCTTCAAACCAAAGGGCATCACTTTGTAGCAGAATGTTCCCCACGGGGTAATAAAAGTCGTTTTCTCCATATCCTCCGGCGCCATCTTTATCTGATTATAGCCCGAAAAGTCGTCCATGAAGGAAAACACGGAGAATTGAGTGGTGTTGTCGACCAGCACATTAATATGAGGAAGCGGAAAGTCGTCCTTTGGGCTCGCCCTATTCAAATCTCGATAGTCCACGCACATCCGCACCTTACCATCTTTCTTTGGTACAGGTACTATATTGGCGACCCATGAGGGATAAGTTGTGACAGCCAGAAAACCGGCGTCCCACTGTTTTTGAACTTCCTCTTTAATCTTCACAGCCATATCTGGTCGAGTTCTTCTGAGTTTTTGCTTAACCGGCGGACATTCCTCACACAATGGCATACGGTGAACCACCATATCAGTATCCAAACCAGGCATTACTTCGTAAGACCAAGCAAAGATATCACTATACTCTCGTAGTATCTCGATCAAACTTTGCTTGATATCACCTTGCAGTGCAGCCCCTATCCGGATATTCCTGACAACCTCTTCGGACCCCACGTTGATAATTTCAATTTCCTCCTGATGAGGCAGAATGATTCTCTCTTCTTGTTTCAAAAGTCGAGTCAGCTCTTCTGATAAGTCATTATCCTCAACAATCTCTTCTTCTGCTTGAAATATCGGGTGCTCGAAGTCGAAGCGAGTCATAGGAAGTTCGTGATCGGTATCGTCTGAAATATGAATCCTGCAATGAGAATGGTTAAATGTTTCAAATAATGCAAACAAAGCACATAACCACGTTGCCATTTTATTGTTAAAGCAAAAACAGGAAAAACAAGGATCACAAAATTTGCATGAGAAAAACGCCTTTATTAATGATTAAACAAAGTATACACATAAGCAGGTAACCCTAAAAACAGAATCACTATGCCCCGGGTAGGACACAGGATTATACAATAATCGAGAAAACAAATCATTATTATTTTGTAGTCACTTGGACAAGTTCCTCGATAGACCAGTTGCACAGACTCTGTCCTGGCATGCCGGGCTTGATCCACGAGTCCATATCACAATCACTATCTCCGTCTTTAGCATTGGAAACAACATTAGTCGTTTCATAACAGACTCCACCTGGAGTGATCACCACTGGCCCTTTGAACTTTGGCACGCCTGATGCGGAAGATGACAACGTCGGGAGATACCCCAACCCAAACTTGTCCATCTTGACAGGAATTTCCAAAACTTGGCCCCATCCTTTGGTTGCTCCAGCCTGAACCACCGCCTGAGCATCTTTGTAAGAAGACATGGCCACCTCTGGCCCTTTACTGGGAACATGAGACTTGTCCTTGATCTGCAACCCTTCGAAGGCTTGGCATGGCGTCTCATGGATCTCCCCATCCACTTCGACGTACTTGAATGACGAAAGATGACTAACCATAATGTCCTCCTCTCCGCAAATAGTAACAACACTGTCACCGACCATATATTTAAGCTTCTAATGCAGCGTGGACGTCACAGCCCCCGCAGAATGTATCCTTGGTCGCCCAAGTAAATAGCTGTAAGCTGGATGTATGTCCATGATGTAGAACACGGTGTCAAACACTTCCGGCCCGACCTGGAGTGGCAACGTTATGGACCCAAACACCGACCTTCTGGTCCCATCAAAAGCCCTCACGACCAAGTCACTTGGCGTGCATATGATTCCTCGGATATCTAGCTTCATCATAGCCTTCTTCGGCAACACATTCAAAGATGATCCGGTGTCTACAAGAACATGCGACATAACAGTGCCTCGACATTCCACTGAAATGTGCAAAGCCATATTATGGTCCCGACCTCTAGGCGTCAAATCAAATTCAGTAAATCCCATGTTGTGTTCAGCATTCACATGCGCCAGTACCCCCTCAAGATGATTAACAGTTACTTCTTGAGGTACAAGAGACGTGTCCAAGATTTTCAACAAGGCATTCCGATGAGCCTCGGAACAGAGCAACAAGGATAGTATTGAAATTTTGGAGGGCGTCTGCTGCAAGTGCTCCACAATCTTATAGTCGCTTTTGCGAATCAACCTCATAAACTCTTCTACATCCTTGATCGATGTTTCTTTCTCTTTCACCTGGGAAGGTCCTCCTTCATTCATTTTGGCTTTGCCTTTATCAATCCTCTCCGCCTCGATTTCGGGTGAAGTGAAAATTCTACCACTGCGGGTCATGCCTCCCGCTCCAACAAGATTACCCATTGCCCCTGCCGGCTGGCTATCCACATTAATCTTTTCTCCATTGCAAAAAGCTTCCAACCCGTAATTCCAAGGAATGGCTTTCATACTTTCATAAGGAACGGGCCCTGCTTTTGTTATCGTGATAGTTGGCCGCTTGGCGGGCGCTGATATCGTAATAGTCTTTCGTGGAATTGTAATTGTTGCAACCTCTCCCTACTTTTCAAATCTCACCTCAACAGGTTCCTCAATAGCAGTGCGGTCGAACTGCAAAGTTCCCTCATCAATCCTGGCCTGAATACCTCTCTTCAAATCAATACAGCCCTCTGGTCGGGTCCAACAATCCAAACAGTACTCATCACATCCGAGGAAGACCCCTCCTTTTAACAATCTGCTTTTAACATAGCTTAAAGGTGTCTTCAGATCATTTACGTCCATAACCAAATCCAAATCTTCTTATGTCAGAATAGCATTCGCTCCATGATTCGGCATTGGTTGTTGTACAATATTGGGACCATCCTGACTGAAGTTAATGACTTTACTATCAATCAAATCTTGGACTTTGTGTTTAAAAGCATGACAACTCTCGATATCATGTCCGGGTGCCCCAGAATGAAATTCACAATGCTTACTAGTATCATACCCGTAAGGAAGCGCTCCTGTGGGCGGGTCCAACGTTCTCTTCTCAACCAGATTCAAACCTAACAGCGTCTGAAGCAGTTCTGCATACGTTAATGGAGGTGTATCAAATACCCTCTTTGGCTTCCCATTCTGAATCCTTCTCTGAGCAGGATTATGCCTCTGTTGATGTTGCTGCTGTTGTTGTGGTTGTTGTCGCTGTTGTGGTATAGGAATCATCACACTAGCAACATGTTGTTGAATATACTGATTCCTACCTCTACCTCGTCCTCGACCACCATACACTGCGCTGGCGTTTCCTTGTCTTTTACCACCAAAAACCTTTTTTGCACCTCTAGCTGAGGTCGATTCACCGGCTTGAATCTTACCAATTTTAATGCCATTTTCAATCCGTTCTCCCATGAGTATCATGTCAGAGAAACTACCCATCGAGAAATTGAGCAATTTATCATAATACATCCCAGAGAATGTTCCAACAAAAATATCAATCAATTCCCTTTCAACCATAGGTGGGTGTACCCTTGCCGCCAGATCACGCCAACGCTGGGCATACTCGTTGAAACTCTCCCCATTCTTCTGTGAAAGACTTTGAAGCTGGACCCTATTTGGCGCAAGGTCACTGTTGTATTGGTAATGTCTGACAAAAGCATCAGCCAATTCTTTCCAACTTCCGATATGTGCAGGCTCCAGTCCCATGTACCATTCCAGCGATGGTCTCGACAAACTATCTTGGAAAAAATGCATAAGCATCTTCTCATCATTAGAGTAAGCAGACATCCTCCGGTAATATGAACGCACATGAACCCGTGGGCATGTATCCCCTTTATATTTATCGAAAGTGGGAGCTTTGAACTTCAATGGCACCCTCAGCCCAGGAACCAGCCCCATGGTAGCCATGTCCAAACCTGCAGAATTTTGATTGGCTATACCTCTTATCTGTTCTTCCAGCATTTTAATCCTCCAATCATTATCAGTGGGACCCTCAAAACCCATGCCTTGCCCAGAAAAGGCATCTTCCTGACGATCTCTATTCCAGTACGGACCCTCATTACCATACCCGTCATAAGCAGCATTACGACCATGACCATGACCACTTTGGAAAAACCTGGGGTCATACCTCAGATTGCCAAGCTCTTGATTAGCAGCCACTGTCCCAAAGCCAGTATTGAAAGGACCCATCCCAGCTCCATTGGTATTCACATTGCCAAACCCAGCATTGTCGTAGCCATTATTACCATAACCTTGATTGTTATCACCAAACCCTCCGTTGCCGAAGCCCTGATTATTGAAGCCATCATTGCCATCCCGATTGCCAAAGCCAAGACCCTGATTGTTGTCACCGAAACCAGTATTGATACCAACATTCCTGTTGGTTTCCATGTTCCCTTAACATTATCAGCATTTCTGTTACCATCGTTGCCGTTGCTGTTACCAGTACCAGTCTCACCAGCATTTGGTATCACTTCCTCCCTGTGAGGAGTCTCAACATGAACAGAGTTGTATTCAGTATTACCAGCCGCTCGCGCCAGCAGCGGTTGCACCAGAGTTTGAAGATGTTCCTGGCCCTTGGCCACAGCCTCCATAGTCTGCATGAATTGGGCCAACCTATCCCGGATCTCCTGCATCTCAGATTGTACCTAATCCATGATCTTCTTACTGTTGCTTCTTGTAGCGTACCGGTGAGTTCTATGTTCGTCAATCTTGAAACAACCTGAAAGACGCAGGAGATAAGATTCGAGCTCAAAAAAGTACTTGTCATGCAATATGAAGATGCAAATGCACACATGTAAATATGCAACAGGTTAATTCCCCCCCCCCCCCCCCCCCCCCCCCCCCGATTCTAGTTCCGGAGAAGAAGCCACAACGACAATGGAGTCCCAAGTAAACAAGCACAGAATCATAAACCTCATACATAAACAAATGCCAAGAAGCAGAGTACAAAGCTACAACTGAATACAACTGAAAAGACCTCGGCCAACAAGCCTGGCGATGGTCAAAATACAAGTACGAATAACATACTACAAGAGAAAAACAAAGATAAATCAGGACGGATGGCGCGCCCGGACATCTCCCAATATCCTCAACGTATCCGGATGACCTGGTCTGGATAGTAGTTCCAGTATCAGTAATGCATGTCGCCTAACAGTGGATCTCAGCTTTTTGGCGTCCTCTACATAGGCTCCCTTGCCAAAACACTCATCAAGCATGCATCTCTTGAAGCCAGCCTTCAGTTCACAACCCCTCTTTTTTTGACCATGTTGCTCACTCTAAGCTCAGTGTCACGTCTAAGAGATGCCTCTTCAGCAATCTTCGCATCCTTAGCACTGAGCTGTTCCTCTAACCGGGAAATCTGCAGCTTCAACTCATCTTCACGCTCCTTCCGGCTAGTAAGCGTGGCATTCCACAAAAATTTCCATTTGGAAAGTCGAGAATAAGCCTTGTTCAGAAGCTCTTTCTTAGTAGCAAGCACACTACTAACACCATTCAGGGCTACTCCCACTTTCTCTCTCCTGCTGGTTTCTTCAGTCAAATCTGAACCCAACCTATTAATCATCTCAGTCTGCTTCTTCAAAGTGAAGGTTGACTCATTCTTCTCATGCCGAAGCTGGAAAATCTCTTTCTCTAACTCTTCTTTTGCTCTTTGCAACTCTTCCTTTTCAGCCAGCAGCTTGTTATACTTCTCAATCTCTACTGAAGCAGGTTCCTCAATCACCGGAGGACATAAAGGTTCTACAGCAGGATATGGCATCAAAGAAGTCCTAACTCTCTCATGGATCCAGAGCCGATAAGAATTATAAGCTCGACTGTCACTCTTGCCAAGCAATGTCTTTCCTCTTCTATGAATACTACCCCAAGCATGCCTCAATCTGGCCAAAACATATCCGTCTAATAAACCCGTGAGATACAGAGATTCCTGTATCTCGTCTTCAACCGGAGAATCTCTCAACGCATAGCCAAACTGTCTCACAAGCAGAGAAGGGTTATAGTTAATACAACCTTTCCGTCCAATTAATGGAACGTTCGGAAAGCCACTGCAACTATATATAATATTCACTCCGAGCAGGTTCCGATCAAACCAACCAATGTTCTCAGCACACAATCCCATCAACCTGGAAGACCAATCTAAAGTACCAGCAGTATCAACAAAAGGTCCCTTCTTAGGAAGATGTCCCTGAAACCACCTGTATAGAAGAGGTACACAGCAAGAAACATTCTTTCCCCGACGCTTCTCATTCTTATAGTGAATAGAATGATAAACGTCACCCAATAGAGTAGGCACCGGATTCTTCGAGGCAAGAATAAAGAAAGCATCTGAGTTAACAAAATCAGGCAAGTTAGGGAACAATACAATCCCATAAATGCAAACAGCCAGAATAACATTGAAGACAATCCAACATCCATCCTTCACACACTGCGTAGCCTTCTCAACCAAACAAGACAGATGAAAGCCATAAAATCCATTCTGCTTGACCAAACCTCCGGGGAACTCAGAAGCATCTAAACTGACAATCTCAGCAAGCTTAGCCAACTCAGGCTCAGTATCCTCGTGAATAAAAGGCATCTGATCTAACACAGGCACTCCTAGCATATCAGAATACTCCTCCAAAGTAGGGGCCAAAATAAAATCAGGGAACAAGAAACATCTCAACTGAGGCTCGTAAAACTGCATCACGGTCTACAATCCAGTCATCTCAAACACAGAAGGTCTGTACAACAATTTGAGCAGTTTCCCATAAGACTCTCTAAACTCAACCCTCACTCTCTGATCTGCTAGAGCAACCAACCGCAATAAGGAACTAATATCTGGAGAAGGCAACCTGTAAGCAACTGTCCTCTTCAGGGACTCCATGTCTGACAAGAAGAACACTAGAATCTGAGAGAAAAAGCACACCTGCAACATAAATACACGTTAATGAAATGCAAACATGAAAATGCAGATGCATATGCAAACAGGGGATCAAGTGCAATAATGAAGAGCTGTGTTGTGTTGTACTGCAACTTGAGAACCATCAGATCTTCTCCTCAAACCAAACCAACCACAAAAGAACCCTTATAACCAATTCTCACTGACAGAGACAAACCAGGTGTTCTGAGGCCAGAGTTTTCCTGAAAAAAGACCCACCTACCTGTCGCTACTGCGAAAATCGGCGCCGGCTATGACAGAAGAGTCGCCATTGTGCGTTATTTATCCCAACGGAGGGAAAGGAAATGCTCGAAGTAAACCTAATGTAAAACGGGAAAGGAATGGTCATCGCAACCAAATTCTTGGATTCGGGAGTCGATTATGCAAGGGGAAGGTATTAGCACCCCTTACGTCCCCCGTACTCGACGGGATCCACGCTTGTTTTCTGGTACGGATTGTATTCTATCTACACTAGAGGTCTGGGTTAAAAAGAAAATAAAATGACTCGGCAAAGTATCGCACTTTATGCCTACGTATTCCCGTCTGGAATGAGAAATCAGAGTCAACGTAGTTCGCCTACCTACGGAAAGGAGGGGAAGGTTGCTCGCTAGGATACGACATCCTATGCCTACGTACTTTCATACAGCATGAAAGACCAGAGCAAACGTAGTTCGGGCTACGGAAGACACAAGCTTGTCTGACTGTTTTTTATTACCTTACGAAAGGGTTTTTCTTGATTAAGAGTCCAAGAGGATAGAAATGACACTTTGATGTTTGTTTTGAATCTTTTACGAAAGAAGTGTTTTTTAGTTTGTTTGCAATCTCTGACGCACTAGAGACTATGATTTGAGAGTGACTACGTCGCGTGTCACCCAAAGGGTACCACACTAAGCAGCCAGACTACTGGAAAGAAGCTCTTCAGCAACCCTTCCTCAAATAGCTTAAGGCCCGTAACGTACGACATCGATTAACCTTATTACTGTATTTTTGAGTTGTTTTGAGATAAGAAGAGAAAGAAGCTCTAAAAAGCCTAGGGTTGAAAAGGGAATAGAAACTAACCTAATTTTGTCATGCATGGATAAGAATCCTAATGTCTGTCATAATTCCCTCTTGCACAGAGGAAATCAGAGATCCTAGGGGATAAACAGAAAAGAAAGCAAGCAAATACAGTAAAATGCATGCAATGCAGCAATACAAGTGAGGCAAGGGAGTCCCACTCAACCTCAAACCTGAGAAAACAATAGGCAAAGTGAATCAACATTCACTTCAAACCTAAGGGGCAAGCAGCACAAGCCAACAAACAATACAGAAAACAAAACCAAAACCAATGCAGAGGAGGCAGCCCAAGCAGCAGCACCAAACTCCTACAGCAAACAACACAAGCAGCAGCTCTGACAGCAACAAGTTGATTAAACAGCAAAACGTTGACAGCAACAACTCTTATCCTCAAGCTTCAATAAACTTTCAATCTTCAACAAGCACCAGGCTTCAACAAGCAACCAGCTTAAACCAGCAATCTTCAACCAGTAAACAGCTTCAACAAGCTCCTGACTTCATCTTCAACAAGCAGCAAAACCCTAGCTTCAACAAGCACAAACTTCATTCTCAACAAGCTTCAACAAGCACCTCCAAGGGAGAATCATTCAACAAGATCAAGTTGAAATGTTAAGTAACTTAATGACAACCAAAGGAAGCCACTGAGAACTTAACATTATAAGAGAATGACATCCTCAAAGTTCTACTCTTAAAGCATGCCATTCATCCCTCCAAAGGAGAGATGTGACTTCCTTAAGAGGACTTTATGTCATTGGATTGAATGGAGATGAACAATATACTCCATGTTTGAAGAAACAAGCAAAACTAATCTAATGCTCTTCCTAAAACCCTAGTTTTCCTAAGCTCCTGACAAGCACTCCACAAGAGGACAAGGCTTCACATTCAAGCTCTCCAAAGCAACATCAACATGTCTTCATCTTCATCCAAGCACAAGAGCACCACCACCCTAATCTAAGGGGAATTATTGAATCACACTAGTCAAGTTAGTTCATCAGAAACACCTAGAAGTTAGTCCTAAAACTAATCTAATTAAAATACCAAAAATGATTTTAAAATCCTATAAAAAAATATAAGGGTTCCTAAACCTCTTAAGAATATCTTCATACAAAACCAGGGGGTTAACCATTTATTAAGACCTAAAACTATGCCCTAAACCTAAGGGTACTATCTTAAAACCCTAATTCTAAACCACCTATTGTTCAATATTCAAAACAACCTAAACTTATCTCACAAAAATATGAGAAAATTACTAGGGGTACATGCATATCTAAGCTATCTAGTCCAAAAAGAATCAACTCAAAATCATACACCAAACACCCATACTAAAATCAGCAAGATCATGCATCCAACATATCCAAAATAAAAGCAATTAAACTTCAAAAAATGCAATTAAAAATTAAAATGCATGAATTAATAAAATTCTAACCCTATTAAATTCTAGACTCTTTAAGGAGTCAAAGGAAAAAAATCTAACCTAAAAATGTCAATTTTCCTATTTATTATTAATTAATTCCTAACTATATACAAAACATAAAAATAAAAGAAATATGAAGAAAATGGATAAAACTGCGTGACAAATAGCAATGATTTCACGTTGTTTCCTCAGACTGGGCCTAAAGGTGGGTGTTATTAGCAATTAATCAACTAATCCCAAACAAAAACGTTTATTGAAACGGTGAGTTTTGATCTAAACTCAACTCTTCAGAACGCGAAACAAAATCGTGGCCGTTGGTTTAAGTTTTGGTCAAGGGTCAAAGCCTCATCTGAGGGCTCTCAGTCATCTTCTCCAAAACAATCAAAATTGGTAGGGAAAGCTTGGGATGGTGGCCTGAGACACAGAGCCACCGTCGTCTCCGGTGAGGTCAGGCCAAAACGCATCAAACACCAAACTGAAACACCCTATCTCACTCCAAAACAACCCCTGAGCACGAATATGACCTCCAATTTCATTAATTCTCACTCTAAATCCAAAACCAATCCAAGTTTCAGAAAATTCACCAAGTCTTGATCAACTTAATTCTTGCAATTAATGATCCTAGCATGAACTACACTCTTCAGGCTTCAAAACTCACTATCCAAACTGTCGCTTGCGTGAAAATAAGGTGCCGTCACAACAGAAGAGTCGCCACCTTTCGTTATTTATCCCTTAGAGCGGGAAAGGAAACGATCGGAAAAACCTGACGAAAAAGGGTAAGGCAAGGTCATCGCAACCATTGTCTGGGTTCGGGAGTCGGTTACGCAAGGGGAAGGTATTAGCACCCCTCACGTCCGTCGTACTCGACGGGATCCACGCTTGTTGTGTTTACTTGGACGGGTTGGTTTTATCTATCTACCTATAAAGGCTGGCTTAAACAGAAAAGAAAATGACTCGGCAAAGCATCGCGCTTTATGCCTACGTATTCTCATCAGAGAACGAGAAATCAGAGTCAACGTAGTTTGGCCTACGGCGGGTTATGGGGGAAGGTAGCTCGCCAATACATCAGTATTGTGCCTACGTACTCTCAACAGGTATGAGAGATCAGAGCTTACGTAGTTCGGGAAACTACGATTTATTTCCTGTTTCTTACGAAAGAAGTGTTTTTTATTGTGTTTGTAATTTCAATCGCACTAAAGACTATGACCTGAGAGTGAATGCGTCGCATGTCACCCAAAGGGTACCATAATAAACATCCAGACTGTGGAAAAGAAACTCTCCCACAATCCTTTCTCAGATACCTTAAGGCTCGTAACGTACGACAGAAATCATTCATGATTACTGTATCTTAAACTGTTTTGAGATGAGAAGAGAACAGGCCCAACTAGGAGGGAGACTATCAAGTCCTACTGTTGTCATGCCATGGATTCATCCTATGGTTGAGGTTTGAACAGGGAACTCCTAGAAGTTGTCATGCATAGGTTTCAACCTAAAGTTCTATCATCAATTCCTTATCAAAGGAAATGAGAGTCCTAAGGGATCATGTCAATGATACACCAAAACAGACAAAGCATCAGCTTAACGGTAAAATGCATGCAATGCAAGTGAGGGAGGAAATGTGTGTGGGGCTTCAGCCTCCACAAGCTCATCTCAACCTCAAGCCAGAATGGATAACAGTAATCATACTGAAATATAAAACATCATCCTATCAAGCAAAATACAGTAAACTGCAATCATACAGAAAAAATGAAATGAAATACCATCAGGCAAACAAACCACATGGGCAAGGGAGTTGGGCTCTACCGAATACCCGCAAGCAAAGCCACACAGTAACAATACAAGCAGAGGGAGTAGCTCAACCTCTAGTGCAATCATGCTCCTAGATTCTACCTATTCTAGATATGGACTTATTCTAATGCATCAAACAAGTCAAACAAAACACATCAATACAGTAAAAGAAAAAGAAGAAAGCAGATCAACTCCTCTCTCCACTTCAAGCTCCAGCTCTTCCAACAGCAACTCAGTCTTCAGACTTCCATCACTCTTGACAAATATCAATTTGCTTTTCCAGGTTTCAACCCTCCAACATAAGTTTCAACTTATCTTCTCCTTTAAGCTTCAGCTTCTTGATCAGTTCCACCTTCAGGCTTCACCTAATCTTCAGGGGTCTTCAAGTATCAACTTGCTCTTGTTGCTCTTCAAGCTTCAGCTGGAATGGAAATACTCAAGGATTCATCCTCTTCCACACTCCTCTTCAATGAAGTCTTCATCTTCACATTCAAGCTCAACATCTCTCAAGATAATCAAACCAGAGGAAATCACTTACTGGATAAGCTGGGGATATTGAACTGCTTATTGACCACCAAAGGTGACCTATAAGGGCTCAACATCAAAGGAATGGTCCCCTCAAAAGTTCTACTTCTCAGGTACAATCACTTATCCCTCCAAAGGAGATAGGTGAATACCATGGAAGGACTTTGAATCATAGGGAGGAATGGAGGTGAAAGATACCATCCATGCTTAAGAAAGAAGTTAACTAGGTCTAAACTCTTCCTAATCCCTAACCCTAAAACAATAAACAAAACAAAAGGGATAAAGCTCTCAAGCTCCTCAATGCTCCTCAGTGCTCCTACTATGCTCCTCAATGCTCCTCAGAACACAACCAAGCTCTCCAAACCCACAAAGCAAAGCAAACAAAAATACAAGCCCACAAGGGCAAAACAAACAATCATCAACTACAAAAATTATTGAAAAATAGTATACCACTATATTAAAACCTAATATAATTTCTAGGGGATCCTACATACCTACCCTTAATACCCTTATATGCCCTAATGTCTATCTTGACCTAGAAACCCAAAATTCTAGTGTTATGGTGGACCTATGTTAAGGATTAACCTAATTCTATACAACCTAATGTCATCTAATCAAAACTAATCTAAAATTCATCACAAAATTATAGAATAAATCCAGGGGGGAGCTAAAGTCCTAATATAACTATCCTAAAAAGAATGGCCTAAAAATACTAAGGGAACTAGCTAAACAAAATTCTACAAATTCATGTATCAACATAAAAGAAATAAAAAGCTATTAGAAGAGAAAATATACAAAAAATATTAAAAATGAATGAAATGCAAATATTTTTATTTGATAATTTTCTAGACATTAAAATGAAATGGGAGAAAAAATCCCCACTCAAAAATCATTAATTTTCTATTTATTATGATTTTTCAAAGATTAATGAAAAATGGAGAAAATGAAATGAAAAAGATAAAACCTAGGTGCAGATAGCAACTACATTCAGTTCAAATTTCATATGGGCTAAAAACGGGGGTGCAGGTAGTCATGCGTTAGGCCCATATCAATTCAAAAAACCAATTAACAAATAAAAAGAAAAATAAAAATGAAACGGTGTGGATAGCAACCAAATATAGTGTATTTTTGCAATGGGCCAGGATTGGGGGTGTGGGAAGCAATCCAGCCCAAAGTCCTTTTAATGAAACGGAGCGTTTCATGACTCAGGGTTTCCCTCTTCAATTCAAATCAAATCTGGTCCGTCAGATCTTAATCCCAATCAATGGTCCTCTCACGATCCAATGGCTATGAACTCACCATTAACCTCCAGCTAGGGTTTGCTGTAACTTCTCCATGGAAACAGAGCTCCATACACAAACTTCCATCCATTCGTGCTCTCTTATTTATTGCTCAAAATTAACAATCTAAAGCCCTAACATGCTCCATTTTTCATGTTGAATACAACCATAATCTTAAAATCAACTGAATCATCCTAAATCACTGAACCCGATCCCAGATCAAAATGTGCTCAATCATCAACTATCATGGTTCTTGAAATTTCTTGCATCAGAATACTCACCAACTCACACTGAATGAAATTAGCTATCTAACATGAATTATATCTCACTATACCACGAGTTCTTGATCATCAAAGAAATGGTGTCCAATATTCAACCTTCATCAATTACTCTCTAACTCTCCAAAATCCATCACCTATGTGTCTCTAACCTTTCTACACTAACAAACTAACCTAATTATGCATAAAACATGGTGTAGTGGAGAATTTGCAAACCTGGTTATTCTTGATCAACAGATGGTGAAATCCTTCACTTCAAGCCTTGAAACTCTTCAGAAAGTTTCCTTGGATGATAATCTTTCTACTGTTTGCAACAAATTTGATGGAGGAGGCTTCAATCTCAGAATTCGATTCTGACTTGCTACCTTGAAAGTTCAATCACCAACTCTTCAATTCACCATGGATTTGCTCTCAAATCAATGTGCACACCTTCAGAATCATCAATGGAGTGTGTTTGTATAGAAAAAAGGAATGGAATTGAAGAAGAATGTAGAATTGAAACTTGACTTGCAATGGAAGCAACAAGATAGCACTCTCTCTCTTTTCTCACTTTTCTCACCAACCTTGCATCTGAGCAAACCCTAACCATTATATAGAACTTGTTAGAACTGTCCAGAACCTTCTGGAACAATCCAATGAGTATTTGAACTTCTCATCTCATGATATTTTGATTTCACTTCTCACCATATGCTATCTCATGCCAAGCCTCTTGTAACCACCAATTCTGACTTGAAATTCTCCCCACATGAGATGTATGGTGTGTTGAAATGCATAACTAACTTGTTTATTGAGTTTCTTTGAGTTTTGCTTTGGTGCCTTAAGATGCAAGTAAGCCATTTCCAAAGCAGCCCTATGATCTAGGGCTCAAATCAAAATTGTGGCTGAACCATTGTTCTTAGAATGTCCTTTGGAGTCAAAATGACCTATTATATGACATGGTTTGGATGTATAACTTGTGATTTCCAATTTTCAATTTCAACTTATTTAACTTATGCCTCCATTTTAGGCCATTTTCATCACTTTTTGATACAAGCCTTTTCAACATCTCATGACCTCCCTAATAGCCTTAAAACATCATTCTAAGTAAGTTTGATGTTGAAGATTTTTCCATTTGAAGCTTGGAAATAGGAGATATGGCCTTATGCTTGAAATGACCTATAACCTCCAAATGACCAAAATGCCCTTGACTTGTCAAATCCATAAGTTGAGTTCTACAAATCCTATCGAGGACTTATAGTACTCTATAGAAAGCTAGGAAGATGCTATACAACATTCATGTTGACCAAGAGTTCATAGGAATCATCCTACTAGGGAAAAAGTTGGATGCAAGTTGGGTGACTTTCAAGGACCCAGATTCACATACCTCAGATGACCTGTAATTTGTCAAAGTCATAACTTGAGCTCTACAAATCCTATCAAGGACTTCTAGCACTCAAATTAAATCTAAGAACAAGCTCTACAACATTCATGTTGTGGGGGAGATGAGATGACAATCATATCTTGAGCTAAACTGCCTTGAAGATAGGGATTAAACTAGGGGATTTTACACTGTCAAGCCTTAGAAACCCTAGCTTAAAACTTCTCAAACTCCTCAATCATGATGAGTTGGTCTAGGAATCATCCTTATAGCATCTCAATGCATCATTCCATGATCACATGGTTCTTGGATTAGGTCTCAAACCTCTCCAAATCATCAGTTGACCTAGGGTTGACCCAGTCAAACCCTAATTCCACCACTCATGGCTGAGTCTTCTGAATTCTTGTACAATGACCTCTCTAGGCTTCATGATGGCTTTCAAGACATCTCATAAGATCTCTAAAAGCTTCAAGTCCATCCTCATAGTCTCAGAATCATCTGAGGGGTTCCCACAACTCTCAAGTTATGAGACACACAACCTTGGTTTCAACCAATCTCTGTGGGGATCTCTTGAGTTCTCTGACAAAGGTATCAACCTTTGAACACTTGAATAACCTTCTTGGCTAGCTTCAAAGTCTCATATAACTCTTGCTGGTTGATCATACCTCTTGATCTACTGCACCCATATCAATGAGAAGCAGATGATGAATGAGATGAACCACAAACTTGGTAAATAAGTGTTGGTCAAATTTTGGGGTGCAAAAGCTGCCCCTATTCAAACGGCTTGAACCTGACTAGGTGAGGAGCGAACGGCTCTCAGCCAATCAAGGTGCGAGGCGGTTGAATACCGATAAACCCGGAAATTTGCCAACTGCACAAGTACACGGTACTCTGGTGGGAACAGATCTTCGAATACTGAAATAATAGCTGCACGACAACTAGCTGGAGAATTGGTCACACGGTAGCTGGTAATACATAGTCGATCATGCCATCAGGCATCACGAATCCTCGGGACTCTTCAGGTCAACCATCAGGTTGATCATGCCATCAGGCATTCAAAGAAACTTGTCAGGCATCAGCCGGACATCAACCATCAGGTTGATCATGCCATCAGGCATCCAAAGAACTTGTCGGGCATCAGCCGGACTTCAACCATCAGGTTAATCATGCCATCAGGCATCCAAAGAAATTTGTCAGGCATAAGCCGGACTTCAACCATCAGGTTGATCATGCCATCAGGCATCCAAAGAAATCTGTCGGGCATCAGCCGGACTTCAACCATCAGGTTGATCATGCCATCAGGCATCCAAAGAAATTTGTCGGGCATCAGCCAGACTTCAACCATCAGGTTGATCATGCCATCAGGCATCCAAAGAAATCTGTCGGGCATCAGCCGGACTTCAACCATCAGGTTGATCATGCCATCAGGCATCCAAAGAAATTTGTCGGGCATCAGCCGGACTTCAACCATCAGGTTGATCATGCCATCAGGCATCCAAAGAAATTTGTCGGGCATCAGCCAGACTTCAACCATCAGGTTGATCATGCCATCAGGCATTCCGCATTACTGTCGGGCATCAGCCGTACTTCATCAGCAAGTCGGGAATAGAATTCTTGGTCAATCATGAGCCAACTGGGAACATCTAAACCTCTGCCATCAGGCACTCTGCATCAGCTGAGAGAACTGCTTCATTAACACAGTCAGACTTCAATCATGAAGTCTTCAAGGGAGGTTTCAACTTTGCCGTTAGAAACCTGCTGGGGATGACGTATCGCCGCTGGGGAATTCAGGAGAACTATCAAGTAACTCCGCTCCGGGGGTCCAGAAATCATTCTGGAGGAATCAACACTGCTGAGGACTTCAAGAATCATCTTGGACAAATAACTCCGCCGGGGACCTTCAAGAATCATCTTGCATCGGTAACCATGCTGGAGCTTTCAGGAATCATCCTGAGCGAACACTCTGTTGGGGATTTCAGGAATCATCCTGGGCAACCTTTACTGGGGACTCTTAGCATCAGCTTGAGTAACCAACTCTGGTGACTGCACTGGGGTCTTACGAATCATCTTAAGCAAACGGCCCTGCTGGGGAATTCAAGAATCATCTTGAACCGAAGACTTCGCTAGGGATCTCAAGAATCATCTTGAGCAAGCGACTTCGTTGGGGAGAATGTCAGGAATCATCCTGAGCAATCGATTTTGCGGCGGAACACCTGCAAAACAAGAACGCTAACAACCTAGGTCATGTTTATTATGTGTATGCTTCAGCAATGGCACAATGCTCCACACGGTGGAAATGCTATGCGTTTATGAGAAATGCTATGCAATCATGTAATATGATGCGATCCCGTCAGCAAAATAAATGCTGAAGGGAGAATCCTCCTGTCAGGGAGACAGAACTACTCAGGTAGAGGAATCATCCTGCTGAGGAGAACATGGTCACGCCAATATCAATTGGACTCCGCAGGGGACACAACTTCAGTTGACTACTGCGTGGGAAACAACTTCAGTTGATTGCTGCAGGGGAACGAAGCTCTACGAGAACTTGGACCTGCTGAGGGAAAGCGATGTCAATCGCGGGAATGACCTGCGTGGCCTTCATGGCTACTTCTCTGGAGATAACGACTCCGGTGGTGAAACACAGCATCAGCTATTCAACACTCCACTGGGGAAAACCAATCATGGCTTAAGCAGCTTCCAAGGATTCGGCTCTCTTGGGTGTCTGCAAACTCGGCTGAGGAAGGAGAAATCACTCTGCTTACCAGGGAGTACGACTCTGCGGGGGAATTTCAATTCCGCTGGGGAAGAAGGAATCATCCAACTTCGGGGGAGAGTACGACTCTGGTGGGGAATTTCAATTCCGCTGGAGACTTCAGTCTGGACTATCAGTTGCTGCACACTTCAGTGAACGAACATTTCTACGAAACCTGCACTTGTGACCCGGTGCTGGGGGCTGAACATACGCTTCGGCGCCTGATTCAACTGAGGAGATGGCGTTCCTTCAGGATGCATCTGATTGGGGAGAGAATCATCTCTGCCTGGGGAGACATATCAATGCTCACGATCTTGTGTTCAGACTCTGCGGGGAGAGGCTACTGAACTCTGCTGGAGAAGGAGGAATCATCCTGCTTCGGGATGCGCACGGTACACTGCCTAGAATATGCTACACCTGTAACAACACAAACAAACAGACAAGACACCCTTCTCAAAGGGACCTATCAAGGTTATTATCTCGTGACAATATTCAAGTAATTCATTGTTTCAACAATCCATGGCCTGAGCCAGTAAGTTTATGTATGCGCATTTTATCAAAAACATCGGCGTTCTTTTTCGCAAACAAAACAGATAAATGCTAAACAGACAAACAGAATTGCTGAATAGTATGCTTTTATTGATAACGAACCCCTGAATGGGTAAAAATGTTTTACAACAGAGGCAAGCTCCTGAAATGAGGAAGCCGCACAAAAGTAAAACATAAATATACCTCAGTATATGCAAATGTCGGCAATGAGGCGTAGACGAACACCATGAGTTGATCCCTTTATGACCCACTCGACTTCAATACTTCTCCGACGCTTCAGCCTCGGAAGAGATTGATTCAGATAAACGGCCCTCAGGTCTTCCGAACCACTAAATAATGAAAGTCCACACGCGGAACGCAGTCATTTACTTTTTCAAATCCCTAACTTTTGCGTGAACCGCCCTTTGCGGGTTTTCAGTTCACCGGGATACCCTTTTTTGCCGAAGCCGCCCAGTGTAGGTTTTCGACTTCGCGGGTGTACATTTTTTCAATTTATATCCCTAATTTTTGCTCGAACCTTTTATTCTGTTTTTGGTTCACTGGGATGCCCCATTTTTTCCTGGACTCCTTTTTTTTTGTCCAGCGGGTCACTTTCAAGCAGAGTATTTTTTAACTGCGTCCGCGTTCACCGGGGATGCAAAATCTTCACCATCCATCATGGATAACAACAAAGCTCCTCCCGAGAAGACCTTGCTGACGACGTACGAACCTTCGTAATTGGGAGTCCACTTGCCCCGGTGATCGAAGTGTGGAGGAAGAATCTTCTTCAGGACGAGATCACCCGTCTGAAAGCTTCTAGGACGCACCTTCTTATCATAAGCTTTCTTCATCCGGCTTTGGTATAAACGACCATGCACAATTGATGCCAACCTCTTCTTGTCCATCAGGCTGAGTTGGTTCAGTCGGTTCGTAATCCATTCTGCCTCATCGAGTTTCACATCAACCAAAACCCGTAAAGAAGGGATCTCCACTTCTAACGGTAGGACAACTTCCATACCGTACACCAAGGAGAAAGGAGTTGCCCCGGTTGACGTACGTACCATTGTACGATAACCGTGTAGTGCAAACGGCAGCATCTCGTGCCAGTCTTTGTAGGTCACAACCATCTTCTGAACAATCTTCTTTATGTTCTTGTTGGCCGCTTCAACGGCGCCATTCATCTTCGGCCGGTAAGGAGATGAGTTGTGGTGTTCAATCTTGAAACTCTGGCACAGCTCCTTCATCATCTTGTTATTCAGGTTCAAACCATTATCAGTAATGATCCGCTCGGGAATTCCGTAACGACAGATGATGTCCCTCTTTATGAATTTAGCCACTACCTGCTTGGTCACATTAGCATACGAGGATGCCTCCACCCACTTGGTGAAGTAGTCGATAGCTACCAGAATGAAGCGATGACCGTTAGATGCAGTGGGCTCGATCTTGCCTATCATGTCGATGCCCCACATGGAGAACGGCCACGGGGAGGACATGACATTTAATGGGCACGGCGACACATGAACTTTATCAGCATAAATCTGGCATTTATGACATCTCTTCGCGAATCTGAAGCAATCCGACTCCATCGTCAGCCAGTAGTATCCTGCTCTCAGGATCTTTCTTGTCATAGCATGCCCGCCGGCGTGCGTACCAAATGTGCCCTCATGGACTTCTTCCATGAGCATACTCGCTTCTTTCTCATCTACACATCTGAGCAGCACGAGATCGTGGTTTCTTTTATACAACACTCCATCAGGATTGAGATAAAAATTTCCAGACAACCTCCTCAGAGTCTTCTTATCCTGGGTTGACGCACCCGCCGGATACTCCTTAGTCATAAGGAAAGTCTGGATGTCATGGAACCATGGCTTGCCGTCAGCGGCTTCCTCGATTGCAAAGATAAATGCAGGTCTATCAAGACGGGATAGTACAATCCTTGGGGTCTCATTCCAAAAATTGACTTTATACATTGAAGCCAACATGGCTAAGGCATCAGCCATTTGATTCTCCGCTCTGGGCACATGATGGAGTTCCACTCGGTCAAAGAACGGAAGCAGCCTTCTGGCATAATTCATGTACGGCACCAAATTCGATTGACGAGTCTCCCACTCCCCTTTAATTTGGTTGATCACAAGCGCTGAGTCACCATATACGTCTAGATTCTTGATTCTCAAATCAACTGCCTCTTCTATACCCATGATGCATGCTTCGTACTCTGCCTCATTGTTGGTGACTGGAAACGTCAGTCTCGCAGTAAATGGGATATGGGATTCGTGGGGAGTCGTGATGATAGCCCCGATTCCACTTCCATAGGAATTAACTGCCCCGTCGAATATCAACTTCCACTGGGATTTCCTATCTGGCCCCTCGTCGGGCAACGGCTCATCACAATCCTTCGCTTTGAGAAACATAATATCCTCGTCAGGGAATTCAAATTTCATCGGCTGGTAATCCTTGATCGGCTGTTCGGTAAGGTAATCAGACAATACGCTTCCCTTGATGGCCTTCTGGGAAACATACTGAATATCATATTCTGTCAACACCATTTGCCATCTGGCAATCCTGCCCGAAAGAGCATGCTTCTCGAAGACGTACTTGATCGGATCTGTCGCTTTCGCGAAAATAAGCTGCCGGCACAACAAAAGAGTCGCCACCTTTCGTTATTTATCCCTCAGAGCGGGAAAGGAAACGATCGGAAAAACCTAACGAATAAGGGTAATACAAGGTCATCGCAACCATTGTCTGGGTTCGGGAGTCGGTTACGCAAGGGGAAGGTATTAGCACCCCTCACGTCCGTCGTACTCGACGGGATCCACGCTTGTTGGTTTACTTGGACGGGTTGGTTTTATTCTATCTACCTATCAAGGCTGGCTGAAAAAGAAAAGAAAAGTGACTCGGCAAAGCGTCGTGCTTTATGCCTACGTATTCTCATCAGAGAATGAGAAATCAGAGTCAACGTAGTTCGGCCTGCGAAGGATTATGGGGGAAGGTAGCTCGCCAAAACATCGCCATCTTGTGCCTACGTACTCTCAACAGGCATGAGAGATCAGAGCTCACGTAGTTCGGGAAACTACGGTTTATTTCCTGTTTTTTTTACGAAAGAAGTGTTTTTTATTGTGTTTGCGATTTCAACCGCACTAGAGACTATGACCTGAGAGTGAATGCGTCGCATGTCACCCAAAGGGTACCATACTAAACATCCAGACTGTGGAAAAGAAACTCTCCCACAATCCTTTCTCAGATAGCTTAAGGCTCATAACGTACGAAGGAAATCATTCCTGATTACTGTATCTTAACCTGTTTTGAGATGAGAAGAGAACAGGCCCAACTAGGAGGGAGACTATCAAGTCCTACTGTTATCATGCCATGGATTCATCCTATGGTTGAGGTTTGAACAGGGAACTCCTAGATGTTGTCATGCATAGGTTTCAACCTAAAAGTCTATCATCAAATCCTTATCAGAGGAAATGAGAGTCCTAAGGGATCATGTCAATGATACACCAAAACAGACAAAGCATCAGCTTAACAGTAAAATGCATGCAATGCAAGTGAGGGAGGAAATGTGTGCGGGGCTTCAGCCTCCACAAGCTCATCTCAACCTCAAGCCAGAATGAAATAACAGTAATCATACTGAAATATAAACAACATGCTATCAAGCAATAAACTGTAAACTGCAATCATACAGATAAAAGGAAATGAAATGCCATCAGGAAAACAAACCACATGGGCAAGGGAGCTGGGCTCTACCGAATACCCGCAAGCAAAGCCACGCAGTAACAATACAAGCAGAGGGAGCAACTCAACCTCTAGTGCAATCATGCTCCTAGATTCTACTTATTCTAGATATGAACTTATTCTAATGCATCAAACAAGTCAAACAAAACACATCAATACAGAAAAAAAAAAAGCAGACTCCTCTCTCAACTCCAACCTTCAGCTCTTCCAACAGCAACTCTGTCTTCAGACTTCAATCACTCTTGCCAAACATCAGTTTGCTTTTCCAGGTTTCAACCCTACAACATAAGTTTCAACTTATCTTCTCCTTTAAGCTTCAGCTTCTTGATCAGCTCCACCTTCAGGCTTCACCTAATCTTCAGGGATCTTCAAGTATCAACTTGATCTTCATGCTCTTCAATGAAGTCTTCATCTTCATGCTCAAGCTCTGACATCTCTCAAGACAATCAAACCAGAGAAAAATCACTTACTGGATAAGCTGGGGGATATTGAACTGCTTATTTGATCACCAAAGGTAACCTTTAAGGGTTCAACATCAAGTGAAGGGTTCCCTCAAAAGTTCTACCTCCTAGGTATAGCACTTATCCCTCCAAAGGAGAGAGGTGTATACCAGGGAAGGACTTTGAATCATAGGGAGGAATGGAGGTGAATGATACCATCCATGTTTGAGAAAGAAGTTATCTACATCTAAGCTCTTCCTAATCCCTAACCCTAAAACGACAAAAAGAAAAAGAAGAACAAGCTCCCAAGCTCCTCCAAGCCTCTTCAAGTCTTCAACCATGCTCCACAAAGTGATACCAAGCTCCTCAAGCCAGAGGGAAACTCCAAAGCAAAGCAAACTAAACAAACATGCCCTAAAGGCAACACAAACAATCATTCAATACAAAAATCAACTAAAAATAGCATACTATTATATTAAATCCTAATATAAATGCTAGGAGACCCTACATATCTACCCTTAAGTCCCATATATGCCCCATAGACTAAATTGCCCTAGAAAACCCTAAAATCTAAAGTTATGATGGACCTATGGTGAGGTTTTAACCTAATTCTACACTACCTAGAACTCCCTAATTAAAACTACCCTAAACATTATTACAAAAATATGGAATTAAATCAGGGGGGGACCTAAAACATTCATCTAACTACCCTAAAAAGATTGAACTAAAAATCTTAAGGGAACTATCCTAACTAAAATCTACAAATTCACATATCAATTAAAAGAATTAAAAAGCAATTAAATGAGAAAATATGCAAAAAAATATAAAAATGAAATAAAATGGAAATTTTATGATTTTATATTTTTCTTGACAGAAAATGGAAAGTGGGAAAAAAAATCTCATAAAAAATATTCATTTTTCAATTTTATATGGTTTTTTAAAGATTAAGGAAATTTGGAGAAAAAAATAATATGGAAATGATGAGATGGGTGCAAGAAGTATTAATATTCAGTTATTATGATTTGGGCCCAGCATATGGGGGGGCGAATAGCGAGGCGCTCCTGGCCCATTGTATCAGAAAAATCAATTTAAAATGAAAAGAAAAAAGAAAAAATGGCGGTGCAAATAGCAGTGAAATGTAGTTCATATTTGGAATTGGGCTCGCATGGGGGTGGCAATAAGAAAAATCACTAAAGCCCAGAAGTTCCACTTAAGTGGAACGCAGCGTTTAATGCTGCTGGCTTTCCCTCCATAATCACGTTTGAATGCCAGCCGCTGGATGGCTTCCCAGTCAAATGTTCAACGCGTGATCCAACGGCGATGCTATCGTCTTCCTCCTCGAGACCTAGGGTTTCAGAAAAAGCCATGAAAACACACTCCCATGCACGAAACTTCCACTCATTCGTACGCCTTCGTCCCTCCACCAAATGCTTCGATGTAAAGATCAATTTTAATCCATTTTCCACGTAGAATACATTTGTGGCCTTAGATTGCATTGAAACAACCTCTAACATCCAAACCGAACGGTATAACTTCATAGATTCAAAAGTTCGTCAGCTCTCGACCTTCACCAAACTCAACATTCTTTATATAGGAACGATCCTTATGTCATACTCATCAAAACCAGCCATATATCTTGCATTATCATCCATTAAATCACTCATTCTAGCTCCATCAATAATCAACCTCCATTAATGAAACCTCACTAATTGATCTTAAACTCACCCAAATGAACCACCTAATTGTCTCTAATGGTTTTACAATAAGAATTAGCCCTAGCCAAGCCTAGAATAGGGTGTAAGAATGATTTTGCATACCTTGATTCTTGAAATGGTAGGTGGTGCAATTCTTCAATCCAAGCTTTGAGACTCCTCAAGAACAGTCCTTGGGTGATGAATACTCCTCTGCTTGCACAAGATTTGATGGAAATGGCTTGTATCTCGAGATCCAATGCCTTTTGCTTCCTTGCAATTTCACTTGGACCTCCTTCAATTCTTCATCAATGGAACCTCAAGCTAGCATGGACACACTCAGCAATGTTTGTGTAGATGATTTGTGAAGAAAAATGGAAAGGTAATGAAGAGAAAAATGAAGATTCAATATGATTTGCAAATGGAGAAAATGGATTTCAATCTCTATTCTCTTCCATAATTAACATCAACTATCACCAACCATTCACCAATGCAGATTGTATTCAATATATAGACTGATTTAGAAAGGTCTAGAACCTCCTAGAATCATCTAGTAAGAACTTGAAGTTTCATGACATGGTAATTTGCATTTCACTTCTCACCACATGATATATCATGACAAAAACCCTTGTAACTTGGGTAACTAACTTGAATTTATCCCCAAGTGATATTTTGGATGAGATATAATGCTTAAACACCTTGTTTATTAAGCTTTTCTTTGTTTTGGTTTGGTACCCCATTATGCAAGCAACCAAATTACAAAGCAACCCTATGATGCAAGCCTCAAATCAAAATTGTGGCTGAACCATTGTTCTTAAAATGTCATTTGGAGTCAAAATGACCTATCATATGACATGGTTTGGATTTGTAACTTGGATTTTATGATTTTCCATTTTACTTGAATTAACTTATGCCTCATTTTTAGGCCATTTTTATCACTTTTTGATATGAGCCTTTTCAACACCTCATGACAACCCTAATATACTTAAAACATCATTCTAAGCAACTTTTATGTTGAAGATTTTTCCATTTGAAGCTTGGAAGTAGGAGATATGGCCTTATGCTTGAAATGACCTGTAACTTCCAAATAACCAGAATGCCCTTGGCTTGTCAAAGCCATAAGTTGAGTTCTACAAATCCTATCAAGGACTTCTAGTACTCTCTAGAAAGCTAAGAAGATTACCTTCAACATTCATGTTTACCAAGAGACCATAGGAATCATCCTACTAGGGAAAAAGTTGTCTGCAAGTTGGGTGACTTTCAAGGACCCAGATTCACATACCTCAGATGACCTGTAATTTGCCAAAACCATAACTTGAGCTCTGCAAATCCTATCAAGGACTTCTACCACTCAAATTAAAGCTAAGAACAATATCTACAACATTTATGTTGTGAGAAAGATGAGATGACAATCACATATTGAGCTAAAACTGCCTGGAAGATAGGGATCAAACTAGAGGATTTTACACTGTCAATCCTTAGAAACCCTAGCTTGAAACTTCTCAAACTCCTCAATCATGATGAGTTGGTCTAGGAATCATCCTTATAACATCTCAATACATCATTCCATGATCTCATGGCTCTTGGATGAGGTCTCAACCCTCTCCAAATCATCAGTTGACCTAGGGTTGACCCAGTCAAACCCTAATTCTACCACTCATGGCTGAATCTTCTGAATTCTTGCATAATGACCTCTCTGGGCTTCATGATGGCTTTCAAGACATCTCATAGGCTTCCTCAAAGCTTCAAGTTCATCCTCATATTCTCAGAATCATCTAAGGAGCACCCATAACTCTCAAGTTATGAGGCACACACCCTTGGTTTCAACTAATACCTCTGAGTATCTCTTGAGCTTTCTGACAAAGGTATCAACCTTCAAACACTTGATGGGTAAATAAATGTTGGTAAAATTTTAGGGTGCAACATCAGCCCCTATTCAAACGGCTTGAACCTGACTGGGTGAGGAGCGAACGGCTCTCATCCAATCAAGGTGCGAGACGGTTAATACCGATAAACCCGGAAATTTGCCAACTGAACGAGCACACGATACTCTGCGGGGAACAAATCTTCGAAAACTGGAACAATAGCTGCACGACAACTAGCTGGAGAAATACTGATCTGACATCGCCGTCAGTTATCCACACTAAATTCTTCTGACATTGTCATCAGACAACCAAAACGCCCAACATCGCCGCTGGAGGACTAGAGAACTCGACATCGCCGTCGAACAACCAAAATACCCAACATCGCCGCTGGAGAACTAAGGAATTTGAGAACCACCCCACATCGCCGCTGGAAAAAATAGAGGATCTGACAAACACCCAACATCGCCGCTGGAAGACTAAATCACCTGACATCGCCGTCAGAAACAAACATCCAACATCGCCGTTGGAAAACTAGAGAGTCTGACATACCCAACATCGCCGCTGGAGAACCAAAGGATCTGACATCGCTGTCGATCAACCAAAATATCCAACATCGCCGCTGGAGAACCAAAGGATCTGAATCGCCTAACATCGCCGTCAGAAACAAAACACCCATCATCGCCGTTGGAGAACTACAGAATCTCTGTCAAAACACTCAACATCGCCGCTGGAGCACTAAATTTGACATCGCCGTCGGACAATCAAAATACCCAACATCGCCGCTGGAGGAATAGAGAATCTGACATCGCCGCCATAAACAAACATAACTCTGAGAGACACTCGACATCGCCGTCGAACAAACATAATCTCTGTTGGGGAGCTAAAGGGTCCGACATCGCCGTCAACCATAATCTCCTGACGTCGCCGCCAGAAACAAACATCCAACATCACAGCTGGAGAACCAAGATCATCTGACATCGCCGTCAGAAATAAACATCCAACATCGCCGCTGGAAACAAACATGATATGACCTCGCCGTCAAAACAAACAAAACACCCAACATCGCCGTTGGAAACACCCATGATCTGACCTCGCCGTCAAGATGAAGAAACTTCATTGGGGAATTGGTCACACGGTAACCGGTAACACATAGCCAATCATACCATCAGGCATTCAAAGAGCACTATCGGACATCAGCCGGACTTCAACCACCAGGTTGATCATGCCGTCAGGCACTCCGCGGGGGTTGTCGGGCATCAGCCAGACTTCAACCATCAGGTTGATTAGCTGAGATAACTGCTTCATTAACACGGGCAGACTTTAATCATGGTGTCTCTAAAGGAGATTCTAACTTCGCCGTCAGAAAACCTGCTGGAAATGACGCTTCGCCGCTGAGGATTCTGGAGAACTATCAAGTAACTCCACTCCGGGGGTCCAGAACTCCTTCTGGATAAGTCAACTCTGTTGAGGACTTCAAGAATCATCTTGAACTGATAATCATTCTAGAGATTTCGGGAATCATCCTGAACGAACACTCTGTTGGGGATTCCAAGAATCACCCTGGGCACCTCCTGCCGGGGACAAACCAATCATGGCTCGAGCAGCTTCCAAGGACTCGACTCTCTTGGGGCTTTAGGAATCATCCTGGGCGATCTTAGCTGGGAACTCTAAGTATCAACTTGAGCAACCAATTCTGGAGACTGCACTGGGGTCTTAAGAATCATCTTAAGCAAACGGCCCTGCTGAGGATTTCAAGAATCATCTTGGACTGAAGACCTCGCTGGGGATCTCAAGAATTACCTTGAGCAAGCGACTCTGGGGAGAATGTCAGGAATCATCCTGAGCAACTGCTCCTTCGGCGGAACACCTGCAAAACAAGAACGGTGACAACCTAGATCATGTTTATTATGCATATGCTTCGGCACCATGCTCCACACGGTGGAAATGCTATGCGTTTATGATAAATGCTATGCAATCATGCATAATGATGCGATCCTGTCAGCAAAATGAATGCCGAAGGGGAATCCTCCTGCCAAGGAGAAAGAACTACTCAGATAGAGGAATCATTCGACTGAGGAGAACATGGACACGCCAATGTCAATTGGACGCCGTATGGGGAAATGATCTTCAGTTGACTGCTGCAGGGGAATCAACTTCGGTTGATTACTGCAGGGGAACGAAGCTCTATGAGAACCTGGACTTGCTGAGAGAAAGCGATATCAATCGCGAGAATAAACTGTGTGGCCGTCCCGGCTACTCTTCTGGGAATAACAACTCTGTGGGGAAACAAATTCAGCTGCTTCACACTCCACTGGGAAAACCAATCATGGTCTGATCAATTTCCAAGGATTCGGCTCTCTTGGGGATCTGCAAACTCGGATGAGGAAGGAGAAGTCATTCTGCTTCGCTGGAGAGAGTACGGCTTTGATGAGGAATCTCAATTCTGTTGGGGAAGAAGGAAACATCTGCCTCCGGGGGAGAGTACAACTCTGCAGGGGCATACAGTATCAGCTGTTCCTACACTTTACTGGGGAAGAGGGAGTCATCCGACTTCGGGAGTGAGTACGATTCTGGTGGGGGATTTCAATTCCGCTGGAGACTTCAGTCTGGCACCATCAGTTGCTACATACTTCGGCGTACGACTAGCTTCCTACGGAACCTGCACTTGTGACCCGGTGCGGGGGGAATGAACCCGCACTTGGCGACTTTACTGGGGAAAACACGAGCTTCGGCACCCGAACATTTCTATGAAACCTGCACTTATGACCAGGTGCTGGGGAAGAAATCTTGCTTCGACACGTGACTCAGCTGATGAGGTGACGTTCCTTCAGAACACGTCTGCTTGGGGAGAGAGAATTATCTCTGCATGGGGAGACATGTCAATGCTCACTATCTTGCGTTCATACTCTGCGAGGAGAGGCCACTGAACTCTGCTGGAGAAGGAGGAATCGTCCTACCTCAGGGATGCGCACGGCACACTGTCTGGAGCATGCTACACCTGTAACAACACAAACAAACAGACAAGATACCCTTCTCAAAGGGGCCTATCAAGGTTATTATCTCGTGACAATATTCAGGTAATTAATTGTTTCAACAATCAATGGGCCTAGGCCAGTGAGTTTATGTATGCGCATTTTATCAAAAACATCGGAGTTCTTTTTCGCAAACAAAACAAATAAATGCTAAACAGGCAAACAAAATTGCTGAATAGTGCATTTTATTGATAATGAACCCCTGAATGGGTAAAAATGTTTTACAACAGAGGCAAGCTCCTGGAATGAGGAAGCCGCGCAAAAATAAAACATAAATATACATCAGTATATACAAATGTCGGCAACGAGGCGTGGACGAACACCATGAGTTGATCCCTCTAAGACCCACTCGACTTCGATACTTCTCCGACGCTTCAGCTTCGGAAGAGATTGATTCAGATAAACGGCCCCCAGGTCTTCCAAACCACTAAACAATGAAAGTCCACACGCGGAACGCAGTCATTTGCTTATTCAAATCCCTAACTTTTGCGTGAACCGCCCTTTGCGGGTTTTCAGTTCACCGGAATACCCTTTTTTGCCGAAGCCGCCCAGTGTAGGTTTTCGACTTCGCGGGTGTACATTTTTCAATATATCCCTAATTTTTGCCCGAACCTTTTATTCTGTTTTTGGTTCGCCGGGATGCCCCTTTTTTGCCTGGACTTTTATTTTTTGTCCAGCGGGTCAGTTTCAAGCAAAGTATTTTTTAACTGCGTCCGCGTTCACCGGGGATGCAAAATCTTCACCATCCATCGTGGATAACAACAAAGCTCCTCCCGAGAAGACCTTGCTGACGACATACGGCCCTTCGTAATTCGGAGTCCACTTGCCCCGGTGATCGGAGTGTGGAGGAAGAATCTTCTTCAGGACGAGATCACCCGTCTGAAAGCTTCTTGGACGCACCTTCTTATCATAAGCTTTCTTCATTCGGCTTTGGTACAGACGACCAAATGCAATCGATGCTAACCTCTTCTCGTCCATCAGGCTGAGTTGGTTCAAACGATTCGTAATCCATTCTGCCTCGTCGAGTTTCACATCAACCAAAACTCGCAAAGAAGGGATCTCGACTTCTAACGGTAGGACAGCCTCCATACCGTACACTAAGGAGAAAGGAGTTGCCCCAGTCGATGTTCGTACCGTCGTACGATAACCGTGCAATGCAAACGGCAGCATCTCGTGCCAATCTTTGTATGTCACAACCATCTTCTGAACAATCTTCTTTATGTTCTTGTTGGCGGCTTCGACGGCGCCATTCATCTTCAGCCGGTAAGGAGATGAGTTGTGGTGTTCAATCTTGAAGCTCTGGCATAGCTCCTTCATCATCTTGTTATTCAAATTCGAACCATTATCAGTGATGATCCGCTCGGGAACTCCGTAGCGACAGATGATGTCCCTCTTTATGAATTTAGCCACTACCTGCTTGGTCACATTAGCGTACGAGGCTGCCTCCACCCACTTGGTGAAGTAGTCGATAGCTACCAGAATAAAACGATGACCGTTAGATGCAGTGGGCTCGATCTTGCCTATTATGTCGATGCCCCACATGGAGAACGGACATGGGGAGGACATGACATTCAATGGGCACGGCGGCACATGAACTTTATCGGCATAAATCTGGCATTTATGACATCTCTTCGCGAATCTGAAGCAATCCGACTCCACCGTCAGCCAGTAGTATCCTGCTCGCAGGATCTTTCTCGCCATAGCATGCCCGCCGGCGTGCGTACCAAATGTGCCTTCATGGACCTCTTCCATGAGCAAACTCGCCTCTTTCTCATCTACACATCTGAGTAGCACGAGATCGTGGTTTCTCTTATACAGCACTCCATCAGGATTGAGATAAAAGTTTCCAGACAGCCTCCTCAGAGTCTTCTTATCCTGGGTTGACGCACCCGCAGGATACTCCTTAGTCATAAGGAAAGTCTGGATGTCATGGAACCATGGCTTGCCGTCGGCGGCACCCTCGATTGCAAAGACAAATGTCGGTCTATCAAGACGCAAAAGTACAATTCTTGGAGCCTCATTCCAAAAATTGACTTTATACATTGAAGCCAACGTGGCTAGGGCGTCAGCCATCTGATTTTCGGCCCTGGGTACATGATGAAGTTCCACTCGATCAAAGAACGGAAGCAGCCTCCTGGCATAATTCACGTACGGCACCAAATTTGATTGACGAGTCTCCCACTCCCCTTTAATTTGGTTGATTACAAGCGCTGAGTCACCATACACGTCTAGATTCTTGATTCTCAAATCAATTGCCTCTTCTAGACCCATGATGCATGCTTCGTACTCCGCCTCGTTGTTGGTAACTGGAAACGTCAGTCTCGCAGTAAAGGGGTATGGGACCTGTGGGGAGTCGTGATGACAGCCCCGATGCCACTTCCATAGGAATTAACCACTCCATCGAATATCAACTTCCACTAGGATTTCCTATCTGGCCCCTCGCCGGGCAACGGCTCATCGCAATCCTTCGCTTTGAGAAACATAATATCCTCGTCAGGGAATTCAAACTTCATCGGCTGGTAGTCCTCGATTGGCTGTTCGGCAAGGTAATCAGACAATACACTTCCCTTAATGGCCTTCTGGGACACGTACTGAATATCATATTCTGTCAACACCATTTGCCATCTGGCAATCCTGCCCGAAAGAGCCTGCTTCTCGAAGACGTGCTTGATCGGATCCATCTTCGAAATTAGCATAGTGGTGTGATTGAGCATGTACTGTCGTAAACATTTGGCAGCCCAAGCTAGTGCACAACACGTCTTCTCCAGCATCGAGTATCGAGATTCACACTCCGTGAACTTCTTACTCAAGTAGTAAATGGCATGCTCTTTTATGCCCGTCTCGTCGTGCTGACCGAGAACACACCCCATACTATTCTCCAGAACTGTCAAGTACATGATTAATGGTCGTCCAGCCACTGGGGGTATCAAGATTGGAGGTTCTTGAAGATACTGCTTTATCTTGTCGAATGCCCTCTGGCAATCCTCATTCCAAGTAATCGCCTGATCTTTCTTTAAAAGCTTGAACATCGGTTCACAAGTGGCCGTGAGCTGAGAAATAAACCTTGCAATATAGTTTATTCGGCCCAAGAAACCACGAACTTCTTTTTCTGTTTTCGGCGCTGGCATTTCTTGAATGGCTTTTATTTTCGCAGGATCAACTTCGATACCTCGTTCACTAACGATAAACCCCAATAACTTTCCGGACCGCACTCCGAAAGTGCACTTGTTAGGATTCAGCCTCAGCCTGAATTTCCTAAGCCTCTCAAAAAGCTTCAATAAGTTGACCAGATGCTCTTCCTCCGTTTGGGACTTTGCAATCATGTCATCAACATAGACCTCGATCTCATGATGAATCATATCATGAAACAAAGTTACCATTGTTCGTTGGTAAGTGGCCCCTGCGTTCTTCAGATCGAAGGGCATTACCTTATAGCAAAATGTTCCCCAGGGGGTGATAAACGTAGTTTTCTCCATGTCCTCTGGCGCCATCTTGATCTGATTGTAACCGGAGAAGCCATCCATGAATGAAAACATGGAGAACTGGGCTGTGTTGTCGACCAACACATCAATGTGAGGCAACGGGAAATCATCTTTAGGGCTCGCCTTATTCAAATCCCGATAATCGACGCACATGCGTACCTTACCGTCCTTCTTCGGTACAGGCACTATGTTGGCGACCCACGGAGGGTAAGTGGTGACCGCTAAGAAGCCAGCATCAAGCTGTTTCTGCACCTCTTCTTTGATCTTAACGGCCATGTCTGGTCTCGTCCTCCTAAGCTTCTGCTTGACGGGAGGGCAATCTTCTCGCAGCGGCAAGTGGTGGACCACGATGTCTGTGTCAAGTCCGGGCATATCTTCGTATGACCAAGCAAAGACGTCACTATACTCTCGAAGCATCTCGACCAATCTATGCTTGACATCACTCTGCAATGCAGCCCCTATCCTGACATTTCTGACGAGCTCTTCAGAACCCAAATTCACGATTTCGATCTCCTCCTCATGAGGCAGAATAACCTTTTCCTCTTGTTTCAACAAGCGGGCCAACTCTTCCGGAAGGTCTTCGTCTTCATCAATCTCATCCTCGGCTTGATAGATCGGGCAATCGAAGTCGTAGTGAGCCGTAGAAGGTCCAGAGTCGATGTCGTCTGTTATGTGGATCCTGCAATAACAAGGGTTAAGTTTAAAACAAGAATATGCAGGTTAGCACAAACCCCGTTTCCATTTTGCTGTTTTTCAAAATAAACATAAAACAGGAATAACAGAGAACACAATATTTGAATACGACAAAAATGCCTTTGATTTATTAACAAAATGCATGTACATAATCCAATAAGGCCCTGACAATAAAACCGCAATGCCCCGGGTAGGACATAGGGTTGTACAATGATTGTAAAAAGTAGATCATTACTCTTCACTTGTCAGCTGGATAATTTCCTTGATGGTCCAATTGTTGAGGCGCTCTCCCGGCTTGCTTGGCTGAATCCAAGCGTCAAGATCACAATCGCTATCCCCGCTGTCTTCAGACGCTGCGTTGATGCTATCGAAGATCACTCCGCCACTGGTAAATAGGATCGGCCCCTTTCCCCGTGGCGCACTGCTAGACGAAGAAGAAGAAGCTTTAGCTTCAGGAGAATACCCTAATCCAAACTTATCCTGCTTGATCTGTATTTCCAAAACATGCCCCCAGCCTGGGGTGGAACCGGCTTTGACGACGGCTCGAGCTTCTCTGAATGAGGCAAGATTCATCTCTGGCTTCTCTGTGACGACAGAAGCTACCTCTTTCACCTTGACGACTTCAAATGCTTGGCAGAAAGTTTCATGGATTTCGCCATCCATTTCAACATACTTAAAGGATGACAAATGGCTCACCATAATGTCCTCCTCACCACACACGGTTACTATGCTTCCCCCGACAGCATATTTGAGCTTTTGATGCAACATGGAGGTCACGGCACCAGCAGCATGGATCCATGGCCGACCTAAGAGGCAACTGTAGGCAGGCATGATGTCCATGATATAAAAAACCGTGTCGAACATTTCCGGACCAACTTGAATCGGCAGGGTCAACTCTCCGAAAACGTGGCGCTTAGTTCCATCAAATGCTTTCACCACCAGATCACTGGGTGTGCAAAGCAATCCACGAGTGTCCAACTTCATTAATGCCTTCTTCGGAAGCACATTAAGCGACGAACCCGTGTCCACCAGGACATGCGACATGATTGTGCCCCTGCACTCTATCGAGATGTGCAAGGCGCTGTTGTGATCTCTCCCTTTAGGAGTCAGCTCTAAATCTGTGAAACCTAGCCCATTGCCAGCGTTAACATGGGCCACCACCTCTTCTAGCTGATTCACCGATATCTCTTGCGGTACGTAGGCAGTGTTCAATACCTTCAGTAGCGCGTTGCGGTGCGCTTCAGAACACAGCAACAAGTTGAGAATAGAAATCTTTGACGGAGTCTGATGAAGATGGTCTACAATCTTGTAGTCGCTCTTCTTGATTAACCGCATAAACTCCTCGGCATCTTTAACCAGCAAATCTTTCTCTACCCCACACGGGACCTCTTCGACGACTTTGCCTTTACCCTTATCAGCAGCATCAGCTCTGACCACTTTATCTGCCACAACCTCTGTCGGTGCAAATACTCTTCCGCTTCGAGTAATACCACTGACTCCTGCGAGATTCTACACAGTCGACCCATACGGCTCCAGCTCTAACTTCTGACCATTGCAATAGACTTCGGCGCCATAATGCCACGGAACGGCGTTAGTGCTCTCGAATGGGATCGGCCCAGCTTTGGTGATAGTGATTGTAGGCGGTCGGGGCGCAGAAATAATTATTGGTCGGCGAGGAATGGTGATGGTGGCGACTTCATCGGCCTGCTTCAACATAACCTCTCCTGATACACTTTCAGTCCTCCGGCTGAACTGCAAAATACCCTCAGTCATCAAACTTTGGATTCCTTCTACCAACTTCTCACATCCATCAGAATGTGTAGCACAGTCCATGCATAACTCTCCGCATCCTAGAAAGAACCCTTTCTTCAACAACTTAGCTTTGATGAAACCAAGCGGCGTCTTTAAATCTTTGACACCAGTCAACAGATCTGCGCTCTCTTCTTCGACAATGGCGTTTACTCCGCCTCCCCTATGATTCGGCATAGGGTTTTTGGTGACATTGGGCACATTGTCGGAGAAGTTGATAATCTTGGCATCTACCACGTCCTGCATCTTGTGCTTAAAGGCTTTGCAGTTCTCGATCGTATGGCCTGGTGCCCCTATATGGAAATCGCAAGTGGCATTTGCGTCGTACCCTGGTGGAGGTGCCCCTGTCAAGGGAGCCATCGTCCTCTTCTGAACCAACTGAAGCTGAAGCAAAGTTTGCAAGAGTTGCGCATACGACATGGGCGGTGCCTCGAAGTGACGGTTTGTCAAAGGAGCCCGATTCTGGTATTTTCTATATCCCTGCTGATTCGGTTGCTGATGCTGCTGCTGCTGTTGTTGCGGAGCTACTGGGATATTTATACTGGCTATCTGCTGCTGAGGGCCCTTGCCCTTTCTTCGAGCGTTGGTGACAGCGCTCGCTTCACCTTCTCGTCGTTTACCAGCATAAGGTTTCTTTCTACCTCCTCCAGTTGAGGATGATTCACCTTGAATTTTTCCGATCTTGATACCATTCTCGACGTGCTCGCCCATAGTGATGAGATCTGAGAACGTCCCAGACATACTGCTGACTAACTTTTCGTAGTACAAACCCGGGAGTGTAGCAACAAACATCTGCACGAGCTCGCGCTCAACCATCGGCGGTTGAACCCGAGCAGCCAACTCACGCCACCGCTGGGCGTACTCCTTAAAGCCTTCATTATTTCTCTGCGAAAGGTTCTGGAGTTGGACTCGGTTTGGGGCCAAGTCGCTATTGTACTGATAGTGGAGGACAAACGCTTCAGCGAGATCTTTCCAGGTGCGCACGCTAGTGGGCTCCAAGCCCATATACCACTCGAGGGATGGCCCAGAAAGACTATCTTGGAAGAAGTGCATCAACAACTTCTTTTCTTCAGAATAGGCAGACATCTTTCTATAATACGATCGCAAGTGGACCCGAGGGCAAGTAGTACCCTTATACTTCTCAAAGACAGGCACCTTGAACTTAGGAGGTACCTTGAAATCGGCAATTAACCCCAGATTGGACATATCAACGCCCAAAGTATTCTGATTCTCCATATCTCTCATTTTATCTTCCAGTGCTTTGAACCTGAGCCGCGCTTCAGCATTCAACTCTGCTTCCGCACCTCTTTGAGAAAAGACGTCATCCTGATGATCCTCAAGCCACGGTTGAGGCACCAACAGATTTCCAACGCCAGCATTGCCATTGACCGGCCCGATGTTGACATTAGCTCCCAGACTACCATTGCCGACGCCCGTTGCATTGAGTCCGATATTGGCCATCACATTGCCATTAGCACTGCCGTTGCCCCCGACAACAGGAACACCATTCTGCGAAGTATCAATTGGTGGAGGAGTAGGCACAGCCCCGCCATGAAGTATGTCGTTACTATCAACCCTGGAGATCAAAGGTTGAACCAAAGTCCGGAGCTGGTCTTGACCATTAGCGACCACCTGCATCAGTTCCATAAAGTGATCCATCCGCTCACGGAGCTCCTGAACATCTGACTGCACCTGATCCATGATCCTAGTCTGATTAGCTCGAGTTGAATAACGGTGAATGAGTCTCTGATCAATCCTGGAATCCCCGGGAACAGTCTGAGACCTGTGAACCTGAAAAACCTGCAAACACTAAAGGTTAGGAAAAATAACAAAATGTACGCCATGCAAATGCTTCATGCAGATGCATGCGTGTGTCTGTGTGTTTGGGAGATTTCCCCCGATCCTAGTGCCTTAGTGCCAGTGCTGATAATAATAATAATAAGAAGAAGTCCGAGCCCCAATCATGGAGACATCAATCTCATATATATAAGGAAAGGCCTATCAAGGCAGTACATAGCATCAACAAGTACAAAGCAAATCAACAGTGTGACCTCAGCCAACAAGCCTGGTGATGGTCAGCATACAACAAAGATCAAAACAAAAGGAATACAAGCTAGTCAAGTACGGCCACGGGCGCGATACTCTGCTAATAACTCCTTCGTCTTCGAATGATCTGGCAAAGTGAGCAACCCCTCGACGAGTAGTTCCCTCTGCGCAATGGTATACTGAAGTCCCTGAACTGAACTTTCCCATGCTCCTTCGCCGAAGCAATCTTCCAATTTCCGCTTCTTAGACTCAAACTTCAGCTTGCACTCCTTCAGGTTGGCAAGGGCTTTGTTGAGTTGGCCTTCGGCGGCGTATCTGCGGGCGGTTTCTTCATCAAACCTCCGCTCACTGTCCTTCAACTCGGCTTCCAGCTTGGAAATCTGCAGTATCAGCTTATCCTCCCGCTCCTTCCTGGTGGTCAGGGAAGCCTTCCAGTGTTGGTCGAACTTAGATATCCTCCGATATGCCTCGTCCAAATGCTGCTTCTTCGTAGCTAGTACGTCGTTAACAACCCTGAAGTCTTTACCCATGCGTTCACGCTCGACAATCTGCTTAGCCAGGTCTGTACCCAGCTGGTTCACCAACTCTATTTGCTTTTTGAAAGCATGCACGGCCTCGTTCCTTTCGCTTCGAAGCTGAGATAACTCCTTCTCCAGTTCTGCATTCGCCCGCTTCAGTTCATCCCGCTCAGCTAATACCTGGTTATGCTGATGGATGGGCACAGTAGTAGACTCTTCGACTGCTAGAGAGCTTTCTGGCTTGACATGAGGGAATGGCATCCCTATAGCATTGGCTCTGGCTCTGATCCAAGCTGTATATGGAGGGTAGGCTTGATTGTTGCTCTTTCCCAACAAAGGCTTTCCTCGCTTACTGATACTGTTCCACGCATGCTGAAGCTTGGACAACAAATCCCCTTCTAAAGTACCAGTGAGGTACAGAGGTTCCTGTACCTCTCCCTCCTTCGGCGGAGTCCTCAAAGCATATGCGAATTGTCGAACCAGCAATGACGGATTGTAGTTTATGCAGCCCTTCCTACCTATCAGAGGTACATTAGGAAACCCGCTGCAACTAAAGATCACCTCAGTACCCAACCTGTCTCTGTCGAACCAATCAATATCTTCTGCAGATAAACCCATCAGACGCTCAGGCCATTCAGCTGTGGCTGCAGATAAGACGAAAGGACCCCTCTTGGGCAGATGGCTATCAAGCCATTTATACAGCAAAGGTACGCAGCATGAGACATTCTTCCCCCTCCGGTTCTCATTCTTATAATTGATTGAGTGATAGACATCTCCGATCAAAGTAGGGACTGGATTCCCTGAAGCGAAGATGTGAAACGCATCAAAGTCTACGAAATCAGGCATGTTGGGGAACAGGATAATGCCATATATGCATAAAGCGAGGATGGCATTGAACGCGTCCCAACATCCATCCTTAGCGCACTGCTGAGCCTTAACTACCAGAAACTGCAAAGAGAACCCAGGAACCTTGTTCCAACTAGTCACTACTAACTCAGAGGCGTCCAAACAAAGTGAAGAAGCTAAACCAGCCAGATCAGGCTCATCATCCATGTGGACAAAAGGAATCTGCCTTTTGATAGGCACACCTAGCAAATCAGCATACTCTTCTAGCGTCGGCGCGAGAATGAAGTCCTGAAAAGTGAAACACCTCAGCGGAGGGTCATAGAACTGCAACAGAGCATGCAACCCGTTCAACTCGAACGTAGAAGGCTTGCAAACCAGACTGAGCAACCTGCCATAAGACTTTCTGAATTCATCCTTCACAGAATCACCTGCTAGAGCTATCAAACCAGTCAACTTCGACACATCAGGGGTCGGGAACTTGTACGCAATAGGAGGCGAGAAATCCTGGATCGGGGAAACGGTACCTGCAACACAGACACACGTTAATGAAATGCAAATGACATGCAAACTAATGCAAAATGCAGTCATGCAATAATATATCCGGATAGCTGCTGTGGAGATTCTGTATCAACAATCACTGATGAGAAGAAAACCCCGGTGTAAGACCACTGATCTGATCTGCTAAGAACAACCATCTGATAGGACCATATACATAGGATCAAAATTCTGCTCTGTCGAGAACAAATGTCTGATAATAAGGACCTCGGATGTATGATCAAGAAATATCTGCTGACGAAGTCTTTAGACCCCGAATCAAAAATCTGCCCTATCAAGAACAAATATACAGTTGCTGATGAGATCTTCATACCCCACTCAAAATCTGCTCTATCAAGAACAAACAACACCTGCTGATGAGATCTTCAGACCCCAAAAATCTGCTCTATCGAGAACGAACAACTAATAACGATACTCTGATCAAAACCTGCTCTATCAAGAACAGACATACACCTGATGATAAGATCCTCTGATCAAAACCTGCTCTATCAAGAACAGACAAATCTGCAACTGAGAAACCCTGGTACCAACATAACTGATTCACTGTCAAGAAAACCAGGTAATCTGAAGGTCAAAGTTTCCTGCAATAAACCCAATCCCACTCACAGGTATGGACCTAAACTGACTCAAGGTACGGCATCCTATGCGTTCATCAGCGTCACAGACTTTCACGAGGGGTGATACGATACCCAGAAGGTGTGGCATCACCAGCTCATGAAGAGGCCTCACTCAGCTGAATCACAAATGATCGGTCCCCAGAGTCGACAATCCACCAAACCAGCAACCGTCTCAACCCAAAGGGTTGAAAGTGAAGCCAACCGGATGAACCTCGTCTGAGCATGGATTTCATGAGACACTAGTGCCTGCAAAACAAGCACGCGCCCACTAATTTCCACTCTAATTCTATGGTGCACTCAAGCCTGGGTCTGGCTTCTCACTCATCAGAACTCCCATCCCACAACAGCATAAATAATCATATTATACTGAATATAAAATGCGGGAAATAAAGTGCGAGAAGTAAAAATGCGATAAATAAACGCAACCCAACAAGTAAACATACAAGCGGTAGGATTGACTCTCATAGGGAACCAGAACCAGAGATTCTGGGTTCGATCCCCAGCAGAGTCGCCAGCTGTCGCTTTCTCGAAAATAAGGTGTCGGCACAACAGAAGAGTCGCCACCTTTCGTTATTTATCCCTTAGAGCGGGAAAGGAAACGATCGGAAAAACCTAACGAATAAGGGTAATACAAGGTCATCGCAACCACTGTCTGGGTTCGGGAGTCGGTTACGCAAGGGGAAGGTATTAGCACCCCTCACGTCCGTCGTACTCGACGGGATCCACGCTTGTTGGTTTACTTGGACGGGTTGGTTTTATTCTATCTACCTATCAAGGCTGGCTGAAAAAGAAAAGAAAAATGACTCGGCAAAGCGTCGCGCTTTATGCCTACGTATTCTCATCAAAGAATGAGAAATCAGAGTCAACGTAGTTCGGCCTACGAAGGATTATGGGGGAAGGTAGCTCGCCAAGACATCGCCATCTTGTGCCTACGTACTCTCAACAGGCATGAGAGATCAGAGCTCACGTAGTTCGGGAAACTACGGTTTATTTCCTGTTTTTTTTTACGAAAGAAGTGTTTTTTATTGTGTTTGCGATTTCAACCGAACTAGAGACTATGACCTGAGAGTGAATGCGTCGCATGTCACCCAAAGGGTACCATACTAAACATCCAGACTGTGGAAAAGAAACTCTCCCACAATCCTTTCTCAGATAGCTTAAGGCTCGTAACGTACGAAGGAAATCATTCCTGATTACTGTATCTTAACCTGTTTTGAGATGAGAAGAGAACAGGCCCAACTAGGAGGGAGACTATCAAGTCCTACTGTTATCATGCCATGGATTCATCCTATGGTTGAGGTTTAAACAGGGAACTCCTAGATGTTGTCATGCATAGGTTTCAACCTAAAAGTCTATCATCAAATCCTTATCAAAGGAAATGAGAGTCCTAAGGGATCATGTCAATGATACACCAAAATAGACAAAGCATCAGCTTAACAGTAAAATGCATGCAATGCAAGTGAGGGAGGAAATGTGTGCGGGGCTTCAGCCTCCACAAGCTCATCTCAACCTCAAGCCAGAATGAAATAATAGTAATCATACTGAAATATAAACAACATGCTATCAAGCAATAAATAGTAAACTGCAATCATACAGATAAAAGGAAATGAAATGCCATCAGGCAAACAAACCACATGGGCAAGGGAGCTGGGCTCTACCAAATACCCGCAAGCAAAGCCACGCAGTAACAATACAAGCAGAGGGAGCAACTCAACCTCTAGTGCAATCATGCTCCTAGATTCTACTTATTCTAGATATGAACTTATTCTAATGCATCAAACAAGTCAAACAAAACACATCAATACAGAAAAAGAAAAAGAAAGCAGACTCCTCTCTCAACTCTAAGCTTCAGCTCTTCCAAGAGCAACTCAGTCTTCAGACTTCAATCACTCTTGCCAAACATCAGTTTGCTTTTCCAGGTTTCAACCCTACAACATAAGTTTCAACTTATCTTCTCCTTTAAGCTTCAGCTTCTTGATCAGCTCCACCTTCATGCTTCACCTAATCTTCAGGGATCTTCAAGTATCAACTTGATCTTCATGCTCTTCAATGAAGTCTTCATCTTCATGCTCAAGCTCTAACATCTCTCAAGACAATCAAACCAGAGAAAAATTACTTACTGGATAAGCTGGGGGATATTGAACTGCTTATTTGATCACCAAAGGTGACCTTTAAGGGTTCAACATCAAGTGAAGGGTTCCCTCAAAAGTTCTACCTCCTAGGTATAGCACTTATCCCTCCAAAGGAGAGAGGTGTATACCAGGGAAGGACTTTGAATCATAGGGAGGAATGGAGGTGAATGATACCATCCATGTTTGAGAAAGAAGTTATCTACATCTAAGCTCTTCCTAATCCCTAACCCTAAAACGACAAAAAGAAAAAGAATAACAAGCTCCCAAGCTCCTCCAAGCCTCTTCAAGTCTTCAACCATGCTCCACAAAGAGATACCAAGCTCCTCAAGCCAGAGGGAAACTCCAAAGCAAAGCAAACTAAACAAACATGCCCTAAAGGCAACACAAACAATCATTCAATACAAAAATCAACTAAAAATAGCATACTATTATATTAAATCCTAATATAAATGCTAGGGGACCCTACATATCTACCCTTAAGTCCCATATATGCCCCATAGACTAAATTGCCCTAGAAAACCCTAAAATCTAAAGTTATGATGGACCTATGGTGAGGTTTTAACCTAATTCTACACTACCTAGAACTCCCTAATTAAAACTACCCTAAACATTATTACAAAAATATGGAATTAAATCAGGGGGGACCTAAAACATTCATCTAACTACCCTAAAAATATTGAACTAAAAATCTTAAGGGAACTATCCTAACTAAAATCTACAAATTCACATATCAATTAAAAGAATTAAAAAGCAATTAAATGAGAAAATATGCAAAAAAATATAAAAATGAAATAAAATGGCAATTTTATGATTTTATATTTTTCTTGACAGAAAATGGAAAGTGGGAAAAAAAATCTCATTAAAAAATATTCATTTTTCAATTTTATATGGTTTTTTAAAGATTAAGGAAATTTGGAGAAAAAAATAATATGGAAATGATGAGATGGGTGCAAGAAGTATTAATATCCAGTTATTATGATTTGGGCCCAGCATATGGGGGGGCGAATAGCGAGGCGCGCCTGGCCCATTGTATCAGAAAAATCAATTTAAAATGAAAATAAAAAAGAAAAAATGGCGGTGCAAATAGCAGTGAAATGTAGTTCATATTTAGAATTGGGCTCGCATGGGGGTGGCAATAAGAAAAATCACTAAAGCCCAGAAGTTCCACTTAAGTGGAACGTAGCGTTTAATGCTGCTGGCTTTCCCTCCATAATCGTGTTTGAATGCCAGCCGCTGGATGGCTTCCCAGTCAAATGTTCAACGCGTGATCCAACGACGATGCTATCGTCTTCCTCCTCGAGACCTAGGGTTTCAGAAAAAGCCATGAAAACACACTCCCATGCACGAAACTTCCACTCATTCGTACGCCTTCGTCCCTCCACCAAATGCTTCGATGTAAAGATCAATTTTAATCCATTTTCCACGTAGAATACAGTTGTGGCCTTAGATTGCATTGAAACAACCTCTAACATCCAAACCGAACGGTATAACTTCATAGATTCAAAATTTCGTCAGCTCTCGACCTTCACCAAACTCAACATTCTTTATATAGGAACGATCCTTATGTCATACTCATCAAAACCAGCCATATATCTTGCATTATCATCCATTAAATCACTCATTCTAGCTCCATCAAGAATCAACCTCCATTAATGAAACCTCACTAATTGATCTTAAACTCACCCAAATGAACCACCTAATTGTCTCTAATGGTTTTACAATAAGAATTAGCCCTAGCCATGCCTAGAATAGGGTGTACGAATGATTTTGCATACCTTGATTCTTGAAATGGTAGGTGGTGCAATTCTTCAATCCAAGCTTTGAGACTCCTCAAGAACAGTCCTTGGGTGATGAATACTCCTCTGCTTGCACAAGATTTGATGGAAATGGCTTGTATCTCGAGATCCAATGCCTTTTGCTTCCTTGCAATTTCACTTGGACCTCCTTCAATTCTTCATCAATGGAACCTCAAGCTAGCATGGACATACTCAGCAATGTTTGTGTAGATGATTTGTGAAGAAAAATGGAAAGGTAATGAAGAGAAAAATGAAGATTCAATATGATTTGCAAATGGAGAAAATGGATTTCAATCTCTATTCTCTTCCACAATTAACATCAACTATCACCAACCATTCACCAATGCAGATTGTATTCAATATATAGACTGATTTAGAAAGGTCTAGAACCTCCTAGAATCATCTAGTAAGAACTTGAAGTTTCATGACATGGTAATTTGCATTTCACTTCTCACCACATGATATATCATGACAAAAACCCTTGTAACTTGGGTAACTAACTTGAATTTATCCCCAAGTGATATTTTGGATGAGATATAATGCTTAAACACCTTGTTTATTAAGCTTTTCTTTGTTTTGGTTTGGTACCCCATTATGCAAGCAACCAAATTACAAAGCAACCCTATGATGGAAGCCTCAAATCAAAATTGTGGCTGAACCATTGTTCTTAAAATGTCATTTGGAGTCAAAATGACCTATCATATGACATGGTTTGGATTTGTAACTTGGATTTTATGATTTTCCATTTCACTTGAATTAACTTATGCCTCATTTTTAGGCCATTTTTATCACTTTTTGATATGAGCCTTTTCAACATCTCATGACCAACCTACTAGCCTTAAAACATCATTCTAAGCAACTTTTATGTTGAATATTTTTCCATTTGAAGCTTGGAAGTAGGAGATATGGCCTTATGCTTGAAATGACCTGTAACTTCCAAATGACCAGAATGCCCTTGGCTTGTCAAAGCCATAAGTTGAGTTCTAAAAATCCTATCAAGGACTTCTAGTACTCTCTAGAAAGCTAAGAAGATTCCATTTAACATTCATGTTTACCAAGAGACCATAGGAATCATCCTACTAGGGCAAAAGTTGTCTGCAAGTTGGGTGACTTTCAAGGACCCAGATTCACATACCTCAGATGACCTGTAATTTGCCAAAACCATAACTTGAGCTCTGCAAATCCTATCAAGGACTTCTACCACTAAAATTAAAGCTAAGAATAAGCTCTACAACATTCATGTTATGGGGAAGATGAGATGACAATCACATCTTGAGCTAAAACTGCCTGGAAGATAGGGATCAAACTAGGGGATTTTACACTGTCAATCCTTAGAAACCCTAGCTTGAAACTTTTCAAACTCCTCAATCATGATGAGTTGGTCTAGGAATCATCCTTATAACATCTCAATACATCATTCCATGATCTCATGGCTCTTGGATGAGGTCTCAACCCTCTCCAAATCATCAGTTGACCTAGGGTTGACCCAGTCAAACCCTAATTCTACAACTCATGGCTGAATCTTCTGAATTCTTGCATAATGACCTCTCTGGGCTTCATGATGGCTTTCAAGACATCTAATAGGCTTCCTCAAAGCTTCAAGTTCATCCTCATATTCTCAGAATCATCTGAGGAGCACCCACAACTCTCAAGTTATGAGGCACACACCCTTGGTTTCAACCAATACCTCTGAGTATCTCTTGAGCTTTATGACAAAGGTATCAACCTTAAAACACTTGATGGGTAAATAAATGTTGGTCAAATTTTAGGGTGCAACAGGATCCATCTTCGAAATTAGCATGGTGGTGTGAATGAGCATGTACTGTCGTAGACGTTTGGCAGCCCAGGCTAGTGCACAACACGTCTTCTCCAGCATCGAGTAGCGAGATTCACAGTCCGTGAACTTTTTACTCAAGTAGTAAATGGCATGCTTCTTTCTGCCCGTCTCGTCGTGCTGACCGAGAACACACCCCATACTATTCTCCAGAACAGTCAAGTACATGATTAATGGTCGTCCAACCACTAGGGGTATCAAGATTGGAGGTTCTTGAAGATACTGCTTTATCTTGTCAAATGCCTTCTGGCAATCCTCATTCCAAGTAATCGCCTGATCTTTCTTTAAAAGCTTGAACATCGGTTCACACGTGGCCGTGAGCTGAGAGATAAACCTTGCAATGTAGTTTATTCTGCCCAAGAAACCACGAACTTCCTTTTCTGTTCTCGGCACTGACATTTCTTGAATGGCTTTTATTTTCGCAGGATCTACCTCGATGCCTCGTTCACTCACAATAAACCCCAGTAACTTTCCGGACCGTACTCCGAAAGTACATTTGTTAGGATTCAGCCTCAACCTGAATTTCCTAAGCCTCTCAAAAAGCTTAAATAAGTTGACCAGATGCTCTTCCTCCGTTTGGAACTTCGCAATCATGTCATCAACATAGACCTCAATCTCATGATGAATCATGTCATGAAACAAAGTAACCATTGCTCGTTGGTAAGTGGCCCCTGCGTTCTTCAGACCGAAAGGCATTACCTTATAGCAAAATGTTCCCCAGGGAGTGATAAACGTCGTTTTCTCCATGTCCTCCGGCGCCATCTTGATCTGGTTGTAACCGGAGAAGCCATCTATGAACGAAAACACGGAGAACTGGGTTGTGTTGTCGACCAACACATCGATATGAGGCAACGCGAAATCATCTTTAGGGCTCGCCCTATTCAAATCCCGATAATCGACGCACATTCGTACCTTACCGTCCTTCTTCGGTACAGGCACTATGTTGGCGACCCACGGAGGGTAAGTGGTGACTGCTAAGAAGCCAGCATCAAGCTGTTTCTGCACTTCTTCTTTGATCTTAACGACCATGTCTGGTCTCGTCCTCCTAAGCTTCTGCTTGACGGGAGGGCAATCTTCTCGCAGCGGCAAGTGGTGGACCACGATGTCTGTGTCAAGTCCGGGCATATCTTCGTATGACCAAGCAAAGACGTCACTATACTCTCTTAGCATCTTGACCAATCTCTGCTTGACGTCACTCTGCAATGCAGCCCCTATCCTGATGTTTCTGACGAGCTCTTCAGAACCCAGATTCACGATCTCGATCTCCTCCTCGTGAGGCAAAATAACCTTCTCCTCTTGTTTCAACAAGCGGGCCAACTCCTCAGGAAGGTCTTCGTCTTCATCAATCTCTTCTTCGGCTTGATAGATCAGACAATCGAAGTCGAAGTGAGCCGTAGAAAGTCCAGAGTCGATGTCATCTGTTATGTGGATCCTGCAATAACAAGGGTTAAGTTTAAAACAAAGATGTGCAGGTTAGCACAAACCCCGTTGCCATTTTACTATTTTTCAAAACAAATATAAAACAGGAATAACAGAGATCACAATATTTGAATACGAAGAAAACGCCTTTGATTTATTAACAAAATGCATGTACATAATCCAACAAGGCCCTGACAATAAAACCGTTATGCCCCGGGTAGGACATAGGGTTGTACAATGATTGGAAAAAGTAAATCATTACTCTTCACTTGTCATCTGGATGATATCCTTGATGGTCCAATTGTGGAGGCCCTCGCCTGGCTTGTTTGGCTGTATCCAAGAGTCGAGGTCACAATCGCTATCCCCGCTGTCTTCAGACGTCGCGTTGATGCTTTCGAAGATCACTCCGCCACTGGTAAATTGGATCGGCCCTTTACCTCGAGACGCACTGCTAGAAGAAGAGGAAGAAGCTTCAGCTCCAGGAGAATATCCCAACCCAAACTTATCCTGCTTATTGGGTATCTCCAAGATTCGCCCCCAGCCTGGGGTAGACCCAGCTTGGACAACGGCCCGAGCTTCTTTGAACGAGGAGAGATTCATCTCTGGCTTTTCTGTGACTACAGGAGCTACTTCCTTCACTTTGACAGCTTCGAACGCTTGACAAAGAGTCTCATGGATTTCGCCATCCATTTCCACATACTTGAAGGACGAAAAATGGCTCACCATTATGTCTTCCTCGCCACACACGGTTACGATACTTCCCCCGACAGCATATTTGAGCTTTTGGTGCAACGTGGAGGTCACGGCACCAGCAGCATGGATCCATGGCCGGCCCAAGAGACAACTGTAGGCAGGCATGATGTCCATAATATAAAAGACTGCGTCGAACGTTTCCGGACCTACTTGGATTGGCAGGTGTTGCGGTGGAAATAGGATCACAAACTATTAATGAGTTTGAATCACAATTCAATTCACAACCGCTCTTTGATTTATCCGAAGGAAAAGGTCAAAAGAGGGAAAACCTATTTTGCATCGTAAACACAATGCGGGGAAAGATCTAGGGTTCGGGGGTTGGTTAAATTTAGGGAAGGTATTAGCACCCTAAACTTCTGTAGTACTCTACAGGAACCTTTTGTTCAAATGTTTACTATTTGCTTTATTTATTTGCTTAAGATATATGTACAAAGGATTAAAAGTGAGAAAGAAGACCTAAGGGGTTAATTCTAAGTTTACTCGGCAAGACATCGCATCTTGTGCCTACATATCCTTACGGGAATGGAATCAGAGTAACTGTAGTTCCCCTCAAAAGGGAGGTTAGAGACTTCTTGACTGTGGTCAAGGTCTCAAGGGGAATAAACGCATCTTAAGGACACGCTTACGTGGAGTGTAGAAACTCCAAATCTCTACGTTGTAAATTGTTAAGTTGTAATTAGGGTTAAATTAGGTTAGGGATTCCACGGCGGGAAACCCTAAAATGAGCGCGGCGGCTCTTTGACCTAATGCTAGGGGTAAAGTTGTAATTTTGCCTGCGGCGAGGCATTTGTGAAAATTAGGGTTTGTGAGGTTGTAAGGGTTGAAGGTGAGGACTATTGACACGGCGGTCAAACGGCTAGACCTAATTCCTTCGGAGGGATAAAACTGTAAAAAATGTGAAAATATGACAAATCATTATATGGAGGAATAATTAAGGTACAGAAATAAGAAAAGTAATAAAGGCAGAGGATATAAAGAAACAAAAAAACATTTCTGAAAACATGAAGAATATGAAAATATGTAATGACACTTAGAATGAAGTGAGGGAGGAAAATAGTGTGGGGCTGTGGCCACCACAAGCACATCTCAACCTCAAGCATGCAAATGAAATGCAGGAATAAAGAAAATAAAAGGTACACAAAATGACACGGCAAACATAAGGAGTTCCTTACGAAAAGGTTTTAATTTTTTAATATTTTAATTATGTAAAAAAATGTTTTAATTTTTTTAATATTTTAATTATATATATAAAAAAAGGTTTTAATTTTAAAATGGAATTACTTAGTTAAAAAAATTTAAGTTTAAATTATATAAAAAAATGTTAAGTTTAAATTATATATAAAAAAAAATGTTTTTTGGGAACAAAAAGTTTTTTTTGGAAAAAAATGTTTACGGAAACAAAAAAAAGGCTTTTTTTGGAAAAAAATGTTTACGGAAACAAAAAAAAGGCTTTTTTTGGATAAAAAAATGTTTATGGGAACAAAAAAAGGTTTTTTTTGGGAAAAATGTTTACGGGAACAAAAAAAAGGTTTTTTTTGAAAAAAAATGTTTACGGGAACAAAAAAGGTTTTTTTTTTGGGAAAAAATGTTTTAGTTTTAATAAAAAAAGGTTTTGATTTTGAAAAAGGTTTTGATAAAAAAAAAACAATAGAATTGCAAATGCAAACAGACAATTAATGGACATGCAAACAATCCTATACGACACAATCATGGTTCATACAGATCAAAATCTACAGATCTAAACAACAATGAAGGTTAACATGGCAAGGATGCAAATAAATATGAAAAGGCAAAAGGTTTAGTAATTTAACCTACGAAGCGGAGGTTTGCTTCGGTAAATGTGAAAAAGGTTTGAATAAGGGAACACTGGAGAGCTCCAATCCTTCTGACGAGTTGTGGGAACGACCGCCTTTCTTCCCTGGGGATCTCCTTTGTTTCTCCCTCTCTCTCCTCTTTTCTGAAGAAAACCTTCTGACCCCTCTTAGGTTTTTTTCATTCTCTCCTCCTTTCCAACAAGGCAACACATGTATATATAGGGAACAAATTAGGGTTAACACCAAATTGTCAATAATGTCCCTAAAGCCCATTTTAAAGCCCAAACTAAATAATTAGTTAAGAAAAAATAAAATTTAAATAATTTAAAATAATTAAAATAAACTTAAAATAAAAACTAATAATCCTATTGATTCCTAAAATAAAAAATATTATAAAAGGAACAAAATTTTTCAATATTTTTTTATTTTATGATTTTTTGGATATTTTTATGAATAATTTAGAAAAAAGTGAAAAAAATAATATTTTAAAAAATGATTTAATTAAAATACAAAAATAATAATTAAATAATAATAAAAGACTATTTTTGTTATTTTTTTAATGAAAGATAGAAAAATTTAGAGTAAAAATAATAAAGAACAAAAAAAGTGACAAAGGTGAGATTTAATTTTTAAAATAGTTAGAAAAAAAAAAATTTAGTTTTAAAAAGGTTAGAAAAAAATATTTAATTTTTAAAAAAGTTAGAAAAAAAGATTTAATTTTAAAAAGTTAGAAAAAAAAGATTTAAAGTTAGAAAACAAGATTTAGCTTTAAAAATAGTTAGAAAAAAAGATTTAATTTTAAAAAAGATAGAAAAAGATTTAACTTTAAAGAGGAGTTAGAAAAAGATTTAAAAAAAGTTAAAAAAAAGATTTAATTTTAAAAAGAAGTTAGATTTTTATTTTTAAAAAGAAAAAAAATATTAGAATTTGATTAAAAAATGTGTTAGAAATTAATTTAAAAAAAGGTTATAAAAAATTTACTCTTGAAGAAAAGAAAAAAAAAAGTTAAATTTTAATCTAAATCCTAAAAGTTAGTAAGAAGAGCTTTAAATAAATAAACTAAATAGAAAAAAAAAAAAGTTAATAAAAAATATTAGTAAAGTTATAAAAAAAATTTAATTAAATTATTATTAGTTAAAAAAACAAGATCTAAAAAAAAGGTTAATTTATTAGGTTAATAAGAATTTAAAATAAAAATAAAAAAGAAAGGGTAAAATTTGGGGTATTACAGTTGCCCCTATTTAAATAGCTACACCAGATGATTTGAGTGACGGAGACTCAAGGAATCATGGTGGAGGGATTTAAATATAGATAACCGAAAATTTTGCCCTTATATGCGGCGATATGCAATGCTATGGACAAAGCGAGAACAGATTAATGCAGATGATGTCGTGAATATGATGTGATGCGTATGCTGGAATGATGAATGCGAAAATGCTGACGAATACGACGACACAGATGCTACGAGAAGAACACACTGGGGAAAACGACACGCTGAGACACAGTACATCACTGGGGAATTCTAAAAATGATAGTCAACTGGTGCGAATGACCAATTGTCACTTTTAGAAAAGGAACGAGATCCTCGAATGGAGATGGTACCTATGAGACGGCCTCCACTGGGGAATCTAAAAATAAAACTGGATCACATACGATTGTAAGATCGATTACAGAATGCTGGAGCATTGAGCAAGGAATAACATCCAAGCTTCTGTAAACTACCCCTCGTGACAGGATCAAACGGACTTTTCGGAACTCCGTAGCAAATATACAGGGTAAAGACCGACTGTATGCCAAAATAAATGGACTTTGATGGGAATTGCCCTGATAAGCTTCTCGAGGGAGAACTGTCACTTATCGTTGGAAGGGACTTATGTGCAAAAAAAGGATAAGCACTCAAATAAAGAGGCTGCTGCTTATCTGATAAATAAATCTTCTCGCATTTAAGGTCGGCGCCTGGAATACGATTCTGATTCTTCTCTTACTGAAGGATAAATAAACTTCTTCATGCTTCAGAATCGTGCTCTCCTGAACATGAAAAGGGTAAACTGAACTTCCTCATACTTCAGAATCGTGCTCTCCTGAATATGAAACTGGATGACTGAATATACTCATATTTCAGAATCGTGCTCTCCTGAATATGAAACTGGATGACTGAATTTCTTCATATTTCAGAATCGTGCTCTCCTGAATATGAAACTGGATGACTGAATATACTCATATTTCAGAATCGTGCTCTCCTGAATATGAAAAGGGCTAACTGAACTTCCTCATACTTCAGAATCGTGCTCTCCTGAATATGATTCGGCTCTTTCTTGTAAATGAAATTCTTCATAATTCAGAATCGTGCTCTCCTGAATATGAAACTGGGTAATCGAACTTCCTCATAACTCAGAATCGTGCTCTCCTGAATATGATTCGGTTCCTGAAATTTCTTCATTCTTCAGAATCGTGCTCTCCTGAAAAACGGCCAACTGAACTTCCTCATAACTCAGAATCGTGCTCTCCTGAATATGATTCCGTTCCTTCTTTTACTAAAGGATAAATGAACTTCTTCATAACTCAGAATCGTGCTCTCCTGAATATGAAACTGCTCAAACCTCCCCGTAACTCAAGATCGTGCTCTCCTGAATACGATTTGGTTCAAACCTCAAGACGGCAGGTAAATGGAAGCCCAACTGCTCCATGGAGATGGCCATTTGCTGCGAGTCATAACGAGGATATGATCGACTTCTTAGGTGAGAAATGTCGTATGTTGATGCTGTAAAATGTAAAGTGTAAAAGGTTGTAACATGTAGGATTGTAAAGTGTTGTACTGATATATTTTCCAGGCGCGAACTGGCGTGTATCTGTAAAGGATTGTAGTTGATTTTCTTGAAAGATAGTGCAAAATAAATGCACGTCCGGGTACAGTGATAAACTTCTCAAGCGAAATAGTCGCGTATCTGCCAATGTATGGTGAAAATTTTAGATGGTGCAAAATAAATGCACGTCTGGTTGGGCTTGACGACCGACAAGACTGAGATTCAATCTAGGATCGAGCTAGAAAGAAGACTGGTAATCAAGACTCCATCGAGGGAATGAACTCGAAGGGTAGATATCTTATCCTGGCGAGGAAAGATAGCTGAAGTAACCGTCATCCACGAGGATCGAGCTCCGCGGGGAAACTGGAAACAAGTAAGTATTTTATGCTTAGGGCTGACAATCTATTTGGAGAGAATGGACGAACCCAGTTACTCGGCGGTAACAACCAAATGATGGTGAAACACAATGAACCTGTGAATGCTAATGCATATGTTAATGCATATGTTAATGTGAATGTATGTTAATGTCTATGTATGTTAATGTTTATGTATGCAAGATGTTATGAAATGAGTATGTAATGAGTATGTAATGAATATGTAATGAATATGCAATGAGTATGTAATGGATATGTAATGAATATGTAATGAATATGTACTGAAACAGGCATGTGATGCTTATGCCCTTGCGTATGCTGACGAAACAGACTAGAGACGGGACGAGAGATGAGATAAACATCTCGACGGGGATACCCTGCGTTCTCTGCAACTAATACGTCAATCATGGGTGAGAAGGATCAATGGTGGAACCAAATCTAGTTTTAAAATTTTGAATTCTCTGGGGAGAAGGTAATCTGCTTGGGTGCATAGTATCATGTCTTCACATGGGGAGAAGAAAACCTGAGGGACACTTTCGAGTTACCCAAGAAAAAGTTGTCAGCTTATAGTCTCGCTGGGGACTGTGATGAGGCAATAGTTTAGGAGCCTGTTGCAACACTGAGATTTACTGGGGAATGAAGGCCGCTGTGAGTAAAATCCCTCGGGTGCATGAAGAAAATTGTGAAGCCATATAGTTTTGATCTTGAAGGACCTTATAGTAGTCGCCATTTGTCTCTTCAAAAAACACGGTGCCCCAGGATACTTGCGTTGTGAGGTAGGGTCATCTCAAGAGGATTTTATAGAGAACACCGGGTCCGGTTGCCTCATTGTTCTCAAACTCTTTGAGAGATTTGTCAGGTCTCGACGTAACTGGCACAAATTAATCGTGTTACGACGAAATCTTTGGGAAATAGCTCTTAAGAATGTCAAACTCGCGTTGGTAAGCGAATTGGGAAACTGCCTGCCCCTGTTCAGCAGGATCTTCAAGTTCCACGGGTTATGTCCATATGTAAATCTCTAAGATATCAAGCAAAGTCGTCATGCCTGAAATGCCTATCCTGAGCTGGTCAATGCACACATATATTTGTCTTGAATTTTTTGTTTTGAAAAAGATATCGCAATAACTTGTGACCGAAATCACTAGTCGGGATATAAGTTTTAATTATAATGCCAACATGAATTTTTCTGAGCATAGCTCGTAGGAGTCAGGAAACGTGATCTTGTCGAGTATGCTTTCAACCGAAGTCCTACTTCAATTAGGTCTTTTAAAGGTTGTATCGTGGCTCGGTTCACGGTTTAAGAAACAAAAGGATAAAGGCTCAAAATTATATTTGTACCCACCCATTCTTCGTGATGTTCTCCAATCCTAATTCAGTTAATCGGATACGAACGCCCATATCTCAAGCGGATTTGCTATGGTCGAGAACTTATCAAGGCTTTGAACATGGCAGTCACTCACCTATTTCTAATGGCATTTGGTCACACGACTTCGTTCTTTATAGGGGTTCTAAAAACTACTGGTTTGTTGTTCTTATTCCCTAACTTTTGCCTGGACAGCGTCTATTGATTTGACTTTGGAATCCAGCGGGATGCCCCAGTTTTGCCTAAGTCTCCTTCATAGGTTTTGACTTAGCGGGCCTTTATTATTTTTTTGAATATTCTTTTATGCACAAGTCGTGTAAATCTTTTGAAAGGCTCGTGACTGCCCCACTCCTTAGGTAACCGAGGGATAGCCATTGTATTGTACTTCTTAAGATGCTAAGGATAAATTCTCGAAGGTTTGCTCTTCCTTTTTGAGGATCTAAGTGCTCGATCGGTTTAACTGAAACCTACCCTGCCCCAGGTTAGGATGAAGGTTCTTAAAGAGAAAGGAAAACTCCTACTTCAAGGCTCAAAGGGTTGACTAGGGATTAACATCCTTATATCTCCAGTGTTTGGGATTTGAAACAATGCCTTACATCATCAGCGGGTTTCAATCGAAAGCATACGACAAGAAATCTGACGTTTTAGGTTCGTCATCCTCCCCCCAAATTTTCCATCAGAACAAGAGATCGGGTAAAGTTGGCATTATGATTTATGAAAACGTTTTTTGAATGAGTGAAACGAATGGATTTATTCAAGACAAACATATGCGTTGCATTAATTAATCAAAGATAAACAAGTTCGTACATGCTAAATATGCTTAATCAAAGAGAAATACATATAAATAAACAAATGAACTGTCGGAAAAATCCTTCTAAATGTTTATGAAATCTTGCATTCAAGAGTAACAGTTTCCTTTGGCGGAGCCTCAATGGAAAGGACGTCTGGTTTACGATCACTGTGAGTCGTCATGGCTTACCCCAGTTATGCTGGTCACATCTTCAACAGTTTTCAGTCGTTGCTTCAAAATAAATTTTCCCAGATTCTTTGTTGATCCCGGTCATATCATCTTGAGGGTTACTGAAATGAAGCGGGCTAGGCCTCTGAATAATTACTGGATTCGGCTGATTTGCCACAGGAGTAGCATGCTTTGCAGAATTCGAACCCGACAAGTGAGGGACCCCGAGAGGAGTCTCGATCTTCGGATGAGCATTGCTAAAAGACAACTTCTTCGCTTCTAGCAAATCTCTGACAACTTTCTTAAGAGCATAGCAATTCTCTAGATCATGGTCGGGCGCACCCTCATGAAATAAACAATGAGCGGTAGCGTTGTAACTTGCAGGTAATGGATTAGGTGGAGGACCCAAAGCACGGGTGGTAATCAGACCTTGTTGTACCAAATGGGGGTATAACTCAGTGAAAGTCATCGGAATTGGAGGACAAGGCTTATACTGACTCTTACGGGGATAAGGAACCTGATCCTGTGATTGCTGGTGAACAGGAGCGTTGGGCACTCGTTGACTGTCGACAGGAACTTGCATAGGCGAATAACCGGAAGGTTGTTGATAAACTGGTGCCTGATATACCGGAGCTGACTGCACAGGCTGGTATGTAGGGAACCGCTGAGCGAACGGAGGTGCAACAGTAGCTACATAGGGTTGTTGAACATATAGAAACGGATAACCTTGAACATAACTCTGCTGATATTGTAAAGGTTGAGGAGTAGCCTTTTTGCGGTTCCTTGAACGTGTAGGTCCTTTACCATGGTCGGAGTTAGGAGTTTTGCACTTTGGAGGGGTAGCTCGTCGAACTGGTCGAGCACTGGGAGGCACCAAACCGGATTGAAGACCGTGAGGAGGTACATTCTCGACAGTAACAGCTGGTTGAGGTTCCATAACGGTATTAGTCTTAGAAACAACAGTAGACTGAGCATCCACCTTCACACTAAGAGCTCGTAACATCTCCAAAATCTGCCCTACACTTCCTCGAAGATCTTCGAGTTCATGGCTGACACGGTTGATCTCTTGGTTTTGATCTTCCATTCTTTTGAAGGGTCGTATTGATGCAGAGAACTCAGGGTGACAAAACTGGAGGGTGAGAGAACCGAGTATGAGAAATCGGGAGACACATGCAATGCAAAAGTATGATGCTAAAATGTGAATGCAAAAGAAGATTTCATGGAATTCAAACATTTACGAATGTCGTGGGGTACCAAAGAAATCTTTTTCTTGTTTTTTTCATTTTATTTTTTTTTATTTATGGTATCCCGCGATATCCATAAATGATATTTGAACTCCATGAAATACAATGCAATGAGATGCTTTATGGATGCAATGCATGAAAACACACAAAGTCCTAGGTTAAAGGAACGTGAGCGGAGTCAAGGTCTACCCATCCCAAAAGGAGTGTACTATAGGTTAGTTGTACCTGCCGAACAAGGTTCTACAAAGTGCCCAAAGTCATCAGCCCATCTTTCGGATATTATCAACCTTCCGACTGACTCGGGGGTGAATAATATTCTCAAGAGAACCTCTTTTGAGTGTAGTATCGCGTAGCAGCCGTTGTAGGATTACTCCCACATAGCTCCCGCACTACGTCCTAAATAAGGCCGAGGTGGTGTTAAGGTACTACGGTCCTCAATATCACAGACTCCAATCGACCATGGAAAAAGTTTTCACGATTACTCGTTCAACCGAACCATTTTCGAAAAGGTCTCAACTGAGCGGTGATTCTCGAATCAGCTTGGTCGGGATTCACTCCCTATAAGCCTCATCGAATATATCCCCCATCCTATAATAATGTCACTAGTCCGGGCGTAGGACTTATCTCACAACACAAGGAACAGTCCCCAAAATCAAAGTACAATATATACATGCAAATGAATAGCAAAGCAAATGGTAATAAATATGAACAAATTAGGGATAACCCTCAAAAGTTAAGACATCCCCAGTGAAGTCGCCATTTTCTGTTGCGGTGGAAATAGGATCACAAACTATTAATGAGTTTGAATCGCAATTCAATTCACAACCGCTCTTTGATTTATCCGAAGGAAAAGGTCAAAAGAGGGAAAACCTATTTTGCATCGTAAACACAATGTGGGGAAAGATCTAGGGTTCGGGGGTTGGTTAAATTTAGGGAAGGTATTAGCACCCTAAACTTCTGTAGTACTCTACAGGAACCTTTTGTTCAAATGTTTACTATTTGCTTTATTTATTTGCTTAAGATATATGTACAAAGGATTAAAAGTGAGAAAGAAGACCTAAGGGGTTAATTCTAAGTTTACTCGGCAAGACATCGCATCTTGTGCCTACATATCCTTACGGGAATGGAATCAGAGTAACTGTAGTTCCCCTCAAAAGGGAGGTTAGAGACTTCTTGACTGTGGTCAAGGTCTCAAGGGGAATAAACGCATCTTAAGGACACGCTTACGTGGAGTGTAGAAACTCCAAATCTCTACGTTGTAAATTGTTAAGTTGTAATTAGGGTTAAATTAGGTTAGGGATTCCACGGCGGGAAACCCTAAAATGAGCGCGGCGGCTCTTTGACCTAATGCTAGGGGTAAAGTTGTAATTTTGCCTGCGGCGAGGCATTTGTGAAAATTAGGGTTTGTGAGGTTGTAAGGGTTGAAGGTGAGGACTATTGACACGGCGGTCAAACGGCTAGACCTAATTCCTTCGGAGGGATAAAACTGTAAAAAATGTGAAAATATGACAAATCATTATATGGAGGAATAATTAAGGTACAGAAATAAGAAAAGTAATAAAGGCAGAGGATATAAAGAAACAAAAAAAACATTTCTGAAAACATGAAGAATATGAAAATATGTAATGACACTTAGAATGAAGTGAGGGAGGAAAATAGTGTGGGGCTGTGGCCACCACAAGCACATCTCAACCTCAAGCATGCAAATGAAATGCAGGAATAAAGAAAATAAAAGGTACACAAAATGACACGGCAAACATAAGGAGTTCCTTACGAAAAGGTTTTAATTTTTTAATATTTTAATTATGTAAAAAAATGTTTTAATTTTTTTAATATTTTAATTATATATATAAAAAAAGGTTTTAATTTTAAAATGGAATTACTTAGTTAAAAAAATTTAAGTTTAAATTATATAAAAAAATGTTAAGTTTAAATTATATATAAAAAAAAATGTTTTTTGGGAACAAAAAGTTTTTTTTGGAAAAAAATGTTTACGGAAACAAAAAAAAGGCTTTTTTTGGAAAAAAATGTTTACGGAAACAAAAAAAAGGCTTTTTTTGGAAAAAAAAATGTTTATGGGAACAAAAAAAGGTTTTTTTTGGGAAAAATGTTTACGGGAACAAAAAAAAGGTTTTTTTTGAAAAAAAATGTTTACGGGAACAAAAAAGGTTTTTTTTTTTGGGAAAAAATGTTTTAGTTTTAATAAAAAAAGGTTTTGATTTTGAAAAAGGTTTTGATAAAAAAAAAACAATAGAATTGCAAATGCAAACAGACAATTAATGGACATGCAAACAATCCTATACGACACAATCATGGTTCATACAGATCAAAATCTACAGATCTAAACAACAATGAAGGATAACATGGCAAGGATGCAAATAAATATGAAAAGGCAAAAGGTTTAGTAATTTAACCTACGAAGCGGAGGTTTGCTTCGGTAAATGTGAAAAAGGTTTGAATAAGGGAACACTGGAGAGCTCCAATCCTTCTGACGAGTTGTGGGAACGACCGCCTTTCTTCCCTGGGGATCTCCTTTGTTTCTCCCTCTCTCTCCTCTTTTCTGAAGAAAACCTTCTGACCCCTCTTAGGTTTTTTTCATTCTCTCCTCCTTTCCAACAAGGCAACACATGTATATATAGGGAACAAATTAGGGTTAACACCAAATTGTCAATAATGTCCCTAAAGCCCATTTTAAAGCCCAAACTAAATAATTAGTTAAGAAAAAATAAAATTTAAATAATTTAAAATAATTAAAATAAACTTAAAATAAAAACTAATAATCCTATTGATTCCTAAAATAAAAAATATTATAAAAGGAACAAAATTTTTCAATATTTTTTTATTTTATGATTTTTTGGATATTTTTATGAATAATTTAGAAAAAAGTGAAAAAAATAATATTTTAAAAAATGATTTAATTAAAATACGAAAATAATAATTAAATAATAATAAAAGACTATTTTTGTTATTTTTTTAATGAAAGATAGAAAAATTTAGAGTAAAAATAATAAAGAACAAAAAAAGTGACAAAGGTGAGATTTAATTTTTAAAATAGTTAGAAAAAAAAAATTTAGTTTTAAAAAGGTTAGAAAAAAATATTTAATTTTTAAAAAAGTTAGAAAAAAAGATTTAATTTTAAAAAGTTAGAAAAAAAAGATTTAAAGTTAGAAAACAAGATTTAGCTTTAAAAATAGTTAGAAAAAAAGATTTAATTTTAAAAAAGATAGAAAAAGATTTAACTTTAAAGAGGAGTTAGAAAAAGATTTAAAAAAAGTTAAAAAAAAAGATTTAATTTTAAAAAGAAGTTAGATTTTTATTTTTAAAAAGAAAAAAAATATTAGAATTTGATTAAAAAATGTGTTAGAAATTAATTTAAAAAAAGGTTATAAAAAATTTACTCTTGAAGAAAAGAAAAAAAAAAAGTTAAATTTTAATCTAAATCCTAAAAGTTAGTAAGAAGAGCTTTAAATAAATAAACTAAATAGAAAAAAAAAAAAAAAGTTAATAAAAAATATTAGTAAAGTTATAAAAAAAATTTAATTAAATTATTATTAGTTAAAAAAACAAGATCTAAAAAAAAGGTTAATTTATTAGGTTAATAAGAATTTAAAATAAAAATAAAAAAGAAAGGGTAAAATTTGGGGTATTACAGCAGGGTCACCTCCCCGAAAACGTGGCGTTTTGTTCCGTCGAACGCCTTCACCACCAGATCACTGGGTGTGCAGAGCACTCCACGAGTGTCCAACTTCATTAACGCCTTCTTCGGAAGAACATTAAGCGACGAACCCATGTCCACCAGCACGTGCGACATGATTGTGCCCCTACACTCTATCGAGATGTGCAGGGCGCTATTGTGATTCCTCCCTTTTGGTGTCAGCTCCAAGTCTGTGAAACCTAGCCCATTGCCAGCATTTACGTGGGCTACAACCTCTTCTAGCTGATTCACCGATATTTCTTGCGGTACGTAGGCGGTGTTCAACACCTTCAGCAGCGCGTTGCGGTGTGCTTCAAAACACAGCAACAGGTTTAGAATGGAAATCTTCGAGGGCGTCTGATGGAGATGATCCACAATCTTGTAGTCACTCTTTTTAATCAGCCGCATAAACTCCTCGGCATCTTTAACAAGCAAATCTGTTTCTGTCCCACGCGGGGTCTCTTCAACGACTTTACTTTTACCCTTATCGGCCGCATCAGCTCTGACCGCTTTCTCCGCCACAACCTCTGGCGGTGCAAACACTCTTCCGCTGCGAGTAATACCACTGATTCCTGCTAGATTCTCCACAGTCGACCCATACGGTTCCAGCTCCAACTTCTGTCCGTTGCAATAGACTTCAGCCCCATAATGCCACAGAACGGCGTTAGTGCTTTCGAAGGGTATTGGCCCGGCTTTGGTAATAGTAATTGTAGGCGGTCTGGGTGTGAAAATAGTTATTGGCCGGCGAGGGATGGTGATGGTGGCGACTTCATCGGCCTGCTTCAGCACTACCTCTCCTGATCCACCTTCAGCCCTCCGGTTAAACTGCAAAATCCCCTCAGTCATCAGACTTTGAATTCCTTCTACCAACTGCCCACATCCATCAGAATGTGTGGCACAGTCCATGCATGACTCTCCGCACCCTGGAAAGAACCCTCTTTTCAGCAACTTAGCTTTAACGAAGCTAAGCGGCGTCTTCAGATCTTTGACATCAGTCAACAAACCTGCACTCCCTTCTTCGATAATGGCGTTCACTCCGCCTCCCCTATGATTCGGCATAGGATTCTTCGTGACATTGGGCACATTATCGTAGAAGTTAATGATCTTGGCATCCACCAAGTCCTGCACCTTGTGCTTGAAGGCTTTGCAGTTCTCAATTGTGTGGCCTGGTGCCCCTGAGTGGAAATCGCAAGTGGCATTGGCGTCGTACCCCGGTGGAGGTGCCCCTGTCAAGGGAGCCATCGTCCTCTTCTGGACCAACTGAAGCTGAAGCAAGGTCTGCAAGAGTTGCGCGTACGACATGGGCGGTGCCTCAAAGTGACGGTTTGCCAAGGATGCCCGATTCTGGTACTTTCTATATCCCTGTTGATTCGGTTGCTGCTGCGGAGCTGCCGGGATATTTATACTGGCTACCTGCTGCTGAGGGCCTTTGCCCTTTCTTCGAGCGTTGGTCACAGCGCTCGCATCTCCTTCTCGCCTTTTACCAGCATAAGGTTTCTTTCCACCTCCTCCAGCTGAGGACGACTCACCTTGAATTTTCCCGATCTTGATTCCATTCTCGACGTGCTCGCCCATGATAATGAGAGCCGAGAACGTCCCAGACATACCGCTGACTAACTTTTCATAGTAAACCCCCGGGAGGGTGGCTACAAACATTTGCACGAGCTTTCGTTCAACCATCGGCGGCTGAACCCGAGCTGCCAACTCACGCCACCGCTGGGCGTACTCCTTAATCCCTTCATTATTCCTCTGCGACAGGTTCTGCAGCTGGACTCGGTTCGGTGCCAAGTCGCTATTGTACTGGTAATGGTGCACAAACGCTTCAACGAGATCCTTCTATGTGCGCACACTAGTGGGCTCCAGACCCATGTACCACTCGAGGGATGGCCCGGAAAGACTGTCTTGGAAGAAGTGCATCAGCAACTTCTCGTCTTCGGAATGAGCAGACATCTTCCTGTAGTACAATCTTAGGTGGACACGAGGGCATGTGGTGCCCTTATATTTTTCAAATTCAGGTACCCTGAACTTAGGAGGTACCTTGAAATCAGCAATTAATCCCAGCTTGGACATATCAACGCCCAAAGTATTCTGATTCTCGATATCTCTCATTTTATCTTCAAGTGCCTTGAATCTGAGCCGCACTTCAGCATTCAGCTCCCCTTCAGCACCTCTTTGAGAGAACACATCATCCTGATGATCCTCAAGCCACGGCTGAGGCACCAACAGATTCCCGACGCCTGCGTTGCCGTTGCCCGGCCCGATATTGACATTAGCTCCCAGACTCCCATTACCGACGCCCGCCGTATTGAGTCCGATGTTGGTCATCATGTTGCCATTAGCACTGCCGTTGCCCCCGGCCACGGGGACACCATTCTGCGGAGTTTCAACTGGTGGAGGAGTAGGCACGGCCCCACTGTGGAGTATGCCATTGCTATCAACCCTGGAGATCAAAGGCTGAACCAAAGTTTTGAGCTGGTCCTGGCCATTGGCGACCACTTGCATGAGCTCCATGAAGCGATCCATCCTCTCGCGGAGCTCCTGAACATTTGTTTGCACTTGATCCATGATCCTGGTCTGATTAGCTCTAGTCGGATAATGGTGAATTAGCCTCTGATCAATCCTGGAACTGCCGGAAACCACCTGGGACAACCTGTAAACCTGAAAAACCTGGTAAACACAAAAGGGTTAGGAAAAACAACAAAATGCTCATAATGCAAATGCATGCGCGTGTCTGTGTGTTAGGGAGATCTCCCCCGGTCCTAGTGCCTGAGTGCCAGTGTTGATAATAATAAGAAGAAGAAGTCCGGGTCCAATCGCGGAAACAACAATCTCATCTATAAAGAAAGCCTATCAAGGCATTACATAGCATCAGCGAGTACAAGATGAATCCACAACATGACCTCAACCAACAAGCCTGGCGATGGTCAGCATACAACAATGATCAAAACAAAAGGAATACAAATAGTCAAGTACGGCCACGGGCGCGATACTCTTCTAACAACTCCTTCGTTTTTGGGTGATCCGGCAGAGTGAGCAACCCCTCGACGAGTAACTCCTTTTGCACAATGGTATACTGAAGACCTTCGACCGAATCTTCCCATGCTGTTTCGCCGAAGCAATCTTCTAATTTCCGCTTCTTGGACTCAAACTTCAGCTTGCGCTCCTTCAGGTTAGCGAGAGCTTTGTTGAGCTGGCCTTCGACGGCGTATCTGCGGGCGGTTTCTTCATCAAACCTCTGCTCACTGTCCTTCACCTGGGCTTCCAGCTTGGAGATCTGTAGCATCAGCTTATCCTCCCGCTCTTTCCTGGTGGCCAGGGAAACCTTCCAGTGCTGGTTGAACTTGGATATCCTCCGATATGCCTCGTCCAAGTGCTGTTTCTTCGTAGCCAGTACGTCATTGACAACTTTGAAGTCTCGACCCATGCGTTCCTGCTCGGCTATCTGCTTAGTCAGGTTTGTACCTAGCTGGTTCACCAACTCTGTCTGCCTTTTGAAAGAATGAACGGCCTCGTTCCTCTCGCTTCGGAGCTGAGCTAATTCCTTCTCCAGTTCTTCGTTCGCCCGCTTCAATTCATCCCGCTCAGCTAACACCTGATTATGCTGCTGGATGGGCACAGTAGTAGGCTCTTCAATCATTGGAGGGCTTTCTGGCTTGGCATGAGGGAACGACATTCCTATAGCATCGGTCCTGGCTCTGATCCAAGTCAAACACGGAGGGTAGGCTTGACTGTTGCTTTTTCCTAGCAATGGCTTTCCTCGCTTACTGATACCATTCCACGCGCGTTGGAGCTTGGACAAAAGATCCCCCTGTAGAATACCAGTGAAGTACAGAGATTCCTGTACCTCTTCATCCTTCGGCGGAGTTCTCAAAGCATACGCGAACTGTCGAACCAGCAACGATGGATTGTAGTTTATACATCCCTTCCTGCCTATCAAAGGCACATTTGGAAACCTGCTGCAACTGAAGATCACCTCAGTACCCAACCTGTCTCTGTCGAACCAGTCAATATCCTCTGCAGATAAACTCATCAGACGCCCAGACCATTCAGCTGCGGCTGCAGACAAGACAAAAGGACCCCTCTTAGGCAGATGGCTATCAAGCCATTTATAAAGCAAGGGTATGCAGCACGAGACATTCTTGCCCCTCCTGTTCTCATTTTTGTAGTGGACTGAGTAATAGACATCTCCTATCAAGGTAGGGACTGGATTCCCTGAAGCAAAGATGTGAAATGCATCAAAGTCTAGAAAATCGGGCATATTGGGGAACAGAATGATGTCATATATATACACAGAGCGAGGATGGCATTGAACGCGACCCAACATCCGTCCTTGGCACACTGCTAAGCCTTACCCACTAGAAACTGCAAGGAGAACCCAGGAACCTTGTTCCAACTAGTCAATACTAACTCGGAGGCGTCCAGTTGAAGTGAAGGAGCTAAACCAACCAGATCAGGCTCAGCATCCATATGAACAAAAGGCATCTGCCTCTTGATAGGCACCCCTAGCAAATCAGCATACTCTTCCAGCGTGGGTGCGAGAACAAAATCCTGAAAAGTGAAACATCTCAGCGGAGGGTTGTAGAACTGCAACAGAGCGTGCAACCCATTCACCTCGAATGCAGAAGGTTTGTGAACCAAACTGAGCAACCTGCCGTAAGATTTTCTGAACTCATCCCTCACAGAATCATCTGCTAGAGCTATCAAACCAGTCAACTTAACCACATCAGGAGCGGGGAACTTGTAAGCCACGGTCTTCCTCAGAGAGCCCATAACAATACAATAGGAGGCAAGAAATCCTGGATCAGGGAAAACGGTACCTGCAACACAGACACACGTTAATGAAATGCAAATGAGTATGCAAACTAATGCAAAATACAATCATGCAATAAGAGGTCAGGGTAGCTGGTGCTGTGGAGATTTTGTATCAACAAAACCATAATCTTGCTCTATCAAGCACAACCACTGCATCTGATAATAAGAGAACCCCGGTGTAGGACCACAAATCTGATCTGCCAAGAACCACCATCTGATATACATAGGATCATAATTCTGCTCCGTCAAGAACAAATGTCTGATAATAAGGACCTCTGATGTAGGACCAAGAAATCTGCTCTGTCAAGAACAAACAACATCTGCTGATGAGATCCTCTGATCAAAACCTAATCTATCAAGAACAGACAAATCTGCAACTGAGAAACCCCGATACCAACAAAACTGATTCACTGTCAAGAAAACCAGGTAGTCTGAAGGTCACGGTTTCCTACAATAAACCCAACCCTGCTCACAGGTATAGACCTAAACTGACTCAAGTTCGACATCATATGTGTTCATCAGCGTCACAGACATTCAAGAGGTGTGATACGATACCCAGAAGGTGTGGCATCACCAGCTCATGAAGCGGCCTCACTCGGCTGAATCACAAATGATCGGTCCCCAGGGTCGACAATCCACCAAACCAGCAACCGTCTCAACCCAAAGGGTTGAAAGAGAAGCCAACCGGATGAACCTCGTCTGAGCATGGATTTCATGAGACACTAGTGCCTGCAAAGAACCTCGTCTGGCTTCTCACACATCAGAACTCCCATCCCACAACAGCACAGATAATCATATTATACTGAATATAAAATGCAGGAAATAAAGTGCGAGAAGTAAAATGCGATAAACACAACCCAACAAGTAATCATACAAGCGCTAGTATTGACTCTCGCAGGGAACCGTTGGAGTCCCCAGCAGAGTCGCCAGCTGTCGCTTGCGCGAAAATAAGGTGCCGGCACAACAGAAGAGTCGCCACCTTTCGTTATTTATCCCTCAGAGCGGGAAAGGCAACGATCGGAAAAACCTGACGAAAAAAGGGTAAGACAAGGTCATCGCAACCATTGTCTGGGTTCGGGAGTCGGTTACGCAAGGGGAAGGTATTAGCACCCCTCACGTCCGTCGTACTCGACGGGATCCACGCTTGTTGTGTTTACTTGGACGGGTTGGTTTTATCTATCTACCTATCAAGGCTGGCTTAAACAGAAAAGAAAATGACTCGGCAAAGCATCGCGCTTTATGCCTACGTATTCTCATCAGAGAATGACAAATCAGAGTCAACGTAGTTCGGCCTACGCCGGGTTATGAGGGAAGGTAGCTCGCCAATACATCAGTATTGTGCCTACGTACTCTCAATAGGTATGAGAGATCAGAGCTTACGTAGTTCGAGAAACTACGGTTTATTTCCTGTTTCTTACGAAAGAAGTGTTTTTTATTGTGTTTGTAATTTCAATCGCACTAAATACTATGACCTGAGAGTGAATGCGTCGCATGTCACCCAAAGGGTACCATACTAAACATCCATACTGTGGAAAAGAAACTCTCCCACAATCCTTTCTCAAATAGCTTAAGGCTCGTAATGTACGACAAAAATCTTTCATGATTACTGTATCTTAAACTGTTTTGAGATGAGAAGAGAACAGGCCCAACTAGGAGGGAGACTATCAAGTCCTACTGTTGTCATGCCATGGATTCATCCTATGGTTGAGGTTTGAACAGGGAACTCCTAGAATTTGTCATGCATAGGTTTCAACCTAAAGTTCTATCATCAATTCCTTATCAAAGGAAATGAGAGTCCTAAGGGATCATGTCAATGATACACCAAAACAGACAAAGCATCAGCTTAACGGTAAAATGCATGCAATGCAAGTGAGGGAGGAAATGTGTGTGGGGCTTCAGCCTCCACAAGCTCATCTCAACCTCAAGCCAGAATGGATAACAGTAATCATACTGAAATATAAAACACCATGCCATCAAGCAAAATACAGTAAACTGCAATCATACAGAAAAAATGAAATGAAATACCATCAGGCAAACAAACCACATGGGCAAGGGAGCTGGGCTCTACCGAATACCCGCAAGCAAAGCCACACAGTAACAATACAAGCAGAGGGAGTAGCTCAACCTCTAGTGCAATCATGCTCCTAGATTCTACCTATTCTAGATATGGACTTATTCTAATGCATCAAATAAGTCAAACAAAACACATTAATACAGTAAAAGAAAAAGAAGAAAGCAGATCAACTCCTCTCTCCACTTCAAGCTCCAACTCTTCCAACAGCAACTCAGTCTTCAGACTTCCATCACTCTTGACAAATATCAATTTGCTTTTCCAGGTTTCAACCATCTAACATAAGTTTCAACTTATCTTCTCCTTTAAGCTTCAGCTTCTTGATCAGTTCCACCTTCAGGCTTCACCTAATCTTCAGGGGTCTTCAAGTATCAACTTGCTCTTGTTGCTCTTCAAGCTTCAGCTGGAATGGCAATACTCAAGGATTCATCCTCTTCCACACTCCTCTTCAATGAAGTCTTCATCTTCACATTCAAGCTCAACATCTCTCAAGATAATCAAACCAGAGGAAATCACTTACTAGATAAGCTGGGGATATTGAACTGCTTATTGACCACCAAAGGTGACCTATAAGGGCTCAACATCAAAGGAATGGTCCCCTCAAAAGTTCTACTTCCCAGGTACAATCACTTATCCCTCCAAAGGAGAGAGGTGAATACCATGGAAGGACTTTGAATCATAGGGAGGAATGGAGGTGAAAGATACCATCCATGCTTAAGAAAGAAGTTAACTAGGTCTAAACTCTTCCTAATCCCTAACCCTAAAACAATCAACAAAACAAAAGGGATAAAGCTCTCAAGCTCCTCAATGCTCCTCAGTGCTCCTACTATGATCCTCAATGCTCCTGAGAACACAACCAATCTCTCCAAACCCACAAAGCAAAGTGTCGCTACTCGAAAAATACGCGCAACGACGGGGAAGGCGAAAAAGGAAAAGGACAGAAGAGTCGCCACCGAACTTTATTTATCCCATGAGGGGAAAGGAAAATATCGAGAAAACCTTAAGAAAAGAATGGACAAGATGGTCTCGCAACCAAGATTGGGTTCGGAAGTCGGTTATGCGAAGGGAAGGTACTAGCACCCCTCGCATCCATCGTACTCGATGGGAACCATTTGTTTGTCGTGTGTGATTTATTTGCTTAAACATTATACTATAAAAGAGTGTTCCAAAGGATAGAGGGAAAGGTTAGAAATTGGGAAAAGAGAGATAACAGGGGAAGGAAAAGAAAGAACGGACTCGGTAGGACTTCGCGGTCCTAGGCCTACGTATTCTCGATAGACATGAGAAAATCAGAGTCGACGTAGTTCGGGGAACTACAGATATAAGGGGGAATGTGCTCGACAAGGATTGTGGCCTTTGTGCCTACGTATCTTTACTTGAACGAAGTAAAGAATCAGAGCAGCCATAGTTCGGCCTACGATTTGTTGATGTTTTTTATGGATGATGCTATCGTACGCATTCTAGCAGTTAGGTGTATTGCTGCTCGCTCGCTGGAGACTTAGGCATTACCTGTTTGCGGTAGAACGGACGTATCATATCCTTTTCAAAAGATAAGTTTTCGCCATGCGAGGCAAGATGTCACATTTGATTTGTTGAATTATTTTTTAGGGGTGAGATAGGTCCTCGGATAGTAACCCCTACGGGTAGTACCCAATTCTTTATCTCAAAGTTTTTGTTATGAAAGGGTGTGGCGAACATAGCGTCTTCGTATTGAAAAAACGAGTATCAAAACCACACACACTACAGTGAGCGTCTCGACACTCGGAGAGGAAGAAGTCTACACTTAATCCTTTCTCTTTAGTTCAATACAAAGAGAACTTCATTCTCTTATTAAAGTGTTTCTTGGTTTTGAATGGTAAGTGCTTTTGCGACAGAGAACCCTACGGTAAACGTCAGCACTCGGGATAGGAGAAGGCCTACGCCTAACCACTCCACGACCATTCAAATTTTTGTTATGAAAAGAGTTTGAAAATGCACTCGGTGCGGGACCGAGGTTTTAGGTGTGAAAGGTGTGGATGAGAACGTCTTCGTATTGAAAGACAAGTATCAAAACCACCCACACTACAGTGAGCATCTCGACACTCGGAAAGGAAGAAGTCTACACTCAATCCCTTCTCTTTAGTTCAATACAAAGAGAACTTTACCCTTTTATAAAATATGGCGAATTGGCTTAACAATCGTTTGAGAAAATTCGCTTGACGTTGGGTCAAGGATTTAATTGTCTAAAAAGGTTTGAGGTGAAGCGAGCAAGGTCGATGGCGGACGCACAAGGCGGCCGACTTACAAGGGTTAAAAACGGCTCGATAAAATCGAGAGTTTGCCTTTTAAAAATGGTTTTTGGAATCAAAACTCACCAAGGACAATAGCAACATTCCTACTAAAATCATACAACATATGGGATTAGTCGGCTAAAAAAAATCGGGACATGCCAATAAAAATGGCGAACTCTTTGAGAAAAATTTTTTTTGAGTTTTTTTTTTTTGAAGATATTTGAAGTCATAACAAACTTCACAAAGCCAGAAATTTCTCATTTTTTGCAAGTTTTGAAGCCATGAGTCGACCATAGGGTCTGCGCATGACTTTCAGCCTTTTCCCACGGCTCGGCGCATAAACACCATGCGTCGACCATACACTCGGCGCACATCATTTTGATAGACTGACGGGTAAGCGCCCGCCGACTCATGCGTCGACGCATACTGTAAGTTTTTTTAATTTGCCTAAAAATGCAGGCTATGCATCGACGCATAGGCCTGCTATGGTCGACCGTTAGCCTGTTAAAATAGCCAAAATCTTAACTTTTTCTACGTTTTCTATCGTTTTCGTAGTTTCTTGACAATGATTTCTTGGTCCCTTATGGGGCCTTACATGATATATACAGTTCAACAACACATAAAGGAGTAAACAAAATGAATATAAGAGCAAAGAAATAAAGAGAGAAAAGTTTGAGAAAATGGATACCCAAGAGTTTCTTCTTCTTGCAAGTCCTCCTTGGTTCTGGATGAAAGTGCTCCACTCCTTACTCTATGTTGTGAAGGCTCTTGCTCTTTAGTGGTTCTCTTTTTCTTTCTTCTCTTTTTTTGCTGGTTTTTTGTTCTCTCTATTTTTTCTCCCAAATCTCTCTATCTCCAAAATGTTATTGTATGTGAATGATAGTGAATCATATGATTTGTTTGCAGCTCCTTCCTTTTGTTGACAGCCCCTTTTGTAACACCCCCTTCTATACCCCAAATAAATGCATATAAAACATTTAAGCATATACAAATTCATCAGAGTAAAAGTTTTAGAATAAGGTATAAAAGAAGAATGTCACAACTTCACCAATAAAACACTTTAACATTTTGCTCCATAAAATATGTAACATTTTCAAAAGTAAGCGGAAGATCAAAACATTTAAGCAGTTCCAAAATATTAATTCAAATGCACATAAGTCATCCAGATTAATACATCATATCAGTTAGATTACAAAACCACATCAGCTGATACCTCGCAATGTATCACAAAAGAATGACTATACTAGTCTAACTACCCGGTGTTACATATCAGAGCAGCAAACTCAAAAGAATGAAGACTAATCTTCACAAAAAGACTCCAGCATCCTAATCTGCAATGCCTCGTAGAGCATTATAAAACAGCAGAAGGGTGAGAAATATAACCATAATAATCAAAGCATAAGATTTTATATATAGGTAGTCATATAGAACATATTCACATTTCTCGCCACACTTCATTCTCATAGTCATATATATTTACCACACATATATATAGACAAACATGGATATTCACAAAGCATTCCCACATTATGTATACACTTACAATTTCCACAATCTCATCATTCACACATAAGCATCACTTCATGCATATGTCATATATCAATGTGACTCAACAACTCAATGCAACTCATGCAATGCGGTACCGACTCTCGTTATCTTTTTTCGGTTTTTACATTAAACCGGGTCCACACTTCTAGACCGATAACCCGTTATCTTTTTTCGGTTTTTACATTAAACCGGGTCCACACTTCTAGACCGATAACCACAAAGGCCCGTCCTCTAAGCCTTCAAACCCACACTTCTAGGTTTGGGACAAGCCACTAGTTTCCACGAAACTAACAGACATTGCCTCTTGACTAAATGATGCATGTACAATCAACCACAACAAATGCACTTAAGACCGACATCTTAATCTCATGCATTCGAATAATTCACCCCTTCGAGAATTTCATCATGATTGCACATACAACATATATCAAACATTTATCAATGTATTCATTTCACACATCATCATATTCAACAACAATGCACACATATCACATATGTTCCCATGCATTCACACCACAATCGCATACATATATGCACTCACAATTCATTAGACGATACACATACATTTCTCATTGTATTCCCATGTATCTCTAATTATCACAACAATCAAGGTATTCTCATTACAATACCAATCATACAATTATAAGTTATGCACACATATTCAAAATGTTCTTATGCATACTCATTACATAATTGTATACACATCAAGCATTTGCAAATTCATTAAATAATACACACATAATCACTTATTATGTTCACATGTATTTTAACCGATTACAATTAATCCTTCATATCACAACTCTAGGATTCACGCCCGAAGGCTACCCACAGCACATGTTATCACAATAGATCATATCTATATTCATATCATAAGGTATCCACCTATGTGAAACAACCAAACCATCTCCACATGATCAACACAGCAAAAGAAAAATGCTGTCAAACTCGCCCACATTCGCCTGGCGAGACCCCGCAGCGAACCTTCGCCTGACCTTCGTCTGGCGAACCCTCTCAGCGAACACTCGCTAGGCTTCGCCTGGAGAGACTTCCCAGCGAGCCCAAGTCAGTAGCTACTGACTTCATTCGCCACCATTCGCCAGCACCTTCGCTGGGAGAACCTTCGCCATCCAACTTCGCCTGGCGAACTCGCCAGCGAAGTCCACTAGGACTTAATCATAATTATTCGCCAGTATTCGCTAGGCTTCGCCTGGCGAAGCTTCGCCTTCGCTCGCCTGGCGAGAGCTAGCGAACCTGCGCAGAACAGAATTTCATTCTGTCTTCTCCTTCACCATTCCACCATCAACCCTCTCTTACACATCCAAATTAGTACAAACAGTCTCAACACATGTTACCCGACTATTCTACGGCATTATTACTCGGTTCCAACCGATTAAATCATCAATCTACCAATTATCCAACATTTTGCCCTAAAATGGAAAGTGATGAAAACTCTACCGAAGCCCTAACCCAACATACATAACATCATACAATGATCAAATAGAAACATTTCTCACCCTTACCTCGATTAATCGGAGCTTTGATGTTGGTTCTTGATGATTCCACTTTTCCTCTTCTTCTCTTCTCTTTCTCTCCTTTCTTCTTCTTTCCTCTTTCTTTCCAAATGTTTTTCCATCTTTCTTTTCTTTTCTTTCTCTCTTATATATTCCTTTATTTTCCTTCCTTCCAATTTCCTTCTCAATTCTCTATTAATTCCAATTAATAAAAAATTAATTTCCAACATTAACATAAATCCCACTAAATCAATTAACTACTATAATTAATTATTTAATGAAATTTGGGCTGTTACAACTCTCCCCCACTTTAGGAATTTTTGTCCTCGAAAATGTTACCTGATTCAAACAGTTCTGGATAAGACTCTTTCATCCGACTCTCAAGCTCCCAAGTAACATCTCCACCAGCCGATCCTCCCCAAGCGACCTTCACTAAAGCAATCTCTTTACCTCGAAGCTGCTTCAATTTCCGATCCTCAATCCGCATAGGTGATGTCTCAACAGTCAGGTTATCTCTCACCTGCACATCATCTATTTGGACTACATGAGACGGATCCGCAATGTATTTCCTCAACTGAGATACATGGAATACGTCATGAAGATTAGCAAGCGACGGTGGCAAAGCCACACGATAGGCCACTTCTCCTATCCTTTTCAAAATCTGATAAGGACCAATGAAACGCGGCGACAACTTGCGCGACTTCAGTGCCCTACCAACACCTGTCATCGGAGTGACTCGAAGAAACACATGATCTCCCTCTTGAAATTCAAGTGCCTTCCTCCTCTTGTCATAATAACTCTTCTGACGACTCTGAGTAATTCTCATCTTCTCTTGAATCATCTTGATCTTATCAGTGGTCTGTTGAACTAACTCGGGTCCAACAACCGAACTCTCTCTGGACTCGAACCAACACAATGGTGTCCTACACCGCCTACCATACAACGCCTCAAATGGTGCCATACCAATACTCGAATGGAAACTGTTGTTGTAGGTAAACTCAATCAAAGGCAAGTAGCTATCCCAAGCTCCTCCTTTTTCCAATACACAAGCTCTCAAAAGATCTTCAAGCGACTGAATCGTCCTCTCCGTCTGACCATCAGTCTGAGGATGATACGCTGAACTCAAACGCAACTTAGTACCCAAAACGCTCTGCAGGCTCTCCCAAAATCTCGAAGTAAACCGCGGATCTCTATCCGAAACAATACTTAACGGAATACCATGCAGACACACAATCCTCTCAATATACAGCTTAGCCAACTTCTCCAAAGGGTAATCCATATGCATAGGGATAAAGTGAGCAGATTTAGTCAACCTGTCCACGATAACCCAAATAGCCTCAAAATTACTCGGCGTCCTCGGCAAACCCGATACAAAATCCATGGAGATACTATCCCATTTCCACTCAGGAATAAACAACGGCTTCATCAAACCCGATGGCTTCTGATGCTCAATCTTCGACTTCTGGCAAGTCAAACAAGAATACACAAATTCCGCAATATCTTTCTTCATACTACGCCACCAAAATACTTTCCTCAAATCCTGATACATCTTAGTAGTACCCGGATGAATACTCAATCCGCTACGATGTCCTTCTTCAAGGATACTCTTTTTCAGCTCAACAACATTTGGAACACAAACTCGATCCCGACATCTCATAATCCCATTCTCATCAATCCGAAAATCACCACCTTGGCCTTGGTTGATTAAAGTCAACCGATCAACTAAGCTCAAATCCGATTTCTGTCCTTCTCGAATTTCGTCCAAAATACCACTCGTAAGCTTTAACATACCCAACTTAAATCCAAAAGAAGTTCTCTCACATACCAAACTTAAATCTCGAAATTGCTCGACCAATTCTAACTCTTTCACCATCAACGCCGACATATGCAATGATTTCCGACTCAATGCATCCGCTACTACATTCGCTTTACCCGGATGGTAGTTCAAGCCAAAATCATAATCCTTCAAAAGTTCAAGCCATCTTCTTTGTCTCGCATTCAATTCCTTTTGATCAAAAAGATATCTCAAACTCTTGTGGTCACTAAACACTTCAAATCTTGCGCCAAATAAATAGTGCCTCCAGAGTTTCAACACGAACACAACGGCGACCAACTCTAAGTCATGCGTCGGATAATTCTTCTCATGCACTTTGAGTTGCCTCGAAGCATAAGCTACAACTTGGTTATTCTGCATCAACACACCTCCTAAACCCATCAAAGAAGCATCACAATACACAATGAATGGTTCTTCTGGATTTGGCAGAATCAAAATAGGAGCTGTCGTCAACCTTCGCTTAAGTTCTTGAAAACTCGCTTCACACTTGGCGTCCCAAACAAAGGCTTGACCTTTCCTAGTCAACTGCGTCAACGACAACGATAACTTAGCGAATCCTTCAATAAACTTCCGATAATAACCGGCTAAACCAAGAAAACTTCTGATCTCAAAAACTGACTTCGGAGTCTCCCATTGCGACACCGCTTCAACCTTTGACGGATCGACCGCAATACCACTACTTGAAATCACATGACCCAGGAAACTAACTTCCTTCAACCAAAACTCACACTTAGAAAGCTTTGCAAACAATTGCTTCTCTCTCAACACCGATAACACAATCTTCAGATGCTCGGAATGCTCTCCTTCGCTCTTCGAATAAACCAAGATGTCGTCGATAAACACCACCACAAACTTATCCAAATACGGATGGAAAATCCTATTCATCTACTCCATAAATACACCTGGTGCATTAGTCACACCAAATGGCATCACAGAATACTCATAGTGTCCATACCTCGTCCGAAAGGCCGTCTTCTGAATATCCTCAGCTTTCACACGGATCTGATGATACCCAGATCTCAAATCAATCTTGCTGAACACGCTTGCACCAACCAACTGATCCATCAGATCATCAATCCTTGGAAGTGGATACTTATTCTTAATAGTCACCTTGTTCAACTGTCTGTAATCCACACAGAGCCTCATAGAACCCTCTTTCTTCTTAACCAACAAGACCGGTGCACCCCACGGTGACACGCTCGGACGAATAAACCTCTTTTCAAGCAAATCCTCAAGTTGACTCTTCAACTCTTTTAACTCCGAGGCCGACATACGATATGGAGCCATCGATATCGGACTAGTTCCAGGAATCAAATCTATCGAAAACTCCACTTCTCGCTCCGGCGGTAAATCCTTTATCTCTTCAGGGAATACTTCCGGAAAATCTCTAACAATGGGCACAACATCAATCTCTTCACTTTCACTAGTCCTCAAAGTTGCCATAAGCATAAATACCTTAGCCCCATTTTGTACCGATTCCTTCACTTTTTTCCTCGTCATAAACAATTCCCTTTCAACTTCCGAATCGGGAAAAATAACCGTTTTGTCAAAACAGTTAATATACACACGATTGAATTTTAACCAATTCATTCCAAGAATGACATCCAGTTGATCTAAATGAAGACACACTAAATCAATCCCAAAATCTCTCCCGAAAATACTCAACGGGCAATTCAAGCAAACATACGGTGTAGTTACCGAACCCATAGCAGGAGTATCAATAACCATACCGCCACCCATCACAGACAACTCAAGATTTAACCTTCTAACACAATCCAAAGAAATAAAAGAATGCGTAGCTCCGGTATCAATTATAGCGATCAAAGGTGTACCATTAATAAAACACGTACCTCTGATCAATCGATCGTCGCTAGCAGTCTCAGATCCAGATAGAGCGAACACTTTTCCGCTTCCTTGATTCTTCTTCGGCTTATCGCACTTGGTACTGATGTGCCCTCGCTCACCACAGTTATAGCAAGTAACACCCGCACCGCTTCTACACTCTAGAGCCTTGTGGCCTGGCTTACCACACTTAAAACACCTCGGTTCAACACTTTTGCACTCCGGAGCACGATGCCCTGCTTCACCACAAGTGTAACACCTAACCGGGGTAGAAACTCCCCCACTTGGCTTCTTGCCAAAACCAACCTTTTGTTTCCCCTTATCAGCAGGAGTTACGTAAGGTTTTCCTCTGAATTGTCCTTTTCCTTTCTTATCACTTAGGCTCTTGTAGTAGCTAGACCTAGCCCTACTGTCTTCATCATAAATTCTGCTCTTGTTAACCAACTCAGAAAACCGCCTGATTTCCTGATATCCAATAGCTTGTCTAATCTCGGGTCTCAAACCGTTTACAAACTTGAGGCACTTAGACCTCTCAGCATTACCAGTATTATAGTGAGGACAAAATTTGATCAACTCCTCAAATTTCGCCGCATACTCAGCAACCGTCGAATTACCTTGCTTCAACTCAAGAAATTCGATCTCTTTCTTCCCCCGCACATCCTCTGGAAAATACTTCTCCAGAAAGGTTTCTCTAAACAAATCCCAAGTAATCACAATATCATCTTCCTCAAATCTTTGGCGAGTATTACCCCACCAATCTTCAGCTTCTTCTTCGAGCATATGAGTCCCAAACTGCACCTTCTGTGCATCCGAGCAATTCATAACTCGAAAAATCTTTTCCACAGCTTTCAACCAAATTTGTGCCTTGTCCGGTTCATGAGTTCCCTTGAAGACCGGAGGGTTATTCTTTTGGAATTTCCCCAAAGCACGGAATCCATCATCAGCATGATTCCTCACATTCACATTGGCCGGAGGATTCTGCCCAATTGCCCCCGCCAATCTCGTCAATGCCTCCGCAATCGCTTCGTCGTTCCTTCCTGCAACCATCTTACTAATTCCAACCACAGAACCACGTAAGAACAACCAATATTGATAATGCATCACACGCATATCAATAACACAGGGAAAAACACTCTAACAACTTGGCCGGACGGACCGACCTGCTCTGATACCACTACTTGTAACACCCCCTTCTATACCCCAAATAAATGCATATAAAACATTTAAGCATATACAAGTTCATCAGAGTAAAAGTTTTAGAATAAGGTATAAAAGAAGAATGTCACAACTTCACCAATAAAACACTTTAACATTTTGCTCCATAAAATATGTAACATTTTCAAAAGTAAGCGGAAGATCAAATCATTTAAGCAGTTCCAAAATATTAATTCAAATGCACATAAGTCATCCAGATTAATACATCATATCAGTTAGATTACAAAACCACATCAGCTGATACCTCGCAATGTATCACAAAAGAATGACTATACTAGTCTAACTACCCGGTGTTACATATCAGAGCAGCAGACTCAAAAGAATGAAGACTAATCTTCACAAAAGGACTCCAACATCCTAATCTGCAATGCCTCGTAGAGCATTATAAAACAGCAGAAGGGTGAGAAATATAACCATAATAATCAAAGCATAAGATTTTATATATAGGTAGTCATATAGAACATATTCACATTTCTCGCCACACTTCATTCTCATAGTCATATATATTTACCACACATATATATAGACAACCATGGATATTCACAAAGCATTCCCACATTATGTATACACTTACAATTTCCACAATCTCATCATTCACACATAAGCATCACTTCATGCATATGTCATATATCAATGTGACTCAACAACTCAATGCAACTCATGCAATGCGGTACCGACTCTCGTTATCTTTTTTCGATTTTTACATTAAACCGGGTCCACACTTCTAGACCGATAACCCGTTATCTTTTTTCGGTTTTTATATTAAACCGGGTCCACACTTCTAGACCGATAACCACAAAGGCCCGTCCTCTAAGCCTTCAAACCCACACTTCTAGGTTTGGGACAAGCCACTAGTTTCCACGAAACTAACAGACATTGCCTCTTGACTAAATGATGCATGTATAATCAACCACAACAAATGCACTTAAGACCGACATCTTAATCTCATGCATTCGAATAATTCACCCCTTCGAGAATTTCATCATGATTGCACATACAACATATATCAAACATTTATCCATGTATTCATTTCACACATCATCATATTCAACAACAATGCACACATATCACATATGTTCCCATGCATTCACACCACAATCGCATACATATATGCACTCACAATTCATTAGACGATACACATACATTTCTCATTGTATTCCCATGTATCTCTAATTATCACAACAATCAAGGTATTCTCATTACAATACCAATCATACAATTATAAGTTATGCACACATATTCAAAATGTTCTTATGCATACTCATTACATAATTGTATACACATCAAGCATTTGCAAATTCATTAAATAATACACACATAATCACTTATTATGTTCACATGTATTTTAACCGATTACAATTAATCCTTCATATCACAACTATAGGATTCACGCCCGAAGGCTACCCACAACACATGTTATCACAATAGATCATATCTATATTCATATCATAAGGTATCCACCTATGTGAAACAACCAAACCATCTCCACATGATCAACACAGCAAAAGAAAAATGCTGTCAAACTCGCCCACATTCGCCTGGCGAGACCCCGCAGCGAACCTTCGCCTGACCTTCGTCTGGAGAACCCTCTCAGCGAACACTCGCTAGGCTTCGCCTGGCGAGACTTCCCAGCGAGCCCAAGTCAGTAGCTACTGACTTCATTCGCCACCATTCGCCAGCACCTTCGCTGGGCGAACATTCGCCATCCAACTTCGCCTGGCGAACTCGCCAGCGAAGTCCACTGGGACTTAATCATAATTATTCGCCAGTATTCGCTAGGCTTCGCCTGGCGAAGCTTCGCCTTCGCTCGCCTGGCGAGAGCCAGCGAACCTGCGCAGAACAGAATTTCATTCTGTCTTCTCCTTCACCATTCCACCATCAACCCTCTCTTACACATCCAAATCAGTACAAACAGTCTCAACACATGTTACCCGACTATTCTACGGCATTATTACTCGGTTCCAACCGATTAAATCATCAATCTACCAATTATCCAACATTTTGCCCTAAAATGGAAAGTGATGAAAACTCTACCAAAGCCCCAACCCAACATACATAACATCATACAATGATCAAATAGAAACATTTCTCACCCTTACCTCGATTAATCGGAGCTTTGATGTTGGTTCTTGATGATTCCACTTTTCCTCTTCTTCTCTTCTCTTTCTCTCCTTTCTTCTTCTTTCCTCTTTCTTTCCAAATGTTTTTCTATCTTTCTTTTCTTTTCTTTCTCTCTTATATATTCCTTTATTTTCCTTCCTTCCAATTTCCTTCTCAATTCTCTATTAATTCCAATTAATAAAATATTAATTTCCAACATTAACATAAATCCCACTAAATCAATTAACTACTATAATTAATTATTTAATGAAATTTGGGCTGTTACAACTCTCCCCCACTTTAGGAATTTTCGTCCTCGAAAATGTTACCTGATTCAAACAGTTCTGGATAAGACTCTTTCATCCGACTCTCAAGCTCCCAAGTAACATCTGCACCAGCCGATCCTCCCCAAGCGACCTTCACTAAAGCAATCTCTTTACCTCGAAGCTGCTTCAATTTCCGATCCTCAATCCGCATAGGTGATGTCTCAACAGTCAGGTTATCTCTCACCTGCACATCATCTATTTGGACTACATGAGACGGATCCGCAATGTATTTCCTCAACTGAGATACATGGAATACGTCATGAAGATTAGCAAGCGACGGTGGCAAAGCCACACGATAGGCCACTTCTCCTATCCTTTGCAAAATCTGATAAGGACCAATGAAACGCGGCGACAACTTGCGCGACTTCAGTGCCCTACCAACACCTGTCATCGGAGTGACTCGAAGAAACACATGATCTCCCTCTTGAAATTCAAGTGCCTTCCTCCTCTTGTCATAATAACTCTTCTGACGACTCTGAGTAATTCTCATCTTCTCTTGAATCATCTTGATCTTATCAGTGGTCTGTTGAACTAACTCGGGTCCAACAACCGAACTCTCTCCGGACTCGAACCAACACAATGGTGTCCTACACCGCCTACCATACAACCCCTCAAATGGTGCCATACCAATACTCGAATGGAAACTGTTGTTGTAGGTAAACTCAATCAAAGGCAAGTAGCTATCCCAAGCTCCTCCTTTTTCCAATACACAAGCTCTCAAAAGATCTTCAAGCGACTGAATCGTCCTCTCCGTCTGACCATCAGTCTGAGGATGATACGCTGAACTCAAACGCAACTTAGTACCCAAAACGCTCTGCAGGCTCTCCCAAAATCTCGAAGTAAACCGCGGATCTCTATCCGAAACAATACTTAACGGAATACCATGCAGACACACAATCCTCTCAATATACAGCTTAGCCAACTTCTCCAAAGGGTAATCCATACGCATAGGGATAAAGTGAGCAGATTTAGTCAACCTGTCCACGATAACCCAAATAGCCTCAAAATTACTCGGCGTCCTCGGCAAACCCGATACAAAATCCATGGAGATACTATCCCATTTCCACTCAGGAATAAACAACGGCTTCATCAAACCCGATGGCTTCTGATGCTCAACATTCGACTTCTGGCAAGTCAAACAAGAATACACAAATTCCGCAATATCTTTCTTCATACTAGGCCACCAAAATACTTTCCTCAAATCCTGATACATCTTAGTAGTACCCGGATGAATACTCAATCCGCTACGATGTCCTTCTTCAAGGATACTCTTTTTCAGCTCAACAACATTTGGAACACAAACTCGATCCCGACATCTCATAATCCCATTCTCATCAATCCGAAAATCACCACCTTGGCCTTGGTTGATTAAAGTCAACCGATCAACTAAGCTCAAATCCGATTTCTGTCCTTCTCGAATTTCGTCCAAAATACCACTCGTAAGCTTTAACATACCCAACTTAAATCCAAAAGAAGTTCTCTCACATACCAAACTTAAATCTCGAAATTGCTCGACCAATTCTAACTCTTTCACCATCAACGCCGACATATGCAATGATTTCCGACTCAATGCATCCGCTACTACATTCGCTTTACCCGGATGGTAGTTCAAGCCAAAATCATAATCCTTCAAAAGTTCAAGCCATCTTCTTTGTCTCGCATTCAATTCCTTTTGATCAAAAAGATATCTCAAACTCTTGTGGTCACTAAACACTTCAAATCTTGCGCCAAATAAATAGTGCCTCCAGAGTTTCAACACGAACACAACGGCGGCCAACTCTAAGTCATGCGTCGGATAATTCTTCTCATGCACTTTGAGTTGCCTCGAAGCATAAGCTACAACTTGGTTATTCTGCATCAACACACCTCCTAAACCCATCAAAGAAGCATCACAATACACAACGAATGGTTCTTCTGGATTTGGCAGAATCAAAATAGGAGCTGTCGTCAACCTTCGCTTAAGTTCTTGAAAACTCGCTTCACACTTGGCGTCCCAAACAAAGGCTTGACCTTTCCTAGTCAACTGCGTCAACGGAAACGATAACTTAGCGAATCCTTCAATAAACTTCCGATAATAACCGGCTAAACCAAGAAAACTTCTGATCTCAAAAACTGACTTCGGAGTCTCCCATTGCGACACCGCTTCAACCTTCGACGGATCGACCGCAATACCACTACTTGAAATCACATGACCCAGGAAACTAACTTCCTTCAACCAAAACTCACACTTAGAAAGCTTTGCAAACAATTGCTTCTCTCTCAACACCGATAACACAATCTTCAGATGCTCGGCATGCTCTCCTTCGCTCTTCGAATAAACCAAGATGTCGTCGATAAACACCACCACAAACTTATCCAAATACGGATGGAAAATCCTATTCATGTACTCCATAAATACACCTGGTGCATTAGTCACACCAAATGGCATCACAGAATACTCATAGTGTCCATACCTCGTCCGAAAGGCCGTCTTCTGAATATCCTCAGCTTTCACACGGATCTGATGATACCCAGATCTCAAATCAATCTTGCTGAACACGCTTGCACCAACCAACTGATCCATCAGATCATCAATCCTTGGAAGTGGATACTTATTCTTAATAGTCACCTTGTTCAACTGTCTGTAATCTACACAGAGCCTCATAGAACCCTCTTTCTTCTTAACCAACAAGACCGGTGCACCCCACGGTGACACGCTCGAACGAATAAACCTCTTTTCAAGCAAATCCTCAAGTTGACTCTTCAACTCTTTTAACTCCGAGGCCGACATACGATATGGAGCCATCGATATCGGACTAGTTCCAGGAATCAAATCTATCGAAAACTCCACTTCTCGCTCCGGCGGTAAATCCTTTATCTCTTCAGGGAATACTTCCGGAAAATCTCTAACAATGGGCACAACATCAATCTCTTCACTTTCACTAGTCCTCAAAGTTGCCATAAGCATAAATACCTTAGCCCCATTTTGTACCGATTCCTTCACTTGTTTCCTCGTCATAAACAATTCCCTTTCAACTTCCGAATCGGGAAAAATAACCGTTTTGTCAAAACAGTTAATATACACACGATTGAATTTTAACCAATTCATTCCAAGAATGACATCCAGTTGATCTAAATGAAGACACACTAAATCAATCCCAAAATCTCTCCCGGAAATACTCAACGGGCAATTCAAGCAAACATACGGTGTAGTTACCGAACCCATAGCAGGAGTATCAATAACCATACCGCCACCCATCACAGACAACTCAAGATTTAACCTTCTAACACAATCCAAAGAAATAAAAGAATGCGTAGCTCCGGTATCAATTATAGCGATCAAAGGTGTACCATTAATAAAACACGTACCTCTGATCAATCGATCGTCGCTAGCAGTCTCAGATCCAGATAGAGCGAACACTTTTCCGCTTCCTTGATTCTTCTTCGGCTTATCGCACTTGGTACTGATGTGCCCTCGCTCACCACAGTTATAGCAAGTAACACCCGCACCGCTTCTACACTCTAGAGCCTTGTGGCCTGGCTTACCACACTTAAAACACCTCGGTTCAACACTTTTGCACTCCGGAGCACGATGCCCTGCTTCACCACAAGTGTAACACCTAACCGGGGTAGAAACTCCCCCACTTGGCTTCTTGCCAAAACCAACCTTTTGTTTCCCCTTATCAGCAGGAGTTACGTAAGGTTTTCCTCTGAATTGTCCTTTTCCTTTCTTATCACTTAGGCTCTTGTAGTGGCTAGACCTAGCCCTACTGTCTTCATCATAAATTCTGCTCTTGTTAACCAACTCAGAAAACCGCCTGATTTCCTGATATCCAATAGCTTGTCTAATCTCGGGTCTCAAACCGTTTACAAACTTGAGGCACTTAGACCTCTCAGCATTACCAGTATTATAGTGAGGACAAAATTTGATCAACTCCTCAAATTTCGCCGCATACTCAGCAACCGTCGAATTACCTTGCTTCAACTCAAGAAATTCGATCTCTTTCTTCCCCCGCACATCCTCTGGAAAATACTTCTCCAGAAAGGTTTCTCTAAACAAATCCCAAGTAATCACAATATCATCTTCCTCAAATCTTTGGCGAGTATTACCCCACCAATCTTCAGCTTCTTCTTCGAGCATATGAGTCCCAAACTGCACCTTCTGTGCATCCGAGCAATTCATAACTCGAAAAATCTTTTCCACAGCTTTCAACCAAATTTGTGCCTTGTCCGGTTCATGAGTTCCCTTGAAGACCGGAGGGTTATTCTTTTGGAATTTCCCCAAAGCACGAAATCCATCATCAGCATGATTCCTCACATTCACATTGGCCGGAGGATTCTGCCCAATTGCCCCCGCCAATCTCGTCAATGCCTCCGCAATCGCTTCGTCGTTCCTTCCTGCAACCATCTTGTAATACCCTAATTTTTTACCCCTAAGATCCCACATTTCATTTGCATATCATTCCACAAACAAGATCATACTTTTTGGTTCTTTCACCCTTGTGTTTCTTATTTACTTTATGTTTGTTTCTGCTTACTAACCTCTAACTAAAATACCAAAAATATTTTTCAATTTTTTTTGTTTTTTCTTCTTCTCTGTGTGTTTAGGGTTTTGCAAGGAAATTGATGGCAAGGACATTCATTCGAGTCTAAATCAGATGGAAGTTTGACCTCATCTTGGTCAAACTATCAAGGGATTACTTCATTTGCAAGTTATGTATCAGTGGTCTATTTTCTCAAGAGATGATTGTTCAAGGTCAAGTGGTCTTATGGAGAATCATCAGTTTGTCGAGCAGTGTTTTATGAGAAGTTTTATTCCGGTTTTAATCGAAGATTCAGAGTTTTGTCTGTACAAGTCAAGTTTGGTGGATGTTCAATCAAGATGTTTGTTTTGGGATGCAAGTCCAAAGTGTTCATTCAAGTGCGTCATTTCCAAGTGATTTTAAAGCGTGATTGAAGGCATTGATCTTTGAGTTCATCATGGCATCAAATTCTCAAGAACGGGTGTCATTCTAGATTTGGTTCAAGTTGGAAGATTCATGGTTCATAGTTTACTTGATATTCATACCATGATTTCAAGATCCATTCTTTCTTCATTCACATTTTCTATTCATTTCCATATCCATTTTCAATAATCATTGTCCAAATCACAAATTTTACACAAAAAAATTTACAAATTACAAAGTCCATTTGCCAAAAATAAAATCCAAATTCAAGATACGCCCATGTTTCTTCATGCCAATCTCATGCCTTGCTTCACTACCAAGCTTATGCTATCATTCTCCAAGTCTCACATGTCAGGCCTTTGTCATCAAGTAATTTCCAAGGCATGGAAACCAAGGGATGATCTCATAAAAGATGTTATCTACATGAAGCTTTCCTCCAAGGCATCACATGTGAAACTTTCCAACTTGTCCGAACTGATGCTTCCTATTACTATTATTTTCCGAGCCATCTCACCACATTTCAGAATTACAAGCATTGGTTTCTTAATTCAACAAATAAGTAACATCACTACAAAACCCACTTATTCCTTTGGAATTTCTAGCAAAAGCTCTTAAACTGGTTCAAAAAGAGAGCAACATGTTGTAGTTTCTGTGTTAATCAAGATACCGAGTGAGAATCCTCCAAAAGTACTTGTCGTTGCTGATATTGAGGAAGAACCTGATGCAAATGCTATTGAAAACATTACTGCAATATGTAGTTTCGTCGAAGGTGAAAACAACGGCACAGTTAGATGCGGCACTGTCTTTTCTTGCTACTACCGGAATTGAGAACCTTGATTTGAATAAATTCGAAGAAGCATGTGGTGTTGGTGTTGAGGTTTCAACAGAAGATATCAAGCATGCTGTTAATGAAGTTTTTGAGGAGAACAAGTCTTCAATTCTGGAACTACGCTATCGAACTAATGTTGGTGAATTACTCGTACAGGTGCATGTCAATGTCTGGTTCCTCACTAGGCAATGCAAATTCTTCTGCTGCCAGGATGGGGAATAGTGCTTTCCTGCCCAATACAAGAATTGGAGGACAACAATTTCATTTTGTGGGATCTGAAACCACTTCTGGGCAGTCATCTTTGCGACAACTCTCTCTCTCTCTCTCTCTCTCTCTCTCTCTCTCTCTCTCTCTCTCTCTCTCTCTCTCTATCTCTATCTCTCTCTCAAACTCTTGCTTTGTTCTGTTTTGGCGCTTCGCTATGAGTTCAAGCGAATCGAATAGACAACGAAGTTCATCTTCAACGGTGGAATGCAAACCTCAATTTAAAGCACTTTTATTTTTGGCATACCAGAGTTTGGGCTTTCTGTTTGGTGATATCAGCCTCTCCCCTCTTTATGTCTATCAAAGTATATTTTCTGGGAGACTGAAACATGTTCAAAATGAGGATGCAATATTTGGCGCATTTTCTTTGATTTTTTTGGACTATCTCTCTTATTTCTCTGTTGAAGTATGCTATTTTCATGTTGAATGCAGATGATAATGGCGAAGGAGGGATTGTTGCTTTGTATTCTCACCTTTGCAAAAATGCAAAATTTTGTTTGCTTCCTAATCATCAAACATCCGATGAGGAGCTATCTACATATCGCAAACCTGGTTACTCAAATAGAAATATACCACCCTCGTATTTGAAAAAATTCATTGAAAAACATAAGAGCACAAAAATTATTTTGCTTGTTTTTGTTTTACTTGGTGCTTGCATGATAATTTGTGTTGGTGCCCTCATGCCTGCCATTTCAGTTCTTTCATCTGTTGAAGGGTTGAAAGTTGAAGCGAAGATTAAAAATAATAGTATGGTGCCTCTTATTTCTTGTGTTCTACTGGTTGGACTCTTTGTTCTGCAACACCGTGGCTCCCACGCGATTGCTTTCATGTTTCCCCCCATAATCATCCTATGGTTACTATCTATTTTCACGATTGGCATTTACAATGTCATCAAGTGGAATCCAAGCATATATCGGGCTCTTTCTCCATATTATATATATAAGTTCTTTTGGGTTACAGGAAAAGGCGGTTGGACTAATCTCGGAGGGGTATTTTTGTGTGTTACAGGAAGTGAAGCTATGTTTACAGACCTTGAGTACTACAAACAAGCACCTGTAACGGCTGCATTTTCTTGTATCATTTACCCATGTCTAATTCTTCAGTACATGGGGCAGGCTGCTTTTCTTTCAAAGAATTTATCTGCAGTACCTATAAGCTTCTATGCTTCTATTCCAGATGTCCTCTTTTGGCCGGTATTTGTGTTGGCTGCTTTGGCTGCAATAGTGGCAAGTCAGGCCGTCATCTCTTCGACATTCTCAATTGTCCAACAATGCCATGCATTTGAATGTTTCCCTCGTGTTAAGGCAATACAATCCAGAAGATGGATCAATGGTCAGACGTATATACCAGAGATAAACTGGATTCTTATGGTAATCAGCCTGGCTGTGACAGTTGGATTTGGAGACACAGGGCGTATAGTATATGCTTATGGGATTGCATGTCTGATTGTATCGTTTGTGACTACATGGTTGACATTACTCGTCATCAACCTTGTATGGCATCGAAGTCTTGTAGTTGCTATGGCATTTCTCTTAATCTTTGGTTCAATAGAAGTCCTCTTTCTCTCTTCTTATTGCATGAAAATCCCAATAGGTGGCTGGGTTCCAATTGTGCTCTCCTCCCTCTTCATGGTTGTAATGTATGTCTGGCATTATGGTTCTAGAAAAAAGTATTTCTTTGATATGCATAACAAAGTTTCAATGAGGGGGGTCCTTACATTAGGTCCTAGTCTTGGGATTGTAAGGGTTCCAGGGATGGGCCTAATCTATACTGAATTAGCGTCTGGAGTCCCTGCCAGTTTCACTCATTTCTTGACAAATCTGCCAGCTTTCTACCAAGTGGTTGTTTTTGTTTGTGTCAAGACTGTCCTTGTGCCTTCTGTGCCCCATGCAGAACGTTATCTCATTGGTCGAATTGGTCCGAAATCCTATCGGTTGTATCGGTGTATTGTTCGATATGGTTACAAAGATGTTTATAGCCATGGAAATGATTTTGAAAATGAACTAGTGATGAGCATAGCAGAATTCATTCAACTGGAGGCTGAAGGTTGTTCTGGAAACCTAGATGGTACTGCAGATGGCCGTATGGCGGTCGTTAGGACATCTGGGAAGTTTGGAACAAGATTGCGAATGTCAGAATCTGCTGGTGTTGAAGAAGCCGACAGTAATAATCTCTCCGGAGCTTTGACTGTTTCTAGCAGTAAATCTCCAACATTAAAGAAGCTTCAGGCCATGTATGAGCAGGAATCACTTGAACTCAACACTAGACGGCGGATTAAATTTGAGCTTCTAAATACAATATATAGAGATCCACTAGTAAAGGAGGAGCTCATGGAACTTGTGGAAGCCAATCGCGCAGGAGCACCATGCTTATCTTCCAGTCATACGAATTCGGATTCTTACAATATCAGATTTCATCAAACTGATGCTTCTGGAGCATTCCCTTCAACTGTTGATAGGAGTGAGCCCTTGTATGAAGGAGAGGAATGTGTATTGGATACAAGAACTGGAAATCTTGAGAATCGTGAACCTGTTTATGAAGGTGAGGTGGTGCTTCAGGAATAGGCTGACAAAAGCACCTTACCTGCCCTTGATCTAAGAGCTAAGGAAGAAATAACTCCAGAACAAGGAGAACATGCCAAGAATTTTTTGAGGAATAATGCCAGTCAGTTGACATTTTACGGGCTTGAGTTATGTGTGTTTTTTCTCTCGAAACAATCATTTCAGCACCATGTTTAAGCTTGAGGGTGAACTTTATCTTCTAGCTACTGACCAAGGCTACATAAATCAGCCTGATCTGGTTTGGGAAAAACTGAATGAGGTCAATGGTGACACATTGTTTATGACTGGCAACTTCAAGGAATTCAATGTTGAAAGCCACGAAAATAACACCTGAGATTATTATTGTTATCCACTTCATTTGCACACGTGATAGGAAGGACAATACCAGAAGAATTCAAGCTGTCTTGTAAGCAAGCACATAAAACTATTAGCCAGGGAATGGTGTCAAATGCAAGTGATACATCCATGATGGCGCTTCTGTGGGCTAACTACTGCTGAAAGTGTGAAAAGAGAACTAATTTATAAGTTGTCCATTGGAAATGCTACTCGCAGTCAATTGGTGAAGTCTCTTCCTTGCGATACTCTCAAGTTTGATAAGCTTCAAAATATTTTGAAAACTGTTGTTGTATATTCCAATCCATCTGGCTTTAATCAGGTGTCTCTACACCAACTACTCAGCTGCTCAAATTCCGGGTCACAGTGGCAGCATCATCGACCGTTGTCTCTTAAACAACAATCTTCGTTACAACCAAACCTATCTCAACAGTCATGCCAACTACCAGAACAGCATCGTCGGCAGCAACACGAGCAAGAAACAAGCACACTTTGCAAACACACTGTGACACCTGTCAAGAATTGCCAGAAGCGCACCTTTATTATTATGCACATCACAATAAACAGCTCACTATACAAGTGAAACAATTGGCAACAGGAGATCTTTTACCTGGGGAGGAAGAGAGGAAAATTTGGATGTGGAGCCGCTGTAGAAAATGCAAGTCTTGCTCTACAAAGAGAGTGTTGATATCCACCACTGCCCGCAGTTTGTCATTTGGAAAATTTTTGGACCTTAGCCTTTCTCATTATTCATCTAGCAGCAAATTGAGTTGTAGCCATTCTCTTGATAGGGATTTTCTCCACTTCTTCGGATATTCCTCAGTTGCTACTTACACCGTGTCTATGCCTCCTCAAAAGCTAGAACTTGGTGGTGCTATAAAGCATGAGTGGCTTATGGAAGAGACAGATAAAGTGCACGTGAAAGGCATAAGATTGTTCACAGAAATTGCAAACTGTTTGAAGACTGTAAACTTTTATGGATCAAATCCTAACCGAGGATCAAAAAGAGAGTTCTCCGAGGTTGAGAAGATGTTAAAGAATGAACGAGAAGAGTTTGAGGTTTACATCAAGATGGTGGTCGCTAAGAAAGTTGATCCAGATCGGGCTGCCTTCAATTTTCTCAGTCTTAACCGATTGATGTGGGATCTTCTTATGGAATCCGTTGTGTGGGGTCAACGCTTGAAATCATTACGCTCACCTGAGAAAGTTGCGCAAGAGTACAGCTATTCGAAAGTGGAAGGTATTGCTGGTAGAGAAGTTGCATCTATAGGTAATTTTAGGGAAGATGACAATGTAAATGGGGATACCCGTGTAAAATTTATTTCAGAAACATCTGTGAAAGTAAATGAAATCTCAATAAAGGAAATTCCTATCAGTGGATCCCCTCTAGAGTGCAATGAACAGGGTGATACATCTAAAACTTTTGATATCCCACAGAATGTGAAAATACAAACTGTTGATGGTTTGGGATTGAAGAGATATTCTGACCCAAAGTTGGAATTGAGTTCAAATGTTTTCACTCAGTTTCCTTCAGAAAATGGCCATATTCAAGTACATCAAAACTTTCCAGTTGATATAAATATTCAACCTAGTTGTCAAATTGCTGATTCAAAGGTGTTAAACCAGAGTGCTTCACTGTATTCACCTGTTTCCAAATTGCAAGATTCGGATGAATGGTTCTGGAAGCCATTTTCTGATATTCGGCAAAGAGTGCTAATCACAATAGTAGGTATTATTTCTTGAAGAAGCGGATAACACACCAAAGAGAGCTTTGAGAGTTATAAGATTCAGGTTTTCTGTATTGCAGAAGAGGAAGCAGAGCAAAAGTGGTTTGAAATTGAGGTTGAGCCATGAAAGCCAAAGCCATTACAAGCCATGTTAATATAATTCCAGCTGTGACACTCCAAGCTGACCCCACAAGCTTTTAAAGTTGTTTCTAAGCCATGAGCCAATTGCAAAAAGTGAATAACACGTGAGCTACAGAGAAAAAGCAAAACGACATGAAGTTTGGTCAGCAAAATAGCACGCACAACGCATCAAATGAAAACGCAAAAACAAAGATTAAAACGGCAGCAGCAATATTCAAATTGAAATCACTCACCTCTTCTATAAATAGAGAGCGTTTCATTCACAATTTTGGGAAGCTTGAACAGCCGAGAAAATTCTGCAAAAATATCACCCCAACCTTCAATCACCTTCAAGCTTCACTATCCTTGAAAATTCATCAACATTGCCCTTCAATTTTTCTTTAACCATTACCATCAAAACCACATCTCATTTTCGCATCTCACAAATCGCAGAAAATCTTCATCAATACAACAAATCTTCAGAAACGTGAAGGAGAAGAGAAATCCAACTGTTACTCACGAAAATTCGAAGGTAGTTACCGGTTTCGTCGAGATCTTGTGTTCTAAATTTGATTCTGAAGTTGAGCTTCGTTCAAAATTGTTGGCGTATTTAGAATCTGCTGTTGATTTCGAATCTAACCGTGTTGGTTTCGCATCTCGTCGCTCCAATTTCTGGAAAGCTCTGAAACATCCATGGCCGTGAATAGTGGCACGTTGCAAATGAAGAAGAAGATGATATTCTGATTTGTTTTTCTTTCTCTTTTTCCTTTTCAATTATTTCATTTTTTTTATTTCTTTTTTTTAAGAATTTGGGCCGTGTGGCCTTTTACTATCATCATCCTCTTATTTTGTTTTTTTTTAAACCTCCCTTTTTCTTTAATTTTTTTTTCTTCAAATTTTCTTTTTCTCTAATATTTTTTTTTTATAAATAGTTTCTTAAAATAGATTTGGACTTTGAAATTTGATAAGATTTCATCAATATCAATGGACTTTGGGTGTTGATTTTATCCACCAAGAGAGGTGATTGATATTGACGATAATTTAGTCGATTCGAGATTCAAATTGTGATTTCATTTTCTTTCTTCTTCTTTTTATTTTTGATCGATGAAATCTATGGATCATAGATTGTTGATTATCAAGGTGGTTTAATCTTCATTATTTCAAATCTATGGACGAATAATCATTGAGATAATTCTCCTTACTTTGGAATAGTGATAGATTACCTTTGATTAATTAATTAAAAATCTTGATTGTGATGAGATCACTACCTCTTTTCTTTTTGTGTGGCATGTTTTAGGAGAGTGATTTACATATCACTTCTCTAACATGTATTAACACTAACATTATTATTGACCGGCCTCAGATAGTCGTGGTTTCTACATAAACCCGATTACGATTGCTTAACATAGCGCTAAAGTGTCCCTTAATCGGAAAATGATCATTCGTGGCTCAAACTTACGTTTAAAAGTCCAAGTATGTTTAGTTGCTTGTCTTAACTCCAATACCTATGAAAATCATTGTTAGGAGGCTTTGATTCTATCAATCCTCTAATGAATTTTCATTAATCTTGGTCTAAGTGCAAGAATTAATCATCATTGATCATATGTTCTAACCACTAACCACTAATTCACTAACAATATCCTTGTTTAATTTTGTTTATATTCTCTTCTTACTCCTTATTTCTTACTTTTATGCTTCCATATTATCATTTCATATCATATCTTTGTTTATGTTTATGTTATTCTTCTTTTGTCCACTTGGACCATACTTTGTTCAAAACATTAATAAAGGATAAAACATCTAAAAATTTGGTGCTATTAACTTTGTGGTTATACTCTTGGACCATTCTTAGACCTTGGACTTCATGGACATTCTGGACTTAGGATTAGGACTTTCTTCCCTATGCTTGGAGTATCGTGAATCTTAGCCTTTATTTGGCTCGATCATTGACTTATGCTTTAAATCAGATGGAATTCTTTTTGCTTGCTTTGGAGTGTGCTACAAGTCGGTTAGATCTTTCTTATCTCTAGCTCTTATTTTGTTTTTTAGGATAGTCACTTCATCTCCTCCCCTTCTTAAATTTTCAAAAACTTTCTCCCTCTTTCAAAACCTTCTTGGTTTCAAACTTCAAAACCGCTTTCGCAATAAAACCTTGACTTTCGTCAAGTGATTTTTAAACTTTGTTTTTCTTAATAAAAGTCAATCAATGTTAATCATGTTTTGACCAATTTCAAAAGACATAAAAAATACAAAAACTCATCAACTCTTTTTGTGCCTTTATGCACTTTTCACTTTAAAACTTTTTTCATAAAGTTTAGACATGATTCATTTCTATAGTTGAGATGTAAATCTCCTATTCCCCATATTATTAAGACTTTGACATTTTCCACGTTGATGTTGAGTGATAGTCTTGTTGATAATCCAAGCAAATCCTCCATCTTTATGTGACGCAGATGTTGTCTTAATACTCGTGGGTGGATAGTCGCAGTTTTCTCCTTGAAATGACGACTTGTCTGAACATCTAAAATCAATCAAAACCAACAAAATTTTGTCATTTGTACCACGAACTACGGGGTTTTGATTCCATATTGCACTTTATGGGTACGTAGGCATGAGACGATAAGTCTCTCCAAACACAAAAATATAAAAAAATAATTCTCTTCTCATCTCCCCAATCTCTTTTCAAACAAACCATTTTCAAACCAAAAAGCGTAAATATTTCAAAGGGCTCCTATAGAGTACTATAGACGTTTTGGGTGCTAACACCTTCCCATTGCGTAACCAACCCCCTTACCCCGATCTCTGTCTCGTGTTCTTATTTTAGAACTCTTTGGTTTTGTTCGCTCTTTTTCCTTTCCTTTATTTGGATAAAATAAAAAGTGCGGTGGCGACTCTTGTTTTCTTTGAGTTAAGTTAGTCAATAACTTACACTCACAATTTTTACCGCTACAGAAAAGTGGCGACTCTGCTGGGGACTCCAACGGTTCCTAGTGGGTTTCGCCTACTTTGATTTATTTATTGTTTTTTGTTTGACTTGTTTGTTATTGATTGTTCTGTTTTGGTGCCTGGTAATCTCTGTGGTGAGATAGGTCCTATACCCGGACTTGAGTGCACTTATGATAGGAGGGTGGTATAGTCTTGTTGGCTTACGTGGAGTAGTCCTTACTAAGCTGACTTGAGATCCCCCGCTCGGTGGAGGCCCCTTTGGAAATTACTGATGTCTTACGAGTAGTCGTAATTGATATTACTTTTTCCGACTGGGAGCCTGAGAAGCTGAGGACCTTAGAACCCTTTAACCCATCTTGTCCTTATTAGGACGTGGTGCGGTGGCTGTTCAGGTGTAGACTTGAATTAGTCGTTACGCGATACCACACTCAGATGAGTTTCTCTTGAGAATATTGTTGGCCGACGAGTAGTCGTTTAAGCCGATAATATCCAAAAGATGGAATTATGATTCTGGGAACTTTTTAGAACCTTGTTCTACAGGTGATGATATAACCATAGTACATACCATTGTGGTTTGGTTGGTTCTTACCTTTGGCTCCATGCTCATGCCGAACCTTTGAACCTGTGTGCTTTGTATGTCTTGTTTGTGGGTGTTGCATCTTGCACTCATGCATTCATGAGCATTGTGTTTCAGTTGGTTTTTAAGGAACTCAGAGATTTCTTTTTGCAAATATCACAATTTTTTTTTTAGAATCATGGATATTGAAAGAAGTAACACTAAGAAGTACATTTTCACGAATTTTGACTTACAAGAGTTGAGAAAGCTTGGATCTTTGGTATCTAGTCCTGTAGATTTCAAATGCTGTTTAGGGAACTGTTGATTATTCTGAGGACTAATGTTGAAGAGGGGATTCTTAATACCTTGGTCCAGTTCTACGATCTGTTGCATCGTTGATTTACTTTCCCAGATTATCAACTATTGCCAACTTTAGAGGAGTATGCCTATCTTACGGGTGTGTAAGTCTTCATTGAGTTTCTTGAGCGACGTGTCATGAAGAGATCCAGGGATTCAGAGGATTTATTTTCCTCTAGCATATCATCATCTGCTCATCTTCCTACCTCCGGTTCTTGGAAGGGTATTGTGAATCGACTCGTGAAAGAGAAAGACACCATGAAGATCAGCTATGTAAGATAAATCAAGAGGCTTCACAAGAAGTATCAGCTCAGAGTTGGGTCATTTTCAGACACGATTCCTTAGAACTAGATTTCATTCTCTCTTGTGTTGTAAGATTGATGAAACTGTACTTCAAAGCTGTAATTCTTTCAATATTAATGAAATGAGATTTTTGGTATATCCAGTGTGTTATCTTAATGTAATGTTTGCAAACTACTTTATAGTTCCTTGAAAACTTGCATTTGCATTTGCACATCAAGCATCATTCTGCATTGTACCTTTCCTTTCCCAGGTGTCTTATTTGCTTCCTGTTCTTGGTCTTTGTTCAGACAAGTTGTCGCATCACTACAATACTCGAGCTAAAGATGGATCAGTTGCAACGAGAGAACCGCGAGCTTCGCGAGGAATTGGCTACTTTGAGGGATGGTATGGAAAGGATCTCTACTTTGGTTGAAACTCTGGTTGTTGCTCAGAATCAACTTTCTCCTCATGTTTCTCAGACTCCACTACAAAAGACTGTGATTTCTGAAATCATTTCAACACTCAATTCTATGGCTCCCATTAGCGCTTCCAGTCATGTTACCGAGATGTGTCTCAAAGAAGGTGTCCAGAAAGGATGGTTGACCAAAGGAAATGGTTCTTCTAGCAATTCTAAGAAGTATGGAAATGGTTTTTCCAAAGAGAAAGAACAAGCTGCTAACGCTATTTCGCAAGAAAAGCGTAGAAGATCTCGTAACCAAAGTAAGCAACAACATACACAACAAAAGATTGATCAGCAAAGTTGTGTTCAAAAGCAAATGCAGTTTGATCCGATTCCGATGTCGTATGCAGAATTATTTCCTGTCTTGATACAGAAGAATCTTGTGAAGACCAGATCTCCTCCTGCTGTTCCAAAAGATATTCCATGGTGGTATAAACCAGAGGCTCGTTGTGCTTTCCATCAGGGTGCACCGGGGCATGGTCTTGAAGATTGTTTTCCTTTGAAACATGAAGTGCAAAGACTAGTGCAAAAAGGAATTTTGTTTCTCAAAGGCACAAACGTCCAAGTCAATCTGCTACCCGAACATGGTAATGTCGCTGTAGTTGAGATGCATACTGCAACTCCGAATCATTTCAAAGAAACTCAAGTTCGTCCGCCACTTTTTGAGAAAGAATTTTTCAAAATCCAAGATGGTTCGAATGGCCAAACTAGTGGAGAAAATTTTGTTAGTGATTCTCAAGTGGGAGAAAATGTTGAGGTTGATGCAATTCAGAATTCTCCTCAGATTCTGCAAAATCCAGTCTTGAATGAACCAAAAGGAGAAACTCGCCAATTTGATTCAATCCCAATGACTTACAGTCAATTGTGGTCTTATTTTTCCCGAAACTCGGTAGTGACACCCAGAAAAACCAGAGTCATGAAGTCTCATCCTCATTGGTACAATCCAAATGTCAGTTGTGAGTTTCATGATGGGGTAATGTGGCATCCGATTGAGGAGTGCAAAGTTTTCCAGGAAATGGTTCAAGAGATGATCGACGATGGGGTGTTGACTTTCGAAGGAGGAAGCCCATTTTTGAATGGAACGCCTTTATGTTGATAAAATATAAAACTCGAGGAAATTCATATTGCTGGTGTTAGTGGAGTGACCTGTAGCGGTCGTGCATTTGCTTCTGTTTCTCCAAAGAAAGTTGAGGATATTCTTTCAAGCTCGGATTGAGATAGTCTCCTCAGATCATTAGTTCATTTACTGCAATTTTATTTGTAATCTCTCATGTTTGTTAATGCTTTGTTTGCTTGTAGAAACTTGTTTGATTTTGAATATTAATCATAATGCAATGAGTATGTTTGTCTTGAAGAAATCCATTCACGTTCGCTCATAAATTTTTTCCTGCATTTGCAATACCGACTTCTTGTTTGAACTCTTGGAGGGAGGATGATGAGGTGAAAACGCAAAATTTCTGGTTATATGCTTTTGAATAAAACCCTGCTGATGATGTAAGGCATTGTTTCAAATTCCCAAACACCGAAGATATAAGGAAGATAATCCCTTGTTAACCCTTTTGAGCCTCGAAGTAGGAGTTTTCCTTTCTAAATGAAAAAACCCTTACATTTTAACCTGGGGCAGGGTAGTCTTCAGTTAAATTGACCAAGTGTTCAAATTTCCGAAAAGAGTGTGTATTTAAGGACCAACCATGATGGTTATCCTTCATTCCAAAGGAAAAAGACAATCACAACCCTTTTAACAAGTCAGATAAGCCAATGTCACGTAATTTGTTCAAAAGAAAAAATAAAAAGCCCGATAAGTCGTACAACTTGAAGACAAGTGACTTAGGCAAAAATAAGGGTATCCTGCTGGACATCAAAAATTCAAAAGAATTGGTCCAGGCAAAAATTAAAAAAAAAAAACGCAAAAAGCGAAAAGAAAGGATTACAATGAAAAAAATCCTGAACAAATTTATATGACTACAAAAGAAAAAAGGGGGGTGACTGTTATTCCTTGAAAAGCCTTATTGGCTCTTAAACCATCATTTTTATCAGTTCCTCAACCATCAAAATCCTTTGAGGGATGAAAAGTTGTGTCTAATTAGCTGAATGTAGGACTGAAGAACATCACGAAGAATGGGTGGGTACAAATAAACTTTGAGCCTAAATATCCTTTTTTCTGAAAACCGTGAACCAGACCACATTATAACCCTCGAAAGACCTAATTAAAGCAGGGTTTATTTTGAAAGCATACTTTAACGAGATAGCGTTCCTGACTCCCATGAGGTGTGCTAAAAGACCTTTGTTGGTATTGCATGTGCATTCAAAAATCAATGTCACATCTTAACTAGTGATTCGTTCACAAGTTTTTTTGCGACATGTTTTCAGTAAAAAAAACTTCAAGACAAACATATGTAATTGCATTAGAATTATCATTCTCAAAATTAAGCATTTTCTACTTACATACATTTGTTGACATCATGGAAGCTTACATATGCGTATCAGTGATGAACATAACCTTTTGAAGCCTGAAAATCTGATGAGTAATTGGTAAATCGTTTCAAGGAATGATCATATCCAGGGGCATGTTTCTTGAAGACTTCGTTGAGCTTGAGCAAGTTTGTTTTCCCAGTTGATGCTTTCGCAGGGGCAAAGCTTGAATACTCCATCAGTAAAAGAATATGCCGACTACAGTTAATCTGGGGAAGTTACGTCGAGATTCGACGAATCTCTCAGAGTTTGAAGATATTGGGGCAGATTATCTCAAGTCCTTATAAATTCGACATTCTCCCAATTAGAGTTTGTCCTTGTTGGTGTTCTCCTCGATACAGTCTGTTGACAATCTCTCAAGCAAAGTTTGGTCTTATTGATGCATTTCTCAGTTGCGCACTAGTTCAAGCATTTTTAACTTGGATTCCCCCTGTGAAGTCTTGATTCAGATTTCCTCAGCCGAGCATGGTTCTTCTTCCCTAACCTGTTTATGATCAAGCATATTTAAGTGCGAATGTGATTGTTGGATCCCATCATGTTCTGTGATAAAACATGATGAGGAATCCCTGGCAGATTTCTACCTCCTCCGTTATGATTCTTTGCTCTTATGGCCAATTTGAACCATATTTCCTTTCTAAGAAGTATTGATATAGCAGTCAACTGTTGGGTTTTCTCTCACTCTGTGTTGAGCTTTAAAATCCCCTGCAGGTTGACTTTTTGCTATGATGTTAACTTCTTAATTATCCCTGCAATTCCAAGTTTTTCTCTCAAGGTTGTTAGTACCCAGAGTATCATCCTTGTTGATCATGTGCAGAGGATACGCATTTATCACTACTGGTTGTGAAAGATAGGATATGACCTTCATCAGATTCTTATTCTCCTCAGTAGAGTTTGTTGATGTTCTCCTCAGCAGAGTTATTTCTTGCTCCTCTGGTAGAATTTATTGGCAGCTCCCCAGTAGAGTTGTGTTGATGTTTCCCCATTTGAGCTATATCGAGGTTTCTCTAGTAGGGTTTGCTGATAGTCCCTTAGCAGAGTTTTATTCCTATGGATGACCAGACAAGTATTGATCAGTTTTCCACAGCGAAGTCGTGATTCAAATCTTCTCCAGATGAGTATGTTTCCTTCATCCAGCCAGGTTATGATCAGACAGTTGAGTAGTTTGAGGACCACCTCTCCTTGATGTTAATATCCATGCGGAGATTTGTCTTTGATGATTCCTAGCAGAGGTTATGCATATTTACTTTGGATTATTCCCCAAGTAAAGAACAATGTTGTTTACTTCTAAGAAGGGTTGACATAGCAGTCGCCTGTCGGGTTTTCTCTCACCTTGTGATTGGGTGTTGATTTAAAATCCCCCGCAGTTTGACTTTTTGCTATGATGTTAACTTCTTATTCCCCAGGCAGAGTTGGAAAATTTGTGTTGCTTTGTTTTCTCCAACAGTTTTTTTCCTCGAAGCGGAGTTCATATTGTTGAATTATTGATGGTTGAAGATTGATCTTTGGGGTCTCCTCCCTAAGCGGTATCTCCATTTCTTCAACAAGGTTTGAGCCTTGTAGTAGGATTTATTTTCCTTTGGTGGCTCTTATGTATCTCTTGCAGGGTTTCTGTTACTGATCCCCAATGCGATTTCCAATGATATCTCTAATCTGCTGAGATAAGCCGAGTATTTCAGTGGTGTTGTGTTGTTTTATTCATCCTCTGTTTGCCTTTTTTGTCTGTTTTGTCAGCATATTCATACTCATATGCATTGCATGCGCATTCATTTTGGTTGAGCATAGCATGTTTTTGTTGCATTGTGCATCTTGCATTTTTTTGGTGTTTCCCTTTCGCCGGTGTTGTTATCCCCGCGGAGTGCGTGTGTCCTCTCTCCATTAGAGTGTCCACCCTTAAGCAGAAAATACCTATCCTTTCTAATTCCCCACTGAGTTTATGCCTCGTGGAAGATGTTTGTTTAGCTTTCCGCCCCAGCTTTTATCTGGATGGAATTGTTCCCCAGTTGAGTTATTTCCTCATTGGGTCGAGTCTTGTTTGACTGTTTCTCTCCAGTTTGTTCCTGGATTGAACTTTGGTCTCTTGCAGCGGTTATTTTGGATTTCCCTGGGCTGTGAAACCTGGATGATGAGAAGGTATTTTTGAGGATTTACTTTCCTCGGAAGGAATCTGTTATTGATTCCCATCAGAAGATGAAGATTTGATTTCCCCAACGGTGTTTTGATAACACTCTCTTGGTGATTGCTTGTGCGACTTTATGTGACAGTCTCTTTATTTGAGCAACTTGTATGTCTCCAACAAGATAAACCTCACCCCAACAAATGGTTGTCTCTTTATTTGAGAAGTTTGTTGTGTGATTTGAGCTGCCCATTGACTGGTAGCAGGTATTCCTTGTGAGTTCATTACCTAAATTTTTCTACCTAGTACTGGGTATCCGGTAATGTTTCTTCACCTTTCGAGTATATTACCTCTATTGACTGGTAATATTTCTCACTCCTTTTGGTTGGTTATGCTTTACCCATTTGACCGGTAAAAGGTAATCCTTCCTCCCGAGCTTGTTGCCTTTATTTTTTGCCTAGTGATAGGTAGTAGGTAGCATTTGTCTCCTCCCTTTGGTCAGTTACCGACATTTTTTTCTACCCAGTAATCGGTAGTCGGTAATCTTTCCTTGTGAGTTCATTACCCAAATTTTTCTACCTAGTAATGGGTATTTGGTAATGTTTCTTCACCCTTTTGAGTATTTTGCTCATCCTTTTTGGTCAGTTATCGACATTTTTTCTACCCAGTAATCGGTAGTCGGTAATCTTTCCTTGTGAGTTCATTACCCAAATTTTTCTACCTAGTACTGGGTATCCGGTAATGTTTCTTCACCTTTTGAGTATATTGCCTTTATTGTGCTATCTATTGATTGGTAGTCGGTAATATTCTCACCCTCTTTGGTTTATTACGCTTATTTTCTACTCAGTAACCTGTAGAAGCATTTTACCTGTTCTCTTTGGATCGACTATATTCGCCCAGTAACTGGCAGTTGGTATCTCTTTCCCTGTTGAGTCGTTTCCTTTCTCGGAATAAGATCTTGCTCTTTTGTTTTCCCTTGTGGAGTCTCTCTTTTTCTCCCGAACTTTTGTTTGTCTCCTGTGGCATTTTCTCCCCATAGAGGTCTTGTGTTTACATACCATTAGCATAACCATATCATTTTGTGGTCTCTTAGGGCCAAAAATTGGGTTAAGTGTTATATTTAAGTCTCTTCTATCTGGTCGAGACAAAGATGTCAATCTTCTTATCTCCGGATAGAAGAATCTTAAATAGGGGCAGCTGTAATACCCTAATTTTTTACCACTAAGATCCCACATTTCATTTGCATATCATTCCACAAACAAGATCATACTTTTTGGTTCTTTCACCCTTGTGTTTCTTATTTACTTTATGTTTGTTTCTGCTTACTAACCTCTAACTAAAATACCAAAAATATTTTTCAATTTTTTTTGTTTTTTCTTCTTCTCTGTGTGTTTAGGGTTTTGCAAGGAAATTGATGGCAAGGACATTCATTCGAGTCTAAATCAGATGGAAGTTTGACCTCATCTTGGTCAAACTATCAAGGGATTACTTCATTTGCAAGTTATGTATCAGTGGTCTATTTTCTCAAGAGATGATTGTTCAAGGTCAAGTGGTCTTATGGAGAATCATCAGTTTGTCGAGCAGTGTTTTATGAGAAGTTTTATTCCGGTTTTAATCGAAGATTCAGAGTTTTGTCTGTACAAGTCAAGTTTGGTGGATGTTCAATCAAGATGTTTGTTTTGGGATGCAAGTCCAAAGTGTTCATTCAAGTGCGTCATTTCCAAGTGATTTTAAAGCGTGATTGAAGGCATTGATCTTTGAGTTCATCATGGCATCAAATTCTCAAGAACGGGTGTCATTCTAGATTTGGTTCAAGTTGGAAGATTCATGGTTCATAGTTTACTTGATATTCATACCATGATTTCAAGATCCATTCTTTCTTCATTCACATTTTCTATTCATTTCCATATCCATTTTCAATAATCATTGTCCAAATCACAAATTTTACACAAAAAAATTTACAAATTACAAAGTCCATTTGCCAAAAATAAAATCCAAATTCAAGATACGCCCATGTTTCTTCATGCCAATCTCATGCCTTGCTTCACTACCAAGCTTATGCTATCATTCTCCAAGTCTCACATGTCAGGCCTTTGTCATCAAGTAATTTCCAAGGCATGGAAACCAAGGGATGATCTCATAAAAGATGTTATCTACATGAAGCTTTCCTCCAAGGCATCACATGTGAAACTTTCCAACTTGTCCGAACTGATGCTTCCTATTACTATTATTTTCCGAGCCATCTCACCACATTTCAGAATTACAAGCATTGGTTTCTTAATTCAACAAATAAGTAACATCACTACAAAACCCACTTATTCCTTTGGAATTTCTAGCAAAAGCTCTTAAACTGGTTCAAAAAGAGAGCAACATGTTGTAGTTTCTGTGTTAATCAAGATACCGAGTGAGAATCCTCCAAGAGTACTTGTCGTTGCTGATATTGAGGAAGAACCTGATGCAAATGCTATTGAAAACATTACTGCAATATGTAGTTTCGTCGAAGGTGAAAACAACGGCACAGTTAGATGCGGCACTGTCTTTTCTTGCTACTACCGGAATTGAGAACCTTGATTTGAATAAATTCGAAGAAGCATGTGGTGTTGGTGTTGAGGTTTCAACAGAAGATATCAAGCATGCTGTTAATGAAGTTTTTGAGGAGAACAAGTCTTCAATTCTGGAACTACGCTATCGAACTAATGTTGGTGAATTACTCGGACAGGTGCATGTCAATGTCTGGTTCCTCACTAGGCAATGCAAATTCTTCTGCTGCCAGGATGGGGAATAGTGCTTTCCTGCCCAATACAAGAATTGGAGGACAACAATTTCATTTTGTGGGATCTGAAACCACTTCTGGGCAGTCATCTTTGCGACAACTCTCTCTCTCTCTCTCTCTCTCTCTCTCTCTCTCTCTCTCTCTCTCTCTCTCTCTCTCTCTCTCTCTCTCTCTCTCTCTCTCTCTCTCTCTCTCTCTCTATCTCTCTCTCAAACTCTTGCTTTGTTCTGTTTTGGCGCTTCGCTATGAGTTCAAGCGAATCGAATAGACAACGAAGTTCATCTTCAACGGTGGAATGCAAACCTCAATTTAAAGCACTTTTATTTTTGGCATACCAGAGTTTGGGCTTTCTGTTTGGTGATATCAGCCTCTCCCCTCTTTATGTCTATCAAAGTATATTTTCTGGGAGACTGAAACATGTTCAAAATGAGGATGCAATATTTGGCGCATTTTCTTTGATTTTTTTGGACTATCTCTCTTATTTCTCTGTTGAAGTATGCTATTTTCATGTTGAATGCAGATGATAATGGCGAAGGAGGGATTGTTGCTTTGTATTCTCACCTTTGCAAAAATGCAAAATTTTGTTTGCTTCCTAATCATCAAACATCCGATGAGGAGCTATCTACATATCGCAAACCTGGTTACTCAAATAGAAATATACCACCCTCGTATTTGAAAAAATTCATTGAAAAACATAAGAGCACAAAAATTATTTTGCTTGTTTTTGTTTTACTTGGTGCTTGCATGATAATTTGTGTTGGTGCCCTCATGCCTGCCATTTCAGTTCTTTCATCTGTTGAAGGGTTGAAAGTTGAAGCGAAGATTAAAAATAATAGTATGGTGCCTCTTATTTCTTGTGTTCTACTGGTTGGACTCTTTGTTCTGCAACACCGTGGCTCCCACGCGATTGCTTTCATGTTTCCCCCCATAATCATCCTATGGTTACTATCTATTTTCACGATTGGCATTTACAATGTCATCAAGTGGAATCCAAGCATATATCGGGCTCTTTCTCCATATTATATATATAAGTTCTTTTGGGTTACAGGAAAAGGCGGTTGGACTAATCTCGGAGGGGTATTTTTGTGTGTTACAGGAAGTGAAGCTATGTTTACAGACCTTGAGTACTACAAACAAGCACCTGTAACGGCTGCATTTTCTTGTATCATTTACCCATGTCTAATTCTTCAGTACATGGGGCAGGCTGCTTTTCTTTCAAAGAATTTATCTGCAGTACCTATAAGCTTCTATGCTTCTATTCCAGATGTCCTCTTTTGGCCGGTATTTGTGTTGGCTGCTTTGGCTGCAATAGTGGCAAGTCAGGCCGTCATCTCTTCGACATTCTCAATTGTCCAACAATGCCATGCATTTGAATGTTTCCCTCGTGTTAAGGCAATACAATCCAGAAGATGGATCAATGGTCAGACGTATATACCAGAGATAAACTGGATTCTTATGGTAATCAGCCTGGCTGTGACAGTTGGATTTGGAGACACAGGGCGTATAGTATATGCTTATGGGATTGCATGTCTGATTGTATCGTTTGTGACTACATGGTTGACATTACTCGTCATCAACCTTGTATGGCATCGAAGTCTTGTAGTTGCTATGGCATTTCTCTTAATCTTTGGTTCAATAGAAGTCCTCTTTCTCTCTTCTTATTGCATGAAAATCCCAATAGGTGGCTGGGTTCCAATTGTGCTCTCCTCCCTCTTCATGGTTGTAATGTATGTCTGGCATTATGGTTCTAGAAAAAAGTATTTCTTTGATATGCATAACAAAGTTTCAATGAGGGGGGTCCTTACATTAGGTCCTAGTCTTGGGATTGTAAGGGTTCCAGGGATGGGCCTAATCTATACTGAATTAGCGTCTGGAGTCCCTGCCAGTTTCACTCATTTCTTGACAAATCTGCCAGCTTTCTACCAAGTGGTTGTTTTTGTTTGTGTCAAGACTGTCCTTGTGCCTTCTGTGCCCCATGCAGAACGTTATCTCATTGGTCGAATTGGTCCGAAATCCTATCGGTTGTATCGGTGTATTGTTCGATATGGTTACAAAGATGTTTATAGCCATGAAAATGATTTTGAAAATGAACTAGTGATGAGCATAGCAGAATTCATTCAACTGGAGGCTGAAGGTTGTTCTGGAAACCTAGATGGTACTGCAGATGGCCGTATGGCGGTCGTTAGGACATCTGGGAAGTTTGGAACAAGATTGCGAATGTCAGAATCTGCTGGTGTTGAAGAAGCCGACAGTAATAATCTCTCCGGAGCTTTGACTGTTTCTAGCAGTAAATCTCCAACATTAAAGAAGCTTCAGGCCATGTATGAGCAGGAATCACTTGAACTCAACACTAGACGGCGGATTAAATTTGAGCTTCTAAATACAATATATAGAGATCCACTAGTAAAGGAGGAGCTCATGGAACTTGTGGAAGCCAATCGCGCAGGAGCACCATGCTTATCTTCCAGCCATACGAATTCGGATTCTTACAATATCAGATTTCATCAAACTGATGCTTCTGGAGCATTCCCTTCAACTGTTGATAGGAGTGAGCCCTTGTATGAAGGAGAGGAATGTGTATTGGATACAAGAACTGGAAATCTTGAGAATCGTGAACCTGTTTATGAAGGTGAGGTGGTGCTTCAGGAATAGGCTGACAAAAGCACCTTACCTGCCCTTGATCTAAGAGCTAAGGAAGAAATAACTCCAGAACAAGGAGAACATGCCAAGAATTTTTGGAGGAATAATGCCAGTCAGTTGACATTTTACGGGCTTGAGTTATGTGTGTTTTTTCTCTCGAAACAATCATTTCAGCACCATGTTTAAGCTTGAGGGTGAACTTTATCTTCTAGCTACTGACCAAGGCTACATAAATCAGCCTGATCTGGTTTGGGAAAAACTGAATGAGGTCAATGGTGACACATTGTTTATGACTGGCAACTTCAAGGAATTCAATGTTGAAAGCCACGAAAATAACACCTGAGATTATTATTGTTATCCACTTCATTTGCACACGTGATAGGAAGGACAATACCAGAAGAATTCAAGCTGGCTTGTAAGCAAGCACATAAAACTATTAGCCAGGGAATGGTGTCAAATGCAAGTGATACATCCATGATGGCGCTTCTGTGGGCTAACTGCTGCTGAAAGTGTGAAAAGAGAACTAATTTATAAGTTGTCCATTGGAAATGCTACTCGCAGTCAATTGGTGAAGTCTCTTCCTTGCGATACTCTCAAGTTTGATAAGCTTCAAAATATTTTGAAAACTGTTGTTGTATATTCCAATCCATCTGGCTTTAATCAGGTGTCTCTACACCAACTACTCAGCTGCTCAAATTCCGGGTCACAGTGGCAGCATCATCGACCGTTGTCTCTTAAACAACAATCTTCGTTACAACCAAACCTATCTCAACAGTCATGCCAACTACCAGAACAGCATCGTCGGCAGCAACACGAGCAAGAAACAAGCACACTTTGCAAACACACTGTGACACCTGTCAAGAATTGCCAGAAGCGCACCTTTATTATTATGCACATCACAATAAACAGCTCACTATACAAGTGAAACAATTGGCAACAGGAGATCTTTTACCTGGGGAGGAAGAGAGGAAAATTTGGATGTGGAGCCGCTGTAGAAAATGCAAGTCTTGCTCTACAAAGAGAGTGTTGATATCCACCACTGCCCGCAGTTTGTCATTTGGAAAATTTTTGGACCTTAGCCTTTCTCATTATTCATCTAGCAGCAAATTGAGTTGTAGCCATTCTCTTGATAGGGATTTTCTCCACTTCTTCGGATATTCCTCAGTTGCTACTTACACCGTGTCTATGCCTCCTCAAAAGCTAGAACTTGGTGGTGCTATAAAACATGAGTGGCTTATGGAAGAGACAGATAAAGTGCACGTGAAAGGCATAAGATTGTTCACAGAAATTGCAAACTGTTTGAAGACTGTAAACTTTTATGGATCAAATCCTAACCGAGGATCAAAAAGAGAGTTCTCCGAGGTTGAGAAGATGTTAAAGAATGAACGAGAAGAGTTTGAGGTTTACATCAAGATGGTGGTCGCTAAGAAAGTTGATCCAGATCGGGCTGCCTTCAATTTTCTCAGTCTTAACCGATTGATGTGGGATCTTCTTATGGAATCCGTTGTGTGGGGTCAACGCTTGAAATCATTACGCTCACCTGAGAAAGTTGCGCAAGAGTACAGCTATTCGAAAGTGGAAGGTATTGCTGGTAGAGAAGTTGCATCTATAGGTAATTTTAGGGAAGATGACAATGTAAATGGGGATACCCGTGTAAAATTTATTTCAGAAACATCTGTGAAAGTAAATGAAATCTCAATAAAGGAAATTCCTATCAGTGGATCCCCTCTAGAGTGCAATGAACAGGGCGATACATCTAAAACTTTTGATATTCCACAGAATGTGAAAATACAAACTGTTGATGGTTTGGGATTGAAGAGATATTCTGACCCAAAGTTGGAATTGAGTTCAAATGTTTTCACTCAGTTTCCTTCAGAAAATGGCCATATTCAAGTACATCAAAACTTTCCAGTTGATATAAATATTCAACCTAGTTGTCAAATTGCTGATTCAAAGGTGTTAAACCAGAGTGCTTCACTGTATTCACCTGTTTCCAAATTGCAAGATTCGGATGAATGGTTCTGGAAGCCATTTTCTGATATTCGGCAAAGAGTGCTAATCAGAATAGTAGGTATTATTTCTTGAAGAAGCGGATAACACACCAAAGAGAGCTTTGAGAGTTATAAGATTCAGGTTTTTTGTATTGCAGAAGAGGAAGCAGAGCAAAAGTGGTTTGAAATTGAGGTTGAGCCATGAAAGCCAAAGCCATTACAAGCCATGTTAATATAATTCCAGCTGTGACACTCCAAGCTGACCCCACAAGCTTTTAAAGTTGTTTCTAAGCCATGAGCCAATTGCAAAAAGTGAATAACACGTGAGCTACAGAGAAAAAGCAAAACGACATGAAGTTTGGTCAGCAAAATAGCACGCACAACGCATCAAATGAAAACGCAAAAACAAAGATTAAAACGGCAGCAGCAATATTCAAATTGAAATCACTCACCTCTTCTATAAATAGAGAGCGTTTCATTCACAATTTTGGGAAGCTTGAACAGCCGAGAAAATTCTGCAAAAATATCACCCCAACCTTCAATCACCTTCAAGCTTCACTATCCTTGAAAATTCATCAACATTGCCCTTCAATTTTTCTTTAACCATTACCATCAAAACCACATCTCATTTTCGCATCTCACAAATCGCAGAAAATCTTCATCAATACAACAAATCTTCAGAAACGTGAAGGAGAAGAGAAATCCAACTGTTACTCACGAAAATTCGAAGGTAGTTACCGGTTTCGTCGAGATCTTGTGTTCTAAATTTGATTCTGAAGTTGAGCTTCGTTCAAAATTGTTGGCGTATTTAGAATCTGCTGTTGATTTCGAATCTAACCGTGTTGGTTTCGCATCTCGTCGCTCCAATTTCTGGAAAGCTCTGAAACATCCATGGCCGTGAATAGTGGCACGTTGCAAATGAAGAAGAAGATGATATTCTGATTTGTTTTTCTTTCTCTTTTTCCTTTTCAATTATTTCATTTTTTTTATTTATTTTTTTTAAGAATTTGGGCCGTGTGGCCTTTTACTATCATCATCCTCTTATTTTGTTTTTTTTTAAACCTCCCTTTTTCTTTAATTTTTTTTTTTTTCAAATTTTCTTTTTCTCTAATATTTTTTTTTATAAATAGTTTCTTAAAATAGATTTGGACTTTGAAATTTGATAAGATTTCATCAATATCAATGGACTTTGGGTGTTGATTTTATCCACCAAGAGAGGTGATTGATATTGACGATAATTTAGTCGATTCGAGATTCAAATTGTGATTTCATTTTCTTTCTTCTTCTTTTTATTTTTGATCGATGAAATCTATGGATCATAGATTGTTGATTATCAAGGTGGTTTAATCTTCATTATTTCAAATCTATGGACGAATAATCATTGAGATAATTCTCCTTACTTTGGAATAGTGATAGATTACCTTTGATTAATTAATTAAAAATCTTGATTGTGATGAGATCACTACCTCTTTTCTTTTTGTGTGGCATGTTTTAGGAGAGTGATTTACATATCACTTCTCTAACATGTATTAACACTAACATTATTATTGACCGGCCTCAGATAGTCGTGGTTTCTACATAAACCCGATTACGATTGCTTAACATAGCGCTAAAGTGTCCCTTAATCGGAAAATGATCATTCGTGGCTCAAACTTACGTTTAAAAGTCCAAGTATGTTTAGTTTCTTGTCTTAACTCCAATACCTATGAAAATCATTGTTAGGAGGCTTTGATTCTATCAATCCTCTAATGAATTTTCATTAATCTTGGTCTAAGTGCAAGAATTAATCATCATTGATCATATGTTCTAACCACTAACCACTAATTCACTAACAATATCCTTGTTTAATTTTGTTTATATTCTCTTCTTACTCCTTATTTCTTACTTTTATGCTTCCATATTATCATTTCATATCATATCTTTGTTTATGTTTATGTCATTCTTCTTTTGTCCACTTGGACCATACTTTGTTCAAAACATTAATAAAGGATAAAACATCTAAAAATTTGGTGCTATTAACTTTGTGGTTATACTCTTGGACCATTCTTAGACCTTGGACTTCATGGACATTCTGGACTTAGGATTAGGACTTTCTTCCCTATGCTTGGAGTATCGTGAATCTTAGCCTTTATTTGGCTCGATCATTGACTTATGCTTTAAATCGGATGGAATTCTTTTTGCTTGCTTTGGAGTGTGCTACAAGTCGGTTAGATCTTTCTTATCTCTAGCTCTTATTTTGTTTTTTAGGATAGTCACTTCATCTCCTCCCCTTCTTAAATTTTCAAAAACTTTCTCCCTCTTTCAAAACCTTCTTGGTTTCAAACTTCAAAACCGCTTTCGCAATAAAACCTTGACTTTCGTCAAGTGATTTTTAAACTTTGTTTTTCTTAATAAAAGTCAATCAATGTTAATCATGTTTTGACCAATTTCAAAAGACATAAAAAATACAAAAACTCATCAACTCTTTTTGTGCCTTTATGCACTTTTCACTTTAAAACTTTTTTCATAAAGTTTAGACATGATTCATTTCTATAGTTGAGATGTAAATCTCCTATTCCCCATATTATTAAGACTTTGACATTTTCCACGTTGATGTTGAGTGATAGTCTTGTTGATAATCCAAGCAAATCCTCCATCTTTATGTGACGCAGATGTTGTCTTAATACTCGTGGGTGGATAGTCGCAGTTTTCTCCTTGAAATGACGACTTGTCTGAACATCTAAAATCAATCAAAACCAACAAAATTTTGTCATTTGTACCACGAACTACGGGGTTTTGATTCCATATTGCACTTTATGGGTACGTAGGCATGAGACGATAAGTCTCTCCAAACACAAAAATATAAAAAAATAATTCTCTTCTCATCTCCCCAATCTCTTTTCAAACAAACCATTTTCAAACCAAAAAGCGTAAATATTTCAAAGGGCTCCTATAGAGTACTATAGACGTTTTGGGTGCTAACACCTTCCCATTGCGTAACCAACCCCCTTACCCCGATCTCTGTCTCGTGTTCTTATTTTAGAACTCTTTGGTTTTGTTCGCTCTTTTTCCTTTCCTTTATTTGGATAAAATAAAAAGTGCGGTGGCGACTCTTGTTTTCTTTGAGTTAAGTTAGTCAATAACTTACACTCACAATTTTTACCGCTACACATCTTACTAATTCCAACCACAAAACCACGTAAGAACAACCAATATTGATAATTCATCACACGCATATCAATAACACACAGGGAAAAACACTCTAACAACTTGGCCGGACGGACCGACCTGCTCTGATACCACTACTTGTAACACCCCCTTCTATACCCCAAATAAATGCATATAAAACATTTAAGCATATACAAATTCATCAGAGTAAAAGTTTTAGAATAAGGTATAAAAGAAGAATGTCACAACTTCACCAATAAAACACTTTAACATTTTGCTCCATAAAATATGTAACATTTTCAAAAGTAAGCGGAAGATCAAATCATTTAAGCAGTTCCAAAATATTAATTCAAATGCACATAAGTCATCCAGATTAATACATCATATCAGTTAGATTACAAAACCACATCAGCTGATACCTCGCAATGTATCACAAAAGAATGACTATACTAGTCTAACTACCCGGTGTTACATATCAGAGCAGCAGACTCAAAAGAATGAAGACTAATCTTCACAAAAGGACTCCAGCATCCTAATCTGCAATGCCTCGTAGAGCATTATAAAACAGCAGAAGGGTGAGAAATATAACCATAATAATCAAAGCATAAGATTTTATATATAGGTAGTCATATAGAACATATTCACATTTCTCGCCACACTTCATTCTCATAGTCATATATATTTACCACACATATATATAGATAAACATGGATATTCACAAAGCATTCCCACATTATGTATACACTTACAATTTCCACAATCTCATCATTCACACATAAGCATCACTTCATGCATATGTCATATATCAATGTGACTCAACAACTCAATGCAACTCATGCAATGCGGTACCGACTCTCGTTATCTTTTTTCGGTTTTTACATTAAACCGGGTCCACACTTCTAGACCGATAACCCGTTATCTTTTTTCGGTTTTTACATTAAACCGGGTCCACACTTCTAGACCGATAACCACAAAGGCCCGTCCTCTAAGCCTTCAAACCCACACTTCTAGGTTTGGGACAAGCCAATAGTTTCCACGAAACTAACAGACATTGCCTCTTGACTAAATGATGCATGTACAATCAACCACAACAAATGCACTTAAGACCGGCATCTTAATCTCATGCATTCGAATAATTCACCCCTTCGAGAATTTCATCATGATTGCACATACAACATATATCAAACATTTATCAATGTATTCATTTCACACATCATCATATTCAACAACAGTGCACACATATCACATATGTTCCCATGCATTCACACCACAATCGCATACATATATGCACTCACAATTCATTAGACGATACACATACATTTCTCATTGTATTCCCATGTATCTCTAATTATCACAACAATCAAGGTATTCTCATTACAATACCAATCATACAATTATAAGTTATGCACACATATTCAAAATGTTCTTATGCATACTCATTACATAATTGTATACACATCAAGCATTTGCAAATTCATTAAATAATACACACATAATCACTTATTATGTTCACATGTATTTTAACCGATTACAATTAATCCTTCATATCACAACTCTAGGATTCACACCCGAAGGCTACCCACAGCACATGTTATCACAATAGATCATATCTATATTCATATCATAAGGTATCCACCTATGTGAAACAACCAAACCATCTCCACATGATCAACACAGCAAAAGAAAAATGTTGTCAAACTCGCCCACATTCGCCTGGCGAGACCCCACAGCGAACCTTCGCCTGACCTTCATCTGGCGAACCCTCTCAGCAAACACTCGCTAGGCTTCGCCTGGCGAGACTTCCCAGCGAGCCCAAGTCAGTAGCTACTGACTTCATTCGCCACCATTCTCCAGCACCTTCGCTGGGCGAACCTTCGCCATCTAACTTCGCCTGGCGAACTCGCCAGCGAAGTCCACTGGGACTTAATCATAATTATTCGCCAGTATTCGCTAGGCTTCGCCTGGCGAAGCTTCGCCTTCGCTCGCCTGGCGAGAGCCAGCGAACCTGCGCAGAACAGAATTCCATTATGTCTTCTCCTTCACCATTCCACCATCAACCCTCTCTTACACATCCAAATCAGTACAAACAGTCTCAACACATGTTACCCGACTATTCTACGGCATTATTACTCGGTTCCAACCGATTAAATCATCAATCTACCAATTATCCAACATTTTGCCCTAAAATGGAAAGTGATGAAAACTCTACCAAATCCCCAACCCAATATACATAACATCATACAATGATCAAATAGAAACATTTCTCACCCTTACCTCGATTAATCGGAGCTTTGATGTTGGTTCTTGATGATTCCACTTTTCCTCTTCTTCTCTTCTCTTTCTCTCCTTTCTTCTTCTTTCCTCTTTCTTTCCAAATGTTTTTCTATCTTTCTTTTCTTTTCTTTCTCTCTTATATATTCCTTTATTTTCCTTCCTTCCAATTTCCTTCTCAATTCTCTATTAATTCCAATTAATAAAAAATTAATTTCCAACATTAACATAAATCCCACTAAATCAATTAACTACTATAATTAATTATTTAATGAAATTTGGGCTGTTACACCTTTCCCCTTTCATCTCACTTTTTCTGCTGCATTTTCTGCTGTACCAAAAGCACAGCTCTTGCACAACTTTCAATCTTCAAAGTTTCCATTTTTGGCAACAATTATGGCCACTTTCTTGGTGCAGCCCCACTTTTTCCACTTCTAGTATGCTGCTTTTGCTGTATTTTTTCTGCAGCACTCCACCTTTCTATTCACCCTTGTACCCATTGGTTGGTTGATTTGTTTGGACATACTCATGTAGTCAATACACTATCTTTTGGACATCATTTTCAAATTCTGATTTTTGATGTGTAGATGTATCAAATAAGCTTATAGCCTTGGTTTTGTGACATAAAATGATTTTGTGATATGATACACATTGCCACTCCTTGCATGGGGCTGTTTTGGACCATATTCAAATTGCCCATGAATGTATGCATAGCCTTATTCTTGAGATATTCCAACATTGAATTAGCTCTTAAATATTTTCCTTGCATGTTTGTAAGCACAAAGGGGACCATGTGGACTTGATGGGGCATAGGGGATACCATGGCATGAAGTTATTTTGAATCTTGAATTAAGACTAGAAATAGCTTAATTTCCTAAACATTATCAAGAGTTTGAAATTTGGTAACCAATGTAACATTCTTGAAAATATCAAGAGATTTCTCTTTGTAAAAACTCTTGACTCTAGCCTTGAATTTATGAACCTTGAATTTGGAATGATGGGCCTCCCTTATGCCATTGAATTTGAAAGAAATGAAAAAATGAGTCAAGCCTTGAAAGAGGGAAAATTTTGGGGTGCAACAGCTGCCCCTATTCAAGCGACTTGGACCTGAAGGGATGGAAAGCGAACGCTTTCAAACATTCGAGGTAAAAGGTGATTGAATACAAAAGAACCCAAAAATTTGTCAACCGCAGAATGAAACCTCTGACATCACCATCAGCCACCTATATCAGGTAGAACATCTGACTTCGCCATCAGTCGTCGATCAAATACAAACAACTGACCTTGCCATCAGCTCTTAATAGCATCTAACTTCGCCGTCGGAACTTGACATCAAATTTGTGAGGTCTGACCTCACCGTCAATATTCCACATAATCTGTAAAAACATATGATTGGTAGAACATCTGATCTTCCCATCAGTCCTCCATATCCTCTGACCTCGCTGTTGCACCCTAAAATTTGCTCAACCTACTTCACTTGGTTTATGTTTCAATTGCATTAGCATTTGCATATCAGGTCATGTACATAATTAATTCATCTGCATAGCATAGCATGGGCAAGCCATCCAGCAAGGGACCAAATGCAATTCTTATCTCTATGGGCATATCAAGTGATTCTTATTCAAATTCAATCTTAGCCAAGTCATCAGAAAGAAATTGAAATCTAAGAAGTCAGTGGATTAAGCAGTGGATCTATCTCCTATCTTGAAGGTATTTGAAGATCATCAAAGAAGTTGTGAGTCATGAATTGAGGTCATGGAGGGTATATGGACATCATGGAGGACCTAGAGGGTCATTTTGAAAGTGAGACAAGTCATTGATGTGATTACAAGAGCTGCAATTGAAGACAGTCAACTAGGGTTTCATCTGGGTCAACCTTGGGTCAACCCTAGGTCAAAGGCTTGATTGAAGGGCATCAAGGCCTGTTTGAAAGATGTGGGATGCCTCATTTGACATGTAGATATGGATGTGGTGTTGTGCCAAGGAGGAATCAAGAGAAATCAAGAAGAAGAGAGGTTTCTAAATTAGGGTTTCTGTGTAAAATCCCCTGGTTTAGGTCAAACTTCCAAGCAAAATAATTCAAAATTCAAGCTTCAAATGGATTCTTGGCCAAAATGAAACTTTTAGATCATCTCAAGAAATTTAATTTGAGTGGTGGAAGATATCAAGGAGATTTGTAGAACTCAAGTTATGGTCCTTGCAAGTTACAGGTCGTTAGAGGCATCTGAAATTTTGTCTGTGAAGGTTACTTGTCTTCCAAGCCATTTTTACCTCTCAAAGAGCTTTCAAATGGATTTCTGGCCAACATGAAAGTTGTTCCTCATGATCTTAGATTTCTAGAAAGGTATGGTATGCCTTCATCTGATTTGTGGAACTCTACTTATGACTTTGGCAAGCAAAGGGTATTTTGGTCATTTGGAAATTACAGGTCATTTCAAGCATATGCCTAAAACTCATACTTGCAAGTCTCAAATTGAAAAATGTTCAACATCAAAGTTGTTCCAAATGATGTTTTGAGGCTAGAAAAGTGGTCATGGAAGTTTGAAAATGGGTGTAGCTCATATTTGCAAAAATGACCTAATTAAGGCATGATTTAAGTTCATTAAATAGCCATTTTTGGGAATTCTTCATAACATGTCCAAATGGGATGAAATTATAGGTCATTTTGATTGGAATTAATGTTTTGAGAACATTGGAAATAGTGGATTTTTGAGTTATGAACAGAATTTGGAAGTTATCTCAAGTTGCTTGTAAAAGAAGAAACATATGCCAAATCACAAGGGATCAATGTGTAAGGAGCTTCCAGCATCTTCCAGAACTTTCCACCCACACCTATATAAACCCTAGAGCTCATTCAATGCAGGGTTGGTGATTCATTTGGTAGAAATTTCATAGTTGCATTTCATTTTGCTTTTGTGCAAATCACACCCAAATTCTCTCAATTCTTCATCATCCTTCAAAGTTTTGATTCTATCATACTCTATGATCATCACTGATCACATCCCAAGCAAAATCTGGTTGAATTGAAGCCATAATCGTGTGCTGCAAATTTTCACATCAAGTTGCAAGAAGAATCAGTTACAAGAATTCAGAGTATCTGAGCAAGAATAAGTGCATACAGAACCAAGATCCATATCCATTGATCAAGTCTCGAGCATTGCTAGCTGTAAATCCAAGAGTTCATCCATCTGTTTTCAGTTTTGCACCAGGTTGGTATTTCTTTCGAATTGACCTAGAATAGATAGCATGATGTAGAATTATTAGGTTAGATTTAACTTAGGTGGATAGATGAACAATTCTGGAGATTTTGATTGAATTTGGTGAAGGTTGACATTGGAGTACACCAACTGTTTGGACATAGAACTCTCTTAATATTGAGTGTTAGCATTAGTTCTTTGGCTTAGGTTGATCAGTAATAGGAGGTGATTGTTTTGATATCAAGAAATTGGAGAATATTGAGATTTGTTCATGCACCATTGTTGGAGGTTGGCATCGGGTTTTGAATTCTAAGGCATATCAATTGAAACCAATACTATAGATGGATTCAGTGACGAATTTGGAGTGAGTTTGCTTTTTACATGTTGGAATTTGATGAAGAATCGAGCACGTATGAGTGAGGAGAAGTTGATGATGAAGCTTCTGCGTTCATGGATTTCATGGCATAAACCCTAGGCTAGAGGAAGACGAAGCACTTGAAGCGTAGGATCATAGAGACTTGGTTGACTGAAATTCTGATCTCACGGCTTAGATTCAAAGTTGAAATAGGAGGGAAGATGAGTTTATTGAAACTCAGCGTTTCATTAAAAGTGTCTGATGGGCTTAATTGGACAATTGCTACACACACCCTCACACAAGGCCCAACTGCTTGTTACACTTGTTTGTGATGCTATTCACACCGTGCACGTTTTATTTTTCTTTGGATTTATTGAATTGGTTTTTGTTTTAGCTTTGGGCCTAATGTATTTGCTATTGACACCCCAGAATCAGGCCCATGTGTATTTTACACTTGCTTCTCCTGCTACTTGCACCGCGAGCTTGTTCTTTTTGTTATTGACTTTCTGATTTTATTTTGATTGTTCTGGGCCTAACCCATTTGCTACACGCACCCCTGATACTTGGCCCATATGAATATTGAACTGAGCGCATCTGCTGAATGCACCCCCCTGGCTCTTTTATTCTTGTTTTTGTTTTAATTCATTTTATTTGACATTTTATAAAAATCATAACAATTTAGAAATTAGGAATTTTAACGTGAGGTTTTTTGCAATAGTTTAGTATTGACCTGAAGAAAATTAAAATGATTAAAAAATATTAGTTTAGCTATTTTTTCTATTTTTTCTTATATTTTACATTTTAATTGATTTTAAATAGATATAGTTTGTATATAGCTTGTAGAATTTCTTTTAGGTACTTCCCATAATCTCTTTAGGTCACTCTTTTTAGTATAACTAGATATGGATGTTAGGTGCCCCCTTGATTTTTATACCAATTTTTTAGGATTTATTTTAGGTAGTTTAGTTAGAAAATATTAGGCTAGTCATTTAGGGTTGTGAATATAATCTAGATAACAAAACAAGTTTCTTTTTGGGTTTTCTTTAGGACCAATTAGATGATGGGACTATAGGGTATTATGGGTGAGTAATAGATCCCTTAGAAAATGCTAGAAGTTCCCCTATTATATTAATACTATTAGTATATTTCTTGTACTTGATTGATTGTGTGGTGTGCCCTCTTTAGGGTTATTTGTTTGACTGTGTGGGGTATTGGGCCTGCTTGGGGTTTGGGTCTGAGCTGAAGACTTTGTTAATGAAGCCATTGAAAACCAAAGGAATGAAGACCCAGTTCAGGAGTGGATGAAGAGCATACCTTGCTGGCAACTGTTGAAGGTTATAGGCATTAGGAGCTAGGTAGAGCTTAAAGTAGAAACTTGCTTCATAAACATGGAAGGTCTTGTTTGCCTCCATCCCTCTCTATGATGCAGAGTCTCTCTAGGACATTCACCCCCTTCCTTTGGAAGGCTTGGTGACAGTGTCTAAGAGATAGAACTCTTGAGAGAAACATTCTACATATTGTTAACAGTCTGTTTGCCACCTTTGGTGGTCAACTAACTGTTTAACATTCCAGTTCATCCTCTTAACTGTTCCTCATCTTGGAGAGTGAGACTTGAAGAAAAGCCCTGAAAGATTGAAGATAGAGACCTTGCTTGAAGGATGTGAAGATGATGACTGATGCTTGCTTGAAGCTTGTAGATGGTTGAAGATGACTTGAAGACAGATGTTGATGAAGATTGATGTTGGCTGTTTATTTTTGCTGTTTATAATTTTTGATGTATTGTTTGAATTTCTCTGACTGTATTATTTGCCATTTAATCTGTTAGGTTGAAAGCAAATTTTGTTCGCTTTTGCCTGTTGTTTTCTAGGTTCGAGGTTGAGTGGGACTCCCTTGCCTCGCTTGTATTGCTGCATCCATGCATTTTACTGCTTTATTGTATATGTGCTATTGTTTCTGTTTCCGTTTATCCCTTAGGATCTCTGTTTCTCTCTGCGCAAGAGAGGAACATGATAGACATTAGGTCTTAACCCATGCATGATAGCATTAGGTTAGTTTGATTCCCATTTTCAACCATAGGTTAGTGTTCTGTCTCTTCTTTCTCAAAACAAACAGAAAAACACAATAAATATTCCAAACACAATAAAAGACACTTCTTCCGTAAAAGAATGTGAACTCATCAAAACGTCATTTTTGTCCGCTTGGACCAGTAATCAGAAGAAACCCTTTTCAGAAGGAGATAAAAGCAATCAAGACAGACTTATGTCGTACGTGGCCCGAACTACGTTTGCTCTGATCTTTCATGCTGTATGAAAGTACGTAGGCATAGGATGCGATATCCTAGCGAGCAACCTTCCCCTCCTTTCCCGTAGGTAGGCGAACTACGTTGACTCTGATTTCTCGCTCCAGACGGGAATACGTAGGCATAAAGTGCGATACTTTGCCGAGTCATTTTATTTTCTTTTAACCCTTGACCTGTAGAATAGATAGAATAACAATCTGTACCAGAAAACAAGCGTGGATCCCGTCGAGTACGATGGACGTGAGGGGTGCTAATACCTTCCCCTTGCGTAACCGACTCCCGACTCCAGGATTTGGTTGCGATGACCATTCCTTTCCCGTCTTTGCGTTAGGTTTACTTCGAGCGTTTCCTTTCCCTCCTTTGGGATAAATAACGCACGGTGGTGACTCTTCTGTTCAGCCGGCGCCAATTTTCGCAGTAGCGACAGCTGGCGACTCTGCTGGGGAACCAACGTCCCCTAAGCGAGTCAATCCTAGCGCTTGTTTTCCCGTCGAGGATTTTGTATGAATTTATATTTCTGACATTTACTTTCAGCATTATATTATTGTTATTATTGCTGTATTGGGGTGTGACGGGTGTTCTGTGATTGAGAGATAAGTCGGACCTGGGCTTGAGTGCACCTAGAATTAGAGTGGAAAGTAGTGGGCGCGCACATGCTTTGCATGTCCTAGTGTCCTGCGAAATCCACACTCAGACGAGGTTCTTCTGGTTGGCCTCCTGTCCTACCCTTTGGGTGGCTCGGGTTGCTGGTTAGTTGGATTGTCGACTCTGGGAACCGATCATTTGGAAGTTGGCTAAGTGAGGCCTCTTCAGGATTTGATGATGCCACTCCTTCTGGGAATCGTATCATCAACCCTGAAAGTCTGTGACGCCGACGACCGTATAGGATGCCATACCATTGTCAGTTACTAGGACACCTACCTGTGAGAGGGTTTGGGTTATGCAGGTAACTAGACTTTCAGATACCGGTTTATTCGTGATTCGAGATTCAGGATACTTATGGACAGTTATTGGGGTCTGTCAGAGACCAAGTTAGAGTGATTATTGGGTCTGAGGTTTGATTGGAGCCAATGTATGGGGCCTGTCAGAGATCAGAGTTGAAGCTTTATTTTGGGTTTGTCCAAGACCAGGGTTTGAGGAATTCTGGATGGTATATCTGAGACTTATGATGTGGTTCAGGCTTCTCAGCCATGGCATTTGGTCCCTGTTGCATTTTATTTGCATTGCATTGTTTGCATAACCATTATCATTGCATCCCATTAACGTGTGTCTGTCCTGCAGGTGCATTTGCATATTCCCTGGTTCTAGTGTCCGGACTTCTGAGTATTGATCATGGCTGATTTGAGGATGACAGTTGCCTACAAGTTACCTACCCCTGATGTTACTCCCCTCCTGGGTTTGATTTCTCTTGCTGATGAGGATGTCCGTAGAGGCTTCAGGCAGAGTTATGGAAGGCTGTTGAGATTGGTTCGCAAACCAACTGATGATGAACTGAATGGGCTGTATACACTGATGCAATTCTATGACCCTGCTTTGAGATGTTTCACATTCGCTGACTTTATTTTGGGGCCTACCATGGAAGAGTACGCAGAGTTTATTGAGCTGCCAGTACAGAATAAGGTTCCCTTTATTCACTTTGCCGCTGAGCCCAAGCTGGAGGACTTAGCTAAGGCCTTGCACATGAATGCTTCTGAGCTGTTGATGACTTCTTGGCGCGGGGTTCCAGGTTTCTCCCTCCAGTTTCTGATTGGTAAGGCTCAGGAATACGCCAAGAATGGATGCTGGGTGGTCTTTAACGCTGTTTTGGCCCTATGCATTTACGGGATAGTGTTGTTTCCCAATTTCCTGAACTTTGTGGACATTGATGCATTTCACTTGTTTGCTGCTGGCAACTCGGTACCCACATTGATCGGGGATTTCTACCATTCATTGCACTACAGAAATGAGAATAGGAGAGGCAAGAACGTCTCTTGTTGTGTGCCTTTGCTGTACATGTGGTTTAAGAGCCATCTCCCCCTGAAGGGACCTTTTGTAGATGGTGCAACTACAGCTGACTGGCCAGAGCGCCTGATGAGACTATCTTCTGAAGACATTGAGTGGTTTGACCGAGACTTGCTGGGGTCCGAGCTTATTTTTAGTTGTTCTGGGTATCCGAATGTTCCTTTGATAGGAAGAAAAGGGTGCATCAATTATAACCCATCTCTGTTCGTTCGCCAGTTTGGATACGCGTTGAAGAACCCACCTAGGGAGGAAGAAGTACAGGAATCTCTGTACTTCACCGGTGATTTGAATGGAGAGTTACTAGCCAAGCTTCAGCATGCTTGGATGCGCATCAACAGAAGAGGGAAACCACTGTTGGGGAAGAATGATTGTCAGGCTTATGTACCATACAAAGTTTGGATCCAAGAGAGAGCAAGACAGTTGCTGATGCCATTTCTAGCTGCACCAGTCCCTGTTCATATTCCGGTAGAGGAACCAACCACTGTTACTATGGAGGTCTACGAGCAAGTTGTAAAAGAAAAGGAAGCCTTGATGAAGATCAATGAAGAGTTAGAAGAGGAACTGGCTCAGATGCGTAGTGAGAAGAACAAGGTTGTGCATTCTTTCCAATAGCAGATTGAATTAGTAAACAGGCTAGGTGCTGAATTGACTGAAGATAGAAAGAAGCGTGAACGCCTGGGGAAAGAATTCAGAAGCTCTCATGATATGCTGGAGGCCAAAAAGAAAGCACTCGATGCCGCCCACCGGGAAATCTCTTCTTGTAACAAGACGTGGAATGCTACGCTAACCAACAACAAAAAGAGGGAAGACAAATTGAAGCAGCAAATTTCTGAATTCGAAGAACAGTTGAAGGCTAGCACCCAGAAGTATGAAGAGGAGGTAATGGCAAGATATAGTCTCCAGAATGCATTGAACAAGGCCATCGAAGGCAAGAAAGAGGCTGTGTCTCAGAAGCGGAAGCTAGAGGATCGCTTCGGAGAAGGGACATGGGAGGAATCCGCTGGTGATTTACGACGTGTTCTCAAGCGAAGAGATCTACTTGTTAAGGGTCTGCTTACCCGACCAAGTCATCCAGAGACTAAGAAGTTATTAGAGGAGTACCAGGCCTATGGGAGGACTTGACCATTTCATGTATTAATGTGTATGCTTTATTTGCATAGAGCTGACCATCACCAGGATTGTTGGTTGAGGTCATGCCTTCTTATTGTACATTCATTGATACTGTATTCCTGACTTGATGGATTTCTCTGCAATATATGAGGTGTTTTCTATGATTCGGCTCCGAACTTCGTATTGCTGTCACTGTCACCGCACTGACACATTCGCACTAGAATCGGGGAATGATATCCCCTAATGCACAGACACATATTGCATTGCATTCGCATTCATATCGCATTACAGGTGATTATTCAACTGTATCTCATTTCTTGCACTGTACCAGGTCTTTTCAGGATTGAAAGTCAACGCCCGCACCGATACTCCACTCGCACCAACTGTAGAAGAGTTATGGATCAGATGCAGAATGAAATGCAGGACATGCGTGAGAAGCTGGCGCTATTCATGCAGACAATGGAGACCATTGTGAAAGGCCAGGAGAACTTGCAAGCTTTGGTGCAGCCTTTGCTGATGAGAAATGCTGGGCACGGAAATGAAGACCATAATTCTGTGCGAGTCGACACTATTCACGGGGATGGTACCCCCACACCGGTAGCTCCACCTGTGGTAAACATACCTGCTGTCAATGTGAACAACGGCGCTGCCGCCGGGAATGGTAACGTTGGAATCGGTAACGAGACTGTCGTCAACAACGTTGGGTTCGGGGATGTCAATCTGGGTGGTGATAATATGGGAGGTAATGGCTTCGGTAATAATGGATTCGGCTTTAATGACCAGGGGTTTGATCATGTTGGGAAGTACGGCTTCAACGCTCAAGGTTTCGGACAGGACGGATTTGGTATGACTAATCAGGGTTATGGCGGATTCGGAAATGGAAATGGTGCCGGGATAATGTCTTTTGGACCTGCCGGAGTCGCTCCGGGGTACGGTAACAGGGGGCGAGGCCCTGTGATGAATCAGACTAGATTTGGCCGTAACAACGGGTACGATGGATACGGAACTGGGAACGGTAATTGGCTAGAAGATCAGCAAGAGGATGCTTTCTCTGGTGGAGGTTTCGAAGGTCCTATGGACGACTCTCAGAGAATCAAGATGCTCGAGGAGCAGATGAAGGGGGTCGTGAATCAAAGCGCTGTTGGCTTAGATATGACTACAATGGGTCTGGTGCCTGGCTTGAGGGTACCAATAAAATTCAAAGCTCCCACATTCGACAAATATAAGGGGGATACCTGTCCAAAGGTGCATGTGCGGTCATACTACAGAAGGATGTCGGCATATTCAAACGATGAGAGGATGCTGATGCATTTCTTTCAAGATAGCTTGTCTAGTCCTTCCCTTGAATGGTACATGGGGTTGGAACCCACTCAGATAAAGACATGGAAGCAGCTGGCTGAAGCCTTTGTGGCTCACTATAAGTACAACAGTGACTTGGCACCCAACCGGGTCCAATTGCAGGGATTGTCCCAGATGAAGGGCGAGAGCTTCAAAGAGTATGCGCAGAGATGGCGCGACATGGCTGCTCGAGTTCATCCTCCTTTGGAGGACAAAGAAATGAATGATATGTTCATAGGAACATTTACCGGTATGTTTTATGACAAGTTGTTTCATACTTCTTTGGGCAGTTTCTCAGACTTAATCCTGATGGGAGAGAAGATTGAAAGCAACATTAAACAGGGAAGATTCTAAGCTAAGGAATCCACTTCAGCTGGCAGTAACAGAAGGGCTTTCGGTGGGCGCCGTCAAGGTGATGCAAGTGCAGTGTTTGGGGGCCGAGCAGAGGTCGAAACCAGTACAATCAGCCGCAGCAGGTGGCAAGTGTTACTATTCCATTTCAGCAACAACCGATACAACAACAACAACAGCAGCCACAACAGGGGGTACATCCTGCCCAGCGCAGAATCCAGGGGGGCAGACCAAGGAGGGTGTTTAAAAAGCCTCCTTCAACGTATGCAGAATTGCTACAGACGTTACTGGGTTTGAACTTGGTGGAAAAGAGAACTATGGCGCCAGTAACGGGCACTCCTCCGTACGGCTTTGACGCAAGCAAGCACTGTGAATTCCACTCCGGGGCTCCTGGCCACGATGTAGAGAGTTGCCACGCGTTCAAGCATGTGGTGCAGGATCTATTGGATAGTAAGGCTATCAATTTTGGACAGGCAGGTTCGAACATAGTGCAAAAGCCCATGCCCAATCATGGGGCAAATGCTATTTTAACCGAGGAGGGTTTGAACTTGATTATGAATGTTGATGACCTAAAGACACCGTTGTGTGAGATAAAAAGCAGGTTATTGCAGGGAGGTGTGTATCCGGGCTGCGGTGAGTTTTGTTTAGAGTGTTGGACCCAAGCTGAGGGTTGTGCTGAATTGAAGAAGGGTATTCAGACCTTAATAGATGGAGGCGTATTGCAATTCGACAGAACGGCAGTTGAGGAACCTGCAGGGTTATTAGCAGACGAGCGAAGTGATGTAGCTACTGTGACGATTCCCCGAAAAACAATAACTATAACGGCGCCAGCCAGGCGACCGCCTATCACTATCACCAAGGCAGGACCAATCCCTTATGAGAGCACTAAGGCAGTCCCCTGGACCTATGGGTTGGAAGCATACTGTGATGGGGTGAAAATTGATGTTAGTAAGCAGCCAGTTGAGGTTGTAGACAACGTCGTTGGTACCGGAGGGATGACGAGAAGTGGGAGAATTTTTATATCGCCTGAGGTAGAGGCCAAACGACTGGCGAAAGGAAAAGAAAAGATGAATGAGAATGTCCCTGTGAAGAGGAACGAAAAAGAAACGTCGTTGAAGGATGTGGAAGAGTTTATGCGCCTTATTCGTAAGAGTGATTATAAGATTGTTGAGCACCTTCAACAGACGCCGTCAAAGATATCCATACTGTCGTTGCTATTGTGTTCCGAAGCTCACAGAAATGCATTGCTGAAAGTTCTGGATACGTCCTTTGTACCCCAAGATGTTTCCGTGAATCAGCTGGAGGGGGTGTTGGCACATGGGAACGCAGGCCATAGCTTGGGATTTACAGACTTTGATTTGACCCCGAAGGGGAGAGAGCATAACATGGCGTTGCACGTCTCAGTTGAGTGTAGGGGCTCAGTCATGTCGCATGTACTGGTAGATACCGGGTCTTCCTTAAACGTGCTGCCCAAGAAAGCAATGATGAAATTGGACGTCAGGGGAATCCTTTGTACGCCTAGTGACTTGGTGGTCAGGGCATTTGATGGTACACGGAGAACAGTCTTTGGATCCATAACGTTACCTCTACAGGTGGGGCCGAAGGTTTTCGAAACTGAATTTTATATTATGGACATCCAGCCAACATACAGCTGCCTTCTCGGACGACCCTGGACCATGGTGCTGGGGCAGTCACATCTACCTTGCACCAAAAGCTGAAATACATGGTAGGGGACAGTGTGGTCACAGTTTGTGGAGAAGAAGATATATTGGTTAGCCATCTGTCATCATTCAAGTATGTAGAAGTCGACGGCGAGATTCATGAAACACCCTGTCAAGCCTTTGAAGGGTTGCGCATCAAAGACAAAGTTCCGGGGCCGAGTAAAGCATCAGAGGTGGCCGTCTCATCATACAAGGAAGCTCAGGCTCTAGTGGATACGGGTGATACAAAAGGATGGGGCAAGGTGCTGGATATTCCCGTGAAGATGGATAGATTTGGGTTGGGATATCAACCGTCATCATCAACGCCTGCTGCAGGGGCACCCCGTTTCAAAGGACCAATAACAATCACAGCTGGTGGAGTGTATCACGAGGCCATCAATGCTGCTTCAGATTCCGAAGGAGGAGATAGTGACTGCGACATGGACGCCTGGATTCAGCCGAGCGTGCCGGGACAAGGATTATGCAATTGGTCTATTCAGGAGATTGTTCCTGTGACTCACAAACAGTAATACTTTGTTTTCTTAATTGTTGAACAATCCGGTGCCTTACCCGGGGCATTGTGATTTTTCTTAGGGCCGTGCTGTTATGTACATTGTGTTGTTTAATCATTAAATAAAAGGCGTTTTTCATGTAAAATATTGAGATCTCTGTTTTTCCTGTTTTTGTGTTTTACAATAAAATGGCAACGTGGTTATTCGCTTTATGCGCATTTTGAAGCATTTAACCATTCCTTTTGCAGGATAATATTTTCAGATGACATCATCGAACCGCCTATGACTCGTTTCGACTTTGAGCACCCGGTATGTCAGACCGAAGAAGAGATTGTTGAAGATGGCGACGTTCCAGAAGAATTGTCTTGGTTGGTGAAGCAAGAGGAGCGAGTCATTCTGCCTCATGAGGAGGTCATTGAAATTATTAACCTAGGGTCGGAAGGGGTTGAAAAGAACATTCGTATAGGAGCCGCGCTGCAGAGCAACATCAGGCGAAGACTGGTTGAAATGCTCAGAGAGTACAGTGATGTGTTCGCTTGGTCGTATGAAGACATGCCTGGGCTGGATACGGATATGGTTGTGCACCGTCTGCCGCTAAAAGAAGAATGCCCGCTGGTTAAGCAGAAGCTTCGCAAAACTAGACCTGATATGGCAGTGAAAATTAAGGAAGAGGTTCAAAAGCAGTGGGATGCTGGTTTCCTAGCTGTTACGAAATATCCTTCATGGGTCGCTAATATTGTATCAGTGCCAAAGAAAGACGGTAAAGTGAGAATGTGTGTAGATTACCGTGACCTGAACAAAGCGAGCCCGAAAGATGATTTTCCGCTTCCTCACATCGATGTGCTGGTTGACAACACTGCCCAATTCTCCGTATTCTCCTTCATGGATGGCTTCTCGGGCTATAATCAGATTAAAATGGCGCCAGAAGACATGGAGAAGACTACTTTCATAACGCCTTGGGGAACATTTTGTTACAAAGTGATGCCCTTCGGATTGAAGAATGCTGGGGCAACGTATCAGCGTGCAATGACGACTCTTTTCCATGATATGATGCATAAGGAGATCGAGGTTTATGTCTATGATATGATTGCCAAATCCCAGACGGAGGAAGAACATTTGGTGAATCTGTTGAAGTTATTCAAAAGGCTTAGGAAGTTCAGGCTGAGACTGAACCCTAACAAGTGCACCTTCGGGGTGAGATCGGGTAAACTGCTGGGGTTTATCGTGAGCGAAAAAGGAATAGAGGTTGATCCTACAAAAATAAAAGCAATACAAGAGATGCCGACGCCTAAAATAGAAAAGGAGGTGCGCGGGTTTCTAGGGAGGTTGAACTACATCGCTCGGTTCATATCTCACCTGACAGCTACGTGTGAGCCGTTATTCAAGTTGTTGAAAAAAGACCAGGCTGTAACGTGGAATGAAAATTGTCAAAAGGCGTTTGATAAAATAAAATAGGAATTGCAGGAGCCTCCTATTTTGATACCACCAGTGGCAGGGAGACCCTTGATTATGTATTTAACAGTTCTTGAGGGAAGTATGGGTTGTGTTATCGGTCAACATGACGAGACAGGAAGAAAAGAGCATGCAATATACTACTTGAGTAAGAAGTTTACTGAATGTGAATCTCGATATTCAATGCTCAAAAAAACTTGTTGCGCGCTAGCCTGGGCCGCCAAGCGGTTGAGGAAATACATGCTGAATCATACAACCATGCTCATCTCGAAGATGGATCCTATCAAATTTGTATTCGAAAAGCAGGCACTATCGGGGAGAATTGCCCGTTGGCAGATGGTTCTGACCGAATATGACATCCAGTATGTCTCGCAGAAGGCTATAAAGGGGAGTGTATTGTCTGAGTACTTGGCAGAGCAGCCTATTGAGGACTACCAATCGATGAGGTTTGATTTTCCTGACGAGGATATCATGTACTTAAAGATGAAAGATTGTGAAGAACCGTTGCCGGACGAAGGACCAAAATTGGGTTCCAAATGGAAGTTGATCTTTGACGGAGCTGTAAGCGCCTACGGTAGCGGAATAGGGGCAATCATCACTACTCCGCACGGGTCGCACATCCCGTTTACTGCTCGATTGACCTTTCTAGTTACCAATAATGAAGCCGAATACGAAGCTTGTATCATGGGGCTTGAAGAAGCCATTGATTTGCGAATCAAAAATCTGGATGTATACGGAGACTCAGCTCTGGTGGTGAAGCAAATAAAAGGGGAATGGGAGACACGTCAGCCTAATTTGATACCGTACATGAATTACGCAAGGAGATTGTTGCCTTTCTTTGACAAGGTTGAGTTGCATCATGTGCCGCGAGCAGAGAATCAAATGGCTGACGCCCTGGCCACTTTGTCTTCCATGTATAAAGTCAACTTCTGGAATGAGGCTCCCAGAATTGTTATCTCTCGGCTTGACAGACCCGCCTTTGTATTTGCCATTGACGAAGCATCTGATGATAAACCGTGGTATTTCGATATCCTTAATTTCCTGAAAAACAAAGAGTATCCGGCTGGGGCATCCAGTCATGATCAGAAAACTCTCAGGAGATTGGCGGGTAATTTCTATCTGAATCCGGACGGTGTCCTGTACAAGCGAAATCACGACTTGGTGCTACTACGTTGTGTAGACGAAAAAGAGGCGAAGCTGCTCATTGAGGAAATACATGAGGGTGCATTTGGTACGCACGCCGGTGGGCATGCTATGACGAGGAAGCTGCTGCGGGCAGGTTATTTTTGGCTAACTATGGAAACTGATTGTTTCAAGTTTGCGAGGAAGTGTCATAAGTGCCAGATCTATGCAGATAAGATCCATGTGCCTCCGAGTCCTCTGAATGTGATGTCATCGCCATGGCCGTTCTCAATGTGGGGAATTGATATGATTGGAAAGATCGAGCCGACTGCTTCTAACGGACACCGGTTCATTCTGGTAGCAATCGATTATTTTACCAAATGGGTAGAAGCGGCATCTTATGCAAACGTGACCAAGCAGGTGGTAGCCAGGTTTATCAAGAGAGATATCATCTGCAGATATGGAATCCCCGAGCGGATAATTACAGACAACAGTTCAAACCTGAATAACAAAATGATGAAAGAGCTGTGTCAGAGTTTTAAGATAGAGCATCATAACTCTTCTCCTTATCGACCCAAGATGACTGGCGCTGTTGAAGCGGCCAATAAAAACATAAAGAAGATTGTACAGAAGATGGTGGTGACCTATAAATACTGGCACGAGATGCTACCTTTTGCTTTGCACGGTTATCGTACGACGGTACGCACATCGACCGGGGCAACCCCGTTCTCGTTGGTATATGGAATGGAAGCAGTGTTACCACTGGAAGTTGAGATTCCTTCCCTGAGAGTATTGCGAGATGTCCAACTAGACGAGGCAGAATGGGTAAAAGACAGGTTGAACCAGCTGAGTTTAATGGACGAGAAGAGGCTAGCTTCTCTAGCATACGGTCGTTTGTACCAGAGCCGAATGAAGAAAGCATATGACAAGAAGATACATCCTCGGAGCTTTCAGACGGGTGACCTTGTGCTGAAAAGGATTCTCCCGCCACAGGCAGATCACAGGGGCAAGTGGACCTCCAACTACGAAGGGCCATACGTTGTCAGAAAAGTCTTTTCAGGAGGGGCTTTATTGTTGTCCACCATGGACGGTGAAGACTTTACGTCGCCTGTGAATTCGGACGCAGTTAAAAAATACTTTGCTTGAAACTGACCCGCTGGACAGAAAAAAGAGAGTCCAGGCAAAAAGGGGGCATCCTGGAGAACCAAAAACAGAATGAAAGGTTCGGGCAAAAATTAGGGATAAAATTGAAAAATGTACACCCGCGAAGTTGAAAACCTACATTGGGCGGCTTCGGCAAGAAAGGGTATCCCGGTGAACTGAAAACCCGTAAAGGGCGGTTCACGCAAAAGTTAGGGATTTGAAAAGCAAATGACTGCGGTCCGAATTTGATATTGAGGTGCGCATTGGTGCGGGGGAATATACTTGAGGGGTCGACTATCAGATACAATCTCTTCGGAAGTGTGAATACCGGGAAAGCATTAGAGTCGAGCGAGTCATAGGAGGATCAGCTCATGATGTTCGTCCGCATCCCGTTGCCGACATGTGTACAAATTTGATTTGCCATTATATTTATGCTTCTTGTGCATACTTGTATATTTGTTGTGCGTAGCTTCCTCTTTTCAGGAGTTACATCCCATGTACAAAACTCCGCCCATTTAGGGGCCCAATCAATAAAACATGTTATTCAGTATTTGATGCTGGTTCTTTACTGTTTTGTACATGACAACGCCGAGGTTTAATAAAACTAGCAAGTGTATAACGTCGCTGGCCCTTGCCAATAATTGATAAAACTTTGAATTAACTGAAAATAATGTCACTAACACTAACCTGAATAGATTTGGTTGCATAGACTTGTCTTGTCTTGTTTGTGGTGTTGCAGGGTTCGTAGCCGTATGAAGTGGACGATCAAAAGATTGCAGTACTGACCAGAAGCTCGTAACGAAAGACTCGATCCCCATGCAGGTCGCGCTTCTGAGATGACAATGTTCCTTACTAAAGAAGGATCAAATTCCCCAGCTAGTCATAGCTTATCCAAAGGACATTCTCCAGTAAAGTCGTTTACCCTCAGCAGAATTGATGACTCCAAGATCGAAGGTTGTATTCAGACAGTGTGGATCCCCCATCCCGAGCAGAGTGGTTTAGCCTCAAAAGATTAATCTCCAACTTGTGAGCTGTACTCAGACAGTCTACCCTTTCCAGTAGGGTCATTTACTCTCCCCAACGGAGTCAGCTAATTTTCCCCAAGAGAGTCGTTTCGTCCTCAACGAAGTTCTCTCTTTTCAGCAAGTGTTTTCTTTCCTCCCAATGGAAATCGAAGGTTAAGAAAACTCTCCCCGGCAGAGTTGGTGGTGTGTCCTGGCATTTATTTTGTCGGAATACCGTGTGATACCCGTTCACTCCCCAACAAAAGTCCAATTTTCATTGGCACGGGTAAGCTCCCTAGCAGAAGTCCAATCATGATTGGCGCATTCAGTTACTCCTCAGCGAAGCGGGCTTCGCTCTTCCAGCATTTATTTTGCTGGAATAATTCTGTGGCACCTGGTTACCCCCAGCGGAGTTGGCATTGTCTTCAGCATTTATTTTGCTGAAGCGGTTTCTGTATCCCAGCAGTTCGAGTCTGCATTTGCATCGGCATGTAGTGTCATACTTGCATCCACCAAATAAAAAACGCGTAGCATTTCCATGTCGAATGGAGCATTACGCCATTGTCAAACATATGCATTCTGAAACATAAACCAGGTTGGTTAACCGTTTGTTTTCAAGTGTTGTTTCCCTTGCAGGTGGAGGGAGCTCTTGCTCAAATTAATTACCAAACATTCAGGATCTTGGCGTGAGACATTCAACGATAATGTCAGTTTTGGCATTATTCCCCACAGAGTTGCTTGATTAAGTTTCTCTTACCCTTCCAGAGGAGTATTTCTTCAAGGTTGCTGTTATAACAATATCAAAAGATTTCGTGAATCGGTTTTGGAAGTTGTCTGGCAGTGTGGATTCAAAAAATCCCCAGTAGAGTCCTTCTCAGATTTGCTGCCACGTCAGCACTGGAAATTGGAAGATTAGACTCAGATTGTGTTACCCATGTGATTGATGGAGCTAGCTGCTGCAAAGATAGGTAGAAAAGCTGTACCAGAGTATTACCCATAGCAGAGGCGGAGATATTTTCCTGTATTCGACAGAGTATTACCCGTAGCAGAGGCGGAGATATGTTCCTGTATTCGGCAGAGTATTACCCGTAGCAGAGGCGGAGATATGTTCCTGTATTCGGCATAGTATTACCCCTAGCAGAGGCGGAGATATGTTCCTGTATTCGACAGAGTATTACCCGTAGCAGAGGCGGAGATATGTTCCTGTATTCGGCAGAGTATTACCCGTAGCAGAGGCGGAGATATGTTCCTGTATTTGGCAGAGTATTACCCGTAATGGTGACGGAGTTGTTTTCCTGTATTTAACAGAGTGTCGTCCCGTAGCAAAGGCGGAGATATGTTCCTGTATTTGACAGAGTATTTCCTGTATTCGACAGAGTATTACCCGTAGCAAAGGCGGATGAAGTTTCCTGTGTTTAGGCAGATGATTTTCCCGTATGGATAGGCGGATGAAGTTTCCTGTGTTTAGGCAGATGATTTTCCCGTATGGATAGGCGGATGAAATTTCCTGTGTGTCGCCAGATGATTTTCCCGTATGGATAGGTGGATGATGTTTCCTGTGTTTAGGCAGATGATTTTCCCGTATGGATAGGCGGATGAAGTTTCCTGTGTTTAGGCAGATGATTTTCCTGTATGGATAGGCGGATGGAGTTTCCTGTGTTTAGACAAATGGTTTGCCCGTATGGATAGACGGATGGAGTTTCCTGTGATTAGACAGAAATGTTTCCCCAGCGAAAGCGCCGGGATTTTTCCGTGATGTGAGTCCTGACGTGGACAGATTTGTGTTTATTCGTGATTTGGCGAAATTTGGGTCCAGATGTGGACAAGGTTACTCCTGTGACAACAGAATCTCTATTCGTGTTGACGAATTTGTCTCTCTTCTTGTGTTGATAAGGTTAGTCCAGTTGTGGACAGAGGTGTTTTGCGAAAAGTGTTCAGTAACTGTGGCGTTACATAGGTGGTTGAAGTTGAAATCAGAATTATCAGACGTCAGATCAGTTGTTGCCGTAACAACCAGATTCAGTTGGTGGATGTCGTTCCCCAAACAGTGGTGCAGTTTATTTCTGCGGTTGGCAAATTTCCGGGTTCTTAGTATTCAATCGTCTTGTACCTCGAATGTCTGAAGGCTCCGGGCGTTTCACCCAGTCGGGTCCAAGTCGCTTGAATATGGGCAGCTGTTGCACCCTAAAATTTGCTCAACCTACTTCACTTGGTTTATGTTTCAATTGCATTAGCATTTGCATATCAGGTCATGTACATAATTAATTCATCTGCATAGCATAGCATGGGCAAGCCATCCAGCAAGGGACCAAATGCAATTCTTATCTCTATGGGCATATCAAGTGATTCTTATTCAAATTCAATCTTAGCCAAGTCATCAGAAAGAAATTGAAATCTAAGAAGTCAGTGGATCAAGCAGTGGATCTATCTCCTATCTTGAAGGTATTTGAAGATCATCAAAGAAGTTGTGAGTCATGAATTGAGGTCATGGAGGGTATATGGACATCATGGAGGACCTAGAGGGTCATTTTGAAAGTGAGACAAGTCATTGATGTGATTACAAGAGCTGCAATTGAAGACAGTCAACTAGGGTTTCATCTGGGTCAACCCTAGGTCAAAGGCTTGATTGAAGGGCATCAAGGCCTGTTTGAAAGATGTGGGATGCCTCATTTGACATGTAGATATGGATGTGGTGTTTTGCCAAGGAGGAATCAAGAGAAATCAAGAAGAAGAGAGGTTTCTAAATTAGGGTTTCTGTGTAAAATCCCCTGGTTTAGGTCAAACTTCCAAGCAAAATAATTCAAAATGAAAGCTTAAAATGGATTCTTGGCCAACATGAAACTTGTAGATCATCTCAAGACCTTTAATTTGAGTGGTGGAAGACATCAAGGAGATTTGTAGAACTCAAGTTATGGTCCTTGCAAGTTACAGGTCGTCAGAGGCATCTGAAATTTTGTCTGTGAAGGTTACTTGTCTTCCAAGCAATTTTTACCTCTCAAGGAGCTTTCAAATGGATTTCTGGCCAACATGAAAGTTGTTCCTTATGATCTTAGATTTCTAGAAAGGCATGGTATGACTTCATATGATTTGTGGAACTCTACTTATGACTTTCGCAAGCAAAGGGTATTTTGGTCATTTGGAAATTACAGGTCATTTCAAGCATATGCCTAAAACTCATACTTGCAAGTCTCAAATGCAAAAATGTTCAACATCAAAGTTGTTCCAAATGATGGTTTGAGTCTAGAAAAGTGGTCATGGAAGTTTGAAAATGGGTGTAGCTCATATTTGCAAAAATGACCTAATTAAGGCATGATTTAAGTTCATTAAATAGCCATTTTTGGGAATTCTTCATAACATGTCCAAATGGGATGAAATTATAGGTCATTTTGATTGGAATTAATGTTTTGAGAACATTGGCAATAGTGGATTTTTGAGTTATGAACAGAATTTGGAAGTTATCTCAAGTTGCTTGTAAAAGAAGAAACATATGCCAAATCACAAGGGATCAATGTGCAAGGAGCTTCCAGCATCTTCCAGAACTTTCCACCCACACCTATATAAACCCTAGAGCTCATTCAATGCAGGGTTGGTGATTCATTTGGTAGAAATTTCATAGTTGCATTTCATTTTGCTTTTGTGCAAATCACACCCAAATTCTCTCAATTTTTCATCATCCTTCAAAGTTTTGATTCTATCATACTCTATGATCATCACTGATCACATCCCAAGCAAAATCTGGTTGAATTGAAGCCATAATCGTGTGCTGCAAATTTTCACATCAAGTTGCAAGAAGAATCAGTTACAAGAATTCAGAGTATCTGAGCAAGAATAAGTGCATACAGAACCAAGATCCATATCCATTGATCAAGTCTCGAGCATTGCTAGCTGTAAATCCAAGAGTTCATCCATCTGTTTTCAGTTTTGCACCAGGTTGGTATTTCTTTCGAATTGACCTAGAATAGATAGCATGATGTAGAATTATTAGGTTAGATTTAACTTAGGTGGATAGATGAACAATTCTGGAGATTTTGATTGAATTTGGTGAAGGTTGACATTGGAGTACACCAACTGTTTGGACATAGAACTCTCTTAATATTGAGTGTTAGCATTAGTTCTTTGGCTTAGGTTGATCAGTAATAGGAGGTGATTGTTTTGATATCAAGAAATGGGAGAATACTGAGATTTGTTCATGCACCATTGTTGGAGGTTGGCATCGGGTTTTGAATTCTAAGGCATATCAATTGAAACCAATACTATAGATGGATTCAGTGACGAATTTGGAGTGAGTTTGCTTTTTACATGTTGGAATTTGATGAAGAATCGAGCACGTATGAGTGAGGAGAAGTTGATGATGAAGCTTCTGCGTTCATGGATTTCATGGCATAAACCCTAGGCTAGAGGAAGACGAAGCACTGCAAGCGTAGGATCATAGAGACTTGGTTGACTGAAATTCTGATCTCACGGCTTAGATTCAAAGTTGAAATAGGAGGGAAGCTGAGTTTATTGAAACTCAGTGTTTCATTAAAAGTGTCTGATGGGCTTAATTGGACAATTGCTACACACACCCTCACACAAGGCCCAACTGCTTGTTACACTTGTTTGTGATGCTATTCACACCGTGCACATTTTATTTTTCTTTGGATTTATTGAATTGGTTTTTGTTTTAGCTTTGGGCCTAATGTATTTGTTGTTGACACCCCAGAACCAGGCCCATGTGTAATTTACACTTGCTTCTCCTGCTACTTGCACCGCGAGCTTGTTCTTTTTGTTATTGACTTTCTGATTTTATTTTGATTGTTCTGGGCCTAACCCATTTGCTACACGCACCCCTGATACTTGGCCCATATGAATATTGAACTGAGCGCATCTGCTGAATGCACCCCCTGGCTCTTTTATTCTTGTTTTTGTTTTAATTCATTTTATTTGACATTTTATAAAAATCATAACAATTTAGAAATTAGGAATTTTAACGTGAGGTTTTTTGCAATAGTTTAGTATTGACCTGAAGAAAATTAAAATGATTAAAAAATATTAGTTTAGCTATTTTTTCTATTTTTGCTTATATTTTATATTTTAATTGATTTTAAATAGATATAGTTTGTATATAGTTTGTAGAATTTCTTTTAGGTACTTCCCATAATCTCTTTAGGTCACTCTTTTTAGTATAACTAGATATGGATGTTAGGTGCCCCCTTGATTTTTATACCAATTTTTTAGGATTTATTTTAGGTAGTTTAGTTAGAAAATATTAGGCTAGTCATTTAGGGTTGTGAATATAATCTAGATAACAAAACAAGTTTCTTTTTGGGTTTTCTTTAGGACCAATTAGATGATGGGACTATAGGGTATTATGGGTGAGTAATAGATCCCTTAGAAAATGCTAGAAGTTCCACTATTATATTAATACTATTAGTATATTTCTTGTACTTGATTGATTGTGTGGTGTGCCCTCTTTAGGGTTATTTGTTTGACTGTGTGGGGTATTGGGCCTGCTTGGGGTTTGGGTCTGAGCTGAAGACTTTGTTAATGAAGCCATTGAAGACCAAAGGAATGAAGACCCAGTTCAGGAGTGGATGAAGAGCATACCTTGTTGGCAACTGTTGAAGGTTATAGGCATTAGGAGCTAGGTAGAGCTTAAAGTAGAAACTTGCTTCATAAACATGGAAGGTCTTGTTTGCCTCCATCCCTCTCTATGATGTAGAGTCTCTCTAGGACACTCACCCCCTTCCTTTGGAAGGCTTGGTGACAGTGTCTAAGAGATAGAACTCTTGAGAGAAACATTCTACATATTGTTAACAGTCTGTTTGCCACCTTTGGTGGTCAACTAACTGTTTAACATTCCAGTTCATCCTCTTAACTGTTCCTCATCTTGGAGAGTGAGACTTGAAGAAAAGCCCTGAAAGATTGAAGATAGAGACCTTGCTTGAAGGATGTGAAGATGATGACTGATGCTTGCTTGAAGCTTGTAGATGGTTGAAGATGACTTGAAGACAGATGTTGATGAAGATTGATGTTGGCTGTTTATTTTTGCTGTTTATAATTTTTGATGTATTGTTTGAATTTATCTGACTGTATTGTTTGCCATTTAATCTGTTAGGTTGAAAGCGAATTTTGTTCGCTTTTGCCTGTTGTTTTCTAGGTTCGAGGTTGAGTGGGACTCCCTTGCCTCGCTTGTATTGCTGCATCCATGCATTTTACTGCTTTATTGTATATGTGCTATTGTTTCTGTTTCCGTTTATCCCTTAGGATCTCTGTTTCTCTCTGCGCAAGAGAGGAACATGATAGACATTAGGTCTTAACCCATGCATGATAACATTAGGTTAGTTTGATTCCCCTTTTCAACCATAGGTTAGTGTTATGTCTCTTCTTTCTCAAAACAAACAGAAAAACACAATAAATATTCCAAACACAATAAAAGACACTTCTTCCGTAAAAGAATGTGAACTCATCAAAACGTCATTTTTGTCCGCTTGGACCAGTAATCAGAAGAAACCCTTTTCAAAAGGAGATAAAAGCAATCAAGACAGACTTGTGTCGTACGTGGCCCGAACTACGTTTGCTCTAATCTTTCATGCTGTATGAAAGTACGTAGGCATAGGATGCGATATCCTAGCGAGCAACCTTCCCCTCATTTCCCGTAGGTAGGCGAACTACGTTGAATCTGATTTCTCGCTCCAGACGGGAATACGTAGGCATAAAGTGCGATACTTTGCCGAGTCATTTTATTTTCTTTTAACCCTTGACCTGTAGAATAGATAGAATAACAATCCGTACCAGAAAACAAGCGTGGATCCCGTCGAGTACGACGGACGTGAGGGGTGCTAATACCTTCCCCTTGCGTAACCGACTCCCGACTCCAGGATTTGGTTGCGATGACCATTCCTTTCCCGTCTTTGCGTTAGGTTTACTTCGAGCGTTTCCTTTCCCTCCTTTGGGATAAATAACGCACGGTGGCGACTCTTCTGTTCAGCCGACGTCGATTTTCGCAGTAGTGACACTCGCCATCAACTTACAACATAATCTGACTTCGTCGTCAATTAAAATCATCTGACCTCGCTGTTATTTCTCAAACCATTCTGACGTCGCCGTCAACCCTCTACATGATCTGACTTCGTCGTCAATTCTCTTCATAATATGACCTCGTCGTCAATTCTCTTCATAATCTGACCTCGTCGTCGATTCCCAACATGGCTTGACTTCGTCGTCAATTCTCTTTATAATCTGACCTCGTCGTCGATTCATAATCTGACCTCGTCGTCAGTTCTCTTTATAATCTGACCTCGTCGTCGATTCATAATCTGACCTCGTCGTCGATTCATAATCTGACCTTGTCGTCGATTCATAATCTGACCTCGTCGTCGATTCCCAAAATGGCTTGACTTCGTCGTCAATTCTCTTCATAATCTGACTTCGTCGTCAATTTATAATATGACCTCGTCGTCGATTCATAATCTGACCTTGTCGTCGATTCATAATCTGACCTCGTCGTCGATTCCCAAAAATGGCTTGACTTCGTCGTCAATTCTCTTCATAATCTGACTTCGTCGTCAATTTTTTTAATAATCTGACCTCGTCGTCTATTCCCAAAATAGCTTTACTTCGTCGTCAATTCTCTTCATAATCTGACTTCGTCGTCAATTTTTTTAATAATCTGACCTCGTCGTCAATTTTTAATAATCTGACCTCGTCGTCAGCTATCAAAATCATTTGACTTCACCGTCACTTCATTTTGCTAAAAACGATCATCGGACCCAAAGGTTGGCTCAACCCTAAGTTCAGAAGAACATTCGTCGATTCACCATCTGGGTGAAGAAATCCATTGGGGAAACATGAACTTGAATAAGTAGACTCCGCTAGGGAGACCGATAAGATGGACACACTTGTCAATGACCTGGCTGGAGGTCTGGATACCACGCAGGATTGAGAAATATACTGATAACTGCTGGAGATACGCTTGAAAACAAAGGGGTGGCGACCTGGCTTATGTTTTATATGCATATGTTTGAATATGGCGTAATGCTTCACACAAAATGGAAATGCTACGCGTTTGGGAGGATGTTATGCGTGATGCAAATGCAAAGGAAACACTTTAGCAAAATAAATGCCAAAGAGAAAGGATTAATTCCACCGGGGAAAAGACTAGACACGTCTAGTACAACCGTTGGAGAAAACAAACCCTAGATGGTTTTCTGAGCAAACTTCCGGGTAAAATTGTTCTGCTAAGAGCAAACCCAACCTGCTGGGGATTAGACAATGAGGGAACCAATATCAACCTTTGCTTGGGGAAATGAGCAATAAACTCAACAAACACAACTTCCGCTTGAGGAATGAGTCAATGACCTAGACTCTGAGGGGAAAAGGAGCCAGTTGTTCAAACTCTATGGGGAAAAACAAATTTCTGAATTCGTTCTACTGCTGAGGGATAAACCCGCACCCGCTTACTGGAAATGATCCTGCTCTGCTGGAGATCTCGACCTGCTGAGGATATCCTTTGATTGTCAAGGTTTCAAACTGCTGGGGATGAGAACTGAGGATCGCCCATGACTTTACTGGAGATGCCCCTGTCTGGGCTGAATGTTGATTTGAAGATCTGATTAACCACGGGGATGAAATACGTCATGCAATACACCCATGGTATTAAAAAGATGCCCCTGACTGGGCTGGATTTTGCTTTGGTGATCTTGAGTTTTGTGGGAGGACCCACAGTCTTTGCAAATAATGCCCCTGACTGGGCTGTTGATTGCGTTGAAGCTCTTGAATTTACCCAACAAAAGTTGCACAACTTCGTGGGGAACACCCACAGTCTTGCGGAGAATGCCCCTGACTGGGCTGATAATGATCTTGAAAATCTTCGAAATTGATCCTGAATCTGATCTCGCATATGTGAATGCTTGATGATAATGATGTTCCATAAATGGAAATGCAAATGCAAATGCTAGAGTGGAAATGCAAGAGCTGGGGAGTATGATATGATTATAGGTATGCATATGATATAAGATGCTTATGAAGTCGAATGCGATGTGTATGATGCATATGATAATGATGGATGCAGGCAGTTGATTGGGAATGCAGGTGATGACGTGGTGGACTTTTGGTGGTTGCCAATGTAAATTGGACTTTGGGTTGGAAGTACCAGATGAAGGCTGGTATTCGGAGGGTAGACCAGATGGCACTGGTTGGCGAAAGGTTAAGTTGTCAAAGGAGGGCTGATTTTATGGTTTGCCAGATGGGAGCTGGACTTTGGGATAAGGTTTACCAGACCATAACTGGTGGCAAAAGGTTAAGTTGTCAGACGAGAACTGACTTCTAGGTTTGGTGTCAGACTGGAACTGACTTTGTGGTTTGCCAGACGAGGACTGGACTTTGAAATTGTATTTTCCAGACGAGGACTGGTTAAACGGAAGGCTAAAGGAAGGATGACCAGATGGGAGCTGGTTTAAGGGGTGACATGTATTAGAAGGGAATTGGTGTTTAGTGAAGGGTTAACCAGATGGGACTGGTATTAAGGTTTGTCAGACAAGAACTGGACTTTGGAGGTTCTGATTTGTTTTGATAGGTGACATGTTTAGGTTGTGGGATGAAGGATCCAATGATAGAAAGGCCTTCGGACGATTAAGGTTATTGGGTGAGATAATGGTACGATTCCCCGACACTCGTTTTGAACCCAACAATTGCTGATGAAGATGAACTTGCTTGAGTAGCTTGCCATGAGGCGACCTCGAGATGACTTGCCCCAGAGTTTGTACCACAAAAGGATTCATCATTTGTTTAACCGACTCTTAGTGGTTGGCTTCAATATACTCTTCGGAGTAGTTTGCTCTTGAAAGAGCGTTGAAGCGACTTGACTTATCCTGATTGAACATTGGAGGGATCTATCCTCAAGTCCAAGAAACTCTGGGTGGCCTGCCCTTGATTGGCATGATCCACTTTTGCTTAACCGCTTCTTGATGATCTGCCCCATGATCAACTGATGTTTGGGGATTGGCCTCAGACTGATTGATTCCAACTTCTCGGATGTTGATGCCCCAGATCCATAGGGTGACAAGGTATACTTGATTTTGGTCCAGACTTCTGAATAATTCAGTCCTGTTTGATTGCTCTCTGTTGGAATTTCCTCGATGCCAACTACTGACTTGCAAATAAAATTGTTTGTTCACGAATGGTAATCTTGATGAAACGTTCATGCAAGTTTGAAAGAAATGTCATTTATTAAGTGTCGTGATTGAGAGACGAATGGATCGTTAGCCCAAACGTTGTGCTAATTTGATTGGTATGAAAGATATAGCAAGGATATTGACACCAATGCTGATGATTAGCAAATATGTGGGGAGTCAGATTACGCAACCTTGCGATAATATGCTTTTAGAATAAACATCGCCTCAATTAGGTCTTTCGAGGGCTGTAACATGGCTTGGTTCATGGTTTATGAAGCAAAGGATATTAGGCTCAAAGTATTATTTGTACCCACCCCTTCTTATTGATGATCTCCAAACCTACGTTCAATTAATTCTGCACCTATTTGACGGTGTAAGCTTGATAGTTCAAGGTTTGCTCGAAATGGCAGTCACCTTATTTTGATGGATGTCAGTAGCCCCTTGATTTGGGTGGCCACTGAATCTTGTTTTGTTTTTTGTCGAGGGTTTGAGGACCTCTTTTGATTTCTTTATTGATCCCTAACTTTTGCATGGACTGACTTTGCTTGTCAGATCCATCGGGATAACCCTGATTTTGCCTAAGTCCCCTTTTGAGGTGTTTGACTTAGCAGGCTTTTGATTTTTTTTTTTTTTGAATTTTGTTGGTGAATTGTGACTGCCATGTCATGGGTCATTGATGAACAACCATCTTCTGGATTTTGCATTGGTTGATTCAAATGCGAGATTGAATTAACTGAATAACTACCCTGCCCCAGGTTGAGTGTAAGGGTTCGAATGTCCGAAGAAACTCCTACTTCTAGGCTCGAAGTGGTTGACTAGGGATTAACTCCTTATATCTCCGGTATTTAGGGGATTCGAAACAATGCCTGTACATCATTGACGAGATTCTATCCAAAAGCATACGGTTTGCAATTATGGGTATTTCGTTTTCGTCATCCTCCCTCCAATATTTGCTAAAACAACAGTGATATAATGGAGTGGATAAAAGTGTATGTGTCTGTGATAAGTGGAAATAATGAGTGAATACGACGTGACCAATTCGGAAAATGCATAATCATTTCATTAATATCACCATTCAAAACAACAATGTTTAAACACAAGTAGCAATTAACAAGAAGTAAACTACAAATGCAAATGATGAAAAAGTGCCCAAGGACTTCCAATGTTGAGGACGTCTGCCCGTCTGGACCACTGGCTTCTGGAAATGACCCTTGAAATCTTCGAGCTTAGACAACTGAAAGGTTGACATGGACAACCAAACTTCCTTCTGGAAAAGAGATATACCCTTTGTCGATCAACTACTGCACCTTGGCTTGGAAGGCTTTGCATTCTCCAGTCGAGTGCCCCATACTGAGCATTGGGATTGTACCCGGGAGGGTAAGGTTCTGGCACAGGCTTAAGAGTTTTAGGCTCTACCAATGAGTTTTGAATCAAAGGCGAGAGAAGCTAACTGTGCGACATAGGAACTGGATGAAGAGGAGCAGTCCTTCTTTCCAAGTTGTTGTTGGGCCTATTCTGATTGCGGCGCTGATTCGGATGATCTCGGCCATGGGCTTGTTGATTTGTATGAGGAGCGACCCATAGGAAGAAGCTTTAAGCATGGCTGATTTTCCATAAGGATAACATGTCACTAGTAATGATGCCTGTTGAGCAGATGAGGGACCACAGATTTTTACTAGTATATCGTGAGAATACTCAATGTTTGTTATGAATGTGTTGGTTTCATCCTTGTCTTCCTCATGGAAATCATTGAAGGATTCAGTCTCACTGGCTTGGATGCTGGAGGCGTCTTGGATTTGTCCATTTTTAAGGTAGCTTTCGATGTGCTCTCCTACAATTACAAGGTCAGAGAAACTTGTTGGCGTACAGCCGGCCATTCTTTCAAGATAAGAACCATGCAAACCATCGATGAACATGTCAATCAGTTCCTTGTCCGAAAGTGGTGGTTGCACTCTTGCTGCGAATTCTCTCCACCGCTGTGCATATCCCTTAAAGGATTCATTTTCATTCTGAGAAAGGCTTTGCAACCGCATGCGGGTGGGAATAGTGTCTAGATTGAACTGGTAAAACTTTAGAAAAGCGCTAACTAGGTCCCTCCATGATTGGATATGACTCCTTTCTAAATCTGTGTACCAACTTAATAATGCCCCACTTAGACTTTCTTGAAAATAGTGAATCATCAACTTGTCGTCATGAGTGTAAGGGGTCATTTTTCGATACTACATCACCAAATGACGCCTCGGGCAACTAAAGCCGATGTAATTCTCGAAGTTGGGTGCCTTGAATTTTGGAGGAATCACCAAGTCTAGCACTAGACACATATCAGCAGCATTGAGTCCGGGCATATGAGGCACTTTCATCGCTTGAAGTGTCTCCTCAAGGGAACGAAGCTTTTCTTCCATGGGATCAATCATTGGAATCCTCTGGGGTCGAGTAGGAACGTTTACATGTGGAGGATGGCCATCCGGCGGAAGATCATACAGTGGATTGTTCGCCACAGTAAACCCTGGTGGGGACTCAACATTCTGGCGGTCATTCTCTTGTATAGCTACTTCTGCTTGCTTTATCTGACTGGCACTTCAAGGCGTCTTTACTCCTTTTGCTTCAAACACTTCACAGCTCTCACGAGCTCAGTAGGAGTGTCGGGAAATCAACCAAGAGTTATGAACAGAGGATGGGTAAGCTTTTGGTATCTGGTCAGGGAAGAAAATGCAAAATGATGCAGAGATGCTTATGCAAATGCAATGCAATGAGTGCACACGAGAACAGATCCACATCAAGAATTAAAGTTACAAATCCTGCAAGACAACAAAAGGGTATCTCTCACCTCGGGTGGGCAATCTATTGGTTTATAAGAGGGTATCCCAAAAGGCTTTTAAACAAAGTCCCATGCACTAACCCTCAAAAGTTTTCCATCATAACGACTACTCGTAAGACGGTAATCTCTTCAAAAGGATGAACACAGAGTTATGTTTTAGTAACCTTTTGGAATAAGGTTCTACAAGAGGTCCTCAGAATCACAGAATCCCACGTCGGAAATAAAACGCCGTTACGACTACACGTAGGACATAATCTTTCCAACAGGGTCTCATCTGAGCGGTGGAATTCGATCCAACTCAATGAGTCCTACGTCTCGCAAATCAGAAAGAAACCACCTCCTAATCTTAGTGTATACTCGAAAGCTCGGGTAGAAAGCTTTATCCTCACAAACCATCCCAATAAACCCAACAGGTTAGAAAGAAACACAATAATAAAACAAAATAAAACATAAAAGCAAATAAAGCACAAATGCAACAAACAACCTAGGTTTGGCTTGCTAGGTACTCCTCAGCAGAGTCGCCCCAGTTGTCGCTACTCGAAAAATACGCGCAACGACGTGGAAGGCGAAAAAGGAAAAGGATAGAAGAGTCGCCACCGAACTTTATTTATCCCATGAGGGGAAAGGAAAATATCGAGAAAACCTTAAGAAAAGAATGGACAAGATGGTCTCGCAACCAAGATTGGGTTCGGAAGCCGGTTATGCAAAGGGAAGGTACTAGCACCCCTCGCATCCATCGTACTCGATGGGAACCATTTGTTTGTCGTGTGTGATTTATTTGCTTAAACATTATACTATAAAAGAGTGTTCCAAAGGATAGAGGGAAAGGTTAGAAATTGGGAAAAGAGAGATAACAGGGGAAGGAAAAGAAAGAACGGACTCGGTAGGACTTCGCGGTCCTAGGCCTACGTATTCTCGATAGACATGAGAAAATCAGAGTCGACGTAGTTCGGGGAACTACAGATATAAGGGGGAATGTGCTCGACAAGGATTGTGGCCCTTGTGCCTACGTATCTTTACTTGAACGAAGTAAAGAATCAGAGCAGCCGTAGTTCGGCCTACGATTTGTTGATGTTTTTTATGGATGATGTTATCATACGCATTCTAGCAGTTAGGTGTATTGCTGCTCGCTCGCTGGAGACTTAGGCATTACCTGTTTGCGGTAGAACAGACGTATCATATCCTTTTCGAAAGATAAGTTTTCGCCATGCGAGGCAAGATGTCACATTTGATTTGTTGAATTATTTTTTAGGGGTGAGATAGGTCCTCGGATAGTAACCCCTACAGGTAGTACACAATTCTTTATCTCAAAGTTTTTGTTATGAAAGGGTGTGGTGAACATAGTGTCTTCGTATTGAAAAAACGAGTATCAAAACCACACACACTACAGTGAGCGTCTCGACACTCGGAGAGGAAGAAGTCTACACTTAATCCTTTCTCTTTAGTTCAATACAAAGAGAACTTCATTCTCTTATTAAAGTGTTTCTTGGTTTTGAATGGTAAGTGCTTTTGCGACAGAGAACCCTACGGTAAACGTCAGCACTCGGGATAGGAGAAGGCCTACGCCTAACCACTCCACGACCATTCAAATTTTTGTTATGAAAAGAGTTTGAAAATGCACTCGGTGCGGGACCGAGGTTTTAGGTGTGAAAGGTGTGGATGAGAACGTCTTCGTATTGAAAGACAAGTATCAAAACCACCCACACTAGAGTGAGCATCTCGACACTCGGAAAGGAAGAAGTCTACACTCAATCCCTTCTCTTTAGTTCAATACAAAGAGAACTTTACCCTTTTATAAAATATGGCGAGTTGGCTTAACAATCGTTTGAGAAAATTCGCTTGACGTTGGGTCAATGATTTAATTGTCTAAAAAGGTTTGAGGTGAAGCGAGCAAGGTCGATGGCGGACGCACAAGGCGGCCGACTTACAAGGGTTAAAAACGGCTCGATAAAATCGAGAGTTTGCCTTTTAAAAATGGTTTTTGGAATCAAAAGTCACCAAGGACAATAGCAACATTCCTACTAAAATCATACAACATATGGGATTAGTCGGCTAAAAAAAAACCGGGACATGCCAATAAAAACGGCGAACTCTTTGAGAAAAAAAATTTTTGAGTTTTTTTTTTTGAAGATATTTGAAGTCATAACAAACTGCACAAAGCCAAAAATATCTCATTTTTTGCAAGTTTTGAAGCCATGAGTCGACCATAGGGTCAGCGCATGACTTTCAGCCTTTTCCCACGGCTCGGCGCATAAACACCATGCGTCGACCATACACTCGGCGCACATCATTTTGACAGACTGACGGGTAAGCGCCCGCCGACTCATGCGTCGACGCATACTGTAAGTTTTTTTAATTTTCCTAAAAATGCAGGCTATGCGTCGATGCATAGGCCTGCTATGGTCGACTGTTAGCCTGTTAAAACAGCCAAAATCCTAACTTTTTCTACGTTTTCTTTCGTTTTCGTAGTTTCTTGACAATGATTTCTTGGTCCCTTATGGGGCCTTACATGATATATACAGTTCAACAACACATAAAGGAGTAAACAAAATGAATATAAGAGCAAAGAAATAAAGAGAGAAAAGTTTGAGAAAATGGATACCCAAGAGTTTCTTCTTCTTGCAAGTCCTCCTTGGTTCTGGATGAAAGTGCTCCACTCCTTACTCTATGTTGTGAAGGCTCTTGCTCTTTAGTGGTTCTCTTTTTCTTTCTTCTCTTTTTTTGCTGGTTTTTTGTTCTCTCTATTTTTTCTCCCAAATCTCTCTATCTCCAAAATATTGTTGTATGTGAATGATAGTGAATCATATGATTTGTTTGCAGCTCCTTCCTTTTGTTGACAGCCCCTTTCCCCTCTCATCTCACTTTTTCTGCTGCATTTTCTGCTGTACCAAAAACACAGCTCTTGCACAACTTTCAATCTTCAAAGTTTCCATTTTTGGCAACAATTATGGCCACTTTCTTGGTGCAGCCCCACTTTTTCCACTTCTAGTATGCTGCTTTTGCTGTATTTTTTCTGCAGCACTCCACCTTTCTATTCACCCTTGTACCCATTGGTTGGTTGATTTGTTTGGACATACTCATGTAGTCAATACACTACCTTTTGGACATCATTTTCAAATTCTGATTTTTGATGTGTAGATGTATCAAATAAGCTTATAGCCTTGGTTTTGTGACATAAAATGATTTTGTGATATGATACACATTGCCACTCCTTGCATGGGGCTGTTTTGGACCATATTCAAATTGCCCATGAATGTATGCATAGCCTTATTCTTGAGATATTCCAACATTGAATTAGCTCTTAAATATTTTCCTTGCATGTTTGTAAGCACAAAGGGGACCATGTGGACTTGATGGGGCATAGGGGATACCATGGCATGAAGTTATTTTGAATCTTGAATTAAGACTAGAAATAGCTTAATTTCCTAAACATTATCAAGAGTTTGAAATTTGGCAACCAATGTAACATTCTTGAAAATGTCAAGAGATTTCTCTTTGTAAAAGCTCTTGACTCTAGCCTTGAATTTATGAACCTTGAATTTGGAATGATGGGCCTACCTTATGCCATTGAATTTGAAAGAAATGAAGAAATGAGTCAAGCCTTGAAATAGGGCAAATTTTGGGGTGCAACACAAAGCAAACAAAAATACAAGCCCACAAGGGCAACACAAACAATCATCAACTACAAAAATCATTGAAAAATAGTATACCACTATATTAAAACCTAATATAATTTCTAATGGATCCTACATACCTACCCTTAATACCCTTATATGCCCCAATGTCTATCTTGACCTAGAAACCAAAAATTCTAGTGTTATGGTGGACCTATGTTAAGGATTAACCTAATTCTATACAACCTAATGTCATCTAATCAAAACTAATCTAAATTTCATCACAAAATTATAGAATAAATCCAGGGGGGAGATAAAGTCCTAATCTAACTATCCTAAAAATAATGGCCTAAAAATACTAAGGGAACTAGCTAAACAAAATTCTACAAATTCATGTATCAACATAAAAGAAATAAAAAGCTATTAGAAGAGAAAATATACAAAAAATATTAAAAATGCATGAAATGCAAATATTTTTATTTGATAATTTCCTAGACATTAAAATGAAATGGGAGAAAAAATCCCCACTAAAAAATCATTAATTTCCTATTTATTATGATTTTTCAAAGATTAATGAAAAATGGAGAAAATGAAATGAAAAAGATAAAACCTAGGTGCAGATAGCAACTACATTCAGTTCAAATTTCATATGGGCTAAAAACGGGGGTGCAGGTAGTCATGCGTTAGGCCCATATCAATTCAGAAAACCAATTAACAAATAAAAAGAAAAATAAAAATGAAACGGTGTGGATAGCAACCAAATATAGTGTATTTTTGTAATGGGCCAAGATTGGGGGTGTGGGAAGCAATCCAGCCCAAAGTCCTTTTAATGAAATGGAGCGTTTCATGACTCAGGGTTTCCCTCTTCAATTCAAATCAAATCTGGTCCGTCAGATCTTAATCCTAGTCAATGGTCCTCTCACGATCCAATGGCTATGAACTCACCACTAACCTCCAGCTAGGGTTTGCTGCAACTTCTCCATGGAAACAGAGCTCCATACACAAACTTCCATCCATTCGTGCTCTCTCATTTCTTGCTCAAAATTAACAATCCAAAGCCCTAACATGCTCCATTTTTCATGCTGAATACAACCATAATCTTAAAATCAACTGAATCATCCTAAATCACTGAACCTGATCCCAGATCAAAATGTGCTCAATCATCAACTATCATGGTTCTTGAAATTTCTTGCATCAGAATACTCACCAACTCACACTGAATGAAATTAGCTATCTAACATGAATTATATCTCACTATACCACGAGTTCTTGATCATCAAAGAAATGGTGTCCAATATTCAACCTTCATCAATTGCTCTCTAACTCTCCAAAATCCATCACCTATGTGTCTCTAACCTTTCTACACTAACAAACTAACCTAATTATGCATAAAACATGGTGTAGTGGAGAATTTGCAAACCTGGTTATTCTTGATCAACAGATGGTGAAATCCTTCACTTCAAGCCTTGAAACTCTTCAAAAAGTTTCCTTGGATGATAATCTTGCTACTGTTTGCAACAAATTTGATGGAGGAGGCTTCAATCTCATAATTCGATTCTGACTTGCTACCTTGAAAGTTCAATCACCAACTCTTCAATTCACCATGGATTTGCTCTCAAATCAATGTGCACACCTTCAGAATCATCAATGGAGTGTGTTTGTATAGAAAAAAGGAATGGAATTGAAGAAGAATGTAGAATTGAAACTTGACTTGCAATGGAAGCAACAAGATATCACTCTCTCTCTTTTCTCACTTTTCTCACCAACCTTGCATCTGAGCAAGCCCTAACCATTATATAGAACTTGTTAGAACTGTCCAGAACCTTCTGGAACAATCCAATGAGTATTTGAACTTCTCATCTCATGATATTTTGATTTCACTTCTCACCATATGCTATCTCATGCCAAGCCTCTTGTAACCACCAATTATGACTTGAAATTCTCCCCACATGAGATGTATGGTGTGTTGAAATGCATAACTAACTTGTTTATTGAGTTTCTTTGAGTTTTGCTTTGGTGCCTTAAGAGGCAAGTAAGCCATTTCCAAAGCAGCCCTATGATCTAGGCCTCAAATCAAAATTGTGGCTGAACCATTGTTCTTAGAATATCCTTTGGAGTCAAAATGATCTATTATATGACATGGTTTGGATGTATAACTTGTGATTTCCAATTTTCAATTTCAACTTATTTAACTTATGCCTCCATTTTAGGCCATTTTCATCACTTTTTGATACAAGCCTTTTCAACATCTCATGACCTCCTTAATAGCCTTAAAACATCATTCTAAGCAAGTTTTATGTTGAAGATTTTTCCATTTGAAGCTTGGAAATAGGAGATATGGCCTTATGCTTGAAATGACCTATAACCTCCAAATGACCAAAATGCCCTTGACTTGTCAAAGCCATAAGTTGAGTTCTACAAATCCTATCAAGGACTTATAGTACTCTCTAGAAATCTAGGAAGATGCTCTACAACATTCATGTTGACCAAGAGTTCATAGGAATCATCCTACTAGGGAAAAAGTTGGATGCAAGTTGGGTGACTTTCAAGGACCCAGATTCACATACCTCAGATGACCTGTAATTTGTCAAAGTCATAACTTGAGCTCTACAAATCCTATCAAGGAGTTATAGCACTCAAATTAAATCTAAGAACAAGCTCTACAACATTCATGTTGTGGGGGAGATGAGATGACAATCACATCTTGAGCTAAACTTCCTTGAAGATAGGGATCAAACTAGGGGATTTTACACTGTCAAGCCTTAGAAACCCTAGCTTAAAACTTCTCAAACTCCTCAATCATGATGAGTTGGTCTAAGAATAATCCTTATAGAATCTCAATGCATCATTCCATGATCACATGGTTCTTGGATTAGGTCTCAAACCTCTCCAAATCATCAGTTGACCTAGGGTTGACCCAGTCAAACCCTAATTCCACCACTCATGGCTGAGTCTTCTGAATTCTTGTACAATGACCTCTCTAGGATTCATGATGGCTTTCAAGACATCTCATAAGCTCTCTAAAAGCTTCAAGTCCATCCTCATAGTCTCAGAATCATCTGAGGGGCTCCCACAACTCTCAAGTTATGAGACACACAACCTTGGTTTCAACCAATCTCTATGGGGATCTCTTGAGTTCTCTGACAAAGGTATCAACCTTTTAACACTTAAATAACCTTCTTGGCTAGCTTCAAAGTCTCATATAAATCTTGCTGGGTGATCATACCTCTTGATCTACTGCACCCATATCAATGAGAAGCAGATGATGAATAAGATGAACCACAAACTTGGTAAATAAGTGTTGGTCAAATTTTGGGGTGCAACACAAACATGCTTGAAACCTCAAGAATCAAGAGATATCTCCCTCAACAGAAATCTTGCACTGACCTAAAGTTTCTCCAATTGCTCAATTATTGTGCCTAAATCCTTCTAAGCAAAGTCTATAACCTATCCACATGATCAATTCTACCTAATTCCCTATAAATTAAGCCAAAGCTTGAAAGTTACAAACCTGGTAAAAATGGATGAACAGATGATGATTTCCTTCGATTCAGCCTCTAATATTTTCCAGAATCACTCAAGAACACTTCCCCAAGCTTCTGAAACAAACAATTTGCACTGAATTCTCCTTAATCTCCAATCACGATTTTGGATGCAGCTCTGCAAAACTCACTTGCTTGCTCTGGTTCCTTGCTCAATTCTTCCCAAAAAATGACATGAATTAGTTGCAATGCATATATAGAGTGTGATGGAAACCTCTAGAACTTTCTGTAATCATCCAAATGAGAATTTCAATTTCTCATTCTCCTTCAAAATCTCATGTGTGCAGCTGGTGAATTGCCATGTTCTAGCTCCCAATTTCACTTGAAATTCTCCCCTTATGACATTTAGAATTGAATGGCTATGATTGTTTCCTTGTTTTTGATCCAACGGTGTGTAATTCAAATGTTACTTCAACCTTAAGTTACCAAATGGAAGTTGTTGCACCCCAAAATTTGACCAACCGATTCCTGCATCTGGTTTATGTTTCGACTCATTTTGCATTCGCATTCGCATACCACATACATTGCATTTTTTTAACCATTTTGGTTTTATCGGGATTACAGCCCTATTTTCACATTTCAGGCGTTTTAGACCAGTTCGGATAAGCGGAGTTTCATTTTTGGGAAGTTGTGCGCTTCCCGGTGTTTTCAGCTTACGCTGTTATTTTTGAGGACACCTCGGTGTCCGTACCCTTTTACCGCTTATTTTTACTGCACTTTCGCGTTTTATGTTTGCCGATTTAATTCTCCTAGATGCTACTTCCTATTTTTAGAATAGTATAGCTTTCCTTGGTTTTTAATAGATATTAGAATTTTTCTTTAGTTTAATAGAGTCTAAGTGTTTTAGGATAGTTTAGTTTAGAATATCTTTAATAGACTTTTAATAGATTTTAATATAGTTTTTAGATATTAAATAGATTTTAAGCATTTAATAGATTTTAGAATATTAATAATTTTAGAATTAATAGCTTTTAATAGTTTCTAGAAATATTAATAGTTTTTAATAGTTTTTAGAATTAATAGGTTTATTAATATAGTTTTCTCTAGAATTTTAATAGGTTTTTTAGGATTTTAGATATTGGTATTTTAATAGATTTTTTAGGAGTTTAGATAATATTTCTATTTTGTAAAATCATTTCTTTTTCATTAGGGTTATTAGTTTTGATAGATTTTAATATAGTTTTTAGGATTTAATTCTTTTTAGGAGTTATTTCTAGAATGTTAATCAGATTTTAATGTTAGATGTTAATTAGTCTTAATTAGGCATTATCATAGGTTAATTAGTTAGTTCATTAATTGAATTAATCATTTCATTAGCATTAATTTTTGTTTCATGTTAATTGAGTCCAAATTCGGTGGGCCACTTGCCCAACTCCAGGCCCACTAGGCAAGTCCAGTGACACTTGTCGCTATATAATGACTCCACTCGGATTTCTCTCTCTTGGACACCTCATTCATTTCATAGCCACCTCACTTCCCATGTTTTCTCTCTCTCACATGCATTGTTTCCACGTTTCCACTCCACAACATTCTCCACCCACTCATCTCTCACCACGCCACGTTTCGCCCTCAGCTCCCACCTGTCCCCCACTCACTCTCTCACTCCATGCATGTGCGACACCTCACCACAGGACCCCACCACTCACTACCCTTCACCGCCGGCCATGCAACCGCCGCCGGAAATTCACCGGAAATCTACAACCGTCACCAGAACCACCGCAACTGTCACCGGACTTCGTAACCACTCGCCGGAAAACGCATATTCTACCGGAAAACTCATCTGAATCCTTCGACCATCTCATTTCCAGATTCTCCATAAAATTCATATTGATCTTCATCAACAAACTGCAAGATCCTTCAAGATCTTCGTAGCATCATAACATTTTTGCCAGATTCTTCGTTAATCTTCATCAATAGTTCAAAAAGCCTCAAGATTCGTCTAGATCTTCATCTATGTTCTTGCCAGATTTCCAGAAACTCATTCGTGTTCTTCAACATTCATCAATCTCCAAGAATTTTTGCCCAGAATCTTCAACGATCTTCATGCATTTTCCAGTTTCTCGACAATCTTCATCAAAGCATGCAAGAAGCTTTCATCAAGATTCATCACAACATCTCCAGAAAGTTCATCCGAGAACTCCAACAATCTTCATCAACCTTCGAAGAACTCAGTATCCAATAATCTCCAACGATCTTCAACCAAGTTCTTCAGAAATTCGTAGATCAAGAACGTTCATCAAACTTCGTGGATTTTCTCCAGAATCCATTCAACTTCCATAGCTTCATCATCCGTTCATCAGCCTCTCGTTCATCTCTTCATTATAGTCAAGCAATTTCAGAAAACTTCATCAAAAATCTTTGAACCTTCAACAACGTTTATCAAGGACATTCAAGACCTCCTTGTGTTCATCTTACGTTTTCCAGAAATCCGTCCACCATGACCGAATTTCACCTGTGTCGTGAAGATCCGATCTTCATCTTCTCCATGGATATAAATGCCATCACTTCATCTGTTCATCAAGAGACTCCGGAGTTCGTACCATCTTCTTTGAACATCAAGGTTTATTGTTTAACTTGAAAGAGGAAGACGAGCATAAAGGATTAAGCTCAGGTTGATTAACGTCGTCCTGAGGATTGTGGAAGAAGAAGCTAGAGTGTGACGGCGGAGAAATGAGTGAGTAGAAGTTTGGGACGAAGAGAGGGGAGGTGGCCAGCGGCGGTGAGATGAGGAACTTAGGGTTACAGCCAGAAATGAGAGAGTAGAATGAGAGAAGGAAGAGAGGTCGTGTGGTTGATTGGGCCTGAGGGCCCATCTTTTTTTTTACCATGTTTACCCTCCGTTTTTTTTGTTGCTCGTTGGATCAGGCCCAATTGCACTGCGTTTTGCTAGTCCACACTCCCCATTTTACTTGCTCACCCCCTCCCCGTTTGTGTGTGTTTTTGGTGGGCTGGGCCTGCCATTGTATTGCTAACTGTACAATCCCCTTGTACTAATATCCCCCCCCCCCTGTATTTTATTTCTTGTTGTATTACGTTTTGCTTGTAATATTTGTTAGGAAATTATAGGATTTTCTTAGCTTAGAATTTGCAGGGTTATATTTTTAGTATTTTCTTTATAGGAAATTATAGGTGTTATTTTCCTTTAAGAACATTATAGCATATTTTTGTATAGGAATTATAGAGTTTATTTTCCTTAGAATATTTTAGTGCATATGCATAGGATTTTATATTGTATTTTCCTTTATGCAATTTTTGTAAGTTTTGCACTTTGTAGAAGTAGAATTTAAGGTCCATATGTTAGGGGACCTTTCTATTTCATTTTCCTTTTTAGAGGTAGAATTTAATGTCCACTTGCTAGGGGAATTTTTCATTTCTGTCTCTCTTGAAAGAAGAAAAGATCAAAGAAGAAAAGCTTAAAGAAGAAGAGCGTAAAGAAGAAAGCATAAAGAATGCAAGCACGAAGCTGAAGCTTGTGCGCCAAAGTCAAAGATCAACGGAACCTTCTCCGATCAACATCATTGTTTTTATTCCAATTCCTTCATTTCTGTTACGCAACCGTCGAGTGTTGTGAGATCGTTAGATACGTAGGAATGGTTGTTGGAGGGTTTCCTTCCAATAATTAGAGTGCTTAGTGTAGCACCCTTTGGGTGATATGCGACGCACTCGCTCCTACGTTTAGGATTCAGCGTGTGCGTCCCGTTTCGAACCTTTTCTCTTGCTTTCGGGCAATCGAGACCATTTCCCCGTTTTGCTGTAGTTAGCTGAAGTACAGCTGCTCTGATTTCTCTGAAGAGAATATGTAGGCATAGGATGCAATATCCTAGCGAGCACACTAACAACTAACTTCTGTTTTCTCTCGCTGCTGCGCAATCGAGACCTTTACCGTTAATGAATGTTATCCCTTTCTCTTGCCCTAGCGCAATTGAGACCAGACCGTAGTTCTAAGTTTCGTAGGTTCCCATACCTTTAAAAACAACGACATACTACGTCCGTTCTACCGCAAACAGGTAACGCATAAGTCTCCAATGGTCGAGCAGCATACACCTAACTGCTAGAATGCGTATGCTAGTATCGTCAACCTTTTCTCTCACCCCCGTATGATCGAGAACACCTTTGTTTATCCGTAGTTGCCTGAACTACGACATGCTCTGATTTCTCTGACGAGAATACGTAGGCATAAGACGCGACGTCTTGGCAAGCAAGCTTTCCCCGTAGTTTCCCGAACTACATTGACTCTGACTTTCTTCGTTGAGAATACGTAGGCATAGAGTACGATGCTCTATCGAGTCAATTTCTTTCCGTTTAGCTTTAGCAACCGTAGATAGATTGTTTTTGCATCCTTTAGACAAACAAACAAGCATGGATCCCGTCGAGTACGACGGACGTGAGGGGTGCTAATACCTTCCCCTTGCGTAACCGACTCTCGAATCCAGGATTTGGTTGTGATGACCATTCCTTTCCTGTCTTTGCGGTAGGTTTACTTCGAGTGTTTCCTTTCCCTCCTTTGGGATAAATAACGCACGGTGGTGACTCTTCTGTTTAGCCGGCGCCGATTTTCGCAGTAGCGACAGCTGGCGACTCTGCTGGGGATTGCGATGGTTCCTTATGCATTTGGGATCCAACGTCCCTTAAGAGAGTCGATCCTAGCGCTTGTTTGCTCGTCTTTGGGTGTTTACCTTTCGGGTGTTGTATATTACTGTATTTACCATTTCCGCACTTTTCTATTATCTGTTGCTGTTGTGCTGTTGGGTGGGGTGTTCCTTTGAGTGAGAAGCCAGACCCAAGCTTGAGTGCACCTTAGAACTAGTTATGGAAATTAGTGGGCGCGTGCTTGCTTTGCGGGCACTAGTGTCTCATGAAATCCACGCTCAGACGAGGTTCTCCCGGTTGACTTCTTTTTCAACCCTTTAGGTTGAGGGGGTTGTTGGTTTGGAGGATTGTCGACTCTGGGGACCGATCATTTGGAAGTTGGCTAAGTGAGGCCTCTTCAGGATATGATGATGCCACACCTTCTGGGTATCGTATCATCAGTCTTGAAAGTCTGTGACGCCGACGACCGCATAGGATGTCGTACCTTGTGTCAGTTTAGGGCCATACCCGTGAGTGGGAGGGTTTTTGCAGGAAACTTGACTTCCAGCCAACCCGATATTTTGGTCTTCTCTCTAGAGCGAACGAACTCAGTCAGCAGCGCAGCAGTTTTCAGAGAATTGTGGGGGCTGTGATCTCGTGTTTGATGCATATTGCATTACATTTGCATAAACATTGTTGCATCATGTTGCATACCATTCTCCAGCTAGCCAGAGTCTAATCCAGTCGTTGTTTTGATTATGAAGGTGATTATCCGGTGTTTGGCCTGAGCGACTATTGATTGTTAGAAGACGACCAAGGGGTTGAAGCAGATTTGAGCAGAATCAAGCCGTGAAGCCAGTTGAAGGTTATTGGTAGCTATGTATGAGAGCCACTTCCAGTCTCTTAACACCTTGACATGTTTCACTATGACGACCAATCCTCTGTATGGCTCTATGTCCGTGGAAGACCTTCCGCAAGTGAACAACGTTACTGCAGACCAATTTGTGCAACCTCCGGTTAGGGACCGAGATCGACGTGAGCAGTTTGTTGTCCGAAATGAACGCCCTCCTCTTATTAACAGTCAAGGTGTTGTCTTCCCTATGGCGAATATCCGAAGAGAGATCCCAGTAGTCAGGACTGAAGACCCAAGAGCTCTTGAGTATGCTAGAAGGCTCCGAGTGTTGGAAGAAGGAGTCAAAGCCTTGAAAGTTAAAGATGCTGTCAACCTCAATGCTACAGACTTGTGTTTGGTTCCTGGCCTGGTATTGCCTCCTAAGTTCAGAGCGCCGAGATTTGAGAAGTACAGAGGAGATAGATGTCCGAAGCAACATTTGGTGATGTTCTGTCGAAGAATGACTTTGTTTGTGCAAAACGACAAGTTGATGATTCACTGCTTTCAGGATAGTCTGACTGGGGCTTCTCTGAGTTGGTATATGCAGTTAGAGAGTAATCAGATCCGATCATGGGTGGATTTAGCCAGAGCTTTTCTGAAACAGTATGACTACAACCTTGACATGGCTCCTAGTCGCACGTAGTTGCAAGAATTGTCTCAGGGGAGCAATGAACCTTTCAGAAAGTATGTCCAGAGATGGAGAGAATTTGCTGCCAGAGTGCAACCACCGCTCCTAGACCAAGAGTTAGCAGGCATGTTCGCGAACTCCCTGCAGAGCCCGTACTTTGAAAGAATGCTTGGAATTGCGCCAAATTTCTCTGAATTGGCAAGGGCGGGAGAACGCATTGAGCATGGCGTAAAAATTGGAAGAATCCAGAATGTTTCAAGCAGTCAGGCTAGTGAAGCCGAATCTCTCTGTAGCTTTCAAACTGAAGAAGGAATTGTGATCAATGCAGTCATGACAGATGGTGGGTATTCTCAAGATGAATTGGTAAAATCTATTGGTTCTTCATCTCCTCAGCGGTCAGTATCTTCTGTGTCTCGCTACTCTGGACAGACAATTGTGCCTAGGGCACCATATCAGGACTTTTATGTCACTTCTCTTGCAAATCAGCGAACTCGTGGCCGAGGTTATCAGAATCAGTGCCCAAATCAGAACAGGCCTCGTAACAACTTGGAACGAAGGAATGCTCCTTCTCATGTAGTGCCTGTGCCTTATAGCCATATTCTACCATCTTTGATCCAGAATTCTTTGGTGGAACCTAAAGCTCTTAAGCCTGTGCCAGAACCTTACCCTCCCGGGTACAATCCCCACGCTCAGTGTGGTTACCATGGTAGATCTCCAAGGCTTTCAACTGAAGATTGCAAAGCTTTTCAGGCAAAAGTACAACAGTTGATCGACAAAGGGTGCATTTCCTTTCCAGAAGGAGTTTTGGTGGTTCATGACAATCTCTCAGCTGTCTAAGCTCGCAGATTCAGAGGTTTAATTCCAGAAACCAGTGGTCCAAGCAGGCAGACGTCCTCAGCACTGGCAGTCCTCGGGCTTTTTATCATTTGCATTTGTAGTTTCTTTTCTGTTAGTTACTATTTGCTGTTAAACATTGTTTGTTTTGAATGGTAATATTGATAAAGTGACTATGCATTTTTCTGAATAAATCATGTCGTTGTCGCTCATTTATTGCATTGCACTGACACTTGCATTTTTATTCACTCCATTTTGTCACTATGATTAGCAAAGATTAGAGGGAGGATGACGAAACTGAATACTCATAACTGATGATCGTATGCTTTCGGATAAAATCCTGCCTATGATGTACAAGCATTGTTTCAAATCCCCTAAACACTGGAGATATAAGGAGGTAGTCCTTTGATAACCACTTCGAGCCAAGAAGTAGGAGTTTCTTTCGGACTTTTAAACCCTCACATCTTAGCCCGAGGCAGGGTAGTTGTCAGTTAGCTTGACCGAGTGTTCAAGTCTGATAGAGGAGTGTTGCCTTTCGAGGACCAATCACATCTTATTCCTTTCAAGAGGTCGTACCTCGTCAACCACAATGGTTAAACCTCACCAATCAGGAGTGAGACAGTTGCAATCCTGTCGGAGCAATCAAGACAACCAGTGCCACACGACTTGTTCTAAGAAAAAAGAGAAAAAAGAAAGCCCGCTAAGTAAAAAGGAAAGAAAAAGCTGGAAAGCAAATACTTAGGCAAAGATCAGGGCATCCCGCTGGACTTCAAAAAATCGAAAAGAACTCAAAGGAGTCAGTCCAGGAAAAAATTAGGGAATTAAAAGAATAAAAAGAAAGGATATCAAAAGAAAAATCCTCGAACAAGGACAAAGTCGTGTGGACACAGACACCGAAAACGAAAAAGGAGTAACTGTCACTCCGAAAACCTTGTGAGTTCTTTAACCATTGTTCCCACTATTCAACATACCTCTCGAAGAGGCGAGTGCTTGTGCCAAGTTAACTGAACATTAGGATCGGAGATCACCACGTAGAAAGGGGTGGGTACAAAACATAATTTGAGCCAAATATCCTTTGTTTCACGAACCGTGAACCTGACCACGATACAACCCTTAAAAGACCTAATTGAGGCAGGGTTTATTCTGAAAGCGCATTGCTATAAGGTTGAGTAACCTGACTCCTACATGATTTGCTAATCATATCCTTGTTGTATTTTTCACCGATCACATCAGCACTGCATTTGAATTTTTTGGTTCATTCGTCAATCACTATCATGACACGTAAATGAGTGACAACACATCTTTTTCAAAATCTGCATGAATGCTGCATTAAAATTACCATTCGCAAATAAATGATTTTACTTGCAGGTCAGTAGTTGACAGGAAGGAAATTCCAGCAGGGAATAATCAAACAGGACTGAATAGTTCAGTAGTCTGGACCAAAATGGTGTGAAACCCTGTGAATCTGGGGCATTGCCTTCCAGTGAGTTTGGAATCAGTTAGTATGAGGACAAGTCCCGAAGCATCAGTTGATTATGGGACAGTTTATTCCAGAAGCAGTTGGTCAGAAGTGAATCTTCTCGAGACCCAATCAGGGGAAATCATCCAGATTTTAGTGATTTGAGGGTAGATCCCTCCAGTGTTCAATCAGGGCATGTTAAGTCGCTCAACGCTCGTTCAAGGGCAAGCTACTTCAGAGACATGGGAACCAACCATGTTGGGAATTGATTAATTGAGGATGAATCCTTCCGTTGTACAGATGTTGGGGCAAGCCATCTGAAGATTGTCTCGTTGCCAGCTGCTTTCTGTTCAGAGTGAATTTTCCCAAGAGTCGGATTGGGGCAAGTTGAGTTGTTGTACTGGGGCAAGTTGTTCAAGCGAGTTTTCTCACCCTAGCAAGAGTTGAGTGTCGGGGAATCATGTCATTACCCTGCCAAAACCTGAACCTTCTGAAGAAGCCTTGTTGTTATTGGATTGTTATTCGACAGCCTAACATGTTACTTGGCAGAACCTTGTAACCAAATCGTTTTAAAGTCCAGTTCTCATATGGCAAACCGGAGATCAGTTCCCGCCTGATATCCAAACCAGAAACCAGCCCTGTCTGGTCACCTTTTCTTTAACCTATTGTTCAACCAGTCCCATCTGGCTAACACAGTTTTAAAGTCCAGTTCTCGTCTGGAAAACCGTAAATCAGTTATCGTCTGACAACTTAACATATTTTGCTATCAGTTCTCGTCTGATAGTCCACCTTGAATGCTAGCCTCGTCTAGTATTTACCTTATAAATCCATTTTGTTAATAACCTATTCTCATCCCTAAACCAGAAAAAGCCTAAATATATTCGACACAATGTTTCCTAGTGACTCGTATGCTGTCACATTCCCCGATACAAAGCTCGATTGATTCCAGCTCCATGATTGGTGTTCTGTATTCCCTGTGTTGACGTTGTTGAATCAGAGATATTTCCTCGGTAGAGATGTACAGTTTGAGATTGCAGCAAGTTGAGATGGCATTTAGTCCTTATCAGAGTAGGATCAAGATTATCCTCGGCAGGTTTGATTGATATTCCCGGCAGAGCATAGCCATCCCAAGCATTGAACGTTGATTAGCCTGATGTGCTATTTTCCCCAGTGGGTCGAGATTGAACTTTTCCCTAACAGACAGATTTGGGTTTATTTCCCCAGCAGTGGGACTGATGCAGTGTTGTATCCCCATAGAGTCCAAGTTTTTGGCTCCTTTCCCCTCCAAGTCTAGGTAATTGAATCATTCCCTAATCAGAGGCTGATATGGTCGAGTTTTGTTCTCATCTACCCCAAGCAGAGGTCGACGCGGATTTCCCTCACTGAATAATCTCCAGATGAGTAGATTTTGATGTCAGACAGAGAAGGGTTATTTCTCGGCAGTTTGCTTCATACCCTAGAAGAACTTTGGGTTTCCTAAGAGGCCGTTCAGGGTTGTTTTCCTCAATGGAGTGAGGTTTAATTTCAGCGGTTGATTTTTATCCTCGCAGAGCCATTGATTCCCCCAGTAGAGTGGGCATGTTTCCTCTGGCCGAAGTAGTTATTCCCAGAAGGGTCAGTCTCCGTGAGACGTATCCAAGATTATCCTCAGCAAGTCGAGATTGATATCCCTAATAGAGTGTAGCCATCCCTAGCGGATTGATGGTGTTTCCCCAAGCAGATCCAGAAGGATTGTTCAACAAGCTGAAGCTTATCTCCCCACGCAGTGGAAGTGTTGAATGTTGACAAGATTGTCTTCCTAGCCTGATGTGCTATCCCCAGAGAGTTGAAACTCAGAGAGCCGTTCGAGGCATTTATCTTCTTCCCCATGCAGAGTGAAGTATGTGGTTCAGCCTGATGTGCTGTCTTTCCCGGAGGAGTCCGTCATCCCCAGTTTAAGTCCGATTGAGATTGGCAGGTTGTAGTTCCCCAGCAGGGTAGCTCTTTTCCCCAGCAGGATGATTCCTCTTTCCAGCATTTATTTTGCTGGAACATTCCCTGCATGATTGCATAACATCTACTTAAATGCGTAGCATTTCCGTTTCGCACGGAGCATTACACCATTTTCAAGCATGTGCATATGAAACATAAACCAGGTGGTTACTTGTTTATGCGCAGTTGGAGTTTGAATTCTCCAAATTCTCCAGGATTGTTTTGGGTGAACCCTTCCTTCTTCCCCAGTAGAGTGTTGACCTGATGGTTATCAGCGGTGATCCGGTGTTCGCTTTTATTTAGCGATGGTCTGACAAAGGTGTCAAAATAATAGCAACGTGATATGTTGCCCTGAATAGGATGTCCGATGAGAAGGTTGACTTCATGAGCGCCTGAAGGCGATATCAGAAAATTCCTGTGGATTCAGATTCCCATTGATGGTTCAATGTTTGTCTGACGACAATATCAGAAGCTTGTATGTGCAGCTTCAGCGTGCGAGTTGATCCGCATCGGTCTGACGACCAAATCAGTTATCCTGAGGTGATTATTGGTTAATGAGAAAGTTTTTGCTCTGACTTGATGAGTAAGTCCGGTAGCCATTTCTCCAGTTAGCGCAGAGCGCCTGACGGCGAGAGCAGTTATCCTTGATTCGTGATCGAATAACTAGTGGTTTTTCCCGACTGATGTCGAGGCCTGAAGGCTATGGTAGATAACCTGACTAGTATTTCTCTGACTGATGTCAAAGAATCCCCCAGCTGACGCAGGACGCCTGAAGGCAAAAGTTTAAATCCCCACAGGGTCATGAGTGGCCATGGATTCTTTTTTCGGACTGATGTCGAATTATCTCCCTGACTGATGACAAAGAGTTTCTCCAGCAGAGGCGGAGTGGCCAGAGGGCAAGTTTATATCTCCTTGATGAGTCATGAGTGGCCAAGGATTTATTTTTCAGACAGACGCCGAATCGTTTCCCTGACTGATGCAGTGGTTGCCTGAAGGCAAGTTTTAGAAGTCCTCGCAGAGTCATGAGTGACTAAGGATTCCATTCTTCAGACTGAGGTCGAAGATATTCCCCAGCTGATGCATGATTCCTGAAGGCAAGTTTAGATATCCTCGTGGAATCATGAATGACCAAGGATTCTGTTTACAAATTTGATGGTGAAATTCTACGGTGAACTCCGTTTAAATCAGTAATGCAACAATGTTTTGAATACAACTATCATTCCTATTTCTGAGGGTGATCCCCAGATCGGAGGGTGCTCGGTTAAGCCTCTCATCCCCAGCGGAGTATTTCGGATACTCAGGTGTACCATTATCATTTCAGTTTCTGAGGGTGATCCCCAGATCAGAGTTTGCTCGATTAAACATCTCGTTTCCAGTGAAGTACTTCGGATACTTAGAAATGCAATTAGAAAGTTTGCAGTTTATCTCTACGGTTGGCAAATTTTTGGGTTTCTTTAGTATTCAACCGCCTTCTACCTTTGAATGTTTGAAATTCGTTTCCTCTTCAACCCTTCAGGTCCAAGCTGTTTGAATAGGGGCAGCTGTTGCACCCCAAAATTTGACCAACCGATTCCCGCATCTGGTTTATGTTTCGACTCATTTTGCATTCGCATTCGCATACCGTGTACATTGCATTTTTTTAACCATTTTGGTTTTATCGGGATTACAATCCTATTTTCACATTTCAAGCATTTTAGACCAGTTCGGATAAGCGGAGTTTCATTTTTGGGAAGTTGTGCGCTTCCCGGTGTTTTCAGCTTACGCTGTTATTTTTTAGGACACCTCGGTGTCCGTACCCTTTTACCGCTTATTTTTACTGCACTTTTGCGTTTTATGTTTGCCGATTTAATTCTCCTAGATGCTACTTCCTATTTTTAGAATAGTATAGATTTCCTTAGTTTTTAATAGATATTAGAATTTTTCTTTAGTTTAATAGAGTCTAAGTGTTTTAGGATAGTTTAGTTTAGAATATCTTTAATAGACTTTTAATAGATTTTAATATAGTTTTTAGATATTAAATAGATTAAGCATTTAATAGATTTTAGAATATTAATAGTTTTAGAATTAATAGCTTTTAATAGTTTCTAGAAATATTAATAGTTTTTAATAGTTTTTAGAATTAATAGGTTTATTAATATAGTTTTCTCTAGAATTTTAATAGGTTTTTTAGGATTTTAGATATTGGTATTTTAATAGATTTTTTAGGAGTTTAGATAATATTTCTATTTTGTAAAATCATTTCTTTTTCATTAGGGTTATTAGTTTTGATAGATTTTAATATAGTTTTTAGGATTTAATTCTTTTTAGGAGTTATTTCTAGAATGTTAATCAGATTTTAATGTTAGATGTTAATTAGTCTTAATTAGGCATTATCATAGGTTAATTAGTTAGTTCATTAATTGAATTAATCATTTCATTAGCATTAACTTTCGTTTCATGTTAATTGAGTCCAAATTCGGTGGGCCACTTGTCCAACTCCAGGCCCACTAGGCAAGTCCAGTGACACTTGTCGCTATATAATGACTCCACTCGGATTTCTCTCTCTTGGACACCTCATTCATTTCATAGCCACCTCACTTCCCACGTTTTCTCTCTCTCACATGCATGGTTTCCACGTTTCCACTCCACAACATTCTCCACCCACTCATCTCTCACCACGCCATGTTTCGCCCTCAGCTCCCACCTGTCCCCCACTAACTCTCTCACTCCATGCATGTGCGACACCTCACCACAGGACCCCACCACTCACTATCCTTCACCGCCGGCCAAGCAACCGCCGCCGGAAATTCACCGGAAATCTACAACCGTCACCAGAACCACCGCAACTGTCACCGGACTTCGTAACCACTCGCCGGAAAACGTATATTCTACCGGAAAACTCATCTGAATCCTTCGATCATCTCATTTCCAGATTCTCCATAAAATTCATATTGATCTTCATCAACAAACTACAAGATCCTTCAAGATCTTCGTAGCATCATAACATTTTTGCCAGATTCTTCGTTAATCTTCATCAACAGTTCAAAAAGCCTCAAGATTCGTCCAGATCTTCATCTATGTTCTTGCCAGATTTTCAGAAACTCACCCGTGTTCTTCAACATTCATCAATCTCCAAGAATTTTTGCCCAGAATCTTCAACGATCTTCATGCATTTTCCAGTTTCTCGACAATCTTCATCAAAGCATGCAAGAAGCTTTCATCAAGATTCATCACAACATCTCCAGAAAGTTCATCCGAGAACTCCAACAATCTTCATCAACCTTCGAAGAACTCAGTATCCAATAATCTCCAACGATCTTCAACCAAGTTCTTCAGAAATTCGTAGATCAAGAACGTTCATCAAACTTCATGGATTTTCTCCAGAATCCATTCAACTTCCATAGCTTCATCGTCCATTCATCAGCCTCTCGTTCATCTCTTCATCGTAGTCAAGCAATTTCAGAAAACTTCATCAAAAATCTTTGAACCTTCAACAACGTTTATCAAGGACATTCAAGACCTCCTTGTGTTCATCTTACGTTTTCCAGAAATTCGTCCACCATGACCGAATTTCACCTGTGTCGTGAAGATCTGATCTTCATCTTCTCCATGGATATAAATGCCATCACTTCATCTAATCATCAAGAGACTCCGGAGTTCGTACCATCTTCTTTGAACATCAAGGTTTATTGTTTAACTTGAAAGAGGAAGACGAACATAAAGGATTAAGCTGAGGTTGATTAACATCGTCCTGAGGATTGTGGAAGAAGAAGCTAGAGTGTGACGGCGGAGAAATGAGTTAGTAGAAGTTTGGGACGAAGAGAGGGGAGGTGGCCAGCGACGGTGAGATGAGGAACTTAGGGTTACAGCCAGAAATGAGAGAGTAGAATGAGAGAAGGAAGAGAGGCCGTGTGGTTGATTGGGCCTGAGGGCCCATCTTTTTTTTTTACCATGTTTACCCTCCGTTTTTTTGTTGCTCGTTGGATCAGGCCCAATTGCACTGCGTTTTGCTAGTCCACACTCCCCGTTTTACTTGCTCACCCCCTCCCCGTTTGTGTGTGTTTTTGGTGGGCTGGGCCTGCCATTGTATTACTAACTGTACAATCCCCTTGTACTAATATCCCCCCCCCCCCCTCTGTATTTTATTTCTTGTTGTATTACATTTTGCTTGTAATATTTGTTAGGAAATTATAGGATTTTCTTAGCTTAGAATTTGCAGGGTTATATTTTTAGTATTTTCTTTATAGAAAATTATAGGTGTTATTTTCCTTTAAGAACATTATAGCATATTTTTGTATAGGAATTAGAGTTTATTTTCCTTAGAATATTTGAGTGTATATGCATAGGATTTTATATTGTATTTTCCTTTATGCATATTTTGTAAGTTTTGCACTTTGTAGAAGTAGAATTTAAGGTCCATATGTTAGGGGACCTTTCTATTTCATTTTCCTTTTTAGAGGTAGAATTTAATGCCCACTTGTTAGGGGACTTTTTCATTTCTGTCTCTCTTGAAAGAAGAAAAGATCAAAGAAGAAAAGCTTAAAGAAGAAGAGCGTAAAGAAGAAAGCATAAAGAATGCAAGCACGAAGCTGAAGCTTGTGCGCCAAAGTCAAAGATCAACGGAACCTTCTCCGTTCAACATCATTGTTTTTATTCCAATTCTTTCATTTCTGTTACGCAACCGTCGAGTGTTGTGAGATCGTTAGATACGTAGGAATGGTTGTTGGAGGGTTTCCTTCCAATAATTAGAGTGCTTAGTGTAGCACCCTTTGGGTGATATACGACGCACTCGCTCCTACGTTTAGGATTCAGCGTGTGCGTCCCGTTTCGAACCTTTTCTCTTGCTTTTAGGAAATCGAGACCGTTTCCCCGTTTTGCTGTAGTTAGCTGAACTACAGCTGCTCTGATTTCTCTGAAGAGAATATGTAGCTGTCGCTTTCGCGAAAATAAGGTGCCGGCATGACAGAAGAGTCGCCACCTTTCGTTATTTATCCCTCAGAGCGGGAAAGGAAACGATCGGAAAAACCTGACGAAAAAGGGTAAGACAAGGTCATCCCAACCATTGTCTGGGTTCGGGAGTCGGTTACGCAAGGGGAAGGTATTAGCACCCCTCACGTCCGTCGTACTCGACGGGATCCTCGCTTGTTTGTTTACTTGGACGGGTTGGTTATAATCTATCTACCTATCAAGGTTGGCTGAAAAAAGAAAAGAAAAATGACTCGGCAAAGCGTCGCACTTTATGCCTACGTATTCTCATCAGAGAATGAGAAATCAGAGTCAACGTAGTTCGGCCTACGAAGGATTACGGGGGAAAGGTTGAGGGTTGCTCGCTAGGACGTCGCATCCTATGCCTACGTACTTCCACACAGTATGGAAGATCAGAGCAAACGTAGTTCGGGAAACTACGGGTTATCTCTTGAAAGAAGTGTTTTTTATTGTGTTTGCGATTTCAACCGCACTAGAGACTATGACCTGAGAGTGAATGCGTCGCATGTCACCCAAAGGGTACCATACTAAACATCCAGACTATGGAAAAGAAACTCTCCCACAATCCTTTCTCAGATAGCTTAAGGCTCGTAACGTACGAAAGAAATCATTCATGATTACTGTATCTTAAACTGTCTTGAGATGAGAAGAGAACAGGCCCAACTAGGAGGGAGACTATCAAGTCCTATTGTTATCATGCCATGGATTCATCCTATGGTCGAGGTTTGAACAGGGAACTCCTAGAAGTTATCATGCATAAGTTTCAACCTAAAGTTCTAATCATCACTTCCTTATCAAAGGGAGTGAGAGTCCTAAGGGATCATGTCAATGATACACCAAAACAGACAAAGCATCAGCTTAACAGTAAAATGCATGCAATGCAAGTGAGGGAGGAAATGTGTGTGGGGCTTCAGCCTCCACAAGCTCGTCTCAACCTCAAGCCAGTCATGAAATAACAGTAATCATACTGAAAAATAAACAACATGCTATCAAGCAATAAACAGTAAACTGCAATCATACAGATAAAACGAAACGAAATGCCATCAGGCAAACAAACCACATGGGCAAGGGAGCTGGGCTCTACCGAATACCCGCAAGCAAAGCCACGCAATAACAATACAAGCAGAGGGAGCAACTCAACCTCTAATGCAATCATGCTCCTAGACTGAACTTATTCTAGATGAACTTAATCTAATGCAACAGACAATTCACACAAAACACACAATACAGAAAAGAAAAACAGAAGAAAGCCTCAGCTCCTCCAGCAGCAACTCAGTCTTCGGACTTCAATCATCAATTGCTCCCCAGGTATCAGCCTTACAACATGAGTATCAACTCATCTTCTCCCTTGAGCTTCAGCTTCTTTGATCAGCTCCAACTTCAGGCTTCACTGTCTTCAGGGATCTTCAGGTATCAACTTGATCTTCACAAAGTCTTCAGACTTCAGCAATCTTCAAGGAATCATCCTCTTCAAAGCTTCAGCTTCTATCTTCAATGGCTCAAATGCTCCAGCAAACAAGATTCAGTCAACAAGATGAGGTGAGGATGTTAAAGTGCTCCCTGACCTCCAAAGGATGCCATTGAGGACTTAACATCAAAAGGGAAAGGCTCTCTCAAAGTTCTACCTCAGAGGGCAAGGTCACTAATCCCTCCAAAGGAGAGAGGTGAATACCCTTAAGGGACTTTATGTCACAGAGAAGGAAGGAGGTGAACAAGACACTCCTTTTTTATTGAAAGGAACTATTCTATCTAAAGCTCTACTTATGCACTTATGATCCTGTAAACAAAACAACAAAAGCTAACTAAGCTCCACTGCAAGGTCTTCAAAGCTTCAATGATGACCCACAAGGTCTTCAACTCAATCTTCAAGGCTCACTCACTCAAAGGAGAAGAAAAACAAGCACAACAATACAAACTATGCCTTTAAGCAACACACATACTAACCATACATTCAAAAATCAGTTAAAAATACTAAAACACCATACAATATTCTAGCAAAATTCTAGGGGATTCTATACATACTTACCCTTAACCCATATATTCCCCATACACTAATATGGCCTATAAAACCCAAAACAAAATTGTTCAAATCTACTTATGCAACCTAAAACCCTAATTTTGAGCACCTAAATGTCAAATAAGCAAACTAATTCAATTTTAATCTACAAATTGTGAATTAAATCCTATATGATCTATGGTTCAACCTCTAACTATGCAAAAAAGAATGGCTCAAAAATCCTAAGGGAAAGTCCTAAAAGAAATCCTACAAAATCAAGTATCAACTAAAATCAATTAAAAAGACTATTTAAATGGAAAATATACTAAAAATATTAAAATAAAAATAAAATGGAATTTTATTTATTTACATTTTTCTAGACAGAATTATGAATATGTGAAAAAAACAAGAAGTGAAAAATATTAATTTTTCTATTTTATATGATTTTTATAAAATGCAAGAAAATTAAAAGAAATTGAAATAAGAAAATAAAATAAATGGGGGAGGGGGTGTCAAGAGCAAGGCGCTCTAGTTCAATTGTTGTTGGGCTGAGGATATGGGGGGTGAGAATATCAATCTGGTAGGCCCATGCGCTTAGAAAAATATATGAAAAAACTGGAAGAAAAAGGATAAGCCTGCGGTGCCGTTAGCAACAAATTTACGTTGAAATTTGAATTGGGCCAAGCGAGGGGGTGTGAGTAGCACAAGTTCAGCAAGCCCAAGATTCACAACTAATTCAAACGGTGCGTTTTACTCTTAATATTTCCCTCCGTTTCTAAAATTGAATCTTGGCCGTGCTATCAGATGAAGAAGTCAAATATCCAGGCTAATCCAACAGTGACAAGCTCGTCTTCTCCATAACACCATCTAGGGTTTCAGAAACCCTAACTCCATGCCAGAGTTTCAATCCACTCGTTATCTCTGATCCCTCAATGAAATCCAAAACTTCCAAGAGCAAACTTGTGCTAATGATCACCATGAACACGACTATACCAATAGTTTTCCCTGAAACTCCTCATATCACTCTAACAGAACACACGAAAGTTTAGGTTCCACCATGATTCTCTGAGATCAAACATGATAAAGCTTCAATCTAATGATGTAAACTTGTTCTCCATGTTACCCTAGCCATTCTAAACTATACCATATCCATTAAAACTCCATGAACAGCCTATTATTAATCTTGCAAGAATTGGTACCCTGCCACGAAACTCCATGGATCCCTCTCAAACTTTCAGAAAATCTTCCTCTAACCTAGCATGCTATCTTTCCACCTAAAATTCTAACAGAATGCACCTAAATAAGGACTTATGGATCAAAGTACCAACCTGCTAAAGATCAATGGTGAGTGGTGCTAGAGCTTGATTCAAGGCTTGAAATCTTCTCCAAATGCTCCTCCAATGGTGGATACCTTTCTGTTTGCAAGAATTGGGATAGATGAGGCTTGTAGAAGAAGAAATTGAAGCTTGCTTGATTTTGAAGGAATCTTGGAATGTCACTTTCTCTCTCACTCTCTCCAATGAACTCAGCCACTTTTCACCAACCTTGCTCTCATGGTGATTCATCCTTTTTATAACAATCAAAAGAAGAGTCTAGAAACTCATGGAAAGTGCTAGAATGTTATGGAATTTCTCATGAAATGATACATTGTATATCCCTTATCTCATGCCTTAAGCTTGTCAATTTGGCTTTAAAATCTCCCCTTATGAGATATTGAAAAGGAATGAGTGAAAAACAAGCTTTAGTTTTGCTTTATGTGAAGTTTCTCAAGTTGCCTTATTATGCAAGAATGAAAATTACAAAGCAACCTCCATTTTGAGACCTCAAATCAAAATTCTACTTGAACCATTGTTTTTAAAATAATGTTTGGAGTCAAAATGACATATTGGATGACCCATTTTGGACTTGTGCATCTCCTAAACCAAAATTCCATTTCAACTTTTTTAACTTATAAGCCATTTTTAGGTCATTTTTACCCAATCATGAAAATCCTTGCTAAAAGCTCTTTCAATAACTAATGACCTCTTTTATAAGCTTAAAATCCCATTTTGAACAACTTTTATGTTTTGAGTTTTTTCATTTAAGGCTTGGAAATAGGAGATATGGCCTTTGCTTAAAATGACCTATAATCACCAAATGACCAAAATACCCCTGTCTTGTTCAAACCATAAGTTGAGTTCTACAAATCCTATCAAGGCATTCTAGTACTCTCTAGAAAGCTAAGAAGATGCTCTTCAATATTAATGTTGACCAAGAGATCATAGGAATCATCCTACTAGTGCAAAAGTTGTCTGCAAGTTGGGTGACTTTCAAGGACCCAGATTCACACACCTCAGCTGACCTGTAATTTGTCAAAACCATAACTTGAGCTCTGCAACTCCTATCAAGGACTTCTGCCACTCAAATTAAATCTAAGAAAAAGCTCTACAACATTCATGTTGTGGGGAAGATGAGATATCAATCACATCTTGAGCTAAAATTGCCTGGAAGATAAGGATCAAATTAGGGTTCTTTCACTGACAATCCCTGGAAACCCTAACTCAAAACTTCTCAAACTCCTCAATCATGATGAGTTGGCCTAGGAATCATCTTTATAACATCTCCATACATCATTCCATGATCTCATGGCCCTTGGATTGGGTCTCAACCTTCTCTAAATCTTCAACTGATCTAGGGTTGACCCGGTCAAACCCTAATTCTACCATTCATGGTTGAATCTCCTGAATTCTTGCATAATGACCTCTCTGGGCTTCATGATGGCTTTCAATACATCTCATAGGCTTTCTTAAAGCTTCAAGTTCAATATCAAAGTCTCAAAATCACCTGAGGAGCTCCCACAATTCTCAAGTTATGGGGCACACAACCTTGGTTTCAACCAATTCTTCTGAGGATCTCTTGAACTTTCTGATGAAGGTATCAACTTTCAAACACTTGATGTATGAATAAATGTTGGTCAAATTTTGGGGTGCAACAGTAGGCATAGGATGCGATATCCTAGCGAGCACACTAACAACTAACTTCTGTTTTCTCTCGCTGCTGTGCGATCGAGACCTTTACCGTTAATGACTGTTATCCCTTTCTCTTGCCCTAGCGCAATTGAGACCAGACCGTAGTTCTAAGTTCCGTAGGTTCCCATACCTTTAAAAACAATGACATACTACGTCCGTTCTACCGCAAACAGGTAACGCATAAGTCTCCAATGGTCGAGCAACATACACCTAACTGCTAGAATGCTTAAGCTAGTATCATCAACCTTTTCTCTCACCACCGTGTGACCGAGAACACCTTTATTTATCCATAGTTGCCTGAACTACGGCATGCTCTGATTTCTCTGACGAGAATATATAGGCACAAGACGCGACGTCTTGGCGAACAAGCTTTCCCCGTAGTTTCCCGAACTACGTTGACTCTGACTTTCTCCGTTGAGAATACGTAGGCATAGAGTGCGATGCTCTATCGAGTCAATTTCTTTCCGTTTAGCTTTAGCAGCCGTAGATAGATTGTTTTTGCATCCTTTAGACAAATAAACAAGCGTGGATCCCGTCGAGTACGACGGACGTGAGGGGTGCTAATACCTTCCCCTTGCATAACCGACTCCCGAATCCAGGATTTGGTTGCGATGACCAAACCTTTCCCGTCTTTGCGCTAGGTTTACTTCGAGCGTTTCCTTTCCCTCCTTTGGGATAAATAACGCACGGTGGCGACTCTTCTGTTTAGTCGGCGCCGATTTTCGCAGTAGCGACAGAAGTGATGGAAAATGACCCCAATTCAAAAATGTGTTATTTACAACCTTCTCCAAATGCATTTTCTGATCAAAATGACATATAACTTTGTTCACTTTGTCCACAAAACAATTTTCCCCAAATTTTGGCCTTTTAAGGTGTATTAAAGTTCCTTTTCAAAGCCATTTCAAATGAATTTGTGTTCCAAGCCAATCAAAACTCTCATGACTACTTGGTTGCACTCAAAACATCATTTTGAACAAGTTTCATGTTGAACAATTTTCCATTTGAAGCTTGCAAGTTGGAGTTATGGACCTATGATCACAAATGACCTATAATCACCAATACCCAAAATACCCCTGGCTTGTAAAGATCATAACTTGAGTTCTAAATATCCTATCAAGGCTTTCTAGTACTCTATGGAAAGCTAAGACCAATATCTACAACTCTCATGTTGGCCAAAAATCCATTTGAAAACTCCTTGATGGGCAAAAGTTGCTTGGAAGTCAAGTGACTTTCACAGATAAATTTCATAGTCATCTGATAACCTGTAATTTGCAAGGACCATAACTTGAGTTCTACAAATCCCCTTGAGGAATTATAGTACTCAAATTAAAGGTATTGAGATGCTATACAAGTTTCATGTTAGCCAAATATCCATTTGAAACTTTTATTTTTACTTATGTGGCTTTGAAGTTAGGCACTAAACAAAGGATTTTAATCTGAAACCCTAATTTAGAAACTTCCCACATCCTCGATCCTTCTTTGCTTGATCTTGGCACAACACCAAACATGTATTAACATACCAATCCATGAATCCCATGACCTCAAAGTAGGCTTTGTTGCTCTCCAATTACTCAATTGACCTAGGATTGACCCAGATGAAACCCTAGTTGACTGCACCTCAACTGTGGCTCTTGTACTTGAATCAATGACTTGTCTCAACTTCAATAGGGACCTCTAGGCATCCCATGAGATCCATACACACCTCAAATTCACATTCCATGTTTCTCATCCCACTGATGATTCTCAATATTCCTCAAGATAAGAGCAAAACCCACATGTAAGCACTCAAACTTCTCAAGACTTCAAATCATTTCTTGATGGCCTGGATGACTTCTCATACTTGGATAAGACCTCTTGCTAGGCTCTTTTGATAAGAATCACACTTGGACCCCTGTTGGATGCATGCTATGCTATGATATGCCAATGATTGAACTATGTACATGATGTAACTATTCAAATGAAATGCAATGAAACATAAATCAGGCAAGAAAAGGTTGAGAAAATTTTGGGGTACAATAGCTGCCCCTATTCAAACGGCTTGGACCCGACTGGGTGAAGAGCGAACGGCCTTCAAACAATCGAGGTACGAGATGGTTGAATACCAGGAAACCCGGAAATTTTCCAATCGCAGAAATAAACTGCACTGCTTGGGGAACAACATCCTCTATCCGAATCCGGTTGTTACGGAAACAACTAATCCAACGTCTAATAATAATTCTGATTTGAACTTCAACCACCTATGTGACGCCACAGGTACTGAACAATTTTTTTGCAAAAACACCTCCGTCCACAACTGGACTAACCTTGTCAGCACAAGAAGAGAAACAAATTCATCAACACGAATAGAGATTCTGTCGTCACAGGAGTAACCTTGTCCACATCTGGACCCAAATTTCGTTAAATCACGAATAACTACAAATCTGTCCACGTCAGGACTCACATTTCGTCAACCCGAAGAAATCTCAACAACACAGGAATAGAACTTTGTCCATGTTAGGACGCTCGTTTCGTCAACACGAAGAAATCCCTTCAACAAGAGCAAAACTTTGTCCATGTTAGAACGCTCACTTCGTCAACACGAAGGAATCCCATCATAACCTTGTCCACGTTAGGACTCCACATTCCATCAACACGGAGAAATCCTATCATCATAGGAATAAACTTGTCCTCGTCAGGACTCCACATTCTGTCAACACGGAGAAATCCTATCATCATAGGAATAAAACTTTGTCCATGTTAGGACGCTACATTCCGTCAACACGGAGAAATCTCGGCGACTTCGCTCGGGATGAGTTGTCCGCATCTCATCAACACGAGGAGATCCTATAAACATAGGAATTAATTCTCATTTGCGTCTCGTCAACACGAGGAACTCCTATCAACATAGGAATAAATTGTCCACGTTAGGACTCACATCTCGTCAGCACCAGGAAATAAACCCGTCACCATGAAGAGAAATAAATTTGTCCACGTCAAGATTCCATCTCGTCAACACGAAGAAAGATAAATTTGTTCACGTCAGTACTCACATCTCATCAACACGAGGGAACGTAACTTAATTTATCCACGTCAGGACTCACATCTCGTCAACACGAGGAAATCCTATCAACATAGGAGTAAATTGTCCACGTCAGGACACCGTTTCGTCAACACGAAGAAAGATAAATTTGTCCACGTCAGGACTCGCACATCTCGTCAACACGAGGAACTATAAGCTTGTCCACGTCAGGACTCACATTTTGCCAATACGAAGAAAGATAACTGATGGGGATAAATGGTCCACGTCAGGACACCATTTCGTCAACACGAAGAGTAATCAATTTGTCCACGTCAGGACTTCACATTCCGTCAACACGGAGAAATCAAATTTGTCCACGTTAGAACTAGCCCATCTCGTCAACACGAGGAAATCCCGTCAATACAGAAATAAATCGTCCACGTCAGGACTCATATCTCGTCAACACGAGGAAATCCTATCATCATAGGCAATAAAATTTCGACGACTTCCGGGGAAATACTCTGAATACAATTTCTCTGCTTATCTCTGCAGTAGCTAACTCCGTTGATCCCAACCCACAAACCTTTTAGCACTGATGTGACAGCGACTTCGAGGAGGACTCTACTGGGGATATTTGGAAACCAAACTGCCGGACGCCTGTTTCGATAACCGGCGGCAGCTTCTGAAATTTTGATTCATGAAACCCTTTGACGCTGACGTAACAGCAAATTTGAAGAAGATAATCCGCTGGCCGGACAAAAGAAACTTCAACGAGCAACTCTGTGGGGAAAATAGTAAGATGAACTGTATCATCACACGTCTCACGGAGAGACCTCGAATACCTGGTAATAGATCTGAGCTAGAACTCTATACTCCTGCTGAGAAAACACACCTGAAAGCAAAAGGTTAACCAACCTGATCTATGTTTCCCAAATGCGTATGTTTGAAAATGTCGTAATGCTCCGTACGGCACGGAAATGCTACGCGTTTGAGTAGATGCAAATATGACGATATATGCAAATGCAAATGCAGGCTCAAGCAGCCGGGGCCACTCTGATAGTGATGTCTCAACAACATGAATGCTGAGGATAAAGCCAACTCCGTTGGGGAGAACAAGTATCATAAGGTATTCCGGTAAAATAAATGCCGGAAACACAGTCAACTTTGCCGGGGAGAGATTAAACACCAATTTCCACTGGGAGGAAAGAACAAACACTCTGCTGGTGAACAAACTTAGCTGGGGAAGAATCGACACTTCTGGGAAAAGCACACTGTTTGGGCACAGTTTACAAACTCGGAGCCTCGGACTCTGCTGAGGATCAACATCCTGTCAATGGCATGACGACCTGCGGGGAGCAAGACAACCATCCTTCGCGGGTATAAACCTTTCGAACCAACAACGTGGTTAACTATTGCGGGAATCTCCCATGCTGGAGATTGAACATGCACATCTTCGATTCGCTGAGGAGCGCAACCTCTGCAGGGGACATTGATTTTGACTTGCTGGGGTTAATCCTATGGACGACTTTCCATGAGGACACTCTCCTGGGGAAAATAATTCCCTCCTTCGGGAAGGGATAAATGTCATTTCAAATCTCTGGGGATAAGCTGCGACTAGCTGAGGAATGACATCAACGGGAGTCAGATCTTACGTCAAGCGACCTTGGCTGGGGAATACAATTCCTGACCATTTGCTCCAAAGGTAAAAACCCTGCAAAACACAAACGAGACAAAACATAATCTGACCTCGCCGTCAAATAATCAAAATTCCCCGCCTCGCCGCTGGAGAACCAACATAATCTGACCTCGCCGCCGGAAAATATACAACACTGAACAACTCTGACCTGGGGTTCACCCCTGTTAAATGGAACGAAAGGTATAATTGCGTATTTGAAACTACTTCGCTGGGAATGAGAGACTTAACCAAGCACGCTCTGATTTGGGGTTCACCCTCAGAACCATAACGGACATCGGAATACTACTGCACAATGCCCACCATAGAACTTCAACATCAAAGACATATGAAACCCTGGCCCTTGGCCGCTTCCAGCTTCAGCTAGAAAAGATCTTCAAGTATTTCTGAAGATAAGCATCCTTGGCCTTCAAGGATGTAAACTCTGCAGGAGGTATCTTCGACTTCAATCTAAAGAAATGATCCTTGGCCTTCAAGGATACATGGATATGCCTTCAGGCAACTCCGCCTCTGCTATAGAGTATCCGTGACTTCAGTCAGGGATATACTTCGGCCTTCAGTCCGAAAAAATGAATCCTAGGTCATTCATGACCTTGGGGATAACCTTGCCTTCAGGCACCTTCGCTTCAGCTTGGGAAATCTGTGACTTCAGTCAGAGAATTGGTATCCTGAGCCATTCATGACTCTACGGGGATTCAAACACTTTGCCTTCAGGAAAACTCCGCTTCAGCTGGAGAAACATCTTCGACTTCAGTCAGAAGAAACACTATTCATTCGATCGCGATCAATCATCACCTCAGGATAACTGACTTGGTCTTCAGGCCAACACGGATCACCTTGAATACAAAAGCTGCATCTACAAACTTTTGAACTTTGTCTTCAGACAAGCACTGATTCATCAACACAGAAACCTGAATCCACAGGAACCTTCTGATATCGCCTTCAGGCATTCACGAAGTCAATCTTCAGATTAGACATCACGGTTGGAGCAAACATATCACGCTGCTAAGGACTTCAAGAATCATCTTGACCAAACAACTCCGTCGGGCCCCTTCAAGAATCATCCTGAACCGCTGACCTTTCTGGAGACTTTATCTGCTAGGGATCCCTGGAATCTTCCTGGGCAACTCTTGCCGGGGACGCTACTAGGGGAGCTCAAGAATCATCCTAAGCAAACAACTCGGGAAACTACGCTGAGGTCTTAAGAATCATCTTAAGCAAACGGCCCTGCCGAGGAATTCAAGAATCATCTCGAACTGAAGACTTCGCTGGGGATCTCAAAATCATCTTGAGCGAGTGACTGTGGGGATTACACCGGGGTCTTTAGGAATCATCTTAAGGAAGCGACCTCGTTGGGGAGAACGTCAGGAATCATCCTGAGCAACTGGTCTTTTGGTGGAGCGCCTGTAAAACAAGAATGATAATAACCTAGATCATGCTTATGATGCGTATGCTTCGGCGCGATGCCCCCCACGGTGGAAATGCTATGCGTTTATGCTAAATGCTATGCAATCATGCACAATGATGCAATCCCGGTAGCAAAATAAATACCGAGGGGAGATTCTCCTGTTAAGGAGAAAGAACTACTTAGATAGAGGAATCATCCTGCTGAGGAGAACGTGGACGCGCCGATATCAATCGGACTCCGCTTGGGGAAGTGATCTTTCGGTCGACTGCTGCAGGGAAAACAACTTCAGTTGATTGCTACAGGGGGCGAAGCTATACGAGAACTTGGACCTGCTGATATCAATCGCGGGAATGAACTGCGCGGCCGTCTCGGATACTCTTCTGGGGAGGATAACTCTGTGGGGAAACAACTTCAGCTGCTCAACACTCCACTGAGGGAAACCAATCATGATCTGATCCACTTCCAAGGACTCGGCTTTCTTGGACATCTGCAAACTCGGCTGAGGAAGGAGAACTCATTCTGCTTCGCTGGAGAGAGTGCGACTCTAGGGAAATACAGCATCAGTTGCCCCACGCTCTGCTAGGGAAAATCCACTCATGGTCCCAACCACTTTCAAGGATTAGGCTCTCCTGGGGTCTGCGGACTCAGCCGGGGAGATAGAAATTATTGTACTTCGCTGGAGAGTACGACTCTGACGAGGAATTTCAATTCCGCTGGGGAAGAAGGAAACCTCTGACTTCGGGGGAGAGTACAACTCTGCAGGGGAATACAGCATCAGCTGTTCCAACACTCTACTGGGGAAGAGGGAATCATCCGACTTCGGGAGAGAATACGGCTCTGGTGGGGAATCTCGATTCCGCTGGAGACTTCAGTCTGGCACCATCATTTGCTGCATCCTTCGGCATACGAACAGCTTCCTACAAGACTTGCACTTGTGACCCGGTGCGGGGGAGACACCTGCCGCGGCGACTCTACTGGGGAAAATACGAGCTTCGGCACCCGAACATTCCTCTGAAATCTGCACTTGTGACCCGGTGCTGGGGAAAAAGACATCGTTCTTCGATGCTTGACTCAGTTGATGAGGTGACGTTCCTTCAGGATGCGCCTGCTTGGGGAAGAGAATCATCTCTGCCTGGGGAAACATATCAATGCTCACTATCCTGCGTTCAGATTCTGCGGAGGAGAGACTACTGAACGCTGCTGGAGAAGGAGGGCTCGCCCTGCTTCGGGGATGCGCACGACACATCGTCTGGAAGGTGCTACACCTGCAACAACACAAACAAACAGACAAGATACCCTCCTCAAAGGGGCCTATCAAGGTTATTATCTCGTGACAATATTCAGGTGATTAATTGTTTCAACAATCAATGGGCCTAGGCCCGTAGGTTTATGTATGCGCATTTTATTAAAAACATCGGCGTTTTCATTCGCAAACAAAACAGATAAATGCTATACAGGCAAGCAGGATTGCTGAATAATGTGCATTTTATTAATGGTGAACCCCTGAATGGGCAAGCATATTTTACAACAGAGGCAAACTCCTGGAATGAGGAAGCCGCGCAAAAATAAAACATAAATATACAGCAGTATATACAAATGTCGGCAACGAGGCGTAGACGAACACCATGAGTTGATCCCTCTAAGACCCACTCGACTTCGATACTTCTCCGACGCTTCAGCTTCGGAAGAGATTGATTTAGATAAACGGCCCTCAGGTCCTCCAAACCACTAAACAATGAAAGTCCACACGCGGAACGCAGTCATTTGCTTATTCAAATCCCTAACTTTTGCGTGAACCGCCCTGTACGGGTTTTCAGTTCACCGGGATACCCTTTTTTGCCGAAGCCGCCCAGTGTAGGTTTTCAACTTCGCGGGTGTACATTTTTCAATATATCCCTAATTTTTGCCCGAACCTTTTATTCTGTTTTTGGTTCACCGGGATGCCCCTTTTTTGCCTGGACTCTTTCTTTTTTGTCCAGCGGGTCTCTTTCAAGCAAAGTATTTTTTAACTGCATCCGCGTTCACCGGGGATGCAAAATCTTCACCATCCATCGTGGATAACAACAAAGCTCCTCCCGAGAAGACCTTGCTGACGACATACGGCCCTTCGTAATTCGGAGTCCACTTGCCCCGGTGATCGGAGTGTGGCGGAAGAATCTTCTTCAGGACGAGATCACCCGTCTGAAAGCTTCTAGGACGCACCTTCTTATCATAAGCTTTCTTCATTCGGCTTTGGTACAGGCGACCAAATGCAATCGATGCTAACCTCTTCTCGTCCATCAGGCTGAGTTGGTTCAAACGATTCGTAATCCATTCTGCCTCATCGAGTTTCACATCAACCAAAACCTGCAAAGAAGGAATCTCCACTTCTAACGGTAGGACAGCTTCCATACCGTACACCAAGGAGAAAGGAGTTGCCCCGGTCGACGTACGCACCGTCGTACGATAACCGTGCAAGGCAAACGACAGCATCTCGTGCCAATCTTTGTACGTCACAACCATCTTCTAAACAATCTTCTTTATGTTCTTGTTGGCGGCTTCGACGGTGCCATTCATCTTCGGCCGGTAAGGAGATGAGTTGTGGTGTTCAATCTTGAAGCTCTGGCACAGCTCCTTCATCATCTTGTTATTCAAATTCGAACCATTATCAGTAATGATCCGCTCGGGAATTCCGTAGCGACAGATGATGTCCCTCTTTATGAATTTAGCTACCACCTGCTTGGTCACATTAGCATACGAGGCTGCCTCCACCCATTTGGTGAAGTAGTCGATAGCTACCAGAATGAAACGATGACCATTAGATGCAGTGGGCTCGATCTTGCCTATCATGTCGATGCCCCACATGGAGAACGGCCAAGGGGAGGACATGACATTTAATGGGCACGGCGGCACATGAACTTTATCAGCATAAATCTGGCATTTATGAAATTTCTTCGCGAATCTGAAGCAATCCGACTCCATAGTCAGCCAGTAATACCTTGCTCTCAGGATCTTTCTCGTCATGGCATGCCCGCCAGCGTGCGTACCAAATGTGCCCTCATGGACTTCTTCCATGAGCATGCTCGCCTCTTTCTCATCTACACATCTGAGTAGCACGAGATCGTGATTTCTCTTATATAACACTCCATCAGGATTGAGATAAAAGTTTCCAGATAGCCTCCTCAGAGTCTTCTTATCCTGGGTTGACGCACCCGCAGGATACTCCTTAGTCATAAGGAAGGTCTGAATATCGTGGAACCATGGCTTGCCGTCAGCGGAATCCTCGATTGCAAAGACAAATGCCGGTCTGTCAAGACGCGAAAGAACAATTCTTGGGGCCTCATTCCAAAAATTGACCTTATACATTGAAGCCAACGTGGCTAAGGCGTCAGCCATCTGATTTTCAGCCCTGGGTACATGATGGAGTTCCACTCGATCGAAGAAAGGAAGCAGCCTCCTGGCATAATTCATGTACGGCACCAAGTTCGCTTGACGAGTTTGCCACTCCCCTTTAATTTGATTGATTACAAGCGCTGAGTCACCATATACGTCTAGATTCTTGATTCTCAAATCAATTGCCTCTTCTAGACCCATAATACATGCTTCATACTCTGCTTCGTTGTTGGTAACTGGAAACGTCAGTCTCGCAGTAAACGGGATGTGGGACTCGTGAGGAGTCGTGATGATAGCCCCGATACCACTTCCATAGGAATTAACCGCTCCGTCGAATATCAACTTCCACTGAGACTTCCTATCTGGCCCTTCATCGGGCAATGGCTCATCGCAATCCTTCGCTTTGAGAAACATAATATCCTCGTCAGGGAATTCGAACTTCATCGGCTGGTAGTCTTCGATCGGCTGTTCGGCAAGGTAATCAGACAATACGCTTCCCTTAATGGCCTTCTGGGAGACGTACTGAATATCATATTCCGTTAACACCATTTGCCATCTAGCAATCCTGCCCGAAAGAGCCTGCTTCTCGAAGACGTACTTGATTGGATCCATCTTCGAAATTAGCATAGTGGTGTGATTGAGCATATACTGTCGTAGACGTTTGGCAGCCCAAGCTAGTGCACAACACGTCTTCTCCAGCATCGAGTATCGAGACTCACACTCAGTGAACTTTTTACTCAAATAATAAATGGCATGCTCCTTTCTGCCCGTCTCGTCATGCTGACCGAGAACACACCCCATACTATTCTCCAGAACCGTCAGGTACATGATTAATGGCCGTCCAGCCACTAGGGGTATCAAGATTGGAGGTTCTTGAAGATACTGCTTTATTTTGTCGAATGCCTTCTGGCAATCCTCATTCCAAGTAATCGCCTGATCTTTCTTTAAAAGCTTGAACATCGGTTCACAAGTGGCCGTGAGCTGAGAAATAAACCTTGCAATGTAGTTTATTCGGCCCAAGAAACCACGAACTTCTTTTTCTGTTTTCGGCGCTGGCATTTCTTGAATAGCTTTTATTTTCGCAGGATCAACTTCGATACCTCGTTCACTAACGATAAACCCCAATAACTTTCCGGACCGCACTCCGAAAGTGCACTTGTTAGGATTCAGCCTCAGCCTGAACTTCCTAAGCCTCTCAAAAAGCTTCAATAAGTTGACCAGATGCTCTTCCTCCGTTTGGGACTTTGCAATCATGTCATCAACATAGACCTCGATCTCATGATGAATCATATCATGAAACAAAGTTACCATTGCTCGCTGGTAAGTGGCCCCTGCGTTCTTCAGACCGAAGGGCATTACCTTATAGCAAAAGGTTCCCCAGGGGGTGATAAACGTCGTTTTCTCCATGTCCTCCGGTGCCATCTTAATCTGATTGTAACCGGAGAAGCCATCCATGAACGAAAACACGGAAAACTGGGCTGTGTTGTCGACCAACACATCGATATGAGGCAACGGGAAATCATCCTTAGGGCTCGCCCTATTCAAATCCCGATAATCGACGCACATGCGTACCTTACCGTCCTTCTTCGGTACAGGCACTATGTTGGCGACCCACAGAGGGTAGGTGGTAACGGCTAGAAATACTGCGTCCAACTGCTTCTGGACTTATTCTTTGATTTTTACAGCCATATCTGGTCTCGTCCTCCTAAGCTTCTGCTTGACGGGAGGGCAATCTTCTCGCAACGGCAAGCGATGAACCACGATGTCAGTGTCGAGTCCGGGCATATCCTCGTATGACCAAGCAAAGACGTCACTATACTCTCGAAGCATCTCGACGAGTCTATGCTTGATATCATTCTGCAGCGCAGCCCCTACTCTGACATTTCTGACGAGCTCTTCAGAACCCAGATTTACGATCTCAATATCCTCCTCATGAGGCAGAATAACCTTTTCCTCTTGTTTCAACAAGGGGGCCAACTCTTCCGGAAGGTCTGCGTCTTCATCAATCTCATCCTCGGCTTGATAGATCGGGCAATCGAAGTCGTAGTGAGCCGTAGAGGGTCCAGAGTCGATGTCATCTGTTATGTGGGTCCTGCAATAACAAGGGTTAAGTTTAAAACAAGAATATGCAGGTTAGCACAAACCCCGTTGCCATTTTACTGTTTTTCGAAATAAACATAAAACAGGAATAACAGAGAACACAATATTTGAGTACGAAGAAAACGCCTTTTATTTATTAGCAAAATGCATGTACATAATCCAACAAGGCCCTGACATTAAAACCGCTATGCCCTGGGCAGGACATAGGGTTGTACAAAGATTGTAAAAAGCAAATCATTACTCTTCACTTGTCAGCTGGATAATCTCCTTGATGGTCCAGTTGTTGAGGCGCTCGCCCAGCTTGCTTGGCTGAATCCAGGCGTCAAGATCACAATCATTATCCCCGCTGTCCTCAGACGCTGCGTTGATGCTTTCAAAAATCACTCCGCCCTTGGTGAATAGGATCGGCCCCTTCCCACGAGACGAAGACGAAGAAGATGAAGCTTCAGCCTCAGGAGAATACCCCAATCCAAACTTATCCTGCTTGATTGGTATATCCAAAACATGCCCCCAGCCTAGGGTGGAACCGGCTTCGACGACGGCTCGAGCTTCTTTGAATGAGGAGAGATTCATCTCTTGCTTTTCTGCGACGACAGGAGCTACCTCTTTCACCTTGACGGTTTCAAATGCCTGGCAGAGAGTTTCATGGATTTCGCCGTCCATTTCAACATATTTAAAGGATGACAGATGGCTCACCATAATGTCCTCCTCACCACAGACGGTTACTATGCTGCCCCCGACAGCATACTTGAGCTTTTGATGCAGCGTGGACGTCACGGCACCAGCAGCATGGATCCATGGCCGACCTAAAAGGCAACTGTAGGAAGGCATGATATCCATGATATAGAAAACCGTATCGAACGTCTCCGGGCCAACTTGAATCGGCAGGGTCAACTCTCCGAAGACGTGGCGCTTAGTTCCGTCAAATGCTTTCACCACCAGATCACTGGGCGTGCAAAGCAATCCACGGGTATCCAACTTCATTAGTGCCTTCTTCGGAAGCACATTAAGCGACGAACCCGTATCCACCAGGACATGCGACATGATCGTACCTCTGCACTCTATTGAGACGTGCAAGGCGCTGTTGTGATCTCTTCCTTTAGGAGTCAGTTCTAAATCTGTGAATCCCAGCCCATTACCAGCATTAACATGGGCTACCACCTCTTCTAGCTGATTTACTGATATCTCCTGCGGCACGTAGGCAGCGTTCAATACCTTCAGTAATGCGTTACGGTGCGCCTCAGAACACAGCAACAAGTTAAGAATAGAGATCTTTGACGGAGTCTGATGCAGATGATCTACAATCTTGTAGTCGCTCTTCTTGATTAATCGCATGAACTCTTCAGCATCTTTAACTAGCAAATTTTTTTCTGTCCCAGAAGGGACCTCTTCGACAGCTTTACCTTTACCCTTATCAGCAGCATCAGCCCTGACCACCTTCTCTGCTGCAACCTCTGCTGGCGCGAACACTCTACCGCTTCGAGTAATGCCACTGACTCCGGCAAGATTCTGCACAGTCGATCCGAACGGCTCAAGCTCTATCTTCTGACCATTGCAATAAACTTCGGCGCCATAATGCCATGGGACGGCGTTAGTGCTTTCGAAGGGGATTGGCCCGACCCTGGTGATAGTGATAGTAGGCGGTCGGGGCGCAGAAATAGTAATAGGGTGACGAGGGATGGTAATGGTAGCGACTTCATCTGCTTGCTTCAGCATGACCTCCCCTGATACACTTTCAACGCTACGGCTGAACTGCAAAATACCCTCAGACATCAGACTTTGGATACCTTCTGCCAGTTGCTCACACCCATCAGGAAGTGTAGCACAAGCCATACATAACTCTCCACATCCAGGAAAGAAGCCCTTCTTCAGCAACTTAGCCTTGACAAAACTAAGTGGCGTCTTCAAGCTCTTGACATCAGTCAGCAAGGCTGCACTCTCCTCAGTGATAACGGCGTTCACTCCGCCTCCCCTATGATGAGGCATAGGGTTTTTGGTAACGTTGGGCACGCTATCGGAAAAGTTGATAACCTTGGCGTCCACCAAGTCCTGCACTTTGTGCTTGAAAGCTTTACAATTCTCAATCGTATGGCCTGGTGCCCCAGTATGGAAATCACAAGTGGCGTTGGCATCATACCCTGGTGGCGGTGCCCCTGTCAAAGGAGCCAACGTCCTCTTTTGAACTAATTGAAGCTGAAGCAAAGTTTGCAGAAGCTGCGCATATGACATAGGTGGAGTTTCGAAATGACGATTTGCCAGAGGAGCCCGATTCTGATATTTCCTATACCCCTGCTGATTCTGCTGCTGAGGCTGCTGCTGCTACTGCTGCGGTGGAGCAGCTGGGATATTTATGCTAGCAATCTGCTGCTGAGGGCCCTTGCCCTTTCTCCGAGCATTAGTGACAGCATTTGCATCTCCTTCTCGACGCTTGCCAGCGTAAGGTTTCTTACTACCTCCTCCAGTTGAGGATGATTCGCCCTAAATTTTTCCAATCTTTATACCGTTCTCGACATGCTCGCCCATAGTGATGAGAGCCGAGAATGTCCCAGACATGCCATTGACCAGCTTTTCGTAGTAGATTCCAAGAAGGGTAGCCACGAACATTTGCACTAGCTCACGCTCAACCATCGGCGGTTGAACCCGAGCAGCCAATTCACGCCACCGCTGGGCGTACTCTTTAAAGCTTTCATTGTTCCGCTGTGAAAGATTCTGAAGCTGAACTCGGTTGGGGGCCAAGTCGCTATTGTATTGATAGTGGAGGACGAACGCTTCAGCGAGGTCTTTCCAGGTGCGCACAGTAGCAGGCTCCAAGCCCATATACCATTCGAGAGATGGACCAGAAAGACTATCTTGGAAGAAGTGCATCAACAACTTCTCATCATCAGAATAAGCGGACATCTTTCTATAATAAGATCGAAGGTGAACACGGGGGCAAGTAGTACCCTTATACTTCTCAAAGACAGGCACCTTGAACTTATGAGGTACCTTAAAATCAGCAATCAACCCGAGCTTGGACATATCAACGCCCAATGTGTTCTGATTTTCAATGTATCTCATCTTGTCTTCCAGCGCTTTGAACCTGAGTCGAGCTTCAGCATTCAACTCTGCTTCTACACCTCTCTGAGAGAATACGTCATCCTGATGGTCCTCCAGCCACGGTTGAGGCACCAACAGATTTCTGACACCAGCATTGCCGTTGACCGGCCCTATGTTAACATTGGCTCCCAGACTACCATTGCCGGCGCCTGCCGCATTGAGCCCGATATTAGTCATCAGATTGCCGTTAGCACTGTCGTTGCCCCCGGCAACAGGAACAACATTCTGTGGAGCATCCACTGGAGGAGGAGTAGGCACAGCCCCGCCGTGCAGTATGCCATTACTGTCAACCCTGGAGATTAGAGGTTGAACCAAAGTACGAAGTTGGTCCTGACCATTAGCGACCACCTGCATCAGTTCCATAAAACGATCCATCCGTTCACGGAGTTCTTGAACATCTGACTGCACCTGGTCCATGATCCTTGTCTGATTAGCGCGAGTTGAGTAGTGGTGGATGAGTCTTTGATCAATCCTGGAGACCGGAGACAGCTCGGAACCTGAAAAACTCGTCAATAATAAAGGTTAGGAAAAGCAATAAAATGTACACCATGCAAATATGCTTCATGCAGATGCATGCGTGTGTCTGTGTGCGTGGGAGATTTTCCCCCGATCCTAGTGCCTTAGTGCTAGTGCTGATAATAATAAGAAGACGAAGAGATCCGAGCCCAATCATGGAAACATCAATCTCATATATATATGGAAAGGCCTGTCAAGGCAGTACACAGTATCAGCGAGTACAAAACAAATCAACAGCATGACCTCAGCCAACAAGTCTGGTGATGGTCAGCATACATCAAAGATCAAAACAACAGGAATACAACTAGTCAAGTACGGCCGCGGGCGCGATACTCTGCTAATAACTCCTTTGTCTCTGGATGATCTGGCGAAGTGAGCAACCCCTTGACGAGTAGTTCCCTCTGCCTGATGGTATGCTGAAGCCCCTGAACTGAACTCTCCCAAGCTCCTTCGCCAAAGCAATCCTCCAGTTTCCGCTTCTTAGACTCAAACATCAGCTTATGCTCCCTCAAGTTAGCAAGAGCTTTGTTGAGACGGCTTTCGGCGGCGTACCTGCGGGCGGTCTCTTCATCAAACCTCCGCTCACTGTCCTTGACTTCGGTTTCCAGCTTAGAAATCTGCAGCATCAGCTTGTCCTCGCGCTCCTTCCTGGTGGCCATGGAGGTCTTCCAATGCTGGTCGAACTTAGATATCCTCCGATATGCCTCCTCCAAATGCTGCTTCTTTGTAGCTAGTATGTCATTAGCAGCCCTGAAGTCTTGACCCAAGCGTTCCCGATCAGCAATCTGCTTTGCCAAGTCTGCACCCAGTTGGTTCACCGACTCTGTTTGCTTTTTGAGAGCATGCACGACTTCGTTCCTCTCACTTCGAAGCTGAGCTAACTCCTTCTCTAATTCTGCGTTCGCCCGCTTCAGTTCATCTCGCTCAGCCAATACCTGGTTGTGTTGATGAATGGACACAGTGGTAGGCTCTTCGACTGGTGGAGGACTCTCTGGTCTGACATGAGGGAATGGCATCCCTATAGCGCTGGCTCTGGCTCTGATCCAAGCTGAATAAGGAGGGTAGGCTTGGCTGTTGCTCTTTCCCAACAAAGGCTTTCCCCTCTTGCTGATACTGTTCTACGCACGCTGAAGCTTGGACAACAAATCCCCCTCTAGAGTACCCGTGAGGTACAGAGATTCCTGTACCTCTTCCTCTTTCGATGGATTCCTCAGAGCATATGCGAACTGCCGAACTAGCAATGACGGATTGTAGTTGATGCAACCCTTCCTACCTATCAGAGGTACGTTAGGAAACCCACTACAACTGAAGATCACCTCGGTGCCTAACCTGCCTCTGTCAACGAACCAATCAATATCTTCTGCCGACAAACTCATCAGACGCTCAGGCCACTCAGCTGTGGCTGCAGACAAGACGAAAGAACCCCTCTTGGGCAAGTGACTATCAAACCATCTGTACAGCAACGATACGCAGCATGAGACATTCTTCCCTCTCCGGTTCTCATTCTTGTAATGCACTGAGTGATATACGTCTCCGATCAGAGTAGGGACTGGATTCCCTGAGGTGAAGATGTGGAATGCATCAAAGTCCACGAAATCAGGCATGTTGGGGAACAGGATAATGCCATATATGCATAAAGCAAGGATGGCATTGAATGCGTCCCAACATTTGTCCTTAGCACACTGCTGAGCTTTAGCTATCAGAAACTGCAGGGAGAATCCAGGAACCTTGTTCCAACTCGTCACCACTAACTCAGAGGCGCTCAAATGGAGTGAAGAAGCTAAACCAGCCAGATCAGGCTCAGCATCCATGTGGACAAAAGGCATCTGCCCTTTGATAGGCACACCCAGCATATCAGCATACTCTTTCAATGTCGGCGCGAGAACGAAGTCCTGAAAAGTGAAGCACCTCAGGGGAGGGTCCTAAAACTGCAGAAGAGCATGCAACCCATTCAACTCGGACGTAGAAGGTTTGCAAACCAGACTGAGCTACCTGCCATAAGACTTCCTGAACCTATCCTTCACAGAATCCCCTGCCAGAGCTATCAACCCAGTCAACTTCGACACATCAGGGGTCGGGAACTTGTACGCAACAGTCTTCCTGAGAGAGGCCATAATAGGAGGCGAGAAATCCTGGATCGGGGAAACGGTACCTGCAACACAAACACACGTTAATGGAATGTAGATGAGAATGCAATCTAATGCAAAATGCAGGCATGCAATAATATATCCGGATAGCTGCTGTGAAGATTCTGTATCAACAATCACTGATGAGGATAAAACCCCGGTGTAAGACCACTAATCTGATCTGCTGAGAATAACCATCTGATAGGACCGAGATCAAAATTCCGCTCTGTCAAGAATAAGTGCCTGATAATAAGGACCCCGGGTGCATGATCAGGAGATATTTGCTGATGAAGTCTTCAGACCCCGAATCAAAAATCTGCCCTATCAAGAACAAACATACAGCTGCTGATGAGATCTTCAGACCCCACTCAAAATCTGCTCTATCAAGAACAAACAACATCTGCTGAGGAGATCCTCAGACCCCACTCAGAATCCGCCCCATCAAGAACAAACCACTGATAACAATATTCTGATCAACACCTGCTCTATCAAGAACAGACAAACACCCGATGATGAGATCCTCTGATCAAAAACTTGCTCTGTCAAGAACAGACGAGTCTGCAACTGAGAAACCCTGGTACCAACATAACTGATTCACTGTCAAGAAAACCAGGTAGTCTGAAGGCCAAAGTTTCCTGCAATAAACCCAATCCCACTCACAGGTATGGACCTAAACTGACTCAAGGTACGGCATCCTATGCGTTCATCAGCGTTACAGACTTTCAAAACTGACGATACGATTCCCAGAAGGAGTGGCATCATCAAGTCTTGAAGAGGCCTCACTTAGCTGAATCACAAATGATCGGTCCCCAGAGTCGACAATCCACCAAACCAGCAACCGTCTCAACCCAAAGGGTTGAAAGTGAAGCCAACCGGATGAACCTCGTCTGAGCGTGGATTTCATGAGACACTAGTGCCTGCAAAGCAAGCACGCGCCCACTAATTTCCACTCTAAGTCTATAGTGCACTCAAGCCTGGGTCTGGCTTCTCACTCATCAGAACTCCCATCCCACAACAACACAAATAATCATATTATACTGAAAATAAAATGCGGGAAATAAAGTGCGAGAAGTAAAAAATGCGATAAATAAACGCAACCCAACAAGCAAACACACAAGCGGTAGGATTGACTCTCTTAAGGGACGTTGGATCCCAAAACTGACTCGCTTTCGGGACGTTGGATCCCTAGGAAACTATCAAGTCCCCAGCAGAGTCTCCAGTTGTCGCTTTCGCGAAAATAAGGTGCCGGCATGACAGAAGAGTCGCCACCTTTCGTTATTTATCCCTCAGAGCGGGAAAGGAAACGATCGGAAAAACCTGACGAAAAAGGGTAAGACAAGGTCATCGCAACCATTGTCTGGGTTCGGGAGTCGGTTACGCAAGGGGAAGGTATTAGCACCCCTCACGTCCGTCGTACTCGACGGGATCCTCGCTTGTTTGTTTACTTGGACGGGTTGGTTATAATCTATCTACCTATCAAGGCTGGCTGAAAAAAGAAAAGAAAAATGACTCGGCAAAGCGTCGCACTTTATGCCTACGTATTCTCATCAGAGAATGAGAAATCAGAGTCAACGTAGTTCGGCCTACGAAGGATTACGGGGGAAAGGTTGAGGGTTGCTCGCTAGGACGTCGCATCCTATGCCTACGTACTTCCACACAGTATGGAAGATCAGAGCAAACGTAGTTCGGGAAGCTACGGGTTATCTCTTGAAAGAAGTGTTTTTTATTGTGTTTGCGATTTCAACCGCACTAGAGACTATGACCTGAGAGTGAATGCGTCGCATGTCACCCAAAGGGTACCATACTAAACATCCAGACTATGGAAAAGAAACTCTCCACAATCCTTTCTCAGATAGCTTAAGGCTCGTAACGTACGAAAGAAATCATTCATGATTACTGTATCTTAAACTGTCTTGAGATGAGAAGAGAACAGGCCCAACTAGGAGGGAGACTATCAAGTCCTATTGTTATCATGCCATGGATTCATCCTATGGTCGAGGTTTGAACAGGGAACTCCTAGAAGTTATCATGCATAAGTTTCAACCTAAAGTTCTAATCATCACTTCCTTATCAAAGGGAGTGAGAGTCCTAAGGGATCATGTCAATGATACACCAAAACAGACAAAGCATCAGCTTAACAGTAAAATGCATACAATGCAAGTGAGGGAGGAAATGTGTGTGGGGCTTCAGCCTCCACAAGCTCGTCTCAACCTCAAGCCAGTCATGAAATAACAGTAATCATACTGAAAAATAAACAACATGCTATCAAGCAATAAACAGTAAACTGCAATCATACAGATAAAACGAAACGAAATGCCATCAGGCAAACAAACCACATGGGCAAGGGAGCTGGGCTCTACCGAATACCCGCAAGCAAAGCCACGCAATAACAATACAAGCAGGGGGAGCAACTCAACCTCTAATGCAATCATGCTCCTAGACTGAACTTATTCTAGATGAACTTAATCTAATGCAACAGACAATTCACACAAAACACACAATACAGAAAAGAAAAATAGAAGAAAGCCTCAGCTCCTCCAGCAGCAACTCAGTCTTCGGACTTCAATCATCAATTGCTCCCCAGGTATCAACCTTACAACATGAGTATCAACTCATCTTCTCCCTTGAGCTTCAGCTTCTTTGATCAGCTCCAACTTCAGGCTTCACTGTCTTCAGGGATCTTCAGGTATCAACTTGATCTTCACAAAGTCTTCAGACTTCAGCAATCTTCAAGGAATCATCCTCTTCAAAGCTTCAGCTTCTATCTTCAATGGCTCAAATGCTCCAGCAAACAAGATTCAGTCAACAAGATGAGGTGAGGATGTTAAAGTGCTCCCTGACCTCCAAAGGATGCCATTGAGGACTTAACATCAAAAGGGAAAGGCTCTCTCAAAGTTCTACCTCAGAGGGCAAGGTCACTAATCCCTCCAAAGGAGAGAGGTGAATACCCTTAAGGGACTTTATGTGACAGAGAAGGAAGGAGGTGAACAAGACACTCCTTGTTTATTGAAAGGAACTATTCTATCTAAAGCTCTACTTATGCACTTATGATCCTGTAAACAAAACAACAAAAGCTAACTAAGCTCCACTGCAAGGTCTTCAAAGCTTCAATGATGACCCACAAGGTCTTCAACTCAATCTTCAAGGCTCACTCACTCAAAGGAGAAGAAAAACAAGCACAGCAATACAAACTATGCCTTTAAGCAACACACATACTAACCATACATTCAAAAATCAGTTAAAAATACTAAAACACCATACAATATTCTAGCAAAATTCTAGGGGATTCTATACATACTTACCCTTAACCCATATATTCCCCATACACTAATATGGCCTATAAAACCCAAAACAAAATTGTTCAAATCTACTTATGCAACCTAAAACCCTAATTTTGAGCACCTAAATGTCAAATAAGCAAACTAATTCAATTTTAATCTACAAATTGTGAATTAAATCCTATATGATCTATGGTTCAACCTCTAACTATGCCAAAAAGAATGGCTCAAAAATCCTAAGGGAAAGTCCTAAAAGAAATCCTACAAAATCAAGTATCAACTAAAATCAATTAAAAAGACTATTTAAATGGAAAATATACTAAAAATATTAAAATAAAAATAAAATGGAATTTTATTTATTTACATTTTTCTAGACAGAATTATGAATATGTGAAAAAAACAAGAAGTGAAAAATATTAATTTTTCTATTTTATATGATTTTTATAAAATGCAAGAAAATTAAAAGAAATTGAAATAAGAAAATAAAATAAATGGGGGAGGGGGTGTCAAGAGCAAGGAGCTCTAATTCAATTGCTGTTGGGCTGAGGATATGGGGGTGAGAATATCAATCTGGTAGGCCCATGCGCTCAGAAAAATATATGAAAAAACTGGAAGAAAAAGGATAAGCATGCGGTGCCGTTAGCAACAAATTTACGTTGAAATTTGAATTGGGCCAAGCGAGGGGGTGTGAGTAGCACAAGTTCAGCAAGCCCAGGATTCACAACTAATTCAAACGGTGCGTTTTACTCTTAATATTTCCCTCCGTTTCTGAAATTGAATCTTGGCCATGCGATCAGATGAAGAAGTCAAATATCCAGGCTAATCCAACAGTGACAAGCTCGTCTTCTCCAAAACACCATCTAGGGTTTCAGAAACCCTAACTCCATGCCAGAGTTTCAATCCACTCGTTCTCTCTGATCCCTCAATGAAATCCAAAACTTCCAAGAGCAAACTTGTGCTAATGATCACCATGAACACGACTATACCAATAGTTTTCCCTGAAACTCCTCATATCACTCTAACAGAACACACGAAAGTTTAGGTTCCACCATGATTCTCTGAGATCAAACATGATAGAGCTTCAATCTAATGATGTAAACTTGTTCTCCATGTTACCCTAGCCATTCTAAACTATACCATATCCATTAAAACTCCATGAACAACCTATTATTAATCTTGCAAGAATTGGTACCCTGCCACGAAACTCCATGGATCCCTCTCAAACTTTCAGAAAATCTTCCTCTAACCTAGCATGCTATCTTTCCACCTAAAATTCTAACAGAATGCACCTAAATAAGGACTTATGGATCAAAGTACCAACCTGCTAAAGATCAATGGTGAGTGGTGCTAGAGCTTGATTCAAGGCTTGAAATCTTCTCCAAATGCTCCTCCAATGGTGGATACCTTTCTGTTTGCAAGAATTGGGATAGATGAGGCTTGTAGAAGAAGAAATTGAAGCTTGCTTGATTTTGAAGGAATCTTGGAATGTCACTTTCTCTCTCACTCTCTCCAATGAACTCAGCCACTTTTCACCAACCTTGCTCTCATGGTGATTCATCCTTTTTATAACAATCAAAAGAAGAGTCTAGAAACTCATGGAAAGTGCTAGAATGTTATGGAATTTCTCATGAAATGATACATTGTATATCCCTTATCTCATGCCTTAAGCTTGTCAATTTGGCTTTAAAATCTCCCCTTATGAGATATTGAAAAGGAATGAGTGAAAAACAAGCTTTGGTTTTGCTTTATGTGAAGTTTCTCAAGTTGCCTTATTATGCAAGAATGAAAATTACAAAGCAACCTCCATTTTGAGACCTCAAATCAAAATTCTACTTGAACCATTGTTTTTAAAATAATGTTTGGAGTCAAAATGACATATTGGATGACCCATTTTGGACTTGTGCATCTCCTAAACCAAAATTCCGTTTCAACTTTTTTAACTTATAAGCTATTTTTAGGTCATTTTTACCCAATCATGAAAATCCTTGCTACAAGCTCTTTCAATAACTCATGACCTCTTTTATAAGCTTAAAATCCCATTTTGAACAACTTTGATGTTTTGAGTTTTTTCATTTGAGGCTTGGAAATAGGAGATATGGCCTTTGCTTAAAATGACCTATAATCACCAAATGACCAAAATACCCCTGTCTTGTTCAAACCATAAGTTGAGTTCTACAAATCCTATCAAGGACTTATAGTACTCTCTAGAAATCTAAGAAGATGCTCTTCAACATTCATGTTGACCAAGAGATCATAGGAATCATCCTACTAGGGAAAAAGTTGTCTGCAAGTTGGGTGACTTTCAAGGACCCAGATTCACACACCTCAGCTGACCTGTAATTTGTCAAAACCATAACTTGAGCTCTGCAAATCCTATCAAGGACTTCTGCCACTCAAATTAAAGCTAAGAACAAGATCTACAACATTGATGTTGTGGGGAAGATGAGATATCAATCACATCTTGAGCTAAAATTGCCTGGAAGATAAGGATCAAATTAGGGTTCTTTCACTGACAATCCCTGGAAACCCTAACTCAAAACTTCTCAAACTCCTCAATCATGATGAGTTGGCCTAGGAATCATCTTTATAACATCTCCATACATCATTCCATGATCTCATGGCCCTTGGATTGGGTCTCAACCTTCTCTAAATCTTCAGCTGATCTAGGGTTGACCCAGTCAAACCCTAATTCTACCATTCATGGTTGAATCTCCTGAATTCTTGCATAATGACCTCTCTGGGCTTCATGATGGCTTTCAATACATCTCATAGGCTTTCTTAAAGCTTCAAGTTCAATATCAAAGTCTCAGAATCACTTGAGGAGCTCCCACAATTCTCAAGTTATGGGGCACACATCCTTGGTTTCAACCAATTCTTCTGAGGATCTCTTGAACTTTCTGATGAAGGTATCAACTTTCAAACACTTGATGGATGAATAAATGTTGGTCAAATTTTGGGGTGCAACAGTAGGCATAGGATGCGATATCCTAGCGAGCACACTAACAACTAACTTCTGTTTTCTCTCGCTGCTGTGCGATCGAGACCTTTACCGTTAATGACTGTTATCCCTTTCTCTTGCCCTAGCGCAATTGAGACCAGACCGTAGTTCTAAGTTCCGTAGGTTCCCATACCTTTAAAAACAACGACATACTACGTCCGTTCTACCGCAAACAGGTAACGCATAAGTCTCCAATGATCGAGCAGCATACACCTAACTGCTAGAATGCGTAAGCTAGTATCATCAACCTTTTCTCTCACCCCCGTGTGACCGAGAACACCTTTGGTTATCCGTAGTTTCCTGAACTATGGCATGCTCTAATTTCTCTGACGAGAATATATAGGCACAAGACGCGACGTCTTGGCGAACAAGCTTTCCCCGTAGTTTCCCGAACTACGTTGACTCTGACTTTCTCCGTTGAGAATACGTAGGCATAGAGTGCGATGCTCTATCGAGTCAATTTCTTTCCGTTTAGCTCTAGCAGCCGTAGATAGATTGTTTTTGCATCCTTTAGACAAATAAACAAGCGTGGATCCCGTCGAGTACGACGGACGTGAGGGGTGCTAATACCTTCCCCTTGCATAACCGACTCCCGAATCCAGGATTTGGTTGTGATGACCAAACCTTTCCCGTCTTTGCGCTAGGTTTACTTCGAGCGTTTCCTTTCCCTCCTTTGGGATAAATAACGCACGGTGGCGACTCTTCTGTTTAGTCGGCGCCGATTTTCGCAGTAGCGATAGAAGTGATGGAAAATGACCCCAATTCAAAAATGTGTTATTGACAACCTTCTGTTGCACCCTAAAATTTGCTCAACCTTATTCACTTGGTTTATTTTTCATTATCATTAGCATTTGCATATAGAGTCATGTACATAGACTAACCATCTGCATAGCATAAGCATAGCAAGTCATTCAACAGGGGACCAATCATTATTCTCATCTCTAGAGGCCTATCAAGAGGTTATTATCCTAATTCCATCTCATTCAAGTCATCAGAAAAGAATTTGAGAGCAGAGAGTTCAACAGATCAAGCCTTGAGCATATCCCCTATCTGAGGGCATCTGAGGGTCAACAAGGGGGTTGTGAGCTGTGAATGGAAGGCATGGAGAGCATCTAGACATCATGAGAGGCTTAGAAAGTCATTTGGGGAGGAAAACAAGTTGTTGAGGTGACCACAAGAATTGCAGTTGAAGACAGTCAACTAGGGTTTCATCTGGGTCAACCCTAGCTCAACCCTAGGTCAATTGACTGATTGAAAGGCATTAAGGGCTATTGGAGAGATGTGGGGTTCATCATTTGACATATAGAGAAGAATATGGTGATAGGCTAAGAAGAAATCAAAAGAAATCAAGGAGAAGAGGAGTTTCTAAATTAGGGTTCCTATGTAAAATCCCCTAGTTTAGGTCAAATTTCCAAGCAAAATAAGTCAAAATGCAAGCTTCAAATGGCTTCTTGGCCAACATGAAACTTGTAGAGGATCTCAAGACATTTAATTTGAGTGGGGGAAGACATCAAGGAGATTTATAGAACTCAAGTTATGGTCCTTGCAAGTTACAGGTCATCTGAGGTATCTGAAATTTTGTCTGTGAAAGTGACTTGACTTCCAAGCTATTTTTAACCCTCAAGGAGATTTCAAATGAATTTCTGGTAAACATAAGAATTGTTCCTCATTGTCTTAGCTTTTTAGAATGGTATAGTATGCCCTCATATGATGTGTGGAACTCAACTTATGGTCTTGGCAAGCAAAGGGTATTTTGGTCATTTGTGAATTACAGGTCATTTTAACCTATGTCCAAAACTCATACAAGGAGGCCTCAAATGAAAAAACTTACAACATCAAACTTGCTCCAAATGACATTTTGAGTCTAGAAAAGTGACCATGAGAGATTGGAAATGTCCATAGCACAAGGTTTCAAAATTGGTGAATTTAATGAAGAAAAATGGCTTAAAAAATGATATTTTTCATATCTTGGCCAAATGAAGCAAAATTATAGGTCATTTTGAATGGAAAAGGCATTTTAAAGACATTGGCTAAAGTGGAATTTTGAGTTTAGGTCATGATTTGTGAGTTATCCATGGTTGCTTGTATTGAAAGTAACATAATACAAATTGAAAAGGGAAAGTGTGAAGGAAATTTCTCCAATGTTCTAGGAGGTTCCTACATCATCTATATATTCATGCAAGCTGATTCATGCAAGGGTTGGTGCTACCACTTTGTTCAAAACCTCCATTTTCACTCATTTTTCATTCTTGCATAAGCCTCTCAAATTCCCTCAATCTCTCACCAAACTTCAACATTCTTGATTCAACCTTCATCATCATCACACAAAGGTCAGAATCCACACATTTCTTTGGCAAATTGAGCAAGGAATTGTGCTATTCATCACCATCATTCAAAGTGCAAGAACCTTGGAACTAGAAGATTCAAAGCTTTGGAGCCTCTCTGATTGCATACAGAATTCATCTCCAAGATCACTGATCAATTTCCCCTCCTTTCAAGCATTGGATCAAGTGTATTCCATAACTGTTTTCAGCATCATAACAGGTTGGTAACCTCATTCGAATTGCATAATTTAATGAGAATTTTAGGGAATTGTTAGTATAGACTGGTTAGGATAAGTGAGATGAGTGATTTTGATAAGTTTGAGCAAGTTTCATGGACATTGATCATGGTGCACCAATTCTGGTGAAGCTTAGAATGTTAAAAATCGTGAGAGATAATCTTGGAGTGAGTGCTTAAAATGATCAGGGTGAGTTGTAGGTTAGTTAGGATGAGTTCCAGAGAGAATTGAGAGGATCAATATCAGGTGGAGAATGATGGATCAGACCTGTTGCACCTATCGAATTGCATTATTGATTGAGTTTTAGAAGAAGATAATGGCATGGCTGTGTAGAGGGAAGAGAATGGAGTGTTTTTGGTTTTTACAGTGAGAGCTTTCATGGAGGATTGAGGGAGAACAGGGAAGTGGAAAGTTCATGCACGATGGTGAAGTTGCAGAAACCCTAGGGTTTCTAAGGTTGAAGATGAAGCCAGAGCCACACGATCCAGGGTTTGACTTGGACTTGGGATGTAATCTGATGGCTGTGGTTTAAAGTTCAAAACGGAGGGAAGCTTCAGAAATGAAACGCAGCGTTTCATTAAGTGGGGGGGATTGGGCTCAGAGCGCTATCTGCACCCCCCATGTTAATAAGCCCAATGCATTGAACGCGTTTTTCTTGCTCTTCTCACCCCCTCCATCTTATTTCTTTATATTTTCTTTTAATTTCTTTAATTTTTTCATGCATCTTCTAAAAATCATATAAAATCTAAAAATCATTATTTTTAATTCATTCTTTTTGCATATTTTTCTTTAGGATGTCAAGAAAATTATAAAAAATAAAAATTGCATTTTATTTTTTATTTGATATTTTTCCCATATTTTCTAAATAAATAACATTTTAAATGGTTTCATTTCATACTTGATTTTGTTAATTTTTGTTCTATTAGATACTTTCATATTTTTCATCCATTCTTTTTAGGTTGTTTAGGTTAGACATTGAACTTGTAGATACATTTTAGTTCCCTTTTTTAGGAATTATATTTAGGTGCTTAATGTAAGCTTGAACAACATGGATAAAACTAGGGTTTTTAGGTGATGACTTAGGAGATTTGATTCTTTTCCCTTAGGACTTAGGGTTTGAATAGTTTAGTTATGGGACTATAGGGGCTATGGGTAGTTATTAGATCCCCTTAGAAAAAGTCAGGCTTCCCCTACTGCTATTAATACTCTGTATATATTTGATTGACTGGTGTGGTGTGCCCTCTGGGGATTATTGCTTGCTTGTGTGGGTATTGGGATTGTCTGGGGACTTGGGAGAGCTGAAGACTTGAGGAGATGAAGACCATTGGAGATCCAGAGATTGAAGAGCAATTGCCAGAGTTGAATAGGAGGTTATTGCTAGCAGCTGCTGAGGAGACTAGGGTTTAGGAGCTAGGCAGAGCTCTAGATTAGAAAGTTGGTCTCTCAAACATAGATGGCTTTGTTTGCCTCTATCCTTTCTCTATGATTCAAAGTCTCTTTCAAATATCCACCTCCTTCCTTTGGAAGGATCAGTGAAAGTATTTGGAAGATAGAACTTTTGAGAGAAAACTTTCTGTTTAATGTTAACAGTTGATGAACCACCCTTGGTAGGTAATTAACTGTCTAACATTCATTCACTTCATCTGGTTGACTGATGTTCATCTTGGAGCCTGAAACTTGAAGAAAAGCCATTTGCAGATGGAAGACAGATGATCAAAGCCCTTGCCTGAAGGCCATGAAGATAGAGATTGATGCTTGTTGAAGCCTGTAGCTGATTGGAGATTGCTTGAAGCCAGCTATTGATGTAGAGCTGCTGAAGCTGTTTATTTTCTTGCTGTATTTCATTGCTGATGTATTGAGTGGCTTTCTGGACTGTATTGTTTGCTGTTTACCCTGTTGGGTTGAAAGTGAAGTCTGTTCACTTTTGCCTATTGTTTTCTAGGTTCGAGGTTGAGTGGGACTCCCTTGCCTCGCTTGTACTGTTGCATCCATGCATTTTACTGTTTTACTGTATATACCTGTTTTTGTTTCTGTTTCTGCCTATCCCGTAGGATCTCTGTTTCTCTCTGTGCAAGAGAGGAGCATGATAGACACTAGGTCTTAACCCATGCATGATAACATTAGGTTAGTCTGATTCCCTTCGCAACCGTAGGTTAGAGTTCTGTCTCTTTCTTTCTCAAATCAAACAGAAAAACACATAAAGGTTTCAAACACAATAAAAGATACTTCTTCCGTAAAAGAATGTGAACTCATCAAAGCGTCATTTTTGTCCGCTGGGACTGTTGATCAGAAAACCTTTTTCAGAAGGAATAAAATCAACCAAGACAAACTTGTGTCGTACGTGGCCCGAACTACGTTTGCTCTGATCTTTCATGCTGTATGAAAGTACGTAGGCATAGGATGCGATATCCTAGCGAGCAACCTTCCCCTCCTTTCCCGTAGGTAGGCGAACTACGTTGACTCTGATTTCTCGTTCCAGACGGGAATACGTAGGCATAAAGTGCGATACTTTGCCGAGTCATTTTTATTTTCATTTTATTTTCTTTTTAACCCTTGACCTATAGTTTAGATAGAATAACAATCCATACCCGAAAACAAGCGTGGATCCCGTCGAGTACGACGGACGTGAGGGGTGCTAATACCTTCCCCTTGCATAACCGACTCCCGAATCCAGGTTTTGGTTGCGACGACCATACCTTTCCCATGTTATGCGAGGTTTACTCTGAGCGTTTCCTTTCCCTCCCGTGGGATAAATAACGCACGGTGGCGACTCTTCTGTTCAGCCGGCGCCGATTTTCGCAGTAGCGACACCTTCTCCAAATGCATTTTCTGATCAAAATGACATATAACTTTGTTCACAAAACAATTTTCCCCAAATTTTGGCCTTTTAAGGTGTATTAAAGTTCCTTTTCAAAGCCATTTCAAATGAATTTGTGTTCCAAGCCAATCAAAACACTCATGACTACTTGGTTGCACTCAAAACATCATTTTGAACAAGTTTCATGTTGAACAATTTTCCATTTGAAGCTTGCAAGTTGGAGTTATGGACCTATGATCACAAATGACCTATAATCACCAATACCCAAAATACCCCTGGCTTGTAAAGATCATAACTTGAGTTCTAAATATCCTATCAAGGCTTTCTAGTACTCTATGGAAAGATAAGACCAATATCTACAACTCTCATGTTGGCCAAAAATCCATTTGAAAACTCCTTGATGGGCAAAAGTTGCTTGGAAGTCAAGTGACTTTCACAGATAAATTTCATAGTCATCTGATGACCTGTAACTTGCAAGGACCATAACTTGAGTTCTACAAATCCCCTTGAGGACTTATAGTACTCAAATTAAAGGTATTGAGATGCTATACAAGTTTAATGTTAGCCAAAGATCCATTTGAAACTTTTATTTTGACTTATGTGGCTTTGAAGTTAGGCACTAAACAAAGGATTTTACACTGAAACCCTAATTTAGAAACTTCCCACATCCTCGATCCTTCTTTGCTTGATCTTGGCACAACACCAAAAATGTATTAACATACCAATCCATTAATCCCATGACCTCAAAGTAGGCTTTGGTGCTCTCCAATTACTCAATTGACCTAGGATTGACCTAGATGAAACCCTAGTTGACTGCACCTCAACTGTGGCTCTTGTACTTGAATCAATGACTTGTCTCAACTTCAATAGGGCCCTCTAGGCATCCCATGAGATCCATACAAACCTCAAATTCACATTCCATGTTTCTCATCCCACTGATGATTCTCAATATTCCTCAAGATAAGAGCAAAACCCACATGTAAGCACTCAAACTTCTCAAGACTTCAAATCATTTCTTGATGGTCTGGATGACTTCTCATACTTGGATAAGACCTCTTGCTAGGCTCTTTTGATAAGAATCACACTTGGACCCCTGTTGGATGCATGCTATGCTATGATATGCCAATGATTGAACTATGTACATGATGTAACTATTCAAATGAAATGCAATGAAACATAAATCAGGCAAGAAAAGGTTGAGCAAATTTTGGGGTACAATAGCTGCCCCTATTCAAACGACTTGGACCCGACTGGGTGAAGAGCGAACGACCTTCAAACAATCGAGGTACGAGACGGTTGAATACCAGGAAACCCGGAAATTTTCCAATCGCAGAAATAAACTGCACTGCTTGGGGAACAACATCCTCTATCCGAATCCGGTTGTTACGGAAACAACTAATCCAACGTCTAATAATAATTCTGATTTGAACTTCAACCACCTATGTGACGCCACAGGTACTGAACAATTTTTTTGCAAAAACACCTCCGTCCACAACTGGACTAACCTTGTCAGCACAAGAAGAGAAACAAATTCATCAACACGAATAGAGATTCTGTCGTCACAGGAGTAACCTTGTCCACATCTGGACCCAAATTTCGTTAAATCACGAATAACTACAAATCTGTCCACGTCAGGACTCACATTTCGTCAACCCGAAGAAATCTCAACAACACAGGAATAGAACTTTGTCCATGTTAGGACGCTCGTTTCGTCAACACGAAGAAATCCCTTCAACAAGAGCAAAACTTTGTCCATGTTAGAACGCTCACTTCGTCAACACGAAGGAATCCCATCATAACCTTGTCCACGTTAGGACTCCACATTCCATCAACACGGAGAAATCCTATCATCATAGGAATAAACTTGTCCTCGTCAGGACTCCACATTCTGTCAACACGGAGAAATCCTATCATCATAGGAATAAAACTTTGTCCATGTTAGGACGCTACATTCCGTCAACACGGAGAAATCCCGGCGACTTCGCTGGGGATGAGTTGTCCGCATCTCGTCAACACGAGGAGATCCTATAAACATAGGAATTAATTCTCATTTGCGTCTCGTCAACACGAGGAACTCCTATCAACATAGGAATAAATTGTCCACGTTAGGACTCACATCTCGTCAGCACCAGGAAATAAACCCGTCACCATGAAGAGAAATAAATTTGTCCACGTCAAGATTCCATCTCGTCAACACGAAGAAAGATAAATTTGTTCACGTCAGTACTCACATCTCATCAACACGAGGGAACGTAACTTGATTTATCCACGTCAGGACTCACATCTCGTCAACACGAGGAAATCCTATCAACATAGGAGTAAATTGTCCACGTCAGGACACCGTTTCGTCAACACGAAGAAAGATAAATTTGTCCACGTCAGGACTCGCACATCTCGTCAACACGAGGAACTATAAGCTTGTCCACGTCAGGACTCACATTTTGCCAATACGAAGAAAGATATCTGATGGGGATAAATGGTCCACGTCAGGACACCATTTCGTCAACACGAAGAGTAATCAATTTGTCCACGTCAGGACTTCACATTCCGTCAACACGGAGAAATCAAATTTGTCTACGTTAGAACTAGCCCATCTCGTCAACACGAGGAAATCCCGTCAATACAGAAATAAATCGTCCACGTCAGGACTCATATCTCGTCAACACGAGGAAATCCTATCATCATAGGCAATAAAATTTCGACGACTTCCGGGGAAATACTCTGAATACAATTTCTCTGCTTATCTCTGCAGTAGCTAACTCCGTTGATCCCAACCCACAAACCTTTTAGCACTGATGTGACAGCGACTTCGAGGAGGACTCTACTGGGGATATTTGGAAACCAAACTGTCGGACGCCTGTTTCGATAACCGGCGGCAGCTTCTGAAATTTTGATTCATGAAACCCTTTGACGCTGACGTAACAGCAAATTTGAAGAAGATAATCCGCTGGCCGGACAAAAGAAACTTCAACGAGCAACTCTGTGGGGAAAATAGTAAGATGAACTGTATCATCACACGTCTCACGGAGAGACCTCGAATACCTGGTAATAGATCTGAGCTAGAACTCTATACTCCTGTTGAGAAAACACACCTGAAAGCAAAAGGTTAACCAACCTGATCTATGTTTCCCAAATGCGTATGTTTGAAAATGTCGTAATGCTCCGTACGGCACGGAAATGCTACGCGTTTGAGTAGATGCAAATATGACGATATATGCAAATGCAAATGCAGGCTCAAGCAGCCGGGGCCACTCTGATAGTGATGTCTCAACAACATGAATGCTGAGGATAAAGCCAACTCCGTTGGGGAGAACAAGTATCATAAGGTATTCCGGTAAAATAAATGCCGGAAACACAGTCAACTTTGCCGGGGAGAGATTAAACACCAATTTCCACTGGGAGGAAAGAACAAACACCCTGCTGGTGAACAAACTTAGCTGGGGAAGAATCGACACTTCTGGGAAAAGCACACTGTTTGGGCACAGTTTACAAACTCGGAGCCTCGGACTCTGCTGAGGATCAACATCCTGTCAATGGCATGACGACCTGCGGGGAGCAAGACAACCATCCTTCGCGGATATAAACCTTTCGAACCAACAACGTGGTTAACTATTGCGGGAATCTCCCATGCTGGAGATTGAACGTGCACATCTTCGATTCGCTGAGGAGCGCAACCTCTGCAGGGGACATTGATTTTGACTTGCTGGGGTTAATCCTATGGACGACTTTCCATGAGGACACTCTCCTGGGGAAAATAATTCCCTCCTTCGGGAAGGGATAAATGTCATTTCAAATCTCTGGGGATAAACTGCGACTAGCTGAGGAATGACATCAACGGGAGTCAGATCTTACGTCAAGCGACCTTGGCTGGGGAATACAATTCCTGACCATTTGCTCCAAAGGTAAAAACCCTGCAAAACACAAACGAGACAAAACATGCCTATACAACAGAATCTATCCGGGTTAGCATTTGTGACATTACTTCAGTCAATTCAAAGTTTTAGCAATTATTGGCAAGGGCCAGCAAGATTATGTGAGTGCAAGTTTATCAAGAACATCGGCGTCTTTCACAAACAAAACAGTAAAGAACAATCATCAAGTACTGAATAACATGTTTTATTGATAACGGGCCTCTGAATAGGAAAAGTTTTGTACACTGGATGCAACTCTTGAAAAGAGGAAGTTACGCACAAACCCGCATAAATATATGCACAAGAAGCATAAAGAAAATACAAAAAATATTTGTATACATGTCGGCAACGTGGCACAGACAAACACCGTGAGCTGATCCTCCTATGACTCGCCTGACTCTGCGCTTGCCCGGTACTCGATCTTCGGAAGAGATTGTTTTCGGATAGACGGCCCCCAGGTACTCCCAAACCACTAAGCAATGCCGTATCAAATTCGGACCGCAGTCATTTGCTTTTTCAATCCCTAACTTTTGCGTGAACCGCCCTTTGCGGGTTTTCAATTCACCGGGATACCCCTTTTTTGCCGAAGTCGCCCTTTTCATGTTTTCGACTTCGCGGGTGTACATCTTTTCAATTTTATCCCTAACTTTTGCCCGAACCTTTTATTCATTTTTTTATGGTTCACCGGGATGCCCTAGTTTTTCCTGGACTCTCTTTTTACTGTCCAGCGGGTCACTTTCAAGCAAAGTATTTTTTAACTGCGTCCGAATTCACAGGAGACGTAAAGTCTTCACCATCCATGGTGGATAGTAACAAGGCTCCTCCAGAGAAGACTTTTCTGACAACGTAGGGACCTTTGTAATTGGGAGTCCACTTGCCCCTGTGATCTGATTGTGGTGGGAGAATCTTTTTCAAAACAAGATCGCCTGTCTGAAAGCTTCGAGGGCACACCTTCTTGTCGTATGCTTTCTTCATCCGGCTCTGATACAACCGACCGTATGCTAAAGAAGCCAATCTCTTCCCATCCATTAAGCTGAGCTGATTCAGTCTATCTTTAATACATTCTGCCTCGTCGAGTTAGACATCACGTAAAACCTTCAGGGAAGGAATCTCGACCTCCAACGGTAACACCGCCTCCATCCCGTATACCAATGAGAAAGGGGTTGCCCCGGTTGATGTGCGTACCGTCGTACGATAACCGTGCAAAGCGAAAGGTAACATCTCGTGCCAATCTTTATACGTCACAACCATCTTCTGAACAATCCTCTTTATGTTCTTATTGGCCGCTTCGACAGCGCCATTCATCTTGGGCCGGTAAGGAGAAGAGTTGTGATGCTCAATCTTAAAATTCTGACACAGCTCTTTCATCATTTTATTATTCAAATTTGAACTGTTGTCGGTGATAATCCGCTCAGGGATTCCGTATCTGCAGATAATATCTCGTTTGATAAATCTGGCTACCACTTGTTTGGTCACATTGGCATATGATGCTGCTTCCACCCATTTGGTGAAGTAATCGATTGCCACCAAAATGAATCGGTGTCCGTTTGATGCCGTAGGCTCAATCTTGCCGATCATATCAATTCCCCACATCGAGAAAGGCCACGGTGATGACATCACATTCAGAGGACTCGGAGGCACATGTATTTTGTCTGCATAAATCTGGCATTTATGACACCTCTTTGCAAACTTGAAACAATCTGTTTCCATAGTCAGCCAATAGTGACCTGCCCACAGCAATTTTCTCGTCATAGCATGCCCACCAGCATGCGTACCAAATGTACCCTCATGTATCTCTTCCATGAGCAACTTTGCCTCTTTCTCATCTACACAACGTAGCAACACCAAGTCGTGGTTTCTTTTGTACAGGACACCGTCCGGATTCAGATAGAAATTGCCAGCCAATCTCCTGAGAGTCTTATGATCTCGACTGGATGCCCCAGCCGGATACTCCTTATTCTTCAGGAAATTCTGGATGTCAAAATACCAGGGTTTACCATCGGGAGCCTCGTCAATGGCAAATATTAAGGCAGGCCTATCGAGCCGAGAGATAACAATCTGGGGAGCCTCGTTCTAGAAGTTAACTTTATACATTGAAGACAATGTTGCAAGGGCGTCAGCCATTTGATTTTCTGCTCGTGGCATGTGATGCAATTCCACCTTGTCAAAGAAAGGCAACAATCTCCTTGCATAGTTCATATAGGGTATCAAATTGGGCTGACGTGTCTCCCATTCTCCTTTAATCTGATTCACCACTAGAGCTGAGTCTCCGTATACATCCAGGTTCTTGATTCGCAAATCAATGGCTTCTTCCATACCCATGATGCAAGCCTCATATTCCGCCTCGTTATTGGTTACGGGAAAAGTCAATCGGGCAGTAAATGGGATGTGCGACCCATGAGGAGTAGTGATAATTGCACCTATTCCGCTACCATAGGAATTAACTGCTCCGTCAAATATCAACTGCCATTTGGAGCCCAACTCTGGTCCTTCATCCAACAACGGTTCTTCACAATCCTTCATTTTCAGGTACATGATATCCTCGTCAGGAAAATCAAACCTCATCGATTTGTAGTCCTCAACTGGCTGCTCAGCAAGGTACTCTGACAGAATGCTACCTTTAATAGCCTTTTGCGAGACATATTGGATATCGTATTCTATTAACACCATCTGCCATCGGGCAATTCTTCCGGAGAGTGCTTGCTTCTCAAACACATATTTGATTGGATCCATCTTTGAAATTAGCATGGTTGTATGATCCAGCATGTATTGCCTCAAACGTTTGGCGGCCCAGGCTAGCACGCAACACGTCTTCTCGAGCATTGAGTATCGGGACTCACAGTCGGTAAACTTCTTACTCAAATAGTAGACCGTATGCTCTTTACGTCCGGTCTCATCGTGTTGACCGAGAACACAACCCATACTTTCCTCAAGAACCGTCAAATACATAATCAAAGGTCTCCCGGCCACTGGGGGTATCAAAACAGGAGGTTCCTGCAAGTATTCTTTTATCTTGTCGAACGCCTTTTGACAATTTTCATTCCAGGTCAACACCTGATCCTTTTTCAACAACTTGAATAACGGCTCGCATGTCGTAGTTAGGTGAGATATGAACCGAGCAATGTAGTTCAACCTCCCTAAAAACCCACGCACTTCTTTTTCTGTTTTAGGCGTCATCATTTCTTGTATAGCTTTTATCTTTGCAGGATCAACCTCTATTCCCTTTTTGCTTACAATAAACCCGAGCAGTTTACCCGATCTCACCCCAAAGGTGCACTTGTTAGGGTTCAGTCTCAACCTAAACTTCCTAAGTCTTTTGAACAGTTTCAGCAGATTAACCAAATGCTCCTCCTCTGTCTGAGATTTGGCAATCATATCATCAACATAAACCTCGATCTCTTTGTGCATCATATCATGAAAGAGAGTCGCCATAGCACGTTGATATGTTGCCCCAGCGTTCTTCAGTCCGAAGGGCATCACTTTGTAGCAAAATATTCCCTAGGGAGTAATGGAGGTAGTCTTCTCCATGTCTTCTGGCGCCATTTTAATCTGATTATAGCATGAGAAGCCATCCATGAAGGAGAATACGGAGAACTGAGCAGTGTTATCAACCAGCACATCAATGTCAGGAAGTGGAAAGTCGTCTTTCGGCCTCGCCCTATTCAAATCACGGTAGTCTACACACATTCGCACCTTACCGTCTTTCTTCGGCACTGGTACTATATTAGCGACCCATGACGGATAAGTTGTAACGGCTAGGAAACCAGCATCCCAATGTTTTTGAACTTCCTCTTTGATTTTCACGGCCATGTCTGGTCTGGTTCTTCTGAGTTTCTGCTTAACAGGCGGACATTCCTCTTGCAACGGCAGACGATGCACAACCATGTCCGTATCCAACCCAGGCATATCCTCGTACGACCAAGCAAATATATCACTATACTCTCGCAGTATCTCAATCAGCCTTTGCTTGATGTCGCTCTGCAGCGCAGCCCCTATACGGATATTTCTCACAACTTCTTCCGACCCCAAGTTGATAATCTCAATTTCCTCCTGATGAGGCAGAATGATCCTCTCTTCCTGTTTCAACAAACGAGTCAGCTCCTCTGGCAAGTCTCTATCCTCAACAATCTCTTCCTCTGCTTGGAATACCGGGTGCTCGAAGTCAAAACGAGTCACAGACGGTTTGTAGAAGATGTCATCTGAAATATTAGTCCTGCAAAGGAAATGGTTAAACGCTTCAACACGCAAACAAAGCAAATAACCACGTTGCCATTTATTGTTAAAGTACAAACAAGAAAAACAGGGATCACAATATTTGCATATGAAAAACGCCTTTATTTCATGATTAAAACAGTGCAATACACATAATCAAATAGCCCTAATATAAAATCACTATGCCCCGGGTAGGACATAGGATTATTCAACAATTGACAAAACAAATCATTACTGTTTAAGAGTCACTGGGACAGTTTCCCGGATGGACCAGTTGCAGAGACTTTGTCCTGACACGCTTGGCTTGATCCACGCGTCCATATCGCAGTCATTATCTCCGTCTTCAGCATCGGAAATAGCGTTGATTGTCTCAAAGCACACCCCGCTTGGCGTAATCGTTATCGGTCCCTTGAACCTGGGCGCTCCTGAAGATGATGCTGACGATGTTGGTCGATACCCTAGCCCAAACTTGTCATTCTTCACAGGAACCTCCAGTACCTGCCCCCAACCTTTAGTCTCACCAGTCTGCACTAAAGCCTGAGCTTCCTTGTAGGATGACACTGCCACCTCTGGCATTTTGCTGGGATCCTGAGCTTTGTCTTTAATCCGCAACCCTTCGAAGGCTTGACAAGGTGTCTCGTATATTTCTCCGTCGACCTCAACATATCTGAATGATGACAGGTGACTGACCAAAATGTCCTCCTCCCCGCAAACGGTAACAACACTATCACCCACCATGTACTTCAACTTCTGGTGCAAGGTGGACATTACGGCCCCTGCAGCGTGGATCCATGGGCGCCCAAGAAGGCAGCTATAAGCTGGATGGATATCCATGATGTAGAATTCGGTATCAAAAATTTCTGGCCCCACTTGAAGCGGTAACGTTATTGACCCAAACACTGATCTTTTCGTCCCGTCAAACGCCCTCACAACCAAATCGCTGGGCGTGCAAATAACTCCCTGTGTATCCAATTTCATCATGGCTTTCTTTGGCAGTACGTTCAACGACGATCCAGTATCCACCAATACACGCGATATTACGGTGCCTCGGCATTCCACCGATATATGCAAAGCCATGTTGTGCTCTTGACCCCTGGGTGTTAGATCAAAATCTGTGAAACCCAGGCTATGTCCAGCATTGACATGCGCCATTATCCCCTCTAACTGATTTACAGAAACTTCTTAAGGCACAAATGACATATCTAGAATCTTTAGCAAGGCGTTCCGGTGGGCCTCGGAACATAACAACAACGACAAGATGGAAATCTTTGACGGCGTCTGCTGTAGGTGTTCAACAATTTTGTAGTCGCTTTTGCGAATCAGTCTCATGAACTCCTCTACGTCCTTGAGTAACGTATCCTTTTCTTTCGACTGAGTAGGCCCGCTTTCATTTACTTTGGCTTTGCCTTTGGCCAATCTCTCTGCTTCTACTTCAGGTGAGGTAAAGATCCTTCCGCTACGGGTCATGCCCCCCGTTCCAACGACATTATCAACAGCCCCAGCTGGCTGGCTATTCACCACAATCTTTTCACCATTGCAATATGCTTCTAATCCGTATGTCCACGGGACAACTTTCGTACTCTGAAAGGGAACAATCCCTGCTTTGGTAATCGTAATAGTTGGCCGTCGGGCGGGCGCCGTTATCGTTATAGTCTTCCTCGGGATCGTCACCGTTGCAATATCATTCTGCTTATCACATAATGCCTCCACAGGCTTCTCAACCGCAGTTCGATCAAATTGCAAGGTCCCTTCGTCGATCATGAACTGAATGCCCTGCTTCAAATCAGTACAACCCTCGGGCTAGGTCCAACACTCTAAACAATATTCATCACAACCAGGGAATACTCCCCCTCTAAGAAACCTGCTTTTCACCTCACTCAATGGTGTCTTCAGTTTGTTAACATCCATCACCAAGTTCAAATTTTCTTCTGTCAAGATGGCGTTTGCCCCATGATTAGGCATAGGTTATTGTACAATATTGGGCCCCACCTGACCAAAGTTGATGGCTTTACTGTCCAACAAGTCTTGAACTTTATGCTTGAAAGCATGACAAGATTCTACATCATGTCTGGGCGCCCCGGAATGGAATTCGCAATGCTTATTAGCGTCATACCCATAAGGAAGTACCGGTCCTGTAGGCGGTTCCAATGTTCTTTTCTCAACCAAATTCAAACCCAGCAGTGTCTGAAGAAGCTCTGCATATGTAGATGGAGGCTTATCAAATACCCTCTTCGGCTTTGCATTCTGAAACCTTCTCTGACCTTGATTCTGCCTTTGCTGCTGCTGTGGTTGTTGTTGCTGTTGTTGCTGTTGTTGCTGAGGAATTGGAATAGTAACACTGGCTATTTGCTGAGGTTAAATATACTGATTTCTGCCTCTGCCCCGGCCTCTGCCACCAAATACAACGCTTGTATCACCCTGTCGTCTTCCGTCAAACGCTTTTCTCACACCCCCAGCTGAAGTAGATTCGCCTGCCTGAATCTTTCCAATTTTGATTCCATTTTCGATCCTTTTTCCCATAAGGATCATATCGGAGAAGCTACCCATCGAAACATTGAGTAACTTGTCATAGTACATTCCTGTAAATGTCCCCACAAACATGTCATTCATATCCCTTTCAACCAAAGGAGGATGCACCTGAGCTGCCATATCGCGCCACCGCTGCGCGTACTCTTTGAAACTTTCACCACTTTTCTGCGACAGACTCTGCAACTGAACTCTGTTTGGCGCCAAATCGCTGTTATATTTGTAATGCATAACGAAAGCATCAGCCAACTGCTTCCAACTTCTAATCTAAGTGGGCTCCAGTCCCATGTACCATTCCAATGATGGTCCCGATAAGCTATCCTGAAAGAAATGCATGAGCATCCTTTCATCATTGCCATACCCATCGTAACCCATATTACAGCCAAATCCTTGCTGATTGAACACATGACCCTGTCTTCGGTTACCGAACCCTAGATTTGCCCCAGCAGGTCCAAAACCATTGTTGAGAGGGAATGCTCCAGCGCCGTTGTTATTCACATTACCGAATCCACCATTACCGTAGCCATACCCTTGATTGTTGCCGTAACTGTCATTACCAAAGCCTTGATTGTTGAACCCGAAGTTCCCGTCCTGATTGACATTGCCATACCCATTGTTTCCAAAGCCAGCATTGTCACCGAATCCTTGATCGGCATCCCCAGTATTGCCTTTGTTGTTAACAACATGCCCATCACCACCATTTCCAGTATTGCCATTACCAGCGCCAGCACCTGCACCAGTGCCAGTGTTTCCGTTGACAGTCACAATCGGTGGAGTAACTACTGGTACCTCATCTTCCCGGCGAGGAGTTTCAATAGAAATGTGGTCAGTATTGCCATTTCCGTTTGTCTGCGTCAGTAGCGGTTGCACCAAGGTCTGAAGATTCTCTTGGCCCTTGGCCATGCTCTTCATAGCTTGCATGAACAGAGTCAGCTTCTCACGGATTTCCTGCATCTCGACTTGAACTTGATCCATTATCTTCTTGCAGTTGTTTCGGGTTGAATAGCGGTGGACTCTTTGTTCGTCAATCCTGAAAAACCTGTGAGATGCAGGAAATAAGATACAGATTCAACAAGTAACTAGAAATGCAAAAATGAATATGCAGATGCAACATGTGTCTGTGCGTTAGGGAGACCAACCCCTGATTCTAGTGCCAAAGTGCCAGTGTAGTGATAGTGCTAAGGAGCTGGAATCCACTCATGGAAGAAACATCTCATATATTGCTGCAAAGAGCCCATCAAGGCAGAAATACAATATCACTGAGTGCACAATAACAAGAAGGCATGACCTCAGCCAACAATCCTGGTGATGGTCAGCACAATGCAAATAAAGCATATACAACAGTATATCAAGCAATCAAGTGCGACCATATGCCTGATACCCCTCTAACAATCTCTTAGTCTTGGGATGGTCCGGCTGAGAAAGCAACCCTTCAACAAGCGAGTCTCTTTGCCTGATAACACCCTGGAGATCCCCAATGGATTCCTCTCAAGCACCTTCTCCAAAGCACTCCTCTAGCTTCCGCTTCTGGGATGCAGACTCTTTCTTATGCTTGACAACTTTGTTCAACGAATTCTGAATGTCGTATCTCCGCATAACCTCTTCTTCAAACTTTTTTTGGCTAGCTTTCAACTGATCTTCTAACTTGGAGATTTGCAACTTCAGCTTATCTTCTCTCTCCTAGTTATTTGCCAGTGTGGCATTCCAGGTTTTGTTGAATGTGGAGATCTCCCGGTAGGCTATATCAAGTGCTTTCTTCTTAGACTCCAGCATGTCATGAGAGCTCTTGAAATCTATCCCCAAATGTTCACGCTTCTTTCTTTGCTCAGTCAGTTTTGTACCTAACTGGTTCACCAGCTTTGTTTGCTGCTCGAAGGAACATACGGCTTCATTCCTTTCGCTCCTGAGTTGCGCTAGCTCTTCTTCCAACTTCTCGTTGGCTTTCATCAGCTCTTCTTTCTCCTTCACAACCTGCTCATATCTCTCAATAGACACAGTAGTTGGCTCCTCAACCACGAGGGGAGCAGGAGGTAATACTGCAGGAAACGGCATCAGCGCCTGCTTTGCCCTATCTTGGATCCAGACTCGGTACGGAGCATAGGCTTGACTATCATTCTTACCCAACAACGGCTTTCCTTTCTTGCAGATGTTATTCCAAGCATGTTGAAGCTTGGATAACAATTTTCCACTCAAATCACCTGTGAAGTACAGAGATTCCTACACTTCCTCCTCTTTTGGCGGGCTTCTCAAAGCATAACCGAATTGCCTGATCAACAATGAAGGATTGTAGTTAATGCACCCTTTCCTCCCAATCAAAGGAACGTTAGGATACCCGGCGCAGTTGTAGATAATCTCAGATCCCAGTAAATCCCTATCAAACCAGACAATATCTTCTGAAGAAAGCCCCATCAGACGCTCAGACTATTCCACCGTAGCTGCAGACTCAGCAAAGATACCCTTCTTGAGCAGGTGACTATCAAACCACATATGCAACAAAGGTACGCAACAAGAGACGTTCTTGCCCCTCCTATTCTCATTCTTATAATGCAGAGAATGATAGAAGTCTCTAATCAGTGTAGGCACAGGATTGCCTGAAGCAAATATATGGAATGCATCCAAATCAACGAAGTCAGGCATATTCGGGAACAGTATAATGCCATAGATACACAAAGCAAGGATAGCATTAAACACAATCCAACAGCCACTCTTGGCATACTCTTGTGCTTTCCCAACCAAGAACTTAAGTGAAAAACCAGAAACTCCATTCCACGAGGTTAACAGCAACTCTGAGGAGTCTAGATGTAAAGCCACAGCCAAATCCTCCAGCTTGGGCTCAGCACCCATATGAATGAAGGGTAGCCTGTTCTGAATGGTTAACTCCAAAATCTTAGCATATTCCTTCATGGTCGGAGCCAGAATGAAGTCAGGGAAAGTAAAACACCTCAGCGGGGGATCATAGAACTGCATAAGTGCATTATAATCCGTTCAGCTCATACGTGGATGGTTTGCAAACCAACCTAAGCAGTTTCCCATAACTCTTCCTGAAGATTCTCTTCACATCATCATCAGCTAGAGATATCAAACCAAGCAAAGAAGTAACATCTGGAGTGGGAAGCTTGTAGGCCACAGTCTTCTTCAGAGTATCCATAATAGCAGACAGAAATCCGGGCAACTAGAATCAGAAGGTATGAAATGCACCTGCAGCATGGACACACGTTAATGATATGCAAAATGAGTATGCAACAATGCAATATGCAAACATGCAACAGGGATCAAGTGATATATTACTGAAGAGATCCATCCATATCTGTCTCAACAGACCCATAATACTGCTCAAATCCTGTCTCAACAGACCCATAATAATGCTCCAACTTGGTCTCAACAGACCTATAACAAAGCTCCACCCTGGTCTCAACAGACCTATAACACTGTCCTGATGAAGAACCCCAAGTAACCACACATACTGATCCAATATCAAGAAAACCGGGTAGTTTGGAGGTCAAGTTTCCTGCATGCCCCAATCCCTCTCACAGGTAGGTGTCCTATCAACTGACACAAGGTACGACATCCTATGCGGTCGTCGGTGTCATAGACTTTCAAGACTGATGATGCAATACCCAGAAGGTGTGGCATCATCATGTCCTGAAGAGGCCTCACTTAGCCAACTTCCAATTGATCGGTCCCCGGAGTCGACAATCCAACTAACCAACAACCCCCTCAACCCAAAGGGTTGAAAAAGAAGTCAACCAGAAGAACCTCGTCCGAGCATGGATTTTGCGGGACACTAGTACATGCAAAGCATGCACGCGCCCACTACTTTCCAAAACTAATTTTAGGTGCACTCAAGCCCAGGTCCGGCTTATCTCTCAATCTGACCCCCTACCCAGTATAACAACAATAATATAATGCTGAAAGTAAATACAGAAAGGTAAATCCATACAAAACCCACGACGGGAAAACAAGCGCTAGGATTGACTCATGTAGGGAACCGTTGGAGTCCCCAGCAAAGTCGCCAGTTGTCGCTACTGCGAAAATCGGCGCCGGCTATGACAGAAGAGTCGCCGCCGTGCGTTATTTATCCCAACGGAGGGAAATGAAACGCTCGAAGTAAACCTAACGCAAAACGGGAAAGGAATGATCATCGCAACCAAATTCCTGGATTCGGGAGTCGATTACGCAAGGGGAAGGTATTAGCACCCCTTACGTCCGCCGTACTCGACGGGATCCACGCTTGTTTTCTAGTACGGATTGTATTCTATCTACACTAGAGGTCTGGGTTAAAAAGAAAAGAAAATGACTCGGCAAAGTATCGCACTTTATGCCTATGTATTCCCGTCTGGAACGAGAAATCAGAGTCAACGTAGTTCGCCTACCTACGGAAAGGAGGGGAAGGTTGCTCTCTAGGATACGGCATCCTATGCCTACGTGCTTTCATACAACATAAAAAGATCAGAGCAAACGTAGTTCGGGCTACGGAAGACACAAGCTTGTCTGACTGTTTTTTATTACCTTACGAAAGGGTTTTTCTTGATTAAGAGTCCAAGAGGACAGAAATGACACTTTGATGTTTGTTTTGAATCTTTTACGAAAGAAGTGTTTTTTAGTTTGTTTGCAATCTCTGACGCACTAGAGACTATGATTTGAGAGTGACTACGTCGCGTGTCACCCAAAGAGTACCACACTAAGCAGCCAGACTACTGGAAAGAAGCTCTCCAGCAACCCTTCCTCAAATAGCTTAAGGCCCGTAACGTACGACATCGATTAACCTTATTACTGTATTTTTGAGTTGTTTTGAGATAAGAAGAGAAAGAAGCTCTAAAAAGCCTATGGTTGAAAAGGGAATAAAAACTAACCTAATGTTGTCATGCATGGATAAGAATCCTAATGTCTGTCATAATTCCCTCCTGCACAGAGGAAATCAGAGATCCTAGGGGATAAACAGAAAAGAAAGCAAGCAAATACAGTAAAATGCATGCAATGCAGCAATACAAGCGAGGCAAGGGAGTTCCACTCAACCTCGAACCTGAGAAAAAAACAGGCAAAGTGAATCAACATTCACTTCAAACCTAAGGGGCAAGCAGCACAAGCCAACAAACAATACAGAAAACAAAACCAAAACCAAAGCAAAGGAGGCATCCCAAGCAGCAGCACCAAACTCCTACATCAAACAACACAAGCAGCAGCTCTGACAGCAACAAGTTGATTAAACAGCAAAAAGTTGACAGCAACAACTCCTATCCTCAAGCTTCAATAAACTTTCAATCTTCAACAAGCACCAAGCTTCAACAAGCAACCAGCTTAAACCAACAATCTTCAACCACTAAGCAGCTTCAACAAGCTCCTGACTTCATCTTCAACAAGCAGCAAAACCCTAGCTTCAACAAGCAACCAGCTTCAAAAAGCACAAACTTCATCCTCAACAAGCTTCAACAAGCACCTCCAAGGGAGAATCATTCAACAAGATCAAGTTGAAATGTTAAGTAACTTAATGACAACCAAAGGAAGCCACTGAGAACTTAACATTATAAGAGAATGGCATCCTCAAAGTTCTACTCTTAAAGCATGCCATTCATCCCTCCAAAGGAGATATGTGACTTCCTTAAGAGGACTTTATGTCATTGGATTGAATGGAGATGAACAATATACTCCATGTTTGAAGAAACAAGCAAAACTAATCTAATGCTCTTCCTAAAACCCTAGTTTTCCTAAGCTCTTGACAAGCACTCCACAAGAGGACAAGGCTTCACATTCAAGCTCCTTCAAGCTCTCCAAAGCAACATCAACATGTCTTCATCTTCATCCAAGCATAAGAGCACCACCACCCTAATCTAAGGGGAATTATTGAATCACACTAGTCAAGTTAGTTCATCAGAAACACCTAGAAGTTAGTCCTAAAACTAATCTAATTAAAATACCAAAAATGATTTTAAAATCCTATAAAAAATTCTAAGGGTTCCTAAACCTCTTAAGAATATCTCCATACAAAACCAGGGGGTTAACCATTCATTAAGACCTAAAACTATGCCCTAAACCTAAGGGTACTATCTTAAAACCCTAATTCTAAACTACCTATTGTTCAATATTCAAAACAACCTAAAATTATCTCATAAAAATATGAGAAAATTAATAGGGGTACATGCATATCTAAGCTATCTAGTCCAAAAAGAATCAACTCAAAATCATACACCAAACACCCATACTAAAATCATCAAGATCATGCATCCAACATATCCAAAATAAAAGCAATTAAATTTCAAAAAATGCAATTAAAAATTAAAATGCATGAATTAATAAAATTCTAACCCTATTAAATTCTAGACTCTTTAAGGAGTCAAATGAAAAAAATCTAACCTAAAAATGTCAATTTTCCTATTTATTATTAATTAATTCCTAACTATATGCAAAACATAAAAATAAAAGAAATATGAAGAAAATGGATAAAACTGCGTGACAAATAGCAATGATTTCACGTTGTTTCCTCAGACTGGGCCTAAAGGTGGGTGCTATTAGAAATTAATCAACTAAGCCCAAACCAAAACGTCTAATGAAACAGTGAGTTTTGATCTAAACTCAACTCTTCAGAACGCGAAACAAAATCGTGGTCGTTGGTTTAAGTTTTGGTCAAGGGTCAAAGCCTCATTTGAGGGCTCTCAGTCATCTTCTCCAAAACAATCAAAATTGGGAGGAAAAGCTTGGGACGGTGGCCTGAGACACAGAGCCACCGTCGTCTCCGGTGAGGTCAGGCCAAAACGCATCAAATACCAAACTGAAACACCCTATCTCACTCCAAATCAACCCCTGAGCACGAATATGACCTCCAATTTCATTAATTCTCACTCTAAATCCAAAACCGATCCAAGTTTCAGAAAATTCACCAAGTCTTGATCAACTCAATTCTTGCAATTAATGATCCTAGCATGAACTACACTCTTCAGGCTTCAAAACTCACTATCCAAACATGCTTGAAACCTCAAGAATCAAGAGATATCTCCCTCAACAGAAATCTTGCACTGACCTAAAGTGTCTCCAATTGCTCAATTCTTGTGCCTAAATCCTTCTAAGCAAAGTCTATAACCTATCCACATGATCAATTCTACCTAATTCCCTATAAATTAAGCCAAAGCTTGAAAGTTACAAACCTGGTAAAAATGGATGAACAGATGATGATTTCCTTCGATTCAGCCTCTAATCTTTTCCAGAATCACTCAAGAACACTTCCCCAAGCTTCTGAAACAATCAATTTGCACTGAATTCTCCTTAATCTCTAATCACGATTTTTGATGCAGCTCTACAAAACTCACTTGCTTGCTCTGGTTCCTTGCTCAATTCTTCCTAAAAAATGACCTGAATTAGTTGCAATGCATATATAGAGTGTGATGGAAACCTCTAGAACTTTCTGTAATCATCCAAATGAGAATTTCAATTTCTCATTCTCCTTCAAAATCTCATGTGTGCAGCTGGTGAATTGCCCTGTTCTAGCTCCCAATTTCACTTGAAATTCTCCCCTTATAACATTTAGAATTGAATGGCTATGATTGTTTCCTTGTTTTTGATCCAATGGTGTGTAATTCAAATGTTACTTCAACCTTAAGTTACCAAATGGAAGTGATGGAAAATGACCTCAATTCAAAAATGTGCTATTGCCAACCTTCTCCAAATGCATTTTCTGATCAAAATGACATATAACTTTGTTCACTTTGGCCACAAAACAATTTTCCCCAAATTTTGGCCTTTTAAGGTGTATTAAAGTTCCTTTTCAAAGCCATTTCAAATGAATTTGTGTTCCAAGCAAATCAAAACTCTCATGACTACTTGGTTGCACTCAAAACATCATTTTGAACAAGTTTCATGTTGAACAATTTTCCATTTGAAGCTTGCAAGTTGGAGTTATGGACCTATGATCACAAATGACCTATAATCACCAATACCCAAAATACCCCTGGCTTGCAAAGATCCTAACTTGAGTTCTACAAAGACTATAAAGGACTTCTAGTACTCTATGGAAATCTAAGACCAATATCTACAACTCTCATGTTGGCCAAAAATCCATTTGAAAACTCCTTGATGGGCAAACGTTGCTTGGAAGTCAAGTGACTTTCACAGATAAATTTCATAGTCATCTGATGACCTGTAACTTGCAAGGACCATAACGTGAGTTCTACAAATCCCCTTGAGGAATTCTAGTACTCAAGTTAAAGGTATTGAGATGCTCTACAAGTTTCATGTTGGCCAAAGATCAATTTGAAACTTGTATTTTGACTTATGTGGCTTTGAAATTAGGCACTAAACAGGGGATTTTACACTGAAACCCTAATTTAGCAACTTCCCACATCCTTGATCCTTCTTTGCTTGATCTTGGCACAACACCACACATGTATTAACATACCAATCCATGAATCCCATGACCTCAAAGTAGGATTTGGTGCTCTCCAAATACTCAATTGACCTAGGATTGACCCAGATGAAACCCTAGTTGACTGCACCTCAACTGTGGCTCTTGTACTTGAATCAATGACTTGACTTAGCTTCAATAGGGCCCTCTAGGAATCCCATGAGATCCATACACACATCAAATTCACATTCCATGTTTCTCATCCCACTGATGATTCTCAATATTCCTCAAGATAGGAGCAAAACCCACATGTAAGCACTCAAACTTCTCAAGACTCTAAATCATTTCTTGATGGCCTGGATGACTTCTCATACTTGGATAAGACCTCTTGCTAGGATCTTTTGATAAGAATCGCACTTGGACCCCTGTTGGATGCATGTTATGCTATGATATGCCAATGATTGAACTATGTACATGATGTAACTATGCAAATGAAATGCAATGAAACATAAATCAGGCAAGAAAAGGTTGAGAAAATTTTGGGGTACAACACTACCCCTCACAGGTATGTACTTAACTCGCAGACGAGGTACAACATCTTATATGGTCATCAGCGTCACAGACTTTCAAGAGCGATGATACGATACCCAGAAGGTGTGGCATCATCATCCCTTGAAGAGGCCTCACTTAGCCGAATCCCAAATGATAGGTCCCCAGAGTCGACAACCCTCAAATCCAACAACCTGTCGAGCCCAAAGGGTCAGGCAAGATGCCATCAAAGAGAATCTCGTCTGAGTGCAGATTTCAGAGCTAGTTAGTGCGAGCAAAGCAAGCAGGCTAACCACTACTCTCTACTTCTAAGTCTGTGTGCACTCAAGCCCGGGTCCGGCTTATCTCTCAAACTAACCCTCTACCCACAACACAATAACAATAATATACAGTACTGAAAGTAAAGACAGAAAGATAAATACATACAAAACCCCAGACGGGAAAACAAGCGCTAGGGTCGACTCGCATAGGGAACCGTTGGAGTCCCCAGCAGAGTCGCCAGCTGTCGCTACTGCAAAAATCGGCGCCGGCTATGACATAAGAGTCGCCACCGTGTGTTATTTATCCCAAAAGAGGGAAAGGAAACGCTCAGAGAAAACCTAACGCAAAGAGGGAAAGGAATGGTCATTGCAACCAAATCCTGGATTCGGGAGTCGGTTACGCAAGGGGAAGGTATTAGCACCCCTCATGTCCGTCGTACTCGACGGGATCCACGATTGTTTTCTATCTAAGGGTATATTTATCTATCTACTCTAAAGGCCTGTCTAAAAAGAAAAGAAAATGACTCGGCAAAGTATCACACTTTATGCCTACGTATTCCCGTCTGGAACGAGAAATCAGAGTCAACGTAGTTCGCCTAACTACGGGTTAAAAGGGGGGGAAGGTTGCTCGCCGAGATGTCGCGTCTCGTGCCTACGTACTTTCATACGGCATGAAAGATCAGAGCAAACGTAGTTCGGGCTACGGAAGACACAAGCTTGTCTGACAGTTTTTTTATATCTCCTTATGAAAGGGTTTTCCTGATTAAAAGTCCAAGAGGACAAAAATAAAGTTTGAATGTTTGTTTGAGTCTTTTACGAAAGAACTGTGTTTTAGGATGTTTGCAATCTCAGTCGCACTAGAGACTATGACCCAGGAGTGAACACTTTGTATGTCACCCAAAGGGTACCATACTAACATCCAGATTACTGGAGAGAGACCCTCCACCAACCTTTTCCCAGATAGCTTAAGGCTCGTAACGTACGACTTCAATTAACCTTATTACTGTATTTTTGAATTATTCTGAGATGAGAAGAGAAAGACGCCCTAAAACTATGGTTGAAAGGGAATCTATCTACAATTATCATGCATGGGTCAAAACCTAATGTCTGTCATAATTCCCTCTTGCACAGAGGAAATCAGAGATCCTAGAGGAAAACAACAAAAGAAAGCAAGCAGTAAACAGTAAACAGTAAAATGCATGCTATGCAACAGTACAAGCGAGGCAAGGGAGTCAAGCTCAACCTCAAACCTAAGAAAACAACAGGCAAGGGGAGACAAGCTCCACCTCAAATCTAAAGGTACGAAACACAAGCAAACAGACAATACAACAAAAGAAAAAACAGAGGAAAGCAGCCCAAGCAACAGCAACATACTTCTATAGACAACAACTTCAACCTTCAACAACAGCTCTGATAAGCAAAGTTGAATTAATAGCAAGGAAACTTCATCTTCAAGCTAGATCATATCTTCAAGCTTCTTCAATTATTCATCTTCAAGCTCTAGCAAGCTCCACAAGAAGAGAAATCATCATTGAGATCAAGTTACAATGTTAGGAAACCTGGTGAAAACCAAAGGAATTCATCAGGAACCAACATGAAAAGAAAGTGCATCCTCAAACGTTCTACTCATTAAGGCATGCCACTCATCCCTCCAAAGGAGAGATGGAACTTCCTTAAGAGGACTTTACATCATGGGATGGAATAAAAGCAAACAATGTATTCTAAGTTTGATGAAAGAAGAAAGACTAGTTCTAATGGCTCTTCCTAAAACCCTAATCCTATAAGCTTCTAAAAAGCTCCTAAAAGAGAAAGAAAACTTCAACTCCAAGCTCCACAAGCCAAGCCACAACAGCTAAATGATGTCCAGAACCTCCTCCAAAAAGGAATCCAAGCACTTCAAGCTCCAAAGTCACTAACAAGACCAAACAAAGCAAGGCACCAAAGATGGAACACCACAAGCAACATCAACTTGCAAATTCTACTTTAAATAGAAAACTAAGTTGTAAAATTCTAGTAAATTTCCTAGGGGAACACGCATGTTTTAAAATTCTAAGGTTCAAATATCAAAGCCTAAATCAACTTCTAGGTTCACTAAACAATTCCTAAGTTGAAACATGTCAAGGTAAACCACAAGTTTGGGAAGGCTCTAAACATCTAACCTAAAACAGAACCTACAATTGTTGAAAAAATCTAATAAAAATCCTAACAGAACATACATGTCTACCCTAACACATACTAAAAGCTCAAATAAAAACTCCTTACCAATTAAAAGAACAAAAATCAACAAACAGCAATGTGAATTATGCAAAATTAAAGAGATACCAAAAATAAGAAAAATATGAATTAAATTAAAAAATCAACTAAAATCAAATCTAACACCCTAGAAATATCACAAATTAACTAAGGATCATGGATATATTTTTTGCATATTTTTCTGATTAAAGATGAAATTAAAAATGATTTTAGAAAGAATATGAAATTAAAGAAAATCAAAAACTAATTAAACTAATTGAAACTCGAGGAATTATTAGAGCCATTTGATCAGAAGACCAAGTAAACAAATCCAAGGATGATGTGCGTGTCCACGTGACCAATGAGGTGGAGCTGACTGGGCTGCCCAGTCAATTAATGAAACAGAGCGTTTTGGCTTGGAGGCAAATTTTCAGATTGAATCGTGGCCATCTGATGCGCATACAAAGTCCAACCTTCAGTTTGATCCAAGGGCCATCATGTCTTCTTCTCCATTGAGCTCAGGCGAGACTTCAAAACCAGACGGTGGCCCAGACGGTGGCGCCACCATCTTCTTCGGTGAAGGCCAAGTTGCAGGTGACCAAAAACTCCAAACCTTATATCAATCTTACTCAACATTTTATGCTGATCACGATTATGAGCTTAGAATTTCCTAAATCCTTATACAGTTTCAAAACCGATACAAGATCCAAACTATGTCACATTCTTGAATGTCACCAAAGCCTAAACTAATGGTATAGATTTCTTCCTCATGTTACACTGATCATCCTAAGCTATCACAATTGCATTGATTCCTCAAGATCAACCATAACTGAATCCAAACAGAAATCGTGACACTTTCTTGATCATCACCAAATGCTACCAATTGGATCCTAAATCGTTCTACAAGTCATAAGGAACCTAACCACATGTTCATCTATGTCTACATCATGCTAGATCAAGAGAAAAGTTTAATTGTACCAACCTTGTTTCAAGCTTCAAATGCAGATGGTTCTGACTCGATCTTTTCTCCAAGAACTTCCAGAATCCTTCATTGATGATGATAGAAACCTCTTGCAACTTCAATTTGATCTGAAACCTCCCTGAATCTCAAACACGATTTTGAGTCGAAGCTCCAAATTTCCAATGTCAATCTCTCTGCTCAGCCTCAATCAACCACCAACCCTTGCCCAATTCTACTTCTGATCATTTATAGAATGGTTTGGAACCTTCTAGAGTCCAAGCCCAGGCCCAAATTGGAAGATCCAAAAAATCCAACCTCTCCAAAATTTGAATATGGCAAATGCACGAATTTGCTTAAAAAGCTTGCATTAGAAGCTTTGAATCACTTGCATACCACCTTTGGAGTGGATTCAGACCAATAAGAATCTTCACATTGCCTTGGTGCATGAATTGCCATGATGTTGCTTATATGTGAAGAAACAAGTGAAAAACTAATGAATTAAGGGTCAATTGAGAAATCTAAAAGTGCCAATGTTTCTAAAACATGATTTCTGATCAAATCAAGTACTCATTTGACTTGTTTTGGTCACTTAACCAGTTATTTGAATTTCCCCTTTTTAATCCTTTTAAAACCTTCTTTTTCAAGCCATTTCAAACCAAATCTTGATATGAGTACAATCAATTCATCATGATTTCTTGGCTAGCCTAAAAACCACATTTTGAAAAAGTTTCATGTTGAACAAAAATTCATTTGACAAGTGCAAGTTGGAGATTTTGACCTATGATTGAAAATGACCTATAATCTCACTTTCCCAAAATACCCCTGACTTGTAAACCTCATAACTTGAGTTCTACAAATCAGATGGAAGACTTCTAATACAATTTCGAAAGCTAAGATCATGAGGAACAACTTTCATGTTGGCCAAAAGTTCAGGTAAAAATTCCTTCTAGGTCAAAAATAGCTTTGAAGTCAGATGATTTTCACAGACAAATTTCAAAGGCATCTGAGGACTTGTAACTTGTCTGAGTCATAACTTGAGTTCTATAGATCCAATGGATGACTTATAATACTCAAATTAAAGGTATTGATATTATCTATAAGTTTCATGTTGGCCAAAGATCCATTTGAAACTTTCATCTTGAATTATGTGGTCTTGAAGTTAGGCACTAAACATGGGATTTTACACTAAAACCCTAATTTAGCAACTTCCCACACTCTTGACTTTTCTTGACTTGATCTTGGAACAACACCATAAATGTCTCAAAATATCATTTCATGAACTCCATGACCTAAAATTAGGCCTTGATACTCTTCAATTGCACAATTGACCTAGAATTGATCCAGATGAAACCCTAATTGCTTGCACCTCAACTGTGGCTCTTGCATTTGACACAATGACTTGATTGAGCTCTCCCATGGCCCTATAGAAATTCTATGAGCTCCATACACATCCTCTTCTCATATTCACACTTCACATCCCTCTGATGGTCTTCAACTGATCCTCATGTTAGGAGAAAATCTTCATGCAAGCATCTAAACTCTTAGGCACTCAAGTCACCTCCTGATGACTTTGATAACTTCTCAATCTTGAATGAGACCTCTTGATAGCCTTCTCTTGATAAGAATCACACTTGATCCCCTGCTATATGAATGATATCATGATATGCAAATGATATAACTATGCAAATGTTAATGCAATAAAACATAAACCAAGTAAGAAAAGGTTGAGCAAATTTTGGGGTGCAACACCTATCAAGAGTCAGATGTCGTTTGTTCACATGGATGTTGAGCCTAATCTGGCTAATCTAGCTCTTGCTCTTCATCTGGATGCTTCTGAGTTGCTTCTGTCCAGTTGGAATGGGGTTCCTGGATTTTCTCTGCAGTTTCTAGTTGGGAAAGCCCAATAGTGTGCCAAAGACGGTTGTTAGGTCGTATTCAACGCTATTCTTGCCCTCTGCATCTATGGCATCATTTTGTTTCCCAACATGCCTGATTTTGTATACTTGGATGCCTTTCATATCTTTGCATCAGGGAATCCAGTTCCTACCTTGATTGGTAATGTGTATCATTCTGTCATTACAAGAAAGAAAATAGAAGGGGTAAGAATGTATCATGCTATGTGCCCTTACTCTATAGATGGTTTGATAGTCACCTGCCCAAGAAGGGTATCTTTGCTTCACCTGCAGCCACAGCTGAGTGGTCTGAGCACTTGATGGGTTTATCCGCAGAAAGCATTGTGTGGTTTGATAGGGATATGTTAGGTACTGAAATCATTTTCAGCTGCAGTGGTTTTCCGAACGTGCCTTTGATTGGAAGAAAGGGTTGTATCAACTACAACCCTTCTCTACTTGTTAGACAGTTTGCCTACGCTTTAAGAGTTCCTCCAAAAGAGGAAGAGGTGCAGGAATCTCTGTACCTCACAGGGCTTCTAGAGGGGGATATGTTGGCTAAGCTTCAGCAGGCCTGGAATGATGTCAGTAGACAAGGGAAATCATTGTTGGGTAAGAGCAATAGCCAGGCTTATGCTCCGTACGTGACTTGGATTAAGAGCAAAGAAGAGACAATAGGGATGTCGTTTCCACCCGCTAAGCAAGAGTGTCCTCTAGTGGTTGAAGAGCCTACTACCGTGTCTATTCAGCAGTATAATCAGGTGTTAGCTGAGAAAGAAGAGCTGAAAAAGGCCAACGAAGAGTTGGAGAAAGAGATGGCACATATTAGAAGCGAGAGAAATGAAGTTGTCCACTCCTTCAAGAAGCAGACAGAGCTGGTGAACAGGTTGGGCACGGACTCGACCAAGCAGATAGCTGATCACAAACGTTTGGGTTTGGACTTCGAATCTGTCAATGACGTACTGGCCACCAAGAAGCAGAATTTGGATGAAGCATATCGGAGAATCTCCAAGTTCAATCGGTAGTGGAACGCCACTATAGCCAACAAAAAGGAGAGGGAGGACAAACTGAAACAACAGATCTCCAAATTGAAGGCTCAAGTGAAGGCCAGCGAGAAGAAGCTTGATGAAGAAACTGCTCGCAGATATGCCACTGAAGACATGCTAAACAAAGCTATCGCCAACCTGAAAGATCGCAAGCAGATGTTCGAGTCTAAGAAGCAAAGGTTAGAAGATTGTTTTGGCCAAGGAGCGTGGGAAGACTCTGTTGAAGGTCTCCAGTGCACTATTATGCAGAGAGAGTTGCTTGTTGAAGGGTTACTCACTCGGCCTGATCGCCCCAAGACAAAAGAGTTGCTAGAAGAGTTTCGCGTCCGATGTCGCACTTGACTATCTTTGTAACCCTTTGTATTTTTATGATCTTTGTTGTAAGCTGACCATCACCAGGCTTGTTGGTCGAGGTCATGCTATTAATTCCCCATGTATTCAGCGACTTTGTACTGCTATCGTCGGGCCTTATATATATATGAGATGTTATCCCAATGACTGGATCCGGACTTCTCACTGTCAGCACTGGCACTCTGGAACTAGAATCGGGGGAAAAATCTCCCTAACACATAGACACACGTTTGCATTTGCATAAATCATTCACAAGTACATTGAGCTGTTTTCCTAACCCTCTGTTGGTGCGGGTTATTTCAGGATACCCTATCAGGAAGATTACAGAAATTCCCACAAGGCTATGGAACAGGTACGAGCAGAGCTAAGTGAGATGCGAGGCTAGATGAGGCAGGTTATGGAGAACATGCAAGAGTTGCATTCGAATCAGCAGGTACTCAGAGAGGAGAACCAACAGTTGAAGACCCAGGTGAGCTTGATCACGGAGGCGTTAAAGAATGTGCTCAGGAAAGAAGATGATTAGCTACCTGAAGCCGTAGCAAAGATGCTTGTTCCACCTGTGCCTGTGGAACCGGTGCCAAGGGTTGATAAGCCGCAGGTGTCTCATGGACGACAAAGAGCCTTGAATTTTGCTCTCCAACGCATTGCTTCTCGGGATAACCATGTGACTAGGGGGGTACGCTCAGAAGGTAAAATCAACTAGCAGAGTTTACGACCAGATCCCAATGACATACGCTCAGTTGTTGCCAGTTTTGCTTCGTCTTCGGTTGGTCGAACTTCGGACTTTGGATCCGCCTAAGGGTAAGATACCATCAGGTTTTGATATGAATGCCCGTTGCGACTTCCACTCTGGGGCACTGGGGCATAGCATTGAGAACTGTCATGCTCTTAAGCACAAGGTTCAAGATCTGATTGACTCAAAAGCTATTGAATTCACGCCGAGCGGCTTAACTGTATCTGATGGTCCTATTCCAGCTGGTGCCAATAGGGTGGGCGTTCCCGAAGCTGCAGTAGGTCAGGAGTATACCCTGTAATTAAGAGTGTTAGGATCCCCTTGTCCTCAGTTGTTTCCTGTGCCCAGACCAAGCTTGAGGATGAAAACACCTGAACAGAAGGAGTCCCTGTTAATTCAGACTCGACTTCTAAGTGGTTCAACTGTTAAAGGTCAACAATTCGTCCAGTCTTCGCAATAGACATCAACTCCTCTCTAGAATCAGCAGCCTTACCGTTGTCGATCAAACTTGCGTGCCAGGTAAGGCTCAAAGAAATCAGAGAGGCGGTTCACCCGGTTGCCGTATTGAGCAGAGTGGTTTCAATAAGCAACTTTGAAGATGGCTGGTTCAGCAGCAAATAAGTGTGAAATCCCAGTTCCCAGAAGCTGGCAATCTGCATTTTTGATGTCATTTCTTTACATTTGTAGTTTCTTTCCTGTTAGAATTGCAAATTTCGTTTGTAAAGCATGTTGTTTTTCAACTGATATGGATAATGAAATAAATATGCATGTTTTGAATTAATCCATTCATGTTCACTCTATCGCTTTCTTTTATTTCAAACGCTTGTTTAAGTGGAATCCGAGGAGGATGACGAAATCCAATGATGCGTAGGCTTCCGATGTATGCTTTCGAATAAAAACCTGTTGATGATGTACATGCATTGTTTCAAATCCCAAACACCGGAGATATAAGGAAGATAATCCCTTGTTAACCCCTTTGAGCCTAGTTGTAGGAGTTTCTTTCTGAAAATGAAAAACCCTCAATCTTAACCCGGGGCAGGGTAGGTGTCAGTTAATTTGACCAAGCGTTCAAATTACAACAGGAGTGTCCGTTCGAGGATAGATCACACCTATATAGGTCGTACCTAAAAACCACAATGGTTAAGCCTGGTCGATCTGGAGTGAAACAATCACAATCTCTTTTCAAACAAGTCAGACAAGCCGGTGTCATACGATTTGTTCCAAAAAAAGCCCGCTAAGTCGAATCTTGAAAGCAAGCGACTTAGGAAAAAATTAGGGTACCCCGCTGGACTTCAAAATTGAAGAAACTCTAAAGAGTTAGTTCAGGCAAAAGTTAGGGGAAAACGAAAAACGAAAAGCGAAAAGGGGATTGCGAAAGAAAAATTCTCAAACAAGAACGAAATCGTGTGGCTCCGGACGCCAAAAGACGAAAAGAGAGTGATTGTCACTTCAGAAAGGTGTAACTTCTTGAACTGTCACTCAACCTTTGAAAGGTGAATGTTAAAGACGAATTAGATAGACGTAGGATGGAAGAACATCAAGGAGAATGGGTGGGTTAAAACAAATTTTGAGCCTTTATCCTTTCCTTCTTGAACCGTGAACCTGACCACGTTACAACCTTTAAAAGTTCTAATTGAAATAGGTTTGTTTCGAAAGCATACTTCGGTAAAGATCACATCAGAACTGACTCCTGAAAGGATTCTTCTTACAGCGTTGTATTGATTTCGACATGTTGACGAATGATTTCATACACTTTATGTCATAAAATTCTTTCCAGTGAACAGATTGGATTTTGAAAACTGCCATATGCATTGCATTTGATATGTCTCGTATGCAGAACAACTTGTTTTACGAGTGAGTAAGCGCTTGACAGCAGGAAGGTTTCCACAATGGAAAGATTTGATCACGACAGAATGCAGGATGCCAGAACCTTCCGGTGAACTGGGGCAAGCTACGTCACGTGATCGCGACGTGGGAGTCAGCCATCCAGAAATCAGGTAATCAGGGGCAATCAGGTCGAGAATTGATGAATCTCTCGCAGACAAGGGTACTACTCCCCACAGATTAGCCCACGAGGGGCAAAGTCATGACGAGACTAGGGCAGGTCACCCCGAGAGCGCCGAAGCTACTCTTATCCTGAAGGAGATCAGCTTGAGGCACCTCCGTGAGGTTCGAAGTGCTAAAGCCGCTCGTATCAAACCGCTAGAGTACAGAGATCTCAGACTTCCTTTTGAAAGGATATGACGAAGATCTCGCAAGTCGGGGCAAAAGTTGTAAGCGAAAGAGCCGTTTCTCTCCATATCCGCCGAGTTTGTCAAAAGTTGTTATATATTCAGGGGCAAGCCATTTCATGGCATGTTGTCCCAAGCCGAATGATTCCTTCTTCCCCAGTGAAGTTCTCCTGAGATTGCTGTCACGTCAACATTAAAGGAAAGATCCGTGATTATACCATTGAAGTCGTTACTTGTGGTCCAAGTAAGTGTCTGGCAGTTGACGTCGGAATTTTCCCAGTAGAGTTTTCCTCGGATCACTGTTACGTCAGCATTAGAAGATCTCATGGATTAAACCTTTGAGATTTTACCTGTGATGGACAGAGATGTTACCCGTGTTGACGGAGATTGCTACCCGTGTTGACGGAGATGTTACCCGTGTTGACGGAGTTCCTCACCCGTGTTGACGGAGATGTTATCCATGTTGACGGAGATTGCTACCCGTGTTGATGGAGATTGTTACCCGTGTTGACGAAGATTTTCACCCGTGTTGACGGAGATGTTACCCGTGTTGACGGAGATGGTTACCCGTGTTGACGAAGATTTTACATGTTTTGACCCGTGTTGACGGAGATTGTTACCCGTGTTGATGGAGAGTTTACCTGTGATGGACAGAGATTTTACCTGTGATGGACAGAGATTGTTACCCGTGTTGACGGAGAGTTTACCTGTGATGGACAGAGATTTTACCAGTGTTGACAGAGATTGTTACCTGTGTTGACGGAGAGTTTACCTGTGATGGACAGAGATTTTACCTGTGATGGACAAAGATTGTTACCCGTGTTGACGGAGAGTTTACCTGTGATGGACAGAGATTTTACCTGTGTTGACAGAGATTGTTACCCGTGTTGACGGAGCATTTACCTGTGATGGACAAAGATTTTATCTGTGTTGACAGAGATTGTTACCCGTGTTAACGGAGAGTTTACCTGTGATGGACAGAGATTTTACCTATGATGGACAGAGATTGTTACCCGTGTTGAAGGAGAGTTTACCTGTGATGGACAGAGATTGTACCTGTGTTGACGGGGTTGTTACCCGTATTTAGACTTTACCCGTGTTGACGGAGAGTTTACCTATTTTGACCCGTGTTGACGGAGAGTTTACCCGTGTTGGCGGAGAGTTTACCTATTTTGACCCGTGTTGACGGAGAGTTTGCCCGCGTTAACGAAGATTTAACCTATTTTGACCCGTGTTGATGGAGATCCTTACCTGTGTTAACGGAGATTTTACCTATTTTGACCCGTGATGGACGGAGAGGTTACCCGTGTTGACGAAGATTTTTACCCGTGTTGACGGAGTTATTACCCAAGTTCGCGCTTTACGTAGTGCAAATACTGGTAGTGTCAGAAATGTTCCCCGCAGAGTGGTTCGTTCAAGTCTTCGGATGCTAGATTAGCGCTTTTATTTAGTGCTTCGCCCGTTTCCACGGAAATGGAAGGTCAAAGATAGCACATTGACTACTCGCGCTTTATGTAGTGCATGCTCGTCCGGTCGGAGGTAGAAAGTCAAGGACAATGTTTTGATATGGTCCTGCAACTCGGTCCCCGCTTATGGTAGCGCATAATGTGGATTCAACGCCTGTGGCGTCACACAGGTGGTTGATGTTGAAGTCAGTTTCTGTATCAGATGATTTATCAGTTGTTGCCGTGACAACCAGATTCAGTTATCTGGATTTTTGTCCCTAAGCAGTTTGTGCAGTTTATTGTTTCGGTTAGAAAATTTCCAGGTTCTTTGGTATTCAACAATCTTTTACCTCGATTGTTCGAAAGCCGTTCTCTTTTCGTCCAGTCAGGTCCAAGCCGCTTGAATAGGGGCAGCTGTTGCACCCTAAAATTTGCTTAACCTTTTCTTACTTGGTTTATGTTTCATTGCATTAGCATTGATTATTCTAGCCTTTGCATAGCATAGCATTATTCATTTAGCAGGGGATCAAGTGTGGTTTATATTAAGAGGAGCCTATCTAGAGGTCTTATTCAAGCTTGAGAGGTCACCAAAGTCATCAGAAAGTGGGTGTGTTCTTGAGAAGTTTGGTTGTTTGTGTAGGGTTCATCTCCTAACCTGAGGACCAATTGAAGACCATCAGTGGAGTGTGACGCCTTGATCATGGATAGAGTGTGGATAGAGCTCATGGAGTGTCTTGAGGGTCATGGTGGAGCTTAGTCAAATCATTGTGATAAGTATGAAGAGCCATAGTTGAGGGTGTTGCAATTAGGGTTTTCATCTGAGTAACCCTAAGTCAACTATGCAATTGAAGAGGGTTAAAATCTATTTCTAAGTCTTTTTAATCATGGAAATTTATGTTGAGATACATGAGGTGATATTCAAAGATCAATTCAAGAAGAATCCCAAGTGTGAGGAGTTGCTAAACTAGGGTTCTCAGGGTAAAATCCCCTATTTAGTGCCTAACGTCAAGACCATTTATCTCAAGATACAAGTTTCATCTCCAATTTTGGCCAACATGAAACTTGTAGAGAATGTTTTTAGATTTAATTTTAGTACTAGAAGTCCTCCATTGTATTTATAGAACTCAAGTTATGGTCCAGACAAGTTACAGGTCATCAGATGAATGTGAAATTTGTCTGCAAAAGTCAACCAACTTCCATGGAACTTTTGACCTAGAAGGGTGTTTCTACTAAACTTTTGGCCAACATGAAAGTCGTAGATCCTGATCTTATCTTTCCAAATTGTACTAGAAGTCTTCCATCTCATTTGTATAACTCAAGTTATGAGGTTTACAAGTTAGAGGTATTTTGGGAAAGTGAGATTATAGGTCATTTGGCATTATGGATCATTTTCTCCATCTTGCAAGCTTCAAATGAAGTTTTGTCTAACACAAAACTTGCTCAAAATGATGTTTTTAGGTCACCCATGTATCAAGGATGTGTTTATTTGGCTTAGGGTGAGACTTGGTTTGAAGGAGATTGACAAAAGGGGAATTTAAAGGCATTTAAGTGGAAAATTCAAAATTAATTCATGTGTGTTCAAATAAGGTCAAGTGAGTACTCATTTTAATCAGAAAAATCATTCTAAGCACTTTGACATTATTAGAATTTTCATTTGGGGCTTATTTCATGGTGGTTTGACTCGTTACTTCATGAATAAGTAACACATCAAAGATTGCTCATAAGGTGCAAACAGGCTTTCCTTTTGATTCCTACACTCTCACCAGACCATAGGAAAGATAATTGACGTTTCTAGAAGGTTGAAACAACCAAAATTCATGCATTCCATTGTTGAGTTTTTGGAGGAAAATTGAAATGTGGATATTCTGATTTGGGCCTTCAATGGACCTTCAAAGCCCACAAACATCTTCTAATAAGTTCCATGATGGATTCAGATCAATTTTGGTGTTCATTTCGTGCCATAGCCAGAGATTGAAGATTGAGTTTCAAGAGCAAAAGTGGAAATTGTGATTTCTGATTCAGAGCAATTCAAGGCAATTCAAAGCTTCAAGCATCTTCAGCATACTGCATTGAGTGTAACTGCACAAGATTGGAGCAAGAGGAGCACCATAATTGCCTCAATTTGAAGCTATAAACCAGGTTTGAACAATTCACGATTGCACTAATTTTAACATGATCTAAGTAGAATTGACATGTGGTTATGCTTTAGGGAGATGTTTAGATGGATTCTGGACCAAAAATTGAAGGATTAGAGACAAATTAAGATGCAATGTGATTTCTGTTTGGATGCGAATTGACTTGTTCTTGAGGTTTTAACATGATCTAAATAGTTTAAAATGATCTGTGAAGCATGAGGAATAGATCTGTGGTTTCAATTGAAGGTTTGGTGAGATTTCAGAACTTGGAGCATTTTCTGTTTGCATTCGTGTTTTAAAACCTAGAAGGAATTAGGATGAATGAGCATGATATTTGGATTCAACATGAAATTTGGAGTGAGATGATGTAAGGTTTGTTGAGGTTCCATGACCTACGCATGATGTCTCGCCGGAGAAGACGATTGGCGTTGTTCTCCAGCCACCGCTGCAATCTTCCCTCCAACTGAGAATTTAAACGAGGAAGATGAGTTCCCCATCCTTGGATCTGCCTAGAACGTACCAAGTCCACATATCCAACGCCTCTGATTTAATTCTGGATTTAATTGTTTTTTAATTCATTTTCTTTTATTTTTAATTACTTATTTCATTTTAAATTCATTTTAATTCCAATATTGATCAAAAAATACCATAAAAATACGAGCATGATCCTGATTTTATTTCTGATTTTATGATGCTTTTAAATTTCATTTTCATGCAATTTTCAATTTAATTTGATTTTTTGCATTTTCTTTATTGTCTTTAAATTGGTTTATTTCTTCATGTTTTTGTTGATTTTTGTATGGCTGTTTGGTATTGAATTTGGATGATATTTTTGGCTAGCTGGTAGATTAGAGATGCATGATCCCTTAGGAATTATCTCATAATTTTTTGATAACATTAGGTTATGTTTTGGATTAGGATCATTAGACCTTCCATTTTAAGGTTTTCAATTGATACCTTGTGATCTAGGATTTTTTTAGGTGACTTTCCCATTTGATTTGATCCCTGACCTTTCTCCTATAGGTCCTTAACCTTCTTAGGTTCCCCTAGAAAATCTTATAGGATTTTAGAAGTAGTTTTAGTGTTTTCCATAGATTTAATACTTAGGCTAGTTTTAAGATGCTTTCAACATAACACTTGCTTTAGAAGGACCTCAATGGTGGCCTTTAGTTCATAATAGGTTTGCTAATCTTCTTTGATGGTGCTTTAGGCATGTATAGGCTGTTGTTTGCTTGATTATGGTGTTTGGTTTTGGTGTTTAGACCTTCTTTTAGTAGCTTTCTTTGAGCTTATTCAATTAGGGTTAGGAAGAGCTTAGTTTGGTTTCTCTTTCTTCAAATAAACATGGATTGCCTTGATTGCTTTCCATCCTAATCCTATGATTCAAGGTCCCTATGTGGAAGCCTCATCTTTCCTTTGGAAGGATGTGTGGCATTTCACAAGAGGTAGAACCTTTGAGGATGCCTATCTCAGATGTATGGTTGAGTGCCAGGATGGATTCCCTTGGTTTCCATCCTGCTTCCCATCCTCAATCAATAATCTTGGTGTTAACTCTCTTCTCTCTTGTTGAAGCATGAAGATGAAGACTTCTTTTGAAGATGGCTTGGACTTGAAGTTGCTTGCAGACTGTCTGTTTGTTTTGCTGTTTATCTGCTTTGCTGTTGAGCTATTTGTCTGCTATCCTGTCTGCTGTTTTTTCTAATTGCTTGACTGTTGCTTGTGTGACTGTTTGGTGTGTTGCATTAGACTAGGCCTCATTTAGTTGATTTTAGGCCTAAGAACATCCTAAAGGTTGAGTTTCTCCCTTTTCTTATCTGCATTAGAGGTTGAGTTTATCTCCCTCTGCTTGACTGTTATTGCTTGGCTTTGCTTGCTGGCTTAAGGTTGAGTCTGTCTCCCTTGCCTGTGCTTTGTGTGTTGCCTTTGGGCTTGCTTGTTCTAGAAGTTGAGCTTGACTCCTTCTGCTTGTTTGTTGCATTGCATGCATTTTATTTACAGTTGTTTCTTTACAGTTTATTTCTTTTGCTGTTGTTTTCCTTTGCCATGTTCCCCTAGGAACTCTGACTTCTCTTGTTCAAGAGAAGTTATGACAGACATTAGGGTTCTAACCACGCATGATAACATTAGGTAGTTCCCTCCTAACCTCAACCATATGATCAATTCTGCATGACAACTTTAGGATTGGATTAGTTTCCCTTTAGTGCGTCTTTTCTCTTCTCATCTTCAAACAAATCAAGATACAGTAATAAAGGTTAATTGATGTCGTACGCTACGAGCCTTAAGCTACTTGAGAAAGGGTTATTGGAGAGTTTCTTTTCAACAGTCTGGATGTTTAGTATGGCACCCTTTGGGTGACATACGACGCATTCACTCTCAGGTCATAGTCTCTAGTGCGATATCAGTTGCAAACATCCATAAAAGATTCTTCTTCTAAAAAACAGAAAGCAAAGATCAAACATCTCTTTGTCCTCTTGGACCTTTAATCCCTGGAAACCCTTTTCAGAAGGAGAGTTTTGTTAACTCCCGGTTCTACCGCAAACGGTAAATGCCTAAGTCTCTGTCGAGCGAGCTGCATCCACCAAACTGTTGGAACCGTTTGTTAACCCTACTCGGGTTTAAAATAGTTGAACAAACCTGTGTCTCTCGTTTCCCAAACTACGTTTGCTCTGATCTTTCACGCCGTGTGAAAGTACGTAGGCACGAGATGCGATATCTCGGTGAGCAACCTCCCCCCGTAACCTGTAGTTAGGCAAACTACGTTGACTCTGATTTCTCGTTCCAGACGGGAATACGTAGGCATAGAACTGTTGTGTTCTACCGAGTCATTTTCTTTTCTTTTTAGACTAGCCTTTTAGTGTAGATAGATGTAATCAACCCATCAGATAAACACAACAAGTATGGATCCCATCGAGTACGATGGACGTGAGGGGTGCTAATACCTTCCCCTTGCATAACCGACTCCTGAATCCAGACATTGGTTGCGATGACCTTGTCTTATACCTTTTCGTCAGGTTTTTCCGATTGTTTCCTTTCCCGTTCTGGGGGATAAATAATGAAAGGTGGCGACTATTCTGTTTTGTCGGCACCTTATTTTCGCGTGTGCATTGTGTCTTAGGATTACTTGTGAGCCAAGCAATTATCTCTTGGATGATTGCATTGGACTAGTGTGTTTTGAGTTGTACTATGTGTGTGTTACTGATCGGTAAAATAGCAAGTGTACTAATTGTACCGATGTAGTAATAAGGGAAAATTCCCCGAATGTCGATCTCAAGGACTGCTTGACGATATAGAATTCTGGTTTTATGTTAGTTAAACAAAAGCCTTGGGGTTTCAAAGGTTTTAATTTGTAAAAATAAAATGCAAAAGGCAAAAAGAGTAAAATAAAGGTTTTGAACAGAAGGAGAAGAAATGCTAGGGTAGGGTGTATGAACTTCCTTGTAATAACACTAATTCTAAGTCGCGAAATCACCGTTCAATTCAATCATTACTGGTTTTAAAGATTAGTTGACTCTAATTCCTTAGCAGAAAACCCTTTGGTATTCTTCCTATGCCCCAATTCCTTGGCGATATAGGAACAACACCAAGCAATTTGTTTGATCTAAAACATTACAGTTACTATAGGGTATCCCCATTCCTAGGTAATATCTACTATAGTATTATCGTATAAAAGCATTAACAATCGTTTTTCCAAACCTAAAGTTAACCGTAAATCAAATCCTATTTGTCAGATAAGAAAAACCTTAAGAACATTATACGATAACAACGATGATTAGAAAGCAGTGAAATCACTAATTCAAAGGAAACAAGGTCATTACAGAGTCAATTCAGGGACACCCCCTAGCATTGGAGGGTTTAGCTATTCATCACAATTAAAAGCAATACAGAATAAAAGATAAACATTACAAGATAATCGGATTGCCTTGATCTTCAATTGCTTCCGCGCATGAAAACCTTCAGTTCTCCAATCCTCTCCATCTCTCTAATTCTGATCGTCTCTTTTTCTCTTCTCCAAAAGTCATTTTCCTTTTCACGATGCATCCAATATATCCCAATTCAAATTACACTGCGAGATGCCTAAAATGCCCTCCGAGATTGCACAACAAAACTTAATAAAACTAATGCTGCAAGTTTAAACGAAAATCTGAAACAAGTTACTCTGAATCTGACTTCCACTCCAACACGAAAGTCGTAGCTCTCTCTCTCTTAGCTTTCCGGAGATTTTTAGAACGCCTTAAACGGATTCCCGGAACTCTAGTTATGATCGTTTCCGTGCAGACTGCTAAAGATTTTTACTTTCAATAGCCCTGACACGGGCGCCCGTGTCAGGCTGCTAGTTCTACATCATAACTCTTTCGAAATCTTGCCATTTTCCCCGATTTTCGCTCTGCTTCTCCTTTATTGTTTACCTGAACCTAGAAACAATGAAAACACCAAACCAACGCGTAAAATGTAATAAAAACACATAAAATGCGACAAGATAAAACAAATGATTAACAGAAACAAATGGTAAAATAATGTGTAAAAACCACCGATCAGTTACTCTAAGCTTTTAAGCATGAGTGTTGTTTCTCTTGATTGAAACTGTGAAGCAAGATCAAGATTTGATTGAAATGTGTCTTCATTTAATCTGTAACTTTAATTGGTTGATATCACTGTTGTGATTGAGGGGGGGTGAGTTGGTACTCAGGTCTAGTGTTAGACTAAAGTGTCATTAGGTAGGTCTTAAGTGAAGAGTGCAAACTGGTTGTTTGACTCTGAATTAATTCTACTGATAGTGAATTTCCTCCATAGCTTGGTAGCCCCCAAATGTAGGTGTGATTTGCACTGAACTGGGTCAACAATTCTCTGTGTTATTTACTGCTTTCAATTCCTATTTATTGTTAAGTTCTGTAGTCTGCTCAGTAGTGGATTTATAACATTCACTGTAACATCGACTATTTGGTACCTAGAATTTCAATTGGCATCAGAGCAGACACCCTGCCTGTTATTTTCTGGGTGAGATATAGGGAAGATAAATTCTGGTACTATGGACAAGGATATAGGATTCACGAATAGACCACTAATTCTGGATGGCTCTAACTATGATTACTGGAAACCTCGTATGATAGCTTTCTTGAGGTCTCTGGATAGCAAGGCTTGGAGAGCAGCTAATTCAGGATGAGAACATCCAGTGAAAACAGATAAAGATGGAGCAACTGTGCTAATCCCTGAAGAAGAGTGGAGCAAAGAGAAAGAAGCCTTGGCTCTTGGGAATTCTAAGGCCTTGTCTCTGGAATAGACAAGAACATTTTCAAACTTATGCATCACTCTGAACTGGCCAAAGAGGTTTAAGATACCCTCAAAACAACTCATGAAGGTACCTCTAAGGTCAAGATGTCAAGATTATAAATGCTGACCACTAAGTTTGAAAATCTGAGAATGAAGAAGGATGAGACTATTCATGAATTCTACATGAATATTCTTGAAATTGTCAATACCTCAGGAGCTTTAGGAGAGAAGATGTCTGAAGAAAAGCTTGTGAGGAAGATTCCCAAATCATTGCCTAAGAGATTTGCCATGAAGGTTATTGCTATTGAAGAGGCTTAAGACATCAGCAACATGAAGGTTGATGAACTCATTGGTTCTCTACACACCTTTGAGATGGGGATGTGTGAAACTATTGAAAAGAAGAACAAAAGCATAGCTCTTGTGTCAAATACTGTAGAGGAGTCAGATGAAGACAATGGTGGAAGTAATGAAAATCTATCAGAAGCTATGGCTATGCTTGGAAGACAATTCAACAAACTAATTAAAAGAATAGATCATAAGACTAAACCTAATGTTAAGAACATCTCCTCTGACATCAGCAGAAGAGGTAAATATGAAGAGAAGCCCAACCAAGGTAAAGGAATTTAGTGCCATGAATGTGAAGGCTATGGTCACATTATAGTTGAATGTCCCACCTATCTCAAGAAGCATAAGAAAGGCTTAACTGTCACCTGGTCAGATGGAGATTCTGAGAGTGGATAAGAAGAAGAGTCTGCAAAACATGTCACTGCACTAAATAGTGTATGTGTATCTGATGATGATTCCAGTAAACATGAGCTGACTTTTGATGAGCTTGCATCTTCATATAAAAAGCTATGCATTAGAAGTGAAGAAATTTATCAACAAGGGGAGCATCAGAGGAAACTCATAAGGGAGTTAGAGGCTGAGAAGATAGAGCATCTTGCAACAATATACTCACTTAACAGTGAGGTCAGCTTGTTGAAATCTAAACTTGATTAGATGTCAAAATCAATTAGGATGTTAAACAATGGGAATGACACTCTAGAAGAAATTCTACAAAGTGGTCAGAAAGCAAGAGACATGTCTGGACTAGGATTTGTTGGTAAACAAGAACCCATCTTGGGTTGCAAGAGGCCAAAGGTTGAAAATCAGAGGTCAAACCGGATGTCACGACCAATATCACAATATCTGGGAAACAGAAGCAGGAACCAGACCAAGAAAAAAATCCAAAGGCATAAGTGCTACTACTATGGAAGATTTGGGCACATAAAGGCTTTTTGCTTCAGGCTGCATGGATTTCCCAGCCACATGCACCAAGTCAAATCCAAACAGGTTGCTCCTATCAAGAAACGACAATGGGTTGCTAAGAATGTGGCTCTAGTAGCTCATACTTCTCTAAGGATGCCAACCAAAGAAGACTGGTATTTTGACAGTGGATGTTCTAGACATATGACTGGGATAGAAAACCTTTTGGTGAACATCAAACCTCATTCCTCAAGTCATGTAACCTTTGGTGATGGAGCTAGAGGAGAAATCAAAGGTGCTGGAAAACTAGACTGTCCTGGTGTTCCAAAACTGGATAATGTTACGTTGGTTAAAGGACTGACTGTAAATCTTATTAGTATCAGTCAGCTCTGTGACCTAGGACTCAGTGTAAAATTCACTAAAGGTGAATGTGTTGTCACTAGTGAAGAAGATGAGGAAGTCATGAGGGGATCTAGAGCTCAGAATAATTGTTACTTATGGGATCCTAAAAGTAACTTCAATATCTGTCCCATGGCCAAAGAAGAAAAGAATGATCAACTGTGGACTAAAAAGGGTGGACATCTTCAAGGGATGAAAAAAACCATATCCAAGGAAGCAGTAAGGAGAACTCCAAAGGTAATCCCAGATGAAAGAAAAGGCTGTGGCAAATATACGGTTGACAGACAAGCCAAGATAGCACATTCTAAGAATGGACATCATAGAAATCTAGATCTGTTATACTGGAATTTGATGGAGTCCATGAAAGATGACCAGCATATAGGGAGCAATGTCACTCAGGATGTCATGACATTATATTGTTACAATCTTAGTGCCATAAATATGAACCCAATTCAGCCTAATAGAGCCATGTATAGTGATAACAGACATCACTCTAGAAAAGATCGAGTGAAGCTTGAGAACTCTGACCTACCAAGTGCTGACATTTTTATAAGAGATCTTGAGACTACTCAAATTGAAAATTCAAGAAGCAAGGTGGGAATGTGTCTTAATGAGGAGTTATAGCAATTAATGGTAATAGGGAATTGTAATTTGAAAATTAATTATTTGCTGATTGATCAAAATATTGAGTTCCCTCCTCTTTTGCAACCATACCTCACTATTCCTCAGACTATCCTTCACTCTCTGTGTACTCACCACCCTGTGACCTACCTTCAATCTCCACAACATATCTCTTCACTCAGAACCATCACTATATCTTCTAAGCGTGATACTGCTAATGCTCACCACATGAGCATCTCTCTAGAGGATGTCCTTGATATCGCTCCTCTCAATATGGTATCTGGAAATGCTAGTGAAGCCCCAAATTCTGATCCTCCACATGTAAAACAAGCTTCTGAAGGTAAAACCCCTGAATCTTCTACTGACAATATTAATAGAATGGAAGGCTCTACCTACGTGGACAGGTCTATCAGGGAACTGGTCACCAAGATCCTCTATGAAGGTCACAATGTGCATGGGATCACCACCCCTCTGTCTCGGGTTGATCCATCCCCGATACCTAGTCAGAACACTGAAGATAATACTGAGTTTCCTTCTACTGATACTAAACCTAACACAGAGAACCTAGAGAAGCTTGCCAGCTCTGTGGTGCATGAGGAAGGTAATGATGCTGGCCAAAATGACGGTGAAGCCAAGAATACTGATAATGATGATGACATGAATGATGTTCCCAGCAACGGTATAGATGTGCCATCAGATGATGAGCTCATCAAGAATGCTGCTCCTGGAATTGCCAAGAGAGTTGTGACCAAGAAAGCAAAAGTTGTGGTTGAAGAATCCCCTCTCAAAAGTCAAATGAAGAGAACTCCTGTTGGCTCCCAAGACATGGAGCAAGGTGACTGGTGCATCCAAGAAAAGAAAAGTTACCAGTAAAAAATATGATTCTGATGAGGATGTTGTGAAAGATGTTCCTGACATATCCCATGTAAAGAAATCCTCTATTAAGAAGTATTCTAAACCTGTGCCAGCTGCCCCTCTAGACAACATCTCTTTTCATACTATTAACAGTGTGACCAAATAGAGATATGTCTATCAAAGGATAATTGCTCTTGAAAGAGAATTGGGAAAGGATGCCTTGGAAATCAAGGAGGTAATGGACCTAATCAACAAGGCTGGATTGCTCAAGACAGTCACTGGGTTCTCCAAATGCTATGGAGGTCTGGTGAAAGAGTTCATCGTAAACATACCTGATTCGATCACAAATAGGACCAGCAAAGAATACATGAAGGTGTTTGTCAGAGGGAATTGTGTGAAGTTCTCTCCTGCTGTGATCAACAGATGTTTGGGACGTGCAAATAGTGGTGAGGAAGAATGGTCTGCTTCAGAAAACCAGGTTTGCAAGATCATCACTGCAAATCAAGTCAAGACATGGCCATCAAAAGGGAAGTTATCTGCAGGACAACTCAGTGTAAAATATGTCATTCTGCACAGAATTGGAGCTGCAAATTAGGTGCCTACCAACCATACATCCACCATTACTGTCGGGCTTGGCAAGTTCATTCATGCTGTAGGTACCAAAGTCAATTTTGATTTTGGCCGGTACATTTTTTATCAGATTATTAAGCACTCTACTTCTAGTGCTATCAAGATGTCCATTGCTTTTCCGTCTCTTATTTGTGAGATTATCATAAATCAATACCCTGGGATTCTGTACTCTAGTGATGCTGCTAGCAAGAGAGAGACTGCACTGTCTCTTCACTTCAAACTCTTTGATGGGAGACATGTCCCAGATATTGTTTTGACTTCTGATGAGAAGGCCAGTATCTCTAAAGAAATGATCATTGCTGAATTAAAAGAAACTTGTAGGGAATTAGGGGAAATTATCAATACTGCCACTGCAAGAAAGATCAAGCTAGAGTCTTTCATTCAAAGTCTTGAAAGAGATGCAACTAATATTGATAATGAGGCTGTGTTAGGGGAAGAATCTGAAAATAAAGATGAATATGTCTCAACTAATATTAAGGAGGTTGGATCCAGTTCTTCTAAGGAGAAAGAGTAATTAGTCTGCTTTGGTGGGTTTCTGTTTGGGCTGATGGTCTGCTGGTGGTTTGGCTATGTTTTCCTTTTGGTTAGACTTTTTGCTTTTTGTGTTTGCCTTGACAGCATGGGATATTTGTTGTGCTCTTCATGAGCTTTGTGTTGTAATAACCCTTTAACTTTGTGCTTCCAACCGTATTAGATCCATATTATTTGTTTAGTTATGATCTTAATTTGTGGCTAAAAAGGGGGAGAAGTAGTAGTAGTAGCATGTTTAGCTGTTTGTGCTTCAGCAGGTTTAACAGGTGTGCTGATGTGCTGAAGTGCGATGTAAGTGTGAGCAGGATGATGATCCTGTGTGTGTGTGGCTATTACTGTTAGGTGTGTAAGTTGGTGCTTGTGCTTGAATGTGTGTGACTGCAGGTTGTGCAGGTTGTGTTTGGCTGATGCTATATGCATCAGTTGAAGGGGAGTAACACAGGATGGTGTGACATCTGTAGTTTGGACTAGCAGGTGATTTTTTTGCTATGGAACAGGTGTGATTCAGAATGTCATCCTAAATGTCTTGACATCCATAATCCAGAGCAGTCTGGATTAGTGTGTGTGAACAGGTTGATCCTGTGTGGCTGGAAGCTGATATTGTTGGTTTGTATAGATCACTTTGTTATGGTACTGCAGCGTGTGTGTGTTAATTGGAAGTTTTAGCTAGTAGATTTCCTGCATGATTAGATATATGGTATGAACTTTCTGCTGCTTGTGATCTCTGATAGGTTGACAGAGTGTTTTAGCCAAAAATTTGCCAAAGGGGGAGTTTGTAGATGTTTTGATTGGATGCATTTTATGGTAAAACATTGATGTATGTGTGAATGTCATGACTGATGTTATGACATGCATAATGAGTGTGCTGCAGGGTAAGTTTGGATAACTAAGAGCAAAGCATGTCGGATGTCATGCTGGATGTTATGATATCAAGCAGATGACATCAGGGCGTGTGTTTTAGGTTCTGGTATATTACATGAGGAAGCTCATGATATACTTTAGGAAACATTTTAGGAAGCTTGGCTATCTCAGGCGAAATGCCAGGCATGGCTGAGGATAACCTATGACCAAACTGTTAGTGCGCAGCTTAATGAAAAGAGGTCTTAATTGGGTTAAACATAATTTCTGCACTAAGGCCCAAGATCTTTCTGCTGCTTATAAATAACAAAGTAGCAATCCTAATTGAAGACAGTTCTTGGCAGGGCTTTAGAGGCAGAGAGTACAGAGTGTTTGTGAGTGAAGAATTCAGTTTGTGTATTGTGATCTTCACGTGTGTATTGTGTCTTAGGATTACTTGTGAGCCAATAAATTATCTCTTGGATGATTGCATTGGAATAGTGTGTTTTGAGTTGTACTCTGTGTGTGTTACTCTAAGATTTTAAGCATGAGTGTTATTTCTCTTGATTGAAGTTGTGAAGCAAGATCAAGATTTGGTTGAAGTGTGTCTTCATTTAATCTGTAACTTTAATTGGTTGATATCACTGCTGTGATTGAGGGGGAGTGAGTTGGTACTCAGGTCTAGTGTTAGGCTGAAGTATCATTAGGTAGGTCTTAAGTGAAGAGTGCAAACTGGTTGTTTGACTCTGAATTAATTCTACTGATAGTGAATTTCCTCCCTGGCTTTGTAGCCCCCAGATGTAGGTGTGATTTGCACTGAACTGGGTCAACAATTCTCTGTGTTATTTACTACTTTCAATTCATGTTTATTGTTAAGTTATGTAGTCTGCTCAGTAGCGGATGTCATAACATCCACTGTAACATCAACCGTTTGGTACCTAGAATTTCAGGTACAATTCTTATCACTTGAGATACAAGTTGAAAGAATGGATTACAAGAAAAGAGGATAAAAAATTACATCAATTTGGTAAAGTTGACTTTTTGGTCAATTGTTAACTTTTGCTCAACTTTTGATCATTAACTCGATTTTAACTCCCGAATTTTCCTAGACCTACCCTATAAGAATTTGATCAGGAGAATCATAATTCTTCATCAAAAATCAAGAACTTCATGGTTATGTTACATGTTACATGATGCATGTTTCCAACAATTTCCATCTTTCATGAAGCTTCATTTCCATGACTTTATCTTCACTTTCCGATGTCACCTTGAGCCCATTCTTATACCTCAATGCTTACTTTGATGAAAAGAAGAAGATACACCAAATTAATCATCAATATCATGGATTGAAATCATCCAAAATTCATAAAAAAGTCAAGAGAAAAATTCTGCACTTAGGAAAATCTCTACATTATAACCTGTGTTTTTACAACATTTCCTAACTTTGTTTCAAGGCATTTTATACACACAAAAATGGGAATTTGATCCATAATTTTCACAATTCAAAAAGGCTTATTTCCAAAAATAAATCAATTCCTAAAAGCACTTAAAGATTGAAATTGTGTGCAACTTCTACCTAGACACCTTCTAGATATGAGATCCCCCTCTCACTTCCTAATCAGTTACAATCCCAGTGACAATTAAACAACAACCAACAAATAGAAGTAGCACACTTCTAAGACAATACTTGATTTTTCTTAAAATATTTAACCAAGAATAATACACTCTTGCTTAAAAGCTTTAGAGTGGACAATTAACACTACACAATTAGTCTACCTCAATGTATCAAAAGATACAAATGGTGACATACAAATTCACACTAAAGAGACTCTCAAAATCTAAGATTATAAAACCTCCCCTTATTTTAAAAAAGTGAAAAGTCATATCTTCATTAGGTTTACGTCTTCTTTAAATAGTCTTCAGACTTCGTGGGCTTGGGCTCTTGAAGTACAATTTATCAAGAATCAACTTGGAATCATAAGTATAATCTCCTGCACAAAATAGGAACAAAATAAAAAATTTCCTAAAAAGGCTCAATGGTCCTTTTTAAGAAAACCATCACAATCTACCAAAACATAAGTTCACATAATATCCCTCCTTGGATAACGCATACGTGTGAATCAGAACACACTCAAACATCACACTAAAAACACTAAAATATTCATGCCCAAGCTTTCTGGTATAACATGTCCTGGCACATGTCACAACATCATACTGAACATGATGTTTGACTGTCATGGCAGAGCATCTGGTTCAACATCTTGCTTATCAGCATGTTGTTTTACCAAAATATTGTCAATCTAAAAACCACAGAGCTTACAATCTACCCCTTTGGCAAATTATGGCTAAAACATCCTTTTTTGGAGAGAGGAATAAAATCACAATGAATAAGACCCAAACTTCATGTAAATTTTGCACAACCTGCAAACATAAAGATATCATAGATAAAGTGCAGCTACAGATCATTAGAGAATACAACTCCTTCAAATGTTAGGAATCTCTACAAATCAGATGTTGAGACATGAGGTCTGACATCACATCAACACATCTCTAACACAGCAACCTCATATAGGTCCATTTCTCCCCTTGTCACAAATAACCAATACTCCTTGAAAGGGAAAACTCAAATCACCTGACATCCAAACCTCAACTGCCTCAGTTCACACATCCCTCTCAAGGGAAAAACCCAAAGCACAAGATAGATAAGCATGAACCATCCAAGTTCATACATTAGAAATGCATACAACAGAAGCCACACATACTGGAAATACATACAACAGAAGCCACACATATTACTCAGAGTATCAGAGTAATAAATTACCATAGAGCATGCAAGTTTCTCCATAACCAAAACATGTCAGGACATGTAATTGCACATCATTGCACACTTATCTCACCTCAGTGGCAGCAACACAAGCATGACAGATTATCATGCTCCCCTTAAATAGTTGCATACAACCCAAAAACAACCTAACACTATACTCCCCATTTTTAGCCAAAAATTGACAAAAAGAAACAGAGTAAATGTAAACAAAATGACAATACCTAGTAGAAAAGGCTACAAGCAGTTATAACATAAGCAACTTGAAACACAAAGCAACGGGTGGAAACAAACATTGTTAGGGAATTACTATAACACAAGCAACAAAATAAAATAAAACAACAAACCAAAAGAAGAAAAAAACATCAGTTATGGAGCTGGAAATCCATTCCAACCTTCTGATTTAATGAAGTTAACCCAATCTTCATCACCATCCTCACCAGAGTCATGATTTTTCTTGAAGGGCCTCATCATTGTCACAGATGCCTTCCTTGTCCTAGATGCTCTAGTAGATGAGCCAGCAGATGTTCCAACTTTGGACTCAACCTTTTTGAATCTGCACTCTTATCACTCTTGGCATCCAGCGCACAAGCCTTTGCAGCGTCAATAGTTTTGGAATTTTGGCTCATGTTGAAACACGACTGAAACTGTAAATTTTTTTGAAATAATGAATAACAACCTTTCTTATAACATCTGGGCAGTCAGAATAGGATTGTGGAACAAAGTGAAATTATCCTGGGTAACAAAGGCATTCTCCTTTTTCGCTTTCCAAACTTTGACTGTAGTATTTGAAATGGCATTTTCCATGTCATTGAAAAACTGCTTTTCTTGAGAAATGCATGCACACACAAAAACGTGTTTCAGGCATCCTAAACTGTAGATGCTATAACTCTTTATTAACATAAATTCCCAAAATACCCCTAACAAAATGATGACCAGTCACATCAATGTTGTCCAGTTGTGCAGAGAGAGAATCCTTGAAACTTCTGATTGTGACCAGCTTGTCACATTATAATGTCACGACATTCTGTTTGACATTGTAAACTTTTAGCATTCAACTCAATTTTGAGCAACAACTCCCTCAGCAAAATACAAATTATATTCTTACTAATCCAAAAGACAAGATTGGTTCTCAATGAAGAAACACCCTTAGACCAAATCATAAGCACGCACAGAGAAATCATCTCAGGACCTAAAAACACCACACAGTGAGAACAAAAATAGTTCCCTCTGGATTACATAGCTGAAGAAATTAGCAAAGTGAAGCTGAACAGCTAAATCATAATGTCAAGACATCTGGTCCAACTTTATAGAATAAAATAACTAAAGCTACATGAGAATATGTAAAAATTTTATAAACTGCAGCCTTGCAGCAACATATCAGACAGGTACCACCCTTGAAGATCACAACCTACTGCAAATAAAAATAAATTCTCCCAAACAACAAACAATATTGTTCACATGGACATACCTATGCAATCATGAACTGTCCTAGTTTACATATCAGAGGCACACACACATTGGAAAAATAAACCTCAAACACATTTAAGTGAAACCAGAGTTCTCCAAAGCACTCCAGGCAGGCAAGATGTCATGTCATTTGGTTTGACATCAAGCACACAAACCACATTAGAAGAAATACATTTTCTCTTAAGCATCAACATCTAGAATGATGTCATAACATGACATCCCAACACTACCAAAGATCACATAGAAATGTAGAGTTTATTTCCATACTTCACATCGTAGCATTAAAATAGAACACCTAAAGAAACCATGGTTATCCACAACATCAGGTATGCCATCCTGCACTAGACATCAGAGACTTCCTTTTAGCACTATCAAAGCCATCATCACCACTAGACTTGGCCAAAGCTTTACTCCAAACTCCACCAGAACTAGATATTTCAGTTCTAAATATGTTGGTGAACACAAACTCCATATGATGAGCTTCATGAATAATCTACTTCATTTTCTAGAGATTTAATTTGTTGCAATGATGTTCTAACATTTTCTTGGAGATTAGTGTTGCACCCCAAAATTTGCCTAACCTTTATTCTCACTTGGTTTATGTTTCATTGCATTAGCATAGCATAGTTCTAGCATTTGCATAGCATAACATCCTTCATTTAACAGGGGATCAAGTGTGATACATTTCAAGAAAAGCCTAACAAGAGGTATCATTCAAGCTTAAGAAGTTATCAAGGTCATCAGGCAGATGTTTGAGTTCTTGAGAAGTTTGAGTGCTTGTATGGGGTTTATCTCTTAACTTGGAGCCAGTTGAAGATCAGCAGTGGATTGTAAGGCCTTAATCAAGGAGAGAATGTGTGAGTAGAGCCTATTTAAGTGCCTTGAAGGTCATGTTGGAGCTCAATCAAGTCATTTTATCAAGTGCAAGAGCCACAGTTGAAGTGGATGTCACTAGAGTTTCATCTAGTTAATCCTAGGCCAAAATGAACAATTGAAGAAGATCAAAGCCTACTTCTAGGTCATTGAAAGCATGAAATGATATGTTGAGGCATATGAGATATTGTTTTAAGATCAAGTTGAGAAGAATCAAGAGTAGTTGAAGTTGCTAAGTCAGGGTTCCTAGGGTAAAATCCCCTATTTAGTGCCAAACTTCCAAGCCATGTAATTCAAGATACAAGTTTCATCTCCATTTTTGGACAACATGAAACTTTTAGATAATGCTCTTAGCTTTAATTTGAGTACTAGAAGTCCTCCATTGGATTTATAGAACTCAAGTTATGGCCCAGACAAGTTACAGGTCCTCAGATGCCTCTGAAATTTGTCTGTGAAACTCATCTGACTTCCAAGCTATTTTTGACCTAGAAGGAGGTTTCACCTGAACTTTTGGCCAACATGAAAATTGTTCCTCATGATCTTATCTTTACAAATTGTATTATAAGTCTTCCATATTATTTGTAGAACTCAAGTTATGAGGTTTACAAGTTAGGGGTATTTTGGGAAAGTGAGATTATAGGCCATTTTCAATCATAGGTCAAAATCTCCAACTCGAACTTGTCAAATGGATTTTTGTTCAACATGGAACTTGTTCAAAATTTGTTTTTTAGGTTAACCAAGAGATAATGGGGATTTGGTTTGGCTCATATCCAAGATTGGCTTGAAGTGGTTTTGAAAGAAGAGAAATTCAAAGGCATTTTTGGTGGGAAATTGAAATAAATGATTATGGGTCAGAAACAAGTCAAATGACCACTCATTTTAATCAGAAATCATATTTTAGAGACATTGGCAATTGTGTATTTTTCATTTAAAATACAATTCATGGCTTTTCATAAGGTTTCTTCATTTATAAGTTACACCACACAAATCATTCACCAAGGCAAATTGAAGGCTATTTGTGATCTGAATTCACTCAAGGATTGTTCAGCAAGCTGACCAAAGCTTCCCAAGCAAGTTTTAGTGGGAATTTCATGCATTGCCATATCAAACTTTTTGAAGAAAGTTGGAATTGGATTTTTGATTTTGGGCTTGGGCCTTACCTCTAGAAGCTTCCAAATCATTCTATAAAGGTCTAGGAACTCATCAGAAACAAGGTTGGTGATTGATTGGGGCTGAGAGCAGAGTTTTCCATTGGAGTTTGAAGAAGAAAAGTGAAGGATCGAATTTCTGATTGAGGCCATTTCAAGCGCAATTGAAGCTTCAATCTTCTTCTAACATTATCACTGATTGGATCTGGAACGTTTTGGAGCAAGAATCGAGCCAGAAACACCTCAAATCGAAGCTTGAAACCAGGTTTTTACTTCTTGAAATTACACTCAATTCATGCGTTTTCAATGCCTTAGAATCATGTGGTTAGGTTTCCTTTAGGTTGTAGATGATTTCTGGGCAGAGAATTGGAGGATTAGTGACAATTTAGGATTGAATCCATTTTCGTTTAGGATGTGGAATTTGTGATTCTTGGAGTTTTAGATCGTTTAAGTAGTATGGTTGTATTCCTCGTGGAATTTCGTACAATTTTCATTCAAGAATCGTTGCATTTGGTGGATTATGGAGAGAGATAGGGTTACGTGAAGTTCGCCGGAGAAGTTACCGTCCGGCCATGGCTGCACGCGTCCTTGCTGGTTTGCAGAATTTGGAAATGAGGAAGATGCAATTTGTGTCGTCTATTCGCGAGGAAGAAGAAGACTTAGTCCACATATCTGAGCGCTCAAAGTGCGCCACGTAATCCCCATGCTAAACGCAACCGTTTTGATTAAGTGGGAAACTCAGTTCATTCAACGTGCTGTGTGATCATATAGAACGCGAGTTCGATTCCTCTTGTGGCTTGTTTTTGATTAAGTTTGAGAACTAAATTGAGAACTGAATGAATTAATGTGTTGGGCCTTGGCTGTTTTTGTACTACGCGCACCTCCCCCTGGCAGGCCCAGCAGGATTAACAAGTGAATTACTTGCCAGATACACCCCCCTGGGCGTTATTATGAGTTGTTTTTTTCCCTGAATTTCTCTCCCAACTGGGCCTTATGCCCAGGTGCTTTCATCACCCCCCTGCATTGGGCCCAGGCACCTTATTACTTGTTTTTCTTACCAGATGCACCCCTCCCAGTTATGTGTTTTAATTTCTTTTCTTTGTTTTTTAGTTTTTGCTTGTTGAAATTAAATCATCAAAAATAGTAAATGTTGTAAATAAATTCTGGAAAAAATTATGATTGCAGATTTGGATGTTTAGGTTTTTATCATGCTTTGTTTTTTAATTTACCATGCATTTTCCATTTTATTTCATATTTTCTCTTTAAGTGCACTCTTAATAATGAAGTAATGTTGTTCTGAATTTGTTGATTTTCTTTCTCCCTCATGGCATGGAGTTTGATCTTGGAATTTTGTGTGCTGGCTGTATACATGTTAGTGTTGCTATGTGATTTTTTTTGGATTTTTTAGATCATTCTAAATAGGATTTTAGAGTAGTTGTTTAGGAGTGTTCTTTAGTGAATTCCTTTAGTGCACCCTTGGAGCTTTGGGTTTAATTTAGGCATTTAGATTTAGATTTAGCTTCTGATTTTTCTACCATGGAATGTTGACACATATAAGATGATGTAGTATTTTCTTTAGATTTTTTACGATTGATTTTCCCTTAGTTCCCTATTTTACCAATTTGACCTTAGAATAAATGATCATTATGAGATAATACTTGATGTTTCTTTAACAATTCAAGTAGGTGATGATCTTTCCCTAGGATTAGTTCCCTTTCAAGCACTCTTTATTTAATTAGGATCCTTCATTGTGGCTATAATTCCTCCTGTGGAGGAATTCCCTGCCTTTCACATTGGATTTGAGCCTAAGCAAGCTCTCTAAAGGAAATGGATTTGGTTGAGTGTCTGTGGCAGGTTCCTGTGGAACTTACCTTGCTTCTCATTTCCATTCTCCTAAAATTCTCTCATTCTTTCCTCTTTAGGAACCTTCTTGAGGTAGCACAGTTCCTCCTGTGGGGGGAATATGGCACACCTCTTGAAGGAGCCAAACCCTTAGGTTTCCCCAAAGATCTTTTTGTTGGTTGAGTGCCTGGGATAAGCTCCTGTGGAACTTACCCTAGCCTCCCAACACACAATTTCCTTCCTTAGGGTAGAAGCTTTTTTGATTGCTTGTCATGGAGTATCCCTTTCATTCTCTTGAAGATGGTGGACTTGAAGAACAGATACAGACTTTGGATTGGATTGTTGTCAGAAGGTTGCTCTGCTGTGGAGATTGCTGGCTTGTTTTCCCTGTCTGTTTAACTGTCTTGATGTGTATTGATGTGACTTGGTTGGTGTGTTGCATTTATATTAGGTCATGTAGTTGAATAGGCCTAAGAGCATCCTAAGGGTTGAGTTTCTCCCCTTGCTTGTATTGCATTAGAGGTTGAGTTTCTCCCTCTGCTTGTATTTTTACTGTATGGCTTTACTTGCTGGTATTTGGTAGAGCTCAGCTCCCTTGCCTGTGTGGTTTGTGGTTTGTTGGATTGCATTTACTGTCTTCTATTATCTTTGTCGTTATTCATATCTGGCTTGAGGTTGAGATGAGCTTGTGGAGGCTTATGCCCCACACACATTTCCTCCCTCACTTGTATTGCATGCATCTTTACAGTAATTTCTTGTATAGTTTTTCTGTTTACTTTTTGATTTCCATTGCCATGTTCCCCTAGGAACTCTGACTTCTCTTCTTCAAAAGAAGTTATGACAGACATTAGGATTCTAACCATGCATGATAACATTAGTTAGTTTCCCCTCTAACCTCAACCGTAGGACGAATATTGCATGATAACTGTAGGATCAAGTCAGTTCCCCGTAGAGAGTCTGTTTCTCTTCTTATCTCAAACAACAGTAAAAAATATAATAAAGGCAGGTTAGTACAAGTGCGTTACGAGCCTTAAGCTACTTGGGAAATGATGATTGAGCGGTCTCCTCTCAATCGTCTAGAGTGTTAGTATATGTCCTTTGGACGATATGCGACGCATTCGCTCCTAAGTCATAGTCTCTAGTGCTGTACAAACTACAGACAACTAAAAAACACTTCCTTCCGTAAAAAAACAGAAAACAAACATTCAAATCCTTTTTGTACTCTTGGACCCTTAATCAGGAAAACTCTTTGCGTAAAGAGAGTTCTGTTAACTTTCAGTTCTACTGCAAACGGTAATGCCTAAGTCTCCAAGGATCGAGCTGCAAACACCAACTGCTAGAACTGATTGTTAACTCTACTTGGATAAAAAACAGCTGAACAAACATGTGTTCTTTGTAGCCGAACTACGTTTGCTCTGATCTTTCATGCCGTATGAAAGTACGTAGGCACAAGATGCGATATCTTGGCGAGCAACCTTCCCCCCTTAACCCGTAGTTAGGCGAACTACGTTGACTCTGATTTCTCGTTCCGGACGGGAATACGTAGGCATAAAGTGCGATACTTTGCCGAGTCATTTTCTTTTCTTTTTAGACCAGTTCTTAGCGTAGATAGATTTAACAGACCCGTCAGATAAACACAACAAGCATGGATCCTATCGAGTACGATGGACGTGAGGGGTGCTAATACCTTCCCCTTGCGTAACCGACTCCCGAATCCAGACAATGGTTGCGATGACCTTGTCTTGTACCTTTTCGTCAAGTTTTTCCAATCGTTTCCTTTCCCGTTCTGAGGGATAAATAACGAAAGGTGGCGACTCTTTTATTTTGCCGGCACCCGATTATCGCAGTAGCGACAACTGGCGACTCTGCTGGGGACTTCAATGGTTCCCTGTGCGAGTCATTCCTAGCGCTTGTGTGTTTACCTGTAGGGTTATGTTTATTTATCGCTTTTTTACTTTCCTCACTTTATTTCAGTATGATACTATTATTATTGTGCTTTTGTGGGAAGGGGCTCTGATGAGTGATAAGCCAGACCCAGGCTTGAGAGCTACATAGATTTAGACGCAGATTTGTGTTGAACCTGTATGTTAGGCATGCACTAGTTCCCATAAAATCTGCACTTAGACGCGGTTCTTTGAGATGATTTCCATTTCCAGCCTAGTGGGTCGTTGAAAGGATTTCAGATCTTAGGATTTTCGACTCTGGGGACCGATCATTTGTGATTCAGCTAAGTGAGGCCACTTCAAGAGATGATGATGCCACACCTTCTGGGTATCGTATCATTGTTTCTTGAAAGTCTGTGACGCTGATGAACGCATAGGATGTTGTACCTTTGTCAGTGATTAGGTCCATACCAATGAGCGGGGTCGGGTTTATTGCAGGAAACCGTAACCTTCAGACAACCTGGTTTTCTTGTCAATGAATCTGTTTTGTGGGTTTCAGTAGTCCTGTATTATCAGAGTGTGGTATTTTCTTGCTGAAGCTAAATTATGATCTGCCACAGCACCGCACAGCATAGCACATCACTTGATCCCCTGCCGTATTTTGCATCTGCATTTACATTTTCATATTGCATTGCATCTAATACGTATCTGTGTTGCAGGTGTGCAGTTCCCCTTCGATTTTAGTAATCTTGTCCTTTCTGTGTCCATCATGGAGCCCGGTGTGAGAAGAACTTTGGCCTACAAATTTCCTACTCCGGATATTGCTACTCTGAGGGGTTTGATTTCCTTGCCCGGTAAAGAAGTGATGGGAGATTTCGAAGAACCTATGGGAAGCTGCTCAGTGTTGTGTGCAAACCGTCGGTGTATGAGTTGAACGGACTCCAGACTCTACTTCAGTTTTATGATCCCCCGCTGCGTTGCTTCACATTTTCGAGCTATGTGTTGGCCCCCACTTTGGAAGAGTTCTCTGTCATATTGGAGATACCCATTCTGGCTCAGGTACCCTTTTAGCCTATCGATCAAGAGCCAGATTTGGCTAAGATTGCTCCAGCTCTGCACATTGATGTTTCTGAGTTAGAGGGAAAGGCTGTCAAGAGAAATGGAGCTTGGGGATTCCCACTGTCTTTTCTAGCTGAGAAAGCCCGACACTTCGCCAAGAAGGAATGTTGGGTGGCATTCAAGGCTATTTTGGCCTTGTGCATATACGGCATCATGCTATTCCTTAATATTCCAGATTTCGTGGATGTGGATGCCCTTCGCATCTTCGTCTCAAAGAATCCAATCCCAACCTTGCTCGGAGACGTGTACCATTCGGTGCACTACAAGAACGAAAATAGAAGGGGCAAGGGTGTGTCCTGTTGTGCTTCATTGTTCTACAGGTGGTTTGTCACTCATCTACCGAAGGATGGTCCTTTTATAAAGACGACAGAGACGAAGGAATGGTCAGAGCGACTGATGAGCTTGTCTGCCGAAGACATTGACTGGTTGGATAGAGATCGTCTGGGGAGTGAAATTATTTGCAGCTGTGGGAGCCTTCCTAATGTCCCTCTTGTGGGCAGGAAAGGCTGTATCAACTACAACCATCTGTTGCTATCAGAAAATTCGGGTATGCTTTGAGAGGACCTTCTAAGGACGAAGAGGTACAAGAATCTTTGTACCTCACTGGCGTATTAGAAGGGGATGATGTGGTTAGGTTTGAACACGCTTGGAACAACATTCATCGAAAGGGAAAGACCTCATTAGGGAAAAGCAATAATCAGGCTTATCCTCCTTATTTGGACTGGATTCGTAACAGAGCAGCGAAAGTGTTGATGCCTTTTCCTCCTTGTTGCACCCTAAAATTTGCTCAACCTTATTCCTTGGTTCATGTTTTAATATCATTATCATTAGCATTTAGAGTCATGTACATAGACTAACCATCTGCATAGCATAAGCATAGCAAGTCATTCAACAGGGGACCAATCATTACTTTCATCTCTAGAGGCCTAGCAAGAGGTTATCATTCTAATTCAATCATATTCAAGTCATCAGGAAAGAATTTGAAAGCAAGGAGTTCAGCAGATCAAGCCTTGAGTCTATCTCCTAGCTGAGGGTATCTGAGGATCAACAAGAGGGTTGTGAGCTGTGAAATGAAAGCATGGAGAGCATCTAGACATCTTGAGAGACTTATAAAGTCATTTGGAGAAGAAAGCAAGTTGTTGATGTGAGCACAAGAGCTACAGTTGAAGGCAGTCAACTAGGGTTTCATCTGGGTCAACCCTAGGTCAACCCTAGATCAATTGACTGACTTAAGAAGGATATTCAAGTCTATTGGAGAGATGTGGGGATCAACATTTGACATATGAAGAAGGATATGGAGATATGACAAGGAGAATTCAAGAGAAATCAAGGAGAAGAGGAGTTACTAAATTAGGGTTTCTCTGTAAAATCCCCTAGTTTAGGTCAAATTTCCAAGCAAGATAAGTCAAAATGCTAGCTTCAAATGGCTTCTTGGCCAACATGAAACTTGTAGAGGATCTCAAGACCTTTAATTTGAGTGGTGGAAGACCTCAAGGAGATTTATAGAACTCAAGTTATGGTCCTTGCAAGTTACAGGTCATCTGGGGTGTCTGAATTTTTGTCTGTGAAAGTGACTTGACTTCCAAGCTAGTTTTACCCCTCAAGGAGATTTCAAATGAATTCTTGGTCAACATAAGAATTGTTCCTCATTGCCTTAGCTTTCTAGAATGGTATAGTATGCCTTCATATGATGTGGAGAACTCAACTTATGGTCTTGACAAGCAAAGGGTATTTTGGGCATTTGTGAATTACAGGTCATTTTAACCTATACCCAAAACTCATACAAGGAGGCCTCAAATGGAAAAACTTACAACATCAAACTTGCTCCAAATGGGATTTTAAGTCTAGAAAGAAGGTCACAAGTTATTGGAGAAGCTCATAGCATGGAGTTGCATGATAGGTCAAAATATGAACTAAAAAGGCTTATAAAGTGAATAATTTCAAGTTGGAAAGTGGTTTGGGAGATTTACAAGTCCAAATGGAGACTTCCAATATATGATTTTGAATGGAAAAACAATTCTAAGAACAATGGTTCACACACTTTTTTGAGTTTAGAAGGAAAAAATGAAGTTATCCATGGTTGCTTATCATTTAAGAAACATAATCAAAAATGAGCCAAAATTTGAAAACAAGGGAATGTGCAAGATGGATCTAGAATGTTCATTTGGGGTCTATATATTCATGAAAGGAGAATTTGGCAAGGGTTGGCCTCATTTGCACCAAGAATTCCACATAATTTCTCACACTTTTTCATTGGAGTTTCATTGTAATTCTCTCAAAATCTTCACAAAATCATCATCCATATTGATTCAATTGTGCTCCATGATCATCATAGATCAGAATTGAAGCAAGGATCAAGTGATTATCATCCATTTTCGAGTGCTTCTTGCAAGGATATCAAAGTTGCCAAGTCAAGTGGATAGCATAATTCTGGCCAAATCTCATTCAAAGCTTGCATACAGAATCAAGTTCATCAAGGATTGATCAAGATCCAAGTCTCAAAAGCCTCAAATCATCAATATCCATAGCTGTTTGCAAGATTTTACACAAGGTAAGTTTTCATTCAAACTGCTTGATCCAGTTAGTTAGACCTGATTTTGTTAGTGTAGAATTGATCTAGGTGGTTAGGAGAGTAAGCTAGATGATTTTGGAACGATTTGGTGATGGTTAGTGACAGGTGCCACAAACTGTTTGTGTTCGAATCTCTTGGATGAATGTGTTATAATTGCAACTTGATAGCATATGTTAATCTCCATTAGATGTAGTTTAATTTAGGCTAAGTTTGGGGAAGATTGGTGATGGTCCACATCAGTGCATTTCAATGGTGGCCAGTATGTGATTCAACCGTGTTTGTTGTTGGGGTGAATTTCAAGACGAATTGATGCCCTAAGCTTGTAGAGGGAGAGATTTGGAACAGATTTCATGTTTACAGCATGTGGTTTAGTTGCGTGTGGGATGAGAACAGAGAGGGAGAAAGTAGCTCGTGCATGAGCTCGCATGGAGTTGAAACCCTAGTTGCAGGTCGTTTTGGAGAAGAAACAATCATGGCCGTTCATGGTAGCTTGGACTTTTGACTTAGGTTAGGATCGGATGGCTGGTGTTTGATCTGAGCGTTTGGAGGGAAGTTGAACCCTGGCCAAAACGCACCGTTTCATTAATTGAAACGGGCGGGCCTGAGTTGATATGTGCTATTCCCACCCCAGAGTTAGGCCCAATTCCAGTTTCAACGTGGTTTTGTTTCTTTTCTCACCCCCTTGGCGTTTTATTTCTCATTATTTCTGAGCTTGTTCTGGGCCTTGGTAAAGACTGCTACGCGCACCCCCATTATGTGGCCCATCCTGGTTCTTAACTGGGGCGAGTTACTCTTCATACCCCCTCCCTCATTTAATTCATTTTATTTTTCTTAATTCCATTTTATTTTACCAATTTTCATTAATTCATAACTAATTCATAAAAAATGCTTTTTAATCCATTCTTTTTACCATGTTTTCATTAAAATGTCTAGAATATCATAGGAAAATAAATTTTCATTTTTAGTTTTATTTCATATTTTTTTCATATTTTCTAAATAAATGTCATATTAAATAGATTCATTTCATGCATTATTTTTATGATTTTTGTTCTCTCACATGCTTTGATATTTTTCGATCACTCTTTTCATATTGTTTAGATGAGATGTTAAGCTTGTAGAAATATTTTAGTTCCCATTTTTAGAGGCTAGTTTTAGGTGATTAATAAATGCTTGAATATCATGAACAAAACTAGGGTTTTTAGGTGACAACTTAGGAAGTTCAATTTTCTCCCTTAGGACTTAGGGTTTAAATAGATTAGTTATGGGACTATAGGGGCTATGGGTAGCTATTAGATCCCTTAGAAAGAGTTAGGATTCCCCTACTGCTATTATTACTGTCTGTATATCTGCTGTCTGGTGTGGTGTGCCCTCTGGGGTTTATTGATTGTTTGTTTGGGTATTGGGTTTGTCTGGGGCCCTGGGGAAGCTGAAGATTTGTGGAGATGAAGCCATTGAAGAGTCAAATGCTGAAGATCAACTGTCAGAGTTGAGGAGGAGTTTCTTGCTAGCAGTTGCTGAGGAGACTAGGGTTTAGGAGCTAGGCAGAGCTCTAGGTTAGAATGATTATTTCTCAAACATGGATTGCCTTGTCTGCATCCATTCTTCTCTGTGATTCAGAGTCTCTCTAAGACACTCACCCCCTTCCTTTGGAAGGCTTGGTGATGGTGTCTATGAGATAGAACTCTTGAGAGAAAATGTCTCTTGTGTTAGGAGCAGTCTGTTCACCACCTTTGGTAGTCAGCTGATTGCTTAACACCCAATTCACTCTTGTGACTGATCCCTCATCCTGGAGGTTTGAGCATGAAGAAAAGCCATTGCAGATGGAAGACTGATGATCAAAACCCTTGCCTGAAGGTCATGAAGATGGAGATTGATGCTTGTTGAAGCTTGTGAATGATTGGAGATTGCTTGAAGCCAGTTGTTGATTCAGAGCTGCTGATGCTGTTTCTTCTGCTGCTGTATTGCATTTGCTGATGTATTGATTGGTTTTCTGAACTGTATTGTTTGCTGTCTACCCTGTTGGGTTGAAAGTGAAGCCTGTTCACTTTTGCCTATTGTTTTCTAGGTTCGAGGTTGAGTGGGACTCCCTTGCCTCGCTTGTACTGTTGCATCCATGCATTTTACTGTTTTACTGTATATATCTGATATTATTTCTGTTTCTGCCTATCCCTTAGGATCTCTGTTTCTCTCTGTGCAAGAGAGGAGCATGATAGACATAGGTCTTAACCCATGCATGATAACATTAGGATAGTTTGTTTCCCTTCGCAACCGTAGGTTAGAGTTCTGTCTCTTTCTTCCTCAAAACAAACAGAAAAATACAATAAAATTTCAAACACAATAAAAGACACTTCTTCCGTAAAAGAATGTGAACTCATCAAAACGTCATTTTTGTCCTCTTGGACTGTTAATCAGAAAAACCTTTTTCAGAAGGAATAAAATCAATCAAGGACAGACTTGTGTCGTACGTGGCCCGAACTACGTTTGCTCTGATCTTCCATGCTGTGTGGAAGTACGTAGGCATAGGATGCGATATCCTAGCGAGCAACCTTCCCCTCCTTTCCTGTAGGTAGGCGAACTACGTTGACTCTGATTTCTCGTTCCAGACGGGAATACGTAGGCATAAAGTGCGATACTTTGCCGAGTCATTTTTATTTTCATTTTATTTTCTTCTTAACCCTTGACCTATAGTTTAGATAGAATAACAATCCATACCCGAAAACAAGCGTGGATCCCGTCGAGTACGACGGACGTGAGGGGTGCTAATACCTTCCCCTTGCGTAACCGACTCCCGAACCCAGGTTTTGGTTGCGATGACCATACCTTTCCCATGATGTGCGAGGTTTACTCTGAGCGTTTCCTTTCCCTCCCGTGGGATAAATAACGCACGGTGGCGACTCTTCTGTTCAGCCGGCGCCGATTTTCGCAGTAGCGACAGCTGGCGACTCTGCTGGGGATCCAACGTCCCCTGGCTGCTAAGGACTGCGATGGTTCTTATGCATTTGGGATCCAACGTCCCTTGAGAGAGTCAATCCTAACGCTTGTTTTCCCGTCGAGGATTTTGTATGGAGTTATTTTATATTTCTAACCCTGTATTTTCCAGCTTTATATATATTGTTTATTATTGCTGTATCTGGGGTGTGACGGGTGTTCTGATATTGAGAGATAAGCCGGACCTGGGCTTGAGTGCACCTAGAATTAGAGTAGAAATTAGTGGGCGCCCGCTTGCTTTGCTTGCTTTGGTGTCCCATGAAATCTACACTCAGACGAGGTTCCTCTGGTTGGCCTCCTGCCCCTTCCTTTGGTTGGCGTGGGTTGCTGGTTAGTTGGATTGTCGACTCTGGGGACCGATCATTTGGAAGTTGGCTGAGTGAGGCCTCTTCAGGAATTGATGATGCCACTCCTTCTGGGAATCGTATCATCAACCCTGAAAGTCTGTGACGCCGACGACCGCATAGGATGCCGTACCTTGTGCCAGTTATAGGGCCACCCACCTGTGAGGGGATTCAGGGTTATGCAGGTAACTAGACCTCCAGACTACCGGTTATTTCTTGATCAGAGATCCGGGTTATTTATGGAGAGTTATGAGGTCTGTCAGAGACCATTTGGAGATTTATTCTGAGGTCTGTCAGAGACCATTTGGAGATTTATTCTGAGGTCTGTCAGAGACCATTTGGAGATTTATTCTGAGGTCTGTCAGAGACCATTTGGAGAGTTATGAGGTCTGTCAGAGACCATTTGGAGATGTATTCTGAGGTCTGTCAGAGACCAGTTGGAGATGTGTTATGAGGTCTGTCAGAGACCAATTAGAGATGTGATTTGAGGTCTATCAGAGACCAGGTGGAGTTATGGTTTGAGGTCTGTCAGAGACCAGTGTTGGAGTTCTATGTTAGGTCTATCCGAGACCAGGGTTTGATGACTTCTGGATGGTCTACCTGAGACCTTTCTTGATTGGGTTTAGGCTATTCAGCTACAGCTTTGGTCCCTGTTGAATGTTACTTGCATTGCATCCCTGCATATACATTATCATTTGCATTTCGCTAACGTGTGTCTGTGCTGCAGGTACATTTGCATTTCCCTAGTTCTAGTGCCCAGACTTCTGAGTATTTGGTCATGACTAGCCTAAGGAGAACAGTTGCTTACAAATTGCCTACGCCTGATATTGTTCCTTTACTGGGGTTGATCTCTCTTGCTGATGAGAGTGTTCGTAGGAGTTTCCGGATGAGCTATGGTAGATTATTGAGATTGGTGTGCAAACCTACAGAGGTAGAGTTGGATGGGCTGTATGCTTTGATGCAATTCTACGACCCTGCTTTGAGGTGTTTCACGTTCTCTGACTTTATTATGGGACCAACCCTGGAGGAATACGCTGAGTATGTTGAGCTGCCTGTGCAGAACCAGGTTCCATTCATTCATTATGATGCCAAACCCAAGCCGGAGGAATTGGCAAAAGCCTTGCATGTTGATGCTTCTGAACTTGTGACTACTGTTTCCCGTGGAGTTCCAGGCTTCTCATTTCAGTTCTTAGTGGGTAAAGCCCAAGAGTACGCCAAGAATGGGTGCTGGGTTGCTTTCAATGCTGTGTTGGCCTTGTGCATCTATGGCATAGTACTATTCCCCAATATACCGGATTTTGTGGACTTCGATGCTTTCTACTTGTTTGCCGCTGGTAATCCTGTACCTACTTTACTCGGAGATCTCTACCACTCGCTGCATTACAAGAATGAGAAGGGAAGAGGGAAGAATGTTCATCTGTGTGTGCCCTTATTGAGTATGTGGTTTGAGAGTCACCTTCCTAAGAGAGGATCTGCTGCAGAGACTACAGTTCCAGTTGGTTGGCCAGAGCGTCTGATGAGGCTATCGTCGGAAGATATGGAGTGGTTTGATAGAGATTTGTTGGGATCCGAGCTCATCTTCAGTTGTTCTGGTTACCCTAATGTCCCATTGATAGGAAGAAAAGGGTGTATCAATTACAACCCTTCTCTATTCATTCGCCAGTTCGGATATGCGCTGAAGAATCCACCTCAGGAGGAAGAAGTACAGGAATCTCTGTACTTCACCGGTGACGTGAAGGGGGAGTTATTAGCCAAGTTGCGACATGCCTGGACGAGTATTAACCACAAAGGGAAGCCGTTGTTAGGAAAGAATGACTGTCAGGCCTATGCACCTTATAGAGCTTGGATTCAAGAGAGGGCTAGTCAGTTGAAGATGCCGTTTCCAGATGCACCAATTCTTGATCCTATTCCGGTAGAAGAGCCGACTACTGTTTCTAGGGAAGTCTATGAACAGGTTGTGAGGGAGAAAGAAGCTCTGATGAAGATTAACGAAGGGTTAGAGCAAGAGCTAGCCCAAGCACGCAGCGAGAAAAACAAGGCCGTATATGCTTTCCAACAACAGATTGAGCTGGTGAACAGGTTAGGATCTGAGTTGACTGAGGAAAAGAAAAAGCGCGAACGTCTGGGGCAAGAGTTCAGAAGTTCTCATGACATGCTGGAAGCCAAAAAGAAGGCGCTCGACGCAGCACACCGAGAGATATCTTCTTGCAATAAGACTTGGAATGCCACACTCACCAATAACAAGAAGAGGGAAGATAAGCTGAAGCAGCAAATTTCCGACCTCGAAGAGAAGTTGAAGTCTAGCATCAAGAAGTGTGAGGAAGAAGTGATGAACCGGTATAGTGTCCAGCATGCACTGAACAAGGCAATCAAATCTAGAGATGAAGCAGTGTCCCAGAAGCGAAAGTTAGAAGATTGCTTCGGAGAAGCGGCATGGGAAGAAACTGCTGAAGACGTACGCCGTGTCCTTAAGAAGAGAAACCAGCTTGTTGAAGGGCTGCTTGATCGACCAAGCCATCCGGAGACCAAGAAGTTGATAGAGGAGTACCAAACTTTTGGGAGGATCTGATCATTCCATTATTTGTATGCTTTAGTTGCATAGTGCTGACCATCACCAGGATTGTTGGTTGAGGTCATGCCATCTTTGTACTCTCAGTGATACTGTACCCTGGGCTTATTGATTCTCTCTGCTATATATGAGGCTTTCTATGATTCAGCTCCGATATTCCTATTGTCAACACTGTCACTGCACCGGCACCATCGCACTAGAACTGGGGGAATGAACTTCCCTAATGCACAGACACATTGCATTGCATTCATATTCATATTGCATAACAGGTAATCCTTGAATGGTGTCTTATCTCCTGCTTTGATTCAGGTACTTAACAGGATTCCAGATCAACATCCGCACCGTTATTCTACACGCTCCAACTGTCGGAAAGTCATGGACCAGATTCAGAATGAGATGCAGGATGTACGCGAGAAGCTCGCCCTCTTCATGCAGACCATGGAGGCTATAGCAAAAGGGCAAGAGAATTTGCAGGCCATGGTCCAGCCTCTGTTGGCTCGCAACGCTGGTCATGGTAACGAAGATCATCAGTCTGTCCGGGTTGATACTGCTCATGGAGATGGCACTCCAACGCCAGTGGCTCCGCCTGTCGTCAATGTGAATGCTGCTAACGTCAACAACGCTACCACTGCTGTGAATGGTAACGTCGGAGTTGGAAATGAAACTGCTGTCCACAACGCTGGGCTGGGTGATGTCAATGTGGGAGATAATCTCGGAGGTAATGGCTTTGTCAATACTGGGTTCGGATTCAACGATCAGGGATTCGACAATACTGGCAAGTATGGCTTTAATGCTCAAGGCTTTGGGCAAGATGGTTATGGTATGGTCAATCAGGGCTACGGAGGTTTTGGAAACGGAAACGGTGCTGGTTTTAGGGCTGGAGGTCCTGCTGGAGGTGTTCAAGGGTATGGCAACAGAGGCCGAGTTCCGGGGATGAATCAGGTCAGAGCTGGACGTAATAATGCATATGATGGCTACGGGGCTGGAAACGGTATGTGGCAAGAGGATCAACAGGAGGACGCCTTCTCTGGAGGGGGTTTTGACGGGCCGATGGATGATTCTCAAAAGATTAGAATGCTGGAAGAGCAAATGAAGGGAGTCCTAAACCAGAGTGCTGTGGGTCTGGACATGGCAACTATGGGCTTGGTACCTGGGCTGAGGGTGCCAATCAAGTTCAAAGCGCCTGCGTTCGATAAGTACAAAGGAGATACATGTCCGAAAGTGCATGTACGAGCTTATTACAGAAAGATGTCTGCATACTCCACTGACGAAAGAATGCTCATGCATTTCTTTCAGGATAGCCTATCGGGTCCTTCCTTAGAGTGGTACATGGGGTTGGAGCCCACTGATATTAAGACTTGGAAGCAATTAGCAGAGGCGTTCGTAGCCCATTACAAATATAACAGTGACCTGGCACCCAATCGGGTCCAGTTGGCCGGGCTTTCGCAGAAGAAGGGGGAGAGTTTTAAAGAATACGCGCAAAGGTGGCGCGATATGGCTGCCAGGGTTCGTCCTCCTGTGGAAGATAAAGAAATGAACGACATGTTTGTTGGCACATTCACCGGGCTGTTTCATGATATGCTGTTTCATACGTCTCTGGCTAGTTTTTCAGACCTGATTTTGATGGGTGAAAAGATTGAGCGGAACATTAAGCAAGGAAAGTTCCAAGTCGATGAATCAACTGCATCTGGCAGTAATAGGAAAGCCTATGGTGGGCGCCGTCAGGGCGAAGCTAGTGCTGTATTTGGAGGCCGAGGCCGAGGCCGAGGCAGGGGAAGAAATCAATATCGTCAGCAGCAGCAAGTGTCGAGTGTCACTATTCCTTATCAACAGCAACCAATCCAGCAACAACAACAGGTTCAGCAGCAACCAATGCCACAGCAGCAGCAGCCTCAGCAGGGGGCACAGCAAGCTCAGAGAAAATTCCAGGGTGGTAAGCCGAGAAGGGTGTTCGAGAAGCCTCCCTCTAACTATGCTGATTTATTGCAGACCTTGTTGGGATTGAATCTGGTAGAAAAAAGAACCTTGGCACCGATAACGGGAACTCCCCCGTTCGGCTATGATGCAAATAGGCGCTGCGAGTTTCATTCTGGGGCCCCGGGCCATGATATAGAAGGTTGTCATGCTTTTAAGCACGTTGTGCAGGATCTCTTGGACAACAAGTCTATCAACTTCGGAACGACCGGTGCGAATATAGTCCAGAAACCCATGCCTAATCATGGGGCGAATGCCGTGCTGACTGAGGAAGGTCTGAATCTGATTATGAATGTTGAGGATTTAAAGACGCCGCTGAGCGAAATAAAAAGCCGACTGTTGCAAGGAGGTGTTTACCCGGGTTGTAATGAGTACTGCTTAGATTGTTGGGCCCTGTCTGGGGGGTGTGAGGATCTGAAGAAAGGCATTCAGGCCTTAATTGATGAAGGTATATTGCAGTTTGATAGAACAGCAACTGATGAGCCGGCAGGGGCAGTAGTGGATAATCGGAGTGATGTTGCCACAGTGACAATTCCTAGGAAGACGATCACTATTTCAGCACCAGCTCAGCGACCACCGATTACTATAACTAAAGCCGGGCCAATCCCGTATGAGAACACGAAAGCAGTCCCATGGTCATATGGGCTAGAGGTGTATTGTGACGGGATTAAAATCGATGTTAACAAGCAGTCAGCGGAGGTTGTGGATAATGTTGTGGGCTCAGGAGGCATGACGAGAAGCGGCAGGATCTTTATATCTCCTGAAGTAGAAGCCGAAAGGATAGCGAAAGGAAAAGGGAAAGCGGTGGAAAATGTTCCGATTCAAGCAAATGAAAAAGAAGCAGCATCTAAGGATGTCGAAGAATTCATGCGCTTAATTCGGAAGAGCGACTATAAAATCGTGGAGCATCTGCAGCAAACGCCATCCAAAATATCTATTCTGTCATTGCTGTTGTGTTCGGAAGCTCACCGAAATGCTTTGCTGAAAGTCCTGGACACTTCTTTTGTACCACAGGATGTCTCCGTGAACCAGCTAGAAGGAGTATTGGCACACGTAAATGCGGGCCACAGTCTGGGCTTTACTGATTTCGACTTGACTCCGAAAGGAAGGGATCATAATATGGCATTACATGTATCTGTTGAGTGCAGAGGGTCGACAATGTCGCACGTATTGGTTGACACCGGGTCGTCTTTGAACGTGCTGCCTAAGAAGGCTATGATGAAGCTGGATGTTCGAGGGATTCTGTGCACACCAAGTGATTTGGTGGTCAGAGCGTTTGACGACACGCGGAGAACAGTCTTCGGATCGATTACATTGCCTCTGCAAGTGGGGCCGGAAGTGTTTGCAACGGAGTTTTATATCATGGATATACAGCCTGCGTACAGCTGCTTGCTGGGAAGACCTTGGATTCACGGGGCAGGGGCAGTCACGTCAACCCTGCATCAGAAGTTAAAGTATATGGTCGGAGACAGTGTAGTCACCGTGTGCGGAGAAGAAGACATCCTGGTCAGCCATCTTTCGTCGTTTAAATATGTGGAAGTCGACGGGGAGATCCATGAGACGCCATGCCAGGCATTCGAAGGTTTGCGCATAGAGGACAAGAGTCCCGGGCCAAGCAAAGCGCCAGAGATAGCTGTTTCTTCGTATAAAGAAGCCCAAGCGCTAGTGAAGGCAGGAGAAGCCAAAGGCTGGGGCAAAGTATTGGACATTCCTGTGAAAATGGACCGGTTCGGACTGGGGTACCGACCGTCGTCATCAACTCCTTCTGTGGGGGCCCCTCATTTCAGAAAGTCAATCACCATCTCTGCCAGTGGAGTATGCCATGAATCTGTCAATGCTGCTTCAGAATCCGATGAAGGGGACAGCGACTGTGATATGGATGCCTGGATTCAGCCAAGCACGCCAGGACAAGGACTATGCAACTGGTCCATTCAGGAGCTTGTTCCTGTGACTTTTAAACAGTAATGCTTTGCTTTATTAATTGTTGAATAATCTGATGTCTTGCCCGGGGCATCAGGATTTGCTTAGGGCTGTGTTGTTATAAACATTGCTTCGTTAATCATTAAATAAATGGCGTTTTTTTTCATGTGTAAATACTGTAATCCCTGTCTTTCTTGTTTTGTATTTTTCAATAAAATGGCAACGTGGTTATCCGCTTTATACGCATTTTGAAGCACTTAACCCTCTCTTTTGCAGGATAACATTTTCAGATGACATCTTTGAGCCACCTATGACTCGTCCCGACTTCGAGCACCCGGTATTCCAGACCGAAGAAGAGGTTGTCGAAGATAGCGACGTTCCGGAAGAACTGTCTTGGTTGGTGAAGCAAGAGGAAAGAGCCATTCTGCCTCACGACGAGGTTATCGAAATTATCAACTTGGGGTCGGAAGGGGTTGAGAAAAATATTCGTATTGGAGCCGCACTACAGAGTGATATCAAGCGAAAGCTGGTTGAAACGCTCCGAGAGTATAATGATGTATTCGCTTGGTCGTATCAAGATATGCCAGGGCTCGATACAGATATGGTTGTGCATCGTCTGCCACTGAAAGAAGACTGCCCGCCTGTCAAACAAAAACTTCGCAGAACTCGTCCAGATATGGCAATGAAGATCAAAGAGGAGGTTCAGAAACAGTGGGACGCTGGGTTCCTGGCTGTGACGAAGTATCCCTCATGGGTTGCTAACATCGTACCAGTGCCAAAGAAAGATGGCAAGGTTCGAATGTGCGTGGATTATAGAGATTTGAATAAAGCAAGCCCAAAAGACGATTTTCCACTTCCTCATATTGACGTGTTAGTTGATAATACTGCTCAATACTCTGTATTCTCCTTCATGGATGGCTTTTCAGGCTATAATCAGATTAAAATGGCGCCAGAGGATATGGAGAAGACTACTTTCATAACGCCTTGGGGAACATTTTGCTATAAAGTGATGCCCTTTGGTTTGAAAAATGCTGGGGCAACATATCAGCGTGCGATGACGACTCTCTTTCATGACATGATGCATAAAGAGATTGAAGTTTATGTTGACGATATGATTGCTAAATCCCAGACGGAGGAAGAGCATCTGGTGAATCTGTTGAAGTTGTTTAAAAGGCTTAGGAAGTTCAGGCTGAGGCTGAACCCTAACAAATGCACCTTCGGGGTGAGATCGGGTAAGCTCCTGGGGTTCATAGTAAGCGAAAGAGGAATAGAGGTCGATCCTGCTAAAATAAAAGCGATTCAAGAAATGCCGACGCCTAAAACAGAGAAAGAGGTGCGCGGGTTTTTAGGGAGGTTGAACTACATTGCTCGGTTCATATCTCACCTGACTGCTACGTGCGAACCATTATTCAAGTTGCTAAAGAAAGATCAAGCTGTAACGTGGAACGATAATTGTCAAAAGGCGTTCGATAAGATAAAGAAGTATCTGCAGGAGCCTCCTATTTTGATACCCCCAGTGGCAGGGAGACCCTTGATAATGTATTTGACGGTTCTTGAGGGAAGTATGGGTTGTGTTCTCGGTCAACACGACGAGACGGGGAGAAAAGAGCATGCAATCTATTATTTGAGTAAGAAATTTACAGACTGTGAATCTCGATACTCAATGCTGGAGAAAACTTGTTGCGCGCTAGCCTGGGCCGCCAAGCGTTTGAGGCAGTACATGCTGAATCATACAACCATGCTCATCTCGAAGATGGATCCAATCAAATATATATTTGAAAAGCAGGCGTTGTCAGGTAGAATTGCCAGGTGGCAGATGATCTTGACTGAATATGATATTCAATACGTCTCGCAAAAGGCAATAAAGGGGAGTGTGTTGTCCGAATATCTGGCGGAGCAGCCTATTGAAGAGTATCAATCGATGAGATTTGACTTTCCTGACGAGGATATCATGTATCTCAAGATGAAGGATTGCGAAGAGCCGTTGCCAGACGAAGGACCAGAGCCGGGGTCCAAATGGCAGATGATATTTGACGGAGCTGTGAATGCTTACGGTAGCGGAATAGGGGCAATTATCACTACGCCACACGGGTCGCACATCCCGTTTACTGCCCGATTAACCTTTGCCGTTACCAACAATGAGGCCGAATACGAAGCTTGTATAATGGGGCTTGAAGAAGCCATTGATTTGCGAATCAAACATTTAGACGTATACGGAGACTCAGCTCTGGTGGTGAATCAGATCAAAGGGGAATGGGAGACACGGCAGCCCAATTTGATACATTATATGAATTATGCAAGGAGATTGTTGCCTTTCTTCGACAAAGTTGAATTGCATCACGTGCCACGGGCAGAAAATCAAATGGCTGACGCCCTTGCCACCTTGTCTTCCATGTACAAGGTCAATTTCTGGAACGAAGCTCCCCAGATCACTATCTCTCGGTTAGACAGGTCGGCTTATGTATTTGCTATTGATGAAGCATCTGATGACAAACCGTGGTATTTTGATATCCTTAATTTCCTGAAGAATAAAGAGTATCCGGCTGGGGCGTCCAGTCAAGATCAGAAGACTCTCAGGAGATTAGCGGGTAATTTCTATTTGAACCCGGATGGCGTCTTATACAGAAGAAACCACGATTTGGTGTTGTTGCGTTGTGTAGATGAAAAAGAGGCAAAGCTTCTCATGGAGGAAATTCACGAAGGTGCATTCGGTACGCATGCTGGTGGGCATGCTATGACGAGAAAACTGCTGCGGGCAGGTTATTTTTGGCTGACGATGGAAACTGATTGTTTCAAATTTGCAAGAAAGTGCCACAAGTGCCAAATATATGCTGACAAAATACATGTGCCTCCGAGTCCTCTAAATGTGATGTCATCTCCATGGCCATTCTCGATGTGGGGAATCGATATGATCGGAAAGATTGAGCCGACGGCTTCTAACGGGCATCGGTTCATCCTCGTAGCAATCGATTATTTCACCAAGTGGGTGGAAGCAGCGTCTTATGCAAATGTAACGAAGCAAGTGGTGGCTAGATTCATCAAAAGAGATATCATTTGCCGATACGGAATTCCCGAGCGGATAATCACGGATAATGGTTCTAATCTGAACAACAAAATGATGAAGGAGCTCTGTCAGAATTTCAAGATCGAACATCACAACTCCTCCCCTTACCGACCCAAGATGAATGGCGCTGTCGAAGCGGCCAATAAGAATATCAAGAAGATCGTCCAGAAAATGGTGGTGACGTATAAAGATTGGCATGAAATGCTACCTTTCGCTTTGCACGGTTATCGTACGACGGTACGCACATCAACCGGGGCAACTCCGTTCTCGTTGGTATACGGAATGGAAGCGGTATTACCATTGGAAGTTGAGATCCCTTCTCTGAGGGTATTGCGAGACGTTCAGCTGGACGAGGCAGAATGGGTAACGAATAGATTGAACCAACTGAGTTTGATGGATGAGAAGAGGCTAGCTTCTCTGGTATACGGTCGTTTGTACCAAAGACGAATGAAGAAAGCGTACGACAAGAAGATACTTCCGCGAAGCTTTCAGACGGGCGATCTTGTGCTGAAGAGGATTCTCCCGCCGCAAGCAGATCACAGGGGCAAGTGGACCCCCAACTACGAAGGGCCATACGTTGTCAAGAAGGTCTTTTCAGGAGGAGCTTTATTGTTGTCCACCATGGACGGAGAAGACTTTGCATCACCTGTGAATTCGGACGCAGTTAAAAAATACTTTGCTTAAAATAGACCCGCTGGACAAAAAAAGAGAGTCCAGGCAAAAATGGGGCATCCTGGCGAACCAAAAACAGAATGAAAGGTTCGGGCAAAAGTTAGGGATAAAATTGAAAAATGTACACCCGCGAAGTTGAAAACCTACACTGGGCGGCTTCGGCAAAAAAGGGTATCCCGGTAAACTGAAAACCCGTAAAGGGCGGTTCACGCAAAAGTTAGGGATTTGAAAAGCAAATGACTGCGGTCCGAATTTGGTATTCAATGAGCATCAGTGCGGGAGAATATGTTTGAGGAATTAGTTATCGGATACAACCTCTTCAGAAGACGGATACCGGGAAAGCATTAGAGTCGGACGAGTCATGGGAGGATCAGTTCGTGATGTTCATCTGCATCCAGTTGCCGACATGTGTACAAAATTTAATTTGTCAATATTTATGCTTCTTGTGAATACTTGCATACTTGTATATTTGCTTTGCGTAGCTTCCTCTTTGCAGGAGTTACATCCCGTGTACAAAAACTCCGCCCATTCAGGGGCCCAATCAATGAAAATGTGTTATTCAGTACTTGATGCCTGTTCTTTACTGTTTTGCGCATGATAAAACGCCTAAGTTTATTGAAGCTAGCATGAGTATAACATTACTGGCCCTTGCCAACAATTGTTAAAGCTTTGAATTAACTGAGTGTAACGTCACTAACCTGAATCGATGTGGATTGCATAGGCTTGTCGTGTCTTGTTTGTGTTGTTGCAGGTTTCATAACTGTACGAGGAAGGTGATCAAAAGATTGCAATAGTGAAAGGCTTGATCCCCACGCAGGTCATGCATGTTCTTCCTGAAGAAGGATAGAATTCCCCAGCTAGCCGTAGCTTATCCAAAGGACGTGCTCCAGAGAAGTTACTCGTCCTCAGCAGAGTTTGGTGATTCTGGGATCGTAAGGCTGTATTCAGACAGGTTCGTCTCCCCCCGCAGGGTCATGCATTCTCCCCCGGCGGAGTCAGTTAATTTTCCCAAGAGAATCCAGCCATCCCCAGCGGAGTTCTCTTTTCAGTGGAATTCGAAGATCAAGACTCTCCCAGGCAGAGTCGATGGTGGTTCCTGTCATTTATTTTGTCAGAGATACTGGTGATATCGGTTCACATTCCAGCAGAAAGTCCGATCGTGTTGTGCGCATCTGCTATTCCTCAGCAAAGTCATATTCCCCAGCAGGGGGTTACCTCCGCAAGGTATTTGGTTTGAGTTATATTCCCCAGCAGGGGGTTATTTCAACAAGACGTGTGGTTTGAGTTCCCAACTTCCCAGCAGGGTCGACTTCATCCTATCAGCATTTACTTTGCCGGAATAATTTTGTAGCATCAGGCTATCCCCGGCGAGTCGGCGTTACCCTTCCAGCATTTATTTTGCTGAAGCAGTTTCTGTACTCTAGTAGTTCAGGTGGAGAGAGCTCTTGCTCGAATAAATTACCAAACAATCAAGATCTCGGCAGGAGATATTCAATGACAATGTCAGTTTCGGCGGTATTCCCCCACAGAGTTATCATGATAACACTCTCTTTGTCTCCAGCAGAGTCATTTATGCAAATGTATCTTATTTTCCCCAGCCAGAGTGGCCAGGATAAGTGTCTTCTTATCCCCAAGCAGAGTTCGTTTGTCATCAACGAGTCGCATGAATCAGAATTTCGAAGCAGGTGTCCGATAGTTGGTTTTCAGACATCCCCAGTAGAGTTCATCTCGAAGTCGCTGTCACGTCAGTGCTGAGCAGTTTGTGGGAAAGGATCATTGAAGAATTAAGTCCTGACGTGGACAATTTATTCCTAGAATGACGGGATTTCTTCAGAAATGGGCGTCCTAACGTGGACAGGCTTGTTTTACCGGATTGGTAAGGTGTGTTAATCCTGACGTGGATAGATTCGGTCTCTCGAAATTTGGAGAAAGGGAGGTCATGACGTTGACAAAAGATTGGTTACTCTTCGTGTTGGTATCCTGACGTGGATCATTTTGTTTTCGGCAGATATCTTTATTTGTAATGGTGAAATGTGCGTCCTGACGTGGACAAGGTTGTAGTTCTTTGTGATGACAAGATACAAGAATCCTGACGTGGGCAAATTTATCTTTCTTCGTGTTGTTGGCAAAGTGTAAGTCCTAACGCGGATATTTCCCCAGCAAGTCGAAGACGTGTGAGTCCTTACGTGGACAAGTTATTTCCTCAGCGAGTCGAAGATGTCTGAGTCCTAACGTGGACGAATCAAGACGAGATCAGTGTCCTAACGCTGGCAGATCAAAGAGATTATTGTTCCTAACATGGAAAGATGTAGTCCTTACGCGGACATATCAACAGAAGTGATTCCTAACGTGGAAAGACGGAGATTCCTAACGCGGAAAAGATGGAGTCCATACGCGGACGTGTCAGAAGATAGTTTCCTTACGTGGAAATGACAGTATTCCTAACGTGGAAAGAAGAGAGTCCTTACGTGGACATATCAAGAGCATTCCTTACGTGGAAGAAAAATGGTTTCCTTACGTGGAAAGACGAGTTTATTCCATACGTGGAAAATCGATTGATTCCTGACGTGGAAAGAAATGGATTATTCTTGACGTGGAAAGAGAGTTCGGTCCTGACGCGGACAGATTGAAGAAGATATTCCTAACGTGGAAGAAGGAAGTTAGTCCTTGCGTGGACAGATGCAAGAAAAGTTGAGTCCTGACGTGGACAAGTTCAGAAATAGTTGTGTCCCTTACGTGGAAAGATCAGAGTCCTGACGCGGACATGTCGAATGGCATTGGAGTCCTTACGTGGACCGATTGATGTAGTTCTCCTTACGCGGAAAGAAGATTGCTTCCTAACGTGGAAAGATACAGGTGTTACTCCTAACGTGGAAGAGTGTTATTCCTAACGTGGACGATTCAATTTACGGAAATGTAGACGAAGTATCCCCAGCGGAGTTGCTGAGATTTTTCTGGGTTGACAGTAAGTGGAGTCCTAACGTGGACAAGTTTTAGTTGAGAGTTCTTCGTATTGACGACAGACAGAGTCCTAACGTGGACAAGCAAGCAATCTGTTATGACAGAATCCTCTTCAGAACGATGGAGACAATCCCCAGCACGGTCGCGCGAGATCAGCGGGTTGCTCTAACAGTCAGATTCAGCTGACGAATGTTATTCCTCAAGCAGGAGCGCAGTTTATTTCTGCGGTTGGCAAATTTCTGGTTTCACTAGTATTCAACCGCCTCGTACCGCGAATGTCTGAAGGCTCCGGGCCCTTCACCCAATCGGGTCCAAGTCGCTTGAATAGGGGCAGCTGTTGCACCCTAAAATTTGCTCAACCTTATTCCTTGGTTCATGTTTTAATATCATTATCATTAGCATTTAGAGTCATGTACATAGACTAACCATCTGCATAGCATAAGCATAGCAAGTCATTCAACAGGGGACCAATCATTACTTTCATCTCTAGAGGCCTAGCAAGAGGTTATCATTCTAATTCAATCATATTCAAGTCATCAGGAAAGAATTTGAAAGCAAGGAGTTCAGCAGATCAAGCCTTGAGTCTATCTCCTAGCTGAGGGTATCTGAGGATCAACAAGAGGGTTGTGAGCTGTGAAATGAAAGCATGGAGAGCATCTAGACATCTTGAGAGACTTATAAAGTCATTTGGAGAAGAAAGCAAGTTGTTGATGTGAGCACAAGAGCTACAGTTGAAGGCAGTCAACTAGGGTTTCATCTGGGTCAACCCTAGGTCAACCCTAGATCAATTGACTGACTTAAGAAGGATATTCAAGTCTATTGGAGAGATGTGGGGATCAACATTTGACATATGAAGAAGGATATGGAGATATGACAAGGAGAATTAAAGAGAAATCAAGGAGAAGAGGAGTTACTAAATTAGGGTTTCTCTGTAAAATCCCCTAGTTTAGGTCAAATTTCCAAGCAAGATAAGTCAAAATGCTAGCTTCAAATGGCTTCTTGGCCAACATGAAACTTGTAGAGGATCTCAAGACCTTTAATTTGAGTGGTGGAAGACCTCAAGGAGATTTATAGAACTCAAGTTATGGTCCTTGCAAGTTACAGGTCATCTGGGGTGTCTGAATTTTTGTCTGTGAAAGTGACTTGACTTCCAAGCTAGTTTTACCCCTCAAGGAGATTTCAAATGAATTCTTGGTCAACATAAGAATTGTTCCTCATTGCCTTAGCTTTCTAGAATGGTATAGTATGCCTTCATATGATGTGGAGAACTCAACTTATGGTCTTGACAAGCAAAGGGTATTTTGGGCATTTGTGAATTACAGGTCATTTTAACCTATACCCAAAACTCATATAAGGAGGCCTCAAATGGAAAAACTTACAACATCAAACTTGCTCCAAATGGGATTTTAAGTCTAGAAAGAAGGTCACAAGTTATTGGAGAAGCTCATAGCATGGAGTTGCATGATAGGTCAAAATATGAACTAAAAAGGCTTATAAAGTGAATAATTTCAAGTTGGAAAGTGGTTTGGGAGATTTACAAGTCCAAATGGAGACTTCCAATATATGATTTTGAATGGAAAAACAATTCTAAGAACAATGGTTCACACACTTTTTTGAGTTTAGAAGGAAAAAATGAAGTTATCCATGGTTGCTTATCATTTAAGAAACATAATCAAAAATGAGCCAAAATTTGAAAACAAGGGAATGTGCAAGATGGATCTAGAATGTTCATTTGGGGTCTATATATTCATGAAAGGAGAATTTGGCAAGGGTTGGCCTCATTTGCACCAAGAATTCCACATAATTTCTCACACTTTTTCATTGGAGTTTCATTGTAATTCTCTCAAAATCTTCACAAAATCATCATCCATATTGATTCAATTGTGCTCCATGATCATCATAGATCAGAATTGAAGCAAGGATCAAGTGATTATCATCCATTTTCGAGTGCTTCTTGCAAGGATATCAAAGTTGCCAAGTCAAGTGGATAGCATAATTCTGGCCAAATCTCATTCAAAGCTTGCATACAGAATCAAGTTCATCAAGGATTGATCAAGATCCAAGTCTCAAAAGCCTCAAATCATCAATATCCATAGCTGTTTGCAAGATTTTACACAAGGTAAGTTTTCATTCAAACTGCTTGATCCAGTTAGTTAGACCTGATTTTGTTAGTGTAGAATTGATCTAGGTGGTTAGGAGAGTAAGCTAGATGATTTTGGAACGATTTGGTGATGGTTAGTGACAGGTGCCACAAACTGTTTGTGTTCGAATCTCTTGGATGAATGTGTTATAATTGCAACTTGATAGCATATGTTAATCTCCATTAGATGTAGTTTAATTTAGGCTAAGTTTGGGGAAGATTGGTGATGGTCCACATCAGTGCATTTCAATGGTGGCCAGTATGTGATTCAACCGTGTTTGTTGTTGGGGTGAATTTCAAGACGAATTGATGCCCTAAGCTTGTAGAGGGAGAGATTTGGAACAGATTTCATGTTTACAGCATGTGGTTTAGTTGCGTGTGGGATGAGAACAGAGAGGGAGAAAGTAGCTCGTGCATGAGCTCGCATGGAGTTGAAACCCTAGTTGCAGGTCGTTTTGGAGAAGAAACAATCATGGCCGTTCATGGTAGCTTGGACTTTTGACTTAGGTTAGGATCGGATGGCTGGTGTTTGATCTGAGCGTTTGGAGGGAAGTTGAACCCTGGCCAAAACGCACCGTTTCATTAATTGAAACGGGCGGGCCTGAGTTGATATGTGCTATTCCCACCCCAGAGTTAGGCCCAATTCCAGTTTCAACGTGGTTTTGTTTCTTTTCTCACCCCCTTGGCGTTTTATTTCTCATTATTTCTGAGCTTGTTCTGGGCCTTGGTAAAGACTGCTACGCGCACCCCCATTATGTGGCCCATCCTGGTTCTTAACTGGGGCGAGTTACTCTTCATACCCCCTCCCTCATTTAATTCATTTTATTTTTCTTAATTCCATTTTATTTTACCAATTTTCATTAATTCATAACTAATTCATAAAAAATGCTTTTTAATCCATTCTTTTTACCATGTTTTCATTAAAATGTCTAGAATATCATAGGAAAATAAATTTTCATTTTTAGTTTTATTTCATATTTTTTTCATATTTTCTAAATAAATGTCATATTAAATAGATTCATTTCATGCATTATTTTTATGATTTTTGTTCTCTCACATGCTTTGATATTTTTTGATCACTCTTTTCATATTGTTTAGATGAGATGTTAAGCTTGTAGAAATATTTTAGTTCCCATTTTTAGAGGCTAGTTTTAGGTGATTAATAAATGCTTGAATATCATGAACAAAACTAGGGTTTTTAGGTGACAACTTAGGAAGTTCAATTTTCTCCCTTAGGACTTAGGGTTTAAATAGATTAGTTATGGGACTATAGGGGCTATGGGTAGCTATTAGATCCCTTAGAAAGAGTTAGGATTCCCCTACTGCTATTATTACTGTCTGTATATCTGCTGTCTGGTGTGGTGTGCCCTCTGGGGTTTATTGATTGTTTGTTTGGGTATTGGGTTTGTCTGGGGCCCTGGGGAAGCTGAAGATTTGTGGAGATGAAGCCATTGAAGAGTCAAATGCTGAAGATCAACTGTCAGAGTTGAGGAGGAGTTTCTTGCTAGCAGTTGCTGAGGAGACTAGGGTTTAGGAGCTAGGCAGAGCTCTAGGTTAGAATGATTATTTCTCAAACATGGATTGCCTTGTCTGCATCCATTCTTCTCTGTGATTCAGAGTCTCTCTAAGACACTCACCCCCTTCCTTTGGAAGGCTTGGTGATGGTGTCTATGAGATAGAACTCTTGAGAGAAAATGTCTCTTGTGTTAGGAGCAGTCTGTTCACCACCTTTGGTAGTCAGCTGATTGCTTAACACCCAATTCACTCTTGTGACTGATCCCTCATCCTGGAGGTTTGAGCATGAAGAAAAGCCATTGCAGATGGAAGACTGATGATCAAAACCCTTGCCTGAAGGTCATGAAGATGGAGATTGATGCTTGTTGAAGCTTGTGAATGATTGGAGATTGCTTGAAGCCAGTTGTTGATTCAGAGCTGCTGATGCTGTTTCTTCTGCTGCTGTATTGCATTTGCTGATGTATTGATTGGTTTTCTGAACTGTATTGTTTGCTGTCTACCCTGTTGGGTTGAAAGTGAAGCCTGTTCACTTTTGCCTATTGTTTTCTAGGTTCGAGGTTGAGTGGGACTCCCTTGCCTCGCTTGTACTGTTGCATCCATGCATTTTACTGTTTTACTGTATATATCTGATATTATTTCTGTTTCTGCCTATCCCTTAGGATCTCTGTTTCTCTCTGTGCAAGAGAGGAGCATGATAGACACTAGGTCTTAACCCATGCATGATAACATTAGGATAGTTTGTTTCCCTTCGCAACCGTAGGTTAGAGTTCTGTCTCTTTCTTCCTCAAAACAAACAGAAAAATACAATAAAATTTCAAACACAATAAAAGACACTTCTTCCGTAAAAGAATGTGAACTCATCAAAACGTCATTTTTGTCCTCTTGGACTGTTAATCAGAAAAACCTTTTTCAGAAGGAATAAAATCAATCAAGGACAGACTTGTGTCGTACGTGGCCCGAACTACGTTTGCTCTGATCTTCCATGCTGTGTGGAAGTACGTAGGCATAGGATGCGATATCCTAGCGAGCAACCTTCCCCTCCTTTCCTGTAGGTAGGCGAACTACGTTGACTCTGATTTCTCGTTCCAGACGGGAATACGTAGGCATAAAGTGCGATACTTTGCCGAGTCATTTTTATTTTCATTTTATTTTCTTCTTAACCCTTGACCTATAGTTTAGATAGAATAACAATCCATACCCGAAAACAAGCGTGGATCCCGTCGAGTACGACGGACGTGAGGGGTGCTAATACCTTCCCCTTGCGTAACCGACTCCCGAACCCAGGTTTTGGTTGCGATGACCATACCTTTCCCATGATGTGCGAGGTTTACTCTGAGCGTTTCCTTTCCCTCCCGTGGGATAAATAACGCACGGTGGCGACTCTTCTGTTCAGCCGGCGCCGATTTTCGCAGTAGCGACACTCCTGTCAAACAGGACGAACCTTCTGAGCCTACCATGATCGAGATCCAGAAGTACGAGCAGCTTCAGGCCAAGAATGCAGAGCTAGTCAAAGCCAATGAAGAATTGGAAAATGAGATCGCTCAGCTCCGAAGAGAAAAGAGTGAAGCCGTCTACACCTGCAAGAGGCAGACAGAGATGATCAACCACTTGGGTGCCAACTTGACCAAAGAAACCGATGCTAGAGAGCGTCTTGGGTTGGACCTAAAAGCAGTGCACGGGGTATTGACCACCAAGAAGCAGGATCTAGATAGGGTATATCGGAAGTTGACCCAGTCCGAGAAGCTGTGGAATAGTACTTTGACTAGCCACAAAGAGAGGGAAGAAAAGCTGAAGCAGCAGATAGTCAAGTTGGAAGCACAGGTTAAGGCCAAAAATAAGAAGATAGAGGCTGAAGCCTCACTCCGACGAGATGCCCAATATAAGGTAGTTGAGCTCAAAGATAACTTACTGGATTATCAACTCCGGGCTAACGCTAAGAGGAGTAGGGTGGAGAACCATTATGAGGAAGGTGTGTGTGGGAGAATTGCTGAGAACCTCCCGGATGCCATCAGACAAAGGGATTTGTTGATTCAGGGCCTGCTCACCCAGCCTGACCATCCTGATACGAAGAAGTTACTAGAGGATTTCCGTGCCCGCGGCCGCACTTGATTTTCTTTGTATTTCTTTATATTAATATGCTGATCACCACCAGGCTTGTTGGTTGGGGTCATGTCGCTGCTTCAGTTGTACTTTGCTTTTGTTGTACGCTACCCACGAGGGCTTTTCATATATATATGAGGATTTCTTTTCCATGATTGGACAGTAGACTTTATTTGTCTTGGAGCTAGAATCGAGGGGGACTTCCACATAATGCATGGATACGTGTTTGCATTTGCATAAATCATTTGCATAGCAGGTGCCTCGTACTATGTCTCCTAACCCTCTGTTGATGTAGGTTATCTTAGGACCAGATCGGGAAGATTACATAAGTCCCCACAAGGCTATGGAACAGGTACGAGCAGAGCTGAGTGAGGTCCGAGGCCAGATGAGGCGGGTTATAGGGGACATGCAAGAGTTGCGTCTGGAGCATGAGGCACTCAAAGATGAAAACAATCAGCTGAAGACCCAGGTGGGCTTGATCATGGAGGTGTTAAAGGATGTGCTCAGGAAAGAAGTTGATCAGCTACCTAAAACCGCAGTAAAGATGCTTAATCCACTCGGGTCTGTGGAACCGGTGCGTGTGCAACCTGTGCCCAGGGTTGATAAGCCTCAGATGTTTCATAGTCGACAAAGAGATGTGAATTTTTCTCTCCAACGCATTGCTGCTCGGGAAAATCATGTGCCTAAGAGGGGAAGAGTTTACGACCCGATTCATATGACATACGCTCAGGTGCTGCAAGTTTTGCTTCAACTTTAATTGGTCAAACTTCGGACTATGGATCCACCTAAGGGTAGCTTACCACCAAACTTTGATATGAATGCCCATTGCGACTTCCACTCTGGGGAATAACATTGAGAACTGTCATGCTTTTAAGCATAAAGTTCAAGACCTGATTGACTCAAAAGCTATTGAATTCACGTCGAGCGGCATAAGTGTACCTAATGGGTCTGTTCCAGCTGCTGCCATGATGATGGATGTTTCCGAAGCTGCAGTAGGTCAGGAGTATATCCTGGACTCAATGGTGTCAGAATCCCCTTGTCCTCAGTTGCTGCCTGTGCCTAGAACAAGCTTGAGGATGAAAGCGCCTGAACAAAAGGAGTCCCTGATAATTCAGACTCAACTTCTATGTGGTTCAACTGTTCAGAATCAGCAATCTGTTCAAAGTCAGCAATCTGTCCAGTCTTTGCAACATACTTCAGCTTCTCTCCAGGTTTAGGAGCCTTATTATTATTGGTCAAGCTTGCGTGCTAGGCAAAATCCAATGAAGTCAGAGAGACAGTTCACCCGGTTGCCGTTTTAAGCAGAGTGGTTTCAGTAAGAAACTTGGAGGATGGCTGGTTCAGCAGCCAGACAGATATGAAAGCCTGGCTCTCGGATGGCATTTTCCTTTGTTTTATCTTGTCATTTCTTTATGTCAGTAGTTTCTTTCCTGTTAGAATCGCAAAGTTTGCTTGTAAAACTTGTTGTTCTATCAATTGATATTGACAATGAAATAAATATGCATGTTTTGAATTAATCCATTCGTGTTCACTCTATCGCTTTCTTTTATTTTAAACGCTTGTTTAAGTGGAATTCGGGGAGGATGACAAAAATCGAAAGACGCAGAGCTTCTGATTGTATGCTTTTGAAATAAAACCTGCTGATGATATACAGGCATTGTTTCAAATCCCTAAACACCGGAGATATAAGGAAGATAATCCATTGTCAACCCCTTTGAGCCTAGTAGTAGGAGTTCTTTCTGAAAACGAAAAACCCTCAATCTTAACCCGGGGCAGGGTAGGTGTTAGCTAATTTGACAAAGCGTCCAAATAGCAGAAAGTAGTGTCCGTTCGAGGATCAATCACACCTCTAGAGGTCGTGCCTAAAAAACCACAATGGTTAAACGTCAAGAGTGAAACAATCACATTATTCCTTAAAGAGTCAGACAACCAGTGTCACACGACTTGTTCGAAAGAAAGAAAAAGAATCAAAAGGAAAAGCCTGCTAAGTCGAATCTTGAAAGCGACTTAGGCAAAAATGAGGGCATCCCGTTGGACTTAATAATCAGAAGAAGCTCAAAAGAGCCCGGCTAGGCCAAAAATTAGGGAAAGCGAAAAAAACTGAAAAGTATTACAAAAGAAAATTCCTCAAATGAAATACGAGTCGTGTGACCCCAAGTGTCAAAGAAGAAAAGTGAGTGCCTGTCACTCCAGAAACTCATGGTTTCTCGAACTATCACTCCTAATTTCCAACCACTGAGAAGTGAACGCTAAGGTCGAGTTAGCTAAACGTAGGATCGGAGAACATCACGAAGAATGGTTGGGTTAAATCAAACTTTGAGCCTTTGTCCTTTCTTTCTTAAACCGTGAGCTTGACCGCGTTACAACCTGAAAAAGTCCTAATTGAAGCAGGTTTATTTCGAGAGCATACTTCGGTAAAGACCGCATTGAAATTAACTCCTAAAAGGATTCCTCTTGCAGCGTTGTATTAATTTTGACATTTTGATAGTTGATTCATTTATTATATGTCATAAAAATTTTCTCCAGTGAACAAACTTGGATTTCAAAACTGTCATATGCGTTGCATTTAATATATCTTTTAGGCAGAACAGTTTGTTTTACTTGCGAGTAAGCGCTTGATGTAACACCCATTTTATTTATTTAGTCATTTTGGTGTTAATTTAATTATTTTATGTTGGTGTGCCCTTAGGTGGGGTGTGTTGGTATATGATTGGTGAGTATCCTTGATATATAAGGATTATTGGTGGTGTGGAGATAATAATATAATAGTTAATAGTAATATTGGTGGTATTATTATTATTATTATTATTATTATTATTATTATTATTATTATTATTATTATTATTATTATTATCATTAGTATGAATATTATTATTGGTGGGTGTCCCTGATATGGGAGGACTATTGATGGTGAATTGGTGTAGATATAATAATATAATAACTAATGGTAATATTGGTGGTGTTTTGGTGTGAATATGATAATATAACGAATAATAGTAATATTGGTGGGGGTATTATTATTATTATTATATTTATTATATTTATTATTATTATTATTATTATTATTATTATTATTATTATTATTATTATTATTATTATTATTATTATTATTATTATTTTGGGTGAGATAATAATAATATTATTATTATTATTATTATTTTGGGTGAGATAATAATAATATTATTATTATTTTGGTGAGATAATAGTATTATTATTATTATTGTTATTATTATTAATAGTATTATTATGATTAGTATTATTAATATTAGTAATATTATTATATTATTCTATTAATAATTGAGATTAAAATAAAAGGGAATATGAAGGGGTAGTAAGGAGATATTAGAAAAGTTGGAATAGAGAGAAAAAGGATTACGATAGATCGTGGGAATTGGGAAAGTTGGAAGAAAGGGAGCGAAGAACGAAGGAGAAGAGTGAAAGTCAGAGTTGGCCAAACCTTGGAAGATTATTCATCGATCAAACCAATTGACAAGGTAAGGGTGAGAAATGTTTCTATTTGATCATTGCATGATGTTATATATGTTGGGTTGAGGTTTTGGTGTAGTTTCCATCCTTTTCCATTTAGGGCAAAAGTTGGAATAATCGGTAGAACTCAATTGAATCGGTTAAAATCTGAAATAAATGATGTAGAATAGTCTAGAAATGTTAGATTAAGAGTATTGGAATTGGATTGGTGAGATTGGAGTTTTTGGAGTTGGTTGAGTTGGATAACAGTAAGTGAAAAACAAAATACGCAGACACTCGCTAGCAGCTCGCTAGGCGAGCAGGTCGCGAATGCTCGCTAGGAGCTCGCTCAGCGAACAAGTAGCGAATGGTCCCAGACTTGGACAGAATGGATTTGGTGTGTTCGCTGGTAGCGAAAGTGTAGCGAAGAGATAGTGAACGATTCGCTGGGAAGCTCGTTGTAGCGAGTAGGTAGCGAATGAAGTCAGTAACTTCTGTTGAGATTCGCTAGCATGTGTAGCGGTAAAAATCGTGAGTGTAAGTTATTGACTAACTTAACTCAAAGAAAACAAGAGTCGCCACCGCACTTTTATTTTATCCAAATAAAGGAAAGGAAAAAGAGCGAACAAAACCAAAGAGTTCTAAAATAAGAACACGAGACAGAGATCGGGGTAAGGGGGTTGGTTACGCAATGGGAAGGTGTTAGCACCCAAAACGTCTATAGTACTCTATAGGAGCCCTTTGAAATATTTACGCTTTTTGGTTTGAAAGTGGTTTGTTTGAAAAGAGATTGGGGAGATGAGAAGAGAATATTTTCTTAGATTTTTGTGTTTGGAGAGACTTATCGTCTCATGCCTACGTACCCATAAAGTGCAATATGGAATCAAAACCCCGTAGTTCGTGGTACAAATGACAAAAATTTGTTGGTTTTGATTGATTTTAGATGTAAAGACAAGTCGTCATTTCAAGGAGAAAACTGCGACTATCCACCCACGAGTATTAAGACAACATCTGCGTCACATAAAGATGGAGGATTTGCTTGGATTATCAACAAGACTATCACTCAACATCAACGTGGAAAATGTCAAAGTCTTAATAATATGGGGAATAGGAGATTTACATCTCAACTATAGAAATGAATCATGTCTAAACTTTATGAAAAGTTTTAAAGTGAAAAAGTGCATAAAGGCACAAAAAGAGTTGATGAGTTTTTGTATTTTTTATGTCTTTTGAAATTAGTCAAAGCATGATTAACATTGATTGACTTTTATTAAAAAAAACAAAGTTTAAAAATCACTTGACGAAAGTCAAGGTTTTATTGCGAAAGCGGTTTTGAAGTTTGAAACCAAGAAGGTTTTGAAAGAGGGAGAAAGTTTTGAAAATTTAAGAAGGGGAGGAGATGAAGTGACTATCCTAAAAAACTAAATAAGAGCTAGAGATAAGAAAGATCTAACCAACTTGTAGCACACTCCAAAGCAAGCAAAAAGAATTCCATCCGATTTAAAGCATAAGCCAATGATCGAGCCAAATAAAGGCTAAGATTCAAAATACTCCAAGCATAGGGAAGAAAGTCCTAATCCTAAGTCCAAAATGTCCATGAAGTCCAAAGTCTAAGAATGGTCCAAGAGTATAACCACAAAGTTAATAGCACCAAATTTTTTAGATGTTTTATCCTTTATTAGTGTTTTGAACAAAGTATGGTCCAAGTGGACAAAAGAGAAATGACATAAACATAAACAAAGATATGGTATGAAATGATAAAATGGAAGCATAAAAGTAAGAAATAAGGAGTAAGAAGAGAATATAAACAAAATTAAACAAGGATAATGTTAGTGAATTAGTGGTTAGTGGTTAGAACATATGATCAATGATGATTAACTCTTGCACTTTAGACCAAGGTTAATGAAAACTCATTAGAGGATTGATAGAATCAAAGCCTCCTAACAATGATTTTCATAGGTATTGGACTTAAGACAAGCAACTAAACATACTTGGACATTTAAACGTAAGTTTAAGCCACGAATGATCATTTTCCGATTAAGGGACACTTTAGCGCTATGTTAAGCAATCGTAATCGGGTTTATGTAGAAACCACGACTATCTGAGGCCGGTCAATAAAATGTTAGTGTTAATACATGTTAGAGAAGTGATATGTAAATCACTCTCCTAAAACATGCCACACAAAAAGAAAAGAGGTAGTGATCTCATCATAATCAAGATTTTTAATTAATTAATCAAAGGTAATCTATCACTATTCCAAAGTAAGGAGAATTATCTCAATGATTATTCGTCCATAGATTTGAAATAATGAAGATTAAACAACCTTGATAATCAACAATCTATGATCCATAGATTTCATCGATCAAAAATAAAAAGAAGAAGAAAGAAAATGAAATCACAATTTGAATCTCGAATCGATTAAATTATCGTCAATATCAATCACCTCTCTTGGTGGATAAAATCAACACCCAAAGTCCATTGATATTGATGAAATCTTATCAAATTCAAGATCCAAAACAACCAACACTTAATCAAAATATTTTCAAATAAATTTTTTAAGATCTTTTTCAAAAATGAAATTAAAATACAAATTTAATAATAAAAGAAAAATGTGGAAAAGTCCACACGGTTAAATTCTGAAAGAAATAAAAAGGAAAATAAAAAAATAAAAGAAAAATACAATTGAAAAGTAGAAAGAGAAAACGAAACAGAATCATCTTCTTCTTCTAGCTCTCACACGCGAAAACATTCACGGCCATGGATGCTTGCTTAAATCACAACGGCGGGACGCGAAAAATACGCGGTTGCAATCGAAATCAAGAGCTCTTCACAATGGTATCAACAATTCAAAGAATCACAACAAAAGGTAACGGATCAAAAATGACGGTGAAACTCAATCTACCTTCAAACTCAGGTAAGAAATCAATCCAAACTTCTTCTTTCTTCTCTTCTTCTTCTGAACGAATTCTGGTTCGAAATTGATCTGTGTTTGAGGCTGATTTGAAGTTAATTTGGTGGAAGGAAGTATGAGAAGAGAATGTGAGCAAAAGGTTTTGTATTGAGGAATTGAGGAAGAAAATCAGCAGAGATTTTTTGGCTTGAAAAGCATGAAGAAAAGAGTGAATAAGGTGTTCTATTTATAGATGAGAATGGGTGAAAATGATTTGCCGTTTGTGAGATTTTTTTCAGCGTTTTGGGATGCAAGTTATGTGTGACCTGTTGTGATATTTTTTCATGTCGTTTTTGCTTTCACATTTGTAGCTCATCACGTGTTATTCTTTCTTTTCACTTTTTCAGCTCACTTGGGTGACGTGGAAGGTTTGTGGGGTCATCTTGGAGTGCAACATGGCTGAGATTATATTCACATGGCTTGCAATATGGCTTGGATAAGTGATGAATTGTTTCCTCAGCTCAACCTCAATTTCGAGCCGTTTTCGCTCTGTTTTCAAGTACGTGACGTGGATTGGCTCTCATGGCTCAATTTTAGCAGTAACAGCACCAGAATATGCCTCAAGTAGCACCTCGGCCAGTGCTTCTAAATGACTATACAACTCTAACTTTGCTGTTTTATCAAGCCCAGACGTATCATTTAACAACTGAAGCAAGACAGAGCCAACCCCCCATATTCCCTTACGGACAACAGGTTGACAATACCAAGGTGTTAAACCTTCAGGAGGTGGATACCATAAACGGTTCTCATTCTTATAGTCAAAGCATGTCCTAATTATGGAAACACACGCATTTGAGAGTTCACACGCCCTCTGGACCTGGGTTGCAAACGGATGCTCTGGTCCTATAACATATTCCAAATCTGCATCTAAACAGTAAAAGAAAATTTCAAGATCTGAAACCTTACTGTAGAACACTTCAACATTATCTTTGTCCATCAGGAGGACAATATTCCGGCGAGCTCTGTCACCAACTAACTGTATCATGTCCAAAAGGGCACCTGACATCTGAATATTTACATTAGAATTTGAGGATCCAACGCTAGTTGAACGGTTCTGGCTAATCAGATTTTGCAGCTCCTTCAGCTGAATCATTGCAGATAATTTTTCACCATGCTCCAAGATAATTTGCAAGGCATGTCTCTGCTTGGAACACAACTCCTCATGAGATTTGGATAAGGCAAGAAAGTGAAGGAACTTTTGATGCTTCTGCTGTTTTTCCAAGAGTTGGGTGGAAACAACGGCCATGGACAAAATCTCTGCACCTCTGGTTGTTGTCCAATGTTTAGCTAAGGTATCAATGATTGATTTGCTCATCCGCATAAAACATTGGTTTCTCCATCCCGTTCGAATGAACCAGAAGTTTCTAGCTTTTCAAGGGACCCGGGGTGTTGACCTTGAACACAAACTGCATCTGATGTGTTGAATCTACTGGATTGGCAGTTTTAGAACTTTTAGTTGCAGCGAGATTATGATCACTTGTGGCAGCCAACCCTTTCTCTTGTGCACAATTTTGGTTTAAAACTGGTAAGTGTTTCTGAGATTGCTTGTTAACAACCATATTTCTGCCGAGAGAAGACAGTTGACATTATTCATTTTTTGTGGCATAAATTGAACCAGAACATTTGAAACCAGTGGCTGCCAATGTCTAAGGCGAGTAATGACAAGAAGATCAGGCCAGGCTTGTATAATTGGGATAGAACTACAAGAAGACAAGCAGTACTAATCCTGTCTGTTACCATATCCAGCACAGCTCCAAATGGTGACACTTGATTGAATCTTCGAGCACACCAGCCATCCACAGCATTACATACAAAACAACTTGTTTGAAAGCATCAGTGGAAGATCCAAGCATCAGGCGCATTTCAGGTTTCATATCAAGGCAGGAAGGTTCCAAAGTGATATATTACGTCCACTACCGCAAGCCAACCAACTCTCACTTGCATCTAAAGCAACAGAGCCAACCCATGAAACAGGTCCTTTTAACTTCAAATGTTTTGCTGGATCAATCACTTGGATACACTTTCCACTTTTGCAATCCCAAATTCGCGTTGTCCCATCCTCTGAACCTGTTATAATTTGATTTGATGAGTTGCGAGCAACAATACAATGCAAGTAATCAGAGTGACCCTTGAATACTGTTTTTTAATTTACCAGTTTCCACATCCAACAATATGCACAAGAACAGAAGCTGAAGAACCAGCAGCAGCAATACGTAATTTCGCATCATTATCATGCAGTAGCCGAACATATGCAGGAACCAATTCCGTCTCGGTGGAATCAGGACCAACAACTTCATTAGGGGGGTAACAAGTTACAACATGTTTTGTTAAAACATCTTGGAGACTCAGCCAAATGGTGAAGATACAGGTCCTGCAATAACATCAGACCTTTTGATGCTTCCCATTCCACACACGATGCATCCAGGTGCAGTCACAGCCGAATATTTGGCCCCACAGATATCACTCACATCATATCCAATGGAACATCACCATGCCCTCCATGTAGTGCCATTGATCTACAGAGATCTAATCCATACAACATTAGGAACTTTAAAGATTCGGGATATATCATTCTGTTGGCCAAGCGATGTTGCACAGCATAAAGATTTCGATACTCCTTGAGGGCTTTCACAATTCTTAGTTGCACAGCACTCCGTGCATCGTCCAGTTTTTGGGACAATGTTTTCTCATTAGCTAGCCTAGAAAATAGAGAGACAAGTGCACCAGTATCAGCCAGGCGATACATATCCGCCAAGTCTGTAACTACGGGCACTGCCATTGTGTGTACTCTGATACGCCTTTCTCCACAGGATGCAGTGTAAAGCAATGCAACTTGAAAATAAATAGTCTGAGTTGTCATTAATGTCTCTTCGAGTGATAACTGCATGGCAAAGGCTTTATCACAATCTACAGCTGGAAGTGCCAATAAATCTGTGGATCTTAGCATGAAGTTCCCATGATAAGTTGTGAAGCGAACACCTTTTGCACATCTAATACGCATTACAGCTTCCCATGCAGTCTCTCTAGTGAGGTTTCTCCTTAATTCATGACTCAATTTCTCTCCATGAATGGCTGATTGGAAAGCTGGATAGTAATTCACTTGACCAGCAGTGTACTTTGCCAGAGTTCCTAAGGAGGCTATGTCAGTGTACTTATCACTGAATGCATACACATTTACTGATATTTGGTACTTAGAAAACTCAGCAGCCATTTGCTTATAAAATGGATCTTCGGGCAGTCTCAGTGCATGTTCTTTATCTGTCCCAAAAACACGAGAATCATCTCCCCGTAACCTCAAGCGACCAACACCGAGAGATGGAAGTGTGTTTTCAAAAATTAACAATTTTCCTCCAAGCGTACTCATAACCATGAAAGTAGCCTTAAGAGCAGGACCAAAAGCTGATTCCAGATTAACATTATCTTGAAACATAGTTGGCAAACTATCTAGGAAGGCTTCCACCACACTTCTTGATTCAGATAAGTTAACAAGAAGATCATCTGGGAGTGGAATAAATATGTCATCCAGATCTGAGACTACAAACATCTGTGGTTGATTCAAGGTTGACTTCAAGCTACCATTCCTGCATGGGCTTCAAACTGTGAAGGGCTTATCTCTATATCACAACAACTGCAGACTATACCACTTCCTTGTTTGTAACCTCCAAGTAATTTTTGTCTTTTGACATAGTAAGCCGTCAGCAATGATGTTTCGGTGTTTTCTTGACCATGCACATTAACCCGTGTATATTTTCAACAGATCTAAAGGCTTCCTGCCAGAGTTCAAGCTCAGTGACAATTCTCAGCTGCGATTGCAAGCTTTTAGGAGCAGAATGATCAGGTCGGTCTCGTGTCCCAATATTTGTTAAGATTAACCAAATGATTTCTAATGATTTCACAAAGCCTTTCTGAACTCTGTTGTTCTTTTATATTGCTTACAGAACTGGAAAGCTTGGTGAGCTGTCATAGCATATAAAGCTTTCAATTCAGAGTTGCTGCACAATATCTCAAGCACAGTCCTGTAAATTTCCAAAGAAATTTAAACCATGGGGTAAAAAGCTCTCGATCAGATCTATCCTTTCCCTTCAAGTGTATGAAGTTGCAATAATCATCGCAGCTGCAAGTATTCTTTTCGTACTGTCTGCAAGTAGCTTCTTGAAAATCTGTTACCGGAGAAAAATCAACAATGATTGGATGACCGACATAGAACTTTGCAGTGAGGTTTTCAATATCATTTGCATCAATTTCTTCCTCAATATCAGCAGCAACAAGTACTCTTGGAGAATTTTCACTCAGTTACTTGATTAACACAGAAACTGCAGCAAAGCTCTTGTATGATTTAATTACTCATTCGTGTAGTTTCCCGCGAGTATAACCAACAAACTGGGGGTATATGCTGTTAAACATATTTGACTTAGAATGGGGTTCATCAAATGAAACACCTTGAGATTGCACTGATTGATGTTCTGAAAATTCACCAGACATTGAACTGCTTTCTTGGTGGCTCTTGTGATGGACATCCAAAGTTTCTGTGGAAGATGGAACAGGAACCCAGAGTTTATCACATTTCCTGAACATACTGCTATACTTCTTTATAATTCCTTGGTCTACTGTAGATCTGAAAACGATGAAGGCCCTCTTTGGCGCCCCGAACCATCAAGATAATACCAGTCGCCCAAATGCAACTGCAAGTCATGGACGGCACAGAGATGGTCTTGAGAAATATTAATGGATTCTACACTCTTGCAATAGCCTTGAGAACCTTGATCAATAACAGTTTTTGACTGTGAATCTTCTTCAGATGATGATCTCTTGCTATCCCTGGTTGATGATAAAGGTCGGGCTGACCTTGAAGGATATATATCCTTGCCTTGGGTCTTGTGGTGTGACTCAGAGACTAATGATCCCTGGTCTTTGACCACGCATGAATTTATCCTGACCACTGAGAGAACATTTCCTTTTACTCCTCTAACAGAAACAAACTTGTTTTGAACTGATCTGCTCACAGTACCACTACAATCAACCAACTCATCGGTACAAAAATCCCAAAGAGGAATGTCAAGCTTCCTACTGTGAGATGGATAATACAAGTCTTCTTTCCTAGACCACCGAGGATCTTCACATCCATAGTTAGGCATTTGACATAGAGGAAACCCATCATTTAGGACCACTTTCTTTTTAGAATATCTATCTTGGGATTCCTCATTCCTCTTCCAATCACCACCTTTGCATATTCAAAACTCATTTGCAGGGCTTCTGTTATTGCCTCAAGCTCCCTTCCAGGAATGACATCAGAACACCAACCCTTTCATCAAAATGGAGGTCATTCAACGATTCAGGTGCAAGCATTCTGTCATCAGGGTATAACATTGACTGCAGTGTTTGGTAAACCAAGTGATTTAAATATAGAAAGGCAATGTTTTCCAAATGAATCAATAAAGTAAGAATCAGCTTCTTCACACAAAGACCTTGCAGTTACAGAGGCGACAAAAACCAGTAGATCAGCAACCTTAGCCATTTCCAGACAGGACCGTAAATCACCATGAGGTGCTTTTAGTACCGTTACTCTGGTCCTATATTCAGAAGAAACGACTGGCTCTGACAGCCTTGAAGAAAAATCACTGGATAACAATGACAAAAGATCGACGGCAACTGGTTTTAAATCCACAGTATCACAAAGGGCAAAAAGAACAATTACTTGAGGAGGACATTTTGATCCACTCGACTCTCTTTTCTCTTTCAAAACCGCAGCCTTTTTTTTGTTCCCGAATCATTTTATTTTTCTGAAGCGACTATCATCTAAACCAAATTCTGACTTTACCCTGATAAATTCAAAAACGAACCACTGAATAATTTGCAACTAAATCATCGGCCATCAATTTTGATTTTTGACATAATTCTCTGAATATCTGGACCAAACTTCTCATAGAACACTGCTTGATAAACCACTGGATTTCAATACAAGACAAATTGACATTGAACAATCTCATTTCCTGAGAAAATAACCCACCACCACGGGTAACTTATAGTTGAAGCAAACTCTTGATAGTTTGACCAAGATGAGGTCAAACGTCCATCTGATTTAAACTTGAATGAATGTCTTTGCCATTAATCTCCTTGCAAAACCCTAAACACACAGAGAAGAAGAAGAAACAAACAAATTGAAAAATATTTTTGGTATTTTGGTTAGAAGTTAGTAAACATAAAGCAAGTAGAAAACACAAGTGCGCTGAGAGAACCAAAAAGTATGGTCTTGTTTGTGTATGCAAAAAATGAAAATGCAATATGGGATCTTAGGGGTAAAAATCAGGGTATTACAGCTGCCCCTATTTAAGATTCTTCTATAGGGAGATATAAAGATTGACATCTTTGTCTCGACCAGATAGAAGAGACTTAAATATAACAATAAACCCAATTTTTGGCCCTAAGAGACCACAAAATGATATGGTTATGCTAATGGTATGCAAACACAAGACCTCTGCGGGGAGAAAATGCCACAGGAGACAAAAAAAAAAACTCGGGAGAAAAAGAAAAAAAGAGACTCCACAGGGAAAAAAAAAGTAAGACCCTATTTCGATAAAAGAAAGGAAACGACTCAACGGGGAAAGAGATACCAACTGCCAGTTACTGGGCGAAGATATTCGAACCGAAGAGAACAGGTAAAATACTTTCTACTGGTTACTGAGTAGAAAATAAGTGCAAAAAAAACACAAGAGAATTGTTATCTACCAGTTACTGGGTAGAAAACAAAGAAATGTATTACTTATTACCAGTTACTGGATAAAAAGTAATCCACTCGTTGAGATATAATCAACTACCTATTACTGGGTAGGAAAAGAAGCAACGCCAACTACTGGTTACTGAGTAGTTTAGCGAGAATAATAAACTTGAATGAAAAGGGGTTACCAACTATCGGTTACAGGATAGGGTAAACAACATGTCAACTACCTGTTACTGGGTAGGACGGACTCGACTACCTATTACTGGGTAGGAGAAAAAGATAAAAGGTCAACTACCTGACACTGGGTAGGACAAACATACTCGACTACCTGTCACTGGGTAGGAGAAAGAGATATATCATCAGCTACTTGTTACTGAGCAGCTCCAAACACACAACAAACTTCTCAAATAAAGAGACAACCATTTGTTGGAAAAAGATATTAACAACTCTGTCGGGGATCTTTAAAAGAGATACGAGCAGGTTGAACCATGCAATAGAATTCTCATCGGGAGTTATTCCACAGAAATTCCAATTGACAGAAAAGCTGATCAGATAAGGATCCATCACTTCACAATAAACTTCTTTGTTGAGGATGAGCCAGAGAAATGTTATTTATTGAGAAGGTAAAATTCTTGAGATTACACAAGCTGCTCAAATAAAGAGGCTTCCACATGAAGTTGCATAAGTAATTACCAAGAGAGTGTTATCAAAACACTACTGGGAAAATCAAATCTTCATCTTCTGACGAGGATCAATAACAGATTCCTGCTGAGGAAAATAAATCCTCAAAACTACCTTCTCGTCATCCCGGTTTCACAGCCCAGGGAAAACCAAAGTAACTGCTGCAAGAGACCAAAGTTCAATCCAGGAACAAACTGGAAAGAAACGGTCAAACAAGACTCGACCCAATGAGGAAATAACTCAACTGGGGAACAATTCCATCCAGATAAAAGCTGGGGAGGAAAGCTAAACAAAACATCTTCCACGAGGCATAAACTCAGTGGGGAATTAAAAATTATAGGTATTTTCTGCTTAGAGGTCGACATTCTAATGAATAGAAGACATACGCATTCTGCGAGATAACAACATTCGGGAAAAGGGAAATACCAACAAAAAATGCAGGATGCACAATGCAACAAAGACATGCTATGCTCAACCAAAATGAACGCGCATGCAACGAGTATGAATATGCTGCTAAATCAGACAAAAGGGCAAACAGAGGGTGAACAAAACACCACAACACCACTGAAATACTCGGCTAATCTCTGCAAGTTAGAGATATCATTGGAGATCGTGCTGGGGATCAGCAACAGAAAATCTGCAAGAGATACACAAGAGCCATCAAAGGAAAATAAATCCTACTACAAGGCTTAAATCTCGCTGAATAAATGGAGATATTGCTTGAGGAAAAGACCCCAAAGATCAATCTTCAACCATTAATAATTCAACAAGAGGGAACAACAATATGAACTCCGCTTTGAGAGAAAAAAAACTGTTGGAGAAAAACGTAGCAACACAAATCTTCCAACCCTGCCAGGGGAATAAGAAGTTAACATCATAGCAAAAAGTCAAATTGTGGGAGATTTTAAATCAACACCCAATCACAAGGTGAGAGAAAACCCGACAGGTGACTGCTATGTCAACATTTCTCAACCTTGTTCTCTACTTGGGGAATAATCCAAAGTAAATATTCATAACCTCTGCTAGGAATCATCAAAGACAAATCTCCGCCTGGGCAAAAAACATCAAGGAGAAGTGGTCTTCAAATTTCTCAACTGTCCGATCATTTGAATCAAGACTTTGCTGTGGAAAATCGTTCAACATTCGTCTGGTTTATCCAAAGACACAAAACTCTGCTAAGGGAATATCAGCAAACTCTACTAAAGAGACCTCAATATAGCTCAAATGGGGAAACATCAACACAACTCTACTGGGGAGCTACTAATAAATTCTATCAGAGAGGCAAGAAAGAACCCTGCTGAAGAGAACACTTACGCTTTTCGCTTCAAGATTCTACCATTCTTGGGATTACTGTTGACATTCTTTCTTTTATTTTCACAAATCAAAGAAAAATGTTTTTATAATTTTCAAAATTTAAATCAATTATTCACATTTGTTTCAAAAATCATCATCAAAAATAAAATGAAATTCTATAAACGGAAACAAAATAAGAATTGCAAACAAAGGGACAAAGGCCCAAATTCTATTGATAGAATGGTAGTCCGCAAATGGCGTAACTCCATGGATCATTACAAAGTTTGAAAAATGGTAAGTACAATGGAAAGTTCTACATTGAAATACAATGACCATTATTCTCCCTAACAACTTTGAATTCCAACTGTGCTTGAGACTTCAGCGGAGAATATCTGAAGTAAAACCTTTGATAGGAAATGTTGCTTCAAACGATCAAGACTGGCCAGATGCAGTTACTTGCCATGATCCCTAACTTTTGCCTAGATTGCCCTCTCGGGTTTTCAATCTACCAGGATGATTATTTCTGTTTTTGTCTCTAATTTTTGCCTGGACCGCCCTTTCGGGTTTTCAATCCACCGAGACGCTCATTTTTGCCTAAGCCGCCCTTTCAGGTTTTCAACTTAGCGAGCTGTTCTTTTATTTTTTAGACGAAGTATTTCTTGACTGCATCGGCATTCACAGGACGAGCGAACTCTTCTCCATCCATAGTTGTAAGAATTAATGCACCGCCAGAGAAGGCTCTCTTAACAACATATGGGCCTTCATAATTAGGAGTCCACTTGCCCCTAGAATCAGTAGTAAAAGTCGAGATCTTTTTGAGCACGAGGTCACCTTCTCTGAACACACGGGGTCGAACCTTCTTATCAAATGCTTTCTTCATTCTTTGTTGATATAATTGGCCATGACACAAAGCCGTCATTCTTTTCTCTTCAATCAGATTCAACTGGTCGTATCTACTTTGACACCATTCAGCCTCAGCCAATTCAGTTTCCATCAAAACTCTCATAGAAGGGATTTCAACCTCTATCGGGAGCACTGCTTCCATGCCATAAACAAGAGAAAAAGGGGTTGCCCCTGTTGAAGTGCGAACGGATGTACGATACCCATGCAGAGCGAAAGGAAGCATATCATGCCAATCCTTGTATGTAACAACCATCTTTTGAATAATCTTCTTAATGTTCTTATTAGCAGCTTCAACAACCCCATTCATCTTGGGTCTATAAGGGGAGGAATTATGATGCTCAATCTTAAACTCATCGCATAATTCCTTCATCATCTTGTTATTTAAATTCGACCCATTATCAGTGATGATCTTGCTCGGAACACCATACCGACAGATGATTTGATTCTTGATAAACCTGACCACTACTTGCTTAGTCACATTTGCATATGATGCCGCTTCAACCCATTTGGTAAAATAGTCAATAGCCACCAATATGAAACGGTGTCCGTTCGACGCTTTAGGCTCAATCATTCCAATCATATCAATGCCCCACATTGAAAAAGGCCATGGAGAAGAGATAACATTGAGAGGAGTTGGAGGCACATGAATCTTGTCAGCATAAATCTGGCATTTATGGCACTTTTTCACATATTTACAACAGTCAGATTCCATTGTCAGCCAATAGTAACCTTCCCTTAACATCTTCTTAGCCATCGCGTGTCCATTGGCATGGGTGCCAAAGGATCCTTCATGGATTTCTTTCATCAACATATCCGCTTCGTGTCTGTCCACGCATCTGAGCAAGATCATGTCATAATTTCTCTTATACATCACATCATCATTCAAGAAGAAACTACCAGCCAATCTTCTCAAAGTTTTCTTATCCTTCTTGGATGCCCCAAGTGGGTACTCTTGATTCTGAAGAAAGCATTTAATATCATAATACCATGGTTTATCATCAACAACCTCTTCAACTACAAACACATGAGCTGGTCTATCAAGACGCATCACACTAATCTTTGGCACATCATTCCAATGATTTACCACAATCATGGAGGATAAAGTCGCTAAAGCATCTGCCATTTGATTCTCTGCTCTTGGTATATGGTGAAACTCAACTTTATTGAAGAAAGTTGACAATCTTCTTGCATAATCACGATAAGGAATCAAATCAGGTTGACGTGTCTCCCACTTCCCTTTAATCTGATTAATCACTAAAGCTGAATCTCCATACACATCAAGAATCTTGATTCTTAAATCGATAGCTTCTTCCAAGCCCATAATACACGCTTCATACTCAGCCGCATTATTTGTGCAATTGAAAACCAACCTTGCAGTGAAAGGAATATGAGAACCATGAGGAGTAACAATAATTGCACCAATACCTCTGCCATATTCATTAACCGCCCCATCAAAAATCAAACCCCAACGGGATCCAGGCTCAGGTCCTTCTTCATGTAATGGTTCCTCACAATCTTTAACCTTTAGATACATCACATCCTCATCAGGAAAGTCAAACTGAATAGGTTGATAATCATCAATTGGCTGGTGTGCCAAATGATCAGCCAAAACACTTCCTTTTATCGCCTTTTGAGTTCGATACTCGATATCATATTCTGATAACAACATTTGCCAACGAGTAATCCTCCCAGTTAAAGCAGGTTTTTCAAAGATATACTTGATTGGATCCATTTTAGATATCAACCAAGTTGTACAATTCAACATGTACTGACGGAGGCGCTTGGCAGCCCAAGCTAGAGCACAACATGTCTTTTCAAGCATCGTGTACCGAGACTCACAATCAGTGAATTTCTTGCTTAAATAATAAATGGCAAATTCTTTTCTCCCAGATTCATCTTGTTGACCCAGAACACAACCCATAGACTCTTCTAGCACGGTCAAATACATGATCAAAGGCCTTCATTCTACGGGAGGAGACAAAATAGGAGGTTCAAGCAGATACTCTTTAATTCTTTCGAAAGCTTTCTGACAATCTTCTGTCCAGACACAACCCTGATCTTTGCGGAGAAGTTTGAAAATCGGTGCACATGTGGCAGTCATATTAGATATAAATCGAGAGATATAGTTTAAACGTCCCAAGAATCCTCTTACTTGTTTTTCTGTTCTGGGTGCAGGCATCTCCTGGATAGCTTTAACTTTACCAGGATCAACTTCAATGCCTTTTTGACTGACAATAAAGCCTAACAATTTTCCAGAACGAACACCAAAAGTGCATTTATTAGGATTCAGACGGAGCTTAAACTTTCTCAAACGTTGAAACAACTTCAATAAATTTTTAATATGATCTTCTTCAATCTTCGACTTACAAATCATATCATCCACATAGACCTCAATTTCTTTATGCATCATATCATGGAACAGAGTGGTCATAGCTCTCTGGTACGTTGCACCAGCATTTTTTAAACCGAAGGGCATCACTCTGTAACAGAATGTTCCCCAGGGTGTAATGAATGTTGTTTTTTCCATATCCTCAGGTGCCATCTTTATTTGATTATAACCGGAAAATCAATCCATAAATGAAAAGATATTGAACTTAGCAGTATTATCTACCAACAAATCAATGTGTGGTAGTGGAAAATCATCTTTTGGACTTGCTTTATTCAAATCTCTATAGTCAACACACATTCGGACTTTTCCATCTTTCTTTGGAACAGGCACGATATTGGCCACCCATTGAGGATATTCTACGGTCACAAGAAAACCAGCATCAATCTGCTTTTGAACCTCTTCTTTAATCTTCACTGCCATGTCAGGATGAGTTCTTCTCAATTTCTGCTTCACGGGTGAACATTCAGGCTTTAATGGCAAATGGTGCTCCACAATACCAGTATCAAGACCAGGCATGTCTTGATAGGACCAAGCAAACACGTCAACATATTCTCTAAGAAGCTCTACCATCCTCTTCTTAACATCTGACTGAAGCAGTGCCCCAATCTTGACTTCTTTCTTATCATCATCGGAACCCAGATTAACCAATTCCACCGGCTCTTCATGAGGCTGAATGGCCTTCTCCTCGTGCTCAAGCAATCGAGAAATCTCATCAGGAATTTCTTCAATATCCTCCTCTTCCGCTTCAAACACAGGGAACTCAAAGTTGGGAGAGGGCATATGGTCATTGTTTCCAATGGGTTTAACAATCAATCTGCACAATGATTTTATGTTTGATTTTAGAATATGAACAAAAAAATGAAAATATTATGCAGATAAGAGTGATTATAACATTATTATACTTTTTTCGGTTTTTTATGTTACCATTTTTCAGAAATAAAGCAAAAAAGGAAAACAGCATATGGATAAACAGAAAAACATTTTATTGATGATGATAAAAGTTGAAACAAAGCCCTCACAAATTCACTTTCACCTTGGGCAGAGTGAAAGGATTTTTGAAAGAAACAAAAACAAATTACTTTGAAACATGAACAACAGTAGGAACATCAACAGCGATCCAATTCTGGCATATCAATCCACGTGTCACAAAGTTGGGCATTTCTTCCTCTTGGTCATCTTCAAGAATTGCAGCTGTAGAATGATCTTTGCAATGGATGAACCCAGCACTTCGAAAGACTTCATGAATACTCTTCAGCTCATTTTGGGTTGAACCAGATGTAAAACCCAAACCAACTCTATCTTTTTTCTCAGCAACTTCAATGATTCGGCCCCATCCATGAGCTTGGCCATTATCCACTACATGTTGTGCATCTTTTAAATAAGACATGGACACCCCATCCTTCTTAACAGCTTTATCAACCACAGAAAGAGCCTGAAACGGAGTTCCAACATCCTCTTCTGCATCGATATAAGAAAAAGACGACAAACTGCTTACCAACATAGCCTGTTCTCCACCAACAACGACAAGTTTACCATTATGCACGAATTTTAAATTTTGATGCAGCGTCGAAGTAACAGCTCCAGCTTCATGTATCCATGGGCGTCCTAGAAGACAACTGTAAGCAGGACGAATATCCATGACTTGAAAAGTGATCTGGAAAAAACACTGACCAATCTTGATAGGGAGATCAACCTCTCCAATCACGGTTTTCCTCGATCCATCAAAGGCTTTCACAATGACCCCACTGAACCTCATAGGAGTACCCTGATAAGATAATCTGGACAAAGTAGATTTTGGCATTACATTCAACGATGACCCAGTATCAACCAGCACATTGGATAGAGCGTCTTCCTGGCAATTCATGGAAATATGGAGAGCCAAATTATGATTTCTTCCATGATCGGTCAACTCTTCATCACAAAAACTCAGATTATTACACGCAGTGATATTGGCAACAATGCTATCAAACTGGTTAACAGTCACATCATGATCTATATAAGCTTGTTCCAATACTTTCTGCAACGATTCACGATGAGCCTCAAAGCTCATTAACAGGGATAAAACAGATATTTTTGACGGTGTATGTAACAATTGATCCACCACATTATATTCACTCTTCTTGATCAATTTCAATACCTCATCATTATCTGACTTTTGATTTACGTCACTTGATTGACCAGACTCCACAGAAGTCTTCAACTGAATTTGCTTACTCCCAGTATCTTCACTTGTCTTTGAAGGCACATTATCAAATACTCGACCACTTTTGGTTACACGTCCGACATCAGCGATAGTCACAACTGAGGGAAGAGAAGGAATGGGAACCTCTTTTCCATCCTCCAACATAGTAGCATTGTATTTGTAGGGAACAACTTTATCGGATTCATACGGCGTCGGGCCAGGCAAACGGATAACCAAAGGCGTCACAGCAGATTTCTGACTATTGTAAGAAATTACAACCCGCTCAGGAATATTGAAACGTGGGACTATGACATTCACCTCGTTCTCCACTTCATTTTTGTTTGCAGTAACCTGAATCAAATTCTCATCCATCATCTTTTGTAAGTCCCTTTTTACAATCACACACCCTCGAGGGTTCACAGAACAAATACAACAGGCGGCATAATCATGCTCAATATCATGGAACTCACTCAAAGTAGCATGCATTTCAACAAGCGATCTCCGAATCCAGCGAATGTCGAAAATACGGTATGTACCAGGACAACCATATACCATATTAACAGTTGCATTACCATGTTTAGGAAACGGATTTGATTGCACATTAGGGTTGGTATCTTCAAAAGACAGAATACCGCTTTTTACGAGCTTTGCAACTTCATGCTTCAGAGGATAGCAATTTTCGATATCGTGTCCCGGGGCACCTTGATGAAATGCGCAATGAGCATCTGGCTTATACCACCATGGAATTTCAGTTGGAACAGCCGGCGGATCATGAGGTTGAACCAAATTCTTCTTTATTAAAGCCGGAAATAGCTCAGTATACGTCATTGGAATGGGATCAAATTGTGTTTTCCTCTGTGTACGACCTTGTTGAGTTGTCTTCTCTTGGAAACGTGGTTGATAACTTGCAGTAGCTTGAGCGGTAGGGGTGTTACTGATAACAGGCGTAACAGATGCTACTTGTTGCTGACGACGACTACCATTGTTGTTCACAACTCTGCGTCTTCTAGACCTTTCCTGAGATATAGCATTAGCTTCTCCCTCTTTTTTCTTAGGGAACCCAATACCAGGTTTTTTTGTACTTCCATAATTTCCTTCTTTTATCAGACGTCCCTCACGGACAGCTTCCTCTAATCTCATCCCCATATTAACCATTTCCGTGAAATCACTAGGAGCGCTCGCAACCATCCTTTCATAGTAAAATGAACCCAGAGTCTTCAGAAAAATCTTGGTCATTTCTTTCTCTTCAAGCGGAGGGCTTATCTGAGCTGCAATCTCACGCCATCTTTGCGCATATTCTTTAAAAGTTTCTTTCTCTTTTTGAGACATTGCGCGAAGCTGATCACGGTCTGGCGCCATATCGAGATTATACTTATACTGACGAACAAAAGCTTTACAAAGATCGTTGAATGTCTTGATTTGTGTACTATCGAGTCCCATATACCATTTCAGCGCAACACCAGTAAGACTATCTTGAAAATAGTGGATCAACAATTGATGGTTGTCAGTATAGGTAGACATCTTTCTAGCATACATAATCAAATGACTTTGCGGACAAGTGTTCCCTTTGTATTTTTCAAAATCCGGAACTTTGAACTTGGCGGGAATCTTCACATTTGGAACAAGGCAAAGCTCATGAGCATTATTTCCAAATAACTCCTTTCCCCTTAAAGCCCTGATTTCTCTTTGCATTTCAGCAAACTGATCTTGAAAGTCATCTATTCGATCCATAACATCTAAACTCTCGCTCGGAGCAGTATGGAAAATTTGTTCTTCAGTATAAGGCATAGCATGAGTTACAGGCGGTGGCACAGGTATGACAGTAGGAACAACCGGAACTTCAGCATTAGGAACAACATTAACCACAGGAGGTGGTACAGCCATGACAGCAGGGAGTCTAGAACCTTCGGGAACAGGAGTTCGATATCCCTCTGGCACATAATTGGGAGGCATGCCCCAAGGGAAACCAACAGGCATTTGATATTGAGAAGTATTAATCGGGGCCACAGAAATGGGCGTTGATCCGATATCAGAAATCACAGTTCCTTGGACAAGAGAAGGAGGAGGTAGTGGTGGCTGATTCTGAGCAGCCACCAGAGCTTCCATCGCGGCAGTCAGTCTCTCCAAACCATCTTTCAGAGTTGATACCTCTTCACGGAGCTCGCGGTTCTCTTGTTGCAACTGATCCATCTTTTTCTTAGAGTTAGCCCGAGTGTTGTAGTGATGCGACAGCTTGACTGAAGGAAGGCCAAAAGAAACAAATAAGACAACTGGAAAAGGCAACACACAATGCACGATGATGCGAATGCAAATGCAAAATGCAGGTGTTTCAACCAGTTTCCAAGGATCTTTAAGATATAAAGCAATTACAAACATCATAAAGAAAAATAACACTTTTTGAAATACTGATAAACATCTCATTTCATTGAATATTGGAAAGAGTTACACTTGGAAGTACAAAATACAATAATATCAAAATAAGAAAAAGCTAGGTCCTAAGGAACATCTGATGACGATCCAAGCTGATACTTCCTTCGGAGTCTCTTAATCTCTTTCTCATAGTTGTGCTTCATGGTGATCTTCTCTAGCACAAGCTGATCCACAATACCCTTCCAAGCACCAGAAGTAGGAGGATGTGATGATGGAGTAGTAGAGGAAAATAAATCCTCTGCATGCCTCTTCACAGCGCGCCGCTCAAGTAACTCTATCAAGTCATCTTTCTCCTTCATCTGTTTTTGCAATTCCATCTTCTCTTTGTCAGAAGCTTGAAACTTACTTTCCCACATCTCTTTCTCTTCCTTCATCTTAGCCAAAGCATCTTAAAGTGTCTTCACATCATCAGAAGAAACAGGGAGTGGCGTAGAGAGTGGCGTAGAGATCACAGTAGTCAGAGGTTTCTCAATAGGGTAAGGAATCTTAAGCTCCATAGCCCTCTTCTTCACCCAAAGCGTGTAAGGTTCTAAAGCAATGCAAACTTGTCTTCCAAGCTCCCCTCTACCCAACCTGTGAATCTTAGTCCAGGCATGAACCATTTTTCTTCTCAAACCAAGAGAATTATCCCCTCCTTGAAAGAATAAACCCTCTAATAAAATATTCTTAGGCCTATCCTTCAGCATATAACCCAGCTGACGGCGAGCTAGACTCGGGTTGTAGTTAATTCCGCCTTGTATTCCAAGAAGAGGAACATTGGCGAATTCTCCACAACTATCAATAATCTGGACATTATCGTAAACCGAAGAAGACCAAGTGATATCAGCATGCGTAAGAGACATAATCCTTTGAGACCACCTTAAGCAATCCTTGTTTTTCCTAAAAGCAGATGTCTGAGGTAAGTGTGAAACGAACCAATTATACAGCAGAGGTAGACAGCAAACAATGGTACCGTTTCCCTTAGAAGTTCTACTATGGATGGAGAAATAAGTATCACCAAGCAAAGTTGGAACAGGGTTCCCAATCAAGAAAATCCTAATAGCATTAACATCCACAAAATTATCAATATTAGGAAACAAGACTAGTCCATAGATGAGTAAAGCAAATATAGCCTCAAACGCCAATGTGCGACCAATGTCAGCAAATAAAGTAGCCTTCTCAATCAAGAACTTAGCAGTTAAACCCTTGAGGCCTCCCTTAGTCTTTAGATTTGCATCAATATCCGACTTCGTCAAATGGGTAGCTACAGCAATATCTTGAGGCTTAAGAGCTTCCTCCAAACCAGTATACGGAACTTTATCGGAAACCGGTACACCCAACAAATAAGCATATTCTTCCAAGGTCGGCATGAGCTGATAATCGGGAAATGTGAAGCATCGGTAAATAGGATCATAGAACTGCATAAGGGTATTCAGAATTCCGTCTTCAATATTGGTAGAAAGAACAAATAAAAGTCTCCCATAACGAGATAAGAAGCCTGAACGATCATCTACCAAGGAAACTAGCTTTCTAAACTCTGTAAGATCAGGAGCCCGAAAACCGTACTTCTGAGTGTTTCTCCTTCCAATATCCATAATCAACAATATCTGCGATGTTTGCAAAAGAAAATCCCTGAGATCCTTAAAAACCAGCTGAAACACAATGCTCATGAATGCATGAGTGCAAGATGCAACACCCACAAACAAGACATACAAAGCACACAGGTTCAAAGGTTCGGCACGAGCATGGAGCCAAAGGTAAGAACCAACCATCCCACAATGGTATGTACTATGGTTATATTATCACCTGTAGAACAAGGTTCTAAAAAGTTCCCAGAATCATAATTCCATCTTTTGGATATTATCGGCTTAAACGACTACTCGTCGGCCAACAATATTCTCAAGAGAAACTCATCTGAGTGTGGTATCGCGTAACGACCAATTCAAGTCTACACCTGAACAGCCACCGCACCACGTCCTAATAAGGCCAAGATGGGTTAAAGGGTTCTAAGGTCCTCAGCTTCTCAGGCTCCCAGTCGGAAAAAGTAATATCAATTACGACTACTCGTAAGACATCAGTAATTTCCAAAGGGGCCTCCACCGAGCGGGGGATCTCAAGTCAGCTTACTAAGGACTACTCCACGTAAGCCAACAAGACTATACCACCCTCCTATCATAAGTGTACTCAAGTCAGGGTTAGGACTTATCTCACCACACAAATTACCGGGCACCAAAACAGAACAAACAATAACAAACAAGTCAAACAGAAAGCGATAAATAAATCAAAGTAGGCGAAACCCACTAGGAACCGTTGGAGTCCCCAGCAGAGTCGCCACTTTTCTGTAGCGGTAAAAATCGTGAGTGTAAGTTATTGACTAACTTAACTCAAAGAAAACAAGAGTCGCCACCGCACTTTTATTTTATCCAAATAAAGGAAAGTAAAAAGAGCGAACAAAACCAAAGAGTTCTAAAATAAGAACACGAGACAAAGATCGGGGTAAGGGGGTTGGTTACGCAATGGGAAGGTGTTAGCACCGAAAACGTCTATAGTACTTTATAGGAGCCCTTTGAAATATTTACGCTTTTTGGTTTGAAAGTGGTTTGTTTGAAAAGAGATTGGGGAGATGAGAAGAGAATATTTTTTTAGATTTTTGTGTTTGGAGAGACTTATCGTCTCATGCCTACGTACCCATAAAGTGCAATATGGAATCAAAACCCCGTAGTTCGTGGTACAAATGACAAAAATTTGTTGGTTTTGATTGATTTTAGATGTAAAGACAAGTCGTCATTTCAAGGAGAAAACTGCGACTATCCACCCACGAGTATTAAGACAACATCTGCGTCACATAAAGATGGAGGATTTGCTTGGATTATCAACAAGACTATCACTCAACATCAACGTGGAAAATGTCAAAGTCTTAATAATATGGGGAATAGGAGATTTACATCTCAACTATAGAAATGAATCATGTCTAAACTTTATGAAAAGTTTTAAAGTGAAAAAGTGCATAAAGGCACAAAAAGAGTTGATGAGTTTTTGTATTTTTTATGTCTTTTGAAATTAGTCAAAGCATGATTAACATTGATTGACTTTTATTAAAAAAAAACAAAGTTTAAAAATCACTTGACGAAAGTCAAGGTTTTATTGCGAAAGCGGTTTTGAAGTTTGAAACCAAGAAGGTTTTGAAAGAGGGAGAAAGTTTTGAAAATTTAAGAAGGGGAGGAGATGAAGTGACTATCCTAAAAAACTAAATAAGAGCTAGAGATAAGAAAGATCTAACCAACTTGTAGCACACTCCAAAGCAAGCAAAAAGAATTCCATCCGATTTAAAGCATAAGCCAATGATCGAGCCAAATAAAGGCTAAGATTCAAAATACTCCAAGCATAGGGAAGAAAGTCTTAATCCTAAGTCCAAAATGTCCATGAAGTCCAAAGTCTAAGAATGGTCCAAGAGTATAACCACAAAGTTAATAGCACCAAATTTTTTAGATGTTTTATCCTTTATTAGTGTTTTGAACAAAGTATGGTCCAAGTGGACAAAAGAGAAATGACATAAACATAAACAAAGATATGGTATGAAATGATAAAATGGAAGCATAAAAGTAAGAAATAAGGAGTAAGAAGAGAATATAAACAAAATTAAACAAGGATAATGTTAGTGAATTAGTGGTTAGTGGTTAGAACATATGATCAATGATGATTAACTCTTGCACTTTAGACCAAGGTTAATGAAAACTCATTAGAGGATTGATAGAATCAAAGCCTCCTAACAATGATTTTCATAGGTATTGGACTTAAGACAAGCAACTAAACATACTTGGACATTTAAACGTAAGTTTAAGCCACGAATGATCATTTTCCGATTAAGGGACACTTTAGCGCTATGTTAAGCAATCGTAATCGGGTTTATGTAGAAACCACGACTATCTGAGGCCGGTCAATAAAATGTTAGTGTTAATACATGTTAGAGAAGTGATATGTAAATCACTCTCCTAAAACATGCCACACAAAAAGAAAAGAGGTAGTGATCTCATCATAATCAAGATTTTTAATTAATTAATCAAAGGTAATCTATCACTATTCCAAAGTAAGGAGAATTATCTCAATGATTATTCGTCCATAGATTTGAAATAATGAAGATTAAACAACCTTGATAATCAACAATCTATGATCCATAGATTTCATCGATCAAAAATAAAAAGAAGAAGAAAGAAAATGAAATCACAATTTGAATCTCGAATCGATTAAATTATCGTCAATATCAATCACCTCTCTTGGTGGATAAAATCAACACCCAAAGTCCATTGATATTGATGAAATCTTATCAAATTCAAGATCCAAAACAACCAACACTTAATCAAAATATTTTCGAATAAATTTTTTAAGATCTTTTTCGAAAATGAAATTAAAATACAAATTTAATAATAAAAGAAAAATGTGGAAAAGTCCACACGGTTAAATTCTGAAAGAAATAAAAAGGAAAATAAAAAAATAAAAGAAAAATACAATTGAAAAGTAGAAAGAGAAAACGAAACAGAATCATCTTCTTCTTCTAGCTCTCACACGCGAAAACATTCACGGCCATGGATGCTTGCTTAAATCACAACGGCGGGACGCGAAAAATACGCGGTTGCAATCGAAATCAAGAGCTCTTCACAATGGTATCAACAATTCAAAGAATCACAACAAAAGGTAACAGATCGAAAATGACGGTGAAACTCAATCTACCTTCAAACTCAGGTAAGAAATCAATCCAAACTTCTTCTTGCTTCTCTTCTTCTTCTGAACGAATTCTGGTTCGAAATTGATCTGTGTTTGAGGCTGATTTGAAGTTAATTTGGTGGAAGGAAGTATGAGAAGAGAATGTGAGCAAAAGGTTTTGTATTGAGGAATTGAGGAAGAAAATCAGCAGAGATTTTTTGGCTTGAAAAGCTTGAAGAAAAGAGTGAATAAGGTGTTCTATTTATAGATGAGAATGGGTGAAAATGATTTGCCGTTTGTGAGATTTTTTTCAGCGTTTTGGGATGCAAGTTATGTGTGACCTGTTGTGATATTTTTTCATGTCGTTTTTGCTTTCACATTTGTAGCTCATCACGTGTTATTCTTTCTTTTCACTTTTTCAGCTCACTTGGGTGACGTGGAAGGTTTGTGGGGTCAGCTTGGAGTGCAACATGGCTGAGATTATATTCACATGGCTTGCAATATGGCTTGGATAAGTGATGAATTGTTTCCTTAGCTCAACCTCAATTTCGAGCCGTTTTCGCTCTGTTTTCAAGTACGTGACGTGGATTGGCTCTCATGGCTCAATTTTAGCAGTAACAGCACCAAAATATGCCTCAAGTAGCACCTCGGCCAGTGCTTCTAAATGACTATACAACTCTAACTTTGTTGTTTTATCAAGCCCAGACGTATCATTTAACAACTGAAGCAAGACAGAGCCAACCCCCCATATTCCCTTACGGACAACAGGTTGACAATACCAAGGTGTTAAACCTTCAGGAGGTGGATACCATAAACGGTTCTCATTCTTATAGTCAAAGCATGTCCTAATTATGGAAACACACGCATTTGAGAGTTCACACGCCCTCTGGACCTGGGTTGCAAACGGATGCTCTGGTCCTATAACATATTCCAAATCTGCATCTAAACAGTAAAAGAAAATTTCAAGATCTGAAACCTTACTGTAGAACACTTCAGCATTATCTCTGTCCATCAGGAGGACAGTATTCCGGCGAGCTCTGTCACCAACTAACTGTATCATGTCCCAAAGGGCACCTGACATCTGAATATTTACATTAGAATTTGAGGATCCAACGCTAGTTGAACGGTTCTGGCTAATCAGATTTTGCAGCTCCTTCAGCTGAATCATTGCAGATAATTTTTCACCATGCTCCAAGATAATTTGCAAGGCATGTCTCTGCTTGGAACACAACTCCTCATGAGATTTGGATAAGGCAAGAAAGTGAAGGAACTTTTGATGCTTCTGCTGTTTTTCCAAGAGTTGGGTGGAAACAACGGCCATAGACAAAATCTCTGCACCTCTGGTTGTTGTCCAATGTTTAGCTAAGGTATCAATGATTGATTTGCTCATCCGCATAAAAACATTGGTTTCTCCATCCCGTTCGAATGAACCAGAAGTTTCTAGCTTTTCAAGGGACCCGGGGTGTTGACCTTGAACACAAACTGCATCTGATGTGTTGAATCTACTGGATTGGCAGTTTTAGAACTTTTAGTTGCAGCGAGATTATGATCACTTGTGGCAGCCAACCCATTCTCTTGTGCACAATTTTGGTTTAAAACTGGTAAGTGTTTCTGAGATTGCTTGCTAACAACCATATTTCTGCCGAGAGAAGACAGTTGACATTATTCATTTTTTGTGGCATAAATTGAACCAGAACATTTGAAACCAGTGGCTGCCAATGTCTAAGGCGAGTAATGACAAGAAGATCAGGCCAGGCTTGTATAATTGGGATAGAACTACAAGAAGACAAGCAGTACTAATCCTGTCTGTTACCATATCCAGCACAACTCCAAATGTTGACACTTGATTGAATCTTCGAGCACACCAGCCATCCACAGCATTACATACAAAACAACTTGTTTGAAAGCATCAGTGGAAGATCCAAGCATCAGGCGCATTTCAGGTTTCATATCAAGGCAGGAAGGTTCCAAAGTGATATATTACGTCCACTACCGCAAGCCAACCAACTCTCACTTGCATCTAAAGCAACAGAGCCAACCCATGAAACAGGTCCTTTTAACTTCAAATGTTTTGCTGGATCAATCACTTGGATACACTTTCCACTTTTGCAATCCCAAATTCGCGTTGTCCCATCCTCTGAACCTGTTATGATCTGATTTGATGAGTTGCGAGCAACAATACAATGCAAGTAATCAGAGTGACCCTTGAATACTGTTTTTTAATTTACCAGTTTCCACATGCAACAATACGCACAAGAACAGAAGCTGAAGAACTAGCAGCAGCAATACGTAATTCCGCATCATTATCATGCAGTAGCCGAACATATGCAGGAACCAATTCCGTCTCGGTGGAATCAGGACCAACAACTTCATTAGGGGGGTAACAAGTTACAGCATGTTTTGTTAAAACATCTTGGAGACTCAGCCAAATGGTGAAGATACAGGTCCTGCAATAACATCAGACCTTTTGATGCTTCCCATTCCACACACGATGCATCCAGGTGCAGTCATAGCCGAATATTTGGCCCCACAGATATCACTCACATCATATCCAATGGAACATCACCATGCCCTCCATGTAGTGCCATTGATCTACAGAGATCTAATCCATACAACATTAGGAACTTCAAAGATTCGGGATATATCATTCTGTTGGCCAAGCGATGTTGCACAGCATAAAGATTTCGATACTCCTTGAGGGCTTTCACAATTCTTAGTTGCACAGCACTCCGTGCATCGTCCAGTTTTTGGGACAATGTTTTCTCATTAGCTAGCCTAGAAAATAGAGAGACAAGTGCACCAGTATCAGCCAGGCGATACATATCCGCCAAGTCTGTAACTACGGGCACTGCCATTGTGTATACTCTGATACGCCTTTCTCCACAGGATGCAGTGTAAAGCAATGCAACTTGAAAATAAATAGTCTGAGTTGTCATTAATGTCTCTTCGAGTGATAACTGCATGGCAAAGGCTTTATCACAATCTACAGCTGGAAGTGCCAATAAATCTGTGGATCTTAGCATGAAGTTCCCATGATAAGTTGTGAAGCGAACACCTTTTGCACATCTAATACGCATTACAGCTTCCCATGCAGTCTCTCTAGTGAGGTTTCTCCTTAATTCATGACTCAATTTCTCTCCATGAATGGCTGATTGGAAAGCTGGATAGTAATTCACTTGACCAGCAGTGTACTTTGCCAGAGTTCCTAAGGAGGCTATGTCAGTGTACTTATCACTGAATGCATACACATTTACTGATATTTGGTACTTAGAAAACTCAGCAGCCATTTGCTTATAAAATGGATCTTCGGGCAGTCTCAGTGCATGTTCTTTATCTGTCCCAAAAACACGAGAATCATCTCCCCGTAACCTCAAGCGACCAACACCGAGAGATGAAAGTGTGTTTTGAAAAATTAACAATTTTCCTCCAAGCGTACTCATAACCATGAAAGTAGCCTTAAGAGCAGGACCAAAAGCTGATTCCAGATTAACATTATCTTGAAATATAGTTGGCAAACTATCTAGGAAGGCTTCCACCACACTTCTTGATTCAGATAAGTTAACAAGAAGATCATCTGGGAGTGGAATAAATATGTCATCCAGATCTGAGACTACAAACATCTGTGGTTGATTCAAGGTTGACTTCAAGCTACCATTCCTGCATGGGCTTCAAACTGTGAAGGGCTTATCTCTATATCACAACAACTGCAGACTATACCACTTCCTTGTTTGTAACCTCCAAGTAATTTTTGTCTTTTGACATAGTAAGCCGTCAGCAATGATGTTTCGGTGTTTTCTTGACCATGCACATTAACCCGTGTATATTTTCAACAGATCTAAAGGCTTCCTGCCAGAGTTCAAGCTCAGTGACAATTCTCAGCTGCGATTGCAAGCTTTTAGGAGCAGAATGATCAGGTCGGTCTCGTGTCCCAATATTTGTTAAGATTAACCAAATGATTTCTAATGATTTCACAAAGCCTTTCTGAACTCTGTTGTTCTTTTATATTGCTTACAGAACTGGAAAGCTTGGTGAGCTGTCATAGCATATAAAGCTTCCAATTCAGAGTTGCTGCACAATATCTCAAGCACAGTCCTGTAAATTTCCAAAGAAATTTAAGCCATGGGGTAAAAAGCTCTCGATCAGATCTATCCTTTCCCTTCAAGTGTATGAAGTTGCAATAATCATCGCAGCTGCAAGTATTCTTTTCGTACTGTCTGCAAGTAGCTTCTTGAAAATCTGTTACCGGAGAAAAATCAACAATGATTGGATGACCGACATAGAACTTTGCAGTGAGGTTTTCAATATCATTTGCATCAAGTTCTTCCTCAATATCAGCAGCAACAAGTACTCTTGGAGAATTTTCACTCAGTTACTTGATTAACACAGAAACTGCAGCAAAGCTCTTGTATGATTTAATTACTCATTCGTGTAGTTTCCCGCGAGTATAACCAACAAACTGGGGGTATATGCTGTTAAACATATTTGACTTAGAATGGGGTTCATCAAATGAAACACCTTGAGATTGCACTGATTGATGTTCTGAAAATTCACCAGACATTGAACTGCTTTCTTGGTGGCTCTTGTGATGGACATCCAAAGTTTCTGTGGAAGATGGAACAGGAACCCAGAGTTTATCACATTTCCTGAACATACTGCTATACTTCTTTATAATTCCTTGGTTTACTGTAGATCTGAAAACGATGAAGGCCCTCTTTGGCGCCCCGAACCATCAAGATAATACCATTCGCCCAAATGCAACTGCAAGTCATGGACGGCACAGAGATGGTCTTGAGAAATATTAATGGATTCTACACTCTTGCAATAGCCTTGAGAACCTTGATCAATAACAGTTTTTGACTGTGAATCTTCTTCAGATGATGATCTCTTGCTATCCCTGGTTGATGATAAAGGTCGGGCTGACCTTGAATGATATATATCCTTGCCTTGGGTCTTGTGGTGTGACTCAGAGACTAATGATCCCTGGTCTTTGACCACGCATGAATTTATCCTGACCACTGAGAGAACATTTCCTTTTACTCCTCTAACAGAAACAAACTTGTTTTGAACTGATCTGCTCACAGTACCACTACAATCAACCAACTCATCGGTACAAAAATCCCAAAGAGGAATGTCAAGCTTCCTACTGTGAGATGGATAATACAAGTCTTCTTTCCTAGACCACCGAGGATCTTCACATCCATAGTTAGGCATTTGACATAGAGGAAACCCATCATTTAGGACCACTTTCTTTTTAGAATATCTATCTTGGGATTCCTCATTCCTCTTCCAATCACCACCTTTGCATATTCAAAACTCATTTGCAGGGCTTCTGTTATTGCCTCAAGCTCCCTTCCAGGAATGACATCAGAACACCAACCCTTTCATCAAAATGGAGGTCATTCAACGATTCAGGTGCAAGCATTCTGTCATCAGGGTATAACATTGACTGCAGTGTTTGGTAAACCAAGTGATTTAAATATAGAAAGGCAATGTTTTCCAAATGAATCAATAAAGTAAGAATCAGCTTCTTCACACAAAGACCTTGCAGTTACAGAGGCGACAAAAACCAGTAGATCAGCAACCTTAGCCATTTCCAGACAGGACCGTAAATCACCATGAGGTGCTTTTAGTACCGTTACTCTGGTCCTATATTCAGAAGAAACGACTGGCTCTGACAGCCTTGAAGAAAAATCACTGGATAACAATGACAAAAGATCGACGGCAACTGGTTTTAAATCCACAGTATCACAAAGGGCAAAAAGAATAATTACTTGAGGAGGACATTTTGATCCACTCGACTCTCTTTTCTCTTTCAAAACCGCAGCCTTTTTTTGTTCCCGAATCATTTTATTTTTCTGAAGCGACTATCATCTAAACCAAATTCTGACTTTACCCTGATAAATTCAAAAACGAACCACTGAATAATTTGCAACTAAATCATCGGCCATCAATTTTGATTTTTGACATAATTCTCTGAATATCTGGACCAAACTTCTCATAGAACACTGCTTGATAAACCACTGGATTTCAATACAAGACAAATTGACATTGAACAATCTCATTTCCTGAGAAAATAACCCACCACCACGGGTAACTTATAGTTGAAGCAAACTCTTGATAGTTTGACCAAGATGAGGTCAAACGTCCATCTGATTTAAACTTGAATGAATGTCTTTGCCATTAATCTCCTTGCAAAACCCTAAACACACAGAGAAGAAGAAGAAACAAACAAATTGAAAAATATTTTTGGTATTTTGGTTAGAAGTTAGTAAACATAAAGCAAGTAGAAAACACAAGTGCGCTGAGAGAACTAAAAAGTATGGTCTTGTTTGTGTATGCAAAAAATGAAAATGCAATATGGGATCTTAGGGGTAAAAATTAGGGTATTACAGCATGTTCGCTAGGCGAACAAGTAGCGAATACTCGCTAGGAGTTCGCTTAGCAAAGGATTAGCGAGTATGACAGGTTGATGTTTTATTTGAGATTTATCCATAGGTTGATTGTGTGGTTCGACTATGGTTTATTTCTTGATTAATCGCATAGCTTATGTACTATTGTGATATGCTGTGGGTAGCCTTCGAGCGTGAATCCTAGGTTTTGAGATGTGTATATTGTTTGTATTGATTGGAAATGCATGAGAATATAATAGAGGTTATGTGTGCATTGTCTGATAAATTGTGAATGCCAGCGAACGTAGCAGAATGTGATGTTTTGCCTGGAGCTTTAGTCTTGTAGGATCCCTTGATCACGATGCGTGTAGGGATTATTATTGAATGATGTATGGTGCATACTTGGTGATAGGAAGTGATTTCCCTGATACTTAATTTAAAGTAAATGGTTAATTGGTACATGGTGTATACGAGTGTAGAATAAGATGATCAGTAGGATCATGTGTATTCGGTGTATTGGAGTATGAGGTACTTGATGATAGAAGGTGGAAGCTCTCACTATCTAATTAGTTAAAATAATTGAGAGGTGTGTAATTGTTTGTAGGATGCCTTGGGTTGTAAAAGGTAGAGAGATGGTGCTTGATGGGAAAAGGTGTGTGCTTGGTGATAGTACGAGTTTCCCGTAATATTTTATTTTAAGAGGATGATTAATTGGTGTGTGAATCATGTAGAGCATGATGAAGTGATCGGTAGGATCGTGTATTCCCGGGTGTTGGGATGTGATTTTATATGGTGTTAGAGTGTGAACTCGTTTAATATCTAATTTAATTAAAATGAATGATGGGTGTATCACGTATATGATTATGGTGTAATGATCAGTAGGATCGTGTATCCCCGAATGGTGGGATGTGTTTATATCTGGTGTTATAGTATGAATTTGTTTACTATCTGATTGATTTATATGGTATTGGTGTAATATATCTATACATATATGCATTGATGTATGATGATATGATCAGCAGGATCGTGTACACTTTGAGTGCCTGAATATAATAGTTATGCATTGGTGTCTTGCATATCATGGTGTTTGGTGAGATGAATCATATCTCAGTAGGAGCTTAAGTGATTCATTCGTACTCCTATGAGGAGAATGGTGGGGGATAGATCATATCTCAGTAGGAGCGTAAGTGATCTGTCGGGGATAGATCATATCTCAGTAGGAGCGTAAGTGATCTATCCAGGTTCGATTGAATGAACCAATGAGTCGGTACCGCATGCATGGTGTTGAGTTGCATATTTGCATTATAATATGTTATATTGTAATTTGAACAGTAGGTTTGTGATTGGTGTTGATGGGGTGAATATTGGTGTGATTTACTACCTTTATTACATGTATTACATTACCAATATATTTTTGATCATGATTTCTCACCCCTTTGATGTTGTTATGTCTGTGCTTCTCCGGAAGTACAGATAATCCAGGTACTTAGATAGCTTGGATAGCGGTGTGCCAGTCGAGTCTAGGATGCTCTGATACGTAGCACGGGACTTAGGTGTTTTATTGTGTCTATGTTGAACTTATTTCTTTTCCTGTGACGTATCATGAATTTGATGTATTTTACTTTATGAAACAAATTCCACTATATTATTTTGAAAAGAATGAATAAAGTATTTTTATAAAATTTGGAGATGTGATATCCCACTTTTTGGTGCAAACTCTGATTATTATTATAATATTTATATTTTATTTAATACGGGGAAGTGGGGTGTTACAATTGGTATCAGAGCAGGTCGGTCCGTCCGGCCAATGTTGTCTAGTGTTGTTGTTCCCAAGTATGCGACATGTGTGTAAAAACACTGTCGGTACCTGTTGTTGTTTAACTTTGTTGGCAGAAGAGGAATGATTTCAGTGGGGGAGAAGTTTGTATTTCTCCTGAATGCTACGGTGTGGTGGCTTAGTGTGTTGAGGAATGCTATCATAGTTTGGTAAAGATGGTTTGTACCCCATCATGATTTCGGCTGTCTATTAACAAATTAAGGAACTGATCACCCTTAATCTCTTGTTAATAGTGGACGGGATTGTGTTGGATGGGATAGACGTGTCTTGCAAGCTTTGGTGGCGTGAGCGGTGAATTGTCCTGAGTTAAGCTAAGTGCTTCAGGGATTATTTTGAGGAGTTAGCATAAGACGGTGTGGAGGTGTGTATTTTAACGGAAACTTTGAATGAGGAGGAAAGTGAGAAAATTGGGATTTGTCAATTAGTTGGAATTGCCGGAGGTTCCCTGAGGAAGTAAGCGATTTACTATCGGAGTGGGAAGTAAAGCTTACACGTTGACTTTGTTTTCGGAACAAGTCTGATATTGGTGACTCCATATTATATGTTTATGTTGGAATTGGAGAAGTTGAAGAGTCAACTTGAAGACCTTCTAGGAGAGAGGTTCTTTTGTTTGAGTGTGCTACCGTAAGGTGCACCAATTTTGTTAATTAGACAGACAAAAGGTTTTGGGAAGCTTTAGGTGAACTATAGATAAGTGAACAAGGTGACTATCAGGGATAGGTGTTCGCTTCCAAGAGTTAATAATTTGATGGAACAATTGATCGAAGGATGTGAGTTTCCTTGGTCATATGATCTCGAGTAGAGTTATTGTGGTGGATGAGACGAAGGTCGAAAGTTGTATCGTATTAGGAGGCTCAAAGATCTGCTGTTGAGATTGGAAGCCATTGGGTTTTAAAATATTCCAGGAGTTGTAGATATGTCGAATGACCTCCTAGATATGAAATTGTTGTTGTACGTGGAATTGCGAGATCGCAGCTTTTTACGGAATCGAAATCGGATACTCGTAAGTCGGGTAACGGTCGAAAAGAGGATTTTGGGACTGTCATGTTCGCCTGGCGAGCATACTGGTGAACGTCCATATTCGCTGCGGTGTTCGCCTGGCGAAGGGGTCCTGGGCAGAAAATATTATTCTGGTGTTTTTGCCGTAACAGGAGAACCGTAACTCGGAATGAAGCGCGGTTCGATCCGTTCGAAAGCTATTGAAATTCTCTATGAGATGGTGAAGTATTGACATGGAAATAAGTTAGTTATGGAGGAAATGTGTTTTGATGTCGTGGTAAGGACGGAAGGTACGGTTCGTGTTTGTGCCATAACTCACAACTTGTTTGTCCATTTGGCATGGAATCTTCTTTAATTATTTATATAAGGCAATGGTTATGTTAATAAATGATATTTTAAGGTATTCGAAGATTATAGAGGATTATGTTGAGCATAAGGAACTGGAGTTATCAGTGTTGGAAAAAGAGCGGTGATATACTTCCGTGAGGAAAGTTCTGCCGAAACCGATAGAACTAATTGTGGTGTTTGTGATGCTTGTTGATATAATTGGGGAATTTGCTAAAGACAACTTCAGCGAGTTTCAATTATGCAAAAGGCAACTTGATGTATATAAGAGAAATCATCCGACCAGTGATTTAGAGTTGGTTACTATTGTGGTTGTACCAGAGTCAGATGCTTCGAAAGTTCAGACTAAGATCGGAGATGTTTGGTGATCTTAAGAGTTTAAGGTGTTTGTTTACTTTGAATAAGATGAATATTAGGCATAGGAAATAATTGGGACTTCGGAAGGAGTACGACTTCGAGTTGAATTACCATTCGGGTAAAGTGCATGTGGTAGATGATGCGGTGAGTTGGAAATGCCTGCGTATACCGAAGATGACGGTGAGAAGAGTTAGAACTGACTGAGCAATTTTATAATATGAGTTTGGTGGGTGAATAAACCTCTTATGGAGTTAAGCGTTTATTGTTAGACCTGACGAGTGGTATGCTTAAGTTGGTGAATTAGTTGAAATTGATAAATTAGAGTCAAAGAGTGGATTGTCGGGTTTGTCGAAATAGTACTATGATATGTTATGATAGATTATGTGTACCCTATGTTGTTATATATGGTGTTGGGATGTGATTATATATGGTGTTAGAGTGTCAACTCGTTTAATATCTAATTTAATTAAAATGAATGATGGGTGTATCATGTATATGATTATGGTGCAATGATCAGTAGGATCGTGTATCCCCGAATGGTGGGATGTGTTTATATCTGGTGTTATAGTATGAATTTGTTTACTATCTGATTGATTTATATGGTGTTGGTGTAATATATCTATACATATATGCATTGATATATGATGATATGATCAAGAGGATCGTGTGCACTTTGAGTGCCTGAATATAATAGTTATGCATTGGTGTCTTGCATATCATGGTGTTTGGTGGGATGAATCATATCTCAGTAGGAGCGTAAGTGATTCATCCGTACTCCTTTGAGGAGAATGGTGGGGGATAGATCATATCTCAGTAGAAGCGTAAGTGATCTGTCGGGGATAGATCATATCTCAGTAGGAGCGTAAGTGATCTATCCAGGTTCGATTGAATGAACCAATGAGTCGGTACCGCATGCATGGTGTTGAGTTGCATATTTGCATTATAATATGTTATATTGTAATTTGAACAGTAGGTTCGTGATTGGTGTTGATGGGGTGAATATTGGTGTGTTTTACTACCTTTATTACATGTATTACATTACCAATATATTTTTGATCATGATTTCTCACCCCGTTGATGTTGTTGTGTCTGTGCTTCTCCGGAAGTACAGATAATCCAGGTACTTAGATAGATTGGATAGCGGTGTGCCAGTCGAGTCTAGGATGCTCTGATACGTAGCACGAGACTTGGGTGTTTTATTGTGTCTATGTTGAACTTATTTCTTTTCCTGTGACGTATCATGAATTTAATGTATTTTACTTTATGAAACAAATTCCGTTGTATTATTTTGAAAAGAATGAATAAAGTATTTTTATAAAATTTGGAGATGTGATATCCCACTTTTTGGTGCAAACTCTGATTATTATTATAATATTTATATTTTATTTAATACGGGGAAGTGGGGTGTTACAATTGGTATCAGAGCAGGTCGGTCCGTCCGGCCAATGTTGTCTAGTGTTGTTGTTCCCAAGTATGTGACATGTGTGTAAAAACACTGTCGGTAGTTGTTGTTGTTTAACTTTGTTGGCAGAAGAGGAATGATTTTAGTGGGGGAGAAGTTTGTATTTCTCCTGAATGCTACGGTGTGGTGGCTTAGTTTGTTGAGGAATACTATCATAGTTTGGTAAAGATGGTTTGTACCCCATTATGATTTCGGCTATCTATTAACAAATTGAGGAACTGATCACCCTTAATCTCTTGTTAATAGTGCACGGGATTGTGTTGGATGGGATAGACGTGTCTTGCAAGCTTTGGTGGCGTGAGCGGTGAATTGTCCTGAGTTAAGCTAAGTGCTTCAGGGATTATGTTGAGGAGTTGGCATAAGACGGTGTGGAGGTGTGTATTTTGACGGAAACTTTGAATGAGGAGGAAAGTGAGAAAATTGGGATTTGTCAATTAGTTGGAATTGCTGGAGATTCCCTGAGGAAGTAAGCGATTTACTATGGGAGTGGGAAGTAAAGCTTACACGTTGACTTTGTTTTCGGAACAAGTCTGATATTGGTGACTCCATATTATATGTTTACGTTTGAATTGGAGAAGTTGAAGAGTCAACTTGAAGACCTTCTAGGAGAGAGGTTCTTTTGTTTGAGTGTGCTACCGTAAGGTGCACCAATTTTGTTGGTTAGACAAACAGAAAGTTTTGGGAAGCTTTGGGTGAATTATAGATAAGTGAACAAGGTGATTATCAGGGATAGGTGTTCGCTTCGAAGAGTTAATAATTTGATGGAACAATTGATCGACGGATGTGAGTTTCCTTGGTCATATGATCTCGAGTAGAGTTATTGTGGTGGATGAGACGAAGGTCGAAAGTTGTATCGTATTAGGAGGCTCAAAGATCTGCTGTTGAGATTGGAAGCCATTGGGTTTTAAAATATTCCAAGAGTTGTAGATATGTCGAATGACCTCCTAGATATGAAATTGTTGTTGTACGTGGAATTGCGAGATCGCAACTTTTTACGGAATCGAAATCGGACACTTGTAAGTCGGGTAACGGTCGAAAAGAGGATTTTGGGACTGTCATGTTCGCCTGGCGAGCATACTGGTGAACGTCCATATTCCCTGCGGTGTTCGCCTGGTGAAGGGGTCCTGGGCAGAAAATATTATTCTGGTGTTTTTGCCGTAACAGGAGAACCGTAACTCGGAATGACGCGCGGTTCGAACCGTTGGAAAGCTATTGAAATTATCTATAAGATGGTGAAGTATTGACATGGAATTAAGTTAGTTATGGAGGAAGTGTTTTTTGATGTCGTGGTAAGGACGGAAGGTACGGTTCGTGTTTGTGCCATAACTCACAGCTTGTTTGTCCATTTAGCATGGAATCTTCTTTAATTATTTATATAAGGCAATGGTTATGTTAATAAATGATATTTTAAGGTATTCGAAGAGTATAGAGGATTATGTTGAGCATAAGGAACTAGAGTTATCAGTGTTAGAAAAAGAGCGGTGATATACTTCCGTAAGGAAAGTTTTGCCGAAACCGATAGAACTAATTGTGGTGTTTGTGATGCTTGTTGATATAATTGGGGAATTTGCTAAAGACAACTTCAGCGAGTTTCAATTATGCAAAAGGCAACTTGAAGTATATAAGAGAAATCATCCGACCAGTGATTTAGAGTTGGTTACTATTGTGGTTGTACCAGAGTCGGAGGCTTCGAAAGTTCAGACTGAGATTGGAGATGTTTGGTGATCTTAAGAGTTTAAGGTGTTTGTTTAATTTGAATAAGATGAATATGAGGCATAGGAAATAATTGGGACTTCGGAAGGAGTACGACTTCGAGTTGAATTACCATTCGGGTAAAGTGCATGTGGTAGATGATGCGGTGAGTTGGAAATGCCTGCGTATACCGAAGATGACAGTGAGAAGAGTTAGAACTAACTGAGCAATTTTATAATATGAGTTTGGTGGGTGAATAGACCTCTTATGGAGTTAAGCGTTTATTTTTAGACCTGACGAGTGGTATGCTTGAGTTGGTGAATTAGTTGAAATTGATAAATTAGAGTCAAAGAGTGGATTGTCGGGTTTGTCGAAATAGTACTATGATATGTTATGATAGATTATGTGTACCCGATGTTGTTGAGGGGAGTAGGAGTACTCATGAAGAAATACATTGAGGTAGATGGAGTATTCGTCCCGGTGCTATGAAGAAGTAACTGAATTTGAGTAGATTGGTTTGGTGACCATAAGTGAGGAGAGGAGTGGTTGAGGTTGAATATACTGGTTAGAATTGTCGGAATTCGAAGAGTGAACATCAGAGACTGTTGAGTCTGATGCAGTCGTTGAATATTCCAGAGTAGAAATCGGGTAGTATTTTCGCGGAGTTGGTGTTGAGATTTCCAGAGAATTGGAAAGATATAATTTTAATTTGGATTATTGTTAGTGGATTGACTATTCTATGTTGAGGATATATGAGATGCATATTGGTGAAGTGGCGAAGCTGTATGAGATATCAAATATTGTATCAGATGGAAATTTGGGAGTTATGTTGAGATTTTGGGGGAGTTGCGGATGCTCTGGGTATTAAGATGAGGTTGAATTTTGCCTGTCACCCGCAGAGGGATGGACAATGAAAGAGGACTATCTATCCTTTAGAGAATTTGTGGAGCATTAGTATGTTGGATCAAGGTGGATCGTGGGATGATTAATTACCGTTGATTGAGTTACCTATAATAACGGTTACCATCCTAGTGACGGATCGACATTATATGTGGTTTGGTGAGATAGGAAGCGTAGGGCTCTCCTGTGTTGGAATGGGTCGAGTGAGAGTGTTGTGCTCAGACCGAGAATTATGCTTGAGATGGCAGAGAAGATCAAGAGGATCAAAGGAAATATGTGTTTTGAGAGTCACGCCGGTGACTGGTGTGGGCCGAGTTCTGAAAATCTCGGAAGTTCGCACCGTATTCTGTGGTTGAATCAGAGTGGCACAGCAGAGGCATGGGGGAAGTAACATGTTAGACCGTTTTGCCGCTGTCGTCGTGAATAGGCATGACGTGTTTCATGTGTCCTGTTGAGAAAGTACATTGAATCAGGTGGATGATGTACTAGTCAAAAATAATTTGAGTGCTGAGGCATTGATAGTTCGTTTTGACGAACAAAAGTCAACTCCGAGGGGAGGAGACATCTTTGGTGAAAGTGGTTTGGGGAGGTGCTGCGGAAGGCGGTCTGACCTGTGAATTGGAATGAAGGATGCAGGAAGTGTATCCGGAATTGTTCCATTAGGTAATTTTCGAGGACGAAAATAATTAAAGTGGGGGAGAGTTGTAACACCCAATTTATTTATTTAGTCATTTTGGTGTTAATTTAATTATTTTATGTTGGTGTGCCCTTAGGTGGGGTGTGTTGGTATATGATTGGTGAGTATCCTTGATATATAAGGATTGTTGGTGGTGTAGAGATAATAATATAATAGTTAATAGTAATATTGGTGGTATTATTATTATTATTATTATTATTATTATTATTATTATTATTATTATTATTAATATTATTATTATTATTATTATGATTATTATCATTAGTATGAATATTATTATTGGTGGGTGTCCCTGATATGGGAGGACTATTGGTGGTGAATTGGTGTACATATAATAATATAATAACTAATGGTAATATTGGTGGTGTTTTGGTGTGAATATGATAATACACTACTAAAAATAAGACATTTGGTTAAATGATTTTACATCAGATTTTTAGATATATGATGTGAAAAATATTTGTTAAAGGATTTTACATCAGATTTATTAACAATATGATGTGAGAAATATTTGATTTAAAGATTTTACATCAGACATATATTTCCACTGATGTAAAAAATAACGCGGTGGCATTGTCGTAAATAATAAGAAATTTTGTTATAAAGGATTTTACATCGGGCCATTTATCCCAACCGATGTAAAAAGTTCTCAATAAAAAATAAATAAAATGGGAGAAACATTTTACATCGGGCCATGTACCCCATCTGATGTAAAAAATAATGCGGTGGCAGTGTCGTAAATAATAACAAATTTTGTTATAAAGGATTTTACATCGGGTTGTTTATCCCAACCGATGTAAAAGTCCTCAATAAATAAATAAATAAAATAGATTAAGATTTTATATCAGGCCAATTTGCCCAACTGATGTAATAAGATTCTAAATAAAAATTTAAATAAAATTGATTAAAAATTTTACATCAGGCCTATTTGCCCATCCGATGTAAAATGTTTCTTAAAATCCCAAAACCCTATCTGAAAACTTAAGATTCTCCAACTCCCAAAAATCTCTTATCATTCTTCTTCTTCGCTTCCACCGTCTTCGTCTCCATTTTTCTTCTTCGCTTCCACCATCATTGTTATTCTTCTTCCTCCGCCGCCACCGTCTACCATTCTTCTTCCTCCGCCGCCACCATCCGTCATTCTTCTTTTTTTTTTCGCCGCCACCCATCCCTTCGCCGAAGATGAGGTGAATCTCTTTTCCGTAAGTTTCTCATCGTATTTTCTCTAATTAATTATTTTCTCTATAGTTTCTCTATATTTATTCAAAATAGGATTGATACTCGTACATGTATATCATAGGACGTTCTTAATTAAAATAATAAATAAAAAATAAAAGATACTGGTGATGCTACTCATAATAAAAAATTTTATTATAAAAGATTTTACATCAGGCCGTTTACCCCAATCGATGTAAAAGTCCTCAATAAATAAATAAATAAAATAGATTAAGTCATTTTAATTAAAAAAATTTTAAGTGATTTATATTTAACTGATAATAATTGCATGATATTTTTATTTTGTAATATAAAAGGATTAAAACAAAAATTTCAATTCTTTAGTATATATCATCTAGATTATATTTTTTTTTAAATTCATATAAAATGTGATCACATGCATTAACTATGAAATTGTATAAAAAATACAGATATTATGAGATGCTTCTTCATATTAATAAAAAATATAGATTAAGTCATTTTACATCGGGTTGTTTATCCCAACCGATGTAAAAAGTTTTTCAATAAAAAAATAAATGGATTAAACGTTTTACATCGGGTCATTTTGCCCAACGGATGTAAAAAGTTTTTCAATAAAAAAATAAATGGATTAAACGTTTTATATCGGGTCATTTTGCCCAACTGATGTAATAAGTTTCTCAATAAAAAATTAAATAAGATTTATTAAACCTTTTACATCAGGCCAATTAGCCCAACTGATGTAATAAGATTCTAAATAAAAATTTAAATAAAATTGATTAAACCTTTTACATCAGGCCTATTTGCCAACCGATAAAAAATGTTTCTTAAAATCCCAAAACCCTATCTGAAAACTTAAGATTCTCCAACTCTCAAAAATCTCTTATCGTTCTTCTTTTTCGCTTCCCCGTCTCTGTCTCCATTTTTCTTCTTTTACGCTTCCACCATCATTGTTTTTCTTCTTCCTCTGCCGCCACCGTCTACCATTCTTCTTCCTCCGCCGCCACCGTCCGTCATTCTTCTTCTTTTTTTCCCGCCGCCACCAATCCTTTTGCGGAAGATGAGGTAAATCCCTTTTACGTAAGTTTCTCATCATATTTTCTCTAATTAATTATTTTCTCTCATCATATTTACATAATGTTGATGAATTAGTTAGCCATATACTGACACAAGAATACAAAAACCAAATATGTTCATCGTGAATACAAAAACCAAATATGTTTATCATGTACTGCTACTTATTTTTAATCCCCAATTTATAAAATACAAAAAATAAATATGTTTATTCAAAATAGGATTGATACTCGTACTCGTACATGTATATCATAGGTTTGATACTGAGACTCACATAAAGACAAACCTATAATATACATACAAACTAGGATTGACACTGGGACTCACATAGAGACAAACGAACATTTCAACTAGATCTGGGAGGAATAACATTTCATGCAGTAAAATTATTTTGGATCTTTCACATGTACATTAGTTATGTATATACATACAACTAGATTGACAATTTGTATTCTCTATTTTATTTCTCAATTATCAGGCCCCAATTGGAGCTCTGATACCAATTTGTTAGAACAGAACTGTAACAATTAATTTGGAATGAAAACTTAAATAGCCTAAGTACAACTGAAAAAATCTTAACATTTAGGAATCCACTACTACTCAGTTCTCCTACAATATAGACCTGACTTATTCAACTAAAGACTTGGTAAACTAAATTATTCAACTACAGACCTTAAAAAAATGAAAAGTTTATAGTCTTCTATTTTATAGACTCAGACTTACCTGTATGTTATTTTTTCACAATTATTAGAACTTCACTTTATTATTTTGATAGTGAAATTCAGACTTGTAATGAAATATTTATTATTAGAACTTCACTTTATTATTTTGGTAATGAAATTCAGACTATTTATCAAAATAGGTTCAGACTTCACTTTATTATTTTGTCATTTCTTCACAATTACTAAAAGTCTTTATAACTTCATTATAACTTCACTCTTATTTTGTCTTTAACTAGTGTTATATAATTGGAGTAATATTATGTAATTTTCCATCCTATACTAACAAATTTTAATTTTTAGATATATTTAAGAATTTACGAATTTAATTTATACATAGACTAGATACATCAACTTAAAATGATTTGTTTCCAATGCAGAATTTATAATATATATGAAATTCTTTAATTTATTTTCTTTTATATATATATATATATATATATATATATATATATATATATATATATATATATATATATATATATATATATATATATATATATATATATATATATATATATATATATATATATATATATATATATATATATATATAAGACTATAAACTTCCAATAATAAATGAATATGATGCATGTTTATTTATTTAATTGAAGAAAAGTTGTTTGATGTAACAGGGTAGTAATAATAAAATGGAATTCTGGAATCTTTTTGTTGTTGCATTAATGCCTATTTTTAAGGTTCTGTTGATTACTGTTCTTGGTATTTTCCTTGCACTTGATCGTTTTCATATACTCAGTAACGAAACTTCAAGAAAAAACTTGAATACTGTAAGTTCATTGTTTTTTTATTTATAAAATATTTTATATTTCAAAAGCTCTATTAATATATGAAAAAAATTTCTTATATATATATATATATATATATATATATATATATATATATATATATATATATATATATATATATATATATATATATATATATATATATATATATATATATATATATATATATATAACACTTGGTAAAGTCAGATTGATTTGAAATAATTTTTTTAAATCATAAATAGTAGAACCAAACTCAGTAAGCTCTAATCCTTTTGGTAAATAACTAGAATTGTTAACTAATCGGTGTATTCAAAATAAAATTGTTTATTCAAAATAAAATAAAATTGTTAACTAACCATGCATTGCTTATTTTTATTATTTATGTTTGGTTTGTTGTTCATCTCATGTGTATTCTTCTAATAGGTTGTGTTTGCTTTCAGTTTGGTTGAATTTTAAGGTGCTGTCACCGCCGCCACCTTCCGTCATTCTTCTTCTTTTTTTTCCGCCGCCACCAATCTCTTCGCCAAAGATGAGGTGAATCCCTTTTACGTAAGTTTCTCATCATATTTTCTCTGATTAATTATTTTCTCTCATCATATTTACATAATGTTGATGAATTAGTTAGCCATATACGTACGGACACACGAATACAAAAACAAAATATGTTTATCGTGTACTGCTACTTATTTTTAATCCCCAATTTATAAAATACAAAAAATAAATATGTTTATTCAAAAGTGTACATGTATATCATAGGTTTTTCTAAATTAAAATAATAAATAATAAGTAAAAGATACTGGTGATGCGACTCATAATAGTAGAGAAACTAAATCCATGCATTGCTTATTTTTATTATTTATGTTTGGTTTGTTGTTCATCTCATGTGTATTCTTCTAATCGGTTGTTTTTACTTTCAGTTTGGTTGAATTTTAAGGTGTTGTCTCCCGTATAGGTTTCTATTCTCAACGTGAAATTTAAGGTGTTGTCTTTCACTTGGAAAAGTTAACTATTCTCAACGTGAAGTTTTGATATTATTTGCTACTGAAAGAAATATCTTATTTTTTAGTTTCTATTGGAGAGACAACCTTGAGCTTTTTCTACTTTCCAGCACTCTGGCGGTGATAACAACGATAAATAAGGTATCTTTAATAGTACATGATTTTACTGTTTTTAATAATAGCTTTTTGTAAAAATGTCAAATAATTTTGATGTCAATTTGGTGCTATTTGGGTTAAATTTGAGTAATAGAATTTTATGCGCAAATACCATTGTGTTAGGAATAATTTTTATGATTTAATTTAATGCCACATGTTTGCACGTAGAGACTTTGTTCTCTCTAATGTGTCCAAAAGAGGGACTATTGTAGGTATCACAATGATTTAACTCTGTATGTGTTAATTTCGGAACATAGGTATGGATCGTAGTTGGATGAGAGCTAATCGATTAAGTGCTGAGTACGAGTATGGATCGTAGTTGACGTGTCTATTCTGCAAGTTTGGTCCACGTAAGTACATTTTCTTTTTTTTATTACTGTTAATACATATTAATATGTTATATCTCTCATCACTTTGACTCTAATATTTACTTTAAAATTATTCAGGTATATTCATCGTGTATGTATTGATAATTCCACATCGGAAGTATATGGATTTATGGACCCTGCTAGGTGTGTGTATGTTGATAATATGCAAAAAAATGAAGCAGAGGTTAAAAAATACATACAAGATAAGTTACGTGACGAAAACAGAGTGTGTCACTTACTACCATTTATTCATGGGTAAGTTTGTATGAAATTGTGTTTTTTATTTTTTTATTTTTGATAACATAGATATTTGATGTGTTTTTTGTGTTTCCACGCACACGTACAGAGACCATTGGAAATTAATAGTCATTTGTCCAAGAGACAATATTGTGGTCGTCTTTTGTTCACTTCATCGGGAACTTAATCCAACCATGAAGAAAATTGTTACAAAGTAAGTTTATATTTTATGTGAATTTTGTTATAGTATATGTTATATCTCATATACATAAAATTTTACAAAAGTAATTTCATATTTTATGTTGCTCTATATGAATTTTTTTCTGAATTAGTGCTTTCGGGGTTTATCAAATGGCAAATGGAAATAGAAAAAAGGCTACATGGCTCCAACCCAAAGTAAGCGTCATGTAAATTATAATTTTATATTTAATTTTATCATAAGTATTCACTAACTGTGTCATTTATTTTAGACAAGGCGACAACATAACTCTATTGACTGTGGATACTATGTTATGAAAAATATGTTGGATATTGTCTCTGCCAACATAACCGAGTCTTGGTTGCAGGTAAATAAAAATAACTTTACTTTGTTATTTACTTTGCATTTGCAACTTAAGGTGAATTTTCAAAGAATGACTTTATATTGCTATTTACATATTGTAGGTATTTGATGATCCAACAGAATTAACACAAGATGATTTGTATGATTTGCGACTCCGTTGGGCAAAATGTTTCTTTGAGTTATATAAAAATTAAACTTTATATGGTGAGTTATATAGAATTTTCTATGTATACCTAATTTGAGTTTCTTGACTTTGGTATTGTCTGCTGATGTTTATTGTTATTATTATTTATTGTCAGCAAATGTGATTTTGGTGTTCTCTACCGAAGCTAGCTACAACGGATTTCTTGTGGATTGCATGTTGGTATTCAAGTGTGGTAAAGGACTTATAAATGGTTGAATATTGAAGAAAGAATATGTGTACTAGATTAGTACTTTTGTTCCTCAATTAGTACTTTTGTAAATCAATTTCTTGTGGATTGAACAGTTGTATGTATACTAGATTAGTACTTTTGTAAATCAATTTGTTCATGTTGAAGAATATGTGTATCCTAGCTATTTGGTGCAATGAAACTAAAAGGTTAGTTGAAAAAATATAAAAAATTGCATACCAAATAGGGACTAAAATTTGGTATGTGTGATGTTGGAAAAATATGAAAAATTAAGTACCAAAAAAATTACAGGGATTCCATATCGATTCGGATAAAAATTAGTCTAAATATTTAAGAAAAACAACCTACATTTAACATCGGGTGGGTGTGCTTAAAAACCGATGTAAAAACATAAATTTTGAAGACACGTAGCACACCTTTTACATCGGGTCAAAAAGGAAACCGATGTAAAAAAACATACCTATGACACCTTTTACATCGGGTCAAGAAGGCAACCGATGTAAAAAAACACACCTATGACACCTTTTACATCAGTTCTACTGACCAACCGATGTAAAAAATCACCTATGACACATTTTACATCGGTTCCGAATAACGACCGATGTAAAAAGTGCTTTTTTTTATAAAAAAAAATTAATAATAATATATTTCACATCAGTCTTAACTGTCAACTGATGTAGTAGATGTATTTTTTACATCGGTCTATGACCCGATGTAAAATGTCTTTGATTTACTACATCGCTTGGCTTTACATCGCACCCAGACCCGATGTAAAATGTGTTTTTGGCCCGATGTAAAAAGTCATTTCTGCACTAGTGATATAATGAATAATAGTAATATTGGTGGGGGTATTATTATTATTATTATATTTAATATATTTATTATTATTATTATTATTATTATTATTTTGGGTGAGATAATAATAATAATAATAATATTATTATTATTATTATTATTATTATTATTATTATTATTATTATTATTATTATTATTATTATTATTATTATTATTATTATTTTGGGTGAGATAATAATAATAATATTATTATTATTATTATTATTATTTTGGTGAGATAATAATATTATAATTATTATTGTTATTATTATTAATAGTATTATTATGATTAGTATTATTAATATTAGTAATATTATTATATTATTCTATTAATAATTGAGATTAAAATAAAAGGGAATATGAAGGGGTAGTAAGGAGATATTAGAAAAGTTGGAATAGAGAGAAAAGGGATTACGATACACTACGCCAGAAATCACTTTTAGCAGCGCATAGAAAGACAGCGCTTTATACAAAAGCGCTGCTAAAGGGCCAGTAAAAAAAAAAGAAAAAAAGCGCCTACCAAAGACAGCACTTTTAAAAAAGCGCTGCTAAATGGTGGGCCTAAGAAAGCGCTTTTAAAAAGCGCTGCTAAAGGGGGGGCCTACGAAAGCGCTTTTCAAAAGCGCTGCTAAAAGGGGACCCTTAGAAAGCGCTTTTACAAGAAAGCGCTGCTATATGGAATTGATAAGGCACCCTATGAAAGCGCTTTTAAAAGCGCTGCTAAAGTCCTTTAAAAGCGCTGCTATAGGTATTCATATTATAATTTTAAAATACCCTCCAGAATTTTAATAGAATCAGAACAGTCACGCAACACATTTCTTCTTTCTCTGGCGAACGAAAACGAACGAACGAACCACTGTTCATCCTTCGACCATCAACTTCTTCCGTCCGATCATCCTTCCGACCATCACCGACCGTTCACCGTCCGTTTTTGAGTTCATCCATCCGTCTGCATTGCCGGTCCACCATTGTTACGGTACGTGAAGCTTTACTCTGCTTTTCTTGTTTTTTTTATCTTTTCACCATTGTTGTTCTGATGATATAGATGGTTTTTATCTTTTCAATGATGGTTTTTGTTGTTGTTGTGTTATTTGTTGTTGTGTTAATATGATATATGAGATATATATGATATTGTTGTTGTTGTTGATGTAAAATAGTTTATATAGATGGTTTGTATTTGATATAGTTTATATTTGATATAGATGGTTTGTGTTATAGTTTATATTTGATATAGATGGTTTATATTGTGTTATATAGATGGTTTGTATTTGTTATAGTTGATATAGATGGTTTATATTTGTGTTATATAGATGGTTTGTGTTATAGTTTATATTTGATATAGATGGTTTATATTTGTTATAGTTTATATAGATGGTTTGTATTTGATATAGTTTATATTTGATATAGATGGTTTATATTGTGTTATATAGATGGTTTGTGTTATAGTTTATATTTGATATAGATGGTTTATATTTGTTATAGTTTATATAGATGGTTTGTATTTGATATAGTTTATATTTGATATAGATGGTTTGTGTTATAGTTTATATTTGATATAGATGGTTTATATTTGATATAGATAGTTTATAGATGGTTTGTTATAGTTTATATTTGATATAGTTAATATGATATATGATATATATGATATTGTGTTATAGTTTATATTTGATATAGATGGTTTGTTGTTGTTGTTTAATATGACATTTGTTGTTATTGTTGTTGATATTTGTGGTTGTTGTTGTTATTCTGAATTACAGGTATATTATGGCCAGCAACAAGGAAACATCACATGATGGAAAAGAAACACCCAAAGACGTTGAAGGAGAAATTAAAAGAGGCATAACGATAATGAAAAGTATCATCCGTGCGAGAGATAGAGGTGTAAAGTACGATGTCCATTGGAATGAAAGAGATCAGTTGGTTGAGCCTAATGGTGCGCTGCTGACAAGTTATATTGGAGCAGTTGTACGTTCGCAAGTTCCGATTACTTGCGATAACTGGAGAATTCCTGCATTAGAAGCGGCTAAGGATAAAATTTGGACCGAGATTCAAGTATGAGATTTGATCATTTTTAATTATGTTGACAGTTACATCTTTAAATGAATTATACTAACATGTTATATGTATGTGTATTTGTTTGCAGAGATCTTTTAATATTGAGGATTCTAGGAGAAAATATTGTATTCAGTTGGCCGGAAAATGCTTGAGGGGATTTAGAGCGTTTTTAACCAACAAATATCTTAAAGATTCTGATGGCAACTTTGTAGAGTCGGAGCGTCCAGCGAAGTACGCTGATTTGAATTCGGATGCAGAATGGGAGACATTTGTTGCGAAGCGAAGAACCAAAGAATTTGAAGTAAGTACAACTTATCATGAACAATGTATAGTATATTTACCTATTCCACAAACAAACTGATATGACTTAAACTTGTTTTTTCAGGTTAAGAGTGGCGTAAATCGGGAACGGGCATCAAACCCTGCGTATCCATATAGAAAGGGGCGTTTGGGATATGCACGCTTAGAACAAAAATTAGTAAGTGCATATATATGCTTTAATATGATCTATTTACAAAAAATAGTAAGTATACATAATAGGATATAATGCTTTATTGTTCGTCTTAATGCGTAGTTGGAAGAGGAGAAAAGTGATGCGACATCTCTTCCGGACCATGTCGTATGGAAGGCTGCCCGGGTGGGAAGAGATGGAGCCGTCCAAGAAGAAGTTCAACAAGTGTTTGAACAATGTGTAAGTACAACATTAGTTTTTGAACAAAGTGTTTGAACAAAGTGTATAAAATATTTAAATATGCTTTTATCTATATTTCAGGAGTCCCTATCCCAGACTATAACTCCTGCTGAAGACGATGATTGCAGGAGTTTATTGAGTCGGGTGTTGAATATTCCTGAGTACTCTGGGCGTGTGAGGAGCAAGGGATTTGGTGTCACTCCATCCAAACTGTATAAGCAGCCAAGGAAAAAAAATCCAACCAATAAAGAAGTGATGGCTACTTTGGAGGAAATGAAAGCTCAAATTCGTGAATTACAGAAGGATAAGGAGAGATACATGTCCGAAAGGCGCGCTCCAGAGGCCGATAAAGCTACTAGTGACAAAGATAGTATCGGTTGTCCGCAGAAGCTTCCAGAGGTAATTGTATATATTACATTGAAATTAATTTAGCACATTTTTCTTAATTGACACATTAACTGATCATTATTTGTTTAGGGCATTTCACCTTGCCGACTATATTTATCGTCGCCGACTTATCGCATGGTTGGCAAGGGAAAGGTGCATAACACCCTGGGAGACTTACTTCACCATAAACCCCTCCCTGATGGATTTTTGAAAGTATCTGTTGATATTGCATTAGAGGGGGGGGGGGCGTTGTTGCCTATGCCAGACGATGTATCAAACGCAACAGTGGTGGGAGACGCGATAGGAGCTTATGTAGCATGGCCGGAGAATCTCATTTTCATGGATGATGAGGTAGGTTGAACCTTGTAATATTCCAATGTTTTATTACCCATACATGAAAGTTATTCTGACATTTACACTTTCTTATTGACATGATGATCTTAGACTCCCACAAAATTCAAAACAAAAGATGATAAAATTATTGTGCGGGATACCGATTCAGCTACATCAAAGTTACAGGTACTAGTACTACAGTTTAAGTGATTATTTTATTATAAATTATTTACTGAACTTATATATGACTTTTAGGTTCTTGATCAGCAATCGCAACAAGTCAGCAAGGGAAACATGCCTGAAACTTCCAAGGTGCCCAAAAAAAAGGTCGAGACAAAAAGAGCATTTGTTCCTCAATTTAGGTCGTGCCTTCAAACATATGTAGGGACAACAGACGTGCCTGAGGGCGGCATCCGTCTAATACATATGGATCAAGGTATTTTCGGTTTTGAATATTCCGAAACACTTGCTAAGGAGGATTTCGACCAGGTTTTCAAACATTTAGAATTGGGCGTCGGGGTTATGCATTCCTACATCAGGTACTTCGATCCATTTTAATTAGATAATTGAACATTTTAAAATTCGCTCGTTTAACTGAATAATCTAATGTTGATTATATTTTTTTTAGGCGCTTGTATGACAAGTTGTTGGTCCCCGCTGATTTGACTTCAGCATTCGCATTCTTATCTGCTAGCAGTGTCAACTCACGGACAATAGACCAGACACCAGAAGCAGTCAAAGAGTACACAGTCCAGAGATTTATAGGTGCGAATACGGAGAAGTTGTTTATGTTGCCATATAATACTGGCCATGGGTTAGTTTTTATTCTAAATTCATTTATTATAATTGTTCGATTTTTGCCATATTATATAACATTTTCGTCTAAACTGTTGTCTTATTTTATAGTGGTCACTGGTTGTTGGTCGCAATTAATCCGATTAAAGAAATAGTGTATTATATAGATTCATTGGATGGCGATACAAACAAATATGAAAATCTGAAGAACATGGTTGATACGTAAGTGATGATATATAGTGTTCTGAATAATTATATATGTTTATTTATTATGTGACATTGTTCTAAATATGTGTTTATATTATGTTAGAGTTATACAAATATACAGAGCACAGAGAGATGCAACAGTGCCAAAAAGCAGGGCTAGCAACATCAACTGGATCAGAGTGGAGGTATATTTTCCCATGTTTGACTGTTATAGTGGTTCTACTTATAAAACTATTTAAACTATATATCATGATAAATGTTCGTTTGCTTTTTTCCTAATACAGTGTCCTCGTCAGCGTGGTGGGATTGACTGCGGATATTTTGTACTGCGCTTTATGAAGGAAATCATTCTTTCTGGTCAATTAGAGATTCCAACCATGGTATGGATCAATTCATGAGTTATATGATTCATTTTGATAATTAACTAATATTTCATCTGAGTAATTAGTATTAAATCGTGCTTGTTCTGTTATATTATGTAGTATTTTGATGAATTCAAATGCGCTACGTACTCGAAAGTAAAATTGGAAGAAATTAAGGAAGAATGGTGTCAATTTATGATTGAGTTAAGAATTATATAATGTATATTGGATTTGTAATTATGTGTAAATTGTATATTGTATATTGTATATTGTATAATGTACAATGTTTAAATTATGTGTAAATTATACTTGAGTTAATTATGTGTAAATTGCAAAGTGTTATTGTATAATGTACAATGTTTAGTTATATTGTGTTGAATTAAAGGCCAAGTGTTGAATTACAATGTTTAAAGGCCAAGTTATATTTAAGGCCTGAATTATAAGCAGGGAATTTAATTGTTATAAGCAGGTTTGTCTAAAAATATATAAAAAATGTGATTTTTCAAAAAAAAAAATTTTAAAAACGTGAAGTATAGACAGCGCTTTTACAAGAAAGCGCTGCTAAAGGGAGAAAAATAGGCATAAAAAAGCGCTGCTATAGGTTAGGAAAGGAGGGGTCTAAGAAAGCGCTTTAAAAAAGCGTTGCTAAAGGGTGGTCTACAAAAGCGCTTTCATAAAGCGCTGCTACAGGGGGGGAGGGGGAGGGAGAATAGGAAGCGCTTTGAAAGCGCTGCTAAAAGTGATACCTTTAGCAGCGCTTTTTCCATAAAAAAAAGCGCTGCCTTTACCTTTAGCAGCGCCACTTTAGGCAGCGCTTTAAAGCGCTGCTAAAGGTCAAAAAAAAGCGCTGCTAAAGGCCATTTTTGGCATAGTGATAGATCGTGGGAATTGGGAAAGTTGGAAGAAAGGGAGCGAAGAACGAAGGAGAAGAGGGAAAGTCAGAGTTGGCCAAACCTTGGAAGATTATTCATCGATCAAACCAATTGACAAGGTAAGGGTGAGAAATGTTTCTATTTGATCATTGCATGATGTTATATATGTTGGGTTGAGGTTTTGGTGTAGTTTCCATCCTTTTCCATTTAGGGCAAAAGTTGGAATAATCGATAGAACTCAATTGAATCGGTTAAAATCTGAAATAGATGATGTAGAATAGTCTAGAAATGTTAGACTAAGAGTATTGGAATTGGATTGGTGAGATTGGAGTTTTTGGAGTTGGTTGAGTTGGATAACAGTAAGTGAAAAACAAAATACGCAGACACTCGCTAGCAGCTCGCTAGGCGAGCAGGTCGCGAATGCTCGCTAGGAGCTCGCTCAGCGAACAAGTAGCGAATGGTCCCAGACTTGGACAGAATGGATTTTGGTGTGTTCGCTGTTAGCGAAAGTGTAGCGAAGAGATAACGAACGATTCGCTGGGAAGCTCGCTGTAGCGAGCAGGTAGCGAATGAAGTCAGTAACTTCTGTTGAGATTCGCTAGCACGTTCGCTAGGAAAACAAGCAGTGAATACTCGCTAGGAGTTTGCTTAGCGAAGGAGTAGAGACTATGACAGGTTGATGTTTTATTTGAGATTTATCCATACGTTGATTGTATGGTTCGACTATGGTTTATTGCTTGATTAATCGCATAGCTTATGTACTATTGTGATATGTTGTGGGTAGCCTTCGGGCGTGAATCCTAGGTTTTGAGATATGTATATTGTTTGTATTGATTGGAAATGCATGAGAACATAATAGAGGTTATGTGTGCATTGTCTGATAAATTGTGAATGCCAGCGAAGGTTCGCCTGGCGAATGCCAGCGAACGTAGCAGAATGTGATGTTTTGCCTGGAGCTTTAGTCTTGTAGGATCCCTTGATCACGATGTGTAGGGATTATTATTGAATGATGTATGGTGCATACTTGGTGATAGGAAGTGATTTCCCTGATACTTAATTTAAAGTAAATGGTTAATTGGTGAATGGTGTATACGAGTGTAGAATGAGATGATCAGTAGGATCATGTGTATTCCGTGTATTGGAGTATGAGGTACTTGATGATAGAAGGTGGAAGCTCTTACTATCTAATTAGTTAAAATAATTGAGAGGTGTGTAATTGTTTGTAGGATGCCTTGGGTTGTAAAAGGTAGAGAGATGGTGCTTGATGGGAAAAGGTGTGTGCTTGGTGATAGTACGAGTTTCCCGTAATATTTTATTTTAAGAGGATGATTAGTTGGTGTGTGAATCATGTAGAGCATGATGAAGTGATCGGTAGGATCGTGTATTCCCGGGTGTTGGGATGTGATTATATATGGTGTTAGAGTGTGAACTCGTTTAATATCTAATTTAATTAAAATGAATGATGGGTGTATCATGTATATGATTATGGTGCAATGATCAGTAGGATCGTGTATCCCCGAATGGTGGGATGTGTTTATATCTGGTGTTATAGTATGAATTTGTTTACTATCTGATTGATTTATATGGTGTTGGTGTAATATATCTATACATATATGCATTGATGTATGATGATATGACTAGGAGGATCGTGTGCACTTTGAGTGCCTGAATATAATAGTTATGCATTGGTGTCTTGCATATCATGGTGTTTGGTGGGATGAATCATATCTCAGTAGGAGCGTAAGTGATTCATCCGTACTCCTTTGAGGAGAATGGTGGGGGATAGATCATATCTCAGTAGGAGCGTAAGTGATCTGTCGGGGATAGATAATATCTCAGTAGGAGCGTAAGTGATCTATCCAGGTTCGATTGAATGAACCAATGAGTCGGTACCGCATGCATGGTGTTGAGTTGCATATTTGCATTATAATATGTTATATTGTAATTTGAACAGTAGGTTCGTGATTGGTGTTGATAGGGTGAATATTGGTGTGTTTTACTACCTTTATTACATGTATTACATTACCAATATATTTTTGATCATGATTTCTCACCCCTTTGATGTTGTTGTGTCTGTGCTTTTCCGGAAGTATAGATAATCCAGGTACTTAGATAGCTTGGATAGCGGTGTGCCAGTCGAGTATAGGATGCTCTGATACGTAGCACGGGACTTGGTGTTTTATTGTGTCTATGTTGAACTTATTTCTTTTCCTGTGACGTATCATGAATTTGATGTATTTTACTTTATGAAACAAATTCCGCTGTATTATTTTGAAAAGAATGAATAAAGTATTTTTATAAAATTTGGAGATGTGATATCCCACTTTTTGGTGCAAACTCTGATTATTATTATTATAATATTTATATTTTATTTAATACGGGGAAGTGGGGTGTTACACTTGACAGCAGGGAAGTTCCCATAGTGGAAAGTTTGATCAGGATAGAATGCAGAACGCCCAAATACTCCGTGAGCCGAGGCAAGCCGCATCAAATGATCCCCGGTAAAAGTCAGCCATCTGGGGAAATCAGGTCGAGATTCGGTAAATCTCTCGTAGCTAGAGGTACTGCTCCACGAATCAGCTAATCAGGGGCAGAGTCGTTGCAAGACTGGGGCAGGCCACCCTGAGAGCACAAAGGCTATTGTTGATCAGAAGGCGATTAATCTGGAGCACCTCTTCAAGGTTCGAAATGCGAAAGTAGTTCGTATCTAACCATCAAGGTACGAAGATTGCAGTACCTTCTTAGGGGAATATTTTTACGAAGATCCCACGAGCTGGGAGCAAAAGTAGAAGCGAAGGAAATATTCCTCTCTGTTTCATCAGAGTTTATGAGAAGTTGTCCCAGGTGCAGGGGCAAGCCATTTCGAAGTCTGCGGTTTGTGGTAAGTTTGTCCTTTCAAGTTGAAATGTTTGGACTGGGGCATTGTTGTCATCTTTGCAGCAGATATCCAAGGAATCATGTTCCCTAGCCAGAGCAGGCTTTATGTGAAACTTATTCCTTCCCAGCAGACTGAATCTGCTTTTAATCCCCGGCAGACGGAAATTGAAGTTTTATCCCCAGAGAGTTGGGATTGAATCCGTGCAGGATCAGATTATCCTCAACAATTCAAGATTGGCTTAATCAGTAGGATAAAGTCATCCTCAGTGAGGCGAGATTTGACATACCCAGCGGAGTATGCATTCCTGGTGGTTGGTTATGAGCGCATTTACTCCCCAGAGAGAGTCCTCGCAGAGTATAATTAGAGTATGCAGATTAGTTCCCAACTGAGTATCCCCAGCAGGGTTAATCCCTATAGAGCACAATCAGGTTGTCAGTGGTTTGAAAGGAGTATCCCCGTGCAGGACCGTCCTTTCTGTTCTCCAACAGGTTGTTTTTCCTCCGACAGGATGATCATCCTCAGCAGAGTTCGCAACTTAGGGCTTGTGAGCTATTCCCCAGCAGGATGATTATCCCCTGCAGAGTTGGTTTCACTTTTCCAGCATTTATTTTGCTAGAATATGTCTGTGATACCGGGTTATCCCCAGCGGATTTGGCTTTGTCTTCAACATTTATTTTGCTGGAGCACCCCTTTGCATTTGCATATATCATCATATTTGCATCTACCCAAAAGCGTAGCATTTCCATGTTGTATGGAGCATTACGCCATTGTCAAACATATGCATTTTGAAACATAAGCCAGGTTAGTTACCTCATTGTTTTCAGGTATGTTTTCCTGCAGATAATTGAAATTATTGCTCAGGAAGGTGTCTAGATATTCAGATTTGTGGCGCGAAATATGCGATGATACTGTTCGCCCTGTCATATGCTCCCCTAGCAGAGTTGCTTGGTTAAGTTTTTCTTCTCTCCCAGCGGAGTTCTTCTCAGACTGCTGATGCGTCAGCATTAAAAGATTGCATGGTTCAAACTTTCAGAGTTGTTACTCGTGACTTCCCCAGTAGAGTTTTTCCCCATCAGAGTTGCTTGGTTAGGTTTCTCTTATTCCCCAGCAAAGTATTCTTCTGACTGTCGTACATCAGTTTTGAAAATCTTGAAGTTATTACCTGTTGTCGAAATAGGTGTTTAGCGGTTGTCGTCAGAATTTCCCCGCAGAGTTGTTTGTTCAAGTCTTCGGATGCCACACACGCTTTTATTTAGCGTATGCTCGTTTCCTCGGAAATGGAAGGTTGACGTGATGGTTCAACAGTCGACGTGATGATTCGACAACTCTCGCTTTTATTTAGCGTATGCTCGTTTCCTCGGAAATGGAAGGTTGACGTGATGGTTCAACAGTCGACGTGATGGTTCGACAACTCTCGCTTTTATTTAGCATATGCTCGTTTCCTCGGAAATGGAAGGTTGACGTGATGGTTCAACAGTCGACGTGATGGTTCGACAGCTCTCGCTTTTATTTAGCGTATGCTCGTTTCCTCGGAAATGGAAGGTTGACGTGATGGTTCAACAGTCAGCGTGATGGTTCGACAGCTCTTGATTTTATTTAGCGTATGCTCGTTTCCTCAGAAATGGAAGGTTGACGTGATGGTTCGACAGCTCTCGCTTTTATTTAGCATATGCTCGTTTCCTCGGAAATGGAAGGTTGATGTGATGGTTCAACAATCGATGTGATGGTTCGATAGCTCTCGCTTTTATTTAGCATATGCTCGTTTCCTCGGAAATGGAAGGTTGACATGATGGTTCAACAGTCGACGTGATGGTTCGACAGCTCTCGCTTTTATTTAGCGATGCTCGTTTCCTCTGAAATGGAAGGTTGACGTTATGGTTCAACAGTCGACGTAATGGTTCGACAGCTCTCGCTTTTATTTAGCGTATGCTCGTTTCCTCTAAAATGGAAGGTTGATGTGATGGTTCAACAGTTGACGTGATGGTTCGAAAGCTCTCGCTTTTATTTAGCGTATGCTCGTTTCCTCGAAAATGGAAGGTTGACGTGATGGTTCAACAGTCGACGTGATGGTTTGACAACACTCGCTTTTATTTAGCGTATGCTCGTTTCCTCGGAAATGGAAGGTTGACGTGATGGTTCAACAGTCGACGTGATGGTTCGACAGCTCTCGCTTTTATTTAGCGTATGCTCGTTTCCTCGGAAATGAAAGGTCAACGTGATGGTTCAATAGTTCGCGCTTTGGTCGACGTGATGGTTCGACAGTTCGCTCTTTGAGTTTCGTTCAACAGTTGACGTGATGGTTCAACAGTTGACGTGATCGTGCAACGGTCAACATGATGGTTCGAAAGTTCACGTTGGTCGATGTGATGGTTCGACGGTTGACGTGATGGTTCGACAGTTCGCACTTTGAGCCCGTGATTCGGTCGACGTGGTGGTTCACGGTTCGTGCTTTGAGTAGTGTTTTTCCCGCTTCTTCGGAAAAAGAAGGTCGAGGACGATATTTAGATACGGTATTTTGACGATGCCCTCTTATTGTGACATAGTTCGGGAGGATTGATGGTGGTTATCCAGTTTGTTGACTCGACACCTGTGGCGTCACGCATGTGTTTGATATTGAAATCATGTTTGTATCAGATGATTGATCAATTGTCATCGTGACAACCAGATTCAGTTTTCTGGATATTGCTGCCCAAGCAGTTTTTGCGTAGTTTATTTCTGCGGTTGGCAAATTTCCGGGTTATTTGGTATTCAACCGTCTTCTACCTCGATTGTTTGAAAGTCGTTCGCTTTTCATCCAGTCGGGTCCAAGCCGCTTGAATAGGGGCAGCTGTTGCACCCTAAAATTTGCCTAACCTTTATTCTCACTTGGTTTATGTTTCATTGCATTAGCATAGCATAGTTCTAGCATTTGCATAGCATAACATCCTTCATTTAACAGGGGATCAAGTGTGATACATGTCAAGATAAGCCTATCCAGAGGTATCATTCAAGCTTAAGAAGTTATCAAGGTCATCAGACAGATGGTTGAGTTCTTGAGAAGTTTGAGTGCTTGTATGGGGTTTATCTCTTAACTTGGAGCCAGTTGAAGATGAGCAGTAGATTTTAAGGCCTTAATCAAGGAGAGAATGTGTGAGTAGAGCTCATTGAAGTGCCTTGAAGGTCATGTTGGAGCTCAATCAAGTCATTTTATCAAGTGCAAGAGCCACGGTTGAAGTGGATGTCACTAGAGTTTCATCTGGTTAATCCTAGGCAAAAATGAAAAATTGAAGAAGATCAAAGCCTACTTCTAGGTCATTGAAATCATGAAATGATATGTTGAGGCATATGAGATATTTTTTTAAGATCAAGTTGAGAAGAATCAAGAGTGGTTGAAGTTGCTAAGTCAGGGTTCCTAGGGTAAAATCCCTTGTTTAGTGCCAAACTTCCAAGCCATGTAAGTAAAGATGAAAGTTTCATCTTCATTTTTGGACAACATGAAACTTGTAGATAATTCTCTTAGCTTTAGTTTGAGTACTAGAAGTCCTCCATTGGATTTATAGAACTCAAGTTATGGTCCAGACAAGTTACAAGTCCTCAGATGCATCTGAAATTTGTCTGTGAAAATCATCTGACTTCGAAGCTATTTTTGACCTAGAAGGAGGTTTCACCTGAACTTTTGGCCAACATGAAAATTGTTCCTCATGATCTTAGCTTTCCAAATTGTATTATAAGTCTTCCATATGATTTGTAGAACTCAAGTTATGAGGTTTACAAGTTAGGGGTATTTTGGGAAAGTGAGATTATAGGCCATTTTCAATCATAGGTCAAAATCTCCAACTTGCACTTGTCAAATGGATTTTTGTTCAACATGGAACTTGTTCAAAATGTGGTTTTTAGGTTAACCAAGAGCTCATGGTGATTTGATTTGGCTCATATCCAAGATTGGCTTGAAGTGGTTTTGAAAGAAGAGAAATTCAACGGCATTTTTGGTGGGAAATTGAAATAAAAGATTATGGGTCCAAAACAAGTCAAATGACCAATCATTTTAATCAGAAATCATATTTTAGAGACATTTTCAATTGTGGATTTTTCATTTGAAATACAATTCATGGCCTTTCATAAGGTTTCTTCATTTATAAGTTACATCACACAAATCATTCACCAAGGCAAATTGAAGGCTATTTGTGATCTGAATTCACTCAAGGATTGTTCAGAAAGCTGACCAAAGCTTCCCAAGCAAGTTTTAGTGGGAATTTCATGCATTGCCATATCAAACTTTTTGAAGAAAGTTAGAATTGGAATTTTGATTTTGGGCTTGGGCCTTACCTCTAGAAGCTTCCAAACCATTCTATAAAGGTTTAGGAACTCATCAGAAACAAGGTTGGTGATTGATTGGGGCTGAGAACAGAGTTTGCCATTGGAGTTTGAAGAAGAAAAGTGAAGGTACGAATTTCTGATTGAGGCCATTTCAAGCACAATTGAAGCTTCAATCTTCTTCTAACTTCATCACTGATTGGATCTGGAACGTTTTGGAGCAAGAATCGAGCCAGAAACGCCTCAAATCGAAACTTGAAACCAGGTTTTTACTTCTTGAAATTACACTCAATTCATGCGTTTTCAATGCCTTAGAATCACGTGGTTAGGTTTCCTTTAGGTTGTAGATGATTTCTGGGCAGAGAATTGGAGGATTAGTGACAATTTAGGATTGGATCCATTTTCGGTTAGGATGTGGAATTTGTGATTCTTGGAGTTTTAGATCGTTTAAGTAGTATGGTTGTATTCCTCGTGAAATTTCGTACAATTTTCATTCAAGAATCGTTGCATTTGGTGGATTATGGAGAGAGATAGGGTTACGTGAAGTTCGCCGGAGAAGTTACCGTCCGGCCATGGCTGCGCGCGTCCTTGCTTGTTTGCAGAATTTTGAAATGAGGAAGACGCAAATCTATGCTGTCTAATCGCGAGGAAGAAGAAGACTTAGTCCACATATCTGAGCGCTTAAAGTGCGCCACGTAATCCCCATGCTAAACGCAGCCGTTTTGATTAAGTGGGAAATTCAGTTCATTCAACGCGCTATGTGATCATATAGAACGCGAGTTTGATTCCTCTCGTGGCTTGTTTTTTATTAAGTTTGAGAACTAAATTGAGAACTGAATGAATTAATGTGTTGGGCCTTGGCTGTTTTTGTACTACACGCACCTCCCCCTAGTAGGCCCAACAGGATTAACAAGTGAATTACTTGCCAGATACACCCCCCCTGGGCGTTATTATGAGTTGTTTTTTTTGCTGAATTTCTCTCCCAGCTGGGCCTTGCGCCCAGGTGCTTTCAGTATCCCCCTGCATTGGGCCCAGGCGCCTTATTACTTGTTTTTCTTACTAGATGCACCCCTCCCAGTTATGTATTTTAATTTCTTTTCTTTGTTTTTTAGTTTTTGCTTGTTGAAATTAAATCATAAAAAATAGTAAATGTTGTAAATAAATTCTGGAAAAAATTGTGATTGTAGATTTGGATGTTTAGGTTTTTATCATGCTTTGTTTTTTAATTTTCCATGCATTTTCCATTTTATTTCATATTTTCTCTTTAAGTGCACTCTTAATAATGAAGTAATGTTGTTCTGAATTTGTTGATTTTCGTTCTCCCTAATGGCATGGAGTTTGATCTTGTAATTTTGTGTGCTGGCTGTATACATGTTAGTGTTGCTATGTGATTTTTTTTTGGATTTTTTAGATCATTTTAAATAGGACTTTAGAGTAGTTGTTTAGGAGTGCTCTTTAGTGAATTCCTTTAGTGCACCCTTGGAGCTTTGGGTTTAATTTGGGCATTTTGATTTAGATTTAGCTTCTTATTTGTCTACCACGGAATGTTGACACATATAAGATGATGTAGTATTTTCTTTAGATTTTTTAGGATTGATTTTCCCTTAGTTCCCTATTTTACCAATTTGACCTTAGAATAGATGATCATTAGGAGATAACACTTGATGTTTCTTTAGCATTTCAAGTAGGTGATGATCTTTCCCTAGGATTAGTTCCCTTTCAAGCACTCTTTGCTTAATTAGGATCCTTCATTGTGGGTATAATTCCTCCACAGGAGGAATTCCCTGCCTTTCACATTGGAGTTGAGCCTAAGCAAGCTCTCTAAAGGAAATGGATTTGGTTGAGTGTCTGTGGCAGGTTCCTGTGGAACTTACCTTGCTTCTCATTTCCATTCTCCTAAAATTCTCTCATTCTTTCCTCTTTAGGAACCTTCTTGAGGTAGCACAGTCCCTCCTGTGGGGGGAATATGGCACACCTCTTGAAGGAGCCAAACCCTTAGGTTTCCCCAAAGATCTTTTTGTTGGTTGAGTGCCTGGGATAAGCTCCTGTGGAACTTACCCTAGCCTCCCAACACCCAATTTCCTTCCTTAGGGTAGAAGCTTTTTTGATTGCTTGTCATGGAGTATCCCTTTCCTTCTCTTGAAGATGGTGGACTTGAAGAACAGATACATACTTTGGATTGGATTGCTGTCAGAAGATTGCTCTGCTGTGGAGATTGCTGGCTTATTTTCCCTGTCTGTTTAACTGTCTTGATGTGTATTGATGTGACTTGATTGGTGTGTTGCATTTAGATTAGGTCATGTAGTTGAATAGGCCTAAGAGCATCCTAAGGGTTGAGTTTCTCCCCTTGCTTGTATTGCATTAGAGGTTGAGTTTCTCCCTCTGCTTGTATTTTTACTGTATGGCTTTGCTTGCTGGTATTTGGTAGAGCTCAGCTCCCTTGCCTGTGTGGTTTGTGGTTTGTTGGATTGCATTTACTATCTTCTATTATCTTTGCCGTTATTCATATCTGGCTTGAGGTTGAGATGAGCTTGTGGAGGCTTATGCCCCACACACATTTCCTCCCTCACTTGCATTGCATGCATCTTTACAGTAATTTCTTGTACAGTTTTTCTGTTTACTGTTTGATTTCCATTGCCATGTTCCCCTAGGAACTCTGACTTCTCTTCTTCAAGAGAAGTTATGACAGACATTAGGATTCTAACCATGCATGATAACATTAGTTAGTTTCCCCTCTAACCTCAACCGTAGGACGAATATTGCATGATAACTGTAGGATCGAGTCAGTTCCCCGTAGAGAGTCTGTTTCTCTTCTTATCTCAAAAAACAGTAAAAAACATAATAAAGGCAAGTTAGTACAAGTGTGTTGCACCCTAAAATTTGCCTAACCTTATTCACTTGGTTCATGTTTCATTATCATTAGCATTTGCATATAGAGTCATGTACATAGACTAACCCTCTGCATAGCATAAGCATAGCAAGTCATTCAACAGGGGACCAATCATTATTCTCATCTCTATAAGCCTATCAAGAGGTTATTATTCCAATTCAATCTCATTCAAGTCATCAGGAAAGAATTTGAAAGCAAAGAGTTCAGCAGATCAAGCCTTGAGTCCATCTCCTAGCTGAGGATATCTGAGGATCAACATGAGGGTTGTGAGCTATAAATTGAAGGCATGGAGAGTATCTAGACATTATGAGAGACTTAAAAAGTCATTTGGAGAAGGAAACAAATCATTGATGAGAGCACAAGAGCTATAGTTGAAGACAGTCAACTAGGGTTTCATCTGGGCTAACCCTAGGTCAACCCTAGGGCAATTGACTGACTTAAGAGGGCATTCAAGTCTATTGGAGAAATGTGGGGATCAACATTGGACATATGAAGGAGGATATGGAGATATGACAAGAAGAATTCAAGAGAAATCAAGGAGAAGAGGAGTTACTAAATTAGGGTTTCTCTGTAAAATCCCCTAGTTTAGGTCAAATTTCCAAGCAAGATAAGTCAAAATGCTAGCTTCAAATGGCTTCTTGGCCAACATGAAACTTGTAGAGGATCTCAAGACCTTTAATTTGAGTGGTGGAAGACCTCAAGGCGATTTGTAGAACTCAAGTTATGGTCCTTGCAAGTTACAGGTCATCTGAGGTGTCTGAATTTTTGTCTGTGAAAGTGACTTGACTTCCAAGCAATTTTTACCCCTCAAGGAGGTTTCAAATGAATTCTTGGTCAATATAAGAATTGTTCCTCATTGTCTTAGCTTTCTAGAATGGTATAGTATGCCTTCATATGATGTGGAGAACTCAACTTATGGTCTTGGCAAGCAAAGGGTATTTTGGGCATTTGTGAATTACAGGTCATTTTAACCTATGTCCAAAACTCATACAAGGAGGCCTCAAATGGAAAAACTTACAACATCAAACTTGCTCCAAATGGGATTTTAAGTCTAGAAAGAAGGTCACAAATTATTGGAGAAGCTCATAGCATGGAGTTGAATAATTGGTCAAAATATGAACTAAAAAGGCTTATAAAGTGAATAATTTCAAAGTGAAAAATGGTTTGGGAGATTTACAAGTCCAAATGGAGACTTCCAATATATGATTTTGAATGGAAAAACAATTCTAAGAACAATGGTTCACACACTTTTTTGAGTTTAGAAGGGAAAAAGAAAGTTATCCATGGTTGCTTGCCTTTTAAGAAACATGATCAAAATGAACCAAAGTTGGAAAACAAGGGGATGTGCAAGATGGATCTAGAATGTACCATTGGGGTCTATATATTCATGAAATGAGAATTTGGCAAGTGTTGGCTTCATTTGCACCAAGAATTTCACAAATTCCCTCATTCTTTTCATTGAAGTTTCATTGCAATTCTCTCAAATTCTTCACAAAATCATCATCCACATTGATTCAATCTTGCTCCATTATCATCATAGATCAGAATTGAAGCAAGGTTTTGGTGATTATCATCCATTTTCGTGCACCTTTTTCAAGAACATCAAAATCACAATCTCAAGTGGACAGCATAATTCAAGCAAAGAATCAACAAGGAATTGCATACAGAATCACATACATCAAGGATTGATCAAGATCCAACACCTAGAAGCCTCAGATCTTCAATCTCCATAGTTGTTTGCAAGGTTTCACATCAGGTATGTTTTCACTCAAATTGCTCGATTCAGTTGGTTAGGCATGTTGTTGTTAGTGTAGATTTGATCTAGGTGGTTAGGAGATTAGTTTAGATGAATTTGGAGTGATTTAGAGACCATTGGTAGCAGGTGCCATAAGCTGTTAGTGCTTGAATCTTTTGGATTAATGCATCATAATGTTAGTTGGATAGCGCAGGTTAATCTCCATTAGTTGTAGATTAGTTTAGGTTAGGTTTAAGGAAGAATCATCATGATGCATCTCAGTGCATTTCCATGGTGGCCAGATGTTGCTTCGATCGGGTTTGTTGTTGTGGTGAGTTTCAAAGAAATCTAATGCCCTAGGCTTGTAGAGGGAAGAATTTAGAGTGGTTTTCGTGTTTACAGCATGTGGATTCGTGGCGTGTAGGATGAGAACAGAGAGGTGGAAGATTGCTCGTGCATGGCCATTCATGGAGGTTGAAACCCTAGTTGCAGGTCAATTGGGGAAGAAATAATCGTGGCCGTTCATTATGTCTTGGACTTTTGACTAAGAGGATGATCGTGTGGCCTGCATTTAATCTGATTATTTGGAGGGAATTGGAGCTGGCCAAAACGCACCGTTTCATTAATTGAAACGGGCGGGCCTGAGTTGAATGTGTTAATCCCACCCCCCATGTGAGCCCAATTCCAATTTCTAACGTGAATCTGTTACTTTTCTCACCCCCAGCTGGCCTTTCATTTTTCTCTAATTCTGAATGAATTCTGGGCCTAGTGCAAGCGCTATCTGCACCCCCTATTGTTGGCCCATTGTGATTTTTTTAACTGGAGCGAACTTCTATTCTAACCCCCCTCCCTCATTTTAATTCCAATTATTTTTCTTAATTCATTTTAATATTTTACCAATTTCATAAATTCATAACTAATTCATAAAAAATGCATTTTTATCCATTCTTTTTACAATATTTTCATTAAAATGTCTAGAATATTATAGAAAAATAAAATTTCATTTTTAGTTTTATTTCATATTTTTTCCATATTTTCTAAATAAATGTCATATTAAATAGTTTCATTTCATGCATTATTTTCATAATTTTTGTTCTCTTACATGCTTTAATATTTTTTGGTCATTCTTTTTATATTGTTTAGATGAGATATTCAACTTGTAGAAATATTTTAGTTCCCATTTTTAGAAGTTAATTTTAGGTGATTAATAAATGCTTGAACATCATGTACAAAACTAGGGTTTTAGGTGACAACTTAGGAGTTTGATTTCATTTCCCTTAGGACTTAGGGTTTGAATAGATTAGCTATGGGACTATAGGGGCTATGGGTAGCTATTAGATCCCTTAGAGAAAAGTTAGGATTCCCCTACTGCTATTAATGCTGTCTGTATATCTGATTGTCTGGTGTGGTGTGCCCTCTGGGGATTGTTGCTTATTTGTTTGGGTATTGGGTTTGTCTGGGGCCCTGGGGAAGTTGAAGATTTGTGAAGATGAAGACCATTGGAGATTCAAAGACTGAAGATCAACTGTCAGAGTTGAAGAGGAGTTTCTCGCTGGCAGATGCTGAGGAGACTAGGGTTTAGGAGCTAGGCAGAGCTCTAGATTAGAAAGTTTGTTTCTCAAACATGGATTGCCTTGTCTGCATCCATTCCTCTCTGTGATTCAGAGTCTCTCTAAGGCACTCACCCCCTTCCTTTGGAAGGCTTGGTGATAGTGTCTATGAGATAGAACTCTTGAGAGAAAATGTCTCTTTGTGTTAGAAGCAGTCTGTTCACCACCCTTGGTAGTCAACTGATTGCTTAACACCCAATTCACTCTTGTGATTGATCCCTCACCCTGGAGGTTTGAACTTGAAGAAAAGCCATTGCAGACAGAAGACTAATGATCAAAGCCCTTGCCTGAAGGTCATGGAGATGGAGAGTAATGCTTGTTGAAGCCTGTAGCTGATTGGAGATTACTTGAAGCCAGATGTTGATTCAGAGCTGCTGAAGATGTTTATTTTTGCTGTATTTCATTTGTTGATGTATTGATTGGTTTTCTGAACTGTATTGTTTGCTGTTTACCCTGCTGGGTTGAAAGTGAAGTCTGTTCACTTTTGCCTATTGTTTTCTAGGTTCGAGGTCGAGTGGGACTCCCTTGCCTCGCTTGTACTGTTGCATCCATGCATTTTACTGCTTTACTGTATATATCTGTTATTGTTTCTGTTTCTGCCTATCCCGTAGGATCTCTGTTTCTCTCTGTGCAAGAGAGGAGCATGATAGACACTAGGTCTTAACCCATGCATGATAACATTAGGTTAGTTTGTTTCCCTTCGCAACCGTAGGTTAGAGTTCTGTCTCTTCTCTCTCAAAACAAACAGAAAAACACATAAAGATTTCAAACATAATAAAAGACACTTCTTCCGTAAAAGAATGTGAACTCATCAAGACGTCATTTTTGTCCGCCGGGACTGCTAATCAAGAAACCCTTTTTTCAGAAGGAATAAAATCAATCAAGGACAGACTTGTGTCGTACGTGGCCCGAACTACGTTTGCTCTGATCTTTCATGCCGTGTGAAAGTACGTAGGCATAGGATGCGACATCCTAGCGAGCAACCTTCCCCTCCTTTCCCGTAGGTAGGCGAACTACGTTGACTCTGATTTCTCGTTCCAGGCGGGAATACGTAGGCATAAAGTGCGATACTTTGCCGAGTCATTTTTATTTTCATTTTATTTTCTTTTTCACCCTTGACCTATAGTTTAGATAGAATAACAATCCATACCCGAAAACAAGCGTGGATCCCGTCGAGTACGACGGACGTGAGGGGTGCTAATACCTTCCCCTTGCGTAACCGACTCCCGAATCCAGGTTTTGGTTGCGACGGCCATACCTTTCCCGTGTTGTGCGAGGTTTACTCTGAGCGTTTCCTTTCCCTCCCGTGGGATAAATAACGCACGGTGGCGACTCTTCTGTTCAGCCGGCGCCGATTTTCGCAGTAGCGACAAAGTGCGTTACGAGCCTTAAGCTACTTGGGAAATGATGACTGAGCGGTCTCCTCTCAATCGTCTAGAGTGTTAGTATATGTCCTTTGGACGATATGCGACGCATTCGCTCCTAAATCATAGTCTCTAGTGCTGTACAAACTACAGACAACTAAAAAACACTTCCTTCCGTAAAAAAACATAAAACAAACATTCAAATCCTTTTTGTCCTCTTGGACCCTTAATCATAAAAACTCTTTGTGTAAAGAGAGTTCTGTTAACTTTCAGTTCTACTGCAAACGGTAATGCCTAAGTCTCCAAGGATCGAGCTGCAAACACCAACTGCTGGAACTGATTGTTAACTCTACTTGGATAAAAAACAGCTGAACAAACCTGTGTTCTTCGTAGCGGAACTACGTTTGCTCTGATCTTTCATGCCGTATGAAAGTACGTAGGCATAAGATACGATATCTTGGCGAGCAACCTTCCCCCCCTTAGCCCGTAGTTAGGCGAACTACGTTGACTCTGATTTCTCGTTCCAGACGGGAATACGTAGGCATAAAGTGAGATACTTTGCCGAGTCATTTTCTTTTCTTTTTAGACTAGACCTTAGCGTATACAAACCCGTTAGATAAACACAATAAACGTGGATCCCATCGAGTACGATGGACGTGAGGGGTGCTAATACCTTCCCCTTGCGTAATCGACTCCCGAATCCAGAAAATGGTTGCGGTGACCTTGTCTTGTACCTTTTCATCAGGTTTTTCCGATCGTTTCCTTTCCCGTTTTGAGGGATAAATAATGAAAGGTGGCGACTCTTCTGTTTTGTCGGCACCCGATTTTCGCAGTAGCGACAATTAGTACCTTGAACCATTAACCTTGGTTCTGGACAACCTTTATAGGATCTGTTATCATCATATCAGCTCAGGCACATCCACTTGCATGAATTACTTGAGAACAAACATTTAAACACAACAGTAAAGGAACAAACTGCAAATTCAGATCATAGACACTCATGGTGGCCTTTCTACATCATCTTCCTTGGTCATTAAGCAAGAGCAAGCAGTTCATACAAAAGAAACTGGCTTTGGGTTGCATAAATCTCATGAGTGACCAAGCATTCTCCCTTTCAATAGGACCTTAATCAACAGAGACAACATCAGGACTAGAAATTCTAGTTTTTCAACCCCCTTGAATTTTACCTTTTGGCCCCATCATTACAAGAACAAGGTTGGAGAAAGAGACTTGGAGTCCATTAAAATGCTCATTTCCTCCAGCCATGAGTCTAGAACACCCAGAGCCAGACAATTAATCTTGCTTAGTTACAACTTCAACAAGATATGAGAGCTAAGACAATTTGCATCTTCCTAGAGCTCTAACAACTGCTTGGTTAGCTATAGGCTGAGTTGAACCTTTGAGACAAACCTTCAAGTTGAAACAAAAGTTTCTGATATAACCAACTTAATCCTAGAAGACAGGCATCTCCAAAATAAGTTACTACCCTTAGCAAAAACCTTAAAGAGGCAACCAGCTCAACATGAATTGATTCTCCAATACAGCAGACTGCGTCACAAACACACCTTCTAAATGAGCCAGTAAAAAGGTAAACTAATTCACCATCGAGTTCAATACATTGAGTGCCTCTACCTTTACACCAGGTCAAACTTATCCTTGAGCACCAAACTATCAAAGATGTCAAGATGAATGTTTTTGACATTTGACCTTGTCCATCTATCCATTTTCCTCAGAATTGGATTGAATTGACTCTTTATCCTATGTCGGGTCACAAACTCCTACTAGGTAGGAAACAAAAAAAATGCTCTTGTTCTTCAACTCAGAGTTGTCATTCTCAAGAACAGATAAAAAAATATAGTGACCTAAGAGGTTCACCTAAGCTTATGGTGATTTTATCTTATTCTTCAACAATAGTCACATTCATGATAAGACTCTTGGGAAGAGACCTTTGAAACCTGTTGACCAGATGTACCTTCATGAAAGATCTTGATAGGATCCCACACATCTTTGGTCGCCACACATATGTTTATCAAACTGAATACATGCTACTCAACTCCATTAGATATGGGATTTAAATCTTTTAGAGCAACAAGAGTCACTCATACTTATCCTCAAAAGGAACAAACCAAGCACATTCTTTGGTGACAGATTTCCAATAGTTGTTGTCCTTTCAACACACATACAATACCAGAAAGAAATATCTCCCTGAAGCTCACCTAGAAAATTGACCAGGGTACCAACTCTAATGCCAATTGAAATTCTGGCACTCTAACACAAGTTAGTACTGATGTCCTCACATCAGAACATAATATCAAGATAGACTTTACAACATCTTTTGTCTGATAGAACAAATAAACCAGACTTAAAATAAATTGCAAAAATATAAATAACATAGTCAATTTGTAACCCAGTTTGGTGCAACATCACCTACATTTGAGGGCATCCAAGCCAGGAAGGAAATTCATTGTGATAACATTAGTTCAAAGCTAAATTCCCTCGTTTACAACTTCTCACCTAACCACTACCTTGTGCAACTTCTACCTAGACACCCTCTAGATATGAGATCCTCATCTCACTTCCTAATCAGTCATAATCCCAGTGATAATTCAACAACAACCAACAAATAGAAGTAGCATACTTATAGGACAATACTTGATTTTGCTTAAAAGCTTCAATCAAGAACAATACACTCTTGCTTAAAAGCTTTAGAGTGAACAATTAACACTACACGATTAGTCTATCTCAATGTATCAAAAGATACAAAGGGTGACATATAAAGTCACGCTAAAGAGACTCTCAAAACCTAAGATTCTAAAACCTCCTCTTATTTTACAAAAGTGAAAAGTCATATCTTCATTAGGTTTATGTCTTGTTTAAATAGTCTTCAGACATCGTGGGCTTGGGCTCTTGAAGTGCAATTCATCGAGAATCATTAGAGTTAATCTAGTTTGGTAATAAAAAGTAGGATTTTAATTATCTTGATTAATTAGAATTAGATTAGATTTAATTAGAATTAATCTTGATCTCTTTATTTTTTATAGCCTTTAATTCATAATTCGTGATAATATGTCTTGAATAAATTCTTGCTTGCTTCATGATGGTTTGACCTTATATACTACATTATCCCATTTGTCTTAATTTAACTAATTGATTAACTTTATTTTAGTAAATTAATTAAATTAATGACTTTAGAACTATTTAGTTCTTCCTTTCAAACATTACATGATCCCCTTAGGATTGAAATTCAATTGAGTGATCATAAGCCCCTTGATCACTTTATTGAATTGAGACCTTTACACTTGCATCTGCCTTTAAGTCAATGTCAACTCAAGATTCACAATCAAGACCTTGAAGACAGAAGGACATCAATACCTGATCATTGATGAGTTTCATCCTTCAAGCACACCTTGCCTCATCAAGATAAAAGATTCTTCTTCAACACTTGCCAGTTACAATACATTTATGTGTGCCACGAGCCTTAAGAAATGGAAAATGATGATAGGGATTAGTCATATCCTTGTCTAGAGTACCTTTACGTACGGGATGTAGGCCCTAAATACTTAGATTATTCGCCTCCATTCATAGACTTTAATGCAATTCAAATCACCTAATTGACAAGTCTCATTCAACTCTTTAACACTTCGACAACTTGTACCAACAATGCACCCTCTTTTTGGGTCGAGTGTCATACTCTCCTTGATACCCCATATCCTGTGGATTAATATTAATGGTTTTACACCATCCTTAACCAAATTCTTTTATCTTGCCCATAGGTTTATAGAACCTAGAAATTCAATTCTTTGCCTATAAGGTTATAGACCTTGGAATTCTCTGTTTCTCATAGGGTTATAGATCCTGACAATTCAGTTCTTTTCCTATAAGGTTATAGACCTTGACAATCTCTCATGCTCATAGCGTTATACTCCCTGGAAATTCTTTTCTTTGCCTATAAGGTTATAGACCTTGGCAACCTCTTTCTTTGCCTTATAAGGTTATAGACCTTGGCACCTCAGTTCTTTTCCTATAAGGTTATAGACCTTGGAAATCTCTCTTTCCCATAAGGTTATAGACCCTGACAATTCTTTTCTTTGCCTATAAGGTTATAGACCTTGGCAATCTCTTTCTTTGCCTTATAATGTTACAGATCTTGGCACCTCAGTTCTTTGCCTACAAGGTTATAGACCTTGAAAATCTCTCTAGCCCATAAGGTTATAGACCTCAACAACCTCTTTCTCTTGCCCATATGGTTGTAGACCCTGGCAATTCAATCCTTTTCCTATAAGGTTATAGACTTTGGCATTCTCTCTTGCCCATAGGGTTATAAACCCTAGCAATTAAATCCTTTGCCTATACGGTTATAGACCTTGACATTCTCTCTTCCCCATAGGGTTATAGACCCTTGAAATTCAATCCTTTTCCTATATGGTTATAGACCTTGGCATTCTCTCTTGCCCATAGGGTTATAGACCCTGGCAATTCTGTTTTTTGCCTATTCGGTTATAGACCTTGGCAACCTTTTTCTCTTCCTTGTAGGGTTATAGACCCTGACAATTTAGTTCTTTGCCTATAAGGTTATAGACCTTGGCAATTTCCTATCCTTTGGCTACACCATTTCTTGCTCCACGCCACACATTTGTTTTCTCTTTGACTAAATCACCATATATTGGTCAATACCACACTCTTTCACACTTTAATTAATCAATCATTTCCTTTTGTTTCTGTCTTAGTTCCACGAACTACAAAGCTCTGATTTCCTTATTACTCTATGAGGATACGTAGGCACAAGATTGCAAGATCTTGGCAAGCATCCTTCCTTCATTCTCCCCTTAGTTCTTTGAACTATAGAGCTCTGATTTCCTCACTGAACTATGAGGATACATAGACACAAGGCCCCAATCCTCTGCGAGCACCCTAATTTAAACCTCTCTTTTTTTCCTTTCGCAAGTAACCTTTAGATAATAACACACATCCAAGAAAAGAACAAGCAAAATGGTTCTAGGTGGTGTGTTAATGCAGACTGGTCAGGTTGTGGCTTATGCTTCAACACAGTTGAAAGTTCACAAGGGAAGTTATCAGTTTGGTTCTAGATTTTAGGTGTTAGTGACCACAAGACTTTGAAATACTTATTCAATTAGAAGGATTTGAATATGAGGAAGAGGAGGTGGCTCAAAATCCTGAAGGATTGTGATCTTGTTTTGACTTACCATCTTGGTAAAGCCAATGTTATAGTTGATTCTTTGAGAAGAAGGTCGTTGCATATTCCAATGCTTATGGTTCGAAAAATTAAGTTAATCGAGAAATTCATATATCTAAGTTTGTTTTGTGAAATGACTCCTAATAGTGTGAGGTTGGGTATGTTGAAACTGACTAGTGATATTCTCGAAGAAATTAGAGAACGTCAGAAATCAAATTTGGGATTTATTAATTAGCAAGTGTTTATCAGTCAAGGTAAAGGAGTTTATTTCAGAATAGATGAGAATGATGTTATGTGTTTCCATGACATATTTTGTGTACTTTAGGTGCTAGAATTTAATAAGAGTATTCTTGAGGAAGGTCATATGATTGGTTTAAATATTTATCTCGGTGCTAGTAAAATGTATCAAGACTTAAAGAAAAATTTTGGTGGCCAGGAATGAAGAAGGATATAGTTGAGTTAGTTTATGCGTCTTTGACTTGGCAGAAGTCGAAGATTAAATATTAGAAACTGTTGGGTTTGATACAACCATCAGATATTCCTAAATGGAAGTGGGATGTTATTTCCATGGATTTTATGACGAGTTTTCCTAAGACATCTAAAAGGAATGATTCAGTTTGAGTTATAGTGGATAGATCGACTAAATCGACTCATTTCATTCCAATTAAGATCAATTATTTATTGCAGAAGTTGGTTGAAGTGTATATTGAGAAATTTTTTAAGTTACATGGTATTCTTTTGAGTATTGTTTCTAATATAGATGCGAGATTCACATCGAGGTTTTTGGGGAGTTTGAAGGAAGTCATGGATACTGAGCTGAAGTTGAGTTTTGCTTATAATCCCTAAACGAATGGTCAGACAGAGAGAATTGTACAATCTTTGGAGGATTTTCTGAGAGCTTATGTTTTGGAGTAGGGAGGTAATTAGGATAGTTACTTACTGCTGCTTGAGTTAACATACAACAATATTTTCCATTCTAGTATTGTAATGGTACCATTTGAGGCTTTATGGCTTTGTATGATAGAAGTTGTAGGACACCTTTGTGTCGGTATGATTCTGGTGAAAGTGTTATGCTTGGAGCTGAGATTGTTCTGTAGATTACCGAGAAGATCAATATGATCCAAGAGATGTTGAAAGCTCTGTAGAGTCTCCAAAATAGTTATCATAACAAGCAAAGGAAAACACTTGAGTTCCAAGAGGGAGATCATGTATTCAAGCGAGTAACTCTAGTAACAGGTGTGGGTCATGCTTTGAAACCTCAAAAGCTCAGGTCGTGTTTCATTGGTCTTTATCAAATTTTGAAGAGAGTAGGAGAAGTGTCCTACAAATTTTCTTTACCACTATCTCTTTTGAATCTTCATAGTGTTTCATTTGTCTCAACTTCAGAAGTATGTCTCAGATGAGTCACATGTGATTCAAATAGATGATGTGCATGTGAGAGATAACTTGACTGTGGAGGCATCACCATTGCGAATCGAGGATCGAGAGGTTAAATACTTTAAGGGTAAAAAGATTGTCTTGGTGAAGTTTGTTTGAGGAGGACCTAGTGGAGGCAGCATGACGTGGAAGCTAAAGATTCGGGTGAGAGAGTTTTATCCGAAACTGTATAGTTCAGGTGATTTTAGAGGGAAACAATTCTCCAAGTGGGGAGAGTTGTAACACCCTGTTTTTATTAAACTATTTATTTAATTGAATTTATGCTTTAATTATTTATTTAAATGAACCTTTAACCATTGGATTGAAGATTTGGTGTTTTGGCATGTTTATGCTACGTTGGGATTGGTAAAAAAAGGTATTTATTTATTTAATTAAATAATTTGATAATTAAATAATATTAAAATTACATAGAAAATAGAGGTTTTGGGTGAAAAGTATGGTGTTATATGAATAATGGGTAAGGAGAAGTCTTTAGTCTCCATTAGGTGTTTCCATATTTTCTTCCATTGTTGAATATTTGATGAAATGGATGAAAATATTATAATAACATGATGGGATTTTTGTAATTATCATGAAATTCGTGTGCTGATTTACCATGAAAATTAGGTGTTTGTATTCATAAAATTGGATGAGTTGTGTTCATATGGTTGACATGAATAAGGTGTTAAAAGTTGTGATTAATTAATGAAATTATGTGTTAATCAATAGGTATATGATGTTGTAATGATAACATGTTATTTCTCTGATGTTTATGATTGATTGGAGGGTCTGGTTTGGAAAATCAAACTTTTGAAATGAAATCCATAGCAAAACGAAAATTTTGCTTCTGTAACAAAAATGACGGGCTTCAGCTGCATGACTACATGATCGTCATATGCCTTAGGATGCTGACGGGCACCAGCGGTTTGACTGAGAAACCTTCATGGTCTCCAAGAAAGCTTTGAGCCTTGTCGGTCATCACAAGTGCGACGGTTGGGGAATAAGGGTGATGATGGGTGTCACCCAGGTGATGGGCTACCTCTCATCATGTTAGTGGGTGCATTTTGGCCCGCTGAGTTGGATTTTTTGTGTTGTTCAATTGTGTGGTTGATGTTTGGCTACTATTTTGTGTGTTTTGATTAATTTTGGTTGATTAATTGATTTGTTTAATTAATCTAATGATGTTGAATTATGTTGATGATGGGATAGTTATTGGATGAACACATAATTGAGATTGCGGTGGGTAGTCCACCTTTGAGGACAACTTTGATGTTTTTATAAGAGTTAGATGTGGAACTGTAAATGTGTTGTTGAGTTGTTGCGGTTGTGCATTATATTGTACATGCATCATATGTTGTCATTGTTGTTAAAGAGGCGAGTCATAAGTTCAAATGTTAGGACTAATGATTTCTCTAGAGCTCAGACGAGGGGGCTTGGGGTTCAGATGTTGGGATTTGGTTCATATGAAGAACCTTTGTTGAGTTGGTACTACATGATTGATTCAATTCGGTGTTGAGTTGTATTATATAAAGGTTGTGCAAATGAGTTATTTTGTGTGTTATTGGGTAATGGTTGTATTGATTTATGTAATTTAAATGTATGAAAGTTGATGTTTTGCCTTTAGGCCACCCTTGCATTCTTTGGCACCACTATATATTTCGAGCGTAGTCTCACCCTATTATTGTGTTATGGCGTTTTGTGCTCCTCCTTGGTGGGATATGGCTGTTGCACCCCAAAATTTTCCTAACCTTTTTCTTATTTGGTTTATGTTTCATTGCATTAGCATATCATTGTTCTAGCTTTCACACTGCATAGTCATGTTGCATTTTACAGGGGATCAGGAAAGGTGTGCTTAGCCAATTGAGGTTATCAAAGGTTCAATGCCTAATAAAGGGATTATATTCCAGTCATCAAGTGGTTATCATCATCAGAAGCAAGTCAAAGTCCTTGAAGAAAGGCAATCAAGTGAATATGGTTCATCTCCTGTCTAGGAGCCTATATGGGGATCATAAGCTCGTGGTTAGGGATGGAGATTGTCATTGAAGCTCATTGGAGGCCTAGAGGGACATGGTGGAGTTCAGTCAAGTGTTCATGGCAAGTGTGGAAAATCACAGTTGAAGGTGTTGCAATTAGGGTTTTCATCTAGTCAACCTTGAGTCAACTGTGCAATTGAAGGAGATTAAGACTCATTTCTAAGTCTTTGTAGTCATGGAATGTTTTGTTGAGATACATGAGGTGTTATTCCAAGATCAATTCAAGAAGAATTCAAAGTGTGAGGAGTTGCTAAATTAGGGTTCTCAGTGTAAAATCCCCTATTTAGCGCCTAACTTCAAGACCACCTATCTCAATATGAAAGTCGCATATCATCTTGGCATAAATATGAAACTTGTAGAGCATGTTTGTAGCTTTAATTTAAGTACTAGAAGTCCTTGATTGGATTTGTAGAACTCAAGTTATGGCTCAGACAAGTTGCAGGTCATCAGATGAATGTGAATTTTATTTGTAAAAGTCCACTCACTTCCATGCTACTTTTGACTTAGAAGGAAGTTTCACATGACCTTTTGGCAAACATGAAAGTTGTTCCTCATGATCTTAGCTTTCCAAAAAGTACTAGAAGTCCTTGATTGGATTTGTAGGGCTCAAGTTATGAGCTTGGCAAGGCAGGGGTATTTTGGGAAACTTTGATTATGGGCCATTTTGCATTATAGGTCATTTTCCATATCTTGCACACTTCAAATGAAGTTTTGTCCAACATGAAACTTGCTCAAAATGGGATTTTAAGTTCAACCAAGTATCAAGGAGGCTTTTATTTGGCTTAGAACAAAAGTTGATTGAAGGAAACTTGACAAAGGGGATTATTAAAGGCATTAAAAAAGTAAAATTCAAAATAATTCACAAGAGGTCAATAAAGGTCAAGTGGGTACATATAGGGATGGCAACGGGGCGGGTCGGGGGTGGGTTTAACTATACCCGCACCCGCACCCGCCTCCATGTAACAGACCCGCCCCCGCCCCTAAATCTAATCGGGGGTGAAAATTTACCACCCAGACCCGCCCCCAGTAGAAAACGGGTGCACCTGCACCCGCCCCGCCCCCACCCGCAAAAAATTATTATTTTTTTAATTCTAATAAAAATTAGTAATTTAATTAAAAAATTGATTATTTTAATAAATTAATTAATTATTTAATTAAAATTTTAATTAATAAATGAATATTAACTTATTAATTTTATTATTTTAATTGCAATAGGAATATTAATAACTTAATTAAAAGTATAATTAATAAATAAATATTAAAATAAATAAAATAAGGAAATCAAAATAAAATATATTATTTGGGGCGGGGCGGGGGCGGGGGCGGGCGGGTCTTAGTGTCTACCCGTACCCGCACCCGTAGTTAAGAACCGGGTTTCACCCGCACCCGCACCCGCACCCAATTAAATCGGATTTCCCCCGTTAATTTCGGGGCGGGCCCGGGCGGGTGTGGGCGGGCCCGGGTTTGTTTGCCATCCCTAGGTACATATTTTGATTGGAAATAACATTTTGAACACAACGGTATTGGTAGAATTCCAATTTGACTCATATTTCATAGACTTTCTTTTGCTTTCTTCATCATGAAGTTACACATCAAAGATCAACCATTGAGCAAAATTAAGGGTGCAATCTGATCCATTCATTCTCAACAGGTCACAAGCAATGAGTATGAAGCATTTTGAAGCAGAAACTATGCAGAACTCGTGGCTGTCATGTTCACATTTTGGAAGAAAAGTTAAATTTTGGATTACTTGATATGGGCTTTCATTGGGCCTAAGAATTGTCCAAACAGATCATATATAAACTCAGGATTTATTTCAGATCAATTTTGGTGGCAGTTTGGTGAAGAAAACGGTTATTGCAGTTGGAGTTTGAAGCTTCCAAAGTGAAAATCGTGTTTACAATTCAAGAGCTTTTCAAGAAGAATTGTGGATTCCATTAGCTTCAGTGATCATCAGTGAAGGATTCTGCAGAGTTTTGCATCAATGTTTCACACTCAAGCACCTTCAATTTCAAGCTTTAGTCCAGGTACTTTCTCTTCAAATTTTCTCTCGTTTTAGGCTGTTTTAGAATGAATTGAGCATGTGGTTAGGATGTAGGTGGAACATAGATCGTTTTAGGATTAGATTCTTGAGGTTTAGATATGACTTAGGTTTTGATCCATTTTCTGTTGGCCTTCGAAACTTGTGATTCATGGATAATTAGCGCAAATGGAGATTAGATTCAGGATCCTTGTAAAAATCTAAGCAGAACGGTATAGGTTTCGTTGAGTTTGGATAGGTTTTGATGTGAACCACCGTTTGCCTCGCCGGAGAAGACAACCGGAGGTCTTCTCCGGCCACCGTCCCTTTCCGTCTCTTTATAGCCAGGTTTGAATGAAGACGATGAAGGATAGCCATTAGATCATTTGGATTTAGTTGACTAGGTATGTGCATCCTGTGTGCCAGATTGATAGTTGGCTAGGGCTGACCTTGACCTTCCTAGGTGGCACGTTCTAATCCCTTAGATCCTCATACTTTTGCAAGCAACGTCCAAGATTAGACCATACCATATGCTTAGGTCAATTGAACCACACCAAAACACTGATCAAAACGCAACGCATCATTAAATGTGTTGGCACGCGCGTGTCCTTTAGATGTGCTTACTAAGTCTTAGATCCAAGGGTTGTGGTTATTTTCTGCCTTTTAATTTCTTTATTTCATTTTTTCATTTTCTTTTATTGTTTTCTCCACCTTTAATTCATATTAAATAGTAATATTGATCAGAAAATTATGGAAAAAATATGTGCATACTCCTTGATTAATTTCTGATTTTTCTATGCTTGTGGATTTTATTTTTGTGTTGTTTTCAATTTAATTTCCATTTTTCTATTTTCATTAATTCTTTTAATTTGGCATTTTTTGACTAGTTTACTTCCTGATTTTATTATTAGTTCATGCTTTAGAATTTAATGTTGATATTTGGCTGGCTGGTAGTGTGCATATTGTGGAGATTGTAGGAATTTTGTGGTGATTTTTAGATAAATCTAAGTTTAGTTTTGAACTAGGTTTTTAGAGGCTTCCCCTTTTGGCCTTTCCTTTGAAAACTTTTGGTTTAGAATTTCATTAGTGACCTTAAACTTTGAATTAGGTTCTGATCTTTTTACCATAGGTTCCCAATACCTTTAGGATCACTTAAGATTTTTTTATAGATTTTTAGGAGTGGATTTACTATTTTAGATAGATTTTACATCTAGGCTGTGTTTAGGTTGCCTCTAGCATAGTACTTCCTATAGTTGAACCTCAATGGTGGCCATTAGTTCATGATAAGTTTCCAAATCTCTTTTGATGGTTTAGTAGACATGTTGATGCTTCTGCATACTTAATTGTAAGGCTTAGTTTGGTGCATTAGTTCCCTTTAGAGAGTTGCTTTTAGAGCTTGTGGAATTAGGTTTTTTAGAGACTTTAGGAGTTTCTTCCTTTTTCATAATTGTGGTTTGCTTTGGTTTGCATTCAATTTCCCATCCAATGATGCAAGGTTCCTTTGTGGGATCCTAGTCCCTCCTTTGGAAGGACTAAAGGCCTACCAAAAAAGGTAAAACCTTTGAGGATACCAATCTTAGATGAGTGGTTGAGTGCCATGATGGATTCCCTTGGTTTCCATCATGCTTCCCCTTATCATGCAATAATCTTTGTGTTGATTCTTATCAACCCTTGATGGAGCAAGTTGAATCTTGAAGATGAAGTCCTTATTCCCTTTTCCCTTGATGGATAACTTGGACATGAAGACAACTACAGACTGTTGGGTTGCATTGCTGCTAAAAGACTGCTTTGTTGTTGGGCTGCTGGCTTGCTGTTTTGTTTGTTGTATTCTTGTTGATTGACTGTATTTGTGTGACTGTTTATTTGGTGTGTTGCATTAGAGTAGGCTTTCATGTAGTTGGTTTAGGCCTAAGTGCATTGAAAGGTTGAGCTTGCCTCCCTTTGCTTGTTTGCACTAGAGGTTGAGTCTGTCTCCCTCTGCTTGTCTGTTACTGTTTGGCTTTGCTTGTTGGCTGAAGGTTGAGTTTGTCTCCCTTGCCTGTGTATTGTGTTGCTTTTGCTTGTTTGCTCTAGAAGTTGAGTTTGTCTCGTTCTTCTTGTATTGCTGCATTGCATGCATTTTACTTACCGTTTTGATCTTTCAGATTAGTTCTTTTGTTGTTGATTTCCTTTGCCATGTTCCCTTAGGGACTCTAACTTCTCTTGTTCAAGAGAAGTTATGACAGACATTAGGGTTCTAACCATGCATGATAACATTAGTTAGTTCCCTCCTAACCTCAATCATAGGATCAACTTTGCATGATAACTTTAGGATTGGATTAGTTCCCCTTTAGTGTGTCCTTTATCTTCTCATCTTCAAACATCTTTAAAACACTTAATAAAGATTAACATGTGTTGTACGCTACGAGCCTTAAGCACTTGAGAAAGGTTTGTTGGAGGGTCTCTCTTCAATAGCTTTAATGTTTAGTGTGGTACCCTTTGGGTGACATGCGACGTATTCACTCTTAAGTCCAAGTCTTTAGTGCAACATGAGTTACAAACAAAACTCAAAACACTTCTTCTCTAAAAGACTTCAAAAACAAAGATCAAACTTCTTTTTTTTTGTCCTTTGGGACCTTTAATCCTTAGAAATCATTTTCATAAGGAGAGTTTTGTTAACTCTCAGTTCTACCGCAAACGGTAAACGCCTAAGTCTCCAAAGGTCGAGCTGCATACACCAACTGCTAGAACCGTTTGTTAACCCTACTCGGGTAAAACATTTTGAACCAACCTGTGGTCTTGTTAACCCGAACTATGTTTGCTCTGATCTTTCATGCTGTGTGAAAGTACGTAGGCACGAGATGCGATATCTCGGTGAGCAGCCTTCCCCCCTTTCACCCGTAGTTAGCCGAACTACGTTGACTCTGATTTCTCGTTCTCTGACGAGAATACGTAGGCATAAAGCGTGATGCTTTACCGAGTCATTTTTCTTTTCTTTTCAGACCAGCCTTGATAGGTAGATAGTTAAACCAACCCGTCAGATAAACACAACAAGCATGGATCCCGTTGAGTACAACGAACGTGAGGGGTGCTAATACCTTCCCCTTGCGTAACCAACTCCCGAATCCAGACATGGTTGCGATGACCTTGTCTTATACATTTTCGTTAGGTTTTTCCGATCATTTCCTTTCCCTTTCTGTGGGATAAATAACGAAAGGTGGCGACTCTTCTGTTTTGCCGACACCTTATTTTCGCAGCAGCGACAGTTGGCGACTCTGCTGGGGAATTTTCCCATCCCCTATGTTGGGTCCGTTTCCCATCCCCTATGCGAGTCAATCCTAGCGATTGCGTGTTTATCTATTGGGTTTTCATTTATTTATCGCATTTTACTTTTCGCGTTTTATTTTCAGTATGATATCATTATTCTGTTGTTCTAGGAGGGAGGCTCTGATGAATGATAAGCCAGACCCAGGCTTGAGTGTATACCTAGCATTAGTTGTGGAAAGTAGTGGTCGCGTGCATGCTTTGCATGTACTAGTGTCTCACAAAATCCACGCTCAGACGAGATTCTCTCAGTTGACTTCTTTTCCATCCCTTTGGGCTTTAGGGGTTGTTGGTTTGGAGGGTTGTCGACTATGGGGACCGATCATTTGTGACCTAGCTAAGTGAGGCCTCTTCAGGGAATGATGATGCCAAACCAGAAATGGTGAATGTATCATCATTTCGTGAAAGTCTGTGACGATGGGAAACGCATAGGATGTCATACCTTGTCAGTGGATAGGATTCATACCTGTGAGCGGGGTCGGGTTATTGCAGGAAACCTTAACCGTCAGACAACCTGGTTTTCTTGACAGTGAATCAGTATTGTTGGTATCAGAGGGTTCTTATCATCAGAGATGTGTTTGTTCTTGACAGAGCATAGTTATTGACATCAGGGTCTTATTGTCAGAACAGTGCTGTGATTATGTTGGAACAGAGCCTTGGTCTCCTCAACAACACACTCTTGATCTCCTGCTGCATGATTGCATCTTGCATTTTTGCATTTTCATTTGCATACCCATGTGCATGTCATTAACTTGTGTCTGTGTTGCATGTGCATATACTATCCCCCGGTTCCGGTAATCTTGCCCTCTGTTTTGCTAACATGGAACCATTGAAGAAGAATGTGGCTTACAAGCTCCCTACCCCAGATGTTACTCTGTTGCTTCGTTTGACTGCCTTGGCAGATGATACAATGAAAGGGGAATTCAAGAAATCTTATGGGAAGTTGCTCAGTCTGGTTCGTAAACCTTCAGTCAATGAGTTGAACGGGTTGTATGCATTGCTACAGTTTTATGACCTTCCGATGAGGTGCTTCACTTTTTCGGATTTCATTCTTGCGCCTACCTTAGAAGAGTATGCTGAGTTGTTGGGTGTACCTCTTAAGAATCAGATGACGTTTGTTCACATGGATGTTAAGCCTAATCTGGCTAACCTAGCTACTGCCCTTCACCTGGATGCTTCAGAGTTGCTTCTGACCAGTTGGAATAGGGTTCCTGGATTTTCTCTACAGTTTCTGGTTGGGAAAGCCCAACAGTGCGCTAAGGACGGTTGTTAGATCGTATTCAACGCTATTCTCGCCCTCTACATCTATGGCATCATCTTGTTTCCCAACATGCCAGACTTTATAGATTTAGATGCCTTCCATATCTTCGCATCGGGAAATCTAGTTCCCACCTTGATTGGTGATTTATATCATTTTGTCCACTACAAAAATGAGAATAGAAGGGGTAAAAATGTGTCGTGATGTGCGCCCTTACTCTACAAATGGTTTGATAGCCATATGCCCAAGAAGGGTCTCTTTGTTTCCTCCGCAGCCACAGCTGAATGGTCTGAACGCCTGATGGGTTTATCAGCAGAGAGCATCGTTTGGTTTGATCGGGATATGCTGGGTACTGAAGTCATCTACAACTGTAGTGGTTTTCCTAATGTGCCATTGATCGGAAGAAAAGGCTGTATTAACTACAATCCCTCATTACTTGTCAAACAGTTCATGTACGCCTTGAGAGGTCCGCCGAAAGACGAAGAGGTGCAGGAATCTCTGTACCTCATGGGGCTCCTAGAAGGGGATATGTTAGCCAAGCTCAAGCATGCATGGAACGACATCAGCAGGTGAGAGAAAGCACTGTTGGGTAAGAGCAATAGCCAGGCTTATACTCCTTATATGACTTGGATTCAAAGAAGGGTGGAAACAATAGGGATGCCTTTTCCACCTGCTAAGCAAGATTGTCATCCAGTAGTTGAAGAACCTACTACGGTGTCCATTCAGAAATACAACCAGGTATTGGTTGAGAAGGAAGAGATGAAGAAGACCAACGAGGAGTTGGAGAAAGAGCTAGTACAGCTTAGAAGCGAGAGGAACGAAGCTGTATATTCCTTCAAAAAACAGACTGAGCTGGTGAACTGGCTAGGCACAGGCTTGACTAAACAGAGGGCTGAATGTGAACGTTTAGGTTTGGACTTCAAGGCTGTCAACGATGTGCTTGCCACCAAAAAGCAACACCTGGATAATGCTTACCTGAGAATCTCTAAATTCAACCAGCAGTGGAATGCCACTCTGGCCAACAGCAAAGAGCGGGAGGACAAGCTGAAGCAACAGATCTCCAAGTTGAAGGCTCAGTTGAAGGCCAATGAGAAGAAGCTTGATGATGAAAATTCCCGTAGGTACGCCACTCAAGACATGTTGAACAAGGCTATTGCGAACCTGGAGGATCGCAAGCAGATTTTTGAGTCTAAGAAGTGAAGGTTAGAAGACTATTTTGGCAAAGGAGCGTGGGAAGACTCCGTTGAAGGTCTCCAGTACACCGTTATGCAGAGGGAGTTACTTGTCGAAGGGTTACTCACTCAGCCTGATCATCCTAGAACGAAAGAGTTGTTAGAAGAGTTTCGTGCCCGTAGCCGCACTTGATTTCCCTGTATTTCTTCGTATCTTTTATGCATTGATATGCTGACCATCACTAGACTTGTTGGTCGAGGTCATGCTTTTGATTCCACCTGTACTCAGTGACACTGAACGCTGCCTTGTTGGGCTTTATATATATATGAGACGTTATCTCCATGACTGGATCCGGACTTCTTATTATCAGCACTGGCACTAGAATCGGGGGAGAAATCTCCCTAAGGCATAGACACACATTTGCATTTGCATGAATCATTTGCATAACAGGTACCTCGATTTGTTTTTCTAACCCTTTGTTGATACAGGTTGTTTCAGGATTGCCGATCAGCGAATTCATCGACACTCTACAAGAAGTAATTGCAAGAAAGCTATGGATCAAATGCAAGTTGAGATGCAAGAGATGCGCTACAGGATGGCACAATTCATGCAAGTCATGGAAACTGTGGCCAAGGGCCAAGAGCAGCTTTAGACTCTGGTGCAGCCTCTGATTGCACGGGTTGATGGTAATTGTGTGCTCCATGGTAGGGTTGCTACTAATCTTCCTCAAGTCGAGACTCCTCGAGCGGGTGATGCTGTACCGGTGGTCGTTCTCAATGCTGATGAGAACAGTAATGGAGCTGGGAATGGGAATGTAGCTGGTAACGGTAACGGACATGTGGAAATCAACGGAAATGTTGGAGCTGGAAATGCTGGTTTTGGTGTTGGTGCTGGAAACACTGGTGTAGGCATTGGTGGTGCCAATGTAGGCTATGGCAATGTGGGCTTTGGAAATGCAGGTTTCGGCAACGCAAGCAACAACGGTGTTGGGATGGGTGCCTACAACGTTGGTTTTGGGTCGGGTGTTGCTAATCAGGGCTTTGGTAATATGGGGTATGGTCCCAGGTTTAATCAGAATGGCTTTGGTCCTAATGCCACTTACACTGGGTATGATGATGTGGATCCTCATTGGGGCGAGGATCATCAAGAGGATGCTTTCTCTATGCTGGGCATGGGTCTCGAGATGTCCACAGAAAATGACCGAAGGTTCAAGCTGTTGGAGGAACAAGTGAGAGGTCTTGCCAATCAGAATTCCATGGGGTTAGACATGGCTAATATGGGGTTGGTTCCTGGCTTGAGGGTGCCGCTCAAGTTGAAAGAGCCTACCTTTGACAAGTATAAGAGGGATACCTTCCTAAGAGTTCATGTACAGTCTTATTATCGGAGAATATCTGCTTATTCGAGTGATGAAAAGATGCTGATGCATTTTTCCAAGATAGCTTGTCTGGACCGTCACTTGAGTGGTATATGGGGTTAGAGCCCACCCAGATTGGTAGCTGGAAAGAGTTGGCGGAAGCCTTTGTAAAGCATTATCAGTATAACAGCGACCTTGCTCCTAACAGGGTCCAACTTCAGAATCTTTCTCACAAGAACGACGAGAGTTTTAAAGAATACGCCCAGAGGTGGCATGAGCTTGCAGCTAGGGTACAGCCACCCATGGTAGAGCGTGAATTGATGGATATTTTTGTAGGCACTTTCTCTGATATGTATTATGACAAGCTTCTCGGTTGTACGATGGGTAGTTTTTCTGATATGATACTCATGGGAGAGCGTATAGAGAATGACATCAAGATCGGAAAGATTCAAGCGGGAGAATCAGCCTCAGCTGGAGGAGGGAAAAAGGTATTTGGAAATAAAAAGCAGGGAGACACTAATTTGGTATATAGTGCTTGGAGAAAAAATAGAAGTCAGAATTATCGCATGCAGCAGGTTGCCAGTGTGACAATTCCCGTACCTCAACAGCAACAACAACAGCCACAGCAGCAACAGAGACAACAGAATTCTGCTCCACAAAGGTTCCAAGGTCGGGATAGGGCCGTGAAAAGAGTATTTGATGTGCCTCCAATGTCGTATGCTCAGCTTTTTCAAAACTTTATTACAACTGGAGCTTGTTGAGAAAAGGATGTTAGCTCCGCCGAAAGGCACGCCTCCTTTTGGTTATGATGCTAATGCATATTGTGAATTCCACTCCGGGGCACCCGGTCACAACATAGAGAATTGTCATGCATTCAAGCACAAATTGCAGGACCTGATAGATAGTACGGCTATAAACTTTGATCATGGTGCACCCAATATCGAGAAGAATCTGATGCCGCCTCACGGATCTGCAAAGGTGGGTGCTATCTTGGAAGATATCAGTCAGAATTTGATCATGAATGTAGATGAACTAAAGACGCCTATGGGCTATGTAAAGAGCAGGTTGCTAGAAGGGGGAGTTTTCCCTGGTTGTGATGCGAATTGTGTTGACTGTTTGGCCCGGCCTGAGGGATGTGATAGTTTAAGAAGAGGTATTCAAGGTCTGATTAATGAAGGAATGCTGCAATTCGACCGTACTGTTGAAGAGAAGCTTGTTGAGGCAATAACTGAAAAGTAAGACAAGTTTGGTTTGTGATATCGCCCGTCGTCGTCATCTTCATCACAGAGCGCGCCACGGTTCAAGGGGCCGATTATGTTTACTCTAGGAGGAGTCGGTTTTGAAAGAATTAATGTTGTGTCTGACAGCGGAGATGGAGATAGCGACTGTGACTTGGATTCATGGATCAAGCCCAGCGTGCCAGGACAAAGCCTATGCAACTGGTCTATTCAGGACTTTATTCAAGTGACGGCAGAACAGTAATGCTTTATTTTTTCGATTATTGTACAACCCTATGTCCCACCCGGGGCATAGTGGTTTTGTTTCAGGGCCTACTTGTTTATGCCTGTGCTTTGCTTTAATCATCAAATAAAGGTGTTTTCTCATGCAAATTTTGTGATCCTTGTTTTTCTGTGTTTATTTTTAACAATAAAATGGCAACGTGGTTGTGTGCTTTGTTTGCATATCATTTGAAGCATTTAACCATTTCCCTTGCAGGATCCATATTTCAGATGACACTGATCAAGAACTCCCTATGACTCGCTTCGACTTTGAGCATCCGATATTTCAAGCCGAGGAAGAGATTGTTGAGGACGATGACTTACCAGAAGAGCTGACTCGACTTTTAAAACAAGAAGAGAAAATCATTCTGCCTTATTAGGAGGAAATTGAGGTCATTAATTTGGGTTCTGAAGACGTTGTCAGGAATGTTCAGATAGGGGCTGCGCTGCAAAGCGATATCAAGCAAAGACTGATCGAGATGCTTTGAGAGTATAATGACATCTTTTCTTGGTCTTATGAAGATATGTCTGGGTTAGACAGTGATATTGTGGTCCACTGCTTGCCATTATGTGAAGAATGTCCGCCGGTCAAGAAGAAGCTCAGAAGATCGAGACCAGATATGGCCGTAAAGATTAAAGAGGAAATACAGAAACAGTGGGACGCTAGTTTTCTAGCTGTTACAACATACCCTCCTTGGGTCGCCAATATAGTGCCTGTACCAAAGAAAGATGGTAAGGTACGGATGTGTGTCGATTATCGGGATTTGAACAAGGCGAGCCCTACGAATGACTTCCCGCTTCCTCATATTGACGTATTGGTCGACAATACTGCTCAATTCTCAGTGTTTTCCTTCGTGGACAGCTTTTCGGGCTATAATCAGATTAAGATGGCGCCGGAAGACATGGAGAAAACAACTTTCATTACCCCGTGGGGAACGTTCTGCTACAAAGTGATGCCCTTTGGTTTGAAGAATGCTGGGGCAACATATCAACATGCTATGACAACGCTCTTTCATGACATGATGCATAAAGAGATTGAGGTCTATATTGACGATATGATTGCCAAATCCCAGACGGAGGAAGAGCATCTGGTGAATCTTCTGAAACTGTTTGAGAGGCTTAGGAAATTCAGGCTGAGGCTGAATCCTAATAAGTGAACCTTTAGGGTGAGATCTGGAAGGCTATTGGGGTTTATTATTAGTGAAAAAGGAATCGAGGTTGATCCTGCAAAAATAAAAGCTATACAAGAAATGCCAGCGCCAAAAACAGAGAAATAGGTTCGTGGTTTTTTGGGGAGATTGAACTACATTGCTCAGTTTATATCTCATCTTACAGCCATGTGTGAACCAATGTTTAAATTGTTGAAAAAAGATCAGGCGATTGTCTGGGATGAAAATTGTCAGAAGGAGTTTGAAAAAATAAAATAATACTTGCAGGAACCTCCGATATTGATACCCCCAGTAGCCGGAAGGCCATTAATCATGTACTTGACGGTTCTTGAGAACAGCATGGGTTGTGTTCTCGGTCAACATGACGAGACTGGACGAAAAGAGCATGCGATCTATTATTTGAGTAAAAAGTTCACAGATTGTGAGTCCCGTTACTCAATGCTCGAAAAGATGTGTTGTGCACTTGCTTGGGCTGCCAAACGTTTGAGACAATACATGCTAAATCATACAACCATGCTGATTTCGAAGATGGATCCGATCAAATATGTCTTCGAAAAGCAGGCGCTTTTAGGAAGGATTGCCCAATGGTAGATGGTACTAACAGAGTACGACATTCAGTATGTTTCGCAAAAGGCTATCAAAGGTAGCATTTTGTCAGAGTACCTTGGCGAGCAGCCAATCGATGATTACCAGCCAATGAAGTTTTATTTTCCTGACGAGAATATTGTGTACCTAAAGATGAAAGACTGCGAGGAGCCGCTGCATGATGAAGGTCCTGAGCGGGGTTCCCAATGGCAATTAATATTTGACGGTGTTGTTAATTCATACGGAAGTGGAATTGGGGCAATCATCACTACTCCCCATGGGTCTCACATCCTGTTCACTGCCTGATTGACATTTCCAGTTACCAACAATGAGGTTGAATATGAAGCATGTATCATGGGTCTCGAGGAGGCTATTGATTTGAGAATTAAAAATCTTGATGTGTATGGAGACTCCGCGCTAGTCGTAAACTAGATCAAGGGAGAATGGGAGACTCGTCATCCTAATCTGATACCTTACGTGAATTATGCAAGGAGGTTGTTGCCTTTCTTTGACAAGGTAGAATTTCACCATGTTCTGCAGGCAGAAAATCAGATGGCAGACGCTCTTGCGACGTTGTCTTTGATGTACAAAGTTAACTTCTTGAATGAAGCTCCCAGAATAGTTATCGCTCGCCTTTATAGGCCCGCTTTCATGTTCGCCATTGAGGAAGCTTCCGATGGCAAGCCGTGGTATTTTGATATCCAGAATTTCCTAAAGAACCAAGAGTATCCGACTGGGGCATCCAGCTGCGATAAGAAGACTCTTAGGAGATTGGCTGGCAACTTCTACTTGAATCCAGATGGTGTTCTGTACAGGAGAAACCACGATTTGGTGCTATTGTGATGTGTGGATGAGAAATAAGCTAATCTGCTTATGGAAGAGGTCCACGAAGGTACTTTTGGCACGCATGCCGACGGACATGCTATGTCTCAAAAGTTATTACGAGCAGGGTATTATTGGCTGACGATGGAAGCAGATTGTTTCAAGTTTGCGAAGAAATGGCATAAATTCCAGATTTATGCAAACAAGATTCATGTGCCGCCAAGCCCTTTGAATGTTATGGCGTCCGCGTGGCCTTTCTTCATATGGGGAATTGATATGATTGGCAAGATTGAGCCCACCGCCTCCAACGGACACCGGTTCATCTTGGTAGCTATCGATTACTTCACCAAGTGGGTGGAGGCAGCCTCGTACGCTAACGTGACCAAGCAGGTGGTAGCCCGATTCATAAAGAAGGACATCATCTGTCGATACAAAATTCCCGAGCGAATCATTATTGACAATAATTCGAATCTAAATAATAAGATGATGAAGGAGTTATGCCAGAATTTCAAGATTGAGCATCATAACTCATCTCCCTATCGACCCAAAATGAATGGTGTTGTGGAAGCGGCCAACAAAAACATCAAGAAGATAGTTCAAAAGATGGTTGTGACATACAAAGATTGGCACGAGATGTTGCCCTTCGCTTTACACGGTTATCGTACGACGGTACGCACATCAACCGGGGCAACTCCTTTCTCACTAGTGTATGATATGGAAGCTGTCTTACCATTAGAGGTTGAGATTCCTTCTTTGAGAGTTTTCTTGATGTCAAACTGGATGAGGTAGGGTGGATAAAGAATAGACTGAATCAACTCATCTTGATGGATGAGAAGATACTTGCATCTATCGCATATGGTCGATTATATCAGAGCCGAATGAAGAAAGCTTTTGACAAGAAGGTGCGCCCTCGAAGCTTTCAGACGGGCAATCTTGTGCTGAAGAAGATTCTCCCACCACAATCAAATCACAGGGGAAAATGGACTCCGAACTATGAAGGTCCATATGTCGTTCGAAAGGTCTTCTCTGGAGGAGCCTTATTGTTATCCACCATGGATGGCGAGGATTTTACATCCCCTGTGAACTCGGACGCAGTTAAAAAATACTTTGCTTAAAGAGACCCGCTGGACAGAAAAAAAAGAAAGTCCAGGCAAAAATGGGGCATCCCGATGAACCAAGAAAAAAAGAGAAAAAAGGTTTGGGCAAAAATTAGGAATAAAAATTGAAAAGATGTACACCCGCGAAGTTGAAAACCTGAAAAGGCGACTTCGGCAAAAAAGGGTATCCCGGTGAATTGAAAACCCGAAAGGGCGATTCAGGCAAAAGTTAGGGATTGAAAAAGCAAATGACTGCGGTCCGAGTTTGATACTACATCGCTCAGTGGTTTGGGAGTACCTGAGGGTCGATTATCCAAGTCAATCTCTTCCAAAGACGGAGCATCGGGAAAGTGTCGAAGTCAGGCGAGTCATAGGAGGATCAACTCATGGTGTTTGTCTGTGCCACGTTGCCGACATGTATACAAATTTCTTTGTACCTATGTACATATCTGTATTTGTTTTTGTGTAACTTCCTCTTTTCAGGAGTTGCATCCATTGTAAAAACTTTGCCTATTTATAGGCCGTTATCAATAAACACATACTATTCAGTACTTGATGTTTGTTTCTTGTTTTAACTTTTACTGTTTTGTTTGTGGAAAATGCCAGTGTTTTGGTAAACTTTCACTTGCATAAACCTGCAGGCCTTGGCCAATAATTGTTAAAACTTCGAATTAATTGAACAATTATCACGGATAATGACCAAGATAATTCCTTTTGTGTAGGATGTCTTGTTTCGTTCATATTTTGCAGGGTCGTTACCTTTGAAGCAAACCGCCAAGGGATCTTGTTTCCCCAGCCGGAGTTCCTTAACATAGGAGCAGGCTCTATGTGAAACTTATTCCTCCCCAACAGATGGAGTTTCCATTTTATCCCCGGAAGAGTTAGATGCAGGCTAGTAAGCAGTCAGGCAGGTATGTGCATTCCTAGCAGTTGGTCCTGTGCACATTTAATTCCCAGCGAAGTCCTCACAGAGTACAACTAGGTTGTCGGTGTTTTGAAAGGATCATCCCCATGGAGGACTGTTCTTTCTATTCTCCAGCAGGTTGTCTTTCCTCCAATAGGTTGATCATCCTCTGCAGAGTTCGTAACTTCGGATTTGTTAGGTTATTCCCCAGCAGGGTTGTTGTTTCTTCCTCCAGCGGAAGTTTGGTTTCGTTCCTTCCGCATTTATTTTGCTGGAACGCCTCTTTGCATTTGCATCGTGCATATCATCTACTCAAACGTGTAGCATTTCCATTCCGTATGGAGCATTGCGTCATTTTTCAAACATATGCATTCTGAACATAATCTAGGTTGGTTACCTCTTTGTTTTCAGGTGTTATTCCCTGCAGGTTATTAGAATTCTTGTTCAGGAGGTTTTTCGGATATTCAAATTCTTGGCATGATATATGTGATGATAACGTTCATCCTATCATGTATCCCTCATCAGAGTTGCTTGATTGAGTCTCTCTTCTTCCCCAGCGGAGTTTTCCTCAGATTGCTGTTGTGTCAGCATTAAAAGATTTCATGGATTAGACCTTTGAAGTCGTTACCTGTTGTCGTTTTAAATAGGTGTCTGGCAGTTGACGTGAGAACTTCCCCGCAGAGTGCTTGTTCAAGTCTTCGGATGTCCGATTCGCGCTTTTATTTAGTGTTTTGCTCGTTTCTTCGGAAATGTAAGGTCAATGACAGTATATTGATGGTTTGCGCTTTTATTTAGTGCTTTGCTCGTTTCTTCGGAAATGGAAGATCCAAGATAGTACATTGATGACGCGCTTTACGTAGTGCTTTGCTCGTTTCTTCGGAAATGGAAGATCAAGGATAGTACATTGATGACGCGATTTACGTAGTGCTTTGCTCGTTTCTTCGGAAATGGAAGGTCAATGACAGTATATTGACGGTTCGTGCTTTTATTTAGTGCTTTACTCGTTTCTTCGGAAATGGAAGATCAAGGATAGTACATTGATGACGCGTTGTACGTAGTGCTTTGCTCGTTTCTTCGGAAATGGAAGATCAAGGATAGTACATTGATGACATGCTTTACGTAGTGCTTTGCTCGTTTCTTCGGAAATGGAAGGTCAATGACATTATATTGATGGTTCGCGCTTTTATTTAGTGCTTTGCTCGTTTCTTCAGAAATGGAAGGTCAATGACATTATATTGACGGTTCGCGCTTTTACATAATGCTTTGCTCGTTTCTTCGGAAATGGAAGATCAAGGATAGTACATTGATGACGCGTTTTACGTAGTGCTTTACTCGTTTCATCGAAAATGGAAGGTCGAGGATAATATTCTGATATGGTCCTATGGCTCGGTGCCCGCTTATTGTAGCGTATATTTGAAGATTGATTGTTGTTGATTCAATGCCTGTGGTGTCACACAGGTGGTTGATGTTGAAATCAGGTTCTGTATCAGATGATTGATTAGTTTGTTGCCGTGACAACCAGATTCAATTTTCTGGATATTTTTCCCCCAAGCAATTGTCGCAGTTTATTTCTTTGGTTAGCAAATTTCCGGGTTCTTTGGTATTCAACCGTCTTTTACCTTGATTGTTTGAAATTCGTTCGCTTTTCATCCAGTAAGGTCTAAGTCGCTTGAATAGGGGCAGCTATTGTACCCCAAAAATTGCCTAACCTTTTTCTTATTTGGTTTATGTTTCATTGCATTAGCATATCATTGTTCTAGCATTCACACTGCATAATCATGTTGCATTTTACAGGGGATCAGTTAAGGTGTGCTTAGCCAATTGAGGTTATCAAGGGTTCAAGGCCTAATCAAGGGATTATATTCCAGTCATCAAGTGGTTATCATCATTAGAAGCAAGTCAAAGTCCTTGAAGAAAGGCAAGCAAGTGAATGTGGTTCATCTCCTGTCTAGGAGCGTATCTGAGGATCATCTGGGGATCATAAGCTCATGGTTAGGGTGGAGATTGTCATTTAAGCTCATTGGAGGCCTTGAGGGTCATGGCGGAGTTCAGTCAAGTGTTCATGGCAAGTGTGGAAAGTCACAGTTAAAGGTGTTGCAATTAGGGTTTTCATCTGGTCAACCTTGAGTCAACTGTGCAATTGAAGGAGATTAAGACTTATTTCTAAGTCTTTGTAGTCATGGAATGTTGTGTTGAGATACATGAGGTGTTATTCCAAGATCAATTCAAGAATAATTCAAAGTGTGAGGAGTTGCTAAATTAGGGTTCTCAGTGTAAAATCCCCTATTTAGTGCCTAACTTCAAGACCACCTATCTCAAGATGAAAGTGTCATCTCATCTTGGCATCCACATGAAACTTGTAGATCATGTTCTTAGCTTTAATTTGAGTACTAGAAGTCCTTGATTGGATTTGTAGAACTCATGTTATGGCTCAGACAAGTTACAGGTCATCAGATGAATGTGAATTTTATCTATGAAAGTCCACTCACTTCCATCCTACTTTTGACTTAGAAGGAAGTTTCACATAAAATTTTGGAAAACATTAAAGTTGTTCCTCATGATTTTATCTTTCCAAAAAGTACTAGAAGTCTTTGATTGGATTTGTAGAGCTCAAGTTATGAGCTTGGCAAGGCATGGGTATTTTGGGAAACTTTGATTATGGGTCATTTTGCATTATAGGTCATTTTCCATATCTTGCACACTTCAAATGAGGTTTTTTCCAACATGAAACTTGCTCAAAATTGGATTTTAAGTTCAACCAAGTATCAAGGAGGCTTTTATTTGGCTTAGAACAAGAGTTGATTGAAGGAAACTTGACAAAGGGGATTATTAAAGGCATTAAAAAAGGAAAATTCAAAATAATTCACAAGAGGTCAAGAAAGGTCAAGTGGGTACATATTTTGATTGGAAATAACATTTTGAACACAATGGTATTGGTAGAATTCCAATTTGACTCATATTTCATGGACCTTCTTTTGCTTTCTTCATCATGAAGTTACACATCAAAGATCAACCATTGAGCAAAATTAAGGGTGCAATCTGATCCATTCATTCTCAACAGGTCACAAGCAATGAGTATGAAGTATTTTGAAGCAGACACTATGCAGAACTCGTGGCTGCCATGTTCACATTTTGGATGAAAAGTTGAATTTTGGATTACTTGATTTGGGCTTTCATTGGGCCTAAGAATTGTCCAAACAGATCATATATAAACTCAGGATCCATTTCAGATCAATTTTGGTGGCAGTTTGGTGAAGAAAACGGTTATTGCAGTTGGAGTTTGAAGCTTCCAAAGTGAAAATCGTGTTTTCAATTCAAGAGCTTTTCAAGAAGAATTATGGATTCCATTAGCTTCAGTGATCATCAGTGAAGGATTCTGCAGAGTATTGCATCAAGATTCACACTCAAGCACCTTCAATTTCAAGCTTCAGTCCAGGTTCTTTCTCTTCAAAATTCCTCTTGTTTTAGGCTGTTTTAGAATGAATTGAGCATGTGGTTAGGATGTAGGTGGAACATAGATCGTTTTAGGATCAGATTCTTGAGGTTTAGTGATGACTTAGGTTTTGATCCATTTTTTGTTGGCCTTCGAAACTTGTGATTCATGGAGAATTAGCGCAAATGGAGATTAGATTCAGGATCCTTGTGAAAATTTGAGCAGAACGGTATAGGTTTCGTTGAGTTTGGATAAGTTTTGATGTGAACCACCGTTTGCCTCGCCGGAGAAGACAACCGGAGGTCTTCTCCGGCCACCGTCCCTTTCCCTCTCTTTATAGCCAGGTTTGAATGAAGACGATGAAGGATAGCCATTAGATCATTTGGATTTAGTTGACTAGGTATGTGCATCCTTTTTGCCAGATTGATAGTTGGCTAGGGCTGACCTTGACCTTCCTAGGTGGCACGTTCTAATCCCTTAGATCCTCATACTTTTGCAAGCAACGTCCAAGATTAGACCATACCATATGCTTAGGTCAATTGAACCACACCAAAACACTGATCAAAATGCAACGCATCATTAAATGTGTTGGCACGCGCGTGTCCTTTAGATGTGCTTACTAAGTCTTAGATCCAAGGGTTGTGGTTATTTTCTGCCTTTTAATTTCTTTATTTCATTTTTTCATTTTCTTTTATTGTTTTCTCCACCTTTAATTCATATTAAATAGTAATATTGATCAGAAAATTATGGAAAAAATATGTGCATACTCCTTGATTAATTTCTGATTTTTCTATGCTTGTGGATTTTATTTTTGTGCTGTTTTCAATTTAATTTCCATTTTTCTATTTTCATTAATTCTTTTAATTTGGCATTTTTTGACTAGTTTACTTCCTGATTTTATTATTAGTTCATGCTTTAGAATTTGATGTTGATATTTGGCTGGCTGGTAGTGTGCATATTGTGGAGATTGTAGGAATTTTGTGGTGATTTTTAGATAAATCTAAGTTTAGTTTTGAACTAGGTTTTTAGAGGCTTCCCCTTTTGGCCTTTCCTTTGACAACTTTTGGTTTAGAATTTCATTAGTGACCTTAAACTTTGAATTAGTTTCTGATCTTTTTATCATTGGTTCCCAATACCTTTAGGATCACTTAAGATTTTTTATAGATTTTTAGGAGTGGATTTACTATTTTAGATAGATTTTACATCTAGGCTGTGTTTAGGTTGCCTCTAGCATAGTACTTCCTATAGTTGAACCTCAATGGTGGCCATTAGTTCATGATAAGTTTCCAAATCTCTTTTGATGGTTTAGTAGACATGTTGATGCTTCTGCAGACTTAATTGTAAGGCTTAGTTTGGTGCATTAGTTCCCTTTAGAGAGTTGCTTTTAGAGCTTGTGGAATTAGGTTTTTTAGAGACTTTAGGAGTTTCTTCCTTTTTCATAATTGTGGTTTGCTTTGGTTTGCATTCAATTTCCCATCCAATGATGCAAGGTTCCTTTGTGGGAGCCTAGTCCCTCCTTTGGAAGGACTAAAGGCCTACCAAAAAAAGGTAAAACCTTTGAGGATACCAATCTTAGATGAGTGGTTGAGTGCCATGATGGATTCCCTTGGTTTCCATCATGATTCCCCTCATCATGCAATAATCTTTGTGTTGATTCTTATCATCCCTTGATGGAGCAAGTTGAAGCTTGAAGATGAAGTCCTTATTCCTTTTTCCCTTGATGGATAACTTGGACATGAAGACAACTACAGACTGTTGGGCTGCATTGCTGCATTGTTGGGTTGGGTTTCTTTATGGCCAAGCAGGACGGTTGTACCTTGGGGATGGCAAAGCAGTAAGTTTGAGTTCCTTTTTGCTCTTGTGTTACATCCTCTCATTCATCAGGTTAGAAATAAGTGTAAGATTTTTTTTCATGCCTGGTGTCATACCCTAATTTTTACCCCTGAGATCCCACCTATCATATCATTTGTATTTCATCAAGACCACAAGCACGATATCCTCCTAACCCCTCTCTCTTTGGGTTTGCCTTTGGGGAAAGATCACCAAGCACCTTTTTGTTTTCTTTGTTTGCTTATATGCTCACATTTCTAACCTTATTCAAAATAAAAAAAATACATGTGTTGTTCCCTTTTCTTATGATACAAGGTAGGGACTTGCAATCAATGGATCAATCTTGGTTTCTAAATTAGGGTTTTGATTCCCAAAGGCAAAGTTTTGGTCAACAAGTGGTTCACAATAGCTCTTACCTTAAGGCATGACCTATAATCATAGGACACATTCATCTCAAGATTCATTTAACATCATTGGATCAAGTGAAGTTCAACTTTGGTGCATGATTTCAAAGTTGATTCAAGTATGGCTCATGTGCTTATTTCCATGCCATCTTCATCCAATTTTTAATAAATCATCAAATATATTCAAAATAAAATCGAGTTTCTTTCATTTGGTGTTCAAGTGTCCATCATTGGGCTTTTGGAATCAAGAAATGGCAAGAAATCTCAAGTTGGCAGATGTTTTGTTGGGCTAAAATCAAGTATGGCATATCATTTGGTCCAAACACCATAACTTCATTTATCAACATTTTTGGAATCTACTTTTAGCCAAATTTCATATTTGAACTCCTCTACAACTTTGTTTCAAGGTTCAAACATCAATTCAACCTCTAAGTCCACCAATTTTGGGATTTGCTCAGCTGCCCATGTGTTCAAAAAATTAGGCCCAAGCTCTGGTCGACCTAATGCCTGACTTTGAATTTTAGTTTATGACCTCAACTTTTATTTAATGCCATTTTGAATCCAAGCATCCTTTTGATATGGTTCTTTTTTGCATTTAATTATTTTCCATGAGAAGATCATTTGGCACAATGAAAATTCCAAAATGCACAAGTTGATTTCATTTGGCCTAAGTTCAAAATTGGTGTCATAAACTTTGTTCCCCATGTAAGTTTCAGGTCATGAATTTTACTCTAGTATCAATCTGGGACCACAAGCACATGTGAAACTCCTTGGTGAACCAAAAACGCGTGCAAATAAACTCAAAACAACTTATGTTCATCCTTAATTCATGCATTTCGTGTTACATTTCACACAGATTACAAAACACCAAAACTCAACCCTAGCTCACACGAATTCTTCACAATTTCACACGTACCATGACCACACTTAATTTCCTATAAATAGAGGATCATTTTGCCTTTATTTCCAAGATTTGATAGCCAAAGGAACTCTAAAACCATTGAGCTTGAAACCTCTCAAAACCCAGAGATCTGAACTTCCAAACCAAGCTTGTTTTAACTTGTTTCTTTGCCTATAATCCATCACCGACCTCCTCTGAAGCTATCTGAAGCATTGTTGTGGCTTGAAACCTCCTGCAATCTTCAACTCGATTTTACCATTGTTGACCTTCGAAACTTCAACTAAAAAGGTAGTTACAAGTAATAATTCTGAGAAAACAAGTTACCAGTCTCTTCGTCTTGGTGTTCTTGAGAAAATTATCTCTGCTCAGAGGCAATCAATGACTCTGATGTAGAGAGACATGAACGATGAAGTGTCTGGAAGTTGAATCCCTAGTTAGTTCATGTTAAAAACACGAGTTTATGATGTTGCAGAAGTTGGATGGAGGTTGAAAACAAAGCTAGTTCGTGGGTGTTCGTGGCAAATTCAAATTCTTCTTCCTATAGCAGCATGCCAACGCTTTTTTTAAAAATTTCCTAACCGTTGGCAACATTTTCAAACTATTTTCTATTTTATTTTTCTATTTCTTTTTCATTAACTTTCCAAATTAATTTATGATTGGTCCTTTGATCTTTTTTACTCCATCTTTTTTTCATAAATCATAAAAAAAAACTGCATCACTTTTTTTGTTTTGCATAATTTTTAAAATTATTTTTTCATTTAATTGATATTTCCTCTTATTTTTCATTTAAATTTTAATTTAAATTTTATTTTTGATCATTTTCAAGCATATTTGCATCCAACTTTTGAGATCTCTTTATTTGCAATGTTTTGGACTTCTCAAAATTTTTTCAACTATTTATTTTACCTTTTGACCCTTCTTTTGGAGTTTCCTTTTAATTTCCATTTTTAAATCCTTTTTTAAATAATTTTATTTAATTTTTTTAATTTTAATTTCTTATTTTTGAATATTTGTGATTTGGCCTTTGATGATTGCTTGGTTGATCATGTCTTCAACATTTCAAGTGTCTGACTGATGATTATCTGGTCAAGCTTGCTTATAAATCATCATATGATCATTTATGGTACTTTGCTTCAGAGATATATTATCCCTAGTTGGATCATACTTTGAGCCTTTGGCTTGTTTGATAAATAATCCCATACATGATTGCCTCAACTTTCATCTTTCCTTTTTTAACTTTTGTGTTTAATGTTTTAAGAGGCTAACTTTGTGTTAGTTCTCTAACATGCTTGACACATAAAATGTTATTGAACGGTCTCCAATAGGTGTGATTTTTACATAAGTTCGCTTACGATTGTTTAACATAGCGCTAAACTTTTCCGACTCGATTATATTCTCATTAACATTAACGTTGACATATTAATTGTGCTAACATCTAACTTTTACTTTTATGCTCTTTATATTTGTGTCATTTACTTTTATGTCTTTACTTTTATATCATTTTACAGTCATAGTCGTTTACATGCCTTTTATTTATTTTATTTTTTTAATTTTTGCCTTTTATTGCATTTTTTATTTCAAAAGCACAAAAATATGATAAAATGGCTAAAACCCTAAAAAATTTAATTTGATATCTTGGACTTTGTTTTACTATCCCTTGCTTGAGGATTATTTTAGACCTTGGACATTAGGTCTTAGTATTTCCCTTTTCTTAGGATGGTATCTAAGACCTTGTGATTCATCTGAGACATAACGTTTCATCTGATACTTTTTGAACTTCAATTCAAGACTTGGAGGCTCTTTATGGCTTGGTGACCTTGGTTATCCATCTGATTTTCCTTGATATTTATCTGTACATGTTGCTTGTTCATCTTGTGGCTCAATCCAAAGAGAAAGGAATGCTTATTTTGACCAATATCAAATGCTTGCTCTATCTAGTGGTTAGTACACTTACACACACAAAGGATTTCTCTTAGGCTACCTTACAATGAGACCATTTATTTTATGCTCTAGGATAGTATCTTCATCTTCTTCTCACTTCTTAAATTTTTAAAACTTTTCCCTATTTAAAAAAAATTCTTGTTTTCAAACTTTACACCTTTTTCTTAATAAACCTTGACTTTGTCAAGTGATCCAGAAAATCTTTTTCTTAATAAATGCTAAAATACTTAAGCATACTTCAACTCTTTTCGAAACTTCTAAAAAACACAAACCTCATCAAACCTCTTTTTATGCCTTTGTGCACTTTTCTCTAAGAGCCTTTTTTCCAAATATTAGATGTTAGTCTATTCTTGTAGTAATGAAAGCCACTATACTTATACAAGATGCTGAGAAATGATTGACATTTTCCACTTGAATGTTGAGACATGCTAGTGAGAAAGTCCAAGTAAAAGTTCTCCATATCAAGATGATAAAAATGCTCATTTCCTCATACTTGTGGGTAATAAGTTGAGCTTTTCCACTCGAATACAAAAAATGTGTCTTTTCATTTAAAATCAATCAACAAATAATCCAGTGTTTTTATAAATACATATTTGCAAGTAGTTCTCGTTGAGTACAATGGATGTGAGGGACCTTTTCCCTTGCATAACCAACCCTCGTATCCAGATCTCTCACTCTTTTTTAGCTTTTTCCTTTTGTGGGTTTTGTTTGACCTTTTCCCTTTTCCCTTTAGAAACAATAAAGTTCGGTGGCGACTCTTGCTTTTCGAGTTAAGTTAATCAATAGTTTAATCTTAACAATTTTTCCCGCCGTGACAACTGGCGACTCTGTTAGGGACTAGTTCCTAAGAGGGTTAAGCCTAGCTTCTTTATCTGTGTTTTCATTTTTTCTTTTGTTTTTTTAGGTGCTTGGTGATATGTGTTTTTATTTTTTCTTTTGTTTGTTGTTTTTGTTTTTTTTAGGTGCTTGGTGATCTGCGTGTGGTGACATAAGTCTGCTATCCAGACTTGAGGGCACTTAAGCTAGGATGGTGGTATAGTCATGTCGACCTTATGGGCATTAAGCGTTGTTAGGTTGGCATGAGAACCTCGTTCAGATGAGGCCCCTTTAGAGGTACTAATGTCATGAGAGTAGTCGTAATGGCGTTATTATTTTTGACCTAGGAGTCTAGGACTCTGAGAGACCTTTAGAACACTTTTAACCCATCTGGCCTTTTAGGATGTAGTGGGGTGACCTCCCTGACATAGGCCTATTATGGTTGATACACGATACTACAGTCAGATGAGGTTCTCTTGAAAATATTATTGGTCTATAAGTAAACCGTTAAACCGGTAATATTTGAAAGATGGATTTATGACTCTGGGAACCATTTTAGAACCCAATTACTGTTCGAGACATCCAAAGCCATAAAACATACCCTATTGGATAGTTGTTACCCTGTCAACTTGGATCTGTACTCGTGACGTTGAACCTTTGAACCCACTATGTTTTAGATTGTTGCATAACCATGCATTCATAAACATTTCTCTTTTCACCTGGTTTTCAAGGAACTTAGGAAATTTATTTGCAAATATCGTATGAGATTTGATCATGGACTCTAGAAGGAGATACACCCATAAGTTCCATTTCAAGCATCCTAAATTGGAAGAGTTGAAGAAGCTGGGATCTTTGGTGACTTTTCCTTCTAATTTCAAAGACCTATATGGAAGACTTCACCACTGATGTAAAAGGAAGAGTTTTGAACACCTTGGTTTTGTTCCATGATTCAGCATATAGGTGCTTCATGTTCCCTGATTATCAGCTTGCGCCTACTTTGGAGGAGTATTCCTATCACATCGGGTTACCTGTGTTAGATCAAATACTGTTAATTAGTTTAGAGGATATTCCTATGTCTCATGACATTGGAGGGGTTGTGCATTTGAGAAAAGGGGTGATTGATTCTAATTTTGTGACTAAAGAAGGTATTCTTGGTTCAGATGCTAAGTTCTTGATGCAGAAGGTAGCTACTCTTACTAGTGCGGGGAGTATGGTTGCTTTCAAAGTCGGTCATGCTTTGCTTATCTATGGAGACTCTGCTGTAATATCACATATCCCCGTAAATACTCTATTCCTTGTTAGTTGAGACCAACTGAGTTCCTAAATGCTTTATTTCTTGACAGTTGAGAAAAATAGAGTAATTAGTGAACTCATGTGAGCTTAATTCTTATTAAATTTAATTGAACTTTATTAATTACTAAAAGAAAGAAACATTTTGGAAACATTAATGAATGTTCAATTTCTCTCTAAGAGAAATATCTCTTTTAAGATATTTGAAGGTAGAGAAAAACACAAGAAAGAGGGTTTGAGTTGGGGTTTTCAAAACTTTTTCGATAGAAATGCTTTACACACACAAACAAGACGTAAAAACTCAGAAAGAATAATGACACATTTGGTTTATACAAGTTTTCCTATAATGAGGCTATGTATTTTCCACCCACCAAGGTAATTTCTCCTTTAATAAGGACTTAATCCAGTAGTTTTGAAAGATTATAAAAGTTCATCTAAGTGTTAGAAAACACCTTAACCCTATCAAGTATACAGACTAACACTTAGTCACTTGAGAAAAAATAAATTCAAAGAGATTACAAAGAAAGTGTTTACAATAGTGCTTCTAAAAAGAGAATGAAACAAATAAAGAACAATGCACAAATATGAGCAACAACTCTTTGTGTTTGATAGGATTTTGAGACTTTGTTTTTCACTCTTACAATGTTGTTTGTTGTTGGTTATTTTATAATGAAGTAGTGAATCCTTTATATAGGCTCAATGGTAGAATGTTAGAGGGTAAAAATTCCATTACGATAATCCTAAGATTATGGGAGACATGAGTAGTAAAGTCTCACAAACATTCCTTAACAATATTGGTGCACAATCAGTTTTTACCAATTTGGAATTGTACTGTTGTACAAAATCTTTCAACGCAAATTTTGTCTTGATCTTATCTTCTGATGGAATTTATCTAATGTGAAGTGATGATGAGTCTAGAAGATAAATGTGCCAAGATGTATCAGAGTTTTCAGAGTTAAAATTTATCTTCACTTAAGTCTTCTTAGAATGACTCTGTCAGAGACAGAAGCTTGATTATCAGAAGAGAATGGACAAGTCTTTAGAACCCAGAAGCTTGACTCCAGAGTTATAAGCGAAACTTATTTGAGAAGCACACAAATTTCCTTTTCAGAGACATTTAGCATTCATCAAAACTGCTGATGTTTTTTCAGATGCGGTCAAGGAGGTTTCTTGAGGCGTGCCAGAATGGATTATGATGAGATTTTTAGAGAGCTATCCAAATTCAAATTAAACTTTATATCTGCACACTTCAGGAAAATATTAGAGTAAAAAATTGTTTCATATAAAATATATGGATTGTTATCACCAACACTAGAGATTATATGCAGAACCAAAATCTTATTCTAACAATCTCCCCCCTTTTTTATGATGATAAAATCATATATTTTGGTGGAACAATGTGTATGAAATTATATGCAAAAACATCAGAGTTTAGTTAGAGAACTCCCCTTCAGATAAACAAGCTCCCCCTAAGTCTATGACTTATAAAGATCTTATCAGAGCTTGGATTATCATAACCTAATTGACTTGTCAAAGCTTCGATTATCAGAACCTTTTGCAATATTTTCTCAGATCTTGATTCATAAGCTACTTTTAGAGTTCTCCTGAAAGGCATTCACATACTTTGCATATATATTCATGCCTTTTTTCTTTTCATCAATTAAAATTCATCTGCATGAGTTCATTAGGGTCAAATATTAAGTTCTAGGTTAGTGTGTTTATTACACTAATAAAGGCTCCTTAACATCATTAACATTCATCTGCATCTTTTGGGATTATAATTAATGGTAAAGTGTGGAATTAAAATTTTTATGAATTTTGGATGGATCTCCTTATTACAAACTATTGTGTCCTATATTACATTATTGTGTCCTAAGTGGGTTGGGGCATTCTTGACCCATTTCATTTTTTACCTTCTTTTTCTATTTGGTTTTTCTTGAATGTTTAATTAATCAAATATATTTTTGATAAATTAATATGGTTACTTATATTTAGTTAATTTAATTAATTGGTTCTAAATTAATTAATTTAGTTAGTTAATTATTGTTCACCTAATTTATTTATTTAGTTTTTTATTAAAAGAATTTTATCTTATTTTACCTTTTTGCTACATTTGCTCACATCAATAATTTTCATACCTCCATGCATTGATTTTCTTTTATTTATTAGAAACTAAATTTATACTTTTTTACACTTATTTAGATGATGGTTAGTTATTTAATTAAAATAAGTAGTAACTTTAATTTGTATAATTAACTTTTCAAAAATGCTAAAACCTTGGCCCAATGCGAAACGTCTTTTTCTCAAACCATTTCCAAATTCCTATTCCATTTCAAACGCAAACTAAAACCTCGATCAACATCGAGTATTTTATCTAGATCAAATCAAAACAATTAAGTTATACTTAAATACAATTGTTTGAGTACGAGTTCCCTTACTCAACTATTTAAACAATCTCCATCTCTTAAAAATTTATAATCTGATTCATCTTAAATCTTTTTCATAATTAAATCAAGTCAAACCCATTTTCATAAAACTTCTATTAAAAAGGAAGTGGTCTAGAGCAATTTTGACCGCATTTGACGCGATTTTGACCGTAGTATGCTTTTAAAATAAATCTTGCTTTAATTAGATCTTTTGAGGGTTGTAACGTGGTCTGGTTCATGGTTTAAGAAAGGATATAAGGCTCAAAATTTATTTTAACCCACCCATGCACCTTGATGTTCTCCAATCCTACGTTTAGCTAGTTTGACACAAGCGTTCACCTTTCAAAAGGAGTTTGAATGGTAGATGTGATGGTAGAGGAACCGACTAGGGTTTTGGAGCGACATTCACTTACCTTTTGTTTTTGTCACATGTGATCACACGAGCTTGTTCTTATTGAGGATTTTTCTCTTCTTTTGCTTTGTTTTTTGCTTTCCCTAATTTTTGCGTAGACTGATTAATTTGAATTTGAAGTCTGTCGGGATGCCCTAATTTTTTCCTAATTCATTTGCTTTTGAGAATTTGACTTAGCGAGCTCTTCTTTTCTTGTTTTTATAATTTTTTTGGATTTGTTTTAGCCTGGTTATGCGAAAGGAAGGTACTAGCACCGAAGGGAAGAGAAACGGGAAAGGAGGTCGGTTATGCGAAAGAAATGTACTAGCACCTTAAGCATCTGTTGTACCTGACGGGAACCATTTCACTTGCTTCTAGGCTTGGATGGATTATCTATCTAAAGGCTTCTAACAAAAACGAAAGGAAAGGAGAGAAGAAAATAAGAAGAAAGAGAAAGAACGTGCTCGGGGAGGATTGGGGACCTCGTGCCTACGTACCCTCATAGCGAAATGAGGAAGTCAGAGCTCTGTAGTTCAAGGAATTAGGAAAAGAAAAGGATATGGGTGGACCAGAGAAACAGAAGAATGGAAGAAGACGGAGGAAGGTGGCTCACCAAGATTTTACAATCATGTGCCTACGTACCCTCAAAGTGCAATGAGGAAATCAGAGCCTACGTATTTCGGGGAACTAACGCTAAAAAAGAAGGAAAAAGAGACGGTGTCAAAGCCAAGAACAAGAAGAGGAAAGTGAAACCCAACTAGGGGATGCAAGAGGAATGATGTCAAAACCAAGAAAGACAGGTGTGCTCAATTGGGGAGTGCACAAGAAGATGGTGTCAAAACCAAGAAAGGAAAAAGATAAATCTACTGAGGAACTCAAAAGAGAAGTGATAGCTCCATTGGGGAACACTGGAAAATAGAGATGACTCCACAGGGGAGAGAACAAAAGGATGGCGACGTGGCCGGAAAAAAAGACTAGAATCGAGATAAACGATAAGATCTATAGAGAACTCGTGCATTAACAAGCAGACAGTGATTAACCAAAGAAAAATAAGAGTGAAAATCTGCGGGGAGAGCAAAAGGATGGTGTCGATAGACAGACTGCGATGAACCAAAAGAAAGAGAGTACTGAACCAAAGGAAGGTGTTGGACTTCGAGGGGATTGCAGTATATTAATTGATAAATAGTGGTTAACCGAGAAAAAGAGAAAGGAAGTGGTTTTAACTGGTAGACGGTGATCAACCGAGAAAGCGAGTGTGGAAACAACAAAGGTTGTGACCCAAAGAACGATACACTAACTGAACAAACAACACTCGACCGAAGGAAAAGGTATTCAAACTGAACAAAGGCTCCTAACCTGAAGCTGACAGTATTTGATCCAAATAAAGGTTTCTAACTACAAGGGATTTGATATCTAACATACAGAATATGATTGACCAAAAAGAATGAATGATTAACCAAGAGAAGGTGATTACTAAAAAGGAACTTAGTATGTTAACAGGCAGACTGTGGTTAACTGAGAAAAAAGGGAATTAGTTCAAACAGGCGGACTGTGATTGACCAAAACGTGGGGGATTAACCAAGAGAAGGTGATTAACCCAAAGAAAAGCTGGTTTTAATGGACAGACCGTGATCAACCAAAGATTGGGTGATTAGCCGGAAGAACGACGATTAACCCAAACAGAGCTCAGTATTAATAGACAGACTGTGATCAACTAAGGAAAAAGAGACTGGTGTTTAGCTGACAGACAGTGATAAATCAAGCAAGAAGGAGAGATAACCAAGAGGATTTTGTAAACTCCAATGGGGACTAGGGTCTAACAAGAAGACTGTTTAACCGAATAAAAATGATTGACTTTGCCGAGGAAGAAGAAAAATGGTCTTAACCGAAGGACGGTTGATCAACCAAGAAAAATGATTTGAGTAAAAAATCTCAGGGGAACTAAGGATGGTGATCATCCACAAGAGAAAAGGGAAGCAAAAGAAGGAGGTTGCTGCTAAAGAGGAGGTAAGGACACAAGTGATCAAAGTTCGACTCGACTGGAGGAACATGAAAAACACAGTAAGGAGATATAGGCGACTATTCCAGGCACAGGGTCATTCGTCCCCAACCCAAAATAGTCAGAATAAGTGTAGGAATTCTCCACTCTCATTCCTTCTCTAACACCAAAGTGTGATGTAAGAAATGAAACAGACAACACAATAGCGTAAAGTTTGTATGGTGCTCCGATGCGTTGCAAATCTTCAACTTCGCAGGGGAAAAGAGAGGAAAAAACTCAAGAAGATACAAAGGAGGAGAAAAAGGGAAGATTGACTAACCGAAACAAAGTTACAATTGGTTAATCAAAGGGCAAAGATGTGCTAACAATTTTCCAAAGAAATGAAAAATCGTTAAAGCAAAAGGGAAATTGTTGATTATACAAGATTAAGATTATTTCCAAGGGGAACAATCATAATGCAATTGTGAGTAAAACAGTACCAAAGTTATATAACATGCATCAGAAAATCATGTAATCAAAGATTTGGCAAAAATGAACATGATCATACAATACCAAAAATGCAAACAAATGTGAAAACGATAAAATAGGGCATTGGGAAATGCACAAACATGCTTCAAACAAAAGTTAAAATATCCATAAAAATCAAATATATCAATCCATGGGAGTTGAAAGAGGAAGAAATGCCAAACATACATGAAAAATACACAAAAATTGCATTCTGGAGCAGTGTTAATCGATTAACACTTTGCCTGTGCAAAAATGTTAATCGATTAACCTTTTTAAAACAGGCAGATTTTGCTGAAAAATACATGGTTAATCGATTAACACTTTGCTAGTGCAAAAGTGTTAATCGATTAACACTGGAACAAAGCCTGAAATTTGATTTTTCAAAAGCACTTTTCGTCAATTTTGATTTGTGCAATCCTTCACATGTTAGGGAAAATAATCATGCATGAAATTCAAGTCCAAAAACAACAAATAATCACTTATGGATTCAACTTTCACATCAAAAATGAAGATCAAATCATGGCATAATCAATTCGCAAACGAGAAAAATGTTGAAACTACATTGCAAATGATATGGTAACAATCAAAACAGTGAAAAGAGTGACAATTAACCAACCTACAAGGTTGAGATTTGTCTTGGATGTTGTTGCAAAGGGAATGTGGTGAAGCTACTAAAAGAAATCCAGATAAAATAGAATTCACAATCGAACCGTAGCAAAACCGAGAAAATTCCAAAGAAAACTCCAAAATTGAAATTACACCGAATACGTTTGAAGTAATCACTTGAGATAGATCCAAATGAAATATAACTCTAGAAAAACAATAAGAATTTTGCAAGATGATGATGGTTAAGTTCAAGAGAAAGTACTTCCAATGAAGAAGTTGTTACTCTTTAGTGGAGGTTTTGAGCTCTAGTGAGGTTTTGGATGAAAGAGAAGAAGATTATGAGTAGAAGTTGCAAAAAATTCAGAGAGAATGTGAGAGAATTGGGAGTGATCAAGTGTGAAAATTTGGGAGAATCAATGGCATCTTATGAAATGGTGATAATTTTCTATATAGAGTTTTGCTTCGGAGTTGCTAGGTTCAAAGTGAGCTTTGGATGTAGCCTTGGAGTTAGTTAGCCTTAACTCACTAAGTTGGAGGTTAACTCAGTTAGTTAGGTAGTTGACTCGGTAATCAGCCCAATGCAAACTTGAATCTAATGGCTCACATGCTTGGAAATGAAGCAACATGGTGGTCTCAATCCAAATTAATATATTGGAGTAAATACCTTGAAGTGTTTAGAAATGTCTTGAAGTGTCTAGAGTTGTCTAAAATGTTCCACACAATGCTAGAACCATGTAGACCCCAAAAATGAGAAGTGGAAGTTGTTGTCGTGAAAATGGAGCAGATTATGCAAATTTTCAAGGGTTAATCGATTAACCCATTTTCACTAGCAAATGGTTAATCGATTAACCAGGTATAGAAACCTTTATTTTGTGCTTGTTTTGATGATGTGATAGCTTTAGGAGGATGTGATTAATCGGACCTGAAAAACCTAAAAGTTCCTGCAACAAAGAATCACAGAGAAAAAGCGAATGTGTATGCCAGCGACGCAAAGGAAAAAAGAGGAGGTCAAATTTCGGGTTACGACAGCTGCCCTTATTTATTCTTCTTGGACCTGAATGTTCGAATTGCGCTAGCTTTTCTATTATTCGAGGTGGAAGAGGATTAAATAAAAGAGTAGCTCGAAATATTTGTCTGACGACGACTAATGGGAAAAGCAAATGGAGGCTCAAGAGGAAAGTTTAGATGAGATCCGTTGGAGAGATAAGTCAGTCAAAGGGGAGTATACCATAATGCATATGCTATGATGCTTGATCTTACATGATGCTTATAACATGTTATGCAAAGGCAAAGGTTGAAATGTTGTTTTGAAGATAGACAGAGATTGTAGCCAAGAAGACTCAACATCCTTAGCTGTGGGAGGAATCAACCTTTAAAGCAAAGGTTCCAGAGATAAAGGAGATATTCCGGACGGACCAAAAAAAAAGTTGGGAATGTTTGGGACGGACCAAGAAGAATTGAAAAGATTTTGGATGAACCAGATAGATGAGAAGACTTTAGACGGGCCAAAGGAAGGAAAAGGTTTTGGATAGACCAAAGGAAAGGAAAGGCTTTGAAAAAGCTCTCCAGACGAGAACTGGACTTTGAAAAAGTTTTCCAAATGAGAACTGGATTTTGAAAAGATAATTCAGGCGAGGAATGGATTCTAGACGAAAACTAAAATTTCGAAGAGACAAATCAGACATGAACTGATTACTAGACGAGAATTGGACTTTAAAGAGACAAATTAGACGAGAAATGACTACCAGATGAGAATTGGAATTTAAAGAGACGAGTCAGACGATGACTGACTACCAGACAAAAACTGGAATTTTAAAGAGACAAATCAGACCGGAACTGACTACTGGACGAGAACTGGGCTTTGTAAAGAAATGCTAGATGAGAACTAACCACCAGACGAGAACTAGGTTTTAATTAAGCCAGGAGAGAACTGGATTTTGAAAAAGACGAGTCAGACGGGAATTGACTACCAGACGAGAATTGGATTTGATTGATTAAGCCAGATGAGGACTGGATTTTGAAAAAGACAAGTCAGACGGGAACTGACTACCAGATGAGAACTGGATTTAAAAGAGACAAGTCAAACTAGAACTGACTACCAGACGAGAACTGGATTTTTTATTGGGATTCTTGTTTGAATCTGTATGGCGTAGTATCTATCTACTATGCGTTTGAGCATGCAGTGCTATGCCATGATGATTACTATATGCAAAATGTCAGTAATCGGGTTTTTAGAGAGATGCCAAGTATGGTTGGGCTTATGCCAAGGCTTCATGCTATGCCAGGTGAATGATATGCATGAGTGAAGCGACATGATTAATGCATGAGAGTGGTTTATGCAACGGTTCTTAAGAATCTATCAAGTGTTTTTGTTGCGGTAAGTGGAAGAGTTGAGGTTAGGGTATAATCGCTAAAGACGTGATTCCCTGACACCTACTTCAAGATCAGCAGTTGTCAATTCACCATTGCTCTTGGCTCAAAATAGGGGGAGACCTTGTACTTTGATAGCCTGCCTCTGCCCCAAGTCTGTTAGCTATTTGCATGAATTTCCCCAGGCACAAGTCAAAAAACAGTAGTGTCGTAGGGGCCTTCTAATTTGAATTTCCCCAATGTATCAGAATAGTATACCCTTGATTGATCGTCTCTTGGAGAGGTTGAATTCTTATGCTCCTGAGGTGGCCTGCCTCAGTGTGCCTTGAAGCGATTTTTCCCCTGACTGAATGATATTTCGAGGAATGCCCCTGACCAACTGATCTTTGAGGGGTTTATTGGATCATATGGACTAAATCATATATTGGGTTTCCCTTTTGCTCAACAGAGTGTTCAGGCGCTTTTACCCTTGAAATGATCAAACGTTCAATTGTGGAAACCTTCTTGATGTTAAGTGCTTGTTCGTAAGTAAAACGTGTTTGTTTTGAAAGTGATAATGTTAATGCCATGCATATGTCAGTTTTGAAATCAAGTATGTACACTAAGATTATAACATATAGTTAATCGATCACTATTTAGAATGCCATGTCAATACCAACACAAATGATAAGCAAATCTTTAAGAGCCAGCTTTGACGCGATTTTGACCGTAGTATGCTTTTGAAATAAAAACTGCTTCAATTAGGTCTTTTGAGAGTTGTAACATGGTCTGGTTCATGGTTTAAGAAAGAAAGGATATAAGGCTAAAAATTTATTTTAACCCACCCATTCTCCTTGATGTTCTCCAGTCCTACGTTCAGCTAGTTTGACACAAGCGTTCACCTTTCAAAAGGAGTTTGAATGGTAGATGTGATGGTAGAGGAACCGACTAGGGTTTTGGAGTGACAATCACTCACCTTTTGTTTTTGTCACATGTGATCACATGAACTTGTTCTTATTGAAGATTTTTCTCTTCTTTTGCTTTGTTTTTGGCTTTCCCTAATTTTTGCGTAGACTGATTATTTTAAATTTGCAGTCTATCGCGATGCCCTAATTTTTTCCTAAGTCATTTGCTTTTGAGAATTTGACTTAGCGGGCTCTTCTTTTCTTGTTTTTGTTATATTTTTTAGATTTGTCATCATCATCATTGTTTTTAAACAAATCGTGTGACACTTGTTTGATTTGGTTTGTGACTGCCTCGTTCCTTTGGCTAGTAAGGGACAACCAATGTGGATTTATGATTTTCCGACCTCTTGCAAGGGATAGGATGTGGTTGATCCACATATGGGGTAATCCTCTTTTGAAATTTGAACGCATGGTCAAACTATCTGAAAACTACCATGCCCTTGGTTAAGATTGAGGGTTTCATGTACAGAAACAAACTCCTACTTCAAGGCCCAAAGGGTTTGACTAGGAATTTACTTTCTTATAACTCTGGTGTTTGGGGAATTAAACAAAGGTCTTACATCATCAACAAGGTTTTATCAAAAGCATACAGACAGTGATCTCATGTCTTTTTGATTTCATCATTCTCTTTTGATTTTGCTTGATCAAATATGCGATAATGATAAAAAGTATTAGTGAACATGAATGAATTTATTCAAAACATGCATATTCATTTCATTATTATGATCATTCAAAAACAAACAAGTTTTACAAATGAACAATGCTTGACAATAAAAAGATTACAAATGGAAATGATGACATAACGATTGCCAATATTGAGGAGGTGCTCTCAAGCTTGATCAATTATTCAAGGGATGCTTTTGTAGTTTTGGCCCCTTACACGAACAAGGGATTTTCGTTCACCCACAGATTCTCTCTTTGAACAGTTAAGTGCTTCTTGTCAATCAACTGTTGGACTTTAGCTTTGAAAGCGTTGCAATCCTCAGTCGAATGCCCAGTCGACCCAACATGATATCCGCATTTAACATTGGGATCATACCCAAGTGGGAATGACTTTGGTGGAGGCTTAAGAGCTTTGGGAACCACCAACAAATTCTGAATCAGATACAAGAGAATTTGAATGTATGTCACAGGGATTAGATCTAGAGGAGCATTCCTTCGTTCCAGATTATTCCTGGGATTGTTGATTATAAGCATGAGAAATTTGAGCTTGAAGGTGGACACTTTCCATGACAACATTTGTTTCCTCTTCCTCTTCTTTAGAGACCTCACCTTGTGGCTTATTGACCCCTGATTGTTGATTCACAGTGCCAGCAATTTTCCCTGTTTTGAGCCTTTTCTCAATACGTTCCCAAATGGTCACAACATCAACAAAGTTGGAGGATGAGCTACCAACCATCTTCTCATAGTACAAACCCTGAAGAGTTCCCATGAAGATGTCAAGCAACTTTGTGTCAGATAGAGCAGGCTGAACTCATGAAGTTATCTCACACCATCTCTGAGCATATTTTTTAAATGATTCACTGGCTTTCTGAGCTTGATTTTGCAGATGCAACCTGGTGGGAGCCATATCCAAGTTGTATTTGTATTGCTTCATGAATGCTTCAGATAGATCTTTCTAGGTTCTGATCTTACCTTGCTCAAGGTTCATGTATCAATCCATGGATGCCTCAGATAAGCTATCTTAGAAACAGTGGATAAGCAGATCATCATTGTCTATGTAGGAAGCCATTTTTCTACAATACATGGTGATGTGGCTTCGTGGAAAACTCAACTCCTTGTACTTAAGCAAATTGGGCACCTTGAATTTCTGGAGTAGCACAACATTTGGAACTAGGCACAAGTCTTTGACATCCGTGCTAAAGGCAGAGAAACCTTCAATGGCTTTGATTCTCTCATCCAACAATTTATAGTCAGTAGGTCTGCTATGAGCAGCAGGTCTGACAAGAGTCTGAGGATTAGGAAGTTGTGATGCAGAAAGAGCAGGTATCTGAGGAGAAGAATCCTGAGACGGATACACCAACCCAAAATTCACCATCTGACCAACATTCTTACTCATTTGAAAACCATACGAATAACCAGCAGGAAATACCGCAGCAGCAGAGGATGCCTCAAGATTGGGCATTCCAGAATGAATATTCTGAACAACAGTTTGAGCAGGTTGAGACAAAATTGGAAAATGAATAGGATGACCCCTATGCACATGTTCGTCCTCGGGAATTTCAACGTCAGTCGGCACAGGAGTCTGGCGAATTTACGCTTAAGAAATTTTATAACAATCATGGTTCCCCACAGGAGGTGGAAGCTGAGTAGGCATGCCCCATGGGTATGCTGCAGAATTACCATTGGGCATGATAAAAGGTTGATAAGGCACAAAGGCACTACTGCTAGAAATTTGAGGGGTAAAATTCGGAGGCAATCCCCATGGATAGGCGGCAGAAAGCCTACTCGGACCAGGCTGAGCACTTGGCCAATTGACGATAGGTTGAACAATAGTCTCAACTGGAGCTTCGATAACAACAAGAGAAGAATTAATAATAGGAGTGACAACAATTACATCAGTGATAGTTGCAATAATAGCAGCGGTAACTGTTGTACCTTAAAATTTGACCAACCTCTTTCTCTTACATTTGGCTTATGTTTCATTGCATTTTAGCATCTTGCATTGTTTGCATAGAATTTTTCTTATAGGGGATCAAGTGATTGTGTGTGTGTGACATCCAAGAGGAGAGCCTAATGGGCTTCAAGATCAAGCAAAGGCATTGGTACAGGTTATTGTGTATGTGTTATCATCAGGAGGTTACCAGAGCTCCTAGAGAGGAGAGATGTGCCACAGCTCATTGTCAAAGAATCATCAGAGGGTTTTGTCAAGGGTTCATGAGGACTTATAATTAGAGAAAGAAAGAGGTAGAGGCTTTTTGAGTACCTCATAGGTTATGGTGGAGTTGGAATGGTCACTCAGTTCATTTGCACAATGCCTAGGCAAAAAGGATGAAATTAGGGTTTCACTTATAATCAGGTTAAACTTATTTCTTGGAGAAAAACTTGTTTCCATGGTCTTCCATATGTTTTAAGGTGTTTGGGGATAGGAGGTTGATCATCAATTTTAATCAGAAGAGCTTCAATTGACCAGTCAATTGAAAATCAGGAGATTTGGGGAAAAGGTCAATTGTGCAGTGAAAAAGTTAACTCCTGACTTTTTGAGGTCAAGATCATGTTCCTCAAGTTTAATATGGCCAATGGATGGAATTTAATCAAGAAATACTAAGGGAATAATGAAAAATCAAGAAATGTTGAAACTTACCATTTTGGGAAAATTAGGATTTTAGGAACTTTCCATTTATGGAAAGTTTCATATGTGAATCAGCCATCTTCAAGGCCATATTTCTTCATGATCAAGGTTTCAAATGAATTTTTGTCCAACATCAAACTTTTTCCTCATGTTTCAAGCTTTCTTTTGAGTACCAATTCATCACAATATGATACTTGGAGCTCAAGTTATGATGATTCAAAGTAGTGGATTTCAATGATTTCAACATTGACAAGTTTGGACATATTTTGCACTACTTTTCCAAGCCAGTTTTCAGTACTTTTTAGTTTTAAAATGAAAATTCACCCCAAATAAAAGTTGTAGGTCTTGTTCCAAGCTTTCCATCCATTACTGGAAGTCTTTCATAGGATTCTTGAAGCTCAAGTTATGGATGTTCAAAGTTAGGGTTTTTAAATGGTTCAATGTTCATAACTTAGAATTTTTCTAAGTTATTTAATGGCAGCTTGCATGACATGATTTTCAACATCATTTTTCATGGTCTTCCAAGATGAAAATGAAGATGGACCTGTCGCTTGTGCGGAAATAAGGTGCCGGCATGACAGAAGAGTCGCCACCTTTCGTTATTCATCCCTCAGAGCGGGAATGGAAACGATCGGAAAAACCTAACGAAAAAGGGTAAGACAAGGTCGTCGCAACCATTGTTTGGGTTCGGGAGTCGGTTACGCAAGGGGAAGGTATTAGCACCCCTCACATCCGTCGTACTCGACGGGATCCTCGCTTGTTTGTTTACTTGGACGGGTTGGTTTTATTCTATTTACCTATCAAGGCTGGCTGAAAAAAGAAAAGAAAAATGACTCGGCAAAGCGTCGCACTTTATGCCTACGTATTCCCGTCTGGAACGAGAAATCAGAGTCAACGTAGTTCGGCTTAAGAAGGATTATGGGGGAAGGTAGCTCGCCAAGACATCGCCATCTTGTGCCTACGTACTCTCAACAGGCATGAGAGATCAGAGCTCACGTAGTTCGGGAAACTACGGTTTATTTCCTGTTTTGAAAGAAGTGTTTTTTATTGTGTTTGCGATTTCAACCGCACTAGAGACTATGACCTGAGAGTGAATGCGTCGCATGTCACCCAAAGGGTACCATACTAAACATCCAGACTGTGGAAAAGACACTCTCCCACAATCCTTTCTCAGATAGCTTAAGGCTCGTAACGTACGAAAGAAATCATTCATGATTACTGTATCTTAAACTGTTTTGAGATGGGAAGAGAACAGGCCCAACTAGGAGGGAGACTATCAAGTCCTACTGTTATCATGCCATGGATTCATCCTATGGTTGAGGTTTGAACAGGGAACTCCTAGAAGTTGTCATGCATAGGTTTCAACCTAAAATTCTATCATCAAGTCCTTATCAAAGGAAATGAGAGTCCTAAGGGATCATATCAATGATACACCAAAACAGACAAAGCATCAGCTTAACAGTAAAATGCATGCAATGCAAGTGAGGGAGGAAATGTGTGTGGGGCTTCAGCCTCCACAAGCTCGTCTCAACCTCAAGCCAGAATGAAATAACAGTAATCATACTGAAATATAAACAACATGCTATCAAGCAATAAACAGTAAACTGCACTCATACAGATAAAAGGAATGAAATGCCATCAGGCGAACAAACCACATGGGCAAGGGAGCTGGGCTCTACCGAATACCCGCAAGCAAAGCCATGCAATAACAATACAAGCAGAGGGAGCAACTCAACCTCTAATGCAATCATGCTCCTAAATTCTGCTTATTCTAGATGGACTTAATCTAATGCAACAGACAAATCAAACAAAACACACAATACAGAAAAGAAAAACAGAAGAAAGCACCAGCTCCTCCAGCAGCCACTCAGTCTTCAGACTTCAATCATCAACTGCTTTCCAGGTATCAACCCTACAACATGAGTATCAACTCATCTTCTCCCTTAAGCTTCAGCTTCTTTGATCAGCTCCACCTTCAGGCTTCACTATCTTCAGGGATATTCAGGTATCAACTTGATCTTCACAAAGTCTTCAGACTTCAACATTCTCCAAGGAATCATCCTCTTCAAAGCTTCAGCTTCTATCTTCAATGGCTTTTAGATCTTCAATAAAATCTTCAATACTCTTTATTGCTTTCTTTATCTTCAACAACCTAAATGCTCCATCAAACAAGACTCAGTCAACAAGATGAGGTGAGGATGTTAAAGTGCTCACTGACTTCCAAAGGATGCCATTGAGGACTTAACATCGAAGGGAAAGGCTCTCTCAAAGTTCTACCTCATAGGGCAAGGTCACTAATCCCTCCAAAGGAGAGAGGTGAATACCCTTAAGGGACTTTATATCATAGAGAAGGAAGGAGGTGAACAAGACACTCCTTGTTTATTGAATGGAATTATTCTATCTAAAGCTCTACCAATGTACTTATGATCCTATAACCAGAACAAACAACAGCTAAAACTAAACTCCTCCTCAAGGTCTTCAAAGTCTTCAATGATGATCCACAAGGTCTTCAACTCAATCTTCAAGGCTCACACACTCAAAGGAGAAGAAAAGAAAGCAAAACAATACCAATTATGCCCTTAAGCAACACACATACTATCCATACATTCAAAAATCAATTAAAAATACTAAAATACTACATAATACTCTAGTAAAATTCTAAGGGATTCTGTACATACCTACCCTTAACCCATATATTCCCCATACACTAATTTGGCCTATAAAACCCAAAACAAAATTGTTCAAATCTACTTATGCAACCTAAAACCCTAATTTTGAGTACACTAAAGCTATGCTTAACAAACTAATCAAATTTTAATCTACAAATTGTGAATTAAATCCTATATGAACTATGATTCAATACCTAACTATGCCAAAAAGAATGGCTCAAAAATCCTAAGGGAAAGTCCTAAAAGAAATTCCACAAAATTGAGTATCAACTAAAATCAATTAAAAAGGCTATTTAAAAGAATAATATGCTAAAAATATTAAAAGAAAAATAAAATGGAATTTTATTTATTGATATTTTTCTAGACAAAGTTATGAACATGTAGAGAAACAAGCATTAAAAAATAATCAATTTTCCATTTTATATGATTTTTATAAAATGCAAGAAAATTAAAAGAAATTAAAAACAAAAGAAAATGAAATAAAGGGGATGGGGTGAGAAAAGTAAGGCGCTCAGTTCATATCTATGATGGGCCCATAAACCCAGGGGTGCGCGTAGCAATTGGTAGGCCCATGCGCTATCAGAAAAATAAATGAAAAAAAACTGAAAGAAAAAGATAAATCTACGGTGGGAATAGCAACAAGTTTACGTTTAAAATTGAATTGGGCCAGGCGAGGGGGTGTGAATATCAAAGCTTTCTGAGGCCCAGGATCACTCACTAACTCAAACGGTGCGTTTAGCTTCAAGTCTTTCCCTCCACTTCTGAGATTAAATCAAGGCCGTGCGATCAGATGAAAGAGTCAAAATTCTGGGACGATCCAACGGTGGATAACTTGTCTTCTCCAAAATTCCCTTAGGGTTTCAGGCTTAACAGAGTCCATGCACGACTATTCAACCCGATCATTCTCCATGATTACTTGATGAAAACGAGAAATTCAAAACCCTAAAATGATATACTAATCACAAGGAATCCATTCCTGGTCTTAGTTCTTGCTAACACTCCTTGTAGACCCCAAACAGAGGGCACGAAAGCTAGGGTTTCACCATGCTCTTCTGACATCAACCTTGCTAGAGCTTCAATTTAATGGCATAAACTTGTTCTACATATTACCCTAACCAAACTATGCTATCACATATCAATCAATGCACATTAAACAGCTTGCTCTTGAATCTTGAAAAAATCGTGATCTGTTACCAACCTTCATGAAATCCTCTGAAACTCTAGGGAAATGGTCATCTGATCTAACTTAGCCATTCTATACTAAAGATCTAACCTAACCATGCATAATTAAGGAGATATGGGAGAATCTACCAACCTGTCAAATATCAATGGTGGAGGTATGTAGAGATGGTTTCAGAACTGGTAATGGATGCAAAACGCTCCTCTAATGGTGGATGGCTTTCTGTTTGCAAGAATTCTGATGGATGAGGCTTGCAATGATGAATTCGATCTTGACTTGCACTTGAAGAAAACCTTGGATATCTCTTTCTCCTCTCACTCTTCACCAATGGATTCAGCAACTTTCACCAACCTCTTCTTCATAGTGATTCACTCTTTTTATAACAACCAATGGAATAGTTTAGAAACTTGTGGAATCACCTAGAAAGTTTTAGAATTTCTCATGAAGTGATATGTTGGATTATCTCCTTTCATGCCTTAAGGCTTTCAATTTTGCATTAAAATCTCCCCTTGTGAGATATTGAGAAGGAGTGTGTGAGAAACAAGCCTTGGTTTTGCCTTATGTGAAGATTTGCAAGTTGCCTTATGATGCAAGAATCAAAATTACAAAGAAACCTCCATTTTTAAGCTTCAAATCAAAAATCTACTTGAACCATTGTTTTTAAAATGATGTTGGGAGTCAAAATGACATATTGGATGACCTATTTTGGATTTGTGGATCTCCCAAACCAAATTCCAACTTGGATTCATTTAACTTATAAGTCATTTTTAGGTCATTTTTACCCAATCTTGTAAATCCTTTCTACAAGCTTTTTCAACAACTCATAACCACTTTTCTAGGCTTAAAATCCCATTTTGAACAACTTTGATGTTTTGAATTTTTTCATTTGAGGCTTGGAAATAGGAGATATGGCCTTTGCTTAAAATGACCTATAACTTCCAAATGACCAAAATACCCCTGTCTTGTTCAAACCATAAGTTGAGTTCTACAAATCCTATCAAGGACTTATAGTACTCTCTAGAAATCTAAGAAGATGCTCTTCAACATTCATGTTGACCAAGAGATCATAGGAATCATCCTACTAGGGCAAAAGCTGTCTGCAAGTTGGGTGACTTTCAAGGACCCAGATTCACACACCTCAGCTGACCTGTAATTTGTCAAAACCATAACTTGAGCTATGCAACTCCTATCAAGGACTTCTACCACTAAAATTAAAGCTAAGAACAGGCTCTACAACATTCATGTTGTGGGGAAGATGAGATATCAATCACATCTTGAGCTAAACTTGCCTGGAAGATAGGGACCAAATTAGGGTTTTTTCACTGACAATCCTTGGAAACCCTGACTTGAAACTTCTCAAACTCCTCAATCATGATGAGTTGGTCTAGGAATCATATTTGTAACATCTCCATACATCACTCCATGATCTCATGGCTCTTGGATTAGGTCTCAACCTTCTCCAAATCTTCAGCTGATCTAGGAATGACCCAGTCAAAACCCTAATTCTACCATTCATGGTTGAATCTTCTGAATTCTTGCATAATGACCTCTCTGGGCTTCATGATGGCTTTCAAGACATCTCATAAACTTTCCCAAAGCTTCAAGTTTATTCTCAAAGTCTCAGAATCATCTGAGGAGCTCCCACAACTCTCAAGCTATGAGGCACACACCTCTGGTTTCAACCAATTCTTCTGAGGATCTCTTGAACTTTCTGATGAAGGTATCAACCTTCAAACACTTGATGGATGAATAATTGTTGGTCAAATTTTGGGGTGCAACAGCTGCCCCTATTCAAACGGCTTGAACCTGACTGGGTGAGAAGCGAACGACTCTCAGCCAATCAAGGTGCGAGACGGTTGAATACCGGTAATCCCGAAAATTTGCCAACTGCACGAGCACACGATACTCTGCGGGGAACAAACCTTCGAACACTGCGACACTAGCTGCTCAACAGCCAGCTGGGGAAATACTGATCTGACATCGCCGTCGAACAAACAAAGTACCCCGCGTCACCGCTGGAGAACTAAATTGTCTGGCATACCCAACATCGCCGCTGGAAAACCGAATCTGACATCGCCGTCGGAAACAAACATCCCTTTGAGAGACAATCGACATCGCCGCCGTTCAAACATCATCTCTGCTGAGGATTTAAAGAGTCTGACCTCGCCGTCGAACACATAATCTGACCTCGCCGTCAAATAATCAAAATTCCCCGCCTCGCCGCTGGAGAACATACAACTCTGAACAACTCTGACCTGGGGTTCGCCCCTGGTAAATGGAACAAAAGGTACACTTGCGTATTTGAAACTACTCCGCTGGGAATGAGAGACTTAACTGAGCACACTCTGATCTGGGGTTCACCCTCAGAACCATAACGAACATCCAAATACTACTGCATACTGAGTTCACCGTAGAACTTCAGCATCAAAGCTATATGAAACCCTGGCCCCTGGCCACTTCCAGCTTCAGCTAGAAAAGATCTTCACACATTTCTGAAGATAAGCATCCCTGGCCTTCAAGGATGTAAACTCTTGCCTGTCGGCAACTCTGCAGGAGGTATCTTCGACTTCAGTCTAAAGAAATGGTCCTTGGCCTTCAAGGATACATGGATTTGCCTTCAGGCAACTCCGCCTCTGCTATAGAGTATCCGAGACTTCAGTCAGGGATACACTTCGGCCTTCAGTCCGAAAAAATGAATCCTAGGTCATTCATGACCTTGGGGATAACCTTGCCTTCAGGCACCTTCGCTTCAGCTTGGGAAATCTGTGACTTCAGTCAGAGAAATGGTATCCTGAGCCATTCATGACTCTACGGGGATTCAAACACTTTGCCTTCAGGCAAAACTCCACTTCAGCTGGAGAAACATCTTCGACTTCAGTCAGAAGAAGTACTAGTCCGGTTATACCATAGCCCTCAGGCCTCGACTTCAGTCGGGAAAAAACCGCTAGTCAATGTGGTACCATAGCCTTCAGGCCTCGACATCAGCCGGGAAAACCACAATTCACTTGATCGCAATCAATCATCGCCTCAGGATAACTGACTTGGTCCTCAGGCCAACACGGATCACCTTACCCACAAAAGTTGCATCTACAAACTTTTGAACTTTGTCTTCAGACACACGTTGATTCATCAACAAGGAAATCTGAATCCACAGGAACTTTCTGATGCCGCCTTCAGGCGCTTACGAAGTCAATCTTCAGATTAGACATCACTGTTGGAGCAAACATATCACGCTGCTAAGGACTTCAAGAATCATCGTGAACAACAACTCTGTCGGGCACCTTCAAGAATCATCCTGAACTGATAACCTTTCTAGAGACTTTATTCTGCTGGGTATTCCAGGAATCTTCCTAGGCAACTCTTGTTGGGGACTCTACTGGGGAGCTCAAGAATCATCCTAAGCAAACAACTCGGGAACCTGCGCTGAGGTCTTAAGAATCATCTTAAGCAAACGGCCCTGCTGAGGAATTCAAGAATCATCTCGAACTGAAGACTTCGCTGGGGATCTCAAAAATCATCTTGAGCGAGCGACTGTGGGGATTACACCGGGGTCTTAAGAATCATCTTAAGAAAGCGGCATCGTTGGGGAGAATATCAGGAATCATCCTGAGCAACTGATCCTTCGGTGGAGCACCTGTAAAACAAGAATGATAATAACCTAGATCATGCTTATAATGCATACGCTTCGACGCCATGCCCCACACGGTGGGAATGCTATGCGTTTATGCTAAATGCCATGCAATCATGCACAATGATGCGATCCCGTCAGCAAAATAAATGCCGAGGGGGAAATTCTCCTGTCAAGGAGAAAGAACTACTCAGGTAGAGGAATCATCCTGCTGAGGAGAACGTGGACACGCCAATGTCAATCGGACTCGGTCTGGGGAATTGATCTTCCTTTGACTGCTGCAGGGAAAACATCTTCCGTTGATCTGCTGCAGGGGGACGATGCTCTACGAGAACCCGAACCTGCTGGAGAAACGCGACGTCAATCGCGAGAATAAACTGTGGGGCCTTCTCGGCTACTCTTCTGGGGATAACAACTCTGTGGGGAAACAACTTCAGCTGCTCAACACTCCACCGGGGAGAAACCAATCATGATTTGATCAACTTCCAAGGATCCGGCTCTCTTGGACATCTGCAAACTCGGCTGAGGAAGGGGAAGTCATTCCGCTTCGCTGGAGAGAGTGCGACTCTGGGGAAATACAGCATCAGCTGTTCAATGCTCTGCTAGGGAGAGTCTACTCATGGTCTCCACTGCTTCCAAGGATTCGGCTCTCTTAGGGCTTGTGGACTCTGCCGGGGAGGGAGAAATCATTCTACTTCACTGGAGAGTACGACTCTGATGAGGAATTCAATTCCACTGGGGAAGAAAGAATCATCTGGCTTCGGGGGAGAGCACAACTCTGCAGGGGAATACAACATCAGTTGTTCCAACGCTCTACTGGGGAAGAGGGAATCGTCCGACTTCGGGAGAGGATACGGCTCTGGTGGGGGAATTTCAATTCCGCGGGAGACTTCAGTCTGGCACCGCCAGTTACAGCATCCTTCGGCGAAACCTGCACTTGCAACCCGGTGCTGGGGGAGAACACGAGCTTCGGTACCCGAATATTTCTACGAAATCTGCACTTGTGACCCGGTGCTGGGGGATGAGCTTTGGCCCTCGACTCAGCTGATGAGGTGACGTTCCTTCAGGATGCGTCTGCTTGGGGAAGAGAATCATCTCTGCCTGGGGAGACATATCGATGCTCACTATTCTGCGTTCAGATTCTGCGGAGGAGAGACTACTGAACACTGCCGGAGAAGGAGGACTCGCCCTGCTTCGGGGATGCGCACGGCGCACCTTCTGGAAGGCGCTACACCTGCAACAACACAAACAAACAGACAAGACACCCTCCTCAAAGGGGCCCATCAAGGTTATTATCTCGTGAAAATATTCAGGTAATTAATTGTTTCAACAATCAATGGGCCTAGGCCCGTGAGTTTACGTATACGCATTTTATTAAAAACATCGGCGTTTTCATTCGTAAACAAAACAGATAAATGCTAAACAGGCAAGCAAGATTGCTGAATAATATGCATTTTATTGATGGTGAACCCGTGAATGGGCAAAAAAATGTTTTACAACAGAGGCAAGCTCCTGGAATGAGGAAGCCGCGCAAAAATAAAACATAAATATACATCAGTATATACAAATGTCGGCAACGAGACGTAGACGAACACCATGAGTTGATCCCTCTAAGACCCACTCGACTTCTATACTTCTCCGACGCTTCAGCTTCGAAAGAGATTTGACTCAGATCGACGGCCCTCAGGTCCTCCAAACCACTAAATAATGAAAGTCCACACGCGGAACGCAGTCATTTGCTTATTCAAATCCCTAACTTTTGCGTGGACCGCCCTTTACGGGTTTTCAGTTCACCGGGATACCCTTTTTTGCCGAAGCTGCCCAGTGTAGGTTTTCGACTTCGCGGGTGTACATTTTTTCAATATGTCCCTAATTTTTGCCCGAACCTTTTATTCTGTTTTTGGTTCGCCGGGATGCCCCTTTTTGCCCGGACTCTTTCTTTTTTGTCCAGCGGGTCTCTTTCAAGCAAAGTATTTTTTAACTGCGTCCGCGTTCACCGGGGATGCAAAATCTTCACCATCCATCGTGGATAACAACAAAGCTCCTCCCGAGAAGACCTTGCTGACGACATACGGCCCTTCGTAATTCGGAGTCCACTTGCCCCGGTGATCGGAGTGTGGCGGAAGAATCTTCTTCAGGACGAGATCACCCGTCTGAAAGCTTCTAGGATGCACCTTCTTATCATAAGCTTTCTTCATTCGGCTCTGGTACAGGCGACCAAATGCAATCGATGCTAACCTCTTCTCGTCCATTAGGCTGAGTTGGTTCAAACGATTCGTAATCCATTCTGCCTCGTCGAGTTTCACATCAACCAAAACTCGCAAAGAAGGAATCTCCACTTCTAACGGTAGGACAGCTTCCATACCGTACACCAAGGAGAAAGGAGTTGCCCCGGTCGACGTACGCACCGTCGTACGATAACCGTGCAAGGCAAATGGCAGCATCTCGTGCCAATCTTTGTACGTCACAACCATCTTCTAAACAATCTTCTTTATGTTCTTGTTGGCGGCTTCGACGGCGCCGTTCATCTTCGGCCGGTAAGGAGATGAATTGTGGTGTTCAATCTTGAAGCTCTGGCACAGCTCCTTCATCATCTTGTTATTCAAATTCGAACCATTATCAGTAATGATCCGCTCGGGAATTCCATAGCGACAGATGATGTCCCTCTTTATGAATTTAGCTACCACCTGCTTGGTCACATTAGCGTACGAGGCTGCCTCCACCCATTTGGTGAAGTAGTCTAGAGCTACCAGAATGAAACGATGACCATTGGATGCAGTGGGCTCGATCTTGCCTATCATGTTGATGCCCCACATGGAGAACGGCCAAGGGGAGGACATGACATTTAATGGGCACGGCGGCACATGAACTTTATCAGCATAAATCTGGCATTTATGACATTTCCTCGCGAATCTGAAGCAATCCGACTCCATCGTCAGCCAGTAATATCCTGCTCTCAGGATCTTTCTCGTCATGGCATGCCCGCCGGCGTGCGTACCAAATGTGACCTCATGGACTTCTTCCATGAGCATACTCGCCTCTTTCTCATCTACACATCTGAGTAGCACGAGATCGTGGTTTCTCTTATACAGCACTCCATCAGGATTGAGATAAAAGTTTCCAGATAGCCTCCTCAGAGTCTTCTTATCCTGGGTTGACGCACCCGCAGGATACTCCTTAGTCATAAAGAAGGTCTGGATGTCGTGGAACCATGGCTTGCCGTCCTTGGCATCCTCGATTGCAAAGACAAATGCCGGTCTGTAAAGACGCGAAAGCACAATTCTTGGAGCCTCATTCCAAAAATTGACTTTGTACATTGAAGCCAACGTGGCTAAGGCATCAGCCATCTGGTTTTCAGCCCTGGGTACATGATGAAGTTCCACTCGGTCGAAGAACGGAAGCAGCCTCCTGGCATAATTCATGTACGGCACCAAATTCGCTTGACGAGTTTCCCACTCCCCTTTAATCTGATTGATTACAAGAGCTGAGTCACCATATACGTCTAGATTCTTGATTCTCAAATCAATTGCCTCTTCTAGACCCATAATACATGCTTCATACTCTGCCTCATTGTTGGTAACTGGAAACGTCAGTCTCGCAGTAAACGGGATGTGGGATCCGTGAGGAGTCGTGATGATAGCCCCGATACCACTTCCATAGGAATTAACCGCTCCGTCGAATATCAACTTCCACTAAGACGTCCTATTTGGCCCCTTACCGGGCAATGGCTCATCGCAATCCTTTGCTTTGAGAAACATAATATCCTCGTCAGGGAATTCGAACTTCATCGGCTGGTAGTCTTCGATTGGCTGTTCGGCAAGGTAATCAGACAATACGCTTCCCTTAATGGCTTTCTAGGAGACATACTGAATATCATATTCCGTTAACACCATTTGCCATATGGCAATCCTGCCCGAAAGAGCCTGCTTCTCGAAGACGTACTTGATCGGATCCATCTTCGAAATTAGCATAGTGGTGTGATTGAGCATATACTGTCGTAGACGTTTGGCAGCCCAAGCTAATGCACAACACGTCTTCTCCAACATCGAGTATCGAGATTCACACTCAGTGAACTTTTTACTCAAGTAGTAAATGGCATGCTCTTTTCTACCCGTCTCGTTGTGCTGACCGAGAACACACCCCATACTATTCTCCAGAACCGTCAGGTACATGATCAATGGCCTTCCAGCCACTGGGGGTATCAAGATTGGAGTTTCTTGAAGATACTGCTTTATTTTGTCGAATGCCTTCTGGCAATCCTCATTCCAAGTAATCGCCTGATCTTTCTTTAAAAGTTTGAACATCGGTTCACAAGTGGCCGTGAGCTGAGAGATAAACCTTGCAATGTAGTTTATTCGGCCCAAGAAACCACGAACTTCTTTTTCTGTTTTCGGCGCTGGCATTTCTTGGATAGCTTTTATTTTCGCAGGATCAACTTCAATACCTCGTTCACTAACGATAAACCTCAATAACTTTCCGGACCGCACTCCGAAAGTGCACTTGTTAGGATTCAGCCTCAACCTGAATTTCCTAAGCCTCTCAAAAAGCTTCAATAAGTTGACCAGATGCTCTTCCTCCGTTTGGGACTTTGCAATCATGTCATCAACATAGACCTCGATCTCATGATGAATCATATCATGAAACAAAGTTACCATTGCTCGCTGGTAAGTGGCCCCTGCGTTCTTCAGACCGAAGGGCATTACCTTATAGCAAAATGTTCCCCAGGGGGTGATAAACGTCGTTTTCTCCATGTCCTCCGGTGCCATCTTAATCTGATTGTAACCGGAGAAGCCATCCATGAACGAGAACACGGAGAACTGGGCTGTGTTGTCGACCAACACATCGATATGAGGCAACGAGAAATCATCTTTAGGGCTAGCCCTATTCAAATCCCGATAATCGACGCACATGCGTACCTTACCGTCCTTCTTCGGTACAGGCACTATGTTGGCGACCCACGGAGGGTAAGTGGTAACGGCTAGAAATCCTGCGTCCAACTGCTTCTGGACTTCTTCTTTGATTTTTACAGCCATATCTGGTCTCGTCCTCCTAAGCTTCTGCTTGACTGGAGGGTAATCTTCTCGCAACGGCAAGCGATGAACCACGATGTCTGTGTCAAGTCTAGGCATATCTTCGTATGACCAAGCAAAGACGTCACTATACTCTCGAAGCATCCCGACCAGTATATGCTTGACATCATTCTGCAGCGCAGCCCCTACTCTGACATTTCTGACGAGCTTTTCAGAACCCAGATTTACTATCTCAATGTCCTCTTCATGAGGCAGAATAACCTTTTCTTCTTGTCTCAACAAGCGGGCCAACTCTTCCGGAAGGTCCTCGTCTTCATCAATCTCATCCTCGGCTTGATAGATCGGGCAATCGAAGTCGTAGTGAGCCGTAGAGGGTCCAAAGTCGATGTCGTCTGTTATGTGGATCCTGCAATAACAAGGGTTAAGTTTAAAGCAAGAATATGCAGGTTAGCACAAACCTCGTTGCCATTTTGCTGTTTTTCAAAATAAACATAAAATAGGAATAACAGAGAACACAATATTTGAGTACGAAGAAAACGCATTTGATTTACTAACAAAATGCATGTACATAATCCAACAAGACCCTGACAATAAAACCACTATGCCCCGGGCAGGATATAGGGTTGTACAAAGATTGTAAAAAGCAAATCATTACTCTTCACTTGTCAGCTGGATAATCTCCTTGATGGTCCAATTGTTGAGGCGCTCGCCCGGCTTGCTTGGCTGAATCCAGGCGTCAAGATCACAATCGCTATCCCCGCGGTCCTCAGACGCCGCGTTGATGCTTTCGAAAATTACTCCGCCCTTGGTGAATAGGATCGGCCCCTTCCCACGAGACGAACTGCTAGACGAAGAAGATGAAGCTTCAGCTTCAGGGGAATACCCCAATCCAAACTTATCCTGCTTGATCGATACCTCCAACACATGCCCCCAGCCTGGGGTGGAACCGGCTTCGACGACGGACCAAGCTTCTTTGAACGAAGAGAGATTCATCTCTTGCTTCTCTATGACGACGGGAGCTACCTCTTTCACCTTGACGGTTTCAAATGCTTGGAAGAGAGTTTCATGGATTTCGCCGTCCATTTCAACATATTTAAAGGATGACAAGTGGCTCACCATAATGTCTTCCTCACCACAGACGGTTACTATGCCTCCCCCGACAGCATATTTGAGCTTTTGATGCAGCGTGGACGTCACGGCACCAGCAGCATGGATCCATGGCCGACCTAAGAGGCAACTGTAGGCAGACATGATATCCATGATATAAAAAACCGTATCGAACGTCTCCGGACCAACCTGAATTGGCAAGGTCAACTCTCCAAAAACGTGGCGCTTAGTTCCGTCAAAGGCTTTCACCACCAGATCACTGGGCGTGCAAAGCAATCCGCGAGTGTCCAACTTCATTAGTGCCTTTTTCGGAAGCACATTAAGCAACGAACCCGTATCCACCAGGACATGCGACATGATCGTGCCTCTGCACTCTATTGAGACGTGCAAGGCGCTGTTGTGATCTCTCCCTTTAGGAGTCAGCTCTAAATCTGTGAAACCTAGCCCATTACCAGCATTAACATGGGCTACCACCTCTTCTAGCTGATTTACTGATATCTCCTGCGACACGTAGGCAGCGTTCAATACCTTCAGTAACGCGTTGCGGTGCGCTTCAGAACACAGCAACAAGTTAAGAATAGAGATCTTTGATGGAGTCTGATGAAGATGATCTACAATCTTGTAGTCGCTCTTCTTGATTAACCGCATGAACTCCTCAGCATCTTTAACTAGCAAATCCTTCTCTTCCCCACAAGGGACCTCTTCGACAGCTTTTCTTTTACCCTTATCCACAGCGTCAGCTCGGACCACTTTCTCTGCCACAGCCTCTGCCGGCGCAAACACTATACCGCTTCGAGTAATGCCACCGACTCCGGCAAGATTCTGCACAGTCGATCCGTACGGCTCCAACTCTAACTTCTGACCATTGCAATAGACTTCGGCGCCGTAATGCCATGGAACGGCGTTAGTGCTCTCGAATGGGATTGGCCCGGCCCTGGTAATAGTAATTGTAGGCGGTCGGGGCGCAGAAATTGTAATAGGTTGTCGAGGAATAGTGATGGTGGCGACTTCATCTGCCTGCTTCAGCACGACCTCCCCTGATACACTCTCAATGCTCCGGCTGAACTGCAAAATACCCTCAGACATCAGACTTTGGATACCTTCTACCAGCTGCTCACACCCATCAGGATGTGTAGCACAAGCCATACATAACTCTCTGCATCCAGGAAAGAAACCCTTCTTCAGCAGCTTAGCCTTGACAAAACTAAGCGGCGTCTTCAAGTTTTTGACATCAGTCAGCAAGTCTGCGCTCTCCTCTGTGATAATGGCGTTCACTCCGCCTCCCCTATGATGAGGCATAGGGTTCTTGGTAACATTGGGCACACTATCAGAAAAGTTAATAACCTTGGCGTCTACCAGGTCCTGCACTTTGTGCTTAAAAGCTTTACAGTTCTCAATCGTATGACCTGGTGCCCCAGTATGGAAATCAAAAGTAGCATTTGCGTCATACCCTGGTGGTGGTGCCCCTGTTAAGGGAGCCAACGTCCTCTTTTGCACTAACTGAAGTTGAAGCAAAGTTTGCAGAAGCTGCGCATACGACATAAGTGGTGCTTCAAAATAACGATTTGCCAAAGGAGCCCGATTCTGATATTTCCTATACCCCTGCTGATTCTGCTGCTGAGGCTGCTGCTGCTGCGGCGGCGGAGCGGCTGGGATATTTATGCTAGCAATCTGCTGCTGAGGGCCTTTGCCCTTTCTCCGAGCATTGGTGACAGCGCTTGCATCTCCCTCTCGACGCTTGCCAGCGTAAGGTTTCTTACTACCTCCTCCAGCTGAGGATGATTCGCCTTGAATTTTTCCGATCTTTATTCCGTTCTCGACATGCTCGCCCATAGTGATGAGAGCCGAGAAAGTCCCAGACATGCCACTGACCAGCTTTTCATAGTAGATTCCAGGAAGGGTAGCCACGAACATTTGTACTAGCTCACGCTCAACCATCGGCGGTTGCACCCGAGCAGTCAATTCACGCCACCGCTGGGCGTACTCTTTAAAGCTTTCATTATTCCGCTGTGAAAGATTCTGGAGCTGAACTCGGTTGGGGGCCAAGTCGCTATTGTACTGATAGTGGAGGACAAACGCTTCAGCGAGATCTTTCCACGTGCGCACAGTAGAGGGTTCCAAGCCCATGTACCATTCGAGGGATGGACCAGAAAGACTATCTTGGAAGAAGTGCATCAGCAACTTCTCATCGTCAGAATAGGCGGACATCTTTCTATAATAAGATCGAAGGTGGACCCGGGGGCAAGTAGTACCCTTATACTTCTCAAATACAGGCACCTTGAACTTATGAGGTACCTTGAAATCAGCAATTAACCCGAGCTTGGACATATCAACGCCCAATGTATTCTGATTTTCAATGTCTCTCATCTTGTCTTCCAGCGCTTTGAACCTGAGCCGAGCTTCGGCATTCAACTCAGCTTCCACACCTCTTTGAGAGAATACGTCATCCTGATGGTCCTCAAGCCACGGTTGAGGCACCAACAGATTTCCGACACCAGCATTGCCGTTGACCGGCCCTATGTTAACATTGGCTCCCAGACTACCATTGCCGACGCCTGCCGCATTGAGTCCGATATTAGTCATCAGATTGCCGTTAGCACTGCCGTTGCCCCCGGCAACAGGAACAACATTCTGTGGAGCATCCACTGGAGGAGGAGTAGGCACAGCCCCTCCATGAAGTATGCCATTACTATCAACCCTGGAGATCAAAGGTTGCACCAAAGTACGAAGCTGGTCCTGACCATTAGCGACCACCTGCATCAGTTCCATAAAGCGATCCATCCGTTCACGGAGCTCTTGAACATCTGACTGCACCTGATCCATGATCCTAGTATGATTAGCGCGAGTTGAGTAACGGTGAATGAGTCTTTGATCAATCCTGGAGACCGGAAGCAGCTCGGAACCTGTGAACCTGAAAAACCTGTAAACATTAAAGGTTAGGAAAAGCAATAAAATGTACGCCATGCAAATGCTTCATGCAGATGCATGCGTGTGTCTGTGTGCTTGGGAAATTTCCCCCGATCCTAGTGCCTTAGTGCCAGTGCTGACAATAATAAGAGGAAGAAGTCCGAGCCCAATCATGGAAACATCAATCTCATATATATATGGAAAGGCCTGTCAAGGCAGTACACAGTATCAGCGAGTACAAAACAAATCAACAGGATGACCTCAGCCAACAAGTCTGGTGATGGTCAGCATACAGCAAAGATCAAAACAACAGGAATACAACTAGTCAAGTATGGCCACGAGCGCGATACTCTGCTAATAATTCCTTTGTCTCTGGATGATCTGGCAAAGTGAGCAACCCCTTGACGAGTAGTTCCCTCTGCACAATGGTATGCTGAAGCCCCTGAAATGAACTTTCCCAAACTCCTTCGCCAAAGCAATCCTCCAGTTTCCGCTTCTTAGACTCAAACATCAGCTTATGCTCCTTCAGGTTAGCAAGAGCTTTGTTGAGACGGCTTTCGGCGGCGTATCTGCGGGCGGTCTCTTCATCAAACCTCCGCTCACTGTCCTTGACTTCGGCTTCCAGCTTAGAGATCTGCAGCATCAGCTTGTCCTCTCGCTCCTTCCTGGTGGCCAAGGAGGTCTTCCAATGCTGGTCGAACTTAGATATCCTCCGATATGCCTCCTCCAAATGCTGCTTCTTCGTAGCTAGTACATCATTAACAGCCCTGAAGTCTTAACCCAAGCGTTCTCGATCAGCAATCTGCTTTGCCAAGTCTGCACCCAGTTGGTTTACCGACTCTGTTTGCTTTTTGAAGGCATGCACGACTTCGTTCCTCTCACTTCGAAGCTGAGCTAACTCCTTCTCTAATTCTGCGTTCGCCCGCTTCAGTTCATCCCGCTCGGCTAATACCTGGTTGTGCTGATGAATGGACACAGTGGTAGGCTCTTCGACTGGTGGAGGACCCTCTGGTCTGACATGAGGAAATGGCATCCCTATAGCGTGGGCTCTGGCTCTGATCCAAGATGAATAAGGAGGGTAGGCTTGACTGTTTCTCTTTCCCAACAAAGGCTTTCCCCTCTTGCTGATACTATTCCACGCACGCTGAAGCTTGGACAACAAATCCCCCTCTAGAGTACCCGTGAGGTACAGAGATTCCTGTACCTCCTCCTCCTTCGGTGGAGTCCTCAAAGCATATGCGAACTGACGAACTAGCAATGACGGATTGTAGTTGATGCAACCCTTCCTACCTATCAGAGGTACATTAGGAAACCCACTACAACTGAAGATCACCTCGGTACCTAGCCTGTCTCTGTCAACGAACCAATCAATATCTTCTGCAGACAAACTCATCAGACGCTCAGGCCACTCGGTTGTGGCTGCAGACAAGACAAAAGAACCCCTCTTGGGCAAATGACTATCAAACCATTTGTACAGCAACGGTACGCAGCATGAGACATTCTTCCCTCTCCGGTTCTCATTCTTGTAATGCACTGAGTGATAGACGTCTCCGATCAGAGTAGGGACTGGATTCCCTGAGACGAAGATGTGAAATGCATCAAAGTCCACGAAATCAGGCATGTTGGGGAACAGGATAATGCCATATATGCATAAAGCGAGGATGGCATTGAACGCGTCCCAACATTTGTCCTTAGCACACTGCTGAGCCTTAGCTACCAGAAACTGCAAAGAGAACCCAGGAACCTTGTTCCAACTCGTCACTACTAACTCAGAGGCGCCCAAATGGAGTGAAGAAGCTAAACCAGCCAGATCAGGCTCAGCGTCCATGTGGACAAAAGGCATCTGCCCTTTGATAGGCACACCCAGCATATTAGCATACTCTTCCAGCGTCGGCGCGAGAACGAAGTCCTGAAAAGTGAAACACCTCAGAGGGGGGTCATAGAACTGCAGAAGAGCATGTAACCCATTCAACTCGGACGTAGAAGGTTTGCAAACCAGACCGAGCAACCTGCCATAAGACTTCCTGAACCTATCCTTCACAGAATCACCTGCCAGAGCTATCAAACCAGTCAACTTCGACACATCAGGGGTCGGGAACTTGTATGCAACAGTCTTCCTGAGAGAGGCCATAATAACAGTAGGAGGCGAGAAATCCTGGATCGGGGAAACGGTACCTGCAACACAGACACACGTTAATGGAATGCAAATGAACATGCAAACTAATGCAAAATGCAGGCATGCAATAATATATCCGGATAGCTGCTGTGGAGATTCTGTATCAACAATCACTGATGAGAAGAAAACCCCGGTGTAAGACCACTAATCTGATCCGCTAATAATGACCATCTGATAGGACCATATACATAAGATCAAAATTCTACTCTGTCGAGAACAAATGGCTAATAATAAGGACCTCGGATGTATGATCAAGAAACATCTGCTGATGAAGTCTTCAGACCCCAAATCAAAAATCTGCCCTATCAAGAACAAACATACAGCTGCTGATGAGATCTTCAGACCCCACTCAATATCTGCTCTATCAAGAACAAACAACATCTGCCGATGAGATCTTCAGACCCCACTCAAAATTTGCTCCATCAAGAACAAACCACTTATGACAATATTCTGATCAAAACCTGCTCTATCAAGAACAGACCTACACCTGATGATAAGATCCTCTGACCAAGACCTGCTCTATCAAGAACAGACATATCTGCAACTGAGAACCCTGGTACCAACATAACTGATTCACTGTCAAGAAAACCAGGTAGTCTGAAGGTCAAGGTTTCCTGTAATAAACTCAATCCCACTCACAGGTATGGACCTAAACTGACTCAAGGTACGGCATCCTATGCGTTCATCAGCGTCACAGACTTTCAAAACTGATGATACGATTCCCAGAAGGAGTGGCATCATCATGTCTTGAAGAGGCCTCACTTAGCTGAATCACAAATGATCGGTCCCCAGAGTCGACAATCCACCAAACCAGCAACCGTCTCAACCCAAAGGGTTGAAAGTGAAGCCAACCGGATGAACCTCGTCTGAGTGTGGATTTCATGAGACACTAGTGCTTGCAAAGCAAGCACGCGCCCACTAATTTCCACTCTAAGTCTATAGTGCACTCAAGCCTGGGTCTGGCTTCTCACTCATCAGAACTCCCATCCCACAACAGCACAAATAATCATATTATACTGAAAATAAAATGCGGGAAATAAAGTGCGAGAAGTAAAAATGCGATAAGTAAACGCAACCCAACAAGGAAACACACAAGCGGTAGGATTGACTCTCTTAAGGGACGTTGGATCCCAAATGCATAGGGAAGATGAGTCCCCAGCAGAGTCGCCAGCTGTCGCTTGCGCGAAAATAAGGTGCCGGCATGACAGAAGAGTCGCCACCTTTCGTTATTCATCCCTCAGAGCGGGAAAGGAAACGATCGGAAAAACCTAACGAAAAAGGGTAAGACAAGGTCGTCGCAACCATTGTTTGGGTTCGGGAGTCAGTTACGCAAGGGGAAGGTATTAGCACCCCTCACGTCCGTCGTACTCGACGGGATCCTCGCTTTTTTGTTTACTTGGACGGGTTGGTTTTATTCTATCTACCTATCAAGGCTGGCTGAAAAAAGAAAAGAAAAATGACTCGGCAAAGCGTCGCACTTTATGCCTACGTATTCCCGTCTGGAACGAGAAATCAGAGTCAACGTAGTTCGGCCTACGAAGGATTATGGGGGAAGGTAGCTCGCCAAGACATCGCCATCTTGTGCCTACGTACTCTCAACAGGAATGAGAGATCAGAGCTCACGTAGTTCGGGAAACTACGGTTTATTTCCTGTTTTGAAAGAAGTGTTTTTTATTGTGTTTGCGATTTCAACCGCACTAGAGACTATGACCTGAGAGTGAATGCGTCGCATGTCACCCAAAGGGTACCATACTAAACATCCAGACTGTGGAAAAGACACTCTCCCACAATCCTTTTTCAGATAGCTTAAGGCTCGTAACGTACGAAAGAAATCATTCATGATTACTGTATCTTAAACTGTTTTGAGATGGGAAGAGAACAGGCCCAACTAGGAGGGAGACTATCAAGTCCTACTGTTATCATGCCATGGATTCATCCTATGGTTGAGGTTTGAACAGGGAACTCCTAGAAGTTGTCATGCATAGGTTTCAACCTAAAATTCTATCATCAAGTCCTTATCAAAGGAAATGAGAGTCCTAAGGGATCATATCAATGATACACCAAAACAGACAAAGCATCAGCTTAACAGTAAAATGCATGCAATGCAAGTGAGGGAGGAAATGTGTGTGGGGCTTCAGCCTCCACAAGCTCGTCTCAACCTCAAGCCAGAATGAAATAACAGTAATCATACTGAAATATAAACAACATGCTATCAAGCAATAAATAGTAAACTGCACTCATACAGATAAAAGGAATGAAATGCCATCAGGCGAACAAACCACATGGGCAAGGGAGCTGGGCTCTACCGAATACCCGCAAGCAAAGCCATGCAATAACAATACAAGCAGAGGGAGCAACTCAACCTCTAATGCAATCATGCTCCTAAATTCTGCTTATTCTAGATGGACTTAATCTAATGCAACAGACAAATCAAACAAAACACACAATACAAAAAAGAAAAACAGAAGAAAGCACCAGCTCCTCCAGCAGCCACTCAGTCTTCAGACTTCAATCATCAACTGCTTTCCAGGTATCAACCCTACAACATGAGTATCAACTCATCTTCTCCCTTAAGCTTCAGCTTCTTTGATCAGCTCCACCTTCAGGCTTCACTATCTTCAGGGATATTCAGGTATCAACTTGATCTTCACAAAGTCTTCAGACTTCAACATTCTCCAAGGAATCATCCTCTTCAAAGCTTCAGCTTCTATCTTCAATGGCTTTTAGATCTTCAATAAAATCTTCAATACTCTTTATTGCTTTCTTTATCTTCAACAACCCAAATGCTCCATCAAACAAGACTCAGTCAACAAGATGAGGTGAGGATGTTAAAGTGCTCACTGACTTCCAAAGGATGCCATTGAGGACTTAACATCGAAGGGAAAGGCTCTCTCAAAGTTCTACCTCATAGGGCAAGGTCACTAATCCCTCCAAAGGAGAGAGGTGAATACCCTTAAGGGACTTTATATCATAGAGAAGGAAGGAGGTGAACAAGACACTCCTTGTTTATTGAATGGAATTATTCTATCTAAAGCTCTACATATGTACTTATGATCCTATAACCAGAACAAACAACAGCTAAAACTAAACTCCTCCTCAAGGTCTTCAAAGTCTTCAATGATGATCCACAAGGTCTTCAACTCAATCTTCAAGGCTCACACACTCAATGGAGAAGAAAAGAAAGCAAAACAATACCAACTATGCCCTTAAGCAACACACATACTATCCATACATTCAAAAATCAATTAAAAATACTAAAATACTACATAATACTCTAGTAAAATTCTAAGGGATTCTATACATACCTACCCTTAACCCATATATTCCCCATACACTAATTTGGCCTATAAAACCCAAAACAAAATTGTTCAAATCTACTTATGCAACCTAAAACCCTAATTTTGAGTACACTAAAGCTATGCTTAACAAACTAATCAAATTTTAATCTACAAATTGTGAATTAAATCCTATATGAACTATGATTCAATACCTAACTATGCCAAAAAGAATGGCTCAAAAATCCTAAGGGAAAGTCCTAAAAGAAATTCCACAAAATTGAGTATCAACTAAAATCAATTAAAAAGGCTATTTAAAAGAATAATATGCTAAAAATATTTAAAAAAAATAAAATGGAATTTTATTTATTAATATTTTTCTAGACAAAGTTATGAACATGTAGAAAAACAAGCATTAAAAAATAATCAATTTTCCATTTTATATGATTTTTATAAAATGCAAGAAAATTAAAAGAAATTAAAAACAAAAGAAAATGAAATAAAGGGGATGGGGTGAGAAAAGTAAGGCGCTCAGTTCATATCTATAATGGGCCCATAAACCCAGGGGTGCGCGTAGCAATTGGTAGGCCCATGCGCTATCAGAAAAATAAATGAAAAAAAACTGAAAGAAAAAGATAAATCTACGGTGGGAATAGCAACAAGTTTACGTTTAAAATTGAATTGGGCCAGGCGAGGGGGTGTGAATATCAAAGCTTTCTGAGGCCCAGGATCACTCACTAACTCAAACGGTGCGTTTAGCTTCAAGTCTTTCCCTCCACTTCTGAGATTAAATCAAGGCCGTGCGATCAGATGAAAGAGTCAAAATTCTGGGACGATCCAACGGTGGATAACTTGTCTTCTCCAAAATTCCCTTAGGGTTTCAGGCTTAACAGAGTCCATGCACGACTATTCAACCCGATCATTCTCCATGATTACTTGATGAAAACGAGAAATTCAAAACCCTAAAATGATCTACTAATCACAAGGAATCCATTCCTGGTCTTAGTTCTTGCTAACACTTCTTGTAGACCCCAAACAGAGGGCACGAAAGCTAGGGTTTCACCATGCTCTTCTGACATCAACCTTGTTAGAGCTTCAATTTAATGGAATAAACTTGTTCTACATATTACCCTAACCAAACTATGCTATCACATATCAATCAATGCACATTAAACAGCTTGCTCTTGAATCTTGAAAAAATCGTGATCTGTTACCAACCTTCATGAAATCCTCTGAAACTCTAGGGAAATGGTCATCTGATCTAACTTAGCCATTCTATACTAAAGATCTAACCTAACCATGCATAATTAAGGAGATATGGGAGAATCCACTAACCTGTCAAATATAAATGGTGGAGGTATGTAGAGATGGTTTCAGAACTGGTAATGGATGCAAAACACTCCTCTAATGGTGGATGGCTTTCTGTTTGCAAGAATTCTGATGGATGAGGCTTGCAATGATGAATTCGATCTTGACTTGCACTTGAAGAAAACCTTGGATATCTCTTTCTCCTCTCACTCTTCACCAATGGATTCAGCAACTTTCACCAACCTCTTCTTCATGGTGATTCACTCTTTTTATAACAACCAATGGAATAGTTTAGAAACTTGTGGAATCACCTAGAAAGTTTTAGAATTTCTCATGAAGTGATATGTTGGATTATCTCCTTTCATGCCTTAAGGCTTTCATTTTTTCTTTAAAATCTCCCCTTGTGAGATATTGAGAAGGAGTGTGTGAGAAACAAGCCTTGGTTTTGCCTTATGTGAAGATTTGCAAGTTGCCTTATGATGCAAGAATCAAAATTACAAAGCAACCTCCATTTTTAAGCTTCAAATCAAAAATCTACTTGAACCATTGTTTTTAAAATGATGTTGGGAGTCAAAATGACATATTGGATGACCTATTTTGGATTTGTGGATCTCCCAAACCAAATTCCAACTTGGATTCATTTAACTTATAAGTCATTTTTAGGTCATTTTTACCCAATCTTGTAAATCCTTGCTACAAGATTTTTCAACAACTCATGACCACTTTTCTAGGCTTAAAATCCCATTTTGAACAACTTTGATGTTTTGAATTTTTTCATTTGAGGCTTGGAAATAGGAGATATGGCATTTGCTTAAAATGACCTATAACTTCCAAATGACCAAAATACCCCTGTCTTGTTCAAACCATAAGTTGAGTTCTACAAATCCTATCAAGGACTTCTAGTACTCTCTAGAAAGCTAAGAATATTCTATTCAACATTCATGTTGACCAAGAGATCATAGGAATCATCCTACTAGGGCAAAAGTTGTCTGCAAGTTGGGTGACTTTCAAGGACCCAGATTCACACACCTCAGCTGACCTGTAATTTGTCAAAACCATAACTTGAGCTCTGCAACTCCTATCAAGGACTTATACCACTCAAATTAAAGCTAAGAACAAGCTCTACAACATTCATGTTGTGGGGAAGATGAGATATCAATCACATCTTGAGCTAAAACTGCCTGGAAGATATGGACCAAATTAGGGTTTTTTCACTGACAATCCTTGGAAACCCTGACTTGAAACTTCTCAAACTCCTCAATCATGATGAGTTGGTCTAGGAATCATATTTGTAACATCTCCATACATCACTCCATGATCTCATGGCTCTTGGATTAGGTCTCAACCTTCTCCAAATCTTCAGCTGATCTAGGAATGACCCAGTCAAAACCCTAATTCTACCATTCATGGTTGAATCTTCTGAATTCTTGCATAATGACCTCTCTGGGATTCATGATGGCTTTCAAGACATCTCATAAACTTTCCCAAAGCTTCAAGTTCATTCTCAAAGTCTCAAAATCATCTGAGGAGCTCCCACAACTCTCAAGCTATGAGGCACACACCTCTGGTTTCAACCAATTCTTCTGAGGATCTCTTGAACTTTCTGATGAAGGTATCAACCTTCAAACACTTGATGGATGAATAATTGTTGGTCAAATTTTGGGGTGCAACAGGACCCAACACCAAAATTTTTCCATGCCATGCACTCTTTGAGTAGAGCTTAAGTTCTAGCCAAAATGATCCTTGTACACCAAGATACCATTGCTCAAAGTTGATGATTTGGGCATTTTCACAAGGCATGATATTTGGTTCATTTTGGCATGTTTTGAAATTGGTCATGTAGAATACTTGCCTTGCTCTTTCCATGCACATATAATGGCATTTTATGCACAATAAACATTGCCTAAACAAGACAAACCAAAGCATGTACCACTTGTATACCATTTTGAATCTCTTGCCCAAAAGAGGAAGAGACAAGCCACCCTCATTTTGTCCACTTTGCAGTCCACCTAATTTGTTCTTTCCACTGAAGAAAACCAAAGCAATCCAAGCATGCTCGTGTACTACTCCTTGATCAACTATTGACTCAAAAAACCATGAAAGTGCAACAGCTGATCCATCCATCTTTTACCACTGTAAAACTTTCATTTTCATGCTTTTCACCTTATATATAAGCTTAACATAAACCCTAGGTCAAGCCAACCACCATTAGAGCAAGAAAATCATAAGTTGAAACTTTGAGCTCCTCGGAAAAATCCCTTGAATCTCTCTTCTCACTGAGTCATTCCACAAGCATTCACTCATTCCATCTTCACCATAAGCTCTTCTTTCAACTGTTTGTAAAAAGAAGCAGCTTTGAGCACATTGTTCCTCAGCTGTTCAAAATCACTTGGAGCTTTTGAAGGAGATTCAAAGCCATCTAAGCACACTTTCCACTCTCTCAAGCCATGAGGGTTCATTCTGCACGTTTTGGTGAAGCTTCAAGGCATATTTAAGAGGCAGTGGACCACTCTCCACTAGGTACCTTCACAAACTTTTTCTCATCATACTAGGCACAATCTAGGAGCATTTTGTGTACATCTGAAGTCTTACATATGTAGGCATTGTTTGCATGATGTTTTGATTGAGTTTCATGGAGTTTTCATTTTTAACACTTTAACTATTTGGCTTCGAAACACTATGCAAATGATATTTTTTGAAGAAGATGAATTCATATTTGGAATCTCCATGGAATTTTGAGTGGAGAGGGGTATCACTTTTCCATTTCTGGGCATGTGGAACCCTAGCTCTGGTGACCTCTCGCCGGAGAAGATGACTGGAACTAGGGTTCCGGCGTCTGTGTGAAGAAGACGGGATGACATGGCCTGCGCACCTCTTTTTAAATTCAAATCCATTGTTGTGTCATGTTCTTGTTGGTCTACGCGTGTGAGTCAGCTCCACATAATTTAATGAATGCCACCGTGGCCTAAGACTTGGGCATTGGGCCTTATGTATTTTCTTTCCACACCCTCCTATTCTGGGCCCAACGTGCGTTTACAATGTTTTCAGTTCAAATGTTTTTTGCTAACACACCCCCTTCACTTATTTGTTTTATTTTTATTTCATTTTTTTACTGTTTACATTTTAATTATTTTAAAATACTTCTGGTCATCTAAAAAATACCCAAAAATATTTTCTTGACATTTCAATATGTTAATTAATTTTCCAAATTTTTATTTTTCATTTATTATTTATTTTTCTATTTTATTTGGAATTAATGTTTCAAGGTGTTTTATGGCTTACCCTAATTTGGTTCTTGCCCATTTGAACCCAAATTTTATCCCCTATGACTATAGCTTCTCCCCCACTTAGGTGAGGGATTGAGGCTTCTTTGAGGGTGGTTTTGGTCCATTGATGATCATTTTTCAATTGGTTTTGAATTCGTTTTTCTTGACCCTCGATTCAACCCTCGATAAGGTGGAGCACCTCTAACAATGAAATTGTTTGCTGATGCCTTGAGGTGGGTTTCTTTTTGATACTTTGTCTTATGTTTTCCATTTATCTTGGCTACTTTTTTTTAATTTATTTGGTATTTATTGAGCAATCCTTCCATTTTTGGTGATTTTTGCAAGTTAAGTTCTTTTAAAGAGGTGCTTACACATGTTAGTTTTGACCTAATCTTTGGGATATGATCATGAGTGATACCTTGAGCACCTCTTAAGCCTTGTTAGCTCATGTTGACATGCTTGAGGTGCTGCCTTGCTTGTTAGAGGTCAAGAGTATGTGTAACTTGCATCACAAGTCACTCTTGAATCATGTTTCTCCACTTGTTTAAGTGTTTAGATTGTGTTAGGGCTTTGGTTCCTTCACTTCATATGATTGTGCTTGTGCTTTGCTTCTTGTTTGTTGCTTGAATTTGAATATTTTCCTTTAAGTTTTACTTCTGCCCCATGTGTTTTACCACTTGTCCATGTTGATTTGGTGTTATCATTTATGCTTTGAGCTTGTCATGGACATTTGTCTTTGTTTTGCATTGTTGTTTGCATTGTTGTTTGCATTGTTTTGTCTGCATTGCTTTGTGTAAATCTTAAGAATTGTTGGTTGAGATGTGCTTGTGGTGGTGGCTGCCCCACATTTTTTCCTCCCTCTTTTCTTTATGTATGCATCTTTTCTTTGCATCTCATATCTCTTGTTTGTATTGCATGTTTACTTGTTTAAGTCAACTTTCTTTTCCTTTTTATTTCATCTGTGAGTGAATTATTTAGTGTTTGCTTGGCCTTTTGCCATGATCCCCCTAGGATTCCTAGTCCCTCTGTTTAAGATGGGAGTAGGAGAGACATTAGGTGTTCAATCCTATGCATGATAACATTAGGATAGTTTCTTCCCTTCATCCCAACTTTAGGAGCATTGTGTATGACAACATTAGGGTCCAGTTTCACCTTAGTCTGTGTCTTCCTCTTTTGATCTCCTAAACAATTCAAAACACCTAATAAAGGATAACATGTGTTTTATGCTACGAGCCTTAAGTACATAGAAAATGATGGTTGGGGGGCCTCCTCTTGATTGTCTAGAGTGTTTAGCGTATGCCTTTTGGGAGATATGCGACACATTCGCTCTCAAGTCATAGTCTTTAGTGCAACATGAGTTACAAGTCTTAACTCAATTCACTTCTTTCATAAAAAACATAAAATAAAAACATCAAACCTTTTTATCCTTCGGGATTAATTGAAAACCATTTTCAGAAAGAGTGTGTTAACTCTGGTTCTACCGCAAACAGGTAACGCCTAAGTCTCTAATGGTCGAGCAGCAATACACCTAACTGCTAGAAAGAAGGTTTAACCCAACTCAGTTAAAACACTTGAACCAGTCTGTGGTCGTGTCATCCCAAACTACGTTTGCTCTGATTTCTCATACCAGATGAGGATACATAGGCACAAGACGTTGATGTCTTGGCGAGAAACCTTCCCCCCATCACCCGTAGTTTCCCGAACTACGTTGACTCTGACTTTCTCATTGCACGAGGGAATACGTAGGCATAGAGCGGTGATGCTCTATCGAGTCTCTTTTATCTTCTTTTGTCCCTGTTGAGCTTGTAGCTTAGATAGCTTAACACCCTTTTAGATTTAGACAACAAGCGTGGATCCCGTTGAGTACAACGGGCGTGAGGGGTACTCATACCTTTCCCTTGCATAACTGACTCCCGAACCCAAGATTTGGTTGCGATGACCTGTCTTCTCCCTTTTCGTAGGTTTTCTCTGATTGTTTCCTTTCCCTTTCTTTGGGATAAATAACGAACGGTGACGACTTTTTTGTCCTTGTCAACCCCTCTTTCGCAGCGATGTGACAGTAACAATGATATCCCTCCGAGTCCGAAATAGTTCCATGGTGGCATCCATGTTGTCTTGGTATTGACCATCCTACCCTGGAATTGAGCCAAGGTTTCTGTGTAAGCGGTATTCTCACTATCAGCCATGATTCTTGACTCGCTGGATCAAATGGAGTATCGATGTTGGGTTGTCGTTGTCTTCTGGTTGATGAAGGGAAGAAAGGTGAGCCTTTTCTGGTTTATATGTATGCAATGCGAATGCATATGTTTCTTATGCAGATAAAATGTAGATGAGATATGCAACAGCCATTGATGCAAAGTTTAGATGATGCAAAAGTTCAACATACATATGATGATGCAATAACTGAAGCTCAAAAGTTCGGCATGATGACGATGCAATAACAGTATGCATAAATGCAAGTTAGATATGCAACATCTTCCGGATAGTCTGCATATATTGCCAGATGCAGGTTCAAAGGTCTGGCATGTGCGAGAGAACAAAGGTATGAAGAGTCTCGTTTTCCTGTAAAAACCCAATATCCCTCTCACATGTTTGATCTAGACACAACAAGGTGGTCCCTAGAAAGGTCTCCCAAACTATAGGACTCAAGTGAAAACCCTCCGCCGTAATGAATTCTCGTAGGACAGAAGTACTCTCAAGTGAATCACGATCTGGGATGTGGCTCTCATGACAATCCAACGCGCAAAACGCAAGCGTCACGACTATCTATATTCTATCCTATATGTATTCTCAAGCCCGGTGTTAGGACTTATCTCTCCAATAATATCTACCCATCCCAACAACAGCAGAATATAATAGATATCCAAAATATGCAGCATATGAATATTTAAAGCAGTAAAGAAATGCAGTAAATAACATAAAGATAAAGCAAGTAAATCATAAAGATAAACACCCAAACAAGCAAGAAAAGAAAAGAAAACTAGGCGAGACCCCAACTTGTAAGCACAAGGACTCCCCAGCAGAGTCGCCAGCTAAAGCTAGCGGGATTATATCTGGCTGAATCGCACACTCAAAGATACAAAAGAGTCACCACCGAACTTTATTTAGTCCCAAAAGACAGGGAAAATATTGATAAAACCCAAAGGGAAGAGAAACAGGAAAGGGGTCGGTTATGCGAAAGGAAGGTACTAGTACCTTAAGCATCTATCATATCCGATGGGAATCATTTCGCTTGCTTCTAGGCTTAGATGGGTTATCTATCTAAAGGCTTCTAACAAAAAAAGAAAGGAAAAGAGAGAAGAAAAGAAGAAGAAAGAGAAAGAACGTGCTCGCGGAGGATTGGGGCCCTCGTTCCTACAAACCTTCATAGTGCAATGAGGAAGTCAGAGCTCCATAGTTCAAGGAACCAGGAAAAAAAAGGATCTGGGCAGACCAGAGAGACAGAAGAATGGAAGAAGACGGAGGAAGGTGGCTCGCCAATATTTCCCAATCTTGTGCCTACGTACCCTCATAGTGCAATGAGGAAATCAGATTCTGCGTAGTTTGGGCAACTAAAAGAGGAAAGCGATACCCAACTGGGGGATGCAAGAGGAATGATGTCAAAACCAAGAAATACAGGTGGATTTAACTAGGGAGTGTGCAAGAAGATGGTGTCAAAACCAAGAAAGAAAAAAGATAACTTTGTTGAGGAACTCAAAAGTGAAATGATAGCTCCACTGAGGAACACTAAAGAATAGAGATGACTCCACACGGGAGAGAACAAAAGGGTGGCGACGTGGCCAGGAAAAAAGACAAGAATCGAGATAAAAGGTAAGGTCTACAGAGAACTTAGTGCATTAACTGGAAGGTAGTGATTAACTGAAGAAAAACAAGAGCAAAACTCTGTGGGGAGATCAAAAGGATGGTGTCGAAAGATGAACTACGACGAACCAGAAGAAAGAGAGTATTGAACCAAAGGAAGGTGTTGGACTCTGAGGGGATTGTGGTATATTAACTGATAAATAGTAGTTAACCGAGAAAAAGATAAAGGAATTGGTTTGAACCGATAGACGATGATCAACCAAGAAAATGGGTGTAGAACCAACAAATGTTGTGACCCAAAGATCGGTACACTGACTGAGCAAACAGCACTCAGCCGAAGGAAAAGGTATTCAAACCAAAAAAAGGTTCCTAACCCGAAGCTGGTAGTATTTGAACCAAAGAAATGTTGCTAACTGCAGAGGATTTGATATGTAATAGACAGACTGTGATTGATCGAAAAGAATGAGTGATTAACCAAGAGAAGGTGACTACTCAAAAGGAACTCAGTATGTTAACAGGCATGTTGTGGTTAACTGAGAAAAAAATGGATTTGGTTCAAATAGGCGGACTGTGATTGACCATAAGGTGAGTGATTAACCAAGAGAGTGTGATTAACCCAAAGAAAAGCTGGTTTTAACAGACAGACCGTGATCAACCAAAGATCGGGTGATTATCCGGAAGAATGGAGATTAACCCAAACAGAGCTCAGTATTAACAGACAGACTGTGATCAACTGAGAAAAAGGAGAATGGTCTTTAGCCAAAGATAGTTATAAAACGGGAAAGAAGGAAAGAGAACCAAGAGGATATTGCGAACTCCAATGGGAACTAGGTTCTAACAAGAAGACTGTTTAAACGATTAAAAAGGCTTGACTTTACTGAGGAACAATAAAATTGGTCTTAATCGAAGGACGGTTGATCAACCAAGCAAAAGGAATTGAGTAATAAATCTCGAGGGAAACCAAGGATGGTGATCAGCCACAAGAGAAAAGAGAAGCAAAAAGAGAAGGTTTCTTCCAAAGAGGAGTAAGGACGCAAGTGATCAAAGATCGACTCGACTGGAGGAATAAGGAAACCATAGTAAGGAGATAGAGGCAACTATTCCAGGCACAGGGTCATTCGTCCCTGTCGCAACTGTGAAAAATAACCGGCGGAAACAAATAGAAGAGTCGCCACCGAACATTATTTATCCCAAAGAGGGAAAGGAAACGACCGAAGAAAACCTAAAAGAAAGGAGAAGACAAGGTCATCGCAACCAAATCTTGGGTTCGGGAGTCGGTCACGCAAGGGAAACCACGCACGTTTGTTGTACTCAACGGAAACCACGCTTGTTATATAATCAAAGGGTGGGTTATCTAAAAGCTACTGCTAAACAAAAACAGGAAAGAGGAAATAAAAAGGAGACTCGATAGGACATCGCCACCCTATGCCTATGTATTCCCTCGTGCAATGGAAAATTCAGAATCAACGTAGTTCGGAAAACTACGGGTGATAAGGGAAGGTTGCTCGCCAAGACATCACCGTCTTGTGCCTAAGTATCCTCATCTGGTATGAGAAATCAGAACAAATGTAGTTCGGGTAACTACGGAGAAAAAAGGAAAAAGGGTGCTCTCCAAGACTTCATTATCTTGTGCCTACGTATTCTCATCTGGTATGAGAAATCAGAGCAAATGTAGTTTGGGTAACCATGGGGGAAAAAAGAAAAGGGTGCTCGACAAGACTTCGTTATCTTGTGCCTACGTATTCTCATATGGTATGAGAAATAAGAGAAAACGTAGTTCATGGAATAAACCACAGATTGGTTAAGTGTTTTTTATGAGCGACGTTAAGCTCCCATTCCAACAGTTAGAGATGATGCATGTTTGCGGTAGAACGGTAAAGTAACATACTCTTTTTTGAAAATGATTTTGAAGAACAATCCCGAAGGATGAAAAGTTTGAATTTAGTTTATGAGTTTTAATAAAGTGAATTGAATTTGTTTGAGATTCACACTGCACTAAAGACTTTGATATATGAGCAAATGTGTCACATATCGCCCACGAGGCGTACACTAAACACTCTAGACAAATGAGGAGAAACTCCTCACTCATCATTTCCCATATGCTTAAGGCATGTGGTGCACAATGTTCATCCTCTTTATTAAGTATTTTGAAATTGTTTTGAGATGAGAAGAGAAAACCCAAAGGGAAAAGCTAAAGGGAACTGAAAAAACCTAATGTTATCATAAAAAATAGTCCTAAGGTTGGATGAAAGGGACTATACTAATTATTATCATGCAAAGGAATGGAAGCCTAATGTCTCTTCTACACCCACCTTAATAAGAAATTAAGTGGGATTAGGAATCCTAAGGGATCATGTGAGTAAACACAGATAAACATTATTCAATTCAATCAAAAAACAAAAGTGAACTCAAAATTCAAAGGAGAAGAATAGATATGAAGAGAAAGAAAGTGTCAAAGCAACACAAGATGAGAAGAACTCAACATCAATGCACAAGTGTCACACCAAGGTTAGAGCATGTTCATCAAATAAATCAAGACATTAAAGAGGGATAAAGCACATGCTTAACATCTTCACGCATTACACATAATGATCAAAGTGTTCACACTTTCAAGTTCAAGAGAAAAATTGAAGACAATCAAAAGAGTGCACAAGAAACACATCACAGACTTCACGAAAATCAAACTCATGAAAACATAAAATTCGCTAAATAATATCATGGAAATTCTACAAAATAATATCATCAAAGTTCAACAAAATACTACTTAAACTTTAATAAAATAAAAGTAAATATTTAACCAAAAAAAAAACACAAGTGAGGTGCTGGAGCAATATAGCAGATAAAGTGAAATCTACGGGCCTCGAGTTCTAAGCCCGATCAGAAAATAAGCCAACAGGAGGGAGTTTGTTAGCAACAAACTCTAGGAATCAAGTGAAGGTGCGTGGCGCTAATCAACAAGGCCCAAATGAAAACATCATTCAATGCACTCAAATAACTAAAATGGATTAACTAAGAAAGGACCGTTAGACTTCTTACCAATTCCTCCTCATTAATTTTCAATTAAAGCCCACTTTTAAAGCACTAAATTTGGGAAAGGAGAGGGCACATTGAAAAATGAAGTGGGGAATAGGGAAGAAACATTCCCATATTGAGATTAGTACTCTAAATGTAACTCAAATGAAAAAAAAAACTCATTATAACTCTCTACCTCATGGCTCTACATCTCCGTCTCTCTCTCTTTTTACCTGTGTCATCTCTCACGCAACCTTTAACGCACCGTGTTTCAACAACAACATCGGCGGAAAAAACACACAAGCCCCCCCACCACATCTCTCGCATCAACGTCTTCAGTCTAAACCCAAGACTAACTTCTCTCAACCAGTCCCTCGTATAATAAAACCCCCATCGAAATAAACTCTGGCCATTACAACAATGAAAAACAGCAAACACAAAACCAGTTGAGTACTTGAGCAACAAATGAACACAACCCCATTCAAAACCCTAAAACTACAATCCAACAACAATTATGCATAATTTCAAACAGATAGAAAAGGGTACATGGTGAGGTCGTACAAGCATTCTTTTTGCTGAGGAATTTGATTTTGTCCTTTTTGCTTTATCTTGCTGTCAATTTTCATCACTTTTGTGGTCCCCCTTATATTAATTTCAGTATTCTTGTGGTCCCCTGATACTTGGCTCATATTACCTTTCCCATATTTGAGATTTTGTTAGTGCAAATGTGTAGGAATGCTGCTCATATGCTGTGTTTTTTCATTTCAAATCATGTGTTTTGATGAAGTACTTTGAATATTGTATTGTATGAATTGGTGTCATTGATATGAGTTGGTATGAATTATAAAATGTAATCATCTTTGCCTTTAAAATTTTTCCAATTGTGAACCAATTACTGCTCATGTCCTATCTTTTTGACACACCTCTGTTCTTTTTTTTTTGCAGCACCTTCTTTAAGAGTTTTACTACCAGCTTGTCGTCCTCAAAAATCGTTTACTAAACAAATAAGTGTTGGACCAGTGTGTATTTCGAATTGAATTGATAGCTCATGAGAAAATGTTTTAGGTAAAGACATTTTTCCAATTCTAGGGGATCCTTGCAAAAAAATGTGGTTCCATGAAACAAGGAAAGGATCAACAACCTTTAGAGAAAAGCACTCACTGCATACTGCAATAACTAAAGCTAGAAGACTAGCCATTAGAGCGGATATCCTCACAGGACCCTTCCTTATTAAGACAAAAAAAAACATGTACTGGCTTGACCTTGGTGTAACAACTTACTTGAAGCTGAAGTTCTCTAATGGTTGGGCATGAAGTGTGAAATAGCTTGTTGAAACAAGTCCTTAAATTTTGATTATCATGTAATTAGGAATATGCTTCTCTACCAACCACTTTTGTAATTATACGAATCTTGAATGAATGAAATTACCTTTGACAGATAACAAAATGGAGGTTTTATGTTTTTCCCGTGCTTGGTATTTCATGTATTGTGTCAAGTAATTGATACACACTTCTTATAACACAATCAAAATCTTTGAACTTGTCAAACTCCCTCTCAAAGTGTATTATCCTGCATGATTCTTTTAGTCCAGTCCCGGAAAACCCTTTTACCATGGAATTCCTTGTGTATTGACCATGCTTCATTTATGTGGCCCAATTCAAGTTCCATGCCTCCAACATTGAACCACATGCCTTAAAATAAAGAATCCTCCCAACTTCTATGAGCTACAGATATATCTTGTCCAAGTTTTTTTTGTTTCTAATGGAGTAGTTCTGTTGGCTGTTGTTCTTTGGAATAATGAAATTCGAAGAGAGAAGTTCTTGGGAGAAAATGAAACTTTGATATGGTTTTCTGATGCAAAACAAGATTGTCCTTGATTGTTTAGGGTTCTCTTGAAGTGACTTGTGATGAAACATGATACATGTAAGGCATCCTTGCGATGTACATTGGACCATGGAACCTTGGTTTAACCAAGAAGGTAACCATAGGTGACCTTTGACCAAAACCCTAGCTCAGAGTCACTGGGAGCTTAATCAGATGAATCTCCTGAAATCCTTGAAACCATAATTCTCAGATGATTGGGTGAGACTGTTGAGAATGCCTTGATGATAAAAGGACTTTGAAGCTTCAGAGTACCACAAGATTGAGTACATCCAGTTGCTTTAGCCTTGAGAAATGTATTCTTCCTCTTGAGAATTGAACAAGATACCTTGATCCCCTGTCTAGCACCAATGCCATGCATTGTTGATGCAAAAATGATATGAAACATATGCCAAGGTATAAGAAAAAGGGTGGGAAAATTTTGGGGTGCTACAACTGCCCCTTTTCAAACAACATAGACCTGAAGAGATGATAGCAACGACTATCAGACCTTCAAGGTACAGAGAGGTTCAATACCAAAAGAACCCAGAAATTTGCAACCTGCGGGGATGTACATGGTGAAGTGATTTCTAGCCGAAGGTGGACTTAAAGATAACGGATACCAACCAAAAGTTGGGATAACCGAAGGACACAAGGTATCAACCAAAAGTTGGGTTAAAAGGCTACTAACCAAAAGTTAGGATCACCCAGACACCAACCGAAGGCGAATACACAAACAATGAAGACTACCAACCAAAAGTTGGGATCGTCATAAAAGATTGCCAACCAAAAGTTGGGATGAAATGCTACTGACCAAAAGTTAGGATCGCCGAAACACCGATCGAAAGCGAACATACGAAAATGAAGACTACCAACCAAAAGTTGGGATAACGACTTCGCAGGGGGGAAATACCAACCAAAAGTTGGGATAAAACTGGAGACTACCAACCAAACGTTGGGATGACCAACAGAAGGGATACTAACCAAAAGTTAGAATAACCAAGACGCCAACCGAATACGAATTCATGATGAAAGAATACCAACCAAAAGTTGGGATGGAAAGGCTACTAACAAAAAGTTAGGATCACCACAGGGGACACCAACCAAAAGTTGGGATACGGCCCACCAAAGATACCAATCAAAAGTTGGGAAAAAAATTAGATATATAGGAAGTAGAATCAACCGACTTATTACCTGAAAAGAAAATTCTGCTAGGAAAAAATAAGTTTAAACAAGCAAACTCTGCCGAGAAGTGCAAGTAAGATGAACACATCTATCAATGATTCTATGTTAGGGATAAAGATGTCTGTGTCTATTAGAGAAACGACTGGAAATAAAGATATCAAACCTGCCTTATGTTCGGATGCATATGTTTGAATATTGTGTAATACTCCATACGAAATGGAAATGATACGCATTTAGGAGGATGCAATGCAAAAATGCAAATGATATGCAAAAGAAAACCACTGTGAAAAGTGCTAAGAAGATCAACCAACAAACTCTGCTGAGGAAGACACACTGAATGGCCTTTCTAAATATAACCTCTACTAAAAATTCCACTCTGCTAAGAATTGTGAATGACATCTCTTGGGAGACTGTCCCAAAAATATGATTCAGAAGAATGCCAATGACTATTGGACTTTGTTGGGGATAACAACCACAAATGACTTATCCATCAAGGGAACCAACACCAAATTCTTCTTGGGGAGAGAAGTCAATGATATAAATTATATCGGGGAACAACACTGAGCTTATCCTGTTGTTGGAGAATATCCTTCAATTTTACCCTGCTGGTGTCAAGTGTACACTGTTGCTGGTGAAATACTTCTAATCTTATAATAGGATTCTGTGGGGAAGACAAAATCTCTGTTGTGGGAAGATAAAGAGTCTTCTACTGAATAAATGCCTGATTGTACATCTACACCATCCTGCTTGGAGTAGCCAACACTTAAACACTCGCTGGGGAGTACAAATCAAACTCTAACTAGGGAAATAAACCTTCTGTACTCCTGCTGGGGGAAGATGATTAAGAACTTCACCATGTATTGCTGATACTGCTAGAACATTCTCTGCCGAGGAGAGAGCTCTACTGGGGAAAAGTGAGATCAAATGATCCTCATGTTGGGGAATATGATAACATGTGAGCCACGGGGAATGATTGTGCCTAGTACATTTGGGCTTTTTGGTTAATCATAGGACCGAATTTATGGTAATTGGATTTTTAGGGATATATTTTTGGTTTCCAAAGAAAGTGGACTTTGAAGGAGAACTACCAGATGAGAACTGGTATTTTAAAGAGCAGACTACCAGACAAGAACTGGTGAAAAAAGGTTAAGTTGTCAGACGAGAACTGACTTCTTGTTTTGATATCAGACGAGAACTGACTTCGTAGTTTGTAGATAAGTACTGAACTTTGCGTTTCATGCTATTTAACATTCTGCACTTTACCTTAACCTGCAAATTTAACCTTCTGCACTTTCTTTTAAGCTTTTAATTTCAAAGTCTTTTAATTGCTTTCGAAGTTTACTTTCCTGCACATTTAACTTCGAAGTCATTTACTTTCAAAGTCATTTACTTTCAAAGTCATTTACACTACTGCATTTACTTTCGACATTTACTTCCAAAGCTTTTACATTAGTGCACTTTTTACATTATTGGCTTTACTCTTCGACGCATTACGTGCTTTCTTTTACATATCGCCTTTAATCTTCAAGTTACTTTTACTTTACAAAGACTTCATAGTCGAACGTGAAGTTCAGATTAAGGTCTTTTTGCATATTTAGCACATGTCCTAGGATTTAGTATGGTCGATCTTGCAAGCCACTCAATTTTACCCTAAATTGATAGACCAACGGTTGTTTACCAAAATTCACAGTAAACAAATTGGCACACCTGGTGGGACCCGGTGCTAAGCATTCCAAAGTTTACATTAACCAAATTCATCTTTTGGCGCAATACTTCGTTGTATGTTATTGAGGAGTAGGAAGTTAGCCACAACACACGAAGAAGTACCAAAGAGAAGATATTCTAAGAGAATGGCAACAAGTGCTAATCAACAAGTTGATCCTCAAGGAAGCGTTTCAAATACTCAGTCAAGTAGCATGGGGTCTCAAAGTACTCCATATCTAGTTTCTTTGATGGGAGGACAGAAGCCACCACCAGTAGTTGTGTTTGAACAAATGCAGCCCATAGCCAGTCCAGGATCAACATGTATGAACGTACACTCAACTTGTGTTGGAATATATAGGACCGCAAAGTTGTAACCCACCAACACCTCCAAGAAGTTCAATACACCGGCCTTTTCCTCCTCCAGGTTTCTCACAACCAGTACCAAGGAACCCATCTTATGGTATGCCTACGTCAATGATGCAGAATCTGCAGAATGCTCCACCCATATTTTCAGAAAATGTAGTGTCTTCGCCAGTGCAAGGATCTAGATCAGGTTGTCAAAACAATCCAAACATAGGTGTTGGTTATTCTGTTCAAACACCGAACCTTACGAATACATCCATAAGTTGTTTGAGACAACAAATGGATGAAAGTAATATGCAAATGGTACACACATTGTCTCAGACAATGGGAGAAGTTTTTCAACCTTTGATTTAGAATACTGCTCAAACTAATCAACAACTGGCAACACAATTAGCCCATATGGCTGATTTTATGGGAGTACCAGCATTTGATCGAAGACCAACAATTGGCGAAAATATTCCACGGTGTCAACCACGGAACATATCTAAGGCGAACATAGAAGACCAGGAGATGGACAAACCTTTCAGAGTCAAACCGCAAAGAAACCAGGTACCAACCCATATGGAGGAAGAACCAGGAATAGTCATGGTGAACAAGAATCAAAATGCTGACCAAATACTTAGACAAGTTCGACACCAAGGTGCGGCAGAAGAAAACAATATTGCAGCCATGGTCAAAAGAATAATGACCAGAAATGGTGCAAACTTTGGTTTTACAAGGCCAAATTATCACTAGTGTAAAAATACTTTCTTAGAAGAGGTTTTTAAGTCAGTTTATTAATAACCCGGCTTAAGAAGCCACACAGTGGCAAATCCGTAAATATTTGAAACTTTGTTATGTCGTGTCTATGTTTAACCGACCTAACAAAGATTAAATAAAAAAATGTAATTTACATTAAATTCCTTAAGTCGGTTCTTTTACCGAAATGACTAAAGAAGTTTATTTATTAAGTCACATGTTTATTACCTGACCTAAGAGGTTCTTACAAGGCCCCGGTTCGATTCCTACTTAATACATTTTAGTGAAATAAAATAATTATAATATAATACATTTTGTTGCAATATCCTCATTCACGTTTTTCCTTTTCCCATTCCTCATTCACGTCTTCTCTTTTTCCAAATTTAAACCTCAATATCCTTAATCTCATCTTCGTTCCTTGTCCTTTAGATTTCGATAAAAGCTTCATCACCATTTTCATTTCCATTGCGCCTTCTCTCCTTCCTCAATCCCTTTTCTCAATTAAAGCCAAACCCTAAAAGTTGTTAAACCACACTGTATCTTCTTTCCGGTTCAATCTGGGGGCTTCGATTCGTGCTTTCATATTACGATCGGGTTTTGATTCTAATGTATTTGTTTGTAATGCGGTTTTTTCGATGTATGGTAAATGTAATGCGCTTGTTCACGCACGTAAGGTGTTTGATGAATTGTGTCATAGAGGGACTTTTGATTTGGTGTCGTGGAATTCGATTGTGTCAGCTTATTCACATTGTTTTGTTCCGAAAGTTGTAGTTTCGCTTTTTCGTGAAATAACAGTGAGTTATGGGTTGATGCCGGATGCTGTTGGTGTTGTTAATATACTTCCTATTTGTGGTATTCTTGGTTTGGGGTTACTTGGGAAACAGGTTCATGGTTTGGGGTTACATTAGGTTATCTCGGGGATGTATTCATATTAGTTTTATTTACAATCTCATTTGAACAGGTCTATGACAGTGAAGATTTTAACATCACCACCATATTTGATGAAGCTTGTGATTTTATAGATAGTGTTGAACAAAAAGATCATAAAATTTTAGTCCATTGCTTTGAAGGGAAAAGAAGGAGCATTACATTGGTTCTTGCTTACCTAATAGTTAGAACATGTTCTTCATTTGGTGAATATTAGAATTTGAATTTGTATATTGGCGATTGTTTTAACTGATTCCTTTTTCGTTTTATTTATTAAGGGGTGTGGAAAAGCACATGCAAACATTTCATCATCGTGAGAAGAAAAGAGTAAGAACCTCTTCCTTGAAGCATTACTAATGATTGTACAAGTTCGCAGAGTTAATATCTTATGGATCTTTTAACCTTGTTCTGTTGATTTTATTTATGCAGCTACCATCTTTTCTTGACATGTTCGGTTGGTGCACATGGGATGCTTTCTATACTGATCTAACAATTGAGGGTGTTGAACAAGGCCTGAAAAGGTAATTTTTTGAGAGAATTGTATATTATGTTTGCTTCATTTCATATGAATGATGTAAAGGTGAATTTTAAGATGAACTAAAGAATGAAATTCGTTTTTGGTAACTGCAGTCTATCAAAGGGAGGTACACCTCCGCGGTTTCTCATCATAGATGATGGCTAGCAACAGATTGAAAGTAAAGCAAAGGATCCTGGTTGTGTTGTGCAAGAAGGAGCACAGTAAGAATCATGTGTTCTGTTATTCTCTTTTCTTGTTTATTACTATACAGTTTTAAATAGTTGTTCATTTGTAACTAATCTGATTAAAGTACTGGCAATTAATATGTTTGAAATTGTTCTTCTTATTGCAGGTTTGCTACTATGTTGACTGGTATTAAAGAGAATGCAAAGTTTCAAAAGAATAAAAATGGAGAGCACAACGAACCAACATCGGGTCTTAAACATCTTGTTGACGGAGTGAAGAAACACCACACAATCCATATTTCTTCTGTTGCATACAATTCACTTTTCCTTGGAGAGTTTATGCAACCTGATTGGGACATGTTCCATGTAAGTGAAACTGAATTGATCTTCAACTGTAATTCAGTTAGTACCTTCTTTTTTAGGTGTTGATTTTTCTTCATTCTAACAAATATCTTTGTGATTTCAGAGTTTACATCCAGCAGCTGAGTATTATACTGCAGCTCGTGCAATCGGTGGATGTCCAATTTATGTTAGGTATAGCAATATTATTATCCCATTACAAACTTGTTACTTTTACAAATACTTGAATTGCGCATAGAATTAACATGCATATGTCTGTGTATTAGAATTAACAATTATGTGCGTATCGTATGTAGTTGCTTTTTGTTCTGCTGCCTGATGATCGTGTTGTCGTTGCTTTTTTTGTTCTTGCTATGATGTTCCTTCAAATTCTATATTCTTGATGACATGTGTATGTCCTGAAGCTATATTTAAACCTATAGTTTTGTAGTTGTTGTTCTGCTGCACGTAGTTGCTTTTCCTCTATTCTGCTGCCTGAGTTGTGCATGAATAATTTCTTTCTTCATGAGTTCATGGTTACTTTCTGCTGCCTGTTCTTGCCTTTTTATCAAATGATACTTTTTCCTGAGTTTTGATGCCTGAGTTGTGCAGAATATGATGTTGATAACAATTATGTGTGTATCTTGCATGCTCCAATGTCTTTCTACGACACTACTCCATCAGGCCGAATTCTAAGCAGGGTAAGAGTTTAAGGCTGAATTCAAGTATAACCGATTTCATATGTATGTATGTATAATTGCAACTTCATTGTTTTTGAACTTTCACAGGCATCCACTGATCAAACAAATGTCGATATCTTCATCCCTTTGTTCATCAATTTTGTGGTGGCCAGGTATATTACAGTCGTCAGCATCATCATAGTCACTTGCCAAAATTCATGGCCGACAACTTTCTTGTTGATTCCTCTTGTTTGGTTGAACCTTTGGTACCGGGTACGATACGAATAGTCACTTGTTTGAAAGATTAAGTCCATTATAGTACTCTATATTATGCTAACAACTCATGTGATTTTTGTTCCTTTTGGTTTTGCAGGGTTATTTTCTTTCTACTTCTCCGGAGTTAACTAGGCTGGATTTAATTACAAAAGCACCTGTGATTGTTCATTTCTCCGAAAGCATTTCCGGGGTAATGACAATCCACGCATTCAAAAAACAGGAGTTTAGTTTAGAAAACATCAGACGAGTAAATTCTAACTTGCGAATGGATTTCCACAACTTCAGTTCCAATGCGTGGTTGGGTTTCCGCTTAGAATTGCTTGGAAGCTTGATTTTTTGCATGTCTGCTTTGTTCATGTCTGCATTAAAATTTGTAAATAATGCTTATATATTTTACTCACATAGCATATTGGGTAATTTATCAATTATCGAAATAAATTTGATTGGATTATACTAAATAATTGCGTTACATAGTATAATGCTGTCATTATTTTAAAAATAGTTTCCGACGAGCTTAACATTTATAACTTGGCACTTTTAGATTTTGGATCAGCTGTACAAAACTGTGTTGTTGTTAATCTTAAAAAAAGTATATATATATATATATATATATATATATATATATATATATATATATATATATATATATATATATATATATATATATATATATATATATATATGTGTATGTGTGTGTGTGTGTGTGTGTGTGTGTGTGTGTGTGTGTGTGTGTGTGTGTGTGTGTGTGTGTGTGTGTGTGTGTGCGCTATCCCAAAAAAGTGATATTAAAAAAACCAAACATGTTAGGTCGGTTAAATATATCTGATTTAAGAAAAGAAGTTCTTAAGTCGGGTACAAATTGGATAAGGGCTTTCTGAAAACCTAGACTTATCAAGTCGGACGTAGTTAAACCGACCTAATAAAATTTTCTTAAGTCAGGTCCAAATCCGACTTAAGAAGTCAAAACTTCTTATGTCGGCAATTCTTAGGTCAGTTTCGGACCCGACTTAAAAAGTCATTTTCAACCGACTTAACAAGCATTTTTTCTACTAGTGTATACTTCACCCATAGTGGATTATATTTTACAAGCTGGATTACCTCATAGGGCGAAGATTCCAAAGTTCAGCAAGTTCGCAGGAGATACTGCTGAATTAACCGTCGAACATGTGGCTAGGTATATGATTGAAGTAGGAGAGATAACAGGTGACGAAAGCCTTAGGATCAAGTACTTCCCAAGTTCTCTCACAAAAAATGCGTTCACATGGTTTACCACGTTACCTCCTAATTCAGTTTATAATTGGGCTCAATTAGAACACTTGTTTCACGAACAGTTCTACATAGGACAAACTAAGATCAGCGTGAAAGAATTGGCTAGTATCAAACGAAAAGTCACTGAGCCAATTGATGATTACCTGAATAGATTTCGACTTCTTAAAGCCAGATGTTTTACACACGTACCAAAACACGAGTTGGTCAAAATGGCAGCTGTAGGTCTTGATTATTCCATTAGGAAGAAGTTGGACACCCAGTATCTCAGAGATATGGCACAGCTAGCTGATAGAGTTCGACGGCTAGAAAGGTTAAGAGAAGAGAAAGCTAGGTTCAACAAGGGTAAAAAAGTAGCCTTTTTCGAATGTAATGAAGATGTAGAGAATCTCTATGATGAAACATCTTATTTCGACAAACATGAGATTGATGTTGCTGAATTAAAGCAAGGTCCACCTTATGCTTGTAAACTCTTAGCTCCTTCGAATGGAAAAAAAAACCCACTGAGTCTAATGACAAATTTCCTAAGAAAACATATACTTTCGACTTTACTAAATGTGACGAAATATTTGATTTGTTAGTTAAGGATGGACAAATAATAGTGCCCGTTGGTGCTAAAGTACCTCCTTTAGAATAAAGAAAGAAAAGAGGCTTTTGTAAGTACCACAATTTCTTGGGTCATAAAACTTCTCAATGTTTTCTTTTCAGGTATTTGGCGCAAAACGCCATCCAAGAAGGAAGGCTGAAGTTTGGGGACAAGGGGAAGACTCAAATGAAGATTGACTCTGACCCATTACAAACTGTAGAAGCTAACTATGCAGAGCCTGAAGAGGTACAGATGGTCGAAGCTATTGAAGAGGTTAACGTTCCAGTCAACATGGGGGAAATCACTGAGCATTTCGCCACACAACCTGAAACGTCCAAAGTAACTGAAGGCTGTAACGCAACATCAATGAGCCCAGGAAGAACTGACGGTAGTAATCTGACGCTGGTGACCAAGAAGACTGCTGACGAATTTGTTCAGATAGATAAAGCTGTTAAGGGATTAGACGTGGCAGGAAAAAGGCTGGGAGGAAATGCTGCTGAGAGCATCAACATGGTCAAATTAAGTGAAGAATCTGAGGCTAATACAGATAGCGTCAACACCAAGGAGGCTATGGGCAGAAATATTCCCAAGGTTGAAATCACCAAAAAATGGGAGGACAACATGTTGTTGATAGGAGAGATGACAGGAATAGATGGCTACGTGTTAGAACAATATATATGCATGGCAGCAAAACAATATTTCAAAACGTCTCCTAACATCGAGAGATTTCATGCTGAAGATGCTACTTGGGAGAAGGTAGTGCAAGAGGCAGACGATAAGTGCATAGAGAAACACACTGAAAACCTTGAAGCTCATTTTTTCAAGATGCAGTTGGAAGAAAATATCAATGTGAACATGATCAAAATCACAGATCAAAAGGTTGAAGAAGTAAGGGAGACTAACAAACAAGAAGAATGTAATAAAATGGTTTACCCTAAGTAGGAGGAAACCATTGTTGATTTCTTGCATCGTTGCCAGAAAAAAGGACCAGGAGTAATGCTATGTCCCAGATGTACCACTATTTTTGATGAAAACGCTGCTCACGAGTTAGAGGGAGTCAAGGAAGTCAGTAGAGATTGGGGGCAGAAAATGAACCAGGGCCCAAGAAACTTTGATCCCACAAGACCCTTGGCAGAGATAAAAATGCCAGCTAGGCCTAGCACCATTAAACCAGCTGGGAATATGTCAACAGGAAGCTGGATGAAGCTCGTCGAAGGGAGAGGGCAGAAGAAATGGAAAAAAAGTGATGTAGAGAGAGGTTCCTCATTTGAATATCTAAAAGAAAGTCATACAACTAATAAGTCAGCGTATGTTTCTCAAAACTACAAGGGTAAGAACCCTATGACCAGGTCATAGTGGCGAAGAGAACAGCATAGGCGAAAGGCTATCAGGGACGCTCAGGTACAAAGATAAGGAGAGTCGAATACCAATATTGACAATCTAGATGGAAAAGCAGAGAAGATTCTTATAAGGCGAAAGCTGTTTGGTGTTCTGTAGTACCAGCCACAAAGGAAAGTCGAAGAGGATGACAACATGACTGATAACTCTGACAGCGAGTCTGTAGCTTCCCTCGATATTATAGTGAATGTTGTATTTGTCTTGCCCAAATAGTTTAGCCAGATTACAGAAGTAGAAGATGTGGATTAGAACACTGAGATGGAAATGCTGGCATACAAGCCTGTGTGTTATTACATAGTGAACAATGGGTGTGTAGAGGAGCAAAATGCTTTCTTTGAATGCCCTACATAGGCTATGAAAGGTCACTTAAAGCCTCTTTACATTACTGGAAAAGTGGAGAACATGTCTGTGAACAAGATACTGGTAGATTGTGGCGCAACTGTGAACCTGATGCCCCGATTCCTACTAAGAAAATTTGGGAAGTGTGACGATGATACCAAACCCCACAACATGGTTCTGTCGAACTATTAAGGGAAAGTTGGCTCTACATGGGGAGTAATTCAAGTTGATCTCAATGTGGGAACAATTACTAGATCCATATTTTTTATGGTGGTTGAAACTAAAGCTAACTACAACCTGCTCCTGGGAAGAGAGTGGATCCATGGCGTAGGAGATGTACCTTATTCCTTGCATTAGAGAATTACCATTTGGAGGCCAGATGGTATAGTAGAAAATATTGAAGCAGATCAACGGTACTTTAAAGCCCCTATCGATCAGGTTGACAGGAAACAATTTGATAAGCACCTGACGAACATTGCTCCATGTCCTCCAGCAGATTTTGAGTTCACATCAAATGAAGACACATACCATTCATTATACTTGCATCCTGTTGAAGGTTTTAGATGGGACAATGAGGTTCCAGGAGGAAGGCTTCCATGCTTAAGTAAGCCTCCAATAGATCCCACAGTGTGGGGAAGTGAGTTTAGTGATTATGACTAAATTCAAAGCGTTGAAGAGAGTTTTGGCCTATGTGGCAGAAACAAAATTACAAGCGGCTCTAGAAGCTGCTAACAGCAACATGGCTGATAAAGCCAATTCTGAATTTCACCAAGAATGTCCTGGTAAGGACTTCGACCCAAAACCTGGAGAGCAAAGCCAGAGGCTCGACGCCATTTATGAAAATGGGCCTTTGGGATTCGAAAAATATCCACTGGCGAATAATGTTAAAATGCTAGCACAAGATCCTTTAGAAGAAATTGACCTCGGTGAGGGGGCACTCAAAAGGCCTACGTACATCAACGCCAATTTGAACCCCTAGCTAAAGGTCGAAGTGGTTCAGTTGTTGAAAGAGTTCAAGGACTGCTTCGCTTGGGACTATGACAAGATGCCTGGTTTGAGTAAGGAGTTAGTTGAGCATAGGTTACCTATGACACCTGGGAAACGGCCAGTCAAACAAGTCCCAAGACGGTTTGCACCAGATATACTGTCAAAGATAAAAGAGGAAGTCGAAAGACTACTTCGCTGCAAATTCATTCGCACTGGTAGGTACGTTCAATGGTTGGCTAATATAGTACATGTCATAAAAAAGAATGGTTCTTTAAGATTTTTCATAGATTTTAGAGATTTAAACTCTGCAACTCCAAAAGACGAGTACTCAATGCCAATAGCAGAGATGTTGGTGGATTCTGCAGCAGGGCATGAATACCTTAGCATGTTGGATGGATATTCTGGTTACAACCAAATATTCATTGCTGAGGAAGATGTTCCTAAAACTTCTTTTCGATGTCCTAGGGCTTTAGGCACCTACGAATGGGAAGTAATGCCTTTTGACGTTAAAAATGATGGTGCCACGTGTTGCACCCCAAAATTTGCCCAACCTTTTATCACTTGGTTTATGTTTCATTGCATTAGCATATCATAGTTCTAGCATCCGCATAGCATAATATACCTCATTTAGCAGGGGATTAAGTGTGATAACAGGTCAAGAGAAGCCTAACCAGAGGTATTATTCAAGCTTAAGAAGTTATCAGGGTCATCAGACAGAGGGTTGAGTTCTTGAGAAGTTTGAGTGCTTGTATGGGGCTCATCTCCTCACTTGGAGCCAGTTGAAGATCAGTAGTGGATTGTAAGGCCTTGATCAAGGAGAGAATGTGTGGGTAGATCTCATTAAAGTTCCTTGAAGGTCATGTTGGAGCTCAATTAAGTCATTTTATCAAGTGCAAGAGCCACAGTTGAAGTGGATGCAATTAGGGTTTCATCTGGTTAACCCTAGGTCAAGCAGAGTAATTGAAGAGGATCAAAGCCTACTTCTAGGTCATTGAGATCATGAAATGATATGTTAAAGCATTTGAGATATTTCTTCAATATCAAGTTGAGAAGAATCAAGAGTGGTTGGAGTTGCTAAGACAGGGTTCCTGGGGTAAAACCCCTTGTTTTGTGCCAAACTTCCAAGCCATGTAAGTCAAGATGCAAGTTTCATCTCCATTTTTGGCTAACATGAAACTTGTAGATCATGATCTTAGATTTAATTTGAGTACTATAAGTCCTCCATTGGATTTATAGAACTCAAGTTATGGTCCAGACAAGTTACAGGTCCTCAGATGCATCTGAAATTTGTCTGTGAAAATCATCTGACTTCCAAGCTATTTTTGACATAGAAGGAGGTTTCAACGGAACTTTTGGCCAACATGAAAGTTGTTCCTAATGATCTTAGATTTCAAAATTGTATTATAAGTCTTCCATCTGATTTTTAGAACTCAAGTTATGAGGTTTACAAGTTAGGGGTATTTTTGGAAAGTGAGATTATAGGCCATTTTCAATCATAGGTGAAAATCTCCAACTTGCACATCTCAAATGCAATTTTGTTCAACATGGAACTTGTTCAAAGTGTGGTTTTTAGGTTAACCAAGAGCTCATGGTGATTTTTTTTGGCTCATATCAAAGATTGGCTTGAAGTGGTTTTGAAAGAAGAGAAATTCAAAGGCACTCAATTCTTGCCTTTTCAATGCCTTAGATTCATGTGGTTAGGTTTCCCTTAGGTCATAGATGATTTCTGGGCAGAGAATTTGAGGAATAGTGACAATTTAAGATTAGATCCGTTTTCGGTTGAGATGTAGAATTCTTGATTCTTGAGGTTTTAGCGTAATCTATTAGGATATTCGTAATCCTCGTAAAATTTCGTACAATTTTCATCCAAAGATCATTGCGTTTGGTTGAGTATTGAGGGAGGTGTGTGGTTTGGAATTTTGCCGGAAAAGCTCCGTTACCGTCGACGGCATGGGGGCTGCGCGCGTGATGATTATTTGCAGAGAAATTCAAATAGGAAGAAGACGCAATCTGTACCGTCCACGCGTGAGAAGAGAGTGGACTTAGTCCTCGTATCCGATGGCAAGGAGTGCGCCACGTCCCCCCTCACCCAAAACACAGGCACTTTTGATTAGTGAGATACCAAGTCCATTCAGCGTGTTATGTGAACCAAGGGGATGCGAGTTCGATCCCTCGCGTGTTCCTTTTTTTGATTTAATTGAAACTGAACTGAGTGACTTAATGTTGTTTTGGGCCTTGGCTTTTGTACTATGCGCACCCCCCCTAGCAGGCCCAAGCATGAACACACATGAAATACTTGCCTTTTACACCCCCAGGCGTATTTTCTTGAGAACATGTTTGCTGAATTAACATATTTCAATTGGGCCTAGCGCCCAGGTGCTTTCAGCACCCCCATTTCTTGGGCCCAGGCGTGTGTGCCTTGTTTTCCTTGTTGTTGGAACCCCTCCCCTGTTAATTGTTTCAATTTCTTTTCTTTATTTTTTTAGTTTAATTGCTTGAGATTTAATTCATCGCAAAAAATAGTAAATCTTGGAAATAAATTTTCAAAAAAATCGTGGTTGTAGATTTAGATGTTTAGGTTTTTACCATGTTTTTCATTTTAATTTCTCATGCATTTTTCATTTTATTCCATATTTTCTCTTTAGTGCACTTTTAATAATGCAATAATGTTGTTCTGAATTTGTTGATTTTCTTTCTCTCTCATATTTTTGAGTTTGATCTTGGAATTTGGTGTGCTGGCTGTATACATGTTAATGTTACTATATGATTTTTGTTGGATTTTTTAGATGATTTTAAATAGGATTTTAGGGTAGTTGTTTAGGAGTATTCTTTAGTGAATTCCTTTAGTGCACCCTTGAAGCTTTGGATTTAATTTAGGCATTTTGATTTAGATTTAGATTCTGATTTTTCTACCATAGCTTGTTGACACATATAAGATGTCGTAGTATTTTCCATAGATTGTTTAGGATTGATTTTCCCTTAGTTCCCTATTTTACAAATTGACCTTAGAATAGATGATCATTAGGAGATAACATTTGATGTTTCTTTAGAGATTCAAGTAGGTGATGATTTTTTCCCCTAGGATTAGTTCCCTTTCAAACACTCCTTTGCTTAATTAGGATCCTTCATTGTGGGTGTAATTCCTCCTGTGGAGGAATTCTCTGCCTTTCACATTGAAGTTGAGCCTATGCAAGCTCTCTAAAGGAAATGGATTTGGTTGAGTGTCTGTGGCAGGTTCCTGTGGAACTTACTTTGCTTCTCATCTCCATTCTCCTAAAATTCTATCATTCTTTCCTCTTTAGGAACCTTCTTGAGGTAGCACAGTCCCTTCTGTAGGGGGAATATGGCATACCTCTTGAAGGAGCCAAACCCTTAGGTTTCCCCAAAGATCTTTTTGTTGGTTGAGTGCCTAGGATAAGTTCCTGTGAACCTTACCCTAGCCTCCCAACACCCAATTTTCTTCCTTAGGGTAGAAGCTTGCTTGATTGCTTGTCATGAGTTCCTTTCCTTCTCTTGAAGATGGTGGACTTGAAGAACAGATACAGACTTTGGATTGGATTGCTTCCAGAAGACTGCTCTGCTGTGGAGATTGTTGGCTTGTTTTCCCTGTCTGTTTTCTTCTTGTTTAACTGTATTGATGTGTATTGATGTGACTTGATTGGTGTGTTGCATTTAGATTAGGTCATGTAGTTGAATAGGCCTAAGAGAATCCTAAGGGTTGAGTTTCTCCCCTTGCTTGTATTGCATTAGAGGTTGAGTTTCTCCCTCTGCTTGTATTTTTACTGGATGACTTTGCTTGCTGGTATTTGGTAGAGCTCAGCTCCCTTGCCTGTGTGGTTTGTGATTTGTTTGATTACATTTACTTCCTTTTACTGTCTTTGCAGTTATTCATATCTGGCTTGAGGTTGAGATGAGCTTGTGGAGGCTTATGCCCCACACACATTTCCTCCCTCACTTGCATTGCATGCATTTTTAAGTAATTTTTGTACAGTTATTTCTATTACTGTTTGATTTCCATCACCATGTTCCCCTAGGAGCTCTGACTTCTCTTATTTCAAGAGAAGTTATGACAGACATTAGGATTCTAACCATGCATGATAACAGTAGTTAGTTTCCCTTTTAACCTCAACCGTAGAACGAATATTGCATGATAACTGTAGGATCGAGTCAGTTTCCCTGTAGAGAGTCTGTTTCTCTTCTTATCTCACAAAGTAGTAAAAAACATAATAAAGGCAAGTTAGTACAAGCGCGTTACGAGCCTTAAGCTACTTGGGAAATGATGATTGAGCGGTCTCCTCTCAATCGTCTAGAGTATTTAGTATATGTCCTTTGGACGATATATGACGCATTCTCTCCTAAGTCATAGTCTCTAGTGCTGTACAAACTATAGACAACTAAAAAACACTTCTTTCCGTAAAAAATAGAAAACAAAAAGATCAAATATCTCTTTGTCCTCTTGGACCCTTAATCAGGAAAACTCTTTGCATAAAGAGAGTTCTGTTAATTTTCAGTTCTACCGCAAACGGTAATGCCTAAGTCTCCAAGGATCGAGCTGCAAACACCAACTGCTGGAACAAACCTGGACAAACCTATGTTCTCCGTAGCCCGAACTACGTTTGCTCTGATCTTTCATGCCGTATGAAAGTACGTAGACACGAGATGCGATATCTCGGCGAGCAACCTTCCCCCTTTTTACCTGTAGTTAGGCGAACTACGTTGACTCTGATTTCTCGTTCCAGACGGGAATAAGTAGGCATAAAGTGCGATACTTTTCCGAGTCATTTTCTTTTCTTTTCAGACCAGACCCTTAGTGTAGATAGATTTAACAAACTCGTCAGATAAACACAACAAGCGTGGATCCCATCGAGTAAGATGGACGTGAGGGGTGCTAATACCTTCCCCTTGCGTAATCGACTCCCGAATCCAGGCAATGGTTGCGATGACCTTGTCTTATACCTTTTCATCAGGTTTTTTCCGATCGTTTCCTTTCCCGTTCTGAGGGATAAATAACGAAAGGTGGCGACTCTTCTATTTTGCCGGCACCTCGATTTTCACAGTAGCGACAGCTGGCGACTCTGCTGGGGATTTCTGCTGGGGTTCCTTGTGCGAGTCATTCCTAGCGCTTGTGTGTTTACCTGTTGGGTTATGTTTGTTTATCGCTTTTTTTACTTTCCTCACTTTATTTTCAGTATTGTATTATTATTATTGTGTTGTTGAGGGAAGGGGCTCTGATGAGTGATAAGCCAGACCCAGGCTTGAGAGCTACATAGATTTAGATGCAGATTTGTGGTGAACCTGTATGTTAGGCATGCACTAGTTCCCATGAAATCTGCACTCAAACGAGGTTCTTTGAGATGATTTCCGTTTCCAGCCCAGTGGGCCGTTGAAAGGATTTCAGATCTTAGGATTGTCGACTCTGGGGACCGATCATTTGTGATTCAGCTAAGTGAGGCCACTTCAAGAGATGATGATGCCACACCTTCTGGGTATTGTATCATTGTTTCTTGAAAGTCTGTGACGCTGATGAACGCATAGGATGTCGTACCTTTGTCAGTGATTAGGTCCATACCAGTGAGCGGGGTCGGGTTTATTGCAGGAAACCGTAACCTTCAGACAACCTGGTTTTCTTGTCAGTGAATCAGTGTTGTGGGTTTTAGTAAGCCTTTATTATCAGAGTGTGGTATTTTCTTACTGAAGCTAAATTACGATCTGCCACTTCACCGCACAGCACAGCACAACACACACTTGATCCCCTATTTGCATCTGTTGCATTTTTATATTTTCCTCTGCATCATCATAGCATATTTGCATTTTGGCATACATGTTCAGGTATTCCCAAGGATCTTAACTTTGAGACTCGCTGTTGAGCGTTAAATCTTTTCCTGGTGGTCTGTCTGTGTAAAACATGAATCAGAGCAGACTGTTTCATTCGCATAGCAGGTGTTCGAGGCTGGGATTTTTTTTGTCCTGATCAGGGTTTTCTCCAGATTTTCAGACGCTAACTTGTGGGGAAAGTAGAAGATGGCTATGGAACAGGTTCAAGCTGAATTGATTGAGGTCCGAAGCCAGCTAGGGCAGATGATGAGAGACATGCAAGAGTTGCGTCTGGATCAGAAGACACTCAGGGAGGGAAACCATCAGCTGAAGACCCAGGTGGGCTTGATCATGGAAGTGATGAAGATTGTGCTCAGGAAAGAAGGTGATCAGCTATCTGAAGCCGCAGCAAAGATGCTTGTTCCACATGGGCCTGTGGAACCTGTGCCCGTGAAACCTGTGCCGAAGGTTGATAAGCCTCGGATGTCTCATAGTCGACAAAGAGCTGTGAATTTTGCTCTCCAACGCATTGCTGCTCGAGAAAATCACGTGCCTAAGAGGGGCAGAGTTTACGACCCGATTCATATGACATACGCTCAGGTGCTGCAAGTTTTGCTTCAACTTCAATTGGTCAAACTTCGGACTATGGATCCACCTAAGGGTAGCTTACCACTAAACCTTGATATGAATGCCCGTTGCGACTTCCATTATGGGGCACTGGGGCATAACATTGAGATCTGTCAGGCTTTTAAGCACAAAGTTCAGGACCTAATTGACTCAAAAGCTATTGAATTCACGCCGAGCGGCACAACTGTACTTAATGGTCCTATTCCAACTGCTGCCAAAATGATGGATGTTTCCGAAGCTGCAGTAGATCAGGATGATATCCTGCAATCAATGGTGTCAGAATCCCCTTGTCCTTGGTTGTTGTCGGTGCCTAGACCAAGTTTGAGGATGAAAGCGCCTGAACAAAAGGAGTCCTTGATAATTCAGACTCAACCTCCATATGGTTCAACTATTCAGAATCAGCAATCTGTTCAAAGTCAACAATCTGTCCAGTCTTTGCAACAGACTTCAGCTCCCCTCCAGGGTTAGCAGCCTTATCGTTATCGGTCAAGCTTGCGTGCTAGGCAAAACCCAATGAAGTCAGAGAGACAGTTCACCCGGTTGTCGTTTTAAGCAGAGTGGTTTCAATAAGAAACTTTGAAGATGGCTGGTTCAGCAACCAGACAGATGTGAAAGCCCAGTTCTCGGAAGCTGGCATTTCCTTTGTTTTATCTTGTTATTTCTTTATGTTTGTAGCTTCTTTCCTGTTAGAATTGCAAATTTTCGCTTATAAAACTTGTTGCTTTGTCAATCGATATTGATAATGAAATAAATATGCATGTTTTGAATTAATCCATTCGTGTTCACTCTATTGCTTTCATTTATTTCTAACGCTTGTTTAAGTGGAATCCGGGGAGGATGACGAAAATCGAAAGACGCAGAGCTTCTGATTGTATGCTTTTCGATAAAACCTGCTGATGATGTACAGGCATTGTTTTGATTCCTCAAACACCGGAGATATAAGGAAGATAATCCCTTGTCAACCCCTTTGAGCCTAGTAGTAGGAGTTCTTTCTGAAAATGAAAAACCCTCCATCTTAACCTGGGGCAGGATATGTGTTAGCTAATTTGACCGAGCGTCCAAATTGCAGAAAGGAGTGTCCGTTCGAGGATCAAACACACCTCTAGAGGTCGTGCCTAGAAAACCACAATGGTTAAATGTCAAGAGTGAAACAGTCACATTATTCCTCAACGAGTCAGACAACCAGTGTCACATGACTTGTTCGAAAAAGGGAAAGAGAAAAGAAAGAAAAAACCCGCTAAGTCGAATCTTGAAAACGACTTAGGCAAAAGTGAGGGTATCCCGCTGGACTTCAAAATCGAAAATTCAGAGGAATTAGTCCAAGAAAAAGTTAGGGAAAAACAAAAAGAACCGAAAAGCGAAAGGATTACCAAAGAAAAATCCTCGAAAACACAAGTCGTGTGACTCCAGGTCCCGAAAGACGAAAAGTGAGTGGCTGTCACTCCAGAAACTCATGGTTTCTTGAACTATCACTCCTAATTTCCAACCACTGAGAAGTCAGCGCTAAGGTCGAATTAGATAAACGTAGGATTGGAGAACATCAAGGTGAACGGGTGGGTTAAAATGAATTTTGAGCCTCTATCCTTTCTTTCTTAAACCGTGAACCTGGCCATGCTACAACCTGGAAAAGTCCTAATTGAAGCAGGTTTATTTCGAGAGCATACTTCGGTAAATACCACATCGAAACTGACTCCTGAAAGGATTCCTCTTGCAGCGTTGTATTACTTTTGACATTTTGATAGTTGATTCGTGTATTATATGTCATAAAATTTTTCTCTAGTGAACAGACTTGGATTTCAAAAAACTGTCATATGCATTGCATTTAATATATCTTTTATGCAGAATAGGTTGTTTTACTTGCGAGTAAGCGCTTGACAGCAGGAGAGTTTCCGCAGTGGAAAGTTTGATCGGGATAGAATGTAGAATGCCTGAATACTCCATCAAGTTATGGCCAGCTATATCAAATAACCCCCAGTAAGAGCAGCCGTCCAAGAATGGTTAATCTAGGGCAATCAGGTCGAGATTCAGCAAACCTCTCGCAGCTAGAGGTACAGCTCCACGAATAAGCTAATTAGGGGCAAATTCATTGCAAGACTGGGGCAGGCCACCCTAAGAGCACAAAGGCTATTGTTGATCAGAAGGTGACCAATCTGAAGCACCTCTTCGAGGTTCGAAACACGAAAGTAGTTCGTATCTAACCATCAGGGTACAGAGATTGCAGTACCCTCTTAGGGGAAGAGTTTTACGAAGATCCCACGAGCTGGGAGCAAAAGTAGAAGCAAAGGGAATATTCCTTTCTGTTTTATTGGGGTTTATCAAAAATCGGCGCAGGATTAGGGGCAAGCCATTCGAAGTCTGCGGTTTGTAGTAAGTTTGTCCTTTCAAGTTGAAATGTTTGGACTGGGGCATTGTTGTCACCTTTGCAGCAGATATCCAAGGGATCATGTTCCCCAGCCAGAGCAGGCTTTATGTGAAACTTATTCCTCCGTAGCAGACATAATTTTCTTTTCATCCCCGGCAGATGGAAGTCGAAGTTTTTATCCCCAGAAGAGTTGGGATTGCATCAGAGCAGGATCAGATTATCCTCAGCAATTCAAGATTGACTTATTCGGTAGGATAAAGTCATCCTCAGCAAGGCGAGATTGATATACCCAGCGGAGGAGGCCTTCCTGGTGTTTGGTTATGAGTATGTTTACTCCCCAGAGAGAGTCCTCGGAGAGTACAATCAGAGTATGCAAATCGATTCCCAGTTGAGTATCTCCAGCAGGATGGTTAATCCCCACAGAGCATGATCAGGTGATCAATGGTCTGAAAAGATCATCCCCAAGCAGGGTTTCCTTTTCTTTTCTCTAGCAGGTTGTTTTTCCTCCGACAGGATGATCATCCTTAGCAGAGTTCGCAACTCAGGGCTTGCGAGCTATTCCCCAGCAGGGTGGTTATCCCCTGCAGAGTTGGTTTCACCTTTCCAGCATTTATTTTGCTGGAATATGTCTGTGATACCCGAGTATCCCCAGCGGATTCGACTTTGTCTTCAGCATTTATATGCTGGAACACCTCCTTGCATTTGCATATATCATCATATTTGCATCTACCCAAATGCGTAGCATTTCCATGCTGTATGGAGCATTACGCCATCGTCAATCATATGCATTTTGAAACATAAGCCAGGTTGGTTACCTCTTTGTTTTCAGGTGTTCTTCCCTGCAGATAATTGAAATTATTGCTCAGGAAGGTGTCCAGATATTCAAATTTGTGGTGCGAGGTACGCGATGTTAGTGTTCGCCGTGTCTTATGCTCCCCTATCAGAGTTGCTTGGTTAAGTTTCTCTTCTCCCCTGGTGGATTTTCTTCTCAGATTGCTGTTACTTCAGCGTTAAAAGATTTCATGGTTTAAACTTTTGGAGTTGTTACTCGTGACTTCCCCAGTAGATTTTATCCCCATCAGAGTTGCTTGGTTAAGTTTCTCTTATTCCGCAGCAAAGTATTCTTCAAACTGTCGTACAACAGTTTTGAGAATCTTGAAGTTGTTACCTGTTGTCGAAATAGGTGTTTGGCTGCTGTCGTCAGAATTTCCCCGTAGAATTGTTTGTTCAAGTCTTCGAATGCCCGACAGCTCTCGCTTTTATTTAGCGTATGCTCGCTTCCTTGTGAACGAGAGGTTTACGTGATGGTTCAACGGTCGACGTGATGGTTCGACAGCTCTCGCTTTTATTTAGCGTATGCTCGCTTCCTTGTGAATGAGAGGTTGACGTGATGGTTCAACGGTCAACGTGATGGTTCGTTAGCTCTCGCTTTTATTTAGCGTATGCTCGCTTCCTTGTGAACGAGAGGTTGACGTGATGCAATGGTCAACGTGATGGTTCGACAACTCTCGCTTTTATTTAGCGTATGCTCGCTTCCTTGCGAATGAGAGATTGACGTGATGGTTCGACGGTCGACGTGATGGTTCGAAAGCTCTCGCTTTTATTTACGTATGCTCGCTTCCTTGTGAACGAAAGGTTGACGTGATGGTTCAATGGTCGACGTGATGGTTCGACGGTCGACGTGATGGTTCGACAGTTCGCACCTTGAGCTCGTGCTTTGGTTGACGTGATGGTTCAACCGTTCGCACTTTGAGTTCATGCTTTGGTTGACGTGATAGTTCAACACTCAACGTGATGGCTCGACGGTTCGCTCTTTAAGTTTGTTCAACAGTTGACGTGATGGTTCAACAGTTGACGTGATGGTTCGACAGTCGATGTGATGGTTCGACAGTTCGCACCTTGAGCTCGTGCTTTGGTTGACGTGATGGTTCAACCGTTCGCACTTTGAGTTCATGCTTTGATGGACGTGATGGTTCAACAGTCGACGTGATGGCTCGATGGTTTACTCTTTGAGTTCGTTCAACAGTTGATGTGATGGTTCAACAGTTGATGTGATGGTTCGACAGTCGACGTGATGGTTCGACAGTTTGCACCTTGAGCTCGTGCTTTGGTTGACGTGATGGTTCAACCGTTCGCACTTTGAGTTCATGCTTTGGTTGACGTGATGGTTCAACGGTCAACGTGATGGTTCGACAACTCTCTCTTTTATTTAGCGTGTGCTCGCTTCTTGTGAACGAAAGGTTGACATGATGGTCCAACAGTCGACGTGATGGTTCAAAAGTTCGCACTTTGAGTCCATACTTTGGTTAACGTTATGGTTCAACGGCTAGCACTTTGATTCAGTGCTTTTATCCCGCTTCTTCGGAGATGAAAGGTCGAGGACGATATTTAGATATGGTCTTTAGGCGATGCCTGTTTATTGTGACATAGTTCGGGAGGATTGTTGGTGGTAATCTGGTTTGTTGATTCGATGCCTGTGGCGTCACACAGGTGGTTGGTGATGAAATTAAGTCAGTTTGTATCAGATGATTGATTGTCGCCATGACAACCAGATTCAGTTTTCTGGATATCGCTGCCCAAGCAGTTTTGCAGTTTATTTCTGCGGTTGGCAAATTTTCGGGTTCTCTGGTATTCAATCGTCTTCTACCTCGATTGTTCGAAAGCCGTTCGCTATTCATCCGGTTGGGTCCAAGCCGCTTGAATAGGGGCAGCTGTTGCACCCCAAAATTTTCCCAACCTTTTATCACTTGGTTTATGTTGCATTGCATTAGCATATCATAGTTCTAGCATCTGCATAGCATAACATCCCTCATTTAGCAGGGGATTAAGTGTGATAACATGTCAAGAGAAGCCTAACCAGAGGTATTATTCAAGCTTAAGAAGTTATCAGGGTCATCAGACAGAGGGTTGAGTTCTTGAGAAGTTTGAGTGCTTGTATGGGGCTCATCTCCTCACTTGGAGCCAGTTGAAGATTAGCAGTGGATTGTAAGGCCTTGATCAAGGAGATAATGTGTGGGTAGAGCTCATTTAAGTGCCTTGAAGGTCATGTTGGAGCTCAATCAAGTTATTTTATCAAGTGCAAGAGCCACAGTTGAAGTGGATGCAACTAGGGTTTCATCTGGTTAACCCTAGGTCAAGGAGAGTAATTGAAGAGGATCAAAGCATACTTCTAGGTCATTGAGATCTTGAAATGATATGTTAAAGCGTTTGAGAGATTGCTTCAAGATCAAGTTGAGAAGAATCAAGAGTGGTTGGAGTTGCTAAGATAGGGTTCCTAGGGTAAAATCCCCAGTTTAGTGCCAAACTTCCAAGCCATGTAAGTCAAGATGCAAGTTTCATACCCATTTTTGGCCAACCTGAAACTTATAGATCATGATCTTAGATTTAATTTGAGTACTATAAGTCCTCCATTGGATTTATAGAACTCAAGTTATGGTCCAGACAAGTTACAGGTCCTCAGATGCATCTGAAATTTGTCTGTGAAAATCATCTGACTTCCAAGCTATTTTTGACCTAGAAGGAAGTTTCACCTGAACTTTTGGCCAACATTAAAGTTGTTCCTCATGATATTATCTTTCCAAATTGTATTAGAAGTCTTCCATATTATTTGTAGAACTCAAGTTATGAGGTTTACAAGTTAGGGGTATTTTGGGAAAGTGAGATTATATGCCATTTTCAATCATAGGTCAAACTCTCCAACTTGCACATCTCAAATGCAATTTTGTTCAACATGGAACTTGTTCAAAATGTGGTTTTTAGGTTAACCAAGAGATCATGGTGATTTGGTTTGGCTCATATCAAAGATTGGCTTGAAGTGGTTTTGAAAGAAGAGAAATTCAAAGGCATTTTTGGTGGGAAACTCAAATAAATGGTTATGGGTCCAAAACAAGTCAAATAACCACTCATTTTAATCAAAAACTATGTTTTAGAGACATTGGCAATTGTGGATTTTTCATTTGAAGTATGCTTCATGGCCTTTCATAAGTTTTCTTCATTTATAAGTAACATCCCACCATTCATTCCTAAGGCCAAATTCAGGGCCCTAACCAAGCTGAATTCATTCAAGGAGGTTAGTGTATGATACTAGAAGCTTCATAGGAAAGCTATTGAAGGAATTTGGGGGATGCCATAATCAAACTTTTTGAAGGAAGTTGGAATTGGATTTTCTGATTTTGGGCCTGGGCTGAGCTCTAGAAGGTTCTAAATCATTCTATAAAGGTCTAGGAACTCATCAGAAGCAATGTTGGTGAGTCATTGTTGCTGAGATCAGTGTTTGCCATTGAAATTTGGAGGAGAAAAGTGAAATATCAAATTTCTGATTGAGGCCATTTCAAGTGCAATCGAAGCTTCAATCTTCTTCTAACATCATCACTGATTGGATCTGGAACGTTCTAGAGCAAGAATCAAGCCAGAAACGCCTCAAATCAAAGCTTGAAACCAGGTTTTTACTTCTTGAAATTTCACTCACTTCTTGCATTTTCAATGCCTTAGATTCATGTGGTTAGGTTTCCCTTAGGTCATAGATGATTTCTGGGCAGAGAATTTGAGGGAATAGTGACAATTTAAGATTGGATCCGTTTTCGGTTGAAATGTAGAATTCTTGATTCTTGAGGTTTTAGCGTAATCTATTAGGATATTCATAATCCTCGTAAAATTTCGTACAATTTTCATCCAAAGATCATTGCGTTTGGTTGAGTATTGAGGGAGGTGTGTGGTTTGGAATTTCGCCGGAAAAGCTCCGTTACCGTCGATGGCATGGGGGCTGCGCGCGTGATGATTATTTGCAGAGAAATTCAAATAGGAAGAAGACGCAATCTGTACCGTCCACGCGGGAGAAGAGAGTGGACTTAGTCCTCGTATCTGATGGCAAGGAGTGCGCCACGTCCCCCCTCCCCCAAAACGCAGGCGTTTTTGATTAGTGAGATACCAAGTCCATTCAGCGTGCTATGTGAACCAAGGGGATGCGAGTTCGATCCCTCGCGTGTTCCTTTTTTTAATTTAATTGAAACTGAACTGAGTGACTTAATGTTGTTTTGGGACTTGGCTTTTGTATTATGCGCACCCCCCCTAGCAGGCCCAAGCATGAACACACATGAAATACTTGCCTTTTACACCCCCAGGCGTATTTTCTTGAGAACATGTTGAAGGTGAGATATAACTTAGAAGGGGGGGGGGGGGTTGAATAAGTTTGGAAAATTAATACTTGAAATAAATCACACAATTATTTTTATCCTGGTTCGTTAAACAACTACTCCAGTCCACCCTTCCAGAGTGATTTGCCTTTCTCAACAAGGTCTTAATCCACTATTAAATCAAACTGATTACAATAGTATCACCTAAGAACTACAGTTCTTAGTCTTCTCAAGAGCTACTGATTCACACTGAATCCTCTTAAGGAAAAACCTTTACAAACAATGTAAATTAAATACAAGAGTTTTTAATGCTTCTATAAAGCTATAATCACAACAGTGATTTTTCTCTTAAGATTTAAGTACAAAGATTCTATGAAGAATAAGAATGAGAGCTTATGGATATTTGGTATCTTTTCAGCAAGTGTATAGCTCAAGAGTGTGTAACTGAAGAATGAAGTGAGAGGCTCCTTTTATAGGCAACTGAATTTTCCACGTTGAAAAGAGAGTCCAAAAGGTCTGAGCCTTTTTTGTCTTCACATGTACTGACCTTTCCTTGAAATAGATGGCACAGATAAATCCTTTTTGTCTGTGTAAGTGTGTCTAGCACAAATAAGGAAAGAGACGTTGAATGATTCCAACGGATATATTCTTGAAAACACTTCTTCAGTTTCAGCAAGTTCTTCAGAGTTTGAATAGATCAGAGTCTTCTGATGAGATTCAGAACTATGCTGTATCAGAGTCTTCTGCAGCTGTGTGCTTCAAGCGTGTTGATCATCAGAGCATCTTGACACAGAACTTCAGTACTTGGCAGCGTAGGTACTTTCAGAAACTTCTGTAGATCAATGCTTTGAGAAACTCTTCAATCAATATTCTTCTATACTTCTGATGCTTCATCTTCAGATGCTTCTGATAATCTTCAGATGCTTCTGACTCAGAATGTTCTGGAGCTTCTTTCTTCAGATCCTTCTGGAGACTACGCTCAGGATCTTCTGTAAGGAGCAAGCAGATTCTTCTGTGGGATGCATCTGGCGCTTCAGATTCAGAATAACTTCTTGTATTCAAGGCAGATTTGCTTCTAGAGAGTTAATGTAATTTTAATCTGCAGTAAAACTCTCAAACAAATTTTAGAGTATATAATTCTTAAATATAAATTTCCTAACAGTTATCATCAAAACAAAGAGTAATTATTAAGAACCAATCTGTGTTCTAACACATGTTTGCTGAATTAACACATTTCAATTGGGCCTAGCGCCCAGGTGCTTTCAGCACCCCCATTTCTTGGGCCCAGGCGTGTGTGCCTTGTTTTCCTTGCTGTTGGAACCCCTCCCCTGTTAATTGTTTCAATTTCTTTTCTTTATTTTTTTAGTTTAATTGCTTGAGATTTAATTCATCACAAAATATAGTAAATCTTGGAAATAAATTTTGAAAAAAATCGTGGTTGTAGATTTAGATGTTTAGGATTTTACCATGTTTTTCATTTTAATTTCTCATGCATTTTCCATTTTATTCCATATTTTCTCTTTAGTTCACTTTTAATAATGCAATAATGTTGTTCTGAATTTGTTGATTTTCTTTCTCTCTCATATTTTTGAGTTTGATCTTGGAATTTGGTGTGCTGGCTGTATACATGTTAATGTTACTATATGATTTTTGTTGGATTTTTTAGATGATTTTAAATAGGATTTTAGGGTAGTTGTTTAGGAGTATTCTTTAGTGAATTCCTTTAGTGCACCCTTGAAGCTTTGGATTTAATTTAGGCATTTTGATTTAGATTTAGATTCTGATTTTTCTACCATAACTTGTTGACACATATAAGATGTTGTAGTATTTTCCATAGATTTTTTAGGATTGATTTTCCCTTAGTTCCCTATTTTACAAATTGACCTTAGAATAGATGATCATTAGGAGATAACATTTGATGTTTCTTTAGAGATTCAAGTAGGTGATGATTTTTCCCCCTAGGATTAGTTCCCTTTCAAACACTCCTTTGATTAATTAGGATCCTTCATTGTGGTTATAATTCCTCCTGTGGAGGAATTCTCTTCCTTTCACATTGAAGTTGAGCCTATGCAAGCTCTCTAAAGGAAATGGATTTGGTTGAGTATCTGTGGCAGGTTCTTGTGGAACTTACTTTGCTTCTCATCTCCATTCTCCTAAAGTTCTCTCATTCTTTCCTCTTTAGGAACCTTCTTGAGGTAGCACAGTCCCTCCTATGGGGGGAATATGGCATACCTCTTGAAGGAGCCAAACCCTTAGGTTTCCCCAAAGATCTTTTTGTTGGTTGAGTGCCTGGGATAAGCTCCTGTGAACCTTACCCTAGCTTCCCAACACCCAATTTTATTCCTTAGGGTAGAAGCTTGCTTGATTACTTGTCATGAGTTCCTTTCCTTCTCTTGAAGATGGTGGACTTGAAGAACAAATACAGACTTTGGATTGGATTGCTTCCAGAAGACTGCTCTGCTGTGGAGATTGCTGGCTTGTTTTCCCTGTCTGTTTTCTTCTTGTTTAACTGTATTGATGTGTATTGATGTGACTTGATTGGTGTGTTGCATTTAGATTAGGTCATGTATTTGAATAGGCCTAAGAGCATCCTAAGGGTTGAGTTTCTCCCCTTGCTTGTATTGCATTAGAGGTTGAGTTTCTCCCTCTGCTTGTATTTTTACTGGATGGCTTTGCTTGCTGGTATTTGGTAGAGCTCAGCTCCCTTGCCTGTGTGGTTTGTGATTTGTTTGATTACATTTACTTCCTTTTACTGTCTTTCCAGTTATTCATATCTGACTTGAGGTTGAGATGAGCTTGTGGAGGCTTATGCCCCACACACATTTCCTCCCTCACTTGCATTGCATGCATTTAATAAGTAATTTTTGTACAGTTATTTCTATTACTGTTTGATTTCCATCACCATGTTCCCCTAGGAGCTCTGACTTCTATTATTCAAGAGAAGTTATGACAGACATTAGGTTTCTAACCATGCATGATAACGGTAGTTAGTTTCCCTTTTAACCTCAACCGTAGGACGAATATTGCATGATAACTGTAGGATCGAGTCAGTTTCCCTGTAGAGAGTCTGTTTCTCTTCTTATCTCACACAACAGTAAAAAACATAATAAAGGCAAGTTAGTACAAGCGCGTTACGAGCCTTAAGCTACTTGGGAAATGATGATTGAACGGTCTCCTCTCAATCGTCTAGAGTGTTTAGTATATGTCCTTTGGACGATATACGACGCATGCTCTCCTAAGTCATAGTCTCTAGTGCTGTACAAACTACAGACAACTAAAAAACACTTCTTTCTGTAAAAAATAGAAAACAAAGATCAAATATCTTTTTGTCCTCTTGGACCCTTAATCAGGAAAACTCTTTGCGTAAAGAGAGTTCTGTTAATTTTCAGTTCTACCGCAAACGGTAATGCCTAAGTCTCCAAGGATTGAGCTGCAAACACCAACTGCTGGAACTGATTGTTAACTTTACTTGGATAAAAAAATAGCTGAACAAACCTGTGTTCTCCGTAGCCCGAACTACATTTGCTCTGATCTTTCATGCCGTATGAAAGTATGTAGGCACGAGATGCGATATCTCGGCGAGCAACCTTCCCCCCTTTTACCCGTAGTTAGGAGAAATACGTTGACTCTGATTTCTCGTTCTAGATGGGAATACGTAGGCATAAAGTGCGATACTTTGCCGAGTCATTTTCTTTTCTTTTCAGACCAAACCCTTAGTGTAGATAGATTTAACAAACCTGTGAGATAAACACAACAAGCGTGGATCCCATCGAGTACGATGGACGTGAGGGGTGCTAATACCTTCCCCTTGCGTAACCGACTCCCGAATCCAGGAAATGGTTGCGATGATCTTGTCTTATACCTTTTCGTCAGGTTTTTTCCGATCGTTTCCTTTCCCGTTCTGAGGGATAAATAACGAAAGGTGGCGACTCTTCTGTTTTGTCGGCACCTCGCTTTTTGCAGTAGCGACACCACGTACCAGAGGGTAATGAATTCAATCTTTCATGATTTTATAGATACGTTCATGCAAATTTACATTGATGATATTGTTATAAAATCTATTTCTGGGAAGAGCCATATTGACCATCTTAGACAGTCCTTTTTAAGGATGAGAAAATTTGGCCTCAAAATGAATCCTCTTAAATGTGCTTTCTGTGTGCAAGCAGGAGATTTTCTAGGCTTTTTGGTCCACAAGAAAGGGATCAAAAGAAATCAAAATAAAACCAAAGCCATAATGGAAGCGAAAGCGCCACCAACCAAGAAGGAGTTGCAGTCACTATTAGGCAAGATTAATTTCTTGAGAAGGTTTATATCCAACCTAAGCGGCAAGACACAAGCTTTTTCGCCATTGCTTTGTTTCAATAAAGATGGTTCCGAATGGGGGAACCTACAACAGGAAGCCTTCGACAAGCTCAAGGATTACCTAAGTCACCCTCCAATTCTGGCACCACCTTGTAGAAATAAAAGTATGAGATTGTATATAGCTGCATCAGATAAAACTTTTGGGAGCATGTTGACTCAAGAAGATGAAAATGGAGTCGAAAGAGCCATTCACTATCTTAGTAGGGTTTTGAATGATGCAGAAACTAGGTATAACATGATTGAAAATTGATGTTTATGCTTGTATTTCTCTTGTACTAAATTAAAACAATATATAAAACCTGTTGATATGTATGTTTCGTCTCGTTTCGATGTTATTAAACATATGTTATCTAAACCTATTTCGCATAGTCGAATTGGCAAATGGGAATTAGCATTAACCGAATATTCATTAACATATCAACCTTTAAAGGCCGTGAAAGGGAAAATAGAGGCCGACTTTATATTATAGTTGACCATTCTATCAATGAAAAGGATTTAAATTATGTTGAGTTGAAATCCTGGAAATTATAATTTGATGGATTGAGCCATAAAAAAGGAACAGGAGTAGGTATATTCATTATTTCTCCTGAGAAAATTCCAACAAAATTTAAATTCAGAGTCGAAGGGCCTTGCTCTAACAATGAGGCTGAATATGAGGCACTGATTGTTGGCCTTGAAATTTTGTTAGAATTGGGGGTAACTAGAGTTGAAATAATGGGAGACTCAGAGTTGGTGATAAAGCAAATCACAAAGGAATACAAATGTGAAAATTCTGGTATGTAGATTTCAGATGTCCCTACCGATGTTAAGACATTGATCTCTGCCAAAATAGAATAAGGATAGAACATGACCATTTTAATTCACTTTAAAAATTAACAATGTCATGACATCTGTTGTAACATCTGCAGACTGACATAACTGTTTACCTAACTATTTAAATTGTGCAGAATTGTAAATGCAGTACCAGACAGTCGATGTTACAGTGGATGTTATGACATCTACTTCTGGACAGACTATTAAATTTAGCAGTAAATAAGTCACGAAAGCAGTAAAGAACACAGGAAATTGTTAACCCAGTTCGGTGAAACATCACCTACATCTGGGGGCTACCAAGCCAGGAAGGAAATCCACTATTAGCAGAATTAATTCAGAGCTAAACTCCCAGTTTACAACTCCTCACTTAATCTCTACCTAATGCAATTTCTTCCTAGAACCCACTAGACAAGAGACACCTCTCACACCCCACAATCACAGCAGTGGTAAACAATTCAGTACAAAAGGAAGACTTAAGAAGACACTCTTCAATGTCACAATACTTGATTTTCCTTAACAACTTCAATCAAGAACAATACACTCTTGCTTAAAAGATTTGAGTGAACAATTAACACTGTACAAATAACAACCTAAATATGTCTACCACGATACATCCAAAGATACAAAGGGTGACTTACAAAGTTACACACAAGAGACTCTAAAAATCCTAAAACACAAAAACACATGTGAAGATTAAGTTACACCAACAGAACTCTTCACGACACAATCTCTCAATCTCTGTCTAAAAGCCCCAACGAATTAGGATTGCTACTTCTGTATATATAAGCAGCATACAGTCCTTGGGCCTAGGTGTAGAAATTAGGTTTACCCAAGATAAACCTCTCTTCATGAAACTGCGCATGTCCAATTAAGTCAGGGGCATTCCATGTTATCTTCAGTAATGCCTGATATGTCGCCTGAGATAACTAGGTTTCCTAAAATGCTTCCTGAAGTATAGCCTGAGCTAATACCAGAAACTAACACCTGCGCGCCCAGATGTCATACGCTTGATGTCATAACATTCAGCATGACATCCAATCCACTCTGTTCTAGTTAACCAAAACTCACCCTGCAGTACACTCCTACAGAATCTTCTTCATAACAGTATAAAAAATATATTATAGTTTCCTAAAAAGTCTCAAAGATCCTTTTTATGAACACCAATTAAATCTGCACTTTTTTCCTAATAAATCTCTTTGATTTGTACACACTGATGAGATATATCCAATAGGATCTCATCAAACCAAACCACCTCTGTCAAGAGATATAAAATTGCAGCTCTTGCTCTACCTATTGGATATCACGACATCTGTCTTGACATCTTGATTCAAGCACATGACAGCAGTTCTGTCACCACAACAGATGGATGTCACGACATCTACCTTGACATCATGACAACAGTTCTGTCACCACAACAGATGGAGATGTTATAACAACTTGCTTAACATTAGTGCAGAATCATGTTTTACCTAAATTTAGCCAATCATAGAACCGTGGACAATTATAGAATCATGGAACTAACAATCTCCCCATTTGGCAAATTTTGGCTAAAACAACCAAACAAACTTATCAGGGCAAAAACAACATTAGTTTCCTCAAATACATCCTGCCTGAAAAACTTTCATGCTCCCCCTTAATAGTTGCATTCAGCAAGTAACAACACTGCTCACAAACTTTCATACTCCCCCTTAATAGTTGCATTCAGCAAGTAACAACACTGCTCTTTCCATAGCGCTACTTTCCTCCCCCTTTGTTTAGCCAAAAATTGACAACAATTGGAGTAATGTACACACATCACTCATAGCCAACCCAAAAACTGAATCATAATCACCATACTTTAAAGCAAGACTCAGCTGATAACCTACACATGGTGTCCAAATCTCTAGACTGCCATCTCACAATCTCCCATGAGATAAACACAAACTGAATCAAATACACAAGCTGCTTGATCTCTAATCAAAAAAAGACTGCACCACTTCAGCAGCAATCCATGGATAAGGATTTAAACCACAACTGAACTCTGGCTTTCAAATCACCCCCTGCTGAACTCACTCAAACATAGCAAAATCAATCCTGATTCCAGCCCATCATATATGACATCAACTCCTTTCCCATTCACTTTGGTTTTATAAGACACCAACCACAAGGCTTATTATTTCCATAGTAGTCCATATATAGGATACACATGAAGTTCTCAGTAGGACACATCAGCAGCAGCTTAACAGATCATCACTAACACCAGAACATCATAGAGTGAAATAAACTCCCATGTAGCTTCCTCAGAGACATAATATTCAGACAACTTGTCTGACATTATAAATACAATAAAGAATCTTAAGCACCAAGTCGTTGAATCTTGAGTTCTTGCCTTGTATGAAGTTGCACCTTCATGAGTGACATTTTTTGACATCACCAATTAATGGATAATCAATTAAATACTTGCCAAGTATAAATTGATTTTAAATCCCCAATTTGAGACACAAAAATATTCTGCAGAGAAAAATAAATTCTCCCAGACACAAACCAATGTTGGTTTGAACAGTGATGCAACTACACATCATACAGGTACATAGCCCCTCTGTCATGCATAATCAGCACTCCCCCTAAAAGAGAGAACCCAAACAAATGAAGAACCACTTCATCACACACTGCAACTTTACACTCATTGCTTCACAACCCATACTAGGCCAAATAGCAGAAGCAGTTGCAGGATAAAAATAACTGTCTGTAAGATTACTCAGATTCAGCTATAAAAATCTCCAAGATGACAGGGTGACAGTCCTTCCTTATGCACAAACTCAGAGCTGAAGATGTCTTGATCTTCATCTTCACTTAGTCATACAACTACACGACAAAAAACTTGAAGAGATTCCCAAAAACTTGATTTGATCCATTGATACCCAATGACAGAACCAAAAACAATACAATGTCAAGTTCACCATGAGCTAGAGCAGTAACATAATGTCACAACATCTGGTCTAACATTCCATCCTCCTGGAGGCAAACAATCATAAACTGCTTTTAAAACATAAACAATCTAAAAGGAATTGTACTATTACAGCAACAAATCCTAGATAGAAGCATAACTCCCCATATCAAGGATAGCCAATGCTCTTTTTCCAGAAGCACATGAATGGAAAACATAAGACTCATCTTCATGTCTTCAAGAGCTCACTCTTTGTTCAACACACCTGCTGAACGCATTCACTTACTGCTTGAACCACAAGCAACTAGTACACCAATCAGACAGAAGCTCTCCCCTTATCTTTTATAAAAGGTGCTCCAAGATCACCACAGTATCTCAAGACCAACCTCATGCTCATACAGTGATAAGGTACCAAACTGCTCCACTTCTTACTAGAGTTACCACTTCTCTACAAGACATCTGGCCTGAGTCAGAGAACAAGATAGACACCCCATAATCCAATACATTCTTTCCTCATCATTCTCCCATATGATAAGTTAGAAAACTTCTAATTTAACTGGTGAATCTTCATTTCCTTATAACACATCAGAATCCAGACTTTCATGCAATCAACCAATGATCCACTCCAGTCTTGTACAATCCCTTCACATCATACTCCAAGACAGTCTTTTTACCTCATCATTCTCCCGTATGACAAGATAGAGTACTTCTTAGTCAAGATGTGAATCATAAGTTCCACAACAAACCAGATGATGTTCTAACATCAGTTAGGACATTCTTCACATATCACAGACACAACGTCCAATGGTTCTTGATATGTCCACAACTGGACTTACTACTGCCTAGTAATCCAAATGAAGATCTTCAGAGAACACAACTCCACCAGCTTGATCAAATACAACTCCAAAAGAGGGTAATCTTCCATACACAACTTAGGGCTTCTACCACAAGTTCTAATATATGAATAAAATCATAACCTTCTTTGGTCTTCAAACAACTACCCTTCTGCACAAGAGTAATTTTCTTTAAGCACACTTCTTTAAATAACCAAATGCCACTGTTTGATTACTCAACTGCTTCCAGAGCTCTAGAAAATCTTCTGATCCACCAAGCAAACTTGATCTTCAAGTTATGTATCCTACTTGCTCCATAGCAAGGCATCTTAGATACACCAAGACTTGGACCTGTAACATCTACTTCTTCTTACAGCTCTTGCAAACTGAAGTTTCTGCTTGATGTCACAACATCTGATCAGACATCCTGCTAGAGAGTTCATGCTTTCATTCTGCCACTTAGAATAACCTTCTCCACATAACAGAAAAAGAGTTCCATGTTCTCATAGACTTGATTCATGATATCAGGTTTGAGTAGACAACCTCTATTCTGTAATAGCTACCTTCGAAATGCATTTGCTCTAGAAAACTCCTCTTTAGAGAAACCAAACATGCCAAAGATTGATTCTTCAGAGAAGATTAGTCATAAGAGATCTTTACAGAAGGAATCCCGCTTTCCTTAAGTAGAGACTTCTTCAGAAGGTTAGAGATAACTGCCACTTATCCTTGACCTCCAAGATGAGCAAGGTCACATGCTCCTATGTACTTAGATCCGAAATAAACTGACCCAAGCAGTGCTATCACCAGCACCATATTCTAGACAAGTTTCTTGCTAGGAACCTTTCTAGATAAATATCAGATGCTTCTAGTAAAGACTAGAACACATCTGTTGCACTCTAATAAACTGATCCAAGAAAAATGTCTTCATCTTCACTTCCATCAACACTACCTTCTAACCTTAGTTTCTTGCCAAGAACCTTACTAGAATAAAGACATATCCTACCACACATGTTTATGGTACCAAGATCATCAGCTATATCTCCTTTGATCTAGTGATTCACTCCTTGAATCAACAGAATTCTGCACAATCTCTGCTGATGGAATGTCTCATCATCTGGTTGAACATCAGTTTTTCAAACAGATCAAGGGCCTGATACTTGTGCTACAACTGATGAGACAACTTGATCATCAACTAAGGATAATCCATTAAATATTAGAGAATATCTCAAATAGCAATGAATCTTAAATCCTTATAATAAATCTATCTCTGAACGTCATGGATAACCAATTAAATACGTGTGTAGTCCATAAATAGCAACTAATCTTAGATCCACACAACTTGTTGAGAAGACCATCTGATAGATATTTACACTTCACTAATAACAAAAGCATTCTTTAGTATAAGTAACTTTAATGTTGAAACAACAAGGCTTCCACCCTTGACTTAACTTGCCTATAACTTCCTCTTGCTAATAGAGCTCTTGTAAAACCTGAATGGTGAAAATGAATCACCTCCCATTATATCATTTATCAGCACCAGAGACCTTCAGAAATCCTTTTTCAGCATGAGAACTAGATTATCTCTTTGAAATAGCTCTTCTCTTCAAATTGACTTCAAGGTGAAAAAAAATAATCTTCCAAGTATGAAGTCAGCAATAACATATATCCACAAACACCTCTCTTCATTCCATTGCTCCCGACGTTGGAATGACTAGAGCTTCCAGAAACGTTGATATCAGAGTTCTTCCATCAGAAAAATATGCAGCGGAACTACCAAAAGAACATCTTCAACGTGCCCTAAACAAGATGTCATAACATCTTACAGGACATCATACAGAAGTAGCCACTCCTCCTTTGGAAACACATTCACCAGGTCATAGAAGCTCCTATATCAGAGTGCACAACAGCAGATACGTAGAATCCTTCACAAACTCCTTGTTTGGCAAAATTAGCAAATCAGCTACAACTTCTCCTTGTTTAAACCACCAGAAAGTATCTCCCAAGATCTCATCCAGAACAGACAGGATGCTTACTTTGATACCAATTGAAAATTATGGTATGCAGATTTTAGATGTCCCTAGCGATGTTAAGACATTGATCTCTGCCAAAACAGAACAAGGACAAAACATGACCATTTTAATTCACTTTAAAAATTAACAGTGTCATGACATCTGTTGTAACATCTGCAGACTGACAGAACCGTTTATCTAACAATTTAAATTGTGTAGAATTGTAAATGCAGTAACAGACAGTCGATGTTACAGTGGATGTTATGACATCCACTTCTGGACAGACTATTAAACTTAGCAGTAAACAAGTCACGAAAGCAGTAAAGAACACATGAAATTGTTAACCCAGTTCTGTGCAACATCACCTACATCTGAGGCCTACCAAGCCAGGAAGGAAATCCACTATTAGCAGAATTAATTCAGAGCTAAACTCCCAGTTTACAACTCCTCACTTAATCTCTACCTAATGCAATTTCTGCCTAGAACCCACTAGACAAGAGACACCTCTCACTCCCCATAATCACAACAGTGATAAACAATTCAATACAAAAGGAAGACTTAAGAAGACACTCTTCAAAGTCACAATACTTAATTTTGCTTAACAGCTTCAATCAAGAATAATACACTCTTGCTTAAAAGCTTTGAGTGAACAACTAACACTGTACAAATAACAGCCTAAATATGTCTACCACGATGCATCCAAAGATATAAAGGGTGACTTACAAAGTTGCACACAAGAGACTCTCAAAATCCTAAAACACAAAAACACACGTGAAGGTTAAGTTACACCAACATAATTCTTCACGACACAATCTCTCAGTCTCTGTCTAAAAGCCCCAACGAATTAGGATTGCTACTTCTGTATATATAAGCAGCATACAGTCCTTGGGCCTAGGTGTAGAAATTAGGTTTACCCAAGATAAACTTATCTTCATGAAACTACGCATGTCTAATTAAGTCAGGGGCATTCCATGTTATCCTCAGTAATGCCTGATATGTCGCTTGAGATAACTAGGTTTCCTAAAATGCTTCCTGAAGGATAGCCTGAGCTAATACCAGAAACTAACACCTGCGCGCCCTGATGTCATACGCTTGATGTCATAACATTCAGCATGACATCCAATCCACTTTGTTCTAGTTAACCAAAACTCACCATGCAGTACACTCCTACAGAATCTTCTTCATAACAGTAGAAAAAATATATTATAGTTTCCTAAAATGTCTCAAAGATCCTTTTTATGAACACCAATTAAATCTGCACTTTGTTCCTAATAAATCTCTTTGATTTGCACACACTAATGAGATATATCCAACATGATCTCATCAAACCAAACCACCTCTGTCAAGAGATATAAAATAGCAGCTCTTGCTCTACCAGATGGATGTCACAACATCTGTCTTGACATCTTGATTAAAGCACATGACATCAGTTCTGTCACCACAGCAGATGGATGTCACGATATCTGTCTTGACATCATGACAACAGTTCTGTCACCACAGCAGATGGAGATGTTATAACATCTTGCTTAACATTAGTGCAGAATCATGTTTTACCAAAATTTAGTCAATCATAGAACCATGGACAATTATAGAATCATGGAACTAACAAAATGTGTTAAATAAAATCTCATTGTGTACTTTGTGATAGCAAATAGGCTATTGAAGAAATTTGAAGTAGTGGCCATCCAACACATACCCAGAATAGAAAATCAGATTGCTAATGACTTAGCTCAGATTGCTTCTGGATACAAAGTGTCGAAGGAAAACCTTCAGGAAGTAATTAAAGCAAGAGGGAAAGTGGTAGTTGTTGGATTGTGCCCATTAGATTTGGAAACAATTAAGCTTGGGTGCATGAATGGCGAAAATTTTGAAATTTTTGCTATAGACGGTCTAACAAATGAAGATTGGAGAAAGCCTATAGTTGAATACCTGCAGAATCCAACAGCTTCAATAGAACGAAAATCAGGTATCAAGCTTTATGTTATATACTTATAGGTAATGAAATGTTTAAGAAGACCCTTGAGGGAGTCTTGTTGAAATGCCTTAATAAAACAGAGACGTATTTGGCGCTTTCGACAGTTCATAGTGGGGCTTGTGGAGCACACCAAGTTGGCCATAAAATGAAATGGTTGTTATTTCGACAAGGTATGTATTGGCCTACTATGCTGAAGGAGTGCATAGAGTTCGCCAAGGGGTGCCAAGAGTGTCAGATCCACGCTGGCATATAGCATATTCCTGCAAGTGAGTTTCACTCCATAGTGAAACCATTGCCTTTAAGAGGATGGGCTTTGGATATAGTGGGAGAGATTCGACCAGCATCATCAAAGAACCAAAGATATATCTTGGTTGACATTGACTATTTCACCAAATGAATTGAAGCAATACCATTAGCAAACGTAGGTCAAGAAGATGTTATTGAATTCATCCAAAATCACATTATCTACAGATTTGGTATTCCAGAAACAATTACCACAGATCAAGGGTCAGTTTTTACTGGTCAAAAGATGCGGGAGTTTGCCAAAGAAATATGTTTCATACTTTTAACTTTCACGCCTTATTATGCTCAGGAAAACGGGCAAGTCGAAGCTGCCAACAAGGTGGTGATTGGACTAATTAAGAGGCATGTGGGAAAGAAGCCTAGAAATTTTCATAAGACGTTAGACCAGATCCTTTGGGCATGTCGAACTCCCCCCAAGGAGGATACTAATACTACTCCATTTCGACTTACTTTTGATCATGATGCAGTATTGTCAGTGGAGATATGTGTGCAATCTGTAAGAATCCAAAGACATCATGAGATCCCTGCTGAATCCTACTTGGCAATGATGATGGATGAACTAATGGATTTGGATGAAGAAAGGCTTAGATCCTTAGAGTTATTAAGGAGACAAAAGAAGAGGGTCGAAGAATCCTATAGCAAGAAAGTTAAGTCGAAATCGTTTTTATGTGGGGATCTAGTTTGGAAAGTAATCTTGCCTATAGATCGGAAGGATAAAACTTTCGGCAAATGGTCTCCTAAATGGGAAAGTCCATTTCAAATTATACAAGTGTTCTCCAATGGGGCCTATGAGATTGAAGAATTAGATAAAGATAAAAGAATCTTGAAAGTAAATGGCAAGTATTTGAAAAAATATAGGCCTATCTTCCAAGAAGTTCAGATCAAAACGTAAATTTCATTAAAAGGCACAAACTCCAAAATGGGAAAAAAAAAAAGGCTAACATGGCATACAAAGTAGAGGAGAATCAACACAACAATCTGGAAAATCAAACAGAAAACTACTCATAATCTCTCCAATCAAGAGACTTGAGGAACTCCATGTAGTCTTCATCAGCTTCATCATCAGAATTGCTGGTGTTGGAACACCCCTTCTTGGGAATTTTCATCCTGGTTTCACTCTTCTTGGCGCGAGAAGTTGCTCCAGCAAAGGCTTCAGGCTTCTTTTCCTCTTGAGCCTTCTTAGGAATGTCAAGCGTCTTTATTTCTTCAACTTCCTCCTTAATGGTTGGTTTTCCTGAAGGGTTACTCATGCTTGCTTTGGTGGGTATAAAACATAGTCCTTGAAGAGAGATTTTATAGAAGTAAAGTTTAGTTGGGAGTGGCCAGTCAAACGGTGGAGACACATTGATTGGTTGGAGGAGTACGCCTAAGAAGGCTACACTTTAAATATTATGGTAAAGCTAGAGGCTTATGTTGTTGGAGCATTACGTGGAACTAGAAATATGATGTTTTCCAAAAAAGAGGTAGAAGGCTTTAAATGCAAAGTTGACTCAAAATTAAGGCCATGGATAAAATACATCATAATATGTGCCATAAGAATACGTGTCAAAAGATGTGATGTGGCGTAAATAATTAATTCAAAAATATCAGAAAGCAAAAAATTGTCATTACATAGAAGGCTTGAAAATGCCAAGTGTCGCTACTCGAAAAATACGCGCAACGACGGGGAAGGCGAAAAGGAAAAGGACAGAAGAGTCGCCACCGAATTTTATTTATCCCATGAGGGGAAAGGAAAATATCGAGAAAACCTCAAGAAAAGAACGGATAAGATGGTCTCACAACCAAGAACGGGTTCGGAAGCCGGTTATGCGAGGGGAAGGTATTAACACCCATCGCATCCATCATACTCGATGGGAAGCATTTGTTTGTCGAATGTGTAAATTTATTTGCTTAAATATTATACTATAAAAGAGTGTTCCACGGGACAGTGAAAAGGGTTTAGAAATGGGGAAAGGACGTAACAGGGAAGAAGAGAGAAAGGACGGACTCGGTAGGACTTCGCGGTCCTAGGCCTACGTATTCTCGATAGACATGAGAAAATCAGAGTCGACGTAGTTCGGGGAACTACAGATATAAGGGGGAATGTGCTCGACAAGGATTGTGGCCCTTGTGCCTACGTATCTTTACTTGAAAAAGTAAAGAATCAGAGCAGCCGTAGTTCGGCCTACGATTGGTTGATGTTTTTTATGGATGATGCTATCGTACGCATTCTAGCAGTTAGGTGTATTGCTGCTCGCTCGCTGGAGACTTAGGCATTACCTGTTTGTGGTAGAACGGACGTATCATATCCTTTTCGAAAGATAAGTTTTCGCCATGCGAGCCAAGATGTCACATTTGATTTGTTGAATTATTTTTTAGGGGCGAGATAGGTCCTCGGATAGTAACCCCTACGGGTAGTACCCAATTCTTTATCTCAAAGTTTTTGTTATGAAAGGGTGTGGCGAACATAGCGTCTTTGTATTGAAAAACGAGTATCAAAACCACACACACTACAGTGAGCGTCTCGACACTCGAAGAGGAAGAAGTCTACACTTAATCCTTTCTCTTTAGTTCAATACAAAGAGAACTTCATTCTCTTATTAAAGTGTTTCTTGGTTTTGAATGGTAAGTTCTTTTGTGACAGAGAACCCTACGGTAAACGTCAGCACTCGGGATAGGAGAAGGCCTACGCCTAACCACTCCACGACCATTCAAATTTTTGTTATGAAAAGAGTTTGAAAATGCACTCGGTGCGGGACCGAGGTTTTAGGTGTAAAAAGGGTTGCGAAAGGAAATTGTAGAGGGAGATAGGTGGCGGATAAAGTCACGTCTTCGTATTGAAAGACGAGTATCGAGACCACCCACACTACAGTGAATATCCCAACACTCGGAGAGGAAGAAGTCTACACTCAATCCTCTCTCTTTAGTTCAATATAAAGAGAATCGATTTATTTATTGTAGGTGTTTTGAAAATGCGCTCGGTACGGGACCGAGGGTTTTTTTAGGGGAAAAAGGTGTGGATGAAAACATCTTTATATTGAAAGATGAGTATCAAAACCACCCACACTACAGTGAGCATCTCAACACTCGGAGAGGAAGAAGTCTACACTTAATCCTCTCTCTTTAGTTCAATACAAAGTGAACTTTATCCTTTTGTTAAATATGGTGAGTTGGTTTAACCATTATTTGAGAAAATCCGCTTGACGTTGGGTCAAGGGTTTAATTGCTTAAAAGGCTTGAGGTGTAGCGAACAAGGTCGATGGCGACGCACAAGGCAATCGGCTTACAAGGTCAAAAATGGCTCGATGAGAATCGAGAGTTTGCTTTTGAAAATGGTTTTTTAGAATCAAGAGACACCAAGGACAATAGCAACATTCCTACTAAAATCATACGACATATGGGATTAGTCGGCTAAAAAAAAATCGGGACATGCCAATAAAATTGGCACGAAGCCAGAACAAACTGCACAAAGCCAGAAATTTCTCATTTTTTTGCAAATTTTGAAGCCATGAGTCGACCATAGGGTCAGCGCATGACTTTCATCCTTTTCCCACGGCTCGGCGCATAAACACCATGCGTCGACCATACACTCGGCGCACACCATTTTGGTAGACTGACGGGTAAGCGCCCGCCGACTCATGCGTCGACGCATACTGTAAGTTTTTTTTGATTTGTCTAAAAATGCAGGCTATGCGTCGACGCATAAACCTGCTATGGTCGACCGTTAGCCTGTTAAAACAGCCAAAATCCTAACTTTTTCTACGTTTTCTTTCGTTTTCGTAGTTTCTTGACAATGGTTTCTTGGTCCCTTATGGGGCCTTACATGATATATACAGTTCAACAACACATAAAAGAGTACACAAAATGAATATAAGAGCAAAGAAATAAAGAGAGAAAAGTTTGAGAAAATGGATACCCAAGAGTTTCTTCTTCTTGCAAGTCCTCCTAGGTTTTGGATGAATGTGCTCCACTCCTCACTCTATGTTGTGAAGGCTCTTGCTCTTTAGTGGTTCTCTTGTATTTCTCTTTCACTCTCTAAATCTTTTGCTGGTTTTGCTCTCTCTATTTTTTCTGGTTTTCTCTCTTACTATTTGCTCTCAATATCTCTATCTCCAAAATGTGTTGATGATAGTGAATGATAGTGAATGATGGTTTTGTGCAGCCTCCAAGCCTCCTAATCCCACTTTTTCTGCTGCATTTTCTGCTGTACCAAAAGCATAGCTCTTGCACAACTTTCAATCTTCAAAGTTTCCATTTTTGGGAGTACTTATCACCTCTTTCTTGGTACAGCCCCACATCTTTCCATTTCTAGGCCTGTTTTGCTGTATTTTTCTGCAGCACTCTACCTTGCCTTCCAACCTTGTACCCATTGGTTGGTTATGCTTGGACATAATCATGTGGCTAACACCATTACCTTTTGGACAGAATTTTCAAATTCTGATTTTTTTGATGTGTAGATGTATCAAATAAGCTTATAGCCTTGGTTTTGTGACATAAAATGATCTTGTAATATGATACACATTGCCACTTCTTGCATGGGGATGTTTTGGATCATATTCAAATTGCTCATGGTTGAACATGCATGGTATTGATCTTGAAATATTCCAACATTGAATTAGCTCTTAAATATTTTCCTTGCATGTTTGTAAGCACAAGGAGGGTCATGTGGACTTGATGGAGCATGGGGGATACCATGGCATGAAGTTATTTAGAATCTTGAATTAAGACTAGAAATAGCTTAATTTCCTAAGCATTATCAAGAGTTTGAAATTTGGTAACCAATGTAACATTCTTGAAAATGTCAAAAGATTTCTCTTTGTAATATTCTTGAATCTAGCCTTGAATTCATGAACCTTGAATTTGGAATGATGGGCCTCCCTTATGCCATTGAATTTGAAAGAAATGAAGAAATGAGTCAAGTCTTGAAAGAGGGAAAATTTTGGGGTGCAACACCAAGAAATAAGTGATGATTAAACGATACTATAACAGAGGTCAATGACACATCAGAAGGGAAGCTTCGACTTCAGCTGAGCAAAAGTCTTCATATGATGACTGAGGTGAGCCTCACACAAAGATTTGTCAAGCCTGGCTGCTCAAAGCTCTTTCTCAAACCTTTGAGCTGCATCAATGAGGTCGATGGCGCTCCTTAGCTCTTGGGCCATTTCAGGATCGTCGAAGTGCTGCAGCCCAAGGTTGCGTTTTTCAGCATTATAAATTTTTGTTTGAAGTTCCTTGAGTTGCTGCTTGCATGCCTCAATGTCTTTCTGATTGAAGGATATCTCTTCTTGTCGCTATTTTTGAGCAACCTCCAACTGTTCGGCCTTGGCTTCTGATTCTTGTGCACCAGTCCAAGCTGCACTCTCACGACCTGCAGTGTTCACAATAGTTTTCTGGATAGAAAAGAGTCGCTTGATCTCGAAAGACAAGTCATCCACCACAGCAGTCAAATCAATCAAGAAACCAGAAATTTCTGGACTAAGAGTGTTACAGTCAAGTTTCTTGAGTTGGTCCTTTAAAAAGAGACAGACTGTTGGGTCTGAAGCTAGGACATTGTGGATATCTCCCCTAAAGAATTTCTTCTTGATAGACTAGAGAATATGACCAACAAAGTCATCTGAGGCTGGATGACCAGAAGGAGTCGAAGAGCCAGAAGAAAAAACACATTTTTGCCCAAGGATCCATTTGGCATACTCCCTCGGGTTCGACCACTTAAGTTTCGCCAAAGCATCTTCAGGAGTTAAGATAGGAGCTGAAGTTTTCTTCACTATAAGTGAAGAGGTCTGGTGAAGTTCAGGACCTTCTTATTCTTCCTCTTCTTCTTCCCCTTCATCTTTATCTTGTTTTTCTTCCTCTCTTTCTTCCTCTTCTTTGTCTTCTTCCTCTTCAATCCGAACTTCTTCACCCCTGTCACTGGTGGACGGATGGTCATCTTGGTTGTGAACTGGTTCAGGGTGTAGTTCCCTTAAGTCCTTAGGAACAACTTGATTTAGTTTGTCAATGGTTGGTTGGTCTGTAGGAATACTTGCCTGTTCGACAACCACTTCTTCAGTAACCATAGGTTCAACTTGATCAAAAGTAGGTGGACTAGAAGCCTCATCATCCTCAGAATTAGAACCTTCAACCTGAGCATGCTGAGTATTGGTCTGAACTAGAGGAGGAATGTTTTCTGCGGCAATAACAGGTTGGTTAACCTCACTCAAACCATATCCAATATCAGAAGAAGGATGATAAGTTGGCTCACCTTGGCTATTAAGGAGGATGGTGGAAGAATTGCCTGAAGCTGGCGGAGGGTTGGAGATGATTGTATCAGCTTGATAACACAAGTAAAGAAAATAAGGCTAAGAAAGTTGAGTAAAAAATGTAAACATAATAAAAGGTGGTGTGCATACCTGAGCAAGTGCAACACTAGGACTTGAGTTGTCACTCCCATGGTCACCAGAAGTTGGCTTCGAAGTCACCATGGAAGGTTGTCTTTTGACACCACTTATAGTGGGTGTATTCTCTAGAATTTTGGCCACCTCCGAAGGAGGTGGACCAGTGGAGCCAGATGCCTTTGCAGGTTTTCTTCTCTTTTTTGTAAGAGTCTCCTCAGGAGACTCATCAGCCCTAGTAGAAAGGGTTTTTCTAGGCACAGCTGGAAGATAAGAGATGATTACAAGTTAAATATTGTATGAGTGGTTATAGAACCATAAGTACAGAGCATCAAACCTTCATATATGTCATATTCGACACGAACATCCTGAATCCCTATATGAAGGTGTCCTTTGAAACTGTCTAAAGTATGCTTAGTCAGAACCACTCGTCGAGCCTTTGGTTGAGACTACTGTCGAAGGAGTTTTAGATCCTCGCCATAGATAAACCAATCTGGAAATGGAGGGGCAAGTCCACTTCAAAATCAGCAGTAGGCAGGCGGGGGAACTTTGGAGGAAAAAGTTTAAAAGCTACCTCATAACGTTTCTCACGAGGGACGTTGGGAGGGATTTTTAACTGATCCAGTTTTTGCAGAAATTTTCTATTTAAAGTGACTACAGCCTCATGAATGGTTCGACTAAGATCATCTGGTCGATAGACAGTTTCAAAGTATTTTTGGAAAGCTTGGATTTCTTGGATATGAGCGAGCTTACTCTTCTTCGTCTTGTCCTGCACATCAAGGAAAGCTTGGTCAAGCAATAAAGAAAAGCTGGTCACATTAAGAAAATGATCAGTGTAATGCTTCGACCACCAGCAGTGGAATGCGGAAGTGCATAGGAAAGAAGGCTCAAAGAACACATGTGAGAGAACTTCTTTCTTCTCATTCCAGTCGTCGAGAACAACGGTAACCGATTCTTCATCGAAGCTGTCAATGTGAAGAATAACTTGGCCTTTCTTTTCATATAAACATTTATGAAAACTCTGAGCCAACCCAAACTGTCGAGAAACAAAGTTTGGTTGATATGCAATCAGGGCTGCTATACTTCTTCCCAAGTTTAGCCTGCTGACAATGAATCAGGGAATTAAAAAGGCTTCCCAAATAGCAACATATTCATTGTCAAGCTTCCCATGAGGATTGGGAAATGGCCTCTTGAATCACACAGGGCCATATTTTCTTTCAGCAAAGGGTGTCATGCTTGGAGTAAACTCATGGCGCTTGGCAAATATCATGATATAACTGGTGAAGGCTCCTCTAAGAGTTTCGCCATCATCATTAGGAGTCAACTGGACCAAACGGGGTTCTTTGATGCTCCTCCCTATGATCTCAGCAGAGGTTTCATCAACTAGCCCTTTTTTGGGAAGGCTAGCCTCAAAAGTTGCGTTGAGCTACAGCTGAAGCAGCCAAAGAGGACCACTCAAATGTACAGAACTGTGGGCCTCCATATGCTTCCGTCGAGAAACTCCTTCACTGAGGGACTCATAGAGGTTTGCCAAAATGAGTTCACTCAAGCATACCCCTTTATTGTGACGTATCTCGACGGTCATACAGTGAGAAATTCTATATGCTCTTCGTCAGAAACGTCTTCTTGGTTTTGTTTGAAGTGGTGTTTGATAAAAAGGGTGTATGTGAGTTTGGAGCTCGAGATGTTGATGGTGTCTTCAGCATCTACGTCTGGGTGATAGGGGATTCCATATGGGCGAAGCCCTGTAATGACAGCTATGTCGAAAAGGGTCGGCGTAACCATCCCACATGGCAGATGGAAGGTGTAGTGGGTACTATCCTAAAAGTATAAAGACGTTGCTAGCAAGTTTAAACAGTATGGTATGTTAGTCTTCAACAACATCAAGAGGTCATAGATCCCTATGGATTTCCAGCGGTCAACTTTAACTTTTTCCAGCTTCGCCATCCAAAGATCAAAATCCTTAAGGGGATTAATGGCTCTCACTAGACTAGTACCACCAGTAAGATACTTAAGATTAATCTTAGGCAATGAGGGTTCTTCAGCAGCAGTATTGGTGAATCTAGGGAAGCTCTTTTGCCCTAACGGCCTTGACCTCCGGTAAGAAGGAAGAAACTCACTTAGCTTTTCGTCAGAGGTTCCAACCTGAGCCAAAGGACCAAAAAGTGCGTATGGTTTATCTGAAACAACTAAAGGAATCATTACCTAAAACTGGTAGATGCTTCGCGCCGCTTCGGTGGTGGATTCTGGCACACAGTGGCGATTTTCCACTAGTTGAGAGCCAAAAAATTTTGCAAAGGGAGGAATGGCTTTCTTGAATTGAGTAACTCTACCCTTTTAGGTTTTCTTTTCATGAACGTTGGATTGGGAAGACTCCATTGTTGAAGGAAGTAAAAGGAAATGTTTTCTTTGTGAGGGCAAAGCCTCATATACTAAACACGTGAGTTTCGATGATGTCAAAACGCAACCGCATGGAAGAAGTTATTACCTTTTCCTACATATCTCATTTGCTTGCATCAAACATCTTGAGTAGTGCATTGAGTGTTGTCTTATGAGTTAAACATCTTTGGTATGTTAAAGCTCACATCTAGAAGAGTCAAAAATAGCAAAATTGGCATTTTTGTAAAAATCAGGTCTTTGAGTCGATCGCTCATCTGCTCCGGTCGACTCATAAAAGGTGTCTACAAAGTGCATTTTCGCGTCGACCTCTGGTCGACGCATACTGATAACATTTCTATTTATCTAAAAATACAGACTTTGTGTCGATGCATAGTCCTATTTTGGTCTACGCATAACCTGTTACTTTGCATAATTTGTTCTGTCTGAAGAGTTCCGGTCGACCACTCCTTTCTGTATGGTCGACCGTTCGCTGTTTTTCTGCATAATTCTGGTCTTTCCACTTATTTCGAAAAGTGGTTTTGTCTGTTATTTCTGGCATGCTATAAATAGAAAGTTTCTCATTTTCAACAAGAAGATTGATACATTGAATCATTTACAAAACAGGAAAAGTGAAAGAGGTGCCATTAGTTCTCATCATCATCATCTTCTACATTTCATACCACAACAATCACACACAAAAATCTTTGTTGTACATTATGGATTGTTTGAAGTGATAACGTCTGAAGCCGTTGATTGGGAATCCGATTTGGGTTGAGAGTTAGGCAGGTTTTTCTTGAATAAAACCTTGAATGTTTTGTCCTCCAAGATTCTCTGAATTTGGGGGTTTTTGGTACGAATCTTCTCAACATACATTCAACTGAGTGAAGGTGATCGAGGAGCGGTTGGTTCCATCGATCTAGTAGCGAGAATCGGTGAATTGTGAAGGAGAGATTCGAGTTCGATTGGCGAGTGTTTGATATCAGTTGGGCTGGGGTTTGAAAATGCAAGGTTGTTCAACCAAGGAGCTATAATCGGAGGTTCATCCACAAGAAATCGAAGGACTTGATGCGACTCGAATCAAGGGACAAGAAGAGGAAGCGTCTTCAACAATAAGAGAGTTTGTTTGTGTATTTTCTTATCTATTCTTGTATAAACGATTCAACAAAATGTTACATTTATATTATATGAGCTCAATTCTATTGTTAGAATTGAGGGCATACGTACCCCGGAGCGAGGACGACGGGGGAATTGCCTCAACAAATCTTTGTGCCTTTTACTTTCTGCATTTTTATTTTGCTTAATATTTGCGTGAATTTAGTTCAAACAATAATATCGAATTAAGGACTGTTGAGTAAGTGCTGAAGTAATTTTAACTATAGTACAATAGTTTATTGTACAAGGAAACTAGTGCTACTTACTCAAGGCTGAAATCACTTGGAGTGTTCCGCACGCCAAGTGTTTGATAAATTGTCTGAACCAAAATTCTCTTGTGTTGTCCAACTATTTTTTTGACATATTAAGGCATTGGAACTAGTCATACCAAGTAGTGATATAAAGGAATTGATAGTGTGACTAGCATAGTGATTCTCATTGCTCATTTCTCATTATCAATTTCCAAAGGCTAGACGCATATCCGGCCTTCTAGTAACGGTTCGTTATAGACGGAAATTTTTCCACGGCCGCTTCCTCAATTTAAACAATTTTTGAAAATCAATTTTATTGGTAGCGCCGAATGATTTTTTAATAAGGATCTATTCAACCCCTCTTCTAGATCCGTGCCATTGTCTAACATTCTTTTTTGAGTTTGGTGAAGAAAACTGAAGAAAAGTGACAGGCTGCTTGAGATTCTAAGAAGTGTGAAAAGTTCACAAAAGGGTGAAGGAAGGTACTTATAGGCGTTTAGGAATCCTAAAAAGCTTGAATCCACCGTTGAAGTTAATCAGATAGTGGGACGTGTGTTTGTTTTTGAGAAATGGTGAGTGTTGGCAGTTATGGTCAGACTGCAAAACATACGTTTTCAAGACAAAATAGTGATAAATATGGCTGAAAAGACGTTTAAGGATTTATCATGATGGCATGATGTCATAAGCATGGGATAAAAGAAAGTGAACAGTTAACCACTAAATAAGTAGTGGATTGTTCAGTCAAGGCCATGCAAATTCATACGCATCGAAACGGTTAGAAAAAATGACCTTCCTACCAAGGCTGGCGAAAGGGCATTTCTTGCGGGCAATTTGGTAGCTCTCATTTTCGACGCCAGCAAAATCGGAATTATATCAAGTCAGAATTTTATTTAAAAGCATGATAAGGTTTCGACACAGCTGTGAGGAAGTCTGAGTCGAAGAAAGGTTGACAAAATTTCTAGAAAATGCTAAGTGTTGAAGCCTTCGACCAAGATCGTGCTGGAAGGAACGCGTGGCAGTTACCATTAAGGCTGGAGGGAATTCTTAGTATCTGAGTTTCAAATTGATAGTGGGCGAACGTGGGAGCAGTTGAAGTTGGAAAAAGCGCCAAAAGGACTCGTTGGGAAGCAATAACCGTCATTTAGTAGTTATTTGCTAGCATTATAAATATGTGTTATTTTTATAGAATAAGGGTGTTCATTCATCTGGTACTAGTCACTCCAAATCACTCAAAGTACCCGCGTGTAGAGAAATGAGTTAGCGAGAATGTACGTGATACAACACCAACCCCTTTTCATTAATGAAATTTACTTATCTTTACCATTTGTATGCTGTTACTTATTATGCGTTTTAACCTTCACCTTTTACGTTCAAACTGCCTTTTCAAGCTTTTTTGCAACGTTATTTCCATTTACGTTTCATGCTATTTAACGTTATGCACTTTACCTTAACCTGCAAATTTAACCTTCTGCACTTTCTTGTAAGCTTTTAATTTCAAAGTCTTTTAATTGCTTTCAACGTCTACTTTCCTGCATATTTACCTTCGAAGTTATTTACTTTCAAAGTCATTTACTTTCAAAGTCATTTACACTACTGCATTTACTTTCATCATTTACTTCCAAAGTTTTTACATTACTGCACTTTTTACATTATTGCCTTTACTCTTCGATGCATTACGTGCTTTCTTTTACATATCACCTTTAATCTTCAAGTTAATTTTACTTTACAAAGATTTCATAGTCGAACCTGGAGCTCATATTAGGGTCTTTTTGCATACATAGCACATGTCCTAGGATTTAGTATGGTCGATCCTGCAAGCTACTCAATTTTACCCTAAATTGATAGACCAACGGTTGTTTATCGAAATTCACAGTAAACACCTATATGGAAATTAAATAAGTTATCAAGAGTTTGGATTATGTAAGATTCAAATGTCTCTGGTACTATTATCCTAAGTATTCATTTGAGCATGGTCTTAAACCCCTGAATAATGACAAATATGTTTTGAAATTTGTAGAAGTGGTTATTAAAGGGCTAATGTGTATGTTGAGCATGTAGTAGATGAACCATATGTTATATTAAAAGATGAATTAAGGGCTTATGTTAAACCTGTTCAAGAACCAAATAATATTGACAATGACGAGACGGAAGAAGTGCAAGTTAAGGATAGGGAAGAAGTGAAATCTAATGAAAGAGATGACGTGCAAGCTGAGGAAAGGGAAAAAGTTCAAGCTGAGGAAAGGGAAGAAGTACAGGTAGAGGAAATGGAAGAAGTGCAAGCCGAGATAGAGGACAGTGGATATGTTAGTGAGGAGGATTCAGATTTTAATCAACAAGATAATGATGACTTGGGTGATATTGAATTCGATGACTTAGATGAAGATGATTGGGATTGGACACATGAAGTACCCAGCCATACCTTTACGTAAGAAGAGAATGAAAGGAACCGAGTGTCTTCAAATCAAGAACCAACAACAACAACTGATTTTAATGAAGGCAAACAAGTTGATTCAGATGATCTTGATACTCCAAAAGAAAGTAAAGATGAAGGTGACGAACATAAGTATCCAAAATTCAAAATGCCTGAAAGTGGGGAAGAAGCGAGAGTTAAGCTAGGAATGGCTTTTTCCACAAAGAATCTTGTTGGGGTGCAGTTACGTCTTATGCCTTGGAAAGGAAGAAAAACTTGTACTTCGATAAAAAATGATAGCAAAAGAATAGTTGTAAAGTGTGAAAAAGTATGTCCATTTTATATGATATTTTCTAAAAGGGTAGGCAACCATTTATGGAAGTTAGTAAGTCTATAAAAAGATTACATATGTCATAGGACAACGAAGAATAGGCAAGTTAAAATAGAGTTTCTAGCTAAGAAATTTATGCATATCCTAAGGCATACACCAGAGATGAGGCCAAAAGGATTGATAGCGTAGGCCTTTGAGAAATGGGGGGTGAAGCTATCATTTGCTCAAGCATATAGGACTAAAACAAGACCATTGAAGCTATCATTTGCTCAAGCTATCATTTTCTGAGAAATATTCTCATTTAAGGAGTTATGCTAAGGAATAAGGAGGTCTAATCTAGGTAGTACAATTATAATTAAGTATGGCATATCTGACATTGGACCTGTTTTTGAGAGAATATATGTCTGTCTAAGGGCTTGTAAAGCTGCATTTTCAATGACATGTAGGCCTTTAATTGGACTTGATGTATGTTTCTTGAAATGTGAGTGTGATGGAAAATTAATGGCAGTTGTTGACAAAGATGGGAACAATCAAATTTATCCTATAACATATGCTGTGGTGGAAAAGGAGACACGAGAGTCTTGGCAATGGTTTGTGGATCTATTACTTGAGGATCTGAATGACATACTACAAAGACCTTATTCATTCATTTCATACCAACAGAAGATAATTCATTAACACTTTTATATTAGTAATTCATGTTAGAACACAGATTGGTTCTTAATAATATCTCTATGTTTTGATGATAACTATTATGAAATTTTGTAATTAAGAATTATATACTCTAAAATTTGCTTGAGAGTTTTTACTGCAGATAGTAAAGGAATTAACACTCCAGAAGAAAATCAGAATTGAACATAAGAAATTTGCTAGACTCTGAAGCGCCAGATGCATCCATTAGAAGATTCTGATTGCTGCCAACAGAAGATCCTGAGCGTAGCCTCCAGAAGAATCTGAAGCAGAAGCTCCAGAAGAATCTGAAGCAAGTCAGAAGCATCTGAACCAAAGAAGAATTCTGTATGAAGAGTTTTTCAAAGCATAGTTACTACAGAAGATTCTGAAAGTACTAAAGCTTCCAGTACTGAAGATCTGTCTCAAATATGCTCTGATCTTAAACACGCTAAAAGCACACCTGCTGCAGGAGACTCTGATTCAGAAAAACTATGATCATCATCAGAAGGCTCTGATCTAATTAGACTCTGATGAATTTGCTGAAAACTGAAGAAGATTTATTCAAAGTTTATATCCGTTGGAATGAACCAAACGACTATTTCCTTATTTATGCTAGACACAAGAACACAGACAAAAAGGATTTATCTGTGCTTTCTTCTTCTAGGAAAGGTCATTTGATGTGAAGACAAAAAAAGTCTCAGACGTTTTGGACACTCTTCTCAACGTGAAGCTCACCTTGGATCAGCTGCCTATAAAAGCAAGACTTCACACAACTTCTTTAGTTGACGTTTTATCCAAAAAGAAATCAACATTCAAGCTCTCATACTATTCATATTCTTTCTAAGAATTAGTTTCTTTGTTCTTAATAGTTAAGTGAAAAATCACAGTTGCGATAAAGCTTTATAGAAGCAATCTTAAACACTTGTATTTGTATTACATTTGATTGTAAACCTTAAGAAGATCCAGTTAGGATCAGTAGTTCTTGAGAAGACTTTAAACAGTTGTTCTTAGTGCTTACTATTGTAATCAGTTGATTAAATAGTGGATTAAGTCCTTGATTGAGAAAGGCAAATCACTCTAGGAAGGGTGGACTGGAGTAGTTGAGTTCAACGAACCAGGATAAAAATACTTGAGTTTTTATTTCTAAGTTTTAATCTTCATACTTATTCAACCCCCCCCCCCCCTTCTAAGTATTATCTCACCTTCAGTTGGTATCAGAGATCCGATTCTGTGTGTGCGCACACTTAACAGTGACAGTAAAGATCCAGTGAGAAATACTTTGATATATATTTGGTTGTTACTATGGCTGATAATACAATGTCTAACATTAACAACAAATATGAAGAAAGGGACAGAATCAACACCAAACCCCCTATGTTTGATGGGGAGAAATTTGATTATTGGAAAGACAGGATTGAAAGTTTTTTCCTTGGATATGATGATGATTTATGGGATCTGGTCATAGATGGATATGTTCATCCCACTGATGGGAATGGCAAGAAAATAGACAGAAAATCTATGACAGATGCTCAGAAGAAAGAATTTAGAAATCACCACAAGGCCAGAACAATATTGTTGAATGTAATATCTCACGCTGAGTATGAAAATATTACAAACAGGGAAACTGCATTTGACATGTTTGAATCCTTAAAGATGACTCATGAGGGAAACTCTCAAGTCAAGGAAACAAAGGCTCTGGCTCTGATCAAGAAGTATGAAGCCTTCAAGATGGAAGACTCTGAATCTGTTGAAGCTATGTTCTCCAGATTTCAAATACTTACAGCTGGACTAAAGGTTCTGGATAAAGGATACTCTACTGCTGATCATGTGAAAAAGATCATCAGAAGCTTACCTACCAGATGGAGACCTATGGTGACAGCGCTGGAGATGGCTAAAGATCTGAACAAGATCTCCTTGGAGGAACTGATCAGTTCACTAAGAAGTCATGAAATTGAACTTGAGGAAGATGAACCTCAAAAGAAAGGTAAATCTGTTACTTTAAAATCTAATAAATCTGCTAAAGCATTGCAGGTAATAGAGAAAAGCTCTGAAGAATCCTCATCTGAAGGTGAAGATCAACTATCCATGTTGTCCATAAGAATAAACAAACTCTGGAAGCATAAAGGAAAGAAGTTCAGAAACTTCAGGAAGCCTGACCAAAGAAAAGAATCTTCTGGACACAGAAGATCTGGCAAAAAGGAGGTTGTATGTTATGAATATAAAGAACCTGGACATTACAAAAATGAATGTCCAAAGGTGCTGAAAGAAAAGCCTAAAAGAAAATTTGATAAGAAGAAAAAGGTTATGATGGCCACCTAGGATGATTCAGATACATCTGAATCTGAATCTGAGTCAGAAGAAGAATGTGCCAATGTAGCTTTGATGGTAGACATAGAAGATCAGGAGGAAGGAACTTCAGGATTTGAATCTGACTCTGAATCTAACTCTGACGCTGAAGAGGTAATGGCTAAACTCACTAAAGAAGAACTTATCAAAGTGTTATCAGAAGTTCTGAAAAGCTATAACAATATTAAGCTCAAATACAAGAAGCGTCAAAGCAATCTTGTATCTGAGAATAATATTCTCAAATCAGAAGTAGCTGAGCTAAATGAAAAGAACTTAAAATTGAAAAATGATTCTGAATTAGCTCAACAAAACTCTGATTCTGAAACTGAATCTGAATGCAAAAATATTTTGGAAAAATATGATTATAGCTTTCAGAAGTTTCTTGCTAAAAGCATAGACAAAAGCATAATGGCTTCTATGATCTATGGAGTTAGCAGAAATAACAGAAAAGGAATTGGATATGAATCCTCCTCTGGAAAGGATTTAAATCCAAAACCTGTTGATAAAATTATCATCAAGAAAACTCCTTTATATTCACACTTTATATTTGGTCACTTGAATGATATTGAACAAACACGCTCTGAAAAAAATATTCATGTGTTTAAATCTAAGGCTAGTCAGAATGAACCTTATGTTGAAAAACAGAAGTTTAGACAAACCTTCAGAACAACTAACCCTAAAGGACCCAAGAAGATCTGGGTACCTAAAAGTAAAATAATTCCTCTTGCAGATGTTCTTAGCAGCAAGGTCAGGACGCCAATCATGGTACCTGGACTCTGGATGCTCACGACATGTGACAGGAGAAAGGTCTATGTTCCAAAGCCTGGAGCTTAGATCTGGAGGTGATGTGAAATTTGGAGGGAACCAGAAGGGCAAGATCATTGGATCTGGCACCATTGGAAATGGTAAACTTCCCTCTATTACTAATGTTTTACTTATTGAAGGGTTAAAGCATAACTTATTGTCCATAAGTCAATTAAGTGACAATGGTTATGATATTACCTTTAATCAAAAATGTTGTAAAGCTATTAGTCAAAAGGATGGCTCTATCCTATTTAGTGGTAAGAGGAAAAACAACATTTATAAAATAAATCTTTCAGAACTTAAAGTTCAGAATGTTAAATGCCTCTTGTCTGTTAATGAAGAGCAATGGGTCTGGCACAGAAGATTGGGGCATATTAATATAAGACGTATATCTCAGATTAATAAACTTAATCTTGTCAGAGGACTTCCTAATCTGAAGTTCACCTCAGATGCTCTTTGTGAAGCATGCCAAAAAGGGAAGTTTTCAAAATCATCTTTTAAATCAAAAAATGTTGTTTTTACTTCTAGACCACTAGAATTACTTCATATTGATCTGTTTGGACCAGTGAAAACTGCATCCATCAGAGGCAAGAAGTATGGATTAGTCATTGTTGATGACTATAGTAGATGGACATGGGTAAAGTTCTTAAAACACAAGGATGAGTCACATTCTGTGCTCTTTGACTTCTGCAAGCAAGTCCAGAATGAAAAAGATTTCAAAATTATAAAAGTCAGAAGTGATCATGGTGGTGAATTTGAAAATAAATATTTTGAAAAATATTTTAATGAAAATGGCATTGCTCATGATTTTTCCTGTCCTAGAACTCCACAACAAAATGGGGTTGTAGAGAGGAAAAACAGAACTCTACAAGAAATGGCCAGAACCATGATCAATGAGACAAATCTGGCAAAACACTTTTGGGCAGAAGCAATCAACACAGCCTGTTACATTCAGAACAGAGTGTCTGTAAGACCTCTTCTGGAGAAGACTCCATATGAACTGTGGAAGAACAGAAAGCCCAACATTTCATATTTTCATCCTTTTGGATGTATCTGTTATATGTTAAATACTAAAGAAAATCTGAACAAGTTTGATTCCAAAACACAGAAGTGTTTCATGCTTGGATATTCTGAATGCTCTAAAGGCTACAGAGTATACAACACTGAGACACAGATTGTGTAAGAATCTATTCATGTTAGATTTGATGATAAGCTTGGCAATAAAAATCCAAAGCAGTCTGAAAACTCTGCAGATAGAGAAGTAGTCTTCACAGACTCTGAAGTCCCAGAGGCAGACAAAGCTCAAGTGAAGGAACCAGAAGCAACGCCAGATGTTATTCCTTTAACTTCTCAGATGAACAATCTAAACATTTCTGAAGAATCAACTGTTAGAGGATCATCATCCAGAATTAAAGCTTCTGATCCAGAGAATGTCATTATTGGAAAGAAGGATGATCCCATCAGAACAAGATCCTTTCTAAGATTATCTGAAGCATCATTATTTGGACTGGTGTCAGAAATTGAAACATCTTCTGTAGATGAAGCTCTGCAAGACAATGATTGGATTATTGCCATGCAAGAAGAGTTAAATCAATTCACCAGAAATGATGTGTGGGATTTAGTTCAAAGACCACAAGGATTCAATATAATTGGAACTAAATGGGTCTTCAAAAATAAGCTAAATGAGAAAGGAGAAGTTGAAAGAAATAAGGCAAGGCTTGTTGCTCAAGGGTACAGTCAACAAGAAGGTATTGATTACACTGAAACTTATGCTCCAGTGGCAAGGTTAGAATCTTTACGCCTTCTTATTTCATTTGCTGCACAAAATAACATCACTATGTATCAGATGGATGTTAAAAGTGCCTTTCTAAATGGTATTATAGAAGAAGAAGTTTATGTCCACCAACCTCCTGGTTTTGAGAGTGAAAAATTTCCAGATCATGTTTTCAAACTAAAGAAATCTCTATATGGTTTAAAACAAGCTCCCAGAGCTTGGTATGAGAGATTGAGTAATTTTCTTCTGGAGAAAAACTTCATCAGAGGCAAAGTGGACACAACACTCTTTTGTAAATCAATTAAGAAAGATCTTCTAATTTGTCAAATTTATGTGGATGATATAATATTTGGATCTACCAATACTATGCTGGGAAAGGAGTTTGCTAAATGTATGCAGGCAGAATTTGAAATGAGCATGATGGGAGAACTGAGATTCTTTCTAGGAATCCAAGTCAATCAAACTCCAGAGTGCACTTACATACATCAGACCAAATATGTTAAAGAACTTCTGAAGAAATTTAACATGACTGATAGTAAGCTGGCAAAGACTCTCATGCATCCAACTAGCTCACTTGGCAAGGAAGAGGTAAGTAAGAAAGTAGATCAGAAGCTCTACAGAGGTATGATAGGATCTCTTCTTTACTTAACTACTTTTAGACCTGACATATTGTTCAGTGTATGCTTGTGTGCTAGATTCCAATTAGATCCTAGAGAATCACGCTTGGCAGCTGTCAAGTGGATTCTAAGGTATCTGAAAGGTACTTCTAATGTGGGTTTGTGTTACAGAAAATCTGATGATTTCAAATTAGTTGGATTCGGTGATGCTGACTACGCTGGAGACAGAATGGAAAGGAAAAGTACTTCTGGAAGTTGTCAATTTCTAGGAAGAAATCTAATCTCTTGGTACAGCAAGAAGCAACCCACAATTGCACTTTCAACCACAGAGGCAGAATATATTGCTGCTGTTGGATGTAGCACGCAGATGCTCTGGATGAAAAGTCAGCTAGAAGATTATCAAATATTTGAAAGTAACATTTCTATCTTCTGTGATAATACTTCTGCTATATGTTTGTCTAAGAACCCCATTTTACACTCTAAGGCAAAACATATAGAAATTAAGCATCATTTCATCAGAGACTATGTTCAGAAGGGAATCATAAACTTAGCCTTTGTTGATACAGATCATCAATAGGCAGATATTTTCACAAAACCCCTTGTTGAAGATAGATTCAAATTTATTCTGAAAAATATTGGTATGGATTTTTGTCCAGAATGATATTTATCAGAAGCAAATTTTACAGATGCAAAAATGCCTAATGCTCTGAAGTATTTCTTCTGATTGCTTATTTATTTTCTTTAATTTTTTTGTGAAACTCTGAACTAACAATCCTTAGAGGATCTGAACGTTGGTTAACGTTTCATTTCTCAAGAGAATTCAGAACATATGCAAGCAAGCACGTGTCACTCCAAATCTGCAAAGGTGGCGTGTACACTACTGAAGAGACGTTTGAGGTGAAGTTTGAATAGTGAAAATCTTGATTTTCCCCCCAAATTGTCAGAATCAATAAATGCTTGAAATGATTTTATTCTTTTTCATTAAATGCTTTGTTTAAACGTGCCTTCTTCTGACTGTTTGTATGCCTAAGTGTTTAATATAAATACATCATTTCTCTTCATTTTCACACTTTTCACATCTCAAACCTTTTATGCGTTTCTGCCTTCTCTTCTCTCTTCACAAAAACCCTAAGCGTGTGACAAATCCATCTTCAATGGCAACTTCATCATCAACTACTGCACAATTTCAATCTACAATGGCTGCAGTTACCTCTGCTAATATGGGCGTAACTCCTTATACACCAGCAAAAAGAACATTGCTCACACCTGTTGAAAAGCTGGAAGTTCTATGTGAATCAATGGTGGAATTTGATTCACTTGCTGAGAATGGGTTTGAGTTTCACTCCATTATAGGTGCTCAAGGATGGGTAAAGTATTTTGACAGACTTTTTGGACCAGTTTACCCCCTTCTTGTGAAAGAGTTCTGGATCCATGCTTCTGTATACCCTAAGTTTATTTTATCTTCTGTTTTGGGCAAAGAGATAATCATAACAGAAGATCTGATTAGAAAACTCATTGGCTATGAGGAAACAGATGGAGTATCACACTTGCCAGCTGGGCGTGTTGATATGGATGAAGTATATGAAGAAGTGATTGTTGCACCCTAAAATTTGCCCAACCTTATTCACTTGGTTCATGTTTCATTATCATTAGCATTTGCATATAGAGTCATGTACATAGACTAACTATCTGCATAGCATAAGCATAGCATGTCATTCAACAGGAGATCAATCATTATTCTCATCTCTAGAGGCCTAGCAAGAGGTTATTATTCCAATTCAATCTCATGCAAGTCATCAGGAAAGAATTTGAAAGCAAGGAGTTCAGCAGATCAAGCCTTGAGTCCATCTCCTAGCTGAGGGTATCTGAGGATCAACAAGAGGGTTATGAGCTGTGGATTGAAGGTATGGAGAGCATCTAGACATCTTGAGAGACTTACAAAGTCATTTGGAGAAGAAAACAAGTCATTGATGAAGGCACAAGAGCTACAGTTGAAGACAGTCAACTAGGGTTTCATCTGGGTCAACCCTAGGTCAACCCTAGGTCAACTGACTGACTTAAGAGAGCATTCAAGGCTATTGGAGAGATGTGGGGATCAACACTTGACATATGAAGAAGGATATGGAGATATGACAAGGAGAATTCAAGAAAAATCAAGGAGAAGAGGAGTTACTAAATTAGGGTTTCTCTGTAAAATCCCCTAGTTTAGGTCAAATTTCCAAGCAAGATAAGTCAAAATGCTAACTTCAAATGGCTTCTTGGCCAACATGAAACTTGTAGAGGATCTCAAGACCTTTAATTTGAGTGGTGGAAGACCTCAAGGAGATTTATAGAACTCAAGTTATGGTCCTTGCAAGTTATAGGTCATCTGGGGTGTCTGAATTTTTGTCTGTGAAAGTGACTTGACTTCCAAGCTAGTTTTGCCCCTCAAGGAGATTTCAAATGAATTCTTGGTCAACATAAGAATTGTTCCTCATTGTCTTAGCTTTCTAGAATGGTATGGCATGCCTTCATATGATGTGTGGAACTCAACTTATGGTCTTGACAAGCAAAGGGTATTTTGGGCATTTGTGAATTACAGGTCATTTTAACCTATACCCAAAACTCATACAAGGAGGCCTCAAATGGAAAAACTTACAACATCAAACTTGCTCCAAATGGGATTTTAAGTCTAGAAAGAAGGTCACAAGTTATTGGAGAAGCTCATAGCATGGAGTTGCATGATTGGTCAAAAGTTGAACTAAAAAGGCTTATAAAGTGAATAATTTCAAGTTGGAAAATGGTTTGGGAGATTTACAAGTCCAAATGGAGACTTCCAATATATGATTTTGAATGGAAAAACAATTCTAAGAACAATGGTTCATACACTTTTTTGAGTTTAGAAGGAAAAAATGAAGTTATCCATGGTTGCTTATCATTTAAGAAACATAATCAAAATGGATCAAAATTTGAAAACAAGGGAATGTGCAAGATGGATCTAGAATGTTCATTTGGGGTCTATATATTCATGAAATGTGCATTGATCAAGGGTTGGCCTCATTTTGCACCAAGAATTTCACAAAATCTATCACACTTTTTCATTGAAGTTTCATCACAATTCTCTCAAATTCTTCATCAATCTTCATCATAATCAACTCAATTCCATTCCATCATCATCACAGATCATAATTGAAGCAAGTTCTTGGTGTGAATCATTCATATTCGAGTGCTTTTCTCAAGAATCTCAAAACTACAAGTTCAAGTGGATTGCATGGTTCAAGCAAGGAAACTCCAAGTTTGTGCATACAGAATCACATACATCAAGGATTGATCAAGATTCAACACTTAAAAGCCTCAGATCTTCCATCTCCATAGCTGTTCTCAAGATTTCTTACAAGGTAAGTTTTCAATCACACAGCTCGATTCAGTTAGTTAGGCATGTTTTTGTTAGTGTAGAATTGATCTAGGTGGTTAGGAGATTAGGCTAGAAGAATTTGGAGAGTTTTGGTGATGGTTAGTGACAGGTGCCATAATCTGTTGGTGTTGATATCTCTTAGATTAGGGTGTTATAATCGTGGCTTGATAGCATAGGTTAACCTCCATTAGATGTAGTTTAAGTTAGGCTAGGTTTGAGGAAGTTTGGTGATGATCCATACCAGTGCATTTCAATGGAGGCAGGATGTTGATCCATTCGAATTGGTTGATGTGGTGAATTTCAAAGTGAATTGAGATCATAAGATTGTAGAGGGAGAGATTTGGAACAGTTTTCATGTTTGCAGCATGAGGATTGGTTGCGTGTGTGATGAGAACGAAGAAGTGGAAGGTAGGTCGTGCATGGCTGCCATGGAGAAGATAAAACCCTAGGTTGCAGGTTTGTTTGGGGAAGACGTAATCAGGACCATTCATTGGGCCTTAGACCTTTGACTGAGGGTAAGATCTGATGGCTGTAGTTCAATCTGAATTGGAGGGAGATTACTCTGGCCCTAAACGCACCGTTTCATTAATTGAAACGGGCGGGCCTGAGTTGGATTGTTAATTGCACCCCTATATGTTGAGCCCAATTCCAATTATAACGTGTTTTCTATACTATTCTCACCCCCAGCGCTCTTCTTTTATTTTCACTGGTTCTGATTAATTCTGGGCTTTGTCAAAAATGCTAAGCGCGCCCCCCTATTGTGGCCCATTCTGGATTTTGAACTGAGCGAAGTTCCTATTCACACCCCTCTCTCATGTTAATTCATTTTATTTTTTTCTTATTTCATTTTAATTTTTCATCATTTTCATAAAATCATAATAAATCCATAAAAAATGCTTTTTAATCCATTCTTTTTACCATGTTTTCATTAAAATGTCTAGAATATTATAGGAAAATAAAATTTCATTTTTAGTTGTATTTCATATTTTTTACATATTTTCTAAATAAATAGCATAATAAATAGTTACATTTCATGCATCATTTTCATGATTTTTGTTCTCTCACATGCTTTAATATTTTTTGATCATTCTTTTCATATTGTTTAGATGAGATGTTAAGCTTGTAGGAATATTTTAGTTCACATTTTTAGGAGTTAATTTCAGGTGATTAATAAAGGCTTGAATATCATGAGCAAAACTAGGGTTTTTAGGTAACAACTTAGGAAGTTCAGTTTTCTCCCTTAGGACTTAGGGTTTGAATAGGTTAGTTATGGGACTATAGGGACTATGGGTAGCTATTAGATCCCTTAGAGAAAAGTTAGGATTCCCCTACTGCTATTATTACTGTCTGTATATCTGTTGTCTGGTGTGGTGTGCCCTCTGGGGTTTATTGATTGCTTGTATGGGTATTGGGTTTGTCTGGGGCCCTGGGGAAGCTGAAGATCTGTGGAGATGAAGCCATTGGAGATTCAAATGCTGAAGATCAACTTCCAGAGTTGAAGAGAAGATTCTTGCTAGCAGATGCTGAGAGACTAGGGTTTAGGAGCTAGGCAGAGCTCTAGATTAGAATGATTATTTCTCAAACATGGGTTGCCTTGTCTGCATCCATTCTTCTCTGTGATTCAGAGTCTCTCTAAGACACTCACCCCCTTCCTTTGGAAGGCTTGGTGATAGTGTCTAAGAGGTAGAACTCTTGAGAGAAAATGTCTCTTGTGTTAGAAGCAGTCTGTTCACCACCTTTGGTAGTCAGCTGATTGCTTAACACCCAATTCACTTTGGTGATCAATCCCTCATCCTGGAGGTTTGAGCTTGAAGAAAAGCCATTGCAGATAGAAGACTGAAGATCAGAGCCCTTGTCTGAAGGCCATGAAGATGGAGATTGATGCTTGTTGAAGCCTGTAACTGATTGGAGATTGCTTGAAGCCAGATGTGGATTCAGAGCTGTTGATGCTGTTTCTTTTGCTGTATTTCATTTGCTGATGTATTGTTTGGTTTTCTGAACTGTATTGTTTGCTGTTTACCCTGTTGGGTTGAAAGTGAAGCCTGTTCACTTTTGCCTATTGTTTTCTAGGTTCGAGGTTGAGTGGGACTCCCTTGCCTCGCTTGTACTGTTGCATCCATGCATTTTACTGTTTTGCTGTATATATCTGATATTGTTTCTGTTTCTGCCTATCCCGTAGGATCTCTGTTTCTCTCTGTGCAAGAGAGGAGCATGATAGACACTAGGTCTTAACCCATGCATGATAACATTAGGTTAGTTTGTTTCCCTTCGCAACCGTAGGTTAGAGTTCTGTCTCTTTCTTTCTCAAAACAAACAGAAAAACACATAAAGATTTCAAACACAATAAAAGACACTTCTTCCGTAAAAGAATGTGAACTCATCAAGACGTCAGTTTTGTCCTCTTGGACTGTTAATCAGAAAAACCTTTTTCAGAAGGAATAAAATCAACCAAGACAGACTTGTGTCGTACGTGGCCCGAACTACGTTTGCTCTGATCTTCCATGCTGTGTGGAAGTACGTAGGCATAGGATGAGATATCCTAGCGAGCAACCTTCCCCTCCTTTCCCGTAGGTAGGCGAACTACGTTGACTCTGATTTCTCGTTCCAGACGGGAATACGTAGGCATAAAGTGCGATACTTTGCCGAGTCATTTTTATTTTCATTTTATTTTCTTTTTCACCCTTGACCTATAGTTTAGATAGAATAACAACCCATACCCGAAAACAAGCGTGGATCCCGTCGAGTACGACGGACGTGAGGGGTGCTAATACCTTCCCCTTGCGTAACCGACTCCCGAATCCAGGTTTTGGTTGCGACGACCATACCTTTCCCGTGTTGTGCGAGGTTTACTCTGAGCGTTCCCTTTCCCTCCCGTGGGATAAATAACGCACGGTGGCGACTCTTCTGTTCAGCCGGCGCCGATTTTCGCAGTAGCGACAGCTGGCGACTCTGCTGGGGACCCAACGTCCCCTGGCTGCTAAGGACTGCGATGGTTCTTATGCATTTGGGATCCAACGTCCCTTGAGAGAGTTAATCCTAGCGCTTGTTTTCCCGTCGAGGATGTTGTATGGAGTTATTGTATATTTCTAACCCTGTATTTTTCAGCTTTATATATATTGATTATTATTGCTGTGTTGGGGTGTGACGGGTGTTCTGATATTGAGAGATAAGCCGGACCTGGGCTTGAGTGCACCTAGAATTAGAGTAGAAATTAGTGGGCGCCCGCTTGCTTTGCTTGCTTTGGTGTCCCATGAAATCTACACTCAGACGAGGTTCCTCTGGTTGGCCTCCTGCCCCTTCCTTTGGTTGGCGTGGGTTGCTGGTTAGTTGGATTGTCGACTCTGGGGACCGATCATTTGGAAGTTGGCTGAGTGAGGCCTCTTCAGGAATTGATGATGCCACTCCTTCGGGGAATCGTATCATCAACCCTGAAAGTCTGTGACGCCGATGACCGCATAGGATGCCGTACCTTGTGCCAGTTATAGGGCCACCCACCTGTGAGGGGATTTAGGGTTATGCAGGTAACTAGACCTCCAGATTACCGGTTATTTCTTGATCAGAGATCCGGGTTGTTTATGGAGAGTTATGAGGTCTGCCAGAGACCATGTGAAGTTTAGTTATGAGGTCTGCCAGAGACCATGTGGAGATTTATTCTGAGGTCTGTCAGAGACCATTTGGAGATGTATTCTGGGGTCTGTCAGAGACCACTTGAGAGGTGTTTTGAGGTCTATCAGAGACCAATTATGGATGTGGTTTGAGGTCTATCAGAGACCAGGTGGAGTTATGGTTTGAGGTCTGTCAGAGACCAGTGTTGGAGTTCTATTTTAGGTCTATCTGAGACCAGGGCTTGAGGACTTCTGGATGGTCTATCTGAGACCTTTCTCGATTGGGTTCAGGCTATTCAGCTACAGCTTTGGTCCCTGTTGCATGTTACTTGCATTGTATCCTTGCATATCCATTATCATTTGCATTTCACTAACGTGTGTCTGTGCTGCAGGTGCATTTGCATTTCCCTAGTTCTAGTGCCCAGACTTTTGAGTGTTTGATCATGACTAGCCTACGGAGAACGGTTGCTTACAAATTGCCTACGCCTGATATTGTTCCTTTACTGGGGTTGATCTCTCTTGCTGATGAGGGTGTTCGTAGGAGTTTCCGGATGAGTTATGGTAGATTACTGAGATTGGTGTGCAAACCTACAGAGGTAGAGTTAGATGGGCTGTATGCTTTGATGCAATTCTACGACCCGGCTTTGAGGTGCTTCACGTTCTCTGACTTCATTATGGGACCAACTCTGGAGGAATACGCTGAGTATGTTGAGCTGCCTGTGCAGAACCAGGTTCCATTCATTCATTATGATGCCAAACCCAAGCCGGAGGAATTGGTAAAAGCCTTGCATGTTGATGCTTCTGAACTTGTGACTGTTGTTTCCCGTGGAGTTCCAGGCTTCTCATTTCAGTTCTTAGTTGGCAAAGCCCAAGAGTACGCCAAGAATGGGTGCTGGGTTGCTTTCAATGCTGTGTTGGCTTTGTGCATCTATGGCATAGTACTATTCCCCAATATACCGGATTTTGTGGACTTCGATGCTTTCTACTTGTTCGCCGCTGGTAATCCTGTACCTACCTTACTCGGAGATCTCTACCATTCACTGCATTACAAGAATGAGAAGGGAAGAGGGAAGAATGTTCATCTTTGTGTACCCTTGTTGAGTATATGGTTTGAGAGTCACCTTCCTAAGAGAGGATCTGCTGCAGAGACTACAGTTCCAGTTGGTTGGCCGGAGCGTTTGATGAGGCTATCGTCGGAAGATATGGAGTGGTTTGATAGAGACCTGTTGGGATCTGAGCTCATCTTTAGCTGTGCTGGTTACCCTAATGTGCCATTGATAGGAAGAAAAGGGTGTATCAATTACAACCCTTCTCTATTCATTCGCCAGTTCGGATATGCGCTGAAGAATCCACCTCAGAAGGAGGAAGTGCAGGAATCTCTGTACTTCACCGGTGACGTGAAGGGGGAGTTATTAGCCAAGTTGCGACATGCTTGGACGCGTATTAACCGCAAAGGGAAGCCGTTGTTGGGAAAGAATGACTGTCAGGCCTATGCACCTTATAGAGCTTGGGTTCAAGAGAGGGCTAGTCAGTTGAAGATGCCATTTCCAGATGCACCAATTCTTGATCCTATTCCGGTAGAAGAGCCGACCACTGTTTCTAGGGAAGTCTATGAACAGGTTGTGAAGGAGAAAGAAGCCCTGATGAAGATCAACGAAGGGTTAGAGCAAGAGTTAGCCCAAGCACGCAGTGAGAAAAACAAGGCCGTATATGCTTTCCAACAACAGATTGAGCTGGTAAACAGGTTAGGAGCTGAGTTGACCGAGGAAAAGAAGAAGCGCGAACGTCTGGGGCAAGAGTTCAGAAGCTCCCATGACATGCTGGAAGCCAAAAAGAAGGCGCTCGACGCAGCACACCGAGAGATATCTTCTTGCAATAAGACTTGGAATGCTACTCTCACCAACAACAAGCAGAGGGAAGATAAGCTAAAGCAGCAAATTTCCGACCTCGAGGAGAAGTTGAAGTCTAGCATCAAGAAGTGTGAAGAAGAAGTGATGAACCGGTATAGTGTCCAGCATGCACTGAACAAGGCAATCAAATCCAGAGATGAAGCAGTGTCCCAGAAGCGAAAGTTAGAAGATTGCTTCGGAGAAGCGGCATGGGAAGAAACTGCTGAAGACGTACGCCGTGTCCTTAAGAAGAGAAACCAGCTTGTTGAAGGGCTGCTTGATCGACCAAGCCATCCGGAGACCAAGAAGTTGATAGAGGAGTACCAGACTTTTGGGAGGATCTGATCATTCCATTATTTGTATGCTTTATTTGCATAGTGCTGACCATCACCAGGATTGTTGGTTGAGGTCATGCCATCTTTGTACTCTCAGTGATATTGTACCCTGGGCTTATTGATTCTCTCTGTTATGTATGAGGCTTTCTATGATTCAGCTCCGATATTCCTATTGTCAACACTGTCACTGCACCGGCACCCTCGCACTAGAACTGGGGGAATGAACTTCCCTAATGCACAGACACATTGCATTGCATTCATATTCATATTGCATAACAGGTAATCTTTGAAGGGTGTCTTATCTCCTGCTTTGATTCAGGTACTTAACAGGATTCCAGATCAACATCCGCACCGCTATTCTACACGATCCAACTGTCGGAAAGTCATGGACCAGATTCAGAATGAGATGCAGGATGTACGTGAGAAGCTCGCCCTCTTCATGCAGACCATGGAGGCTATAGCAAAAGGGCAAGAGAACTTGCAGGCCATGGTCCAGCCTCTGTTGGCTCGCAACGCTGGTCATGGTAACGAAGATCATCAATCTGTCAGGGTTGATACTGCTCATGGAGATGGCACTCCAACGCCAGTGGCTCCGCCTGTCATCAATGTGAATGCTGCTAACGTCAATAACGCTACCGCTGCTGTGAATGGTAACGTCGGAGTTGGAAATGAAACTGCTGTCCACAACGCTGGGCTGGGTGATGTCAATTTGGGAGATAATCTCGGAGGCAATGGCTTTATCAACGCTGGGTTCGGATTTAACGATCAGGGATTCGACAACACTGGCAAGTATGGCTTTAATGCTCAAGGCTTTGGGCAAGATGGTTATGGTATGGTCAATCAGGGCTACGGAGGTTTTGGAAACGGAAACGGTGCTGGTTTTGTGGCTGGTGGTCCTGCTGGAGGTGTTCAAGGGTATGGCAACAGAGGCCGAGTTCCGGGGATGAATCAGGTCAGAGCTGGACGTAATAATGCATATGATGGATACGGGGCTGGAAACGGTATGTGGCAAGAGGATCAGCAGGAAGACGCCTTCTCTGGAGGGGGCTTTGAAGGGCCGATGGATGATTCTCAAAAGATTAGAATGCTGGAAGAGCAAATGAAAGGAGTCCTAAACCAGAGTGCTGTGGGTCTGGACATGGCAACAATGGGCTTGGTACCTGGGCTGAAGGTGCCAATCAAGTTCAAAGCGCCTGTGTTCGACAAGTACAAAGGAGACACATGCCCGAAAGTTCATGTACGAGCTTATTACAGAAAGATGTCCGCATACTCCACTGACGAAAGAATGCTCATGCATTTCTTTCAGGATAGCCTATCGGGTCCTTCCTTAGAATGGTACATGGGGTTGGAGCCCACTGATATCAAGACTTGGAAGCAATTAGCAGAGGCGTTCGTAGCCCATTACAAATATAACAGCGATCTGGCGCCCAATCGGGTCCAGTTGGCCGGGCTTTCGCAGAAGAAGGGGGAGAGTTTTAAAGAATACGCGCAAAGGTGGCGCGATATGGCTGCCAGGGTCCGTCCTCCTGTGGAAGATAAAGAAATGAACGATATGTTTGTCGGCACATTCACCGGGCTGTTTCATGATATGTTGTTTCATACTTCTCTGGCAAGTTTTTCAGATCTGATTTTAATGGGTGAAAAGATTGAGCGGAACATTAAGCAAGGAAAGTTCCAAGTTGACGAGTCAGCTGCATCTGGCAGTAATAAGAAAGCTTATGGTGGGCGCCGTCAGGGCGAAGCTAGTGCTGTATTTGGAGGCCGAGGCCGAGGCCGAGGCAGGGGAAGAAATCAATATCGTCAGCAGCAGCAAGTGTCGAGTGTCACTATTCCTTATCAGCAACAACCAATCCAGCAACAACAACCGGTTCAGCAGCAGCCAATGCCACAGCAGCAGCAGCCTCAGCAGGGGGCACAGCAAGCTCAGAGGAGATTTCAGGGTAATAAGCCGAGAAGGGTGTTCGAGAAGCCTCCCTCTAACTATGCTGATTTATTGCAGACCTTGTTGGGATTGAATCTGGTGGAGAAAAGAACCTTGGCACCGATAACGGGAACTCCCCCGTTCGGCTATGATGCGAATAGGCGCTGCGAGTTTCATTCTGGGGCCCCGGGCCATGATATAGAAGGTTGTCATGCTTTTAAGCACGTTGTGCAGGATCTCTTGGACAACAAGTCTATCAACTTCGGAACGACCGGTGCGAATATAGTCCAGAAACCCATGCCTAATCATGGGGCGAATGCCGTGCTGACTGAGGAAGGGCTGAATCTGATTATGAATGTTGAGGATTTAAAGACGCCGCTGAGCGAAATAAAAGGCCGACTGTTGCAGGGGGGTGTTTACCCGGGTTGTAATGAGTACTGCTTAGATTGTTGGGCCCTGTCTGAGGGGTGTGAGGATTTGAAGAAAGGCATTCAGGCCTTAATTGATGAAGGTGTATTGCAGTTTGATAGAACAGCAACTGATGAGCCGGCAGGGGCAGTAGTGGATAATCGGAGTGATGTTGCCACAGTGACAATTCCTAGGAAGACGATCACTATTTCAGCACCAGCTCAGCGGCCACCGATTACTATAACTAAAGCCGGGCCAATCCCGTATGAGAGCACGAAAGCGGTCCCATGGTCATATGGGCTAGAGGTGTATTGTGACGGGATTAAAATCGATGTTAACAAGCAGTCAGCGGAGATTGTGGATAATGTTGTGGGCTCAGGAGGCATGACAAGAAGCGGCAGGATCTTTATATCTCCCGAGGTAGAGGCCGAAAGGCTAGCGAAAGGAAAGGGGAAAGCGGTTGAAAATGTTCCGGTACAAGCAAATGAAAAAGAAGCAGCGTCGAAGGACGTAGAGGAATTCATGCGCTTAATTCGGAAAAGCGATTATAAAATCGTGGAGCATCTGCAGCAAACGCCGTCCAAAATATCTATTCTGTCATTGCTGTTATGTTCGGAGGCTCACCGAAATGCTTTGCTGAAAGTCCTGGACACTTCTTTTGTACCACAGGATGTCTCCGTGAACCAGCTAGAAGGGGTATTGGCACATGTAAATGCGGGCCACAGTCTGGGCTTTACTGATTTCGACTTGACTCCGAAAGGAAGGGATCATAATATGGCATTACATGTATCTGTTGAGTGCAGAGGGTCGACAATGTCGCACGTATTGGTTGACACCGGGTCGTCTTTGAATGTGCTGCCTAAGAAGGCTATGATGAAGCTGGATGTTCGAGGAATTTTGTGCACACCAAGTGATTTGGTAGTCAGAGCGTTTGACGGCACGCGGAGAACAGTCTTCGGATCGATTACATTGCCTCTGCAAGTGGGGCCAGAAGTGTTTGCAACGGAGTTTTATATCATGGATATACAGCCTGCGTACAGCTGCTTGCTGGGAAGACCTTGGATTCACGGGGCAGGGGCAGTCACGTCAACCCTGCATCAGAAGTTAAAGTATATGGTCGGAGACAGTGTAGTCACCGTGTGCGGAGAAGAAGACATCCTGGTCAGCCATCTTTCTTCGTTTAAATATGTGGAAGTCGACGGGGAGATCCACGAGACGCCATGCCAGGCATTCGAAGGTTTGCGCATAAAGGACAAGAGTCCCGGGCCAAGCAAAGCGCCGGAGATAGCTGTTTCCTCGTATAAAGAGGCTCAAGCGCTAGTGAAAGCAGGAGAAGCCACGGGCTGGGGCAAAGTATTGGACATTCCGGTGAAAATGGACCGGTTCGGACTGGGGTACCGACCGTCGTCATCAACTCCTTCTGTGGGGGCCCCTCATTTCAGAAAGTCAATCACCATCTCTGCCAGTGGAGTATGCCACGAATCTGTCAATGCTGCTTCAGAGGCAGATGAAGGGGACAGCGACTGTGATATGGATGCCTGGATTCAGCCAAGCACGCCAGGACAAGGACTATGCAACTGGTCCATTCAGGAGCTTGTTCCTGTGACTTTTAAACAGTAATGCTTTGCTTTATTAATTGTTGAATAATCTGATGTCTTGCCCGGGGCATCAGGATTTACTTAGGGCTGCGTTGTTATAAACATTGCTTCGTTAATCATTAAATAAATGGCGTTTTTTTCATGTGCAAATACTGTAATCCATGTCTTTCTTGTTTTGTATTTTTCAATAAAATGGCAATGTGGTTATCCGCTTTATACGCATTTTGAAGCACTTAACCATTCCTTTTGCAGGATAACATTTTCAGATGACATCCTTGAACCACCTATGACTCGTCCCGACTTCGAGCACCCGGTATTCCAGACCGAAGAAGAGGTTGTCGAAGATAGCGACGTTCCTGAAGAGCTGTCTTGGTTGGTCAAACAAGAGGAAAGAGCCATTCTGCCTCATGATGAGGTCATCGAAATTATCAATTTGGGGTCGGAAGGGGTTGAGAAGAATATTCGTATCGGAGCGGCACTGCAGAGTGATGTCAAGCGAAAACTGGTTGAAATGCTCCGAGAGTATAATGATGTATTCGCTTGGTCGTATCAAGATATGCCAGGGCTCGATACAGATATGGTTGTGCATCGTCTGCCACTGAAAGAAGACTGCCCGCCTGTCAAACAAAAACTTCGCAGAACTCGCCCAGATATGGCAATGAAGATCAAAGAGGAGGTTCAGAAACAGTGGGACGCTGGGTTCCTGGCTGTGACGAAGTATCCCTCATGGGTTGCTAACATCGTACCAGTGCCAAAGAAAGATGGCAAGGTTCGAATGTGCGTGGACTATAGAGATTTGAATAAAGCAAGCCCAAAAGACGATTTTCCACTTCCTCACATTGACGTATTAGTGGATAATACTGCTCAGTACTCTGTATTCTCCTTCATGGACGGCTTTTCAGGATATAATCAGATCAAAATGGCGCCAGAGGATATGGAGAAGACTACTTTCATAACGCCTTGGGGAACATTTTGCTATAAAGTGATGCCCTTTGGTTTGAAAAATGCTGGGGCAACATATCAGCGTGCGATGACAACTCTCTTTCATGACATGATGCATAAAGAGATTGAAGTTTATGTTGACGATATGATTGCCAAATCCCAGACAGAGGAAGAGCATCTGGTGAATCTGTTGAAGTTGTTTAAAAGGCTTAGGAAGTTCAGGCTGAGGCTGAACCCTAACAAATGCACCTTCGGGGTGAGATCGGGTAAGCTCCTGGGGTTCATAGTAAGCGAAAGAGGTATAGAGGTCGATCCTGCTAAAATAAAAGCGATTCAAGAAATGCCGACGCCTAAAACAGAGAAAGAGGTGCGCGGGTTTTTAGGGAGATTGAACTACATTGCCCGGTTCATATCTCACCTAACTGCCACCTGTGAACCATTATTCAAACTCTTGAAGAAAGATCAAGCTGTAACGTGGAACGATAATTGTCAAAAGGCGTTCGACAAAATAAAGAAGTATCTGCAGGAGCCTCCTATTTTGATACCCCCAGTGGCAGGGAGACCCTTGATAATGTATTTAACGGTTCTTGAGGGAAGCATGGGTTGCGTTCTCGGTCAACACGACGAGACGGGGAGAAAAGAGCATGCAATCTACTATTTGAGTAAGAAATTTACAGACTGTGAATCTCGGTACTCAATGCTGGAGAAAACTTGTTGCGCGCTAGCCTGGGCCGCCAAGCGTCTGAGGCAGTACATGCTGAATCATACAACCATGCTCATCTCGAAGATGGATCCAATCAAATATATATTTGAAAAGCAGGCGTTGTCAGGTAGGATTGCCAGGTGGCAGATGATCTTGACCGAATATGATATTCAATACGTCTCGCAAAAGGCGATAAAGGGGAGTGTGTTGTCTGAATATCTGGCGGAGCAGCCTATTGAAGAGTATCAATCGATGAGATTCGATTTTCCTGACGAGGATATCATGTATCTCAAGATGAAGGATTGTGAAGAGCCGTTACCAGACGAAGGACCAGAACCGGGGTCCAAATGGCAGATGATATTTGATGGAGCTGTGAATGCTTACGGTAGCGGAATAGGGGCAATTATCACTACGCCGCACGGGTCGCACATCCCGTTTACTGCCCGATTGACCTTTGCTGTTACCAACAATGAGGCCGAATACGAAGCTTGTATAATGGGGCTTGAAGAAGCCATTGATTTGCGAATCAAACATTTAGACGTATACGGAGACTCAGCTCTGGTGGTGAACCAGATCAAAGGGGAATGGGAGACACGGCAGCCCAATTTGATACATTACATGAATTATGCAAGGAGATTGTTGCCTTTCTTCGATAAGGTTGAATTGCATCACGTGCCGCGGGCAGAAAATCAAATGGCTGACGCCCTTGCCACCTTGTCTTCCATGTACAAGGTCAATTTCTGGAACGAAGCTCCCCAGATCACTATCTCTCGGTTAGACAGGCCAGCTTATGTATTTGCTATTGATGAAGCGTCTGATGACAAACCGTGGTATTTCGATATCCTTAATTTCCTGAAGAATAAAGAGTATCCGGCTGGGGCATCCAGTCAAGATCAGAAGACTCTCAGGAGATTAGCGGGTAATTTCTATTTGAACCCGGATGGCGTCTTATACCGAAGAAATCACGACTTGGTGTTGTTGCGTTGTGTAGACGAGAAAGAGGCAAAGCTTCTCATGGAGGAAATTCACGAGGGTGCCTTTGGTACGCATGCTGGTGGACATGCTATGACGAGAAAACTGCTGCGGGCAGGTTATTTTTGGCTGACGATGGAAACTGATTGTTTCAAATTTGCAAGAAAGTGCCACAAGTGCCAAATCTATGCTGATAAGATCCATGTGCCTCCAAGTCCTCTGAATGTGATGTCATCGCCATGGCCATTCTCGATGTGGGGAATCGATATGATTGGAAAGATCGAGCCGACGGCTTCTAATGGGCATCGGTTCATACTCGTAGCAATCGATTATTTCACCAAGTGGGTGGAAGCGGCGTCTTACGCAAATGTAACGAAGCAAGTGGTGGCTAGATTCATCAAGAGAGATATCATTTGCCGATACGGAATTCCCGAGCGGATAATCACGGATAATGGTTCTAATCTGAACAATAAAATGATGAAGGAGCTCTGTCAGAATTTCAAGATTGAACATCACAACTCCTCCCCTTACCGACCCAAGATGAATGGCGCTGTCGAAGCGGCCAATAAGAATATCAAGAAGATCGTCCAGAAAATGGTGGTGACGTATAAGGATTGGCACGAGATGCTACCTTTCGCTTTGCACGGGTATCGTACGACGGTACGCACATCAACCGGGGCAACTCCGTTCTCGTTGGTATACGGAATGGAAGCGGTATTACCATTGGAAGTTGAGATCCCTTCTCTGAGGGTATTGCGAGACGTTCAGCTGGACGAGGCAGAATGGGTAACGAATAGATTGAACCAACTGAGTTTGATGGATGAGAAGAGGCTAGCTTCTCTGGCATATGGTCGTTTGTATCAAAGACGAATGAAGAAAGCGTACGACAAGAAAATACTTCCGCGAAGCTTTCAGACGGGCGACCTTGTGCTAAAAAGGATTCTCCCGCCGCAAGCAGATCACAGGGGCAAGTGGACCCCCAACTACGAAGGGCCATACGTTGTCAGTAAGGTCTTTTCAGGAGGAGCTTTATTGTTGTCCACCATGGACGGGGAAGACTTTGCGTCACCTGTGAATTCGGACGCAGTTAAAAAATACTTTGCTTAAAATAGACCCGCTGGACAGAAAAAAGAGAGTCCAGGCAAAAATGGGGCATCCTGGCGAACCAAAAACAGAATGAAAGGTTCGGGCAAAAGTTAGGGATAAAATTGAAAAAATGTACACCCGCGAAGTTGAAAACCTACACTGGGCGGCTTCGGCAAAAAGGGGTATCCCGGTGAACTGAAAACCCGTAAAGGGCGGTTCACGCAAAAGTTAGGGATAAGAAAAGCAAATGACTGCGGTCCGAATTTGGTATTCAATGAGCATCTATGCGGGAGAATACGTTTGAGGAGTCAGTTATCGGATACAACCTCTTCAGAAGACGGATACCGGGAAAGCATTAGAGTCGGACGAGTCATGGGAGGATCAGTTCGTGGTGTTCATCTGCATCCAGTTGCCGACATGTGTACAAAATTTAATTTGTCAATATTTATGCTTCTTGTGAATACTTGCCTACTTGTATATTTGCTTTGCGTAGCTTCCTCTTTTCAGGAGTTACATCCCGTGTACAAAAACTCCGCCCATTCAGGGGCCCAATCAATGAAAATGTGTTATTCAGTACTTGATGCCTGTTCTTTACTGTTTTGTGCATGATAAAACGCCTAAGTTTGATGAAACTAGCACGAGTATAACATCACTGGCCCTTGCCAACAATGGTTAAAGCTTTGAATTGACTGAGTGTAACGTCACTAACCTGAATCGATTTGGATTGCATAGGCTTGTCGTGCTTTGTTTGTGTTGTTGCAGGTTTCATAACTGTACGAGGAAGGTGATCGAAGGATTGCAATAGTGAAAGACTTGATCCCCGCGCAGGTCATGCATGTTCTTCCTGAAGAAGGATGGAATTCCCCAGCTAGCCGTAGCTTATCCAAAGGACGTGCTCCAGAGAAGTTACTCGTCCTCAGCAGAGTTTAGTGATTCTGAGATCGTAAGGCTGTATTCAGACAGGTTCATCTTCCCCCGTAGGGTCAGGCACTCTTCCCCAGTGGAGTCAGTTAATTTTCCCCGAGAGAATCATCCCATCCCCAGCGGAGTTCTCTTTTCAGCAAATGTTCTTTCCTTCCAGTGGAATTCGAAGGTCAAGACTCTCCAGAGCAGAGTTGATGGTGGGTCCGGTCATTTATTTTGTCAGAGATACTGGTAATATCAGTTCACGTTCCAGCAGAAGGTCCGATCATACTAGGTGCATCTGCCATTCCCCAGCAGAGTTATATTTCCCTGGCAGGGGGGGGTTACCTCAGCAAGGTGTTTGGTTTGAGTTATTTTCCCCAGCAAGGGGGTTACTTCAACAAGACGTGTGGTTTGAGTTCCCAACTTCCCCGCAGGGTCGACTTCACTCTTCCAGCATTTATTTTGCCGGAATAATTTTGTAGCATCAGGCTATCCCCGGCGAGTCGGCGTTACCCTTCCAGCATTTATTTTGCTGAAGCAGTTTCTGTACTCTAGTAGTTCAGGTGGAGAGAGCTCTTGCTCATATAAGTCACCAAACAGTCAAGATCTCGGCAGGAGATATTCAATGATAATGTCAGTTTCGGCGGTATTCCCCCACAGAGTTGTCATGATAAAACTCTCTTTGTCTCCAGCAAAGTCATTTATGCAAATGCATCTTATTTTCCCCAGCCAGAGTGGCCAGGATAAGAATCTCCTTATCCCCAAGCAGAGTTTGTTTGTCATCAACGGGTCGCATGAATCAGAATTTCAGAGACCACCGCCGGTTATCAGAGCAGGCGTCCGATAGTTGGTTTTCAGACATCCCCAGTGGAGTTCATCTCAAAGTCGCTGTCGCGTCAGCGCTAAGAAGTTTGTGGGTAAGGATCATTGAAGAATTAAGTCCTGACGTGGACCATCTACTCCTAGAATGGCGGGATTTCTTCAGAAGTGGGCGTCCTAACGTGGACAGGTTTGTTTTACCGGATTGGTAAGGTGTTAATCCTGACGTGGACAAGTTGGTGGTTCTTTGTGATGACAAGATACGAGAATCCTGACGTGGACAAATTTATCCTTCTTCGTGTTGTTGACAAGGTGTAAGTCCTAACGCGGATATTTCCCCAGCAAGTCGAAGACGTGTGAGTCCTTACGCGGACAAGTCTTATTTCCTCAGTAAGTCGAAGACGCCTGAGTCCTAACGTGGACATATCAAGACGAGATCAGTGTCCTAACGCGGACAGATCAAAGAGATTATTATTCCTAACGTGGAAAGATGCAGTCCTTACGCGGACATATCAACAGAAGTGATTCCTAACGTGGAAAGACGGAGATTCCTAACGCGGAAAAGATGGAGTCCCCACGCGGACATATCAGAAGATAGTTTCCTTACGCGGAAATGACATTATTCCTAACGTGGAAAAAAGAGAGTCCTTACGAGGACAGATTAAGATGGCATTCCTTACGTGGAAAATTGAGTCCTGACGCGGACAAATCAGAAAGAAGTTGGTATTCCTTACGTGGAAAGATCAGAGTCCTTACGTGGACATATCAAGAGCATTCCTTATGTGGAAGAAAAATGGTTTCCTTACGTGGAAAGACGAGTTTATTCCTTACGTGGAAAGATTAAGTCCTGACGCGGATATATCAAGATTGATTCCTGACGTGGAAAGAAATGAGTTATTCCTGACGTGGAAAGAGATTGAGTCCTGACGCGGACAGATCGAAGAAGATATTCCCAACGTGGAAGAAGAAGATAGATTCCTTACGTGGAAGAAATTGAGGTCCTTACGTGGACAGATTCAAGAAAAGTGGGTTCCTGACGTGGAAGAAGGATGTACCCCTTACGTGGAAAGTTGAGTCCTGACGTGGACAGGTTCAGAAAGGTTGTTTTCCTTACGTGGAGAGATTGGAGTCCTGACGCGGACATGTCAAGTGGTATTGGAGTCCTTACGTGGGCAGATTGATATAGTTCTCCTTACGTGGGAAGAAGATTGCTTCCTGACGTGGAAAGATGAAAGGTTTAGTCCTGACGTGGACAGATGCAGAAGAAACGATTCCTAACGTGGACGATGTGATTCCTAACGTGGACAGGTGTTACTCTTAACGTGGAAGAGTTTTTCCTAACGTGGACGATTCAGTTTATTGAAATGCAGGCGAATTATCCCCAGCGGAGTTGCCGAGATTTTCCTGGTTTGACAGTAAGTGGAGTCCTAACGAGGACAGGTTTTAGTTGGGATTTCTTTATATCGATGGCGGACAGAGTCCTAACGTGGACAAGCAAGCGATCTGTTATGACAGAATCCTCTTCAGAACGATGAAGATAATCCCCAGCACGGTCGTGCGAGATCAGTGGGTTACTCTAACAGTCAGATTCAGCTGACGAATGTCATTCCTCAAGCAGGAGCGCAGTTTATTTCTGCGGTTGGCAAATTTCTGGTTTCACTAGTATTCAACCGTCTCGTACCGCGAATGTCTGAAGGCTCCGGGCTCTTCACCCAATCGGGTCCAAGTCGCTTGAATAGGGGCAGCTGTTGCACCCTAAAATTTGCCCAACCTTATTCACTTGGTTCATGTTTCATTATCATTAGCATTTGCATATAGAGTCATGTACATAGACTAACTATCTGCATAGCATAAGCATAGCATGTCATTCAACAGGAGATCAATCATTATTCTCATCTCTAGAGGCCTAGCAAGAGGTTATTATTCCAATTCAATCTCATGCAAGTCATCAGGAAAGAATTTGAAAGCAAGGAGTTCAGCAGATCAAGCCTTGAGTCCATCTCCTAGCTGAGGGTATCTGAGGATCAACAAGAGGGTTATGAGCTGTGGATTGAAGGTATGGAGAGCATCTAGACATCTTGAGAGACTTACAAAGTCATTTGGAGAAGAAAACAAGTCATTGATGAAGGCACAAGAGCTACAGTTGAAGACAGTCAACTAGGGTTTCATCTGGGTCAACCCTAGGTCAACCCTAGGTCAACTGACTGACTTAAGAGAGCATTCAAGGCTATTGGAGAGATGTGGGGATCAACACTTGACATATGAAGAAGGATATGGAGATATGACAAGGAGAATTCAAGAAAAATCAAGGAGAAGAGGAGTTACTAAATTAGGGTTTCTCTGTAAAATCCCCTAGTTTAGGTCAAATTTCCAAGCAAGATAAGTCAAAATGCTAACTTCAAATGGCTTCTTGGCCAACATGAAACTTGTAGAGGATCTCAAGACCTTTAATTTGAGTGGTGGAAGACCTCAAGGAGATTTATAGAACTCAAGTTATGGTCCTTGCAAGTTATAGGTCATCTGGGGTGTCTGAATTTTTGTCTGTGAAAGTGACTTGACTTCCAAGCTAGTTTTGCCCCTCAAGGAGATTTCAAATGAATTCTTGGTCAACATAAGAATTGTTCCTCATTGTCTTAGCTTTCTAGAATGGTATGGCATGCCTTCATATGATGTGTGGAACTCAACTTATGGTCTTGACAAGCAAAGGGTATTTTGGGCATTTGTGAATTACAGGTCATTTTAACCTATACCCAAAACTCATACAAGGAGGCCTCAAATGGAAAAACTTACAACATCAAACTTGCTCCAAATGGGATTTTAAGTCTAGAAAGAAGGTCACAAGTTATTGGAGAAGCTCATAGCATGGAGTTGCATGATTGGTCAAAAGTTGAACTAAAAAGGCTTATAAAGTGAATAATTTCAAGTTGGAAAATGGTTTGGGAGATTTACAAGTCCAAATGGAGACTTCCAATATATGATTTTGAATGGAAAAACAATTCTAAGAACAATGGTTCATACACTTTTTTGAGTTTAGAAGGAAAAAATGAAGTTATCCATGGTTGCTTATCATTTAAGAAACATAATCAAAATGGATCAAAATTTGAAAACAAGGGAATGTGCAAGATGGATCTAGAATGTTCATTTGGGGTCTATATATTCATGAAATGTGCATTGATCAAGGGTTGGCCTCATTTTGCACCAAGAATTTCACAAAATCTATCACACTTTTTCATTGAAGTTTCATCACAATTCTCTCAAATTCTTCATCAATCTTCATCATAATCAACTCAATTCCATTCCATCATCATCACAGATCATAATTGAAGCAAGTTCTTGGTGTGAATCATTCATATTCGAGTGCTTTTCTCAAGAATCTCAAAACTACAAGTTCAAGTGGATTGCATGGTTCAAGCAAGGAAACTCCAAGTTTGTGCATACAGAATCACATACATCAAGGATTGATCAAGATTCAACACTTAAAAGCCTCAGATCTTCCATCTCCATAGCTGTTCTCAAGATTTCTTACAAGGTAAGTTTTCAATCACACAGCTCGATTCAGTTAGTTAGGCATGTTTTTGTTAGTGTAGAATTGATCTAGGTGGTTAGGAGATTAGGCTAGAAGAATTTGGAGAGTTTTGGTGATGGTTAGTGACAGGTGCCATAATCTGTTGGTGTTGATATCTCTTAGATTAGGGTGTTATAATCGTGGCTTGATAGCATAGGTTAACCTCCATTAGATGTAGTTTAAGTTAGGCTAGGTTTGAGGAAGTTTGGTGATGATCCATACCAGTGCATTTCAATGGAGGCAGGATGTTGATCCATTCGAATTGGTTGATGTGGTGAATTTCAAAGTGAATTGAGATCATAAGATTGTAGAGGGAGAGATTTGGAACAGTTTTCATGTTTGCAGCATGAGGATTGGTTGCGTGTGTGATGAGAACGAAGAAGTGGAAGGTAGGTCGTGCATGGCTGCCATGGAGAAGATAAAACCCTAGGTTGCAGGTTTGTTTGGGGAAGACGTAATCAGGACCATTCATTGGGCCTTAGACCTTTGACTGAGGGTAAGATCTGATGGCTGTAGTTCAATCTGAATTGGAGGGAGATTACTCTGGCCCTAAACGCACCGTTTCATTAATTGAAACGGGCGGGCCTGAGTTGGATTGTTAATTGCACCCCTATATGTTGAGCCCAATTCCAATTATAACGTGTTTTCTATACTATTCTCACCCCCAGCGCTCTTCTTTTATTTTCACTGGTTCTGATTAATTCTGGGCTTTGTCAAAAATGCTAAGCGCGCCCCCCTATTGTGGCCCATTCTGGATTTTGAACTGAGCGAAGTTCCTATTCACACCCCTCTCTCATGTTAATTCATTTTATTTTTTTCTTATTTCATTTTAATTTTTCATCATTTTCATAAAATCATAATAAATCCATAAAAAATGCTTTTTAATCCATTCTTTTTACCATGTTTTCATTAAAATGTCTAGAATATTATAGGAAAATAAAATTTCATTTTTAGTTGTATTTCATATTTTTTACATATTTTCTAAATAAATAGCATAATAAATAGTTACATTTCATGCATCATTTTCATGATTTTTGTTCTCTCACATGCTTTAATATTTTTTGATCATTCTTTTCATATTGTTTAGATGAGATGTTAAGCTTGTAGGAATATTTTAGTTCACATTTTTAGGAGTTAATTTCAGGTGATTAATAAAGGCTTGAATATCATGAGCAAAACTAGGGTTTTTAGGTAACAACTTAGGAAGTTCAGTTTTCTCCCTTAGGACTTAGGGTTTGAATAGGTTAGTTATGGGACTATAGGGACTATGGGTAGCTATTAGATCCCTTAGAGAAAAGTTAGGATTCCCCTACTGCTATTATTACTGTCTGTATATCTGTTGTCTGGTGTGGTGTGCCCTCTGGGGTTTATTGATTGCTTGTATGGGTATTGGGTTTGTCTGGGGCCCTGGGGAAGCTGAAGATCTGTGGAGATGAAGCCATTGGAGATTCAAATGCTGAAGATCAACTTCCAGAGTTGAAGAGAAGATTCTTGCTAGCAGATGCTGAGAGACTAGGGTTTAGGAGCTAGGCAGAGCTCTAGATTAGAATGATTATTTCTCAAACATGGGTTGCCTTGTCTGCATCCATTCTTCTCTGTGATTCAGAGTCTCTCTAAGACACTCACCCCCTTCCTTTGGAAGGCTTGGTGATAGTGTCTAAGAGGTAGAACTCTTGAGAGAAAATGTCTCTTGTGTTAGAAGCAGTCTGTTCACCACCTTTGGTAGTCAGCTGATTGCTTAACACCCAATTCACTTTGGTGATCAATCCCTCATCCTGGAGGTTTGAGCTTGAAGAAAAGCCATTGCAGATAGAAGACTGAAGATCAGAGCCCTTGTCTGAAGGCCATGAAGATGGAGATTGATGCTTGTTGAAGCCTGTAACTGATTGGAGATTGCTTGAAGCCAGATGTGGATTCAGAGCTGTTGATGCTGTTTCTTTTGCTGTATTTCATTTGCTGATGTATTGTTTGGTTTTCTGAACTGTATTGTTTGCTGTTTACCCTGTTGGGTTGAAAGTGAAGCCTGTTCACTTTTGCCTATTGTTTTCTAGGTTCGAGGTTGAGTGGGACTCCCTTGCCTCGCTTGTACTGTTGCATCCATGCATTTTACTGTTTTGCTGTATATATCTGATATTGTTTCTGTTTCTGCCTATCCCGTAGGATCTCTGTTTCTCTCTGTGCAAGAGAGGAGCATGATAGACACTAGGTCTTAACCCATGCATGATAACATTAGGTTAGTTTGTTTCCCTTCGCAACCGTAGGTTAGAGTTCTGTCTCTTTCTTTCTCAAAACAAACAGAAAAACACATAAAGATTTCAAACACAATAAAAGACACTTCTTCCGTAAAAGAATGTGAACTCATCAAGACGTCAGTTTTGTCCTCTTGGACTGTTAATCAGAAAAACCTTTTTCAGAAGGAATAAAATCAACCAAGACAGACTTGTGTCGTACGTGGCCCGAACTACGTTTGCTCTGATCTTCCATGCTGTGTGGAAGTACGTAGGCATAGGATGAGATATCCTAGCGAGCAACCTTCCCCTCCTTTCCCGTAGGTAGGCGAACTACGTTGACTCTGATTTCTCGTTCCAGACGGGAATACGTAGGCATAAAGTGCGATACTTTGCCGAGTCATTTTTATTTTCATTTTATTTTCTTTTTCACCCTTGACCTATAGTTTAGATAGAATAACAATCCATACCCGAAAACAAGCGTGGATCCCGTCGAGTACGACGGACGTGAGGGGTGCTAATACCTTCCCCTTGCGTAACCGACTCCCGAATCCAGGTTTTGGTTGCGACGACCATACCTTTCCCGTGTTGTGCGAGGTTTACTCTGAGCGTTCCCTTTCCCTCCCGTGGGATAAATAACGCACGGTGGCGACTCTTCTGTTCAGCCGGCGCCGATTTTCGCAGTAGCGACAGTGATGTCTGCTGGACAAGCTTCTAATAAGTTCAAAGATCTGAAGCCTGACTACAAGATCTGGGCTAAGATTTTCATGGGATGCATTCATCACAGAAAGTCAACAAACTCTCCAGACTATGTCAATAATGAACAGCTCTACTTTATGTATTGCCTAAGTCAGAGCACCAAAGTAGATCTTCCATATATTCTTTTTATGCATCTATGGAATCATATAAATGCTTCTAGAGAATATGTGAAAGAAAAAGGTCAGAAGATCAGAACCTGGATTCCTTTTGGAAGGTTAATCTCAGATCTTCTAACAGAAAATGGACTTGTAACTGCTCTGTACGCTGCTGGAGTCACAGAGGAACTGGAATTTATTTTGGGAAAGCCTCTGAATGCCAAAAGTCTTCAGAGACTAAAAATAGTGGAAGAACTCACAACAGCTCCCAAGAAGCTGAACATTTTTGAACTGAGTCAGAAGAGAACTCCTGTAGATGATTACCCTCTGTTCTATGCTGAAGAACCAAGGGAAATTGTTGTAAGATATATTGATGAGTGCAAGGCAGAAGGAAAGCCTATTCCTGCAGATATTATAAAGAGAGCAAGGCAACCATTACCTGTTGTAATAGAAGAACCACCAAGAAAGAGGACTCAACCAGAAGCAGAAGCTGCACCTGTTCAGAAGAAGCCCAAGATTGCTGAGAAGCCACAGAAGCTTCTAAAGAGGAAGGAATCTGGAGACACTCCTTCTGTTCCTGCTAAACGCATCAAAATCAAAGGTACTAAAACTTCTGTATCTTCTGCAAATCCTATTGTTATAAATGATTCAAATGTTAAGTCTATTCCAAAACCACCTTCTTCACAAAATCAATCTGTTACTGCTCCACCTCATGTTTCTATTCCATCTCCTCAAAAATCTTCTAATCCAATTTCCATCTCACCTGTAAAACAATCCTCTGTACCTAAACCATCAACAACAAAACCACAAATTCAAACTCCACAACCAGAAGTTCCAACCAAACAATCTGTACCACAAAAACAACCATCAGAAAAACAACCCACAGAACAACAACAAACAACAAAACCATCTTCACAACAAAAGCCATATGAACAACAATACCAACCTCAAGAAAAACAACCAGAAAAATCATCTGAACCTCTACCAGAAAAAGACTCGGAACATCAACCACAAAAATCATCTGAACCTCAAACACAACAATAAGAGAAACAACCACAATCAGATAATCCTTCATCCAAAACATCTGAACCCACTGAATCTGTACCAGTTACTTCTGAATCAATTCCATCAGAACCATCTACATTTGAACCCTCATCAAATCCCTCTGAAAATCCCTCAGAATCAACCAAGCCATCTGGAACCAACATCCTTGAGACAGAAGTTCTTCATGTTACACCTCCAAAAACTGTTTTTCAAGTGTCTTCTACTTCTTGCACACCAACCACATCATCAAATTCCTCAGAATCTGACATTCACCCAGATTTTATAATCTCCCATTCTCACAGAGATTCTGAGGTAAACCAACCAGAACCCCCTGTATCTTTCAAAGTTTCTATTCCAGATTCTACTCCCACACCTAAACCATCATCTGAAATCCTCATTCCAAATTCTATCCCAACATCCACCCCAAGAACATCTATCTCATGTGCACAATTCTCATCCCTGTTTCACAACCTTTCCTATGGTTTCAAACTCAAAGATTTCTATGACAGAGTTGAATCATCTGACCCTATCACTCCCCTCAAACCCAAACTTACTATCACCCTACCATCTGTGCTTCTCGCCTATATTCAATCAATGTCAAAAGTAGGTTCATTAGCAACAATATCATATTCTGCTAAATCTGCAAAAGCTGTTACTTCAGCTATACCTGTTTCATCTGATAAACCTGCTGCTTCTGATGAACCTGCAAAATCTGCTTTCCAACCTTACTCCAATAAACCCTTTTATATGGTTTCCTATCACACCAAAGCAAAACCAAATCTGTTAAATGCTTTAAACAGATCCAAACCTGACAAATCCCCTGAAATTCCTTTCATACCATACTACCCTCCTCCTCTTATTTCCATTCAGAAATCCTTATTTCCACCTACTCCTCAACCAAAACCAATAACATTGGAGACTCTGTTACACCCCAAACCTAGACTAAACATTGATCATTTATTTACATGTTTTTTTGCAAGAAATACAGTTGTATTTAGGTACTGTACAGAGGAAGTGTTCAGCAACAATAGATGCACAAGAATCTGATGTCATCTGGAATGGATTCATAAACAGATTCAACACTGTAGCATCAAATCTGAAGAACATATGTTCTGATGATGCAAAGCTCATATTTGCTGAAGCTGCAAGAAGTCTATTCTGGACTGTCAAGAGATCTGGACCATTACTTCTTACAGATGCTCCTCCATCATCAGAAGAAACTACTGAATCTGCATCTGAAAACAACCCTTTGGCCATGACTCTGGTAGAACTTCCTTCTGGCTCTAATGCTCCAAGCTCTACAGACCCTATGGAAATTGACTCTGCTCAAGCTCCAGAAAATGTTCAACCTTCTTCATCTGAGATTAAGAAAGAACATCCAGATTTTGAGGATAAAATTGCTGCTCCGGAAGCTGGTCAATCAGAAATCAAGTCTTGGATGGCCAAACAGGATAAGAAATCTGAAGACATGACTGAGTGGATGTCAAAACAGGATCAGAAGAATGAAACAATGGCTAAGTGGATGTCAAAGCAAGAACATTCCTCCTCTGAGATCACGGATCTGTTGAAGATGCTTTTGTCAAAACACTCTTAGTTTTTCATTTTTTTTCATTCTGATGTTTTTGCATCTGATGTTTGCTTATGTATTTTTGAATATCTTATGATGCATGTACTCTTGCTCTGAACTGAATTGAATGAATGTTTCAAAGTTTTCTCCACATGCTTTATCTTCTTTATTGTTTTCTTTTACTTGTCTTTTTAAAAGTTTTTACTTTTTGCTTATGACAAAAAAGAGGGAGAAAATATAGATCTGGACTGTTTAATTAAACTTCACCAGAATGAAACTTCAGACATATCTATTCTATCTAACATTAAATCTGAGTATTTCAGAACATTTGATAAGTACACTCTGTAAAAGAAACTCTGAGACTCTCAGATCTTTTGACAATTATCAAACTCTGACCCTGAAATTTTCAAGACACTCTGACTCTCAAATGTTAAAAGAACAATCAAGATCTAACTCTGAAAATTACTCAAGACAAAAGGGATGTTTCTATTCCTTATTTGTATTTAATTCAGGGGGAGATTCATCTTCTCAGGGGGAGTTATAATTATCATATTTTCAATTAAACAAAATTTCTGATGTTTTTGTCATCATCAAAAAGGGGGAGATTGTTAGAACACAGATTGGTTCTTAATAATATCTCTATGTTTTGATGATAACTATTATGAAATTTTGTAATTAAGAATTATATACTCTGAAATTTTCTTGAGAGTTTTTACTGCAGATAGTAAAGGAATTAACACTCCAGAAGAAAATCAGAATTGAACATAAGAAATTTGCTAGACTCTGAAGCACCAGATGCATCCATTAGAAGATTCTGATTGCTACCAACAGAAGATCCTGAGCGTAGCCTCCAGAAGAATCTGAAGCAGAAGCTCCAGAAGAATCTGAAGCAAGTCAGAAGCATCTGAACCAAAGAAGAATTCTGTATGAAAAGTTTTTCAAAGCATAGTTACTACAGAAGATTCTGAAAGTACTAAAGCTTCCAGTACTGAAGATCTGTCTCAAATATGCTCTGATCTTAAACACGCTAAAAGCACACCTGCTGCAGGAGACTCTGATTCAGCAAAACTCTGATCATCATCAGAAGGCTCTGATCTAATTAGACTCTGATGAATTTGCTGAAAACTGAAGAAGATTTATTCAAAGTTTATATCCGTTGGAATGAACCAAACGACTATTTCCTTATTTATGCTAGACACAAGAACACAGACAAAAAGGATTTATCTGTGCTTTCTTCTTTTAGGAAAGGTCATTTGATGTGAAGACAAAAAAAGGCTCAGACGTTTTGGACACTCTTCTCAACGTGAAGCTCACCTTGGATCAGCTGCCTATAAAAGCAAGACTTCACGTAACTTCTTTAGTTGACGTTTTATCCAAAAAGAAATCAACATTCAAGCTCTCATACTATTCATATTCTTTCTAAGAATTAGTTTCTTTGTTCTTAATAGTTAAGTGAAAAATCACAGTTGTGATAAAGCTTTATAGAAGCAATCTTAAACACTTGTATTTGTATTACATTTGATTATAAACCTTAAGAAGATCCAGTTAGGATCAGTAGTTCTTGAGAAGACTTTGAACAGTTGTTCTTAGTGCTTACTATTGTAATCAGTTGATTAAATAGTGGATTAAGTCCTTGATTGAGAAAGGCAAATCACTCTAGGAAGGGTGGACTGGAGTAGTTGAGTTCAACGAACCAGGATAAAAATACTTGAGTTTTTATTTCTAAGTTTTAATCTTCATACTTATTCAACCCCCCCCCCCCCCCCCCCCATTCTAAGTATTATCTCACCTTCAATTCATTATGCTTTTATGTTTGTTGTTATGTTTGGAACTAGTTCATAGCTTTTGTAGGGTTTGGTACCTGTTATTGAAGCATTAGGCCCGAATGTAGAACACAGGTTATGTGTTAATCATTTGTATGGAAACTGGAAGAAAAAGTATCCTGGTGGACACATGAAAGAACTACTTAGGTAGGCCTCTAGGGCGATAGTTGTACAAGATTAAGAGAGAGCCATGCAAAAAATAAAGGATATCAATGAAGCTGCCTGGAAAGACATGATAGAACTTCCACCGTCCATGTGGACTAGGTCTTTATACCGTACTGATAGTCACTGTGATTTGCAAGTTAATAATATGTGTGAGGCATTCAATATGGCCATATTGGAATATAGAGACAAGCCCATTATTACCTTGCTGGAAGGTTTAAAGCATTACATCACAGTTTGGATAGTGAAGCAAGAGAATCTGATGAGTCGATTTAGAAGCAATATTTGTCCTAAGGTTGAACAAGTTGTAGAAAAGTTGAAGCGGGCAGCTGGAGGTTGGATCCCTACTTGGCATGAAGACGATGAATTCAGCATATTCAGTGTGACAAATGGTATTGACACTTACGAGAGAGAAACAAATCCAATGATGAACCCACTTAGAGCAATGTGTTACCTAGAAATTTGACCACCGTAAAGTGTAAGACTTATGGGAATTTTGGTCACAACTCAAGAATTTTCAAAATGAAAATAGTGGTGGATCGCCAATTGAAGAAAGGAAGTAACAAGAAAAAAAACAAAAGACTGCATCAACCAAAGAAGCACAAACTGTTATGACTCAAGGATCGCAAGCGCCACAGACTCAAGAGACAACTTGACTATATTATTCTTTCTGTTTAATTTTTATATAATGGATCACTTTTTATAAGATGCATCATATTTTCTGTTGGATTAAAGACATAGTAACATTATCAGTTTGTAACATTATCAGTTTGACAATGAATGTTATTTTGTATCAGTTTGACAATAATGACAACATTAGCATTTTGTGTATTAATTGAAAAGCACCATTAACATTTATTTCCATTTTGTATTACAATTTCCTTATAATTTCAAATCAATATGACCTTCATTTTGTGTAGTGATTGCCTTGTAATTACAATTTTTATTTTTTTTAGTGATTTTCCTTCCTTTTGTATTACAATTTCCATTTTGTGTAGTAATAGCAAAGCAGTATGCATGTAAAATACAATTTCCATTTTGTGTAGTAATTGCCTTGTAATTGCAAAGTACAATTTCCATTTTGGAATTATGATTTGGAAATAACCTTATAATTCAAAAGCAGTATGCACGTAAAATAACCTTACATCCATTAAAACTATTAGAGTTTGGCCTAACACAACCTTACAAAATCGGTTGGTAAGGTGAGGGGTGCCACTCTATATAAACTATTTCAATGCTCTATCTCCAACCAATGTGGGACTTTAGGATCTTCCTAATACACCCCCTCACGCCCATCATTCTTTTTGGGCTTGGTGCGTGGATTTAAACGGTTGGCTGCCCAAGGTCCGATAGATAGGCTCTTATATCATATTAGAGTTTGGCCTAGCACAACCTTACAAAACCGATTGGTAAGGTGAGGGGTGTCACTCTATATAAACTATTTCAATGCTCTATCTCCAACCAATGTGGGACTTTAGGATCTTCTAAATAAAAACCATATAAGCTTACAACTATAAACATTCTATCTTATGATAGTACTAAAGAAATTTTTTTTGTAACCATTAGTTCCAACCTTACAACATAAGTTTACAATGACAACATTATCAAGAAAATGTTTTGGTAATCAACATGATGATCAAAAACCAAGATAGAATAAAAAAACAATAAAAAATTTGATCTTCTTCTTCAGTTCATCATCGCTCTTCTTTTTTTAAACCATCTTTCTTCTTCAACACATTCACCTTCTTCAATAGAGAGTTAATCACTTCTTGTGAATGTTCTCATATCTTCTCATCATACCAATAAAAAAAGGAGCATCCTTTCCTTCCATGCAAATAAATGAAACATAAAAGAAGCTCAAAATTATAAATTACCCAGAATTTTAAGATGAATAAAGAACAAAAATTAGGGATTTTTGTGTACCTTATATAACCTACAACCGTAGAACCTTTGACCTGGATTCTTAGATGTCCATGAAGTTGTAAGTGATGAATTCAACCCACAATAACATTGTATCCTTCTCCTCATAGAAGTAGAAGAAAAACTTAATACTTGCATAGATTCGGAATCCATAGCAAAGGGATTTAGTTTGGAAGAAGTGATTTGGGTTTTAGATTGAAGAGATTATTATAGACCTTGAAGAGAAGATAAAGAAACCAATGGATGCAGCTGAATTTAGGGCCATAAGAAGAAACAAATGAAGAATAGGAATTTAGGTTTCAGATTTAATATATTTAATTTTTTGTATTATTATATGTTTTTAATTATTTAAAAATGACATGTCAGTTTTGAAATTCCACGTAATAACAAAAACATGATACATCAGCGCATTTTGGTTGACAAATGGGCATGGGGGACCAAAACTGTTTAAAAAAAAAGGGATTGATATCGTGAGTTTGGCAAAATAGGGGGACCAAAACTGTAATTTAGCCTAAAAAAAGTTTTATTATCAAATATTTTTATTTGATTTTTTAATTATTGTTTTATCTTTCAATTTGATTCACATAAAATCGGCACATGAATTTAGAATTTTGAGAGATAAGGTAAATACTAAATTGTTTAATATATATTTAGTTATTATATATTATTTATGAATTTTTTTTGAATATTTTGAATGTCTCTCAAAATTATAATTTAAAACTAAAGATTAGATTCTTTAAATTTTAGATACTTTGAATTTTAGAATTGATTATGTTGATTCCAAAATGATTTACTTAAAGAATTATTTGTTGCATATGCGAATTTGTTTCCCATTTATTTGGGATATATAAATATTTAATATTTATCTGATTTGAAGTTATACATTTAGCATGATTATGTTATTTGAGTGTATTGTTATTAAGGTTTATACAACTTTTTCTTAATCATACAATTTGTATAAAATCATAAAAATTATGTTTATTGGGAATTTGTTCTCACACTAAGGACTTTCAAGAAATATTATTATTATTATTATTATTATTATTAAACGACATCCTAAATGAATACGACCTACATTTATGAGTAGTGCCTTGTAAATTTAAGACTCTTTCCATTGAACTTATTAAAATGTCTATTAATTTTGATTGAGTTGATTGAAGCAATATGTTGCAAAAGTAACCTCTGTTGCGTAAATTTGATTCAATTGTAATTACAAAAGATGTAGTGTGTAAATATTCATGCGAATTGTTATGATCGACCAAAAGGAAGACATAGTTTGGCCGAACAATTGCATACATGTGATGCTAAATATGTAGTAATTATTAATTTTATCCATGTGGGTAATGATTGATGTAAAAAACGTCCATTATCTGACCGTACTTATTACTAATGTTTGATGATTGGGTGAGAGTAACGTTTACAATTAATTTTTATAATCAAAGATTGATAATTAATGATGTGTTTGTATCTTGTTTGAGTCTTTTAATTTATAAGTAAAGATAAATGTCTATATAATACTTTATTGACATATCAATAACGATGTTCTATGAGTGAAAATCTTTCAAGTATTTATTTGATTGCACTCACACGTATAAAATAAACATGTGACAATTGTAAGAATTTATTGTTTAAAAATATTTGTTGTCAGTGTTTGATCATTCAAAATAAATACTACTAGCAATTAATTTTATTGTCTAAAGATTTAATATCAGTGGTGAATTTGGTATTTTGGTTAGTACATTTTATTTTGTTATCTATAAAATAGTATAGTTTATGTATCGGCAAAATAAGATAGATTTTGATTCTCAAAAATTTTAACTTTTAGGAATAAAATATGAATATTATGTTCTTGGATCTAAACCTTACATAAGGATGGAGAAACTCAAATTCTCTCACAATTTAGTATATTTAAAGTAAGACTCAAGTTTCAAAAGTGAGTACACTCCAAATTACACATGTCTATGAGTTAAAGTTTTGCAATATAGAAATATTAGAGGTGTTATTTAAGATGACATAAATTTTATCATATTATATTTGTTAAATTCTAGTGCTTCTAAAGCAATAAAGCCAAAGACAAACTTTCATTGGAATGATGACTTTTCTTTAAGACTATTAAGCAAAGAAAAATATTAAAAGCGTATAATGAAATTATTTAATCTTGCTAAAGCGCTATAGTTTCGTCAATTAGATGATTTTGTCAAAAATTTAGCATATGATATACTCTTCGCACAATTAAGTTTATAACTACTAAAGTTAGAAATTATTATTTAATAGAATAATTTCGTAAAATGTGCAATAAAGAAAAGATTGAAACAAGAGAAAATAAAATAGTACTCATTCGGTAAATATATTAAAAGGATAAGGGAAAACAAAAAATAATAAGAAAATATGGTTTGAATTGAAAAATATTCAATGGTGTTGAAAGATACATGAATTTAAAGGGGACAAATTTTGTAAAGATTGATATTTTTTTTAAAACTATTTTAGATTGTCATTATATACTTAAATTTGTATGTAAAATACAATTTGGTGAATTAATAAGGTTTTGTTTTAATATGATAACTTCTTTTTTTTAATGATTGATTCAATTTGTCTTTTAAATTTAAATATTATTAAAGTTAATTCAGTCATGACTTGTGACAGTCTAAAATTGTTGAAAATTTTGAGAAATATAAATTTTTAGTCTCAAGTTAAAGAATATTTTAAGAAAAATAATGTAATGTGTCTTGGAAATATTGAGTTTGGAGGACATATATAGTCAAAGAACAAAATTGAGTGGGAAAAAATTGGTTATAACTCAATTCATATAGTTTCTATTTATATAGAAAATTTGGACCCTCGTACGGATACTATTGTTTTTTCTCTCAATTAAATTATGAAATAAATTCTTGAAGATCAAACTCAACATCCTCAAGAACTAGAGCATCAAGTTTCATAAATAATTGACTGAAAAGAAAAATTTTATTCGGTACGACTGAAAGACTCTATTATGATAGTTGTGACACTTGTTACTTATTATAATTTTGGAGCTTCATAAGATGGATATCAAGTTGGTGTTTCTTAATGGCGACATTAAGATATATAATATGGTGCAACGAGAGAAAATTTTGTGTCAATAGATACAAAGTTTATGGTTTATAAACAGATAAAATACATTTATGAGTTAATGAAATTGTGTCATTAGTGATATGACAATATTTTATAAGGTAATTGTCTCGTTTGGTTTTGAGATGTCTATTATGAAAAATTATTGGGTTTTACAAGTTCAGTGGAAGTAAATTTATGTTCCTAATTTAATGTGTTGATTTTATTTTATTTAGTCAGCAATGATACAAGATTGTTGTGTGAAACCAAGAAATCTCTAACAAAAGTTTAGTGATGAAAAATCTTGGGCACATCTCTTTTGTATTAGATATTATGATAATTAGAGATTATTCTCAATGTATCATCCGATTATCACAAAAGATTTTTGTATATATATCGATAACGTTGAAAATAAAACTGACATGAAAGACAATAAACTAGTAGTGTATGTCTCAATTATCAAGGGAGACTATTAAGTCTCAAACATGGTCCAAAATAAAAGAATCTGGAAATTTAGAAAATTAAGTTTGTTTTTATACTATTTCAATTTTTGGGATTCTTATGTATTATCTTATGTATATGCATTTGGAATAAGCGTATATATAATGAGATCATTTGGCAGATACGAAAATTCAAAATTTGAATTGTTGAAACGAGGAAACCATAAGGACTGTTATAGAGAACAAAAGAACACGAGCTCACATATTAGAGATAGAATAATTTGAAAGATTATTAGGATGTTTGACTCTGATCCTTTTAGCTGTCTATATATAATTGGCATCATGACTCAAGAAATAACTATAAGTATTTATGTCACTTGGTTGCATATAGTAAAAGGTTTTGAAAAACAACTCCAACTATATTGTGAGAACTCGAGCTAAATTGTGACATAAGTTTGTCGGATAATGTTTCAACAACTGTTTTACAAAGTTCATTGACTTATAAGTTGTTGTTGTTGAAAGACAGAATATATAGATAGAAGTTTTATGCTAGCTGGCTTACTAATCAAAGGCTTGATATATAAGGTATTTCATATGATTGTTGTCACTAAGGATGCCCTGGATTAGTGGCAGTCACTCTTTCTTTATTTTTTATAATATTATTTTAATATCGATACATACTTTATGTTTATATTATCTGTAGAAATAAAGTTTATGAGGTTATTATTGTTATAACCATTTCTGAATCGTTTGTGCAAATATTGAATTTGCAAACTTCAATTTGATCTTAATAATGAATTCAGTTAGATGACTTAGAAATAGATATAATTTAGAGATCACATGAAATTTCCATGTCACTCATTCATATCGATCTATATCATCAAGTACATTTATATGGTGGTCGTCGGGGTTTCGTCACATTATACGTTAGTGACAACAGCCATGGTGGTCTCATTATTTATGTATGAGGTGAACCAAATTGTAAGGTTGAAATCTAAAGCTCAATAACATTCGCATGTGCACGTAAAGAATTATGATATAATTATTAAGATATATTGATCAAGTGAGAGATTGTTGGAATATTTAATAATTTAGTATTATATTACTATACCAATAATTGTGACCAGATATATTTATTTAATTATATTAGATATTTTATCAATTAAGTGTCTTAAATAATTAAGTGATCAAATAGAATTAAAAGGCTAATTAGATTTCATTTAGAAATTATTTAATTAATTAAATAATATGGGTTTAAATATTAGCGGATGTCAGGATGACCCATTTGGAAATAATGGGAACCCTAATTGGCCATCACACTATATATAGGATATGGTCTCCAATATACCGTACCCAAGTAACTTATCTCTTCTCCCCATCACACAAGCTATAAGGTATTCGTTGTTTGTCTTTTAACTTTCAGGATTACCGCCAACAAAACTTTCCCAATAGATCCAGATATTCCTGCAATCTCTTCTTTCATATGCTAACAAAAATCCTGTAATTATATACATGTTCATATTATCTATTCTATTATGTACTGAAGTAGATGACATAATATGTAGAACATATATATGTGGTTAATTGTTATTGATTTGATTCCAACAAGAAGAGCATACATGATATTTCCAGAATGTGTTATTTTCTTATATTATGGATGTGTTATCAGTAACAACCAAACTAACATAAGGTACAACAAGACCTGAATAAAATCATGGATAAACCAATACATTTGGAGGCTTAAAGAGAAAATAAAATAGAGACCTTTTGTTAAGAGAAAATTAATGAGATCTTTTATTAAGATAAAATTGAGATATTTATAGCAATATCACGTCTTCTTCTCATATTTTTTGCTAGATATATCTTGTCTCTTCTTCTCTAATATTTCTTCTCTCATGTTCATTTATTTTCATCTTTTTATTTTTAGTTTATTTTTATCTCTCCTAATTACGTTTTAATCACACCTCTTCTTCTCTAATCTCTCATCTCTTTCATTCTTTCTTTTTCACCTTCTCTAATGTCTTATCTCCTCTTTTTTTCTGTTTCATTTTAATATTTATGATATTGTTTTTTGCTACTATTTTATGTTTTTTATTACACTTTTGTAAAATATGATTTTTGTATATTAAATGAAAAGTTGTAATCTAAATATGTTGAGTTTTGTCATAATTTAATAATGTATAAATGACTAAACACAAAGTTATGTCGTCATTTATATGATTATGTTGGACTCAATAAAAATATTTTAAAAAACTAAACCAATCTAAACCGTATTGGTTTAGTTTAGTTTGATTCAATTTTATTTCTAAAAGTCAATCGAATCAAAATAATCCACACACTTTTTCCTCTTCCAGTTCAATTAAATTTTAATGTCAAAACTGTCAAAAGCACACCGTGAATATTCTTATAAAGATCATCAAAACCGTCAAAAGCATGAAGATAAAGAAAAATACAAGAAAGGGGGGGAGGGTTGAATTGAATTTTCAAAACTTTTTCAATGAGACGATATACACACACAAACAAGATATAATAAACCAAGAAGAAAAAATGACACGTTTGTTTTATACAAGTTCGCCTATAACGAGGCTACCTCTTGTCCACCCGCCAAGGTGATTTCGCCTTCAATAAGGACTTAATTCTCTAATCTTGAAAGATTAAAAAAAATGAATCTAAGTGTTTAAAAAAACACCTTAGCGCTCTCAAGTATATAGACTAATACTTAGTCACTTTAGGAAAAATTATATCAAAGAAATTACAAAGAAAGTGTGTATAATGATGCTTCTAAAAAGAAAATGAAACAATTTAAGAACGATGTTTACACAAATATGAGCAACAACTTTATTTGTTTGAGAATCCTCTTGATAGACTTTTAGACTGTGCATATTTCACTTTGTTAAATTGATTATTGCTCATCTTTTTGCAATGAGGTAGTGACTCCTTTATATAGGATGGTTGGTTTAACGTTGGAGGGTATAAATGTCAATATTAGTGCCAGCTTTTACAATGGTAATAAGAGGATCTTGAGAGACAAGAGCAGTAAAGTATCACCATATTCCTTAACAGTATTGGCGTATGATCAGTTTTTACCATATTGAGAATGTACTATTGTACGGATTCTTTCGGCACAAGTTTATGTATTGATCTTATCTTCTAATGAACTATATCTGATGAAAAGTGATGATGAGTCCAGAAGATAAATGATTGAAAGGTATCAGAGTCTTCAAAGTCAAATGTTGCCTTCACTTAATTTTTCTTAGAGGATTCTGTCAAATGCTTCAATATCAGAAGAGAATGGACAGATCTTCAGAACTCAGACTCTTGACTCCAGAGCTGGAAGCGAAGCTTATCTAAGAAGCACACAAAGTTTCTTTTTATTTAGAGGCATTTGACATTCATCAGAACTGCTGATGCTTCTTCAGAAGCTGTCGAAATAGTTTCTTGAGGAGTGCCAGAAAGGATTCTAATGAAATTTCTTGAGCGTTATCCATAATAAATTGTAATTTTATATCTATAGACTTTAGAAAATTATTAGAGTACAAATTTGTTACATTTAAAATATACGCATTGTTATCATTAAAACTAGAGATTATATGTAGAACTAATATCTTGTTCTAACAACCTTCCACTTTCTAATGATGAAAAAATCATGTATTTTGATGGAACAATGTGTACGAAACTATATGCAAAAGTTATCAGAATTGCAAAAATTCATCAGAGTTAAGTTAGAGAACTCCCCTTGAGATAAATAAGCTCCACCTAAGTCAGAACCTGGTTGTCTTATAACTATCTTATCATAAGAGATATTAGAACCTGGTTGACTTGTTAGAGCTTGAAATATCAGAACCTTTTGTAATACTTTATCAAGGCTTGATCCATAGTCTGTTTTCAGAAGGGTATATATATATATATATATATATATATATATATATATATATATATATATATATATATATATATATATATATATATATATATATATATATATATATATATATATATATATATATATATATATATATATATATATATATATATATATATATATATATATATATATATATATATATATAAATTTAGAATATAAGAATTGAGATTTAGAGAATAAGATATGTATCAAAATCATCACTTATTTTACTCTCCATTTTTGTCATAATCAAAAAGTCATATTATATTAAAAATGATGCAAAACGATACAAGTGAGAAAAGAAACCTAGAACACAACATAAATCTAAAAGGGAAGCTTAAGTGCCTAAGGTTGAGAAGGAGGAGGAATCCTCTGAACTAGTTGAGCAAGCATATTATAAATGTTGGTGTTGACTTCATCTAGCTTGTCGAGTCTGGTTTTGACCTTTTGCTGTTCTTTCTACATCTCTTCTAGAGTCTTCATCATAAGAAGGAATATGTCAGCTTCATAGTTAAATGCTTTATCAGATCCTCTAGCAGCTTCTTTCTCAGCAGCCTCTTTCTCCGCAGCTTCTCTAGCAGCAACTTCTCTTTTGGCAGCCTCTCTCTCAGCGGACTTATGAGCTTCCAACCTCTCTTCAGCATCCTTGACAAAGTTTTCTTTGACTTGGACGTAGAGATTTCTGATCTTGGTGAAATATATTGTAATCCATCTATTAAACCGATTCCAGCTAGCATCCAGATAAGAAGGATAGTTGTTAGAGCTGGACTCCTTGTAGAGCTTTTTCACTCTCCTTTTTGCATTGTCCTTAAAACTAGAAATTACTTCATCAAGGTATAGTCTAGGAGTTTGAAGGTTAGAGGTGTAATGGTCAGAGTGGAGTTCTTCATCACAGTCATGTTTGTCATAAATGGTTTTTCCAAAGTCATTGGTTAAGGTTTGATCTACATTCAAATCAAGTGAGTTTGGGTTAGAATGCTCAGAGATGTTGGTGAAAGCTTGGAATGCTGAAGTGATGTTGGTTGTAGAGATTGAGAAAGGTATAGGTTTTGAGGTGGTTATAGTTTTTGAAGTTATGTTTTCAGAGATTGGTTGAGTGGTGTTAATGGAGAAAGTATTTGGGAAGGGTGTGAAGTTAGTTGTAGCAGCAGGTGAGATAGCAAATGAAATAAATGATTCAGATACTGCTGTGGTGGAAATGAATATGAGGATGAGGATTTCATGAATTGTTGTTTTTTGTGGAGTGGTATCAGATGTTGTGTTTGTTTGGAGAATGGGTTCAAAAATTTTGGTTGTTTGGGGGATGGTTAATTTAGGTGGTGTGGGTGGCACTTTGGATTTTTGAGAAGGAGCTGAAATAGTAGATGGTGAAGGTAGGATAGATGTAGTTGTAACAGTGGTCGAGATAAATGGAAAAGGTGGTGGTATTTATGAAATAAGGGTTCTAGTATCAGAACCACATGCAGTTGATTGAAAGCTAGAAGACTTACTTGAAGGAGCTGGATAAGAGGCCATTGCAGAAGACTTCTGAGATTTTATAGATTCTCCTAGATTAAGTTTCTTATTCTTCTTCTTCTCAGTCTTCTTCTGAGGTGATTCATGTTGTCTTTTCTTTAGAACATAATGAGCTTTTGGAAGAGCATCATACAAAAATCCAGATAAGTCATGGCCTTTAGCTTCAAGCATTTTTAGATATTGTTCTATAACTTCTGGTGGATCAATCTTGGTGAAAAGAGGATATACATCAAAAACCATCCTTCTATCCTTTAGACTATCCCAATCTATAGGAATACTTAGTTTAACAAGAACCTTCTCAATGATGCCCATACTCTTGAGATTTCTGTCGTTCAATGGTTTTCTAGTATCCACTACGATGTCATCCATCAAATTCAAATGCAATAAATGAACTACAAGACCATTTTCGATGAGAATATCTAAGATGAGTCTACCCAGAGGGATTTAGTTTCTAGGTTTTTCATTGTTTCTAGTTTCTTTAACAACATTTCTGAGATATTTGAAGAGAATGGAAGGAAGGTGCATCGGTTCTCCCTTCATCAGATAGTACAAAAAAAATTTTTGATCAGTGTTGACATAGTCAGAAGAGTTGGATCCTGGTCTATAGTGAATGCATCCCAAAATGATCTTGAGCCATACCTATAATGAATTCCTGATTCTTGAATGATGATTTTCTTTCAGAGGCTTGGGAAAAGGCTGTAAGGTTAACTTCTTGAGTCAGAATTTTTGACCTAGGGTTCATGTTGTAAACCTGTTTCCCTCTTGCTTCCTCCATTCTGAGAAAGGTAGCAATTGATTTCTCAGTGATGGCATATTTAATACCAAGAACATAAGAGACAATATATTTTTCATCAACATCAGAGTATCTCCATAATTCCTTTATTAGATTTGTGTAGATGGGGTTGTAATGACGACCAAAGTAGTTACTCCAGCCTTGTTTATGTAGTTCCTTAGTCAAATCCAAACCATTATCCTTTATGTTATCAAAGTCTACTAGAAGTTCACAAGTACTTCCAGTTGCTCAAACACTGTTTCCAAGTTGATGTGACCAGGACGATCAAGAATATGTTCAACATGAAGTTGGTGAAAAGTAGACAAAGCTTGATGCAATGTTGAAGATTCGGGAGGCATTGTGCTGCCATCCATAGGTTGAGATGATCCACTTTGTTGTTGCATTTTTTGAGAAAATTTGCAAATTTCTTCTTGATGGGCATCCATGGATGAAGATAGTTGCAGAGAACAAGAGTTTTGGGTTTTAAAGAAGATGAAGTGTAGGGAGTGAGTAGCATAGTGTGTGAGAGTGAGAAGAGTGAGTATATATATATATATATATATATATATATATATATATATATATATATATATATATATATATATATATATATATATATATATATATATATATATATATATATATATATATATATATATATATATACACTTTGTTGTTGCATTTTTTGAGAAAATTTGCAAATTTCTTCTTGATGAGCATCCATGGATGAAGATAGTTGCAGAGAACAAGAGTTTTGGGTTTTAAAGAAGATGAAGTGTAGGGAGTGAGTAGCATAGTGTGTGAGAGTGAGAAGAGTGAGTATATACATACATACATACATACATACATACATACATACATACATACATACATATATATACATATATATATATATATATATATATATATATATATATATATATATATATATATATATATATATATATATATATATATATATATATATATATATATATATATATATATATATATATATATATATATATATATATATATATATATATATATATATATATATATATATATATATATATATATATATATATATATATATATATATATATATATATATATATACATACATATATATATATATATATATATATATATATATATATATATATATATATATATATATATATATATATATATATATATATATATATATATATATTTAATAGAAAGATAAAACAAGAAAGTATTTACATAAGTCAGAATCACATATTTACAGAAAGAGTTGAACATATTAGAAAAGAAAAATCATTTTGGACAGAGTTCCATTTTTAAATTTTTCAGAATGAACGGAAATCTATCTTCAGCTAGGGGTTTTGTGAAGATATCAGCCCACTGGTGGTCTGTATCTATGAACTCTAAAACAATAACCCCTTTCTGAACATAATCTCTAATTAAATGGTGTTTTTTTTTCTATGTGTTTAGCTCTAGAGTGTAAAATAGGATTCTTACATAGGCAAATAACAATTGTGTTGTCACAAAAGATAGTGATGTTACTCTCATACATTTGAAGGTCTTCAAGTTGGTTTTTCATCCAGAGCATCTGAGTGCTATAAAGTGATGCTGAGATGTATTCTGCTTCAGTAGTTGATAGTGCAATAGTTGATTTCCTTTTTCTATCCCATGAGATGAGATTGTTACCCAGAAATTGGCAGTTTCCAAAAGTACTTTTATATTCTAATCTATCTCTGGCGTAATCTGCATCACAAAAACCTGAATGTATGTATTATGATGTTTTCTCATACATCAAGCCAAGTTTAGATGTTCCCTTTATATACCTTAGGGTTCTCTTGACACCTGTTAAATGAGTTTCCCTTGGATCTGATTGAAATCGAGCACAATGAAATACACTAAATAAAATATATGGACGAGAAACAATCACATAGAGAACAGAGCCTATCATACCATGATAAAGCTTCTGAAAAACCTTTTTACTTACCTAGTCTTTCTCCATAATGCATGTCGGATGTATAAGAGTCTTTGCGGGTTTACTATCTTTCATGTCAAACTTCTTTAGAAGCTCTTTTATGTATTTGTTTTGATGAAGATTCGTGGCTTCTGGAGTTTGATTTATTTGTATTACTAGAAAGTAATTTAGCTCTTGCATCAGAATCATTTCAAACTCTGTTTGCATTAGCCTAGAAAACTCTTGACAAACTAATGGATTAACACAACCAAAAATTATATCATCTACATAGATTTGGCATATCGTCAGATTGTTTGCAAATTTCTTATAGAAAAGAGTAGTGTCCACCTGACCTCTGGTAAATTCATTTTCTAAAAGGAAAGAACTTAGTCTTTCATACCAAACTCTAGGAGCTTGTTTCAGACCATACAATGACTTTTTAAGTTTAAAAACATGTTTTGGAAACTTGATGTTTTCAAAACCTGGAGGTTGATGAACATATATTTCTTCAGAAATGTATCCATTTAGAAATGCGCTTTTGACATCCATTTCATTATAGTCAATACATTGTTCTTGACTGAACCTTGTGCAACCAGTCGTGCTTTATTTTTGACGACCTCTCCTTTCTCATTCAGTCTGTTTATGAACACCCACTTGGTTCTAATAACATGCATTCCTTTGGGCTTTGGTACCAGATCCCAAACATCATTTTTGGAGAACTGATTTAGCTCTTCTTGCTTTATCAAAATCCATTCATTGTCCTAAAGTGATTCTTCACAGGAGGTTGGTTCTATGAGAGACACCAGTCCCAGAAGAATTTCCTCAGTTTGTTTGAAAGTGGATCTTGTTCTGGCAGGTTCAGTTTTGTCTCCTAGAATCAATTCTTCAAAAAATATTTGTCTATGCCTTTTCCTTTTCTGAGTTGGAGGACATTCATATGCTTCTGATGTATCTTTATTAGCATTATTTGAGTCTTTGTCCTCAGAGTCTTTTGCCTTTTCTCTAGAGCCTACAAGGGTTATTTCTAGATCTGCAAAATCCTCAACTAGCTTTAACTTTTCTGAGTCAAGTTTATCATTGAATCTAACATGGATTCACTCTTCCACAATGTGTGTTTCTGTTTTGTATATTCTGTAGCCCTTGGAGCGCCATGAGTATCCCAACATAATACACTTTTGTGCTTTAGAGTCAAACTTGTTAAGATTCTTTTTAGTGTTCACAATAAAACAAAATCATCCAAAAGGATGGAAATAAGAAATGTTGGGTTTTCTTACCTTACACAGTTCATAAGGAGTATTCTCCAAAATAGGTCTGATAGAGATCCTATTTTGAATGTAACATGCTGTATTCACCACTTCTGCTCAAAAGTTCTTAACCACATTAGTTTTGTTGATCATAGTTCTGACCATCTCTTGCAAAGTCATATTCTTCCTTTCTACAACTCCATTCTGTTGTGGAGTTCTAGGGCAGGAGAAGTCATGGGATGTGCCATTAGAGTCAAATAACTCTTCAAACCACTAACTCTCAAACTCTCCACCTTGATCACTTCTGACTCTAACGATCTTATAATCAAACACATTTTGCACTATAGGACAGAAACTAGTAAACATAAAATGTGACTCATTCTTGTGCCTTAGGAATTTTACCCATGTCTAATGACTCTAATCATCTACGATGACAAGTCGATACTTCTTACCATTGATTGACATCGTTTTTATTGGACCAAACAAGTCAATGTATATAAGCTCCAAAGGTTTAGAGGAGGAAACAAAATTTTTTAGATTTAAAAGATGTTTTGGAAAACTTGCCTTTCTAACATGCTTCACAGAGAGAAATTGAAGTGAACTTCAGCTTAGGCAGGCCTCTGACTAACTCAAGTTTATTTAGCTGAGAAATCCTCCTCATGCTAATATGACCCAAGCGTCTATGCCACACCCACTGCTCTTCATTAACAGATATTAATCATTAAACCTTTTGGTTTTTAAGATCAAAAAGCTTTATCTTGTAAATCTTGTTTTTCCTCTTTCTAGTGAAGAGAACCGTGCCATCTTTCTGACTAACAACCTTGCACATTTTTTTATTGAAGATAATTTCATAACTGTTATCACTTAATTGACTTATGGATAACAAGTTACGCGTTAGACCCTCAACATTAAAGTAAATTAGATATAGAAGGAAGAGATCTGTTATCAATTTTTCCAGATCCTTTGATTCTTCCTTTCTAATTTCCTCTGAAACCTACGTACCCAGAATCTTTAAGTTCTTGACTTTGGAACATATGCCTTCTTCAGGTCATGTGTCGTGGACATCTAGAATCCAGGTACCATGACTGGTGTTTTAACTCTGCTGCATATGATATGTGCAACATATAATATTTTATCTTTTGGTACCCATAATCTTTTGGGTCCTCTTTGATTAGTTTTCCCAGAATTTCTGACAACCTTAGGTTTTCGTGCAGAAGTAAATTTTTGTGTCTGTGCTAGTGTATAGTTAAAAGAGAAGAGATATTTTGGTTCGTTTTCTTGAAGTGGAATCTGATCATGATTGTTAAAATCATAACTAACTCCTCTCTTCCCATTGTGACTAACACCATAGATCATTGAAGCCATTATGTTTCTGTCTATGCTATTGCTTAAGAATTTATGAAATACCTTATCATATTTATATAAGATGGTTTTAGAAGTCGGAGAAGCTTTAGAAAGAGTTTCTTCAAGTTTTGGACTTTTTTTGTTAAGAAAATCATTTTCTTTTTCCAAAACAAAATTGTTATCTTTTTGTTTAGAAACTTCTTTCTCTAGCTTAACAAATTCTTCAACTTTAGATTCATGAGCCCTTTTTAGGTCCTTAAATTTGCGTTGAAGTTTCTGATACCTATTCAGAGATTCTGACAAACATGATTCTAAATTAGCACGAGAAAATTTAGAAAATACCTCTTCTAAGTTAGACTCTGTTTGGTTGTGTTTCATATGGAAGCCATGAGTGCTAAGTTGGCGTGCTACTCTTCAGAATCAGATTCTGATACTTCAGAGTCAAAGTCATCCCATGTTGCCATGAGGCCTTTCTTCTTGCCTTTGAACACATCCTTCTTGAAACATTCTTTTCAAGAGCTTCCTTTCTTAAGCTTTGGGCATACATATTTATAGTTTCCTGGCTCCTGGCACTCATAGCATGTTATTTCTTTGTGCGTTCCTCCTCTTGAAGATGAATCTGGACGATCTCCTCTATTTTTGGACCTTCGAAAGTTGTTTTGTATTTTCTTCCAGAGTTGTTTGATTCTTCTGGAGAAAAGGGACAATTCATCTTCGTCATCAGAACCTTCTTTGTCAGAGTCTTCTACTTCTTCTTCCTCATCTTGGAAGGCTTTTATCTTTTCTGACTTGTTTCTTTCGGATCTGGATCTCAGATCGACAAATTTTCCCCTTTTCTGAGGTCCATATTCCTCTAGCTCTATTTTATGACTTCTGAGTGAGCTAACCAATTCTTTAAGGCTTATGGTGTTCAGATCCTTGGATAGATTTAGTGCAGTAACCATTGGTCTCCATTTCTTTGGAAGGCTTCTTCTGATCTTTTTGACATGAGCTACTATAGAATAACCTTTGTTCAAAACCTTAATTCTTGCTACTAAGGTTTGAAATCTTGAGAACATAGTCTCAATAGTTTCGTCACCTTCCATCTTGAAGGCCTCATATTTCTGGACCAATGCCAGAGCTTTAGTTTCCTTGACTTAAGTATTGCCTTCATGCATCATTCTCAAGGAGTTAAAAATATCCTTTGTTACATCTCTGCTAGTAATCTTTTCATATTAACTATAAGATATAGCATTGAGAATGATAGTTCTAGCTTTGTGGTGATTCTTGAACTCACCCTTTTAATCATCATTCATTATGTTTCTGGTAATGGGAATGCCAATCGTAGATACAGGTGTTAGAACACATATTGGTTCTTAATAATAACTCGTTGTTTTGATGATAACTGTTAGGAAATTTTATATTTAAGAATTATATACTCTAAAATTTGTTTGAGAGTTTTACTACAGATTGAAATGAAATTAACTCTCTAGAAGCAAATATGAATTGTATACAAGAAGTTATCCTGACTCTGAAGCGCCAGATGCACTCATCAGAAGATTCTGAAGCAGAAGCATCTGAAGCTAGTCAGAAGCATCTGAAGCAGAAGCATCTGAAGCTGAAGCATCTGAAGCATAGAAGAATACTGTATGAAGAGTTTCTCAAAGCATAATTCTACAGAAGTTTCTGAAAGTACTAACGCTGCCAAGTACTGAAGTTCTGTGTCAAATATGCTCTGATGATCAACACGCTGAAAGCACACATGCTGCAGAAGACTCTGATACAGCAAAGTTCTGAACTTCATTAGAAGACTATGACTCATTCAGATTCTGAAGAACTTGCTGAAAACTGAAGAAGTAATATTCAAGATTATATCCGTTGGAGTAAATCAACGTCTCTTTCCTCATTTGTGCTAGACACAATAACACAGACAAAAAGGATTGTTCTGTGCTATCTACTTCTAGGAAAGGTCACTTGATGTGAAGACAAAAAGGCTCAGACCTTTTTGGGACTATCTTTTCAACGCTCAGCATCCTTGAATCAGCTGCCTATAAAAGGAAGACTCCACAACATTCTTCAGTGACACAATTTGCTGAAAATAAATCATATTATTCCAAGCTCTCATTCTTTCATATTCTTCTTAGAAATTCTTGTACTTAAACTTAACAGAAAAATCACTGTTGTGATAAAAGCTTTATAGAAGCATTAATACTCTTGTATTTGATTTACATTGATTGTAAAGGTTTTCCTTAAGAGGATTCAATTGGAATCAGTAGCTCTTGAGAAGACTAAGAACAGTTGTTCTTAGGTGTTACTATTGTAATCTGTTTGATTAAATAGTGGATTAAGTCCTTGTTGAGAAAGGCAAATCACTCTAGGAAGGGTGGACTGGAGTAGTTGTTTTAAACGAACCAGGATAAAAATAATTGTGTGATTATTTTTTAAGTCTTAATATTTCAACTTATTCAACCCCCCTTCTAAGTATTATCTCACCTTCAGTTGGCATCAGAGCTCCGGTTCTGTGTGTGCTACCACTTAACAGTGTCAGTAAAGATCCGGAGAGAAATACTTTGATATATATTTATTTGTTACAATGGCTGATAATTCAATGTCCAATATTAACAATAAATATGAAGAAAGGGATAGGATCAGCACCAAACCCCCAATGTTTGATGGGGAGAAATTTGACTACTGGAAAGACAGAATTGAGAGTTTTTTCCTAGGATATGATGTTGATCTATGGGATCTAGTCATAGATGGATATGTCCATCCCACAGATGGGAATGGCAAGAAGATTGACAGAAAATCTATGACAGATGCTCAGAAGAAATATTTTAGAAATCATCACAAAGCCAGGACTATATTATTGAATGCAATTTCACATACTGAGTATGAAAAAATTACAAACAGGGAAACTGCTTTTGATATGTTTGAATCCCTAAAAATGACTCATGAGGGAAATTCTCAAGTTAAGGAGACAAAAGCTCTGGCTCTGATCCAGAAGTATGAGGCCTTCAAAATGGAAGACTCTGAATCTGTTGAAGCCATGTTCTCCAGATTTCAGATACTCACTGCTGGGCTGAAAGTTCTGGACAAGGGATACTCTACATCTGATCACGTAAAGAAAATCATCAGAAGTCTGCCTACCAGATGGAGACGAATGGTGACTGCCTTGAAGATGGATAAAGATCTAAACAAGATCTCTCTAGAAGAACTCATCAGCTCACTGAGGAGCCATGAGATTGAGCTTGAGGAAGATGAACCTCAGAAGAAAGAAAAAGGTAAATCTGTTGCATTAAAATCTAACAAAACTGCTAAAGCTTTGCAGGTCATTCAAGAAAGCTCTGAAGAATCTTCTTCTTCTGAAGAAGATGAGTTATCCATGTTGTCCAGAAGGATCAACAGACTCTTTAAGCACAAAGGAAAGAAGTTCAACAACTTCAGAAGATCTGATAATAGAAAGGAATCTTCTGGACACAGAAGATCTGCCAAGAAAGAAGTTGTGTGCTATGAGTGCAAAGAACCTGGGCACTACAAGAATGATTGCCCCAAACTTCAGAAAGAAAAACCCAAGAAGAAGTTTAACAAAAAGAAGAAGGTTCTGATGGCAACATGGGATGACTCAGATGAATCTGAATCATCTTCTGAATCAGAAGAAGAATGTGCCAATGTTGCACTGATGGCCAGCACAGAGGATCAAGAGGAAGGTACCTCAGGATATGAGTCAAATTCTGAATCTGATGATGACACAGAAGAGGTAATGGCTAAACTTACCAAAGAAGAACTTATAAAAGTTTTAACAGAAGTTCTTAAAAGTTATAACAATATCAAACTCAAATACAAGAAGCTGAAAAGCAATCTTGAATCTGAGATTGATCTTCTGAAAACAGAACTTGTTGAGCAAAAAGAAATAAATCTGAAAATCAAAAATGACTTTGAAATAACTCAACAAGAATCTGAATCTGAGACTAAGTCATGTGAAAACATTTTAGAAAAATATGACTCTAGCTTTCAGAGATTTCTTACTAAGAGCATAGACAGAAGCAAGATGGCTTCTATGATCTATGGTGTTAGTGGAAACAACAGAAGAGGTATTGGATATGAATCTTCATCTGGAAGCAATCCAAAACCTGTTGACAAACTTTTCATCAAGAAGACACCTCTGTATTCTCAATTTAAATTTGGTCACTTAAATGACATTAAACACACAAGCTCTGAGAAGAATACTTATGTGTTTAAACCCAAGGCAAGTCAGAATAAACATTATGTTGAAAAACATAAGTTTAGACAAACCTACAAACCAACTAACCCCAAAGGACCCAAGTAGATCTGGGTACCTAAAAACAAAATAATTCCTGTTGCAGATGTTCTTAGCAGCAAGGTCAGGACACCAATCATGGTACCTGGACTCTGGATGCTCACGACACATGACAGGAGAAAAGTCTATGTTCCAAAGCCTGGAACTTAGATCTGGAGGTGACGTGAAGTTTGGAGGGAACCAGAAGGGCAAGATCATTGGATCTGGCATTATTGGAAATGGTAAACTTCCCTCTATTACTAATGTTTTACTTGTTGAATGGTTAAAGCATAACTTATTGTCCATAAGTCAATTAAGTGACAATGGTTATGATATTACCTTTAATCAAAAATGTTGTAAAGCTATTAGTCAAAAGGATGGCTCTATCCTATTTAGTGGTAAGAGGAAAAACAACATTTATAAAATAAATCTTTCTGAACTTAAAGTTCAAAATGTTAAATGCCTCTTGTCTGTTAATGAAGAGCAATGGGTCTGGCACAGAAGATTGGGCCATATTAATATGAGACGTATATCTCAGATTAATAAACTTAATCTTGTCAGAGGACTCCCTAATCTGAAGTTCACTTCAGATGCTCTTTGTGAAGCATGCCAGAAAGGGAAGTTTTCAAAAACATCTTTCAAATTAAAAAATGTTGTTTCTACTTCTAAACCACTAGAATTACTTCATATTGATCTGTTTGGACCAGTGAAAACTGCATCCATCAGAGGCAAGAAGTATGGATTAGTCATTGTTGATGACTTTAGTAGATGGACATGGGTAAAGTTCTTAAAACACAAGGATGAGTCACATTCTGTGTTCTTTGACTTCTGCAAGCAAGTCCAGAATGAAAAGAATTTCAAAATTATAAAAGTCAGAAGTGATCATGGTGGTGAATTTGAAAATAAATATTTTGAAAAATATTTTTCTGAAAATGGCATTGCTCATGATTTTTCCTGTCCTAGAACTCCACAACAGAATGGGGTTGTAGAGAGGAAAAACAGAACTTTGCAAGAAATGGCCAGAACCATGATCAATGAGACAAATCTGGCAAAACATTTTTGGGCAAAAGCAATCAATACAACTTGTTACATTCAGAACAGAGTGTCTGTTAGACCTCTTCTGAAGAAGACTCCTTATGAACTGTGGAAGAACAAAAAGCCCAACATTTCATATTTTCATCCTTTTGGATGTCTTTGCTATATGTTAAACACTAAGGAAAATCTGAGCAAGTTTGATTCCAAAGCACATAAGTGTTTCAAGCTTGGATATTCTGAACGCTCTAAAGGCTACCGAGTATACAACACTGAGACACAGATTGTGGAAGAATCCATTCATGTCAGATTTAATGATAAGCTTGGCTCTGAAAAGCCAAAGCAGGTTGATAACTCTGCAGATAGGGAAGTAGTCTTTATTGACTCTGAAGTTCCAGAAGCAGACAAAATTCAAGTGAAGGAATCAGAAGCAACTCCAGATGCTACTCCTTTAACTTCTCAGATGAATAATCTAAACATTTCTAAACATTTCTGAAGAGTCAAATATTAGAGGATCATCATCCAGAATTAAAGCTTCTCATCCAGAGGATGTCATTATTGGAAAGAAGGATGATCCCATCAGAACAAGATCCTTTCTAAGATCATCTGAAGCATCACTATTTGGACTAGTGTCAGAAATTGAACCATCTTCTGTAGAAGAAGCTCTGCAAGACAATGATTGGATTATTGCCATGCAAGAAGAGCTAAATCAATTCAGCAGAAATGATGTATGGGATCTAGTTCAAAGACCTCAAGGATTCAATATTATTGGTACAAAATGGGTCTTCAGAAATAAGCTAAATGAGAAAGGAGAAGTTGAGAGGAATTAAGCAAGGCTGGTTGCTCAAGGGTACAGTCAACAAGAAGGTATTGATTACACTGAGACATATGCTCCAGTGGCAAGGTTAGAATCTATACGCCTTCTTATTTCCTTTGCTGCACAAAATAACATCACTCTGTATCAGATGGATGTTAAAAGTGCCTTTCTTAATGGTATTATAGAAGAAGAAGTTTATGTCCACCAACCTCCTGGTTTTGAAAATGAAAAATTTCCAGATCATGTTTTCAAATTAAAGAAATCTCTATATGGTTTGAAACAAGCTCCCAGAGCTTGGTATGAGAGATTGAGCAATTTTCTTCTGGAGAAGAATTTCATCAGAGGCAAAGTGGATACAACACTCTTTTGTAAAACAATTAAGAAAGATCTTCTAATTTGCCAAATTTATGTAGATGATATTATTTTTGGATCAACAAATACTATGCTTGGAAAGGAGTTTGCTACATGTATGCAGGCAGAACTTGAAATGAGCATGATGGGAGAACTCAGATTCTTTCTAGGAATCCAAGTTAATCAAACTCCTGAATGCACCTACATACATCAGACAAAGTATGTTAAAGAACCTCTGAAGAAATTCAACATGTCTGACAGTAAGCTGGCAAAGACTCCAATGCATCCTACTAGCTCACTTGGCAAGGAAGAGGTAAGTAAGAAAGTAGATCAGAAGCTCTACAGAGGTATGATTGGCTCTCTTCTTTATCTTACTGCTTCTAGACCTGACATATTGTTCAGTGTTTGTCTGTGTGCTAGATTCCAATCAGATCCTAGAGAATCACACTTGACAGCTGTCAAGAGGATTCTAAGGTATCTGAAAGGTACTTCTAATATGGGTTTGTGTTAGAGAAAATCTGATGATTTCAAATTAGTTGGATTCTGTGATGCTGACTACACTGGAAACAGAGTGGAAAGAAAAAGTACTTCTGGAAGTTGTCAATTTCTAGGAAGAAATCTAATCTCCTGGTACAGCAAGAAGCAACCCACAATTGCACTTTCAACCACAGAGGCTGAATACATTGCTGCTGCTGGATGTAGCACGCAGATGCTCTGGATGAAGAGTCAACTAGAAGATTATCAAATTTTTGAAAGTAACATTTCTATCTTTTGTGATAATACTTCTGCTATATGTTTGTCCAAGAACCCCATTTTACATTCTAAGGCAAAACATATAGAAATTAAGCATCATTTCATCAGAGATTATGTTCAGAAGGGAATCATAAATTTAGCCTTTGTTGATACAAATCATCAATGGGCAGATATTTTTACAAAACCCCTTGTTGAAGATAGATTCAATTTTATTCTGAAAAATATTGGTATGGATTTTTGTCCAGAATAATATTTATCAGAAGCAAATTGTTTCAGATGCAAAAATGCTTAATGCTCTGAAGTATTTCTTCTGATTACTTATTTTATTCTGATCAATATTTCTTTTGTGAAACTCTGAACTAACAATCTTTAGAAGATCTGAACGTTGGCTAACGTTTCATTTCTTAAGAGAATTCAGAACAACATGCAAGTAAACACGTGTCACACAAAATCTGAAGAGGTGGCGTGTACATAACTGAAGAGACGTTTGAGGTGAAGTTTGAATAGTAAGAATCTTAGTTTTCCCCCCAAATTGTCAGAAGAAATTAATGTTTTGAAATGATTTTTATTCTCTTCATTTAATGCTTGTTCAAACGTGCATATTTTTGACTGTTGATTTGCCTAAGGGTTTTAGTATAAATACTTGTCTTGTATTCACTTTCACACTTTTCACTCTCTCAGAATTTACATGCGTTTTCATCTCCTATTTTCTCTACATAAAAACCCAAAACCTAAGTGTTTGACAAAGCATTCTTCAATGGCAACTTCATCATCAACAACTGCTCAATTCCAATCTACTATGGCTGCTGTAACTTCAGAAAACTTGGGTGTTGCTCCATACTCTCCTCTCAAAAGAACACTTCTAACGCCAGTTGATAAGTTGGAAGTTCTATGTGAATCTATGGTTGAGTTTGATTCTCTAGCAGAAAATGGGTTTGAGTTTCGTTCCATCATTGGAGCTCAAGGATGGGTTAAGTACTTTGATAGGCTCTTTGGACCAGTTTACCCTCTCCTTGTGAAAGAATTCTGGATCCATGCATCAGTTTATCCCAAGTTCATATTTTCTTCTGTGCTGGGAAAAGAAATTATTATCACAGAAGATCTGATAAGAAAATTGATAGGATATGAAGAAACAGATGGTGTTTCCCACTTGCCAGCTGGGCGTGTGGACATGGATGAGGTTTATGAAGAAGTTATGACTGCTGCTCAAGCTTCTAACAAATTCAAAGATCTGAAGCCTGATTACAAGATCTGGGCCAAGATCTTCATGGGATGCATCCACCATAGGAAGTCAACCAATTCTCCAGACTATGTCAATAATGAACAGCTCTATTTCATGTATTGCCTTAGTCAGAGCACCAAGGTAGATCTTCCATACATTCTGTTTATGCATCTGTGGAACCATATCAATGCATCTAGAGAATATGTGAAAGAGAAAGGACAGAAGATCAGAACTTGGATCCCCTTTGGAAGGTTGATCTCAGATCTTCTTACTAAGAATGGTTTGGTAACTGCTCTGTACACTGCTGGAGTTACAGAGGAATTAGAATTTATAATGGGAAAGCCTCTGTTCCTGTAGATGACTTTCCTTTATTCTTTGCTGAAGAGCCCAGACATATAGTGGTTATGTATATTGATGAATGCAAGAAGGAAGGAAAACCTGTTCCTGCTAATGTGATTCAGCTAGCTAGACAACCACTACCAGATGCAGGAGAAGAAGAAGCACAACTCCAGAGGAAAAGGACTCAGCCTGTAGAAGAATCTTCACCTGTTCAGAATAAGGTCAAGATTGCTGAGAAGCCCAAGAAGCTCTTGAAGAGAAAAGATTCTGAAGAAGATGCTTATGTACCTGCCAAAAGGATCAAAGTAAAAGGTACTAAATCTTTTGTATCTTCTGCAAATCTTGTTATTAATGATTCAAATGTTAAGTCTGTTACAAAACCACCTTCTACACAAACCACTTCTGTTACTGCTCCCAGTTCTGTTTCTCCACAAAAACAAACACCTGTTCCAACTCAAACAACAACACAAACACCAACACCAACAGTTTCTGTACCAAAACCATCTCAACCCAAAATTCATATCAAACACTTTGTTCCACGACCTCAACCATCAGAACAACAACCATCAGATCAACAACAATCATCTGAACATCCAGAGAACCAACCAAAAGAAGTTCAACCAGAAAAAGCCTCTGACAATCCACCATCAAATAATCCACCTTCTGAACCCATTGCACCTGTTACTTCTGAACCTACAAAAGTAACTTCTGATCCTGTTTCATCAGAACCACCATCCAAACCATCTGAAATTCCTTCAGAACCCACCAATACTTCTGAACCTCACATCCCTGAGACAGAAGTCCTTGATATCACACCTTTAAAAACAGTGTTTCAAGTATCTTCTACCTCTTGTACACCAACAACATCCTCTAACACCTCAGAATCAGAAATCCACCCATATTTTCTAATCTCTCCATCTGACAAATACTCTGAGATAAACCAACCTGAATCTACCATACCTTCTAAAACTCCCATTCCAGATCCTATGCCTCCACCTGCACCATCATCTGAGATATTAATCCCCAACTCCAATCCAACATCATCTGGTATATCTTGTGCCCAAGTTTCTTCTCTTTTTCATAATCTGTCTTATGGTTTCAAACTGAAAGACTTTTATAACAGAGTTGAACCATCTGACCCCTTCAAACCTATGAAACCAAAACTCAAAATGGCTCTTCCATCTGTGCTTGTTTCATATATTCAATCAATGTCCAATGTAGGATCTTTAGCAACCATATCTACAAAATCTGGTAAAGCTGTTGTTTCAGCTCTGCAAATTGCATCTGATAACACTGTTGCATCTGCTGAACCACCAAAATCTGCTTTCAAACCATACTCAAATGCATTTTTTGATGTTGTTACCCCTAACAGAAGACCAAAACCTCATTTGCTTAATGCTTTAGTCAGATCTAAAGAAAAAGCTCCTGAGATACCCTTCATTCCATTTTATCCTCCTCCTCTGATTTCCATCCAAAAATCACTTTTTCCACCAACTCCCCAACCCAAACATATCACTCTGGAAACCTTGCTAAAACCACTGCCCAGAATTAATATTCATTTATTTCAAACATTTTTGCAAGAAATACAGATGTATTTAGGCACCGTTCAGAAGAAATGCTCAGAAACAATGGATGCCAAAGAATCTGACATCATCTGGAACGGATTCATCAACAGATTCAACACTGTAGCTTCAAATCTGAAGAACGTCTGTTCTGATGATGCAAAGCTCAGAGCTGAAAGGACTCTATTCTGGACTGTCAACAAAACTGAACCTCTGCTTCGTTTAGATGCTCCTCCACCATCAACAGAATCTACTGATAATGCATTGGCTATGACTCTGGTAGACCCCTCTCCAGAATCTACAAAACCAATGGAAATTGACTCTGTTCAGGCTACAGAACCTCCTCATAATTCTTCATCTGAGATAAAGAAAGAACATCCAGATGTTGAAGATAAGATTTCTGCTCTGGAAGCTGGACAGTCAGAGATCAAATCCTGGATGGCTAAGCAGGATAAGAAGTCTGAGGATATGACAGAATGGATGTCAAAGCAAGATGAAAAGAATGAAACTATGACTAAGTGGATGTCCAAGCAAGAGCTATCCTCCTCTGAGATTACAGATCTATTGAAGATGCTTTTGTCCAAACACTCTTAGATTTTTTCATTCTAATGTTTTTGCATCTGTTGTTTGCATCTGTACCTTACTGCTATATCTTCTGATGATTACCTATGTACTCTTGCTCTGATCTTTTTGAATGAATCAAGTTTTCTCCATTGAATTATATTATTTACTGTTTCCTTTTATTTGTCTTTTTAAAAGTTTTTACTTTTTGCTTATGACAAAAAAGTGGGAGAAAATATAGATCTGAACTGTTTAATATAACTTCACCAGAATGAATCTTCAGACATATCTATTCTATCTAACATTTAATCTGACTATTTCAGAATATTTAATAAGTACATTCTATAAAAGAAACTATGAGTCTCTCAGATCATTTGTCCTTTATCAAACTCTGAATCTTATATCTGCAAGACATTCTGACCTTCAAAATGTTATAAGAACAAACAAGATCTAACTCTGAAGATTACTCAAGACAAAAGGGAAGTTTCTATTCCTTTTTCATATTTAACTCAGGGGGAGATTCATCATCTCAGGGGGAGTTATAATTCTTTATGTTCAGTTAAACAAAATTTCTGATACTTTTTGTCATCATCAAAAAGGGGGAGATTGTTAGAACACAGATTAGTTCTTAATAATAACTCGTTGTTTTGATGATAACTGTTAGGAAATTTTATATTTAAGAATTATATACTCTAAAATTTGTTTGAGAGTTTTACTGCAGATTGAAATGAGATTAACTCTCTAGAAGAAAATCTGAATTGTATACAAGAAGTTATCCTGACTCTGAAGCGCCAGATGCACTCATCAGAAGATTCTGAAGCAGAAGCATCTGAAGCTAGTCAGAAGCATCTGAAGCAGAAGCATCTGAAGCTAGTCAGAAGCATCTAAAGCTGAAGCATCTGAAGCATAGAAGAATACTGTATGAAGAGTTTCTCAAAGCATAATTCTACAGAAGTTTCTGAAAGTACTAACGCTGCCAAGTACTGAAGTTCTGTGTCAAATATGCTCTGATGATCAACACGCTGAAAGCACACATGCTGCAGAAGACTTTGATACAGCAAAGTTCTGAACTTCATTAGAAGACTCTGACTCATTCAGATTCTGAAGAACTTGCTGAAAACTGAAGAAGTAATATTCAAGATTATATCCGTTAGAGTAAATCAACGTCTCTTTCCTCATTTGTGCTAGACACAATAACACAGACAAAAAGGATTTTTCTGTGCTATCTACTTCTAGGAAAGGTCACTTGATGTGAAGACAAAAAGGCTCATACCTTTTTGGGACTCTCTTTTCAACGCTCAGCATCCTTGAATCAGCTGCCTATAAAAGGAAGACTCCACAACATTCTTCAGTGACACAATTTGCTGAAAAGAAATCATATTATTCCAAGCTCTCATTCTTTCATATTCTTCTTAGAAATTCTTGTACTTAAACTTAAGAGAAAAATCACTGTTGTGATAAAAGCTTTATAGAAGCATTAATACTCTTGTATTTGATTTACATTGATTGTAAAGGTTTTCCTTAAGAGGATTCAATTGGAATCAGTAGCTCTTGAGAAGACTAAGAACAGTTGTTCTTAGGTGTTACTATTGTAATCTGTTTGATTAAATAGTGGATTAAGTCCTTGTTGAGAAAGGAAAATCACTCTAGGAAGGGTGGACTGCAGTAGTTGTTTTAAACGAACCAGGATAAAAATAATTGTGTGATTATTTTTTAAGTCTTAATCTTTCATACTTATTCAACCCCCCTTCTAAGTATTATCTCACCTTCAACAGGTACTTCATTGCCATTTGTGACAATATCCCAAAGATCTGCATCATAGCCTAGAAAGAAGCTTTCTATTCTATCTTTCTAGTAGTCAAATTTTCTCCATCAAAGACAGGAGGCTTAGCATTGTAACTATCTCTCTCGTTTATGTTAGTAGCAACCATAGTGTTTTTCTCACACTTAATCTCTCTACACGGTTAAGTGTTTGATTGACAAATCAATAACAAAGCTGGAGCTCTAATACCAATTGAAGGTAAAGAAAAATACAAGAAAGGGGGTTTGAATTGGGTTTTCAAATTTTTTTCAATGAGATGCTATACATACGCAAACAAGATTTATAAAACCAAGAAGCAAAATTGACATGTTTGGTTTATACAAGTTTGCCAATAACAAGGCTACCTCTTGTCCACTTGCCAAGGTGATTTCTCCTTCAATAAAGACTTAATCCACTAATCTTGAAAGATTACAAAAAGTTTGTCTAAGTGTTTAGACTAACACCTTAGCCCCCTCAAGTATAGAGACTAACACTTAGTCACTTCAGGAAAAATAATATCAAAGAAATTAAAAAGAAAGTGTTTATAATGATGCTTCTAAAAAGCATATGAAACAATTTAAGAATGGAGTTTACACAAATATGAGCAATAGTTCTTTATGTTTGAGAATCCTCTTGATAAACTTTTTAGAATGTGTGTATTTCACTCTTGTAATATTGATTGTTGTTTATCTTTTTGCAATAAGGTAGTGACTCCTTTATATAGGCTGGATGGTTGAACGTTGGAGGGTACAAATGTCAATATTTGTGCCAGCTATTACAACAGTAATACGAGGATCGTGAGAGACAAGAGTAGTAAAGTCTCACCATATTCCTTAACAATATTGGCGTGTGATCAATTTTTACCATAATGTGAATGTAGTATTGTACGGATTCTTTCAGCACAAGTTTTTGCCTTATCTTATCTTTTGATGAACTTTATCTGATGAGACGTGATGATGAGTCCAGAAGATAAACGACTGAAAGGTATCAGAGTCTTTAGAGTCAGAAGTTGTCTTCACTTAATTCTTCTTAGAGAATTATGTCAGAAGCTTAAATATAAGAAGAGAATGGACAGATCTTCAGAACTCAGAATCTTGACTCCAGAGCTGGAAGCAAAGCTTATCTAAGAAGCAAACAACTTTCTTTTTCATCAGAGGCATTCAACATTCATCAGAACTGCTGATGTTTCTTCAGAAATTGTAGAAATAGTTTCATGAGGCGTGCCAGAAAGGATTCTGATGAAATTTCTTGAGAGTAATCCCAAATTAATTTGAATTTTATATCTTCACACTTCAGAAAATTATTAGATTACAAAATCGTTACATTTAAAATATATGCATTGTTATCATCAAAATTAGAGATTATATACAAAACTAAAATCTCGTTTTAACAAAGCACACTGTGAATATTCTTATATTTTAAAAGAAAAAGAGAATACGAAGATAGAAATTAAAATTTCGTAGAGCGTGTTGATTCAGCTTCAATTCTTGTCTTTTAAAGTAAATTACTTAAAGAATACGAGAGTTTATTTTTCCAAAAAGAAATTCTTTAATACCAAAATTCTCGAGAGTAGTGAGTTAGATTTGATAGTCACAACACTTCTTTCTTTTAGACACAAATTGTCATTTGCCATAAAAGAAATAAAATTAACAGTATCATTTTGTTATGTGGTGAATGGTGCACGTACAACGATAAAATACATTTAGAGGCTAGGGTATTTTAAAATTTTTCTTTATACTAAGAAGTGTCTCATTCACTAATATGAATAACTGATTTTACCTCGATTGTAAAATGGTTTTACCACAATTTAATGAGTGAGATGAAAAAGGGTTTTGAAAAGTGTGTCACTTCAATTAAGGGAAAAAATAGGACTAGTCATGGGCTCGATCCACAACAACATATTTTTTAGATTTTCAAAACTCAAAAGCACACCACTTTTCCTTCGATTGAAATTAATACCCGAAGTGAAAGGTGAGTTTTTACCTCGGTTTGAATAATACCCGAGGTGAAATACCATGTTCATATAATTTTTCATTTTAACATGTTTCTTTTTTCGTTTCAATCTGAAAAATGTCAAATTTGTTTACAAACTCTGAATCTTCCTACTTCTACTCCTCCTCTTCCTCCTCCCCCTCAACAACAACAACAACAAAAACAAAATTAATATAATCGCTAAACATTATATCCCAAAAATAACAATAACAATAACAACAACAATAACAACAAAATTAATAGATTTATTAAACATTAAATCTCAGCAACAACAACAATATTAAACATTTAAATTGACACAACAACAACAACTAACATTGTTAAGTTGCCTTTGTAATTTCCTAACTAACATTAAAATGTTTTAGCAAGCAATGACAAGAGAATAGATTAAATTAAGGAGCCAATCTTGAAACATTTTTCTTCTTTTGTAATCACTCCTAGAGAATGGTGTTATACTTTATGCAATTGCTTTCATTCTTATTGAGAAAAACAAGTGTGATTTGAAAGTATTGTGTGGGAAAGTCCCACATTATTAGAAAAGTGGATAATTGAGCATGTATAAGTGAGAGAATTCACATACCTATCACTTCAAAGTTTTGTGTGAGTATGTCGTATATCTCTCACAAGGTGTGTTGCACATAAAGAAAGACCCCCATATGAAAATTCCCTATCACGTTGATCTGACAGTGGTATCAGAGCCTGGTTTGAGTGAAGGAGCGACTCACTTATCTCAAAAATCCTCCCCAGATGGTGGGCAAGAGGCATGTCCCATTTAAAAGTTTCAATGATGCTACAAGTGTATGTTTATGAAAGAGCTTTCGCATGAGGGGGAACATTATAGATAGATTCACTCTTGTGGGAGGATGTTGAGAAAAACAAATGTGAGTTGAAAGTGTTGCATGGGTAATTCCCACATTGATTAGAAAAATAGATACTTGAGCATTTATAATTGTGAGATTCCACACACCTATCACCTTAAGATTTTGGGTGAGTATATGGTGTGTCTCTCACAAGGTGTGTTGCTCATAAAGAAAGACCCTAATGTGAAAAATCTCCCTCATTTTGACCCCTAAATCAATGTCCCATCAATTATCACTGTTTGCATGACGTTACGTTTGCATTCCAGCCCTTTGCATCCAAGATGGATCATTGTGGTATTTAAGTTCTAATTAGCTGGTGAATGGTTCACGCGTATCACTGATATTTCATATTGATTGATGAGTTGACAATGTCTTGACGGTTGTTATTTTATAAATGGAAGACAAAGTTTCATTACTTAATTTTTTCATCAAATTGGAAAAAGGTTTTCTCCTAGGTTGCTAGCTCAACCGAGGTAATAGGTCATAAATAAAAAATAAAATAAAATACACTAAAATGTAATTGTTGGAATTTGAAAGGGGTTTGATTAATACTACTCCCCTCGATTTCCAACTTAATTGAGGTAATAGATCATAAAAAAATTAATAAATAATAAAAGGTTCTAAAATGCAATTGTTGGGATTCGAAGGCATGTGCACAAAATATTTTACCCCTCAGTTGTAAGTTCAATCGAGATAATAACAAAATAAAAATAAAATAAGAGGTACTAAAATGCAGTTGTTGGGATTCGAAGGCGTTTCCCTTGAATACTTTTTCCCTCGATTGTCAACTTAACCAAGGTAATAGGTCATTAAAAAATAAAAATAAATTAAAAGTTGATAAAATGCAGTTGTTGGGATTCGAAAACATGTCCCCTGTATATTTTTCCTCTTAGTTTCAAGCTCAATTGAGGGAATAAGTAGTAGCTTTTATAAAAAAAAAAATTAAAATGTGGCGTGCTTATGGTTTATGTAACGCCCATTTTATTTTAAATTATTTTTCGTAATTTAATTTCGTGAAGTTGTGTGTTTAAACGTGTTTATGTGTGCTTTGTTGTGATTGGGGTACCCTGCTGTAAGGGGTAGTGAACTTAATGTTGATGACCTTAAGGGTGAGGGGTGTGTGACTAATTTTGTAGAATTGGTGGTGTGGTGAGAATCATTAATGAGTAACATTAATAATTTAAATTATTATGAGATAATATTATTATTATTTTAGTTGTAAAATTATTAGTAATAATAAAATTGGAATTATAATAATATAAGAATATTAAGGTGAAAATAAGAACGAGGAGCAGAAGTGGCATTTGAGAGAATGTTGAGGACATAATAGAGAGTTACAGAAGTAAGTGAGGGCATAGGAGGAAAACCATAGTTGAGGGAGTAATAAAGGAATTGAAAGAGAGTGGAGTAAGTTTTTCATCGTACGTGTTTTGGAACTGAAAGTGAAAAAGGTTAGGGAAAGGAAGGGGAAGAACTCCATTTGTGAAGGTTTAGAAAGCTTGATTACAAGGTAAGGGTGGGATTTTGATCTTCTAAGGGTTAGTATGTTGAGTAGTGGGTAAAAGTTAGGTTCTTACTTTGTGGGTTGTGTGTTGTTCTATGATATGATGATTGTGAAGTAATTGATGTTGAAATTGCTAATTGGTATGTGATGAATGTTGAAATTGTTTAATTGATATGTGATGAATGATGATTTGTTTAATTGGTATGTGAATAATGATTATTTGTTTAATTGGTATGTGATGAATTTCCTCACATATATGTGTGGTATTTTCTGTTTTAGAATTGTTGAAAAGCTCCTCCATTGTTGATTTTTAAAGGGTCGGGTCATAGGTATGAAATTGATGATGACATGATGTTAATCCATGAGTAAAACAAGGTATAATTAAGTTTTAGAATGTTATTTTAGTATAAAATTGATTCTATGATGATGGGCTTTCGTAGCATAGGCTCTGGTGTGAAAATCTGTTGTGAAAGTGCTTTTTTAAAAAGTGATTTTTGAGGTTCAAAACAGCATGCACCGACCTCCAGGGTTTGGTGGGTCGCCCTGATGCTAACAGAATAAAACATTTTAAAAATTAGAACAGCATGCATCGACGCACAAGCATCCGCGTCGACCTGTATACACTGTGCGTCGACCCTTGCATAGAGACATAGGTAGAAAAATGTTGAAAACGATGAATCTTGAATGTTGTTGCAAAGATGTTAATAATGTTGTTGCGATGTTAATGATGGTAATATGAAGATGTTTTGATGATGTTGTTGATATGTTAATGATGGTAATATGAAGATGTTTTAATAATGTTAATAATGGTAATATGGGTATGTTTTAATGATGTTGTTATGGTTCCATATTGTATGAAATACATTTTATTGGACGATGTATGATAACCATGGTGGTGGATTACTGTGCATGATGTTGTTGTTGTTGTTATATGCATAAATGGTCGCATTGCGTACATTTGTATACAAATAGTTCGTTGATGGTGAGCCTAAAATACCATTATGTGGATTAAATCGGTAGCTGATTCGGAGGTGATGGATCAGTGAGTGGTTGTGATCCTAGGTGGTGCGGATCAGAACAATGAACCTGAGTGTTGACGAAAATTGGTACCACATACATATGCGTTGAGTCTATTTGTGAGTCTCATTGCATTATATATTAAATATATGGCTATGTTACTAATATGTGGTATTGTTGTGATTAATTGAATTTTTTATCATGTGATTTCCCTGTTGGTTGGTGGATAATTTAATGATGATGTTGTTGGTTAATTAATATGAGATATTTTGCTAAACTGTTGTTGTGTTATCTTTATGCTTGGATAACTTAGTGTTGGTGTTGATGTTGTTGGTTGACTAAATAAGTTAAGTAGCTGAATTGTTGTTTTGTTATCTTTATGTTTGGATAACTTTGTGTTGGTGTTGAGTGTGTTGTGTTGTAGAAGGGGGTGATAACGCATGTGTTAACCTAATGCATATTGTTTAACCTGCTTTCTTTTATATTATCATGATATCTCACCCCTTTTGTTTGAATATTTCCTCCACGTGGATAATGTGTAGATAATCTGCAGTAGGAGCTCAGATGTGAGTGGAAAATGAAGTCTTCCGTTTATTCTTTAGTTTGGCGTCTCCTCTGATATGTAAAACATGGGGTTATGGAACGTTGCGCGTTTTTTATTGTTGGTGGTTGATTAACATGTTTTATTTCCCATGACTGTTGTTTCTTTATGACACTATCAATTATGATATGCCTCGAGTTGTTAACTTGAATAATTAAATTTTATTTCCAATGCTATATGAATTAACCTTCAGTTATGTTTTGCTGATAATGTTATTATAAATAATTTTTAAAAGAACATGTGTTACATATCTGATTGAATGAGTAAGTGATTGTTGAAAGTGTGACATTCCTAAATATAATTTTATGGATAATTACTCTAATTTTATTTATATTATGCGGAAGATTTTTTAGGGTGTTATAGTTTAAACCTCAGTTGTTCATTGGCAAGGGTGAAAACTTTGTTATAAAATTTATTATTTATAGTTTACACCTCGGTTGTTCGTTGGCAAGGGTGAAAACTTTGTTATAAAATTTATTATTTATAGTAATGATTTTCCCTTATGTAGCCTCTAGCAGTTCCTCTCATAATGTTGACTTGGAGAATACTCTCTTGGCCGCACTTACAAAAACACAGAGTCTATCAAACCTTTATGAGTATGAAATCCTATAAAGCCTCTAGTTCAGATGAGTTCTAACTCATTTCTATTAAATGTTATGAGAAGATATTGAGAATGATATTTGGAAATTTGTGAGCTCTACTTTTGACAAAGGTTACATGACCCCTCAAGTGGTCATGTATCTTATAAGCATTATTCTTAAAGTTGATTAACCATATATTTTCAAGGAATTACAGTCTCTTAGCTTGTGTAACGTAACACTTAAGTTGGTCTTAATTTTTTGGTGAATTGCCTTAGAATGATGCTTAGTGAAATTGTAATCCCTTTGCAGAGTAGTTTCATTCTGATTGAATGTTTAGTTGATAACAATATTATATTCTCCAAGAATTCATGCACCACGTGCGTACGTCTTAGAAGAAATAAGATAATGGTATTTACAAGCTTGGTCGAGAAGGCTTATGGATGATTGGATTGGGATCATCACTTATTTTATGAGCAAACTTGCCTCTACTTTTGTCTCTTTGTTGTGGAATGAGAATAAGACTAAACACTTATAATCTATTTGTGGCGTATGACAAAAAGATCCTTTTATCCCCGTCTTTATGTTCTTTTCATGGAAAGACTTGGTGATTTTCATGGGGGTCACTAGAAACCTTTACACATCACTTGAATGGTTCTAAAATATGTCCCTTGTTCTTTGCGAATGATGTCTTATATATTGAGAAGGTTAAAACTTCTCGAGCATAATTCATTATAAATATTTAGTCTTAAATGCATTTTTGGTCCCTATAGTTTGATGTTGTTTAACTTTTAGTCCCCATATTTTAAAATCCAGTTATGCAGGTATATTGAATAGATCAATTTGGAGATCTATTTTGTTTTGATGATGATAACATTTTTAGGTGAATTCTTCATTTGATGTGATGGAATAGTCGTGGTGCTTGGAGATCAAGATGTAAAAGCCTATATCATTGGTGCTCAGTGGAGTCAGTGAAGATCTATGATCAAGTAATCTCTCTGATGAATGCAGTTATCTATCAAGAATAGTTATCAAGATAATTCAGATAGAAGAAGTCAAGTCTCAAATGCTGTGATGGATCAATGGTGAATCAAGCAAAACAGTGAAATACAAGTTTCACAATGGTTGGGATAAGGATTCCACCACAGATGGTGGCATGTGGTAAAGAATGATGTGGTTGTATGTGCCCTCTTGACCATCAAAGGCTACTAGCCGTGGTAAAAACACAAAAAACACATAACATACCATTACTATTGTGTAAAGCAATCATAGTAAAAGGTTGAGATCAGGGGTTCGATACCCATCGTTTGGATTTTTGAATATTTCTAAACATTTCACCATGGTCATAGATTATAACCATGGTGAAAGACTTAGCACACAACATTTCACCACGATCCTAGATTCTAACCGTGGTTATATGCTTACTTGAGTTTATTATAACTTATGTGGAATTCTTATTTCACCAATTGCTCACTAAATATATAATCTTTCAATCTGATTTTAAAATCAATAATATGACAAATTATGTTATATTAGAAGAACAAGTTACACTGATCAATGTTATACGAGTTTTACACAACCTATTATCCATATTTTTATCGTTAACGATTAGAACTTATTTCAATGCTTCTAATTCTTATGCTAGCACATCTTTCACCTCTAGCTCATTTGGAAAAATATTATTAATGTGGAGATGCTTTAGAATCTCCACGAACTTCCCAGTTGTTTCTTTTCTTTATCTTTTCTAATTCTTTGTGGAAAAGGAGGTGGTTGCCTTTCTTGTACGAATGTGGGTGCCGTGATTGCGTCTGGCGTATCACTCGTTTGTTCTACTGGAACTGAAGTCATTCCAAGATTTTTCATATTGAAATGCTTAATTTTCACATTTTTCTTTGTAGGTTCCTCCAAGGGTATTGTTACAATAGGCTTTGACATCATAAGTATTCATATTTTCCTTTGGTTATTCTTCCTTTGTTTGCGTTGGTCCTTCATATTCTCTCCCACGACTCAACTTAATAACCTTGCATGTTTCAATACTCTTGGTAAAAAAGGTAGATGCTGGAGTTTTGGTGGAGCTTGGAAGTGCTACCAAAGTTATAGATATGAGTGCAGAAGCAATCTTCCTTATTTGGTTCTCCAAAATTTTAATGCTTACTCCTTGACCTTGAAACTAGATCTTCGTTTCTTGTATGAACGACTTCAAGATGTTTTCCATCCGATTATTCCCTTGATTAGCCACTTCATGATTGGGTGCATAAAAATATGGCAAAATTTGAGGTGTTAGATGCTTGAGTTGGTTTTGCGTGTTACTCCATGAGAAGTTTTGATGATTACACCACCCAGGATTGTAAGTGTTTTTGTAGGGGTTGTTGTACTTGTTGTTTCCAAAATAGTTCGCAAAAAATGGATTAATTGAGAAATCTTCAAATGAATAAATCCCCCACAATAAACATATGCAACTTCTAATGCATCAGTTACAATTTTGACAGGTTTGACGAATATCACATCAAGACTCGTCATCATGTTCTTCATCATTTTGTAAATCTGAGCCACTTGACCAGAGAAGGCTGTGGTCTTAGTGACTTGATAGATACCAACTAACTTCTTTTGAGTGGACACAACATCATCTCTTGTAACTAGTTATTAGTAAGTATTGGTCATGATTATAACACACGTTTTACTTTAAGTTATTTTTCGTAATTTGATAATGTGAAGTTGTGTGTATAAATGTGATTATGTATGTTTTGTTGTGTTTGGGATACCCTTGGTATGAAGTAGTAACCTTAAGAGTATACCTTAAGGGTGAGAGATGTATGGCTAATTTTGTAGAATTTGGTGGTGTGGTGAGAATGATTAATAAAGTAATATTAGTAATATTTGATTAATAATATTAATTTAAATTAGTATAAGATAATGTTATTATTATTTAAGTTGTAAAAGTATTAAAATAATAATAATATTGGGATTATGATAAGAATAAAATAGATATTAAGGTGAAAATTGGAGAATGGGGGCATGTTGGTAATGTTGCGAGGAATAGTTAGGGCATAAGAGGCAAGCCATAGAAAGGGTCCTAGGGTTAAACAAGTAAAAGAAGGAAATAGATTTCATTTTGTATGATCATAACATTTGAGAAGAACAGAAGAAAGGCTAGGGTTGAAAAAGAAGAGGGAACCACCAATTGTGAAGGTTTAGAAAACTCAATTACAAGGTAAAGGTGGGGTTCTGATCTTCTAAGGGTTAGTATGTTGAATAATGGGTAAGGGTTTAGGTTCTTATATTATGGGTTGTGTGTTATTCTATGATATGATTATTGTGAAGTAATTGATGTTGATATTGTTTAATTGGTTTGTGATGAATCATGAATTTTTTAATTGGTTCGTGAAGAATGATGAACTGTTTAATCAGTATGTGATGAATTTTGTTGCCTAAATATATGGTAATTCTGTTTTAGAATTGTGGATAACTTCCTCCATTGTTGAGTTTTGAAGTTTTGAGTTATAGGTATGAAATTGATGATGATATGATGTTAATCTATGAGTAAAACAAGATGATGATGGTATAAAAATAAGTCTATGATGATGGGATTTTGTAGCATATGCTATGGTATGATAAGCTGGTGCAAAAGTGATTTTGAAAAAAGTTATTTTTGAGCTTCGTGTCAGCATGCGCCAACCTGAAATTCCTATGTGCCGATCTAAAATGGTTATGCGTCGACCTTTAGGGTCTGGTGGGTCGACCTGAGGCATCTCGAAACAAATATTTTTAAAACTGTAGTAGTATGTGCCGACCTGAAATGGTTATGTGCAGACATGTGCATCAGCATATGGACAGAAGCAAGACAGGCTTAAATACTGCAGCACATGTGCCAACCTGAAATACTTATTTGTCGGCACATACAATCAGATTTCTCCAAAATGTTAATATGATTTTGATCATAACTTTTTAACCGTTTATTCAAATGACGTACCGTTTAAAGCGTGGGAAAGCTGATGAGTATAACTTTAACATGGTATAATTAGGTGAACCATTTTCTCAATATTTTTATGTTTAATATGTTGAGGAATGTTACTAGTAATTATTGCATATGTTAAGAATTCTTGTTGCAAGTGATGAAACTTAAATGTTGTTATAAATGTGTTGTTGTGATGTTAATGGTGGAATATGAGCATGTTTAATGATGTTGTTGTGATTGCATTATATATATATATATATATATATATATATATATATATATATATATATATATATATATATATATATATATATATATATATATATATATATATATATATATATATATATATATATATATATATATATATATATATATATATATATATATATATATATATATATATTCATACTGTATTAAATATATTTTTATGCTCGTTAGCCAATTTGGGCAGTGTACAATAACCATGGTGGTAAGTTATTGTGCACGGTGATGTTGTCGTTGTTGTATGCATAAATAGTTGCATTGCATAAATTTGTGGATAATGGTCCATTGTTTGTGAGCCTAAAATCCCATTGTGTGGATTGAGCCGATAGCTGATTCGGCGGTGATGGATCAGTGAGTGGTTCTGATCCTATAAGGTGAGGATCAGGACGGTGAGTCTGAGTGTTCATGAAAATTGATACCACATGCATAAGCATTGAGTCAGGTGTGAGTCTCATTGCATTAGATATTATTTATGTTGCTATGTTGCTATGTTGCTAAATATATGGTGTTGTGTGATTAATCGATTTGTTATTGTGTTATTTATTGTTGGTTGGTGAATGGTCGGTGATGATATTGCTGGTTGATTAATGTGAGATATTTTCTTGATTGTTGTTGTGTTAACCTAATGCATATTATTTAACATTCTTTCCTTTATAGTATCATGATATCTTATCCCTTTTGTTTGAATATTGTCTTTACGTGGCTAATATGTAGATACTCCACAATTGGACTCATTTTTTAGTTGAAGATGGAGTCTCCTTACCTTTTTTTTATAGTTGGCGTCTGCTCTGATTGTAACACTAGGGACTCGTGGGGACAAGTTTTTTTATAATTATATTTATTTGAGATTTGTGGACATCTCTGTTATTATGTTTGATTATTGTTTGGTGAATTATGTGATTCTAAGATAAATGATTTTTATCATTCTGCTGCAATAAAAGCAACATTCATACATGTTCATGTTTTCATGATTTTGCAAAAATATAAGTGTTACATAGTCAGTATGATGAGCAGGTTTTGTATGTTGACCGTAACATTCTAAGTTGCGTATGTTTGAATTAATTACTCTGATGTTTTATTTAAAAATATTACGGGGGAAAATTTAGGGTGTTACAGTAATACTTTCAATCAACTTGTAAACTTCTTCACAGGATTTGGATAGAAAAGATCCGCCGAAGGATGCATTTAATGTTTTTCTTGAGAATGGTACGAATCCATTATATAATGTTTCCAATTAAATACAGATTGATATCCCATGGTTAGAACATTAACTTAATAGCTCCTTAAATCATTCTCAAGCATCAAACAAAGACTCGTCATCTTCTTGTCTAAATGAAGTAATCTCATTCCTTATCTTGGCATTCTTGACAGGAGGAAAGTACTTAACTAAAAACATTTTAGCTAAGGCATTCCACGTGGCTATCGATTTGGGATCTAAAGAGTTTAACCAACTTTTAGCTATATATCTTAGAGAATATGGAAATAGTTTGAGTCTAAAAGCATCATCAGTAATGTCGTACCTCAAAAAATAAGAGATGACCTCACGATGTGCAATCACACGCTCGCGGGGTGAACTTTACAGGGTTGCCACCGAACTTTATTTATTTCCAAAGAGGGAAAGGGAAAGTATCGGTAAAACCCAAAAGTGGAAAGGGATAGAAAAGGATAGGCTATGGTCATTGCAACCAAAACTGAGCTCGGAAGTCGGTTATGCAACGGGGAGGTATTAGCACCCCTCACATCTGTTGCACTCAACGGGAACCATCTAGGTTGTTTACGTGTGAATGGGTGTCGTCATCTAAGGGTTACTTGATAAAGGATAAATTATTGGTTTTTTAGGGTGCTCGCCAAGACTTCATAATCTCGTGCCTACGTATCCTCATAGTGCAATAAGGAAGTCATAGCTCTGTAGTTCGGGGAACTATGGGTGTGTGTTGATTGATTTTACCATGTCAAAAGGAGTTTAAAAAATCACACGGTGGCGAGAAAAAATAGTTTGATGAGTTTAGTTATTTTGAATTGATGAGTTGATTTTACCAGGTGTGGATTTGTGAGTTCCGGTTGTTGGATGTCTTAAGCTTGTTGTTATTGCGTTTAATTATTATTTGTTTTGTGGGTTTTGCGTGTTGTTTGTGTTTGCAGATATGAGTGTGATGTATGGTGCAGTATGATATGAAGGTTTGTTTGCAGGTTATTAAAGGGTTGTAAAAGTTTTGGAATGAAGAATGATGGAGATTTGAAGATGAGAAAAATTTGTTGTTGTAGCGAGTATGAAGGATCACCTTTTAATGTTGTGATTCTGTGGTTATTTTAGGGAGTTTGTTATGTTATTTTTCGTGAAAATTCCTTGTGCAAGAAGTTTTGGTGTGAAGAATGAAGAAGGTTATGAGCAGAAGCTTTAGGCATGAAAATGCGTTTGTTATTCCATTTTATTTTGCAGTCGTGCATTAGGTGTTTGTGCGTGAAGAAAATTGTAAGCTCTGTAATTTTTGGATTGACTACATTTTGGTAAATCAACATGTTGTTAGAAAGATGTTAGACCATATTTTCTACCATGACAGTCAGACATCATGTTCAGCATGATGTTGTGACATGTGCCAGGACATGTTATACCAGAAACTTTGGGCATGACTATTTTGGTCTTTTTAGCGTGATTTTTTAGTGTGTTTTAATTCACACGATTGTGTTATCCAAGGGTGGATATTGTGGAAACTTCTACTTTGACATATTCTGTTAGTTATCATAAAAAGGATCTTTTAGCCTTTTTAGGAAACTTTGTATTATTTCCTATTATTGTGTAGGATGCTTTGTAGTGAAATAAAACCGATTATTGTTGTTTGTGCGCGTAAAAGAAGCCCAGGTCCATTAGGTCTGAAGGCTATTTAAAGAAAGGACCTAAACCTAAAAAAGACAGATTTGAAGATTATAAAATTTGGATAAATAGGATTAGTCGTGTTTTGTTTGGTCTTTAAGGTTTAGTGCTTGTTAATTGTATATCACTAATGTATCTTCTAATTCATTGAGGTAGACTGATTGTTAATTGTTAATTTTCACTGTAAAACTTTTAAGCAAGAATGTATTGTTCTTAGTTGAAGCTTTTAAGAAATACCAAGTATTATTTAGGAAGTGTTCTACTTCTATTGTTGGTTTTTGTTGAATTGTCATTGGGACTGTGACTGATTAGGAAGTGAGAGGGGGATCTCATATCTAGAAGGTTTCTAGGTAGAAAATGCACAAGGTAGGGATTAGGCGAGAAGTTGTAAACGAGGGAGTTTAGCTTTGAACTAATACTGTTATAGTGAATTTCCTTCCTAGCTTGGTAGCTCCCAAATATAGGTAAGTTGCACCGAATTGAGTTAACAATTACTGGTGTTATTTTACTTTTCTGTAATTTAAGTTTCTATTTTTGATTTGTGTGATCAAATTGTTTTGATCCCAATGTTGTGACATTTGTCTCGACATCTGGTATCTGCGTGCCACAATTTAAATTGGCATTAGAGCAGGTCACCCTGTTATATGTTTGGGTGAGCTCCAGAGAGTTTGTATTCTAGTACTATGGACAAGGAAGGAAGAGGAAATGTGAATAGACCACCTATCTTAGATGGAACTAACTATGACTATTCGAAGGCACGTATGGTGGCTTTCTTAAAATCTATGAATAGAAAAACTTGGAAGGCTATCATCAATGGTTGGGAGCACCCTATGGTTAAAGATAAGGATGGTAAGGAGACCTTGAAGCTAGAAGAGGACTGGACCAAAGAGGAAGATGAGACTGCTCTTAGAAACATCAAATCCTTTAATGCTTTATTTAATGGAATTGACAAGAACATGTTTAGGTTGATCAACACTTGTACTGTGGCTAAGGATGCTTGGGAAATTCTCAAGACAACTCATGAAGGAACATCCAAGGTAAAGATGTCTAGACTTCAGCTTCTCACTACCAAGTTTGAAAACCTAAAGATGAGGTAAGATGAAAGTATTCATGACTTTCACATGAATGTTTTTGAAATAGCCAACACCTTTAGTGCCTTGGTAGAAAAGATATCAGAAGAAAAGTTGGTGAGAAAGATTCTTAGGTCTCTCCCTAAGAAATTTGACATGAAGGTCACAACCATAGAATAAGCCCAAAATATCAGCAGTATGAGAGTTGATGAGCTTGTTGGATCACTTCAAACATTTAAATTGACCTTGAATGACATAATTGAAAAGAAGAACAAAAGAATTGCATTTGTATCCAATGCTGAAGATAAAGAGGGTCTAGATAATCTAGATATTGATGAGGGTCTGTCAAATACCATTTTTTTACTTGGGAAGCAATTCAATAGAATTCTGAAGATAATGGGCAGAAAAGGAAGATCAGGTGTCAAGGACATCACATCTGACATCAGGAATAACTTTGAGTCTCAAAGAAATACCAGAACTGAAGAGAAGTCAGATCAAAGTAAATGGTTTCAGTGGACTACAAGGAAACCTACAACATGTGTGAGGAACATCAGAAGATAGAGGAAGATCAGAGAAAGGCCATAGTTGAATTGGAGAATGATAAGAAGGAACTCTTAGGTGTTGTCTCTCATCTTCAAAGTGAGACAACTCTCTTAAATTCCAAGCTCAATAATGCAACAGATTCTTTTAAAAGGATGAAAAATAGGGCTGATGAAATAAAAGATAATGGAGATGCGGAAGTTCATTATCGCCCTAATAATAAACAAAGAATAATGTCTGAAGAAAAGTTATTTCCTTCCGAGAGGAAGAAGATGGTCACAATGTCTAACCACATGTTACGACATTCTAGCAGACATAATGAACCTCCAAATAATTACCAATCTTGTTGGAGATGTATTTACTGTGGAGAGTATGGTCATATAAATCTTTTCTTTTATAAATTGTATAATAATCAAATATCCTCAGTTCAGTCAAAGGATAAGCTAGATAGCAAAAAGAGAAGTGTTAAAGATATGGGTGTTAACCTTATAGCTCACACATCCTTGAGAGCCTCAACTAGAGAATACTGGTACTTTGATAATGGATTCTCTAGACATATGACAGGGGTTTAGAATTTTTTGATGGATATTAGGTCCCTGCCCACAGGTGCTGTCAGATTTGGTGGTGGTGTTAAAGGAGAAATTAAAGAAGTTGGTAAATTGATGGGCGCTGGATCACCTAGCTTGGAAAATGTTCTTCTTGTGAAAGGACTAACTGTTAATCTCATCATCATTAGTCAGATGTGTGATCAAGGTTTGTTGGTCATTTTCTCCAAGTTAGAATGTCTAGTCAAAGATGATAAAAATGTTGTTCGGATGAAGGGTATAAGGTCTAAAGACAACTGTTATCTTCGGGAGCCTCAAATAACTTCTTACTCCGCCACATGTTCAAAAATCCAAGAGGATGAAGTGAACGTGTGGCACCAGAAACTTGGACATCTTCATTTCAAAAGAATGAAGGAAATTATATCTTGAAGAAGGGAAAGTTTGTGGTGAGTGTAAAACTAGGAAGAAAATCATGATGTCATACCCATAGTTTCACCATCAGACTACTTCCAAAGTATTAGAACTTCTCCATATGAGGTTTATTAGACCTATGAAAACAGAAATCCTGGGTGGGAAGAGGTATGTTTATATGGTTATAGATGATTTCTCAAGGTTTACATGGGTAGACTTCCTTAAAGGAAAATCAAACATCTTTGAAGCTTTTAAAGATTTATGTCAAAATGTTCAAAAATAGTGAAAGAGTAGGATTATCAAGATTAGAAGTTATCATGACAAGGAGCTTGAGAATACCCAATTCACTGAATTTTGTGAGACTGAAGACATCAATTATAGTTTTTCTTCTCAACCAGATGAATTTTTTTATCAAAAGACCTGAGATATACAAGAGTAAGGTAGAGTCATGCTTCGTGATAAGCAAGTACCTAGTCATTTTTGGGTTGAAGCTATGAATTCAGCTTGCTATATTTATAATAGGGTCACTATCTATGAACTATGGAAAGGAAGGAAGCCTATAGTGAAATACTTCCATGTTTTTGGTAGCAAATGCCATGTCCTGACCAACAAAGATCAAAAGGGTAAGATGGATCCCAGAAGAGATGAAGAGATATTCCTAGGGTATTCTTCAAATAGCAGAGCTTACAAAATCTTTAACTCCATGACTGGGATGACAATGGAATCTATCAATATAGTGATTGATGATTCAATTACAGAGAAAAGGATGGATGTTGAGGACAATGTTGGAACATCCTCTGTGCAGACTGATGAGGCAAGAAGGGAAGAAAACTGTAATTTCTCTAGTATTGTGTTAGATAACTCTCAAGATACTTTATATCTCTCTGGTAAGGGTCATTCAGATCAATCTAAGGATCTCACTACAAGGCACTCTATAGAAAGAAATATTACTAGATTTGCAAAGAAAGTATCAAACTTATTTATTGAATCTAAGAGAAGTCCAATTGTCCAAGAGAAGAATATCTTGAATTGCATCACTGGAACAAGGGATTGCAATATGGATTACTTCTACAACGCAAAGGTTATAATGAAAGATTTATGCACGGTAGAATGGGTGAGTGATATAACAAATAGTCTAACTGCCTGTATTAACAAGAAGCAAACATGTGTTTCTTGGTGTACCACTGGAGCTGAGTATGGTGAAATATGAAGACGTTGCTTTCAATTAGTATGGATGAAGCTGATAGTGAAGAAACATGATGACAAGGCTAATATTCTGACATTATATTGTAAGAATGTGAATACTATCAGATATTTCATCCACTCACTCTGGAACAAGAGTACTAACATGTGTGATCAACTTATTAGGAATCTTAATGAAGGAAAGACAAAGGTTGTGCTTTTGAAGTGTGTGGACACTCAGGATCAGCTGATTTTTATGTTTATTAATGCCTCATATGAAAATGTTTTTGAGAACATAAGTTGTGAAGTGAGAAAAGGAATTGTTGAGGAGTTGTAGCAATTACAAAAATGAAGGAATGCAACACATATTGCATCTCTCCTCTACCCTCTGATGCAATTAACAATTGTTAGTAGATGGAATAAAAGATCTTTGCAAGATAGAAGGACTATTTTGAAGAAGACATGTTTTAAGGTTGTAACAGGGAAGTTCAGTATCAACACTCCTAAATCTTGTAACAGCTTCAAGGAATGTAGAAGGGTCTTTAATAGGGGCAAGGGATGGACATATTATCTAAAAAGGATATGTATGTGTGCTTCCATTTTCAGATATTTGTTCTTCCATTTGTATGTTTGCTTTATGCATGTGTGGTTCCATTTATGATTGTTTACATTTACTCTGTTTTTCTTTTTGTCAATTTTTGGATAAAAAGGGGGAGTAAAGTGTTATTATTTTTGTTGTTTTTTATGTTGGATCAGATGTCATGACGTCATGTCATCTATTTTACTACTGCTTAGGAAGAGTAGTTTTTATTGTTTTTCAGCACTTTTTAGGGGGAGCATGATAGTCTGTCATGCATGCTGATACTACTGATGTGGGACCATATGTTGTGTCTAGGAGAATGCGTATTTTCTGCAGTAGGTTATGATTTTCATGGGGAGAGTTCTTATGTTTGGTGTTTTTTCTTGTGATTTTGGTTTTCTCCTTCAGGGGGAGTACTGGTTATGTATGATAGATGGAATTGTGTACCTGTCTGATATGCTGCTTCAAAGTTGCAATTTGTACAAATCTTACATGTTCTCATGTAGCTTGTGTTATTTTGATTGTTTTGCGATGTCGGACCAAGTGTCTTGACATTGTGCTGTCAGGCGTGCTCTATTGTTTTGACAGCATTATGCTTGGGTTTGTGGTTCTTGTTATCTGTGGTTTAAGTTCTGCTGTGTATGCCTCTGATGTGTGTTAAGGTTGTTTTAGCAATAATTTGGCAAAGGGGGAGATTGTAAGTTCTGTGATTTTGGGATTGGCTATATTTTGGTAAAACAACATGTTGTTAGCAAGATGTTAAACCATATGTTCTCCCATGATAGTCAGACGTCTTGTTCAGCATGATGTTGTGACATGTATCAGTACATGTTATACCAGAAAGTTAGGGTATGATTGTTTTGGTATTTTTAGCGTGATTTTCATTCTCTATGACTTTGTTTTGGGCTTGTCTTTTGGATTATTGTATTGATTTTTTTTATTTTAGTTTACATGGGCCTTTGTATATTTTTTATTTGCACCCTTAGCCTTGCTTGAACAACTCCATTGATTTTGCACTTAGTATGTCTTGATTTTTATTGTCCTTATTTAAATTGCACAATATGGATGCTTTTTTGGCTCATTAAATATTTTGTTAATGTTAGAGAAATTCTTGAATCTAAGTGATCTTGTCATGCTTGCTATTTGATCCTTTAAAACAATCTTGATTCATAACTTTGTTCACTTGTTTTCTAAGGCATAACATTGAAAATGAATGAGTTATCTTGACCATGTGATGACCAAGATGAAAATGCCTTAGAATTAGAGGTCATGTCTTGAGAAATGAATCTAAAAGGAAATTATCTTAAACATGTGACCATTTGAATCATAAGGCACTTGATTTTTGAACCAAACCCCTAATTAAACCAATGCTTGATCACCAGACGATTTCCAATATAATGCACCTTGAACTTTGATGCACATTGTTGCACCCCAAAATTTGACCAACTTTTCTTTACCTAGCTTATGTTTCATTTCATTCACATTAGCATTATCATTTGCATCTCATTGACATGTATGCAGGAGATCAAGAGGTATGATTACCAATCAAGAGCTACACAAGACTTTGAAGCTAGTTAAGAAGGTTATTCAAGGGTTGATATCCTTGTCAGAGAAGTTAAAAGAGCCTCAGAGAGAGTGATTGAAACCAAGAGGGTGTGTCTCCTAACTTGAAAGTTGTGGAAAGCCATCAGATGGTTCTGAAGCCATGAAGTTTGACTGGAGGTCTTGAGAGAGCTCATGAGAAGGTTTGAAGATCACTTTGAGGCCTAGACAGGTCATTGTGCAAGAATAAGAAGCCTCAGCCATGATTGGTGCAGCTAGGGTTTGACTGGGTCAACCCTAAGTCAACTGATGATTTGAAGAAGGTTGAGACCTAATCCAAGAGCCATGTGATCATGGATTGATACATTGAGATGTTACAAGGATGATTCCAAGGTCAACTCATCATGATTGAAGAGTTTGAGAAATTTCAAGCTAGGGTTTCTAAGGCTTGACAGTGTAAAATCCCCTAGTTTGACCCCTATCTTCAAGGCAATTTAGCTCAAGATATGATGTTCATCTCATCTTGACCCCAACATGATTGTTGTAGAGCATGATCTTAGCTTTAATTTGAGTTCTAGAAGTCCTTGATAGGATTTGTAGAACTCAAGTTATGGCTTTGACAAGTTACAAGTCATATGAGGAATGTGAATTTGGAGCTTGAAGGTTACCCAACTTGCATGAAAATTTTGCCCTAGAAGGATGATTCCTATGAACTTTTGGTCAACATGAATGTTGTTCCTTATTCTCTTAGCTTTCTATAGAGTACAAGAAGTCCTTGATAGGATTTGTAGAACTCAAGTTATGGCTTTGACAGGTCAAGGGTATTTTGGGTATTTGGGCATTACAGATCATTTTTAGTCATGAGTCCATTACACCATCTTGCAAGCCTCAAATGCATTTTTGTTCAACATGAAAGTTGTTTAAAATGATGTTTTTAGCTTGTCTATACATCAAGTGTTCACTGATATGGATTATATCAAGCATTGGTGGAAGAAAGGCCATATAAAAGCCATTTTAATGAATTAAAATGAGAAAATTCAAAATAATTGAGATTAACATGTTTTCAAGTCAAATTTGTAGTCAATTTGAATGGAATTGGTATTCTAAAGAGATTTTCATTGTCACAATTTTGATTTGAGTTGCTTAACATAGCCATTTGGATGATTGCTTCACAAGTAAGAAACATACCCTACACACTCCATATGTTGAAACCAAAGGGAGGAAACCACTTCATAACACTCCATAATGCTTAAGTGAATGGTTTGGAATGATTTTGGAGTATGAACAAGGTTTGAAGGCACATATCCATATTGAAATTTGGAGGAAAAACTGAAGATCCAAAACTCATGAATGGGCCTGGTTTGGGCTTCTAATCCATTGAAACAGAACATAAAAGGGATTTAGAACTGAATTAGAGGGCTTGGTGATCATTTGTCGTGAAGGAGCCATTGGAGAGAGGTGGAGCAAGAAGCTTGAAAGTGAAAATTCATTTTGGAGAATCAAGAGGTTTCAGCCAGAATTAAGCATCAAGAAACATTCTCCATTAATCCTTGAAGAATTCTGCAAGGTTTGGAAGAGAATTGAGGCGTGTATCCACTGCAATCCAAGCTCCAAGACAGGTTCTAACTTCTTGAAATTTCTCACTGATTATGCACTTTTAATAAACTAGAAGCATGTGGTTAGGTTCCCCTATTGATATAGATGGATCTTGGATAGTTAATTGCAACTTTGGGGACGATTTGGGCTGAATGCCATTTTCGGTTGAGATTGTGGTTTCACGATTCGTGCGTTTTTAGAGTGAGTAAATGGTATGGTTGAATTCCTGAGGAAATTCTGGTCAAGATTCATTTAGACATCGTGGCAAATGGTTGAGTGTAGAGGGACCTAGGGTTGCACAGGGGTGGCCGGAAAAGCCACCGGCGATTTGGCTTGCACGCGTGATTTGCAGGTTTGAAACGAGGAAGACATAATCCTCACCATTCGTTCATGTGGAAAGATTGACTTGGTCTGTGGATCCCAGGGCTCACGTTGAGCCACGCATCCATCCCCTTAAACGCACCGTTTTGCTTAGTAATCTGGTGAACTTCGCTGTGTGGACCAAGGAGTATTGAGTTCGAACCCTGGCGTGTAGTGTTTTCTGATTTTGTGAATTGAGAAATTGGAGCGTTGGGCTTGGGTTGCAGCTACTATCACCACCCCCCATCCAGGCCCAGTATGGATTTACAAGGCATTGGGTTGCTGAATGCACCCTCCCCTGGCTGATTTTTGTGTGAACTGAAGGGAAGACAAAAATTCAAGGCGCCTGGGCCTAATGACCAATTAATATTCACACCCCCTTTCTGGCCCAACCCTTGAAATAAACTGATTACATTTGCTATTTGACACGCCTTGCTTATTAATTCCTTTTATTTTCTTTTATTTTGTGCATTTCATGTGACTTAGAAATTAATTCAAGAAAAATAGGAAAATTGATCAATTAATTCCAAACTTTTTTTCCCTAATTCATGATTGAATCTAGAATTTTGTAGATAAAAAATATTAATAATTCATACATTTTTTATTTTTATTTGCATTTTTGAATACTAATTGATATTAAAATGGCCATGGTTGATACCATGTTTTGTTGAATTTAGTTTGAGCATTTGGTGTTGATTCCTGCCTTGACTTTGTGTGTGTAGCTAGCATAGATATGCATGATCCCCTTAGATTTTTCTCACATTTTTGTGGTGAAGTTAGGTGGTAGTTTTAAGTTGAAACTTTAGGTGCTCTATTTTTAGGGTTTATGCTTAGTGCCTTGTGATCTAGGTTTATTTCTAGAACTTGGTGGATTATTCAACCTCTGGATTTTGTATGGTAGATTCATGATTGAATTAGGGTCCCATAGTTATTTTTGTAGGGTTTTACAATTGGTTTTAGTATTTTAGTTAGGTTTAACTTTAGTACTAGGTTTTAGGTGATCCTAACTTGCTAATTCAATTAGATTGATTTCTTTAGTTCCCTTAGATTAGGGGTTTGCTTATCTTGCTCTTGGAAGATGTTGAAGACAAGCTTGGGTTTCCATGGAATGCATGAAGAAGCTTGGATGTGAAGACTTCCCTTCTTTTGGGTGTAGTGTTGATTAGGTGTTAAGATTAGGGTTTGCGGGCAGAGCTTCTAGATAGATTCTCTTCTTTCATAAACATGGAAGGTGTTGATCACTTCCATTCTTCCCTATGATGTAAGGTCCCCTTTTAAAAGCCTCATCCCTCCTTTGGTAGGATGTGTGGCTCTTCACAAGCTGGTAGAACCTTTGAGGATTCCTTTCTCTGATAATGGAATGCTTAGTGGTGACCTTTGGTCTTCATTCTGCTGCCTATTATCCAAACCCTGCTCTTGTTAGATGAATCTTTCTCCCTTTCCAGAGGAGGGAGTTCCTTGTTAGAAAATTGAAGATGCTAGAAGTTGCTATTTCCCAGTATTTGAAGAATGCCACTGAAGCTGAAGCTTGAAGATCCAGAAGAACAAGTTGACACTTGTGAAGAAGACCAAATTGAAATTGAAGAAAGAGCTGAAGCTTGAAGTTGGAGAACAAGTTGATACTTGTGTGTTGGATGCATTGAAATCTTGAAAAAGCAAGTTGACATTTGCTATTGAAGGGAATGGCTTTGAAGAGAAGTTGCAGACTGAAGATTGAACTGCTATCAGCAGATTGCTTTGCTGTGAAGCTGTGGAAGCTGTTGATCTGCTTTCTTTCCTGTCTGTTTTCTTTTTGTGCACTTGTGTTGATGTGACTTGCTTGATTTGCTTGATGCATTAGAATAAGTTCATGTTTAGATTGTGTTAAGCTAGGAGCATGATTGCACTAGAGGTTGAGGTGCTCCCTCTGCTTGTATTTTTACTGTATGGCTTTGCTTGCAGGTATTCGGTAGAGCCCAGCTCCCTTGCCTATGTGGTTTGTGTGTGCTTGATGGCATATTATTTCATTTCTTCTGTATGATTGCAGTTATTATATTTTTCTTGATGGCATTTTATTTCATATTCCTGTATGATTGTAGTTATTCATACTTGGCTTGAGGTTGAGATGAGCTTGTGGAGGCTGATGCCCCACACACATTTCCTCCCTCACCTGCATTGCATGCATTTTACAGTCGTTTACTGTTTACTGTTTAAGCTGATGCTTTATCTGTTTCTGTTTATCATTGACATGATCCCCTAGGAATCTCACTTCCTTTGATAAGGAAGCGATGATCAGAACTTTAGGTTGAAACCTATGCATGACAACTTCTAGGAGCTCCCTGTTTCAAACCTCAACCATAGGATGAATCCATGGCATGACAACATTAGGACTCGATAGTCTCCCTTAGTTGAGCCTGTTCTTTCTTCTCATCTCAAAACAAATTAAAATACAGTAATAAAGGTTAACTAACGTCGTACGTTACGAGCCTTAAGCTACTTGAGAAAGGGTTGTTGGAGAGTTTCTTTTCAACAGCTTGGATGTTTAGTATGGCACCCTTTGAGTGACATGCGACGCATTCACTCTCAGGTCATAGTCTCTAGTGCGATATTGGTTGCAAACAGTTCTTCCGGAAAAGACAAAAAAACAAACTTCAAACCTTTTTGCCCCGTGGGCCCATAATTCAAAGGAAGCTTTTTTGAAGAAAAGAGTGTCGTTAACTCCCAGTTCTACCGCAAACGGTAACGCTTAAGTCTCCAAGGGTCGAGCTGCGTACGCCAAACTGCTGGAACTGTTTGTTAACCCTACTCGATAAAACAGATGAATCTGAATCCCCGTAATCCGTATTAGCCCAAACTACATAAGCTCTGATCTCTCATGTCTGTTGAGAGTACGTAGGCACAATACCGATGTATTGGCGAGCCACCTTCCCCGTAACCCGTAGTTAGCCGAACTACGTTGACTCTGATTTCTCATTCTATGATGAGAATACGTAGGCATAAAGCGCGATGCTTTGCCGAGTCATTTTCTTTTCTTTTCAGACCAGCCTTGATAGGTAGATAGATAAAACCAACCCGTCAGATAAACACAACAAGCGTGGATCCCATCGAGTACGATGGACGTGAGGGGTGCTAATACCTTCCCCTTGCGTAACCGACTCCCGAATCCAGACAATGGTTGCGATGACCTTGTCTTATACCTTTTCGTCAGGTTTTCCCGATCGTTTCCTTTCCCGTTCTGAGGGATAAATAACGAAAGGTGGCGAATCTTCTGTTTTGCCGGCACCTTATTTTCGCGGTAGCGACAGCTGGAGACTCTGCTGGGGACTTGATAGTTTCTTGGGATCCAACGTCCCTTGTGCGAGTCACTTTGGGGATCCAACGTCCCCTGCGAGAGTCAATCCTAGCGCTTGTATGATTACTTGTTGGGTTGTGTTTATTTGTCGCATTTGATTTCCCGCACTTTATTTTCAGTATGATATGATTATCTGTGCTGTTGTGGGAGGGGCATTCTGACGAGTGAGAAGCCAGACCCAGGCTTGAGTGTACCTAGCATTAGTTGTGGAAATTAGTGGGCGCGTGCTTGCTTTGCAGGCACTAGTGTCTCATGAAATCCACGCTCAGACGAGGTTCTCCCGATTTACTTCTTTTCCGTAACTTTGGGCTTGAGGGGTTGTTAGTTTGGAGGATTGTCGACTCTGGGGACCGATCATTTGGAATTCAGCTGAGTGAGGCCGCTTCAGGAGATGGTGATGCCACACCTTCTAGGTATCGTATCACCCCTCTTGAATGTTTGTGACGCTGATGACCGCATAGGATGCCGAACTTGTGTCAGCTTAGGTCCATACCCGTGAGCAGGGTCGGGTTTGTTGCAGGAAACCTTAACCTTCAGACTACCATGTTTTCTTGATAGTGAATCAGTTTTATTGGTATCATAGTGTCGCTACTGCGAAAATCGGCGCCGGCTGAACAGAAGAGTCGCCACCGTGCGTTATTTATCCCAACGGAGGGAAAGGAAACGCTCGAAGTAAACCTCGAAAAAAAAACGGGAAAAGGTATGGTCATCGCAACCAAAACCTGGGTTCGGGAGTCGGTTACGCAAGGGGAAGGTATTAGCACCCCTCACGTCCGTCGTACTCGACGGGATCCACGCTTGTTTTCTGGTACGGATTGTTATTCTATCTACTCTACAGGTCAGGGGTTAAAAGAAAAGAAACTGACTCGGCAAAGTATCGCGCTTTATGCCTACGTATTCCCGTCTGGAACGAGAAATCAGAGTCAACGTAGTTCGGGAAACTACAGGGAAATTGGCTCGCCAAGACTTCGCGTCTTGTGCCTACGTACTTCCACACTGCATGGAAGATCAGAGCTTACGTAGCTCAGGCTAACTACGGCTTAAACTGGGTGTTCTCACACAGCAGTGAGAAATTAAACTGGTTTTAAAGGTACGGGAACCTATGGGAATTAAAGCTACGGTCTGGTCTCACATGCACTTGGGCAAGAGAAAAGGATAACATCAGTCGTCAGCGGGAAAGTCTCGATCGCACAGCAGCGAGAGAACAAAAGGTTAGCCGTTAGTGTGCTCGCTAGGATATCGCATCCTATGCCTACATATTCTTGTCTGGTACGAGAAATCAGAGCAGCTGTAGTTCGGCTACTTTCGGGACCACAGCTCAAATCTTGTTTTATTAACATTCTGAAAAATGGTTACAATGATTGAGAAAGCAAGACTAAACTCCTAGAAACTATCCCACTATCCTAGAAAAAATCAAGTGGAAAATAGTCCCCTAACAAGTGGACTTCTACCTCTAAAAAGGTAAAATAAACTCCTATGGAAAAATATCTATCCTAAAAATATTGAATCTACGAAGTAATATTTTTTATTATTTTTCCTTCTATTCTTTTTCAACTATTTTTCTTCTTTTTTCCAATATTTTCTCTTAATATTCTTTTATTTTTTCATATACTCTTTTCAATATTTTTTTTCACATACTCTTTTCTTTTTCACACTTTCTTTTTATATTTCTTTTTAACATATCTTTTTTCAAACTATTTTTTTCTCAATATTCTTTTCAAAATTCTTTTCACATATTTTTCACTCTTTTTCTTTTTCTCTTTTTTCAATATTTCTTTATTCTCTTTTTTTTTATAAAGAAAACAACTAAAAGAACATGAAGAAAATACAAGGGGAGGGGGTGAAACAATTACAGGGGAGTTACAATCTGCAGAAAAATAAATGGGCCCAGCCCAGAAAAAATAATCAAACAAAAAAAATGGGAAGGGGTGTGATAATGAAACAGAGGGTATAATGGCCAGCAAAAAACTCATTGGGCCCAGCCCAATATTCATCACCCAGGAAAAAAAACAAACGGAGGGAGGTGTAGCCAGGGATTGGGGGTGTACGTGCCAGAAACACCATTGGGCCCAGGGCCCAGTCCACTTGACATCCTTTCCTCTTTCTTCGTTCACGAACAAACCCTAATTTCCCCTTCGTCGCACTGTTCACCCGCCGTTTCCCTCAACCTCCTTCTCTGAGCTCTCTCGTCTTTCAACTCTCTCAAACTTGATCTTTCTCCCTCTCATCTCAACTCATCATCATCACTCACTCAATCTTCCTTTCCTTTCGCTTCCCCTAACTCTCGTTCAAAACCTTGATGAAGCGATGAAGAATCAACAACACGAATCTTGGATGTTCTTGCTGAAAGAAATGAATCTTTGATGATTCGCTGACGAAAATGATGAATATGCGATGCTGATTTGAGCTTTCTGGAAAACTACGATGAAGAACGACGAGTGTTGAAGGTTTCTGGAAAATTTGTTGATGATGATGAACGAATAACGATGAACACCAAGAGAAATATGATGAAGCTGGAAGATCTTGATCAAATCTGGAGACGCGATGAAGATTTTTCGTGACAATGAATCTGGAAGATTCATCCTCAGAGTAGTTAGACGAATGTTCATGAGAGAAGCTTCTGGAGAACGACGAAGCAATCTGGATGAAGGTTCTTAAGAGCTTATTGCTGAAGAATGATGAGGGTATCGGAGAATGTTCTTCGTGAATCCAGAGGATAACGAGAGTTCTAGAGTTGGATGAACACATGGAGTTGGTTGAGATTCTGGAAAAACGAAAGTGTTCTTGGTGAGCGATGAAGGCTAATGATGATTTCTGGAAATATTGGTGAACAAGGACGAAGAATCTGGGGAAAATGACGAACAAGGTTGAAGGATCTGGAAGATGGATGAACACCGATGATGATAATGGTGATCGGAGAAAGATGAATGAGGTTGAAGAATCTGAGATTTTCCAGTTTTCCGGTGGGTTGCTGCGGTGGCCGGAAGAAGTTGGGAGGTTGTTAGGGTTGTCGGCGATTGGAGGTTACGGTGGCCGGAAGGATTCAGGTGCGATGGTTGCATGGCCGCCGGCCATGCAACCGGTGGAGCTCCGGTGAGGATCAGTGGTAGACGCGTGGCGATGGAGGGTGCATGCGTGAAGCCACGTGTGTGTGGAGAGATAGTGGGGAATGAAACGTGGCTGAATATGGGAGAGTCTGAATTGTGATGTGTCTCTTTTTCGATGACACGCGTGGCCTGACTTATATAGTGACATGTGGCCTTTTCTGGACTGGAAAAAAATGAACAAAAATGGACTGATAATGGGCCTCCAAAAAGCTATTCTGGGCCCACGAAAATGACCTGCAAAAAACTGAATTAACAATGGATTAAACCTACTTAAAAACTAATTAAAGACTTAAACTAGTTAACTAATGATTAAATCTAATTAATTCTAAATGAAAATTAAACTATCCTAATTAATTCTAACAAACTCAATTAAAACCTAACTAATATTAAACTCTAATTAAATCTAAAAGATGATTAAGATCTAGTTAAACTCTATTAAACCATAAAAGCATTAACATCTAATTAAAAAACAAACTCTAATCATTTCTATTAATCCTATAAACCAATGAAAAAAGACTATTAATTTCTATTTAAAAACCTATTAAAATTCTACTAATTCTAATAAAATCTATATTATTTATTTAAAAGAAATTCTATTATTCTATTAAAACTATTAAAAAACTATTAAAACCTATTAAAAACTCTATAAATTCTAAAAAAATAATTTAAAACTATTAAAAATATTAAAAATTTTATTTAAATTCTAAAAATCTATAAAGCCTATTTAAAATCCACAAAAGGCTATTAAATCCTAAAAAATGTACACAAAGGCAAATAACCAACATAAAAGAGAGCGCGAGACCAGATCGAAGCAAACGGTAACCCGGACACCAAAAATCTCAAAAACCACTGCATAAACTGAAAACACCCAGGAAGCGCGCGACTCCCCGAAATAACCTCCGATTATCCGAACCGGTCTGAGATACCCGAAAAGCGACAACAGGGCTGTAATCCCGATAAAAGCACCATGATTGAGGAAATGCACTATATGCAGTATGCAAATGCGAATGCGAAATGCGTCGAAGCATAAACCGAAAGTGGCACCGGTTGGTCAAATTTTAGGGTGCAACAGCTGCCCCTATTCAAGCAGCTTGGACCTGAATGGTTGAAGAGCGCCTAGCCTTTGATCATTCAAAGGTAGAAGATGGTTGAATACAAATGGAACCCTGGAATTTGCCAACCGCAAAAATAAACTGCAAAGCTGCTTGAGAAATAGCGTCTAATAAACTGAAGTCTGGTTGTCACGGCAACAACTGATCTGACGTCTGATAATTCTGATTTCAACTTCAACCACCTATGTAACGCCACAGGTACTGAACACTTTTCGCAAAACACCTCTGTCCACAACTGGACTAACCTTATCAACACAAGAAGAGAGACAAACTCGTCAACACGAATAGAGATTCTGTTGTCACAGGAGTAACCTTGTCCACATCTGGACCCAAATCTCGCCAAATCACGAATAAACACAAATCTGTCCACGTCAGGACTCACATCACGGAAAAATCCCGGCGCTTTCGCTGGGGAAACATTTTTGTCTAATCACAGGAAACTTCATCCGTCTATCCATACGGGAACATCATCTGCCTGAACACAGGAAACTTCATCCGCCTATTCATACGGGAACATCATCTGTCTGAACACAGGAAACTTCATCCGCCTATTCATACGGGAACATCATCTGTCTGAACACAGGAAACTTCATCCGCCTATTCATACGGGAACATCATCTGTCTGAACACAGGAAACTTCATCCGCCTATTCATACGGGAACATCATCTGTCTGAACATAGGAAACTTCATCCGCCTATTCATACGGGAACATCATCTGCCTGAACACAGGAAACTTCATCCGCCTGTTCATACGGGAACATCATCTGCCTGAACACAGGAAACTCCATCCGCCTATTCATACGGGAACATCATCTGCCTGAACACAGGAAACTTCATTCGCCTATTCATACAGGAAAAGATAACACATCTGCCTGATACATACAGGAAAGTTCTTCCACCTGATTCTTACGGGAAAAGATAACACATCTGCCTGATACATACAGGAAAGTTCTTCCGCCTGATTCTTACGGGAAAAGATAACACATCTGCCTGATACTTACGGGAAAGTTCTTCCGCCTGATTCTTACGGGAAAAGATAACACATTTGCCTGATACATACAGGAAAGTTCTTCCGCCTGCTTCATACGGGAAAAGATAACACATCTGCCTGATACATACAGGAAAGTTCTTCCGCCTGCTTCATACGGGAAAATATAACACATCTGCCTGATACATACAGGAAAGTTCTTCTGCCTGCTTCATACGGGAAAATATAACACATTTGCCTGATACATACAGGAAAGTTCTTCCGCCTGCTTCATACGGGAAAAGATAACACGTCTGCCTGATACATACAGGAAAGTTCTTCCGCCTGATTCTTACGGGAAAAGGTAACACATCTTCCTGATACATACAGGAAAGTTCTTCCGCCTGATTCTTACGGGAAAAGAAAACACATCTGCCTGATACATACAGGAAAGTTCTTCCGCCTGATTCTTACGGGAAAAGATAACACATCTGCCTGATACATACAGAAAAGTTCTTCTGCCTGCTTCATACGGGAAAATATAACACATCTGCCTGATACATATAGGAAAGTTCTTCCGCCTGCTTCATACAGAAAAATATAACACATCTGCCTGATACATACAGGAAAGTTCTTCCGCCTGCTTCATACGGGAAAATATAACACATCTTCCTGATACATACAGGAAAGTTCTTCCACCTGCTTCATACGGGAAAATATAACACATCTGCCTGATACATACAGGAAAGTTCTTCCGCCTGCTTCATACGGGAAAATATAACACACCTACCTGATACATACAGGAAAGTTCTTCCGCCTGCTTCATACGGGAAAATATAACACATCTGCCTGATACATACAGGAAAGTTCTTCCGCCTGCTTCATACGGGAAAATATAACACATCTACTGGGGATTTTCTGAATCCATACTGCCAGACAACTTCGAAAGATCGATTCACGAAATCTTCTGATGCTGTCACAACAACGACCTTGAAGGAATACTCCGCTGGAGGGGTAAGAGAAACTTTAAACAAGCAACTCTGTGGGGAATAAGGCCAAAACTGACATTATCATTGAATGTCTCATGCCGAGATCTTGAATGTTTGACAATTAATTTGAGCAAGAGCTCCCTCCCCCTGCAAGGGAAACAACACTTGAAAACAAATGGTTAACCAACCTGGTTTATGTTTCAGAATGCATATGCTTGACCATGGCGTAATGCTCCATACGACATGGAAATGCTACGCGTTTTTATTTGGTAGATGCAAATATGACACTATATGCCAATGCAAATGCAGACTCGAACTGCTGGGATACAGAAAACCGCTTCAGCGAAATAAATGCTGAAGACAATGTCGACTCCGCTGGGGGTAACCAGGTGCCACAGAATTATTCCAGCAATATAAATGCTGGAAGAGTGAAGCCAACTTCACTGAGGGATAATTGAATGCGCCAATCATGATTGGACTTCTGCTGGGGAGCTTACCCGTGCCAATGAAAATTGGACTTTGGCTGGGGAGTGAACGGGTATCACATGGTATTCCGACAAAATAAATGCCTGGATACACAGCCAACTCTGTCGGGGAGAGTCTTAATCTTCGAGTTCCACTGGGAGGAAAAAGAACACTTGCTGAAAAGAGAACTCCGTTGGGGACGAAACGATTCTCTTGGGGAAAATCAACTGACTCCGCTGGGGGAGAGTAAATGACCCTACTGGGAAGGGTAAACTGTCTAAGTACAGCTCACGAGTTGGAAATGTTAATCTTCTGAGGCTAAACCACCCTGCTCGGGATGGGGGATCCTTTTGGGGGACACCACGCTGTCTGAATACAGCCTACAATCTTGGAATCTCCAAACTCTACTGAGGGTAACCGACCCTGCTGGAGAATGTCCTTCGGATAAGCTGCGACTAGCTGGAGAATTTGATCCTTCTTTAGTAAGGGACATTGTCATCTCAGAAGCGCAACCTGCATGGGGATTCACTTCACATAACAATCAAGTCTTTTCGTTACGAGCTTCTGGTTAGGACTCTTCGATCTCCGTACCCTGACGGTTAGATCTGAACTGTTTCTGTACGTCAAACCCCAAAAGAATGTCCCAACAACATCTTTTGTTTTTAGGGTGTTCTGCCCCGGTCTTGCGATAATCTTTTGCCCCTGATCGACTGATTCGTGGAGCAGTGCCCATAGCCGTGAGAGATTTGCCAAATCTCGACCTAATTGCCCCAGATGAACTGATTCTCGAATGTACGACTTTACTGGGGATAACCGAACGCGCCAAGTAGGCTGGGGCTTTTGTACATCCGTGATAGGTCATACACTCCTGATGCTGGACAATACCCTATCCGAATTCACGGCTTCTAGTAGAAGGGTCAATGGATGGCAGCATGATTTCCCGATATTTGTCTCAAACTTGAAGATCGGCTGAATCTGCTCAAGTAGCTTTGAGTAACTCTGATGACACTGAGAAGAACAATTATTTCGCCTCTGTTATGCCCCGGCCTGCAGGCCCCTCTGTGGGATAGTCTGAAAATCTGTACCCTGACGGTTTAATATGAACTGCCCCAGTATTCTGAACTTCAGCGAGATACTTCAAATCGAACGCCTCTCGAATGAAAAATGACCTCTGCACTCTTGGGATGGCATGCCCCTGTCTGCAATGACTTTGCCTTAATCTGGTTCTTGGCAAAACCCACTCTGAACCGAAAGCACCTTGCTACAATACGACCTTGCGGTGGCTTACCCCGGTGTTTCCCTTAACTCAACAACTATCCACATCGTGACTTGCCCCTGAACGAGCGTTGAGCGACTTAACCTGTCCTGATATAGCATTCTGGATAACTGCCCCTGATTGGCTCTCGAGAAGATTCGCTTCTGATCAACTTCTGCCCCATAATCAACTGATGCTTCGGGACTTTTCCTCATACTAATTGATTCCGAACTCTCTGGAAGTCAATGCCCCAGATTTACAGGGTTTCACAACATACACCATTCTGATCCAAACTGTTGAATTATTCAATCCTGTTCGATTATTCCCTGTTGGAATTTCTTTCCTGTCAACTACTAACCTGCAAGTAAAATTGTTCAATCCCGAATGGTAATGTTAATGCAGTGTTCATGCAAATTTTGAAAAAATTTGTGCTGTCACCCATTTACATGTCATGATTGTGAGTGACGAATGAACCAAAGTTCAAACGTAGTGCTTATGTGGTCATTGAAAAATACTACAAGGATATGATTAGAAAATCAAGAGGGAGTCAGGTTACTCAACCTTACCGTAATGTGCCTTCAGAATAAACCTTGCCTCAATTAGGTTTTTTAAGGGTTGTATCGTGGTCGGGTTCACGGTTCGTGAAACAAAGGATATTTGGCTCAAATTATGTTTTGTACCCACCCCTTCTACGTGATGATCTCCGATCCTAAAGTTCAGTTAACGTGGCTCGAGCGCTCGCCTCTTCGAGAGGTATGTTGAATGGTAAGGACCATGGCTAAGGAAAACTCACAAGGTTTTCGGAGTGACAGTTACCCCTTTTTCGTTTTCGGTGTCTGTATCCACACGACTTTGTCCTTGTTCGGGGATTTTTCTTTTGATATCCTTTCTTTTCGTTCTTTCGATTCCCTAACTTTTGCCTAGACTGACTCCTTTTGAGCTCTTTTCGATTTTTCTTTTGAAGTCCAGCGGGATGCCCTAATTTTTGCCTAAGTATTAGCTTTCTAGCTTTTTCTTTTTCTTTTTTACTTAGCGGGCTTTCTTTTTTCTTTTTTTTTTCTTGGAACAAAGTCGTGTGACACTGATTGTCTTGGTTTCTCCGAAAGGATTGTAACTGCCTTACTCCTGATTGGTGAGGTTTAACCATTGTGGTTGGCGAGATGCGACCTCTTGAGAGGTATATACTGATTGGTCCTCGAAAGGAAACACTCCTCTGTAAGACTTGAACACTCGGTCAAGCTAACTGACAACTACCCTGCCCCGGGTTAAGACGTGAGGGTTAAAAAGTCCGAAAAACTTCTACTTCCTGGCTCGAAGTGGTTAACAAGGGACTAACTCCTTATATCTCCGGTGTTTGGGGATTTGAAACAATGCCTTGTACGTCATCGGCAAGGTTTTATCTGAAAGCATACGATCATCGGTCATGAGTTTATTTCGTCATCCTCCCTCCAATATTTGCTAGTCACAGTGACAAAGTGGAGTGAATAAAATGCAAGTGTCAGTGCAATGTAGTAAATGAGCGACAGCGATATGATTAATTCAGAAAAATGCATAGTCACCTTATTAATATCACCATTCGACACATACAATGTTTAAAAAAGCAGGTAGTAACTAACAGAAAAGAAACTACAAATGCAAATGATATAAAGTCCGAGGACTGCCAATGTCGAGGGCGCCTGCCTGTTTGGATCACTGGCTCCTTTGCAGGGGAATACTTTCCGAGTCTACGAGCTTAGACAGTTGAGCGGTTGGTATGAACAAACAGAAATCCTTCTCGAAAGGAAATGCAATCCTGGTCGATCAACTGCTGTACTTTCGCCTGAAATGCTTTACAATCTTCCGACGAATGCCCGGGAGAGCCACCATGGTAACCACACTGAACATGGGGATTGTACCCAGGAGGGTAAGGTTCTGGAACTGGCTTAAGAGCTTTAGGTTCCACCAAAGAACTCTGGATCAAAGATGGTAGCAGCTGGCTATACGGCATAGGCACTGGGTGAGAAAGAGCTTTCCTTCGTTCCAAATTGTTGCGAGGTTGATTCTGATTCTGACGCTGATTCTGATAACCTCGGCCATGAGTTCGCTGATTTGCAATGGAAGCGACATAAGATTCCTGATATGGTGCCCTAGGCACGGCTGTCTGTTCAGTATAACAAGCCACAGGAGATACTGATCTCTGATAAGATGAAGAACCAACAAAATTCACTGATTCGCTTCGAGGATATTCAACCTTTGGCATGACTGCATTGATCACAACTCCTTCTTCATTATGATGGTCACAAGGGAATTCAGTTTCACCAGCTTGATCATTTGAAGTAATCTGAATTTTCCCGATTCTTATGGCATACTCACGGCGTTCTCCTAATGTTACCACGTCAGAGAAACTTAACGGAAGTCCAAGCAATCTTTCGAAGTACGAATCTTGTAGGGAATCTACAAACATGCTAGTTAACTCTCGGTCTAAAAGCAGTGGGTGCACTCTAGCAGCAAATTCTCTCCATCTCTGAGCATACTTCCTGATAGGTTCATTGTTCTCTTGAGACAATTCTTGCAACTGCATGCGATGGGGAGCTATGTCTGAATTATAATCCTACTGCTTCAGAAAAGCTCTGGCTAAATCCATCCATGACTGAATTTGACTTCTCTCTAACTGCATATACCACCTCAAAGATGCCCCAGTCAGACTATCTTGAAAGCAATGGATCATCAATTTGTCATCTCGCACAAACGAAGTCATTCTTCGACAGAACATCATCAAATGTTGCTTCGGACAGCTATCTCCTTTGTACTTCTCAAATTTCGGCACTTTGAACTTATAAGGCAACACCAGGTCAGGAACCAAACACATGTCTGCAGCATTCAGGTTAACAGCATCTTTCACTTTCAAAGCTTTCATTCCCTCTTCCAACTCTCGGAGTTTTCTATCCGTCTCAAGAGCTCTTGGATCTACGGTCCTGGCTATTGGAATATCTCTTCGGTAATTCATCACAGGGAAAACAACCCCTAGATTGTTAACAGGAGGAGGACGTTCATTCTGGGCAACAAACTGCTCATGTCGATCTTGGTTCTCAACAGAAGGCTGTACAACTTGGTCTGCAGCAACGTTGTTCGCTTGCGGGAAGTCTTCCATAGAATCATACAGAGGGTTAGACGTCATAGTGAACCCCGTCAAGGTGTTAGGAGACTGGAAATTGCCTTCAGACATAGCTACCAATAATCTTCAGCTGACTTCAATGCTCGATTCTGCTCAAATCTACTCAACCCCTAGGTCGTCTTCTGACAATCAACAGTTGCTCAATCCAAACTCCGGGTAATCACCTTCAGGAAACAAAGGCTGGATCAGAACTCTGGCTAACTGGAGGATGATATGCAATATGATGCAACACTGTTATGCACATGATATGCAAGATGCAGCAAACAACGGGACCACAGCCCCCACATAAATCTGAATACTGCTGCGCTACTGACGGAGTACGTTCGCTCTGAAGAGAAGACCAAAATAACGGGTAGGTTGGAAGTCAAGGCTCCTGCAAAAACCCTCCCACTCACAAGTATGGACCTAAATCTGTCAAGGTACGACATCCTATGCGGTCGTCAGCGTCACAGACTTTCAAAACAGACGATACGATTCCCAGAAGGAGTGGCATCATCAAGTCTTGAAGAGGCCTCACTTAGCTAACTTCCAAATGATCGGTTCCCAGAGTCGACAATCCAACTAACCAGCAACCCGAGCCACCCAAAGGGTGGGACAAGAGGCCAACCAGAAGAACCTCGTCTGAGTGTAGATTTCGCGGGACACTAATACAAGCAAAGCCGGTACGCGCCCACTAATTTCTACTCTAAGTCTAAGGTGCACTCAAGCCCAGGTCTGACTTATCTCTCAATCATAGAACACCCGTCACACCCCAACAGCACAACAGCAACAGATAATATCAATCAATAAACCTAATAGACAAGCAAACAAGCGCTAGGATTGACTCTCTTAAGGGACGTTGGATCCCAAATGCATAAGGAACTATCGCAGTCCTTAGCAGTCAGGGGACGTTGGATCCCCAGCTGTCGCAACTGCGAAAATCGGCGCCGACTGAATAGAAGAGTCGCCACCGTGCGTTATTTATCCCAAAGAGGGGAAAGGAAACGCTCGAAGTAAACCTCGCAAAAAAACGGGAAAAGGTATGGTCATCGTAACCAAAACCTGGGTTCGGGAGTCGGTTACGCAAGGGGAAGGTATTAGCACCCCTCACGTCCGTCGTACTCGACGGGATCCACGCTTGTTTTCTGGTACGGATTGTTATTCTATCTACTCTACAGGTCAGGGGTTAAAAGAAAAGAAACTGACTCGGCAAAGTATCGCGCTTTATGCCTACGTATTCCCGTCTGGAACGAGAAATCAGAGTCAACGTAGTTCGGGAAACTACAGGGAAATTGGCTCGCCAAGACTTCGCGTCTTGTGCCTACGTACTTCCACACTGCATGGAAGATCAGAGCTTACGTAGTTCAGGCTAACTACGGCTTAAACTGGGTGTTCTCACACAGCAGTGAGAAATTAAACTGGTTTTAAAGGTACGGGAACCTATGGGAATTAAAGCTACGGTCTGGTCTCACATGCACTTGGGCAAGAGAAAAGGATAACATCAGTCGTCAGCGGGAAAGTCTCGATCGCACAGTAGCGAGAGAACAAAAGGTTAGCCGTTAGTGTGCTCGCTAGGATATCGCATCCTATGCCTACATATTCTCGTCTGGTACGAGAAATCAGAGCAGCTGTAGTTCGGCTACTTTCGGGACCACAGCTCAAATCTTGTTTTATTAACATTCTGAAAAATGGTTACAATGATTGAGAAAGCAAGACTAAACTCCTAGAAACTATCCCACTATCCTAGAAAAAATCAAGTGGAAAATAGTCCCCTAACAAGTGGACTTCTACCTCTAAAAAGGTAAAATAAACTCCTATGGAAAAATATCTATCCTAAAAATATTGAATCTACGAAGTAATTTTTTTTACTATTTTTCCTTCTATTCTTTTTCAACTATTTTTCTTCTTTTTTCCAATATTTTCTCTTAATATTCTTTTATTTTTTCACATACTCTTTTCAATATTTTTTTTTCACATACTCTTTTCTTTTTCACACTTTCTTTTTATATTTCTTTTTCACATATCTTTTTTCAAACTATTTTTTTCTCAATATTGTTTTCAAAATTCTTTTCACATATTTTTCACTCTTTTTCTTTTTCTCTTTTTTCAATATTTCTTTATTCTCTTTTTTTTTTATAAAGAAAACAACTAAAAGAACATGAAGAAAATACAAGGGGAGGGGGGTGAAACAATTACAGGGGAGTTACAATCTGCAGAAAAATAAATGGGCCCAACCCAGAAAAAATAATTAAACAAAAAAAATGGGAAGGGGTGTGATAATGAAACAGAGGGTATAATGGCCAGCAAAAAACTCATTGGGCCCAGCCCAATATTCATCACCCAGGAAAAAAAACAAACGGAGGGAGGTGTAGCCAGGGATTGGGGGTGTACGTGCCAGAAACACCATTGGGCCCAGGGCCCAGTCCACTTGACATCCTTTCCTCTTTCTTCGTTCACGAACAAACCCTAATTTCCCCTTCGTCGCACTGTTCACCCGCCGTTTCCCTCATCCTCCTTCTCTGAGCACTCTCGTCTTTCAACTCTCTCGTCTTTCAACTCTCTCAAACTTGATCTTTCTCCCTCTCATCTCAACTCATCATCATCACTCGCTCAATCTTCCTTTCCTTTCGCTTCCCCTAACTCTCGTTCAAAACCTTGATGAAGCGATGAAGAATCAGCAACACGAATCTTGGATGTTCTTGCTGAAAGAAATGAATCTTTGATGATTCGCTGACGAAAATGATGAATATGCGATGCTGATTTGAGCTTTCTGGAAAACTACGATGAAGAACGACAAGTGTTGAAGGTTTCTGGAAATTTTTTTGATGATGATGAACGAATAACGATGAACAAAAAGAGAAATATGATGAAGCTGGAAGATCTTGATCAAATCTGGAGACGCGATGAAGATTTTTCGTGACAATGAATCTGGAAGATTCATCCTCAGAGTAGTTAGACGAATGTTCATGAGAGAAGCTTCTGGAGAACGACGAAGCAATCTGGATGAAGGTTCTTGAGAGCTTATTGCTGAAGAATGATGAGGGGATCGGAGAATGTTCTTCGTGAATCCAGAGGATAACGAGAGTTCTAGAGTTGGATGAACACATGGAGTTGGTTGAGATTCTGGAAAAACGAAAGTGTTCTTGGTGAGCGATGAAGGCTAATGATGATTTCTGGAAATATTGGTGAACAAGGACGAAGAATCTGGGGAAAATGACGAACAAGGTTGAAGGATCTGGGAGATGGATGAACACCGATGATGATAATGGTGATCGGAGAAAGATGAATGAGGTTGAAGAATCTGGGATTTTCCAGTTTTCCGGTGGGTTGCTGCGGTGGCCGGAAGAAGTTGGGAGGTTGTTAGGGTTGCCGGCGATTGAAGGTTACGGTGGCCGGAAGGATTCAGATGCGGTGGTTGCATGGCCGCCGGCCATGCAACCGGTGGAGCTCCGGTGAGGATCAGTGGTAGACGCGTGGCGATGGAGGGTGCATGCGTGAAGCCACGTGTGTGTGGAGAGATAGTGGGGAATGAAACGTGGCTGAATATGGGAGAGTCTGAATTGTGATGTGTCTCTTTTTCGATGACACGCGTGGCCTGACTTATATAGTGACATGTGGCCTTTTCTGGACTGGAAAAAAATGAACAAAAATGGACTGATAATGGGCCTCCAAAAAGCTATTCTGGGCCCACGAAAATGACCTGCAAAAAACTGAATTAACAATGGATTAAACCTACTTAAAAACTAATTAAAGACTTAAACTAGTTAACTAATGATTAAATCTAATTAATTCTAAATGAAAATTAAACTATCCTAATTAATTCTAACAAACTCAATTAAAACCTAACTAATATTAAACTCTAATTAAACTAATTAAATCCTAATTAAATCTAAAAGATGATTAAGATCTAGTTAAACTCTATTAAACCATAAAAGCATTAACATCTAATTAAAAAACAAACTCTAATCATTTCTATTAATCCTATAAACCAATGAAAAAAGACTATTAATTTCTATTTAAAAACCTATTAAAATTCTACTAATTCTAATAAAATCTATATTATTTATTTAAAAGAAATTCTATTATTCTATTAAAACTATTAAAAAACTATTAAAACTTATTAAAAACTCTATAAATTCTAAAAAAATAATTTAAAACTATTAAAAATATTAAAAAATTTATTTAAATTCTAAAAATCTATAAAGCCTATTTAAAATCCACAAAAGGCTATTAAATCCTAAAAAATGTACACAAAGGCAAATAACCAACATAAAAGAGAGCGCGAGACCAGATCGAAGCAAACGGTAACCCGGACACCAAAAATCTCAAAAACCACTGCATAAACTGAAAACACCCAGGAAGCGCGCGACTCCCCATAATAACCTCCGATTATCCGAACCGGTCTGAGATACCCGAAAAGCGACAACAGGGCTGTAATCCCGATAAAAGCACCATGATTGAGGAAATGCACTATATGCAGTATGCAAATGCGAATGCGAAATGCGTCGAAGCATAAACCGAAAGTGGCACCGGTTGGTCAAATTTTAGGGTGCAACAGCTGCCCCTATTCAAGCAGCTTGGACCTGAATGGTTGAAGAGCGCCTAGCCTTTGATCATTCAAAGGTAGAAGATGGTTGAATACAAATGGAACCCTGGAATTTGCCAACCGCAAAAATAAACTGCAAAGCTGCTTGAGAAATAGCGTCTAATAAACTGAAGTCTGGTTGTCATGGCAACAACTGATCTGACGTCTGATAATTCTGATTTCAACTTCAACCACCTATGTAACGCCACAGGTACTGAACACTTTTCGCAAAACACCTCTGTCCACAACTGGACTAACCTTATCAACACAAGAAGAGAGACAAACTCGTCAACACGAATAGAGATTCTGTTGTCACAGGAGTAACCTTGTCCACATCTGGACCCAAATCTCGCCAAATCACGAATAAACACAAATCTGTCCACGTCAGGACTCACATCACGGAAAAATCCCGGCGCTTTCGCTGGGGAAACATTTTTGTCTAATCACAGGAAACTTCATCCGTCTATCCATACGGGAACATCATCTGCCTGAACACAGGAAACTTCATCCGCCTATTCATACGGGAACATCATCTGTCTGAACACAGGAAACTTCATCCGCCTATTCATACGGGAACATCATCTGTCTGAACACAGGAAACTTCATCCGCCTATTCATACGGGAACATCATCTGTCTGAACACAGGAAACTTCATCCGCCTATTCATACGGGAACATCATCTGTCTGAACATAGGAAACTTCATCCGCCTATTCATACGGGAACATCATCTGCCTGAACACAGGAAACTTCATCCGCCTGTTCATACGGGAACATCATCTGCCTGAACACAGGAAACTCCATCCGCCTATTCATACGGGAACATCATCTGCCTGAACACAGGAAACTTCATCTGCCTATTCATACAGGAAAAGATAACACATCTGCCTGATACATACAGGAAAGTTCTTCCGCCTGATTCTTACGGGAAAAGATAACACATCTGCCTGATACATACAGGAAAGTTCTTCCGCCTGATTCTTACGGGAAAAGATAACACATCTGCCTGATACTTACGGGAAAGTTCTTCCGCCTGATTCTTACGGGAAAAGATAACACATTTGCCTGATACATACAGGAAAGTTCTTCCGCCTGCTTCATACGGGAAAAGATAACACATCTGCCTGATACATACAGGAAAGTTCTTCCGCCTGCTTCATACGGGAAAATATAACACATCTTCCTGATACATACAGGAAAGTTCTTCTGCCTGCTTCATACGGGAAAATATAACACATTTGCCTGATACATACAGGAAAGTTCTTCCGCCTGCTTCATACGGGAAAAGATAACACGTCTGCCTGATACATACAGGAAAGTTCTTCTGCCTGATTCTTACAGGAAAAGGTAACACATCTTCCTGATACATACAGGAAAGTTCTTCCGCCTGATTCTTACGGGAAAAGAAAACACGTCTGCCTGATACATACAGGAAAGTTCTTCCGCCTGATTCTTACGGGAAAAGATAACACATCTGCCTGATACATACAGAAAAGTTCTTCTGCCTGCTTCATACGGGAAAATATAACACATCTGCCTGATACATACAGGAAAGTTCTTCCGCCTGCTTCATACGGAAAAATATAACACATCTGCCTGATACATACAGGAAAGTTCTTCCGCCTGCTTCATACGGGAAAATATAACACATCTGCCTGATACATACAGGAAAGTTCTTCCGCCTGCTTCGTACGGGAAAATATAACACATCTGCCTGATACATACAGGAAAGTTCTTCCGCCTGCTTCATACGGGAAAATATAACACATCTACCTGATACATACAGGAAAGTTCTTCCGCCTGCTTCATACGGGAAAATATAACACATCTGCCTGATACATACAGGAAATTTCTTCCGCCTGCTTCATACGGGAAAATATAACACATCTGCCTGATACATACAGGAAAGTTCTTCCGCCTGCTTCATACGGGAAAATCATAGCCTTGGGTATAGCTTTCTAGCCGGTTCGCGGTAGTAGCTAACTCCATCAATCGCATGGGTAACACAATTTGAGTCTAGTCTTCCAGTGCTGACATGGCAGCAAATCTGAGAAGGACTCTACTGGGGATTTTCTGAATCCACACTGCCAGACAACTTCGAAAGATCGATTCACGAAATGTTCTGATGCTTTCACAACAACGACCTTGAAGGAATACTCCGCTGGAGGGGTAAGAGAAACTTTAAACAAGCAACTCTGTGGGGAATAAGGCCAAAACTGACATTATCATTGAATGTCTCATGCCGAGATCTTGAATGTTTGACAATTAATTTGAGCAAGAGCTCCCTCCCCCTGCAAGGGAAACAACACTTGAAAACAAATGGTTAACCAACCTGGTTTATGTTTCAGAATGCATATGCTTGACCATGGCGTAATGCTCCATACGACATGGAAATGCTACGCGTTTTTATTTGGTAGATGCAAATATGACACTATATGCCAATGCAAATGCAGACTCGAACTGCTGGGATACAGAAAACCGCTTCAGCGAAATAAATGCTGAAGACAATGTCGACTCCGCTGGGGGTAACCAGGTGCCACAGAATTATTCCAGCAATATAAATGCTGGAAGAGTGAAGCCAACTTCGCTGAGGGATAATTGAATGCGCCAATCATGATTGGACTTCTGCTGGGGAGCTTACCCGTGCCAATGAAAATTGGACTTTGGCTGGGGAGTGAACGGGTATCACATGGTATTCCGACAAAATAAATGCCTGGATACACAGCCAACTCTGTCGGGGAGAGTCTTAATCTTCGAGTTCCACTGGGAGGAAAAAGAACACTTGCTGAAAAGAGAACTCCGCTGGGGACGAAACGATTCTCTTGGGGAAAATCAACTGACTCCGCTGGGGGAGAGTAAATGACCCTACTGGGAAGGGTAAACTGTCTAAGTACAGCTCACGAGTTGGAAATGTTAATCTTCTGAGGCTAAACCACCCTGCTCGGGATGGGGGATCCTTTTGGGGGACACCACGCTGTCTGAATACAACCTACAATCTTGGAATCTCCAAACTCTACTGAGGGTAACCGACCCTGCTGGAGAATGTCCTTCGGATAAGCTGCGACTAGCTGGAGAATTTGATCCTTCTTTAGTAAGGGACATTGTCATCTCAGAAGCGCAACCTGCATGGGGATTCACTTCACATAACAATCAAGTCTTTTCGTTACGAGCTTCTGGTTAGGACTCTTCGATCTCCGTACCCTGACGGTTAGATCTGAACTGTTTCTGTACGTCAAACCCCAAAAGAATGTCCCAACAACATCTTTTGTTTTTAGGGTGTTCTGCCCCGGTCTTGCGATAATCTTTTGCCCCTGATCGACTGATTCGTGGAGCAGTGCCCATAGCCGTGAGAGATTTGCCAAATCTCGACCTAATTGCCCCAGATGAACTGATTCTCGAATGTACGACTTTACTGGGGATAACCGAACGCGCCAAGTAGGCTGGGGCTTTTGTACATCCGTGATAGGTCATACACTCCTGATGCTGGACAATACCCTATCCGAATTCACGGCTTCTAGTAGAAGGGTCAATGGATGGCAGCATGATTTCCCGATATTTGTCTCAAACTTGAAGATCGGCTGAATCTGCTCAAGTAGCTTTGAGTAACTCTGATGACACTGAGAAGAACAATTATTTCGCCTCTGTTATGCCCCGGCCTGCAGGCCCCTCTGTGGGATAGTCTGAAAATCTATACCCTGACGGTTTAATATGAACTGCCCCAGTATTCTGAACTTCAGCGAGATACTTCAAATCGAACGCCTCTCGAATGAAAAATGACCTCTGCACTCTTGGGATGGCATGCCCCTGTCTGCAATGACTTTGCCTTAATCTGGTTCTTGGCAAAACCCACTCTGAACCGAAAGCACCTTGCTACAATACGACCTTGCGGTGGCTTACCCCGGTGTTTCCCTTAACTCAACAACTATCCACATCGTGACTTGCCCCTGAACGAGCGTTGAGCGACTTAACCTGTCCTGATATAGCATTCTGGATAACTGCCCCTGATTGGCTCTCGAGAAGATTCGCTTCTGATCAACTTCTGCCCCATAATCAACTGATGCTTCGGGACTTTTCCTCATACTAATTGATTCCGAACTCTCTGGAAGTCAATGCCCCAGATTTACAGGGTTTCACAACATACACCATTCTGATCCAAACTGTTGAATTATTCAATCCTGTTCGATTATTCCCTGTTGGAATTTCTTTCCTGTCAACTACTAACCTGCAAGTAAAATTGTTCAATCCCGAATGGTAATGTTAATGCAGTGTTCATGCAAATTTTGAAAAAATTTGTGCTGTCACTCATTTACATGTCATGATTGTGAGTGACGAATGAACCAAAGTTCAAACGTAGTGCTTACGTGGTCATTGAAAAATACTACAAGGATATGATTAGCAAATCAAGAGGGAGTCAGGTTACTCAACCTTACCGTAATGTGCCTTCAGAATAAACCTTGCCTCAATTAGGTTTTTTAAGGGTTGTATCGTGGTCGGGTTCACGGTTCGTGAAACAAAGGATATTTGGCTCAAATTATGTTTTGTACCCACCCCTTCTACGTGATGATCTCCGATCCTAAAGTTCAGTTAACGTGGCTCGAGGGCTCGCCTCTTCGAGAGGTATGTTGAATGGTAAGGACCATGGCTAAGGAAAACTCACAAGGTTTTCGGAGTGACAGTTACCCCTTTTTCGTTTTCGGTGTCTGTATCCACACGACTTTGTCCTTGTTCGGGGATTTTTCTTTTGATATCCTTTCTTTTCGTTCTTTCGATTCCCTAACTTTTGCCTAGACTGACTCCTTTTGAGCTCTTTTCGATTTTTCTTTTGAAGTCCAGCGGGATGCCCTAATTTTTGCCTAAGTATTAGCTTTCTAGCTTTTTCTTTTTCTTTTTTACTTAGCGGGCTTTCTTTTTTCTGTTTTTTTTTTCTTGGAACAAAGTCGTGTGACACTGATTGTCTTGGTTTCTCCGAAAGGATTGTAACTGCCTTACTCCTGATTGGTGAGGTTTAACCATTGTGGTTGGCGAGATGCGACCTCTTGAGAGGTATATACTGATTGGTCCTCGAAAGGCAACACTCCTCTGTAAGACTTGAACACTCGGTCAAGCTAACTGACAACTACCCTGCCCCGGGTTAAGACGTGAGGGTTAAAAAGTCCGAAAAACTTCTACTTCCTGGCTCGAAGTGGTTAACAAGGGACTAACTCCTTATATCTCCGGTGTTTGGGGATTTGAAACAATGCCTTGTACGTCATCGGCAAGGTTTTATCTGAAAGCATACGATCATCGGTCATGAGTTTATTTCGTCATCCTCCCTCCAATCTTTGCTAGTCACAGTGACAAAGTGGAGTGAATAAAATGCAAGTGTCAGTGCAATGTAGTAAATGAGCGACAGCGATATGATTAATTCAGAAAAATGCATAGTCACCTTATTAATATCACCATTCGACACATACAATGTTTAAAAAAGCAGGTAGTAACTAACAGAAAAGAAACTACAAATGCAAATGATATAAAGTCCGAGGACTTCCAATGTCGAGGGCGCCTGCCTGTCTGGATCACTGGCTCCTTTGCTGGGGAATACTTTCCGAGTCTATGAGCTTAGACAGTTGAGCGGTTGGTATGAACAAACAGAAATCCTTCTCGAAAGGAAATGCAATCCTGGTCGATCAACTGCTGTACTTTCGCCTGAAATGCTTTACAATCTTCTGTCAAATGCCCGGGAGAGCCACCATGGTAACCACACTGAACATGAGGATTGTACCCAGGAGGGTAAGGTTCTGGAACTGGCTTAAGAGCTTTAGGTTCCACCAAAGAACTCTGGATCATAGATGGTAGCAGCTGGCTATACGGCATAGGCACTGGGTGAGAAAGAGCTTTCCTTCGTTCCAAATTGTTGCGAGGTTGATTCTGATTCTGACGCTGATTCTGATAACCTCGGCCATGAGTTCGCTGATTTGCAATGGAAGCGACATAAGATTCCTGATATGGTGCCCTAGGCACGGCTGTCTGTTCAGTATAACAAGCCACAGGAGATACTGATCTCTGATAAGATGAAGAACCAACAAAATTCACTGATTCGCTTCGAGGATATTCAACCTTTGGCATGACTGCATTGATCACAACTCCTTCTTCATTATGATGGTCACAAGGGAATTCAGTTTCACCAGCTTGATCATTTGAAGTAATCTGAATTTTCCCGATTCTTATGGCATACTCACGGCGTTCTCCTAATGTTACCACGTCAGAGAAACTTAACGGAAGTCCAAGCAATCTTTCGAAGTACGGATCTTGTAGGGAATCTACAAACATGCTAGTTAACTCTCGGTCTAAAAGCGGTGGGTGCACTCTAGCAGCAAATTCTCTCCATCTCTGAGCATACTTCCTGATAGGTTCATTGTTCTCTTGAGACAATTCTTGCAACTGCATGCGATGGGGAGCTATGTCTGAATTATAATCGTACTGCTTCAGAAAAGCTCTGGCTAAATCCATCCATGACTGAATTTGACTTCTCTCTAACTGCATATACCACCTCAAAGATGCCCCAGTCAGACTATCTTGAAAGCAATGGATCATCAATTTGTCATCTCGCACAAACGAAGTCATTCTTCGACAGAACATCATCAAATGTTGCTTCGGACAGCTATCTCCTTTGTACTTCTCAAATTTCGGCACTTTGAACTTATAAGGCAACACCAGGTCAGGAACCAAACACATGTCTGCAGCATTCAGGTTAACAGCATCTTTCACTTTCAAAGCTTTCATTCCCTCTTCCAACTCTCGGAGTTTTCTATCCGTCTCAAGAGCTCTTGGATCTACGGTCCTGGCTATTGGAATATCTCTTCGGTAATTCATCACAGGGAAAACAACCCCTTGATTGTTAACAGGAGGAGGACGTTCATTCCGGGCAACAAACTGCTCATGTCGATCTCGGTTCTCAACAGAAGGCTGTACAACTTGGTCTGCAGCAACGTTGTTCGCTTGCGGGAAGTCTTCCATAGAATCATACAGAGGGTTGGACGTCATAGTGAACCCCGTCAAGGTGTTAGGAGACTGGAAATTGCCTTCAGACATAGCTACCAATAATCTTCAGCTGACTTCAATGCTCGATTCTGCTCAAATCTACTCAACCCCTAGGTCGTCTTCTGACAATCAACAGTTGCTCAATCCAAACTCCGGGTAATCACCTTCAGGAAACAAAGGCTGGATCAGAACTCTGGCTAACTGGAGGATGATATGCAATATGATGCAACATTGTTATGCACATGATATGCAAGATGCAGCAAACAACGGGACCACAACCCCCACATAAATCTGAATACTGCTGCGCTGCTGACGGAGTACGTTCGCTCTGAAGAGAAGACCAAAATAACGGGTAGGTTGGAAGTCAAGGCTCCTGCAAAAACCCTCCCACTCACAAGTATGGACCTAAATCTGTCAAGGTACGACATCCTATGCGGTCGTCAGCGTCACAGACTTTCAAAACAGACGATACGATTCCCAGAAGGAGTGGCATCATCAAGTCTTGAAGAGGCCTCACTTAGCTAACTTCCAAATGATCGGTTCCCAGAGTCGACAATCCAACTAACCAGCAACCCGAGCCACCCAAAGGGTGGGACAAGAGGCCAACCAGAAGAACCTCGTCTGAGTGTAGATTTCGCGGGACACTAATACAAGCAAAGCCGGTACGCGCCCACTAATTTCTACTCTAAGTCTAAGGTGCACTCAAGCCCAGGTCCGACTTATCTCTCAATCATAGAACACCCGTCACACCCCAACAGCACAACAGCAACAGATAATATCAATAAATAAACCCAATAGACAAGCAAACAAGCGCTAGGATTGACTCTCTTAAGGGACGTTGGATCCCAAATGCATAAGGAACTATCGCAGTCCTTAGCAGTCAGGGGGCGTTGGATCCCCAGCAGAGTCGCCAGCTGTCGCTACTGCGAAAATCGGCGCCGGCTGAATAGAAGAGTCGCCACCGTGCGTTATTTATCCCAAAGAGGGGAAAGGAAACGCTCGAAGTAAACCTCGCAAAAAAACGGGAAAAGGTATGGTCATCGCAACCAAAACCTGGGTTCGGGAGTCGGTTACGCAAGGGGAAGGTATTAGCACCCCTCACGTCCGTCGTACTCGACGGGATCCACGCTTGTTTTCTGGTACGGATTGTTATTCTATCTACTCTACAGGTCAGGGGTTAAAAGAAAAGAAACTGACTCGGCAAAGTATCGCGCTTTATGCCTACGTATTCCCGTCTGGAACGAGAAATCAGAGTCAACGTAGTTCGGGAAACTACAGGGAAATTGGCTCGCCAAGACTTCGCGTCTTGTGCCTACGTACTTCCACACTGCATGGAAGATCAGAGCTTACGTAGTTCAGGCTAACTACGGCTTAAACTGGGTGTTCTCACACAGCAGTGAGAAATTAAACTGGTTTTAAAGGTACGGGAACCTATGGGAATTAAAGCTACGGTCTGGTCTCACATGCACTTGGGCAAGAGAAAAGGATAACATCAGTCGTCAGCGGGAAAGTCTCGATCGCACAGTAGCGAGAGAACAAAAGGTTAGCCGTTAGTGTGCTCGCTAGGATATCGCATCCTATGCCTACATATTCTCGTCTGGTACGAGAAATCAGAGCAGCTGTAGTTCGGCTACTTTCGGGACCACAGCTCAAATCTTGTTTTATTAACATTCTGAAAAATGGTTACAATGATTGAGAAAGCAAGACTAAACTCCTAGAAACTATCCCACTATCCTAGAAAAAATCAAGTGGAAAATAGTCCCCTAACAAGTGGACTTCTACCTCTAAAAAGGTAAAATAAACTCCTATGGAAAAATATCTATCCTAAAAATATTGAATCTACGAAGTAATTTTTTTTACTATTTTTCCTTCTATTCTTTTTCAACTATTTTTCTTCTTTTTTTCCAATATTTTCTCTTAATATTCTTTTATTTTTTCACATACTCTTTTCAATATTTTTTTTTCACATACTCTTTTCTTTTTCACACTTTCTTTTTATATTTCTTTTTCACATATCTTTTTTCAAACTATTTTTTTCTCAATATTGTTTTCAAAATTCTTTTCACATATTTTTCACTCTTTTTCTTTTTCTCTTTTTTCAATATTTCTTTATTCTCTTTTTTTTTTATAAAGAAAACAACTAAAAGAACATGAAGAAAATACAAGGGGAGGGGGGTGAAACAATTACAGGGGAGTTACAATCTGCAGAAAAATAAATGGGCCCAGCCCAGAAAAAATAATTAAACAAAAAAAATGGGAAGGGGTGTGATAATGAAACAGAGGGTATAATGGCCAGAAAAAACTCATTGGGCCCAGCCCAATATTCATCACCCAGGAAAAAAAACAAACGGAGGGAGGTGTAGCCAGGGATTGGGGGTGTACGTGCCAGAAACACCATTGGGCCCAGGGCCCAGTCCACTTGACATCCTTTCCTCTTTCTTCGTTCACGAACAAACCCTAATTTCCCCTTCGTCGCACTGTTCACCCGCCGTTTCCCTCATCCTCCTTCTCTGAGCTCTCTCGTCTTTCAACTCTCTCAAACTTGATCTTTCTCCCTCTCATCTCAACTCATCATCATCACTCGCTCAATCTTCCTTTCCTTTCGCTTCCCCTAACTCTCGTTCAAAACCTTGATGAAGCGATGAAGAATCAGCAACACGAATCTTGGATGTTCTTGCTGAAAGAAATGAATCTTTGATGATTCGCTGACGAAAATGATGAATATGCGATGCTGATTTGAGCTTTCTGGAAAACTACGATGAAGAACGACAAGTGTTGAAGGTTTCTGGAAAATTTTTTGATGATGATGAACGAATAACGATGAACAAAAAGAGAAATATGATGAAGCTGGAAGATCTTGATCAAATCTGGAGACGCGATGAAGATTTTTCGTGACAATGAATCTGGAAGATTCATCCTCAGAGTAGTTAGACGAATGTTCATGAGAGAAGCTTCTGGAGAACGACGAAGCAATCTGGATGAAGGTTCTTGAGAGCTTATTGCTGAAGAATGATGAGGGGATCGGAGAATGTTCTTCGTGAATCCAGAGGATAACGAGAGTTCTAGAGTTGGATGAACACATGGAGTTGGTTGAGATTCTGGAAAAACGAAAGTGTTCTTGGTGAGCGATGAAGGCTAATGATGATTTCTGGAAATATTGGTGAACAAGGACGAAGAATCTGGGGAAAATGACGAACAAGGTTGAAGGATCTGGGAGATGGATGAACACCGATGATGATAATGGTGATCGGAGAAAGATGAATGAGGTTGAAGAATCTGGGATTTTCCAGTTTTCCGGTGGGTTGCTGCGGTGGCCGGAAGAAGTTGGGAGGTTGTTAGGGTTGCCGACGATTGAAGGTTACGGTGGCCGGAAGGATTCAGGTGCGGTGGTTGCATGGCCGCCGGCCATGCAACCGGTGGAGCTCCGGTGAGGATCAGTGGTAGACGCGTGGCGATGGAGGGTGCATGCGTGAAGCCACGTGTGTGTGGAGAGATAGTGGGGAATGAAACGTGGCTGAATATGGGAGAGTCTGAATTGTGATGTGTCTCTTTTTTTGATGACACGCGTGGCCTGGCTTATATAGTGACATGTGGCCTTTTCTGGACTGAAAAAAAATGAACAAAAATGGACTGATAATGGACCTCCAAAAAGCTATTCTAGGCCCACGAAAATGACCTGCAAAAAACTGAATTAACAATGGATTAAACCTACTTAAAAACTAATTAAAGACTTAAACTAGTTAACTAATGATTAAATCTAATTAATTCTAAATGAAAATTAAACTATCCTAATTAATTCTAACAAACTCAATTAAAACCTAACTAATATTAAACTCTAATTAAACTAATTAAATCCTAATTAAATCTAAAAGATGATTAAGATCTAGTTAAACTCTATTAAACCAAAAAAGCATTAACATCTAATTAAAAAACAAACTCTAATCATTTCTATTAATCCTATACACCAATGAAAAAAGACTATTAATTTCTATTTAAAAACCTATTAAAATTCTACTAATTCTAATAAAATCTATATTATTTATTTAAAAGAAATTCTATTATTCTATTAAAACTATTAAAAAACTATTAAAACCTATTAAAAACTCTATAAATTCTAAAAAAATAATTTAAAACTATTAAAAATATTAAAAAATTTATTTAAATTCTAAAAATCTATAAAGCCTATTTAAAATCCACAAAAGGCTATTAAATCCTAAAAAATGTACACAAAGGCAAATAACCAACATAAAAGAGAGCGCGAGACCAGATCGAAGCAAACCGGACACCAAAAATCTCAAAAACCACTGCATAAACTGAAAACACCCAGGAAGCGCGCGACTCCCCAAAATAACCTCCGATTATCCGAACTGGTCTGAGATACCCGAAAAGCGACAACAGGGCTGTAATCCCGATAAAAGCACCATGATTGAGGAAATGCACTATATGCAGTATGCAAATGCGAATGCGAAATGCGTCGAAGCATAAACCGAAAGTGGCACCGGTTGGTCAAATTTTAGGGTGCAACACATAGGTTCTCATCATCAGATGTGTATTTGTTCTTGACAGAGCAGAGTTATGGTCCTGTATCAGAGGTCCTTATTATCAGATGTATGTGTGTTCTTGACAGAGCAAAGTTATAGTCTGACATTAGGGGTTTCTCCTCATCATCAAATATATGTGTGTTCTTGACAGAGCAGGTTTATGGTCCGATACCAGGGTTTTCTTCTCGTCAGAGACATGGTTGTTCTTAACAGAGCAGTATTGTGGTTTTGTTGATACAGAACCTTCATCTCTTCAACAACACAGTCGTCTTGATCTCCTATTGCATGATTGCATTCTGCCTTGTTTTGCATACTCATTTGCATTTCATTAACGTGTGTCTGTGTTGCAGGTACCGTTTCCCCCGGTTTAGGTTTTCTTGCCTTCAATTGTGCTATTATGGGTTCTCTAAGGAAGACTGTGGCCTACAAGCTCCCCACTCCTGATGTGGTTCAGCTGACTGGTTTGATTGCTTTGGCAGATGATTCTGTGAGAGGTGAATTGATAACACGAAATCGTGTATATATATATATATATATATATATATATATATATATATATATATATATATATATATATATATATATATATATATATATATATATATATATATATATATATATATATATATATATATATATATATATATATATATATATATATATATATATATATATATATATATATATATATATATATATATATATATATATATATATATATATATATATATATATATATTGATGCATAATTCAACTGATGTTTGACTGTTTTCAATCCGATTTCAGGTTCTTTCCATGTTATTTGTCTGATATTTTGCAGGTATTTGATGATCATGTCTAAACAAGGCAATATGAAGAAAAGAAGCAATCACAGATGAAATATGGACGAAAACCGGATGAAAACAACATGAAAAACGCATAATGCATATTTTGCTGCTGTGACGACCGTCACAGCTCCATGACGACCGTCACACGGGTGACGACCGTCACACACCGTGACGACCGTCATGCAGGCAAAAACGCCCAACTTCAAATGCACGTGCAAGATGCAGTTCCAAGTCCCAAATAGTGGACCACTACTCCCTGATATTTCTGCCTAAAAGTCCACCTTCTTCAAGTTATAACCGTTAGAATTCTATTTCTATAAAAAGGGAAGAAGGGGAACTGAGAAAGGGGAGCCGCATTCAGACAACGAAGTGCTGCCCAATTTCATTTCCAGAGCAAAAGTTCAGTTTTATTTCTTTCTATTTTTTTGTTTCCTTTCATTTCTTCTGTAATTCCTATTTCCCTTGTACGATCAATTGGCACAAAGACCAGAATCCTGCCAACATTTGTCGAGGATCTGCCCAAAGGTCAATTGGAATATTTACAGGTTTTAAATTTTAATCGTAATTTTAGTTTTCATTATGAGCATGTTATTATTCACTGTTTTTATTTATGTTTTACCTTTCCCAAATCCATGTCTAGCTAAATCAAAGTAATCGATATGTAATAATAATTCGGACGGGATTTGATAATAACCGGTTGAAAACTTCCTTTTCAAAAGTTGTTTATGGTCTGAGTGTTTAAATTTATTTACTGAATAAACTTCGTCGCGAAAGCGAGAACTTATTTAAAAGTAGTTTTGCCACGAAAGTGGGAAATTAATTAAGGTACGAACCAACAAGCGAAAGTTGCGGTAAGACCAGATAGTAAACACTAGTCATTTGTTTTAATAACAGCGAAAGCACTTTAAAATGAATTAGAACTTAGAGATTTCCAAAAAATAGTTTTAACCCCGAATGGGACACGAAAGCGTACATTTGGCCCTTAGAATTATGATTAGCGTCAACAACCATCGTGAGACGAGAGTCTTCAGATCACTATTTTCTGCTTAAATAAACTCTGAAAATTATTCCATATACCGGTAACTTGTCAAATCCCCGAAGAACATACTTATTGCATATCGATTCACGTAATTATAATTTAAGTAACATTTTTAGTTCCCTTTAGTGACAAAATTATTCCCTTAAACATTATCTACCTAGCTAAACATAGTAACTCCCGAGAACACTAGTTTGATTACGAGTCCCTGTAGGATCGATATCTTTTATTACTACGCGATAGACTGTGCACTTGCAGTTAAGTTGTATTAGACATAGAAAGTCGCGATCAAGTTTTTGGCACCGTTGCCGGGGACCCGTTTAGTCAATAGTGTAACCTTCTGTTACGCCGTGTAGACTAGGTTAACAATTTCATTTTTCCTTTACTAGTGCTGTCGATTGTATGCCAAGTAATCGCCCACAAGGCGATATCTTAAAACCTTCAGTCGCAGAACTAGAGCACTTCTTACATTTAAGAAGTCGAATCATTGAGTACCAACTCAAACATAACATTCCCGATCCTCTAACTCCCATTCCCAAATCAGAAGAAGAATCAAAGATGGCTGAAGCACCTCAAAACAAACCGCTGAAGGCATACGCTACACCCTCTCAGATGGAGCCTAGAAGTAGCATTGCTACCCCAGCTATTACTCGAAACAATTTTGAGCTGAAACCCTCATTGCTGTCAGTTATACAACAAAACCAATTCTCAGGAAATGCAACTGAGGATCCAAACAAACATTTAACGAAGTTTGTACAATACGCAGACACAGTGAAAGCAAATGGAGTAACTCCAGACGCGATAAGACTTCGTCTTTTCCCATTCTCTCTTAGAGACAGAGCGTGGACATGGTTACAATCCTTACCATCCAACTCCGTTACGACGTGGGAACAATTGAAGAACGTCTTCTTAGCGAGATATTTTCCGCCAAGCAAAACTGCTATGCTTAGAGCTCAAATCAACGGATTTCGACAGAAAGATACTGAATCTCTTTACGAAGCATGGGAACGATTCAAAGATATGATGAGAACATGTCCTCACCATGGTCTAGAAGACTGGGTGACAATCCATACTTTCTATAATGGGCTTTTATACAATACCAGATTGACAATAGACGCCGTCGTGGGCGGTGCACTTATGGATAAGCCATACGACGAAGCCTATCAACTAATCGAAAACATGTCTCAGAACCACTGCCAATGGGGAGGTGAACGCACTCCAACAGAGAAAACCACAGCGAAAGGTGGGATGTACAAGATCAGCAGCCTTGAAAAGTTCAACGCTAAAGTAGATGCTCTAGCACAGAAGATTGACAGTCTGACCGTTAACCCCACTGCAACTGTTGCTGCCGTAACTCCAAACTGCGAGTTATGCGGAAGCACCACTCATAATGCACCCGAATGCCCATTGCTAGCCGGAATCCCACCAGACCAAGTAAATTATGCTCAAGGAAATCCTTACACAAATACTTACAACCCAGGTTGGCGAAATCATCCAAACTTTTCTTACAAAAGCGATAATGCATTGCAAATGCCTACTGCTCCGCCAGGATATCAGAAACCAGCTGCTGCTCAGACTGCACCTAGGAAATCAAACCTCGAGTTGATGATGGAAAAATTCATAGCTACTCAAGCTAAAAAAAACAAAGAATTCCTGAATCAAAACATACACACTAGCGAGCAAATTAAATAGTTGACCGGAAAAGTAGACGCTTTAGCCACCCACAACAAAATGTTAGAAACACAGATATCACAAGTGGCTCAACAACAAGCCTCTGCTGCCGCACCCGCTGGCACGTTTCCTAGACAACCCGAACAGAATCCAAAAGGTCAAGCAAATGCTGTAATATTAAGAAGTGGAAAAGAATTGGACGAACCGATCGATCCGAGGACCGAAAACTCAGCCATGCAACAAAAACCAACTGAACAAGCAGAAAAGGAATCCGAGTTAGAGAAGAAGGAAGACATCGAGAAGGAGGATACCGCAAGTGAAAAAACGCAAGCACCTCCAGCGCCATATAAACCACCTATCCCTTATCCTCAAAGATTGATAAACTCCAAAACTTCAAGACAATTTAAGAAATTTGTAGAGCTCCTTAAACAATTGAATATCACTATTCCTTTTACAGAAGTGATAACTCAAATGCCGTCATACGCTAAATTTCTCAAAGAAATCCTGTCAAATAAGAGAAAGATCGAGGATAACGAAAAAGTTACACTTACTGCAGAGTGTGGCACTATTATTTAAAACCGCATGCCTCCTAAATTAAAAGACCCAGGTAGTTTCTCCATACCCTGCGTCATAGGAAAGTTCGTAATAGACAAAGCTCTATGCGATTTAGGAGCCAGTATCAGTGTTATGCCTTTATCTATATGCAAAAAGCTGAATATGGGAGACCTAAGACCAACCAAAATGTCCGTACAATTAGCTGACCGATCAGTAAAATACCCCGTCGGAATACTGGAAAACGTTCCAGTACGCATAGGACAATTCTACATCCCAACCGACTTCATAATCATGGACATCAAAGAGGACTCTGTTACCCCAATTATCCTAGGAAGACCGTTCCTAGCTACAGCCGGAGCTGTTATAGACGTGAAGAAAGGAAGGCTAACATTCGAAGTAGGAGAAGAAAAGATAGAGTTCATTCTCACCAAGTTCTTACAAGCACCAGCCATAGACGATACCTGCTATTTAGTAGATGAAATTGACGAATGCATAAGAGAACTTGAAAATGAAGAGACCACGTATTCATAAATAATAAAGATTCAAATACCCGATATTTTTGAAGACGATGATTGGCGTAAACCGTATAAAGACGACAGCCTAAGCGAAAGCTTAGCACTGACCCCGAACCATATGCCAGATTCGAAGAACCCATCTTTAGAACTTAAAACACTACCCAAAAACCTCAGATATGAATTCCTAGACGATGAACTAAAAAGACCAGTGATAGTCAACGCCGACTTAGGACAACCAGAAACTGAAAAGCTATTAGAAGTACCCCATCGTGTTAGGCTATAACATAAGCGATGTAAAAGGTATAAGCCCTTCAATCTGTATGCATCGAATTACAATAGAGGAAGACTCTAAAACCTCTAGAGAGCATCAGAGGAGACTGAACCCCATCCTAAGCACTGTAGTCAGAGATGAAGTAAAGAAATTGCTAGATGCAGGAATCATCTATCCAATCTCCGATAGTGAATGGGTTAGCCCAGTTCATGTCGTACCAAACAAAGGAGGAGTCACATTAGTTAAAAACGAAAAAGGCGAATCAATAACAAAAAGAGTCGTGACTGGAAGCAGGATGTGCATTGATTATAGGAAGCTTAACAAGGCCACACGAAAAGATCACTTCCCGTTACCCTTCATAGACCAAATGTTGGAAAGATTAGCCAAACATTCATATTTCTGCTATCTAGATGGCTATTCAGGATTTTTCCAAATTCCCATTCATCCTGATGACCAAGAAAAGACTACATTCACCTGTCCTTATGGTACTTTTGCTTACCGCCGAATACCGTTCGGACTCTGTAATGCTCCAGCGACCTTCCAAAGATGCATGATGGCAATATTCGCAAATTTCATAGACGACATCATGGAAGTATTTATGGACGATTTCTCGGTATGTGGACAAAGTTTCGAAGGATGCCTACAAAACTTAGAAATGGTATTAGAATGTTGTGTAAAAGTAAACCTCGTCCTAAATTGGGAAAAATGCCATTTTATGGTCCGACAAGGAATAGTTCTAGGACATGTCATATCGAATGAAGGAATTAAGGTCGACAAAGCTAAAATAGAGATTATAAAAGATCTCCAACCTCCGAAATCCGTACGAGAAATACGGAGTTTTCTAGGACATGCCGGTTTCTACTGAAGATTTATAAAAGATTTTTCAAAAATCACAAAACCTTTGACCGGCCTGTTGATGAAAGATATTGAGTTCGTCTTCGACGACGACTGTCTAAAAGCATTCGAAACATTAAAATCAGCCCTTATCACTGCACCGATTATGCAACCACCCGATTGGCGACTACTGTTCGAAATCATGTGCGATGCGAGTGATTATGCCGTAGGCGCAGTTCTAGGACAAAGGAAGGACAAGAAACTCCATGCCATCTACTATGCCAGTAGAACCTTAGATCTTGCCCAAATGAACTACGCCACAACAGAAAAGGAACTTCTAGCAGTTATATTTGCGCTTGACAAATTCCGTTCTTACCTAGTAGGAGCAAAGATTATCATATACACAGACCACGCTGCCATTAGGTACCTAATAAGCAAAAAGGATGCCAAACCAAGACTATTGAGATGGATCCTGTTATTACAAGAGTTTGACTTAGAAATCAAAGATAAGAAAGGAACCGAGAACATTGTTGCATATCACTTATCCTGAATAGAAGGCATCAAACATAAACCAGTACCGATAAATGACGATTTCCCGTACGAACATCTGATAGCCAAATTAGAAAGTGACATGCCTAACTCAATCTCGGAAGATCCAGAATTCGATAAAGCCGTAGAAGCCGTCTATGCCCAAGTCACATTACCTTGGTATGCTGACATCGTTAATTACCTAGCTGCAGGCGTGCTTCCACCCGATCTCACTTATCAGCAAAAGAAGAAATTCTTCCACGATCTGAAACACTATTATTGGGACGAACCTCTACTCTTCAAGAGAGGGGCCGACAACATATACCGTCGCTGTGTCCCAGAGGAAGAAATAGAAAATATCATTTCCCAATGCCATTCAGCACCATATGGTGGTCATGCTAGTACATCCAAGACGTGCGCTAAGATTCTCCAAGCCGACTTATTCTGGCCTAACCTTTGGAAAGACGTTCACATCGCTGTGCTAAAATGTGATCGATGCCAACGAACTGGCAACATCTCACGACGCGATGAAATGCCTCAAAAAGGAATCTTAGAGGTAGAAATCTTCAACGTATGGGGAATAGATTTCATGGGACCATTCCCGCCTTCTTTTGGTAATAACTACATACTCGTCGCTGTAGACTATGTGTCTAAATGGATAGAAGCCATTGCTGCTCCAACAAATGATGCACGAGTAGTAATCAAACTCTTCAAGAACACAATCTTTCCTAGATTCGGTGTACCCAGACTCGTCATTAGTGACGGCGGATCACACTTCATATCGCGAATATTTGATAAACTTCTTTCTAAATATGGAGTCCGACACTGAGTAGCTACACCATATCATCCGCAAACTAGCGGACAAGTAGAGGTCTCGAACAGGGAAATAAAACAGATATTGGAAAAGACTGTCGCTACCTCAAGGAAAGATTGGTCATCAAAGCTAAATGAAGCTTTATGGGCTTATAGGACCGCTTTTAAGACACCAATAGGTACTACACCCTACAAATTAGTTTACGGTAAATCCTGTCACCTCCCTGTAGAATTAGAGCATAAGGCCTTTTGGGCCATTAAGACACTCAATTTCAACTACACTAAGGCAGGAGAGAAACAAATCTTGAACTTACACGAATTAGAAGAACTTTGATTAGACGCTTACGAAAGTGCACGTATCTACAAAGAACGAACTAAAAATTGGCATGATAAACGTTCAGTCAAGAAACAATTCAGTGTGGGAGACATCGTACTGCTATTTAATTCAAGATTAAAACTCTTCCCAGGTAAACTAAAATCTAGGTGGTCCGGACCTTATGAAGTGACTAAAGTACTTCAGAGTGGAGCTGTTGAAATTACCGATAAGACGAATGCACCGTTTATCGTAAACGGGCAACGTCTAAAACATTATAATAAGAACGAAAATAGCCCTCAAGTCTGCAGTATAGAATTGCTTGAGCTTCCATCTCAAACACCCGAATAGCTTGTCACCAAGCTATCGTCAGGCTTTAGACGTTAAAAACATCGCTTACTGGGAGGCAACCCAATTTTCCCGCATTTCTCCTCGTTACTGTATTTCATTCTCATTTTTATTTAAAATTCTACTTTGAAACTTTAACAAAAATTCTAAACTTAAAATTGCTACTATTTCTACTTTCTTTTATTTTCATATTTTTATTTTATTTTTCTATTTTATCTTTTGTTTTTACCGCTTTTTGTTTTTAAAAATCCTGACTTCAAACTTCTGTTTTAAACTTTTTAGGATTTTAAAAGTCTTCAAAACCTTCCTCCTCTTTTTCTCCGACTTACCTGCGAGTATGGCCGCGTACGACTTCACCAAGGTTCATTTTCGAGGACTAGCTCAAAAGGCAAGATTTGAAGCATTGACTGAGAGAGAACTAGCCTTAACGCTGTATTATGATAAGTCTACCATGGAGAAACTCGGAATCACTGATAGCATCCAATACCTGTTCAATCAACTGGGTTGGGAGAACACTGCTTTGAAAACCCGTTTTGCTACCTATAAGGACCTCACCTATGAATTCCTTAGTTCCTTCAGGTACTTACCCAACTATGGTTTTGGATCCAACACAGAGCTGATCACCTTTAGGCTGTTTGGGATGGACTAAACCCATAGCCGGATGTTATTAGCTAACCTCCTAGGATTTCCTAGCGAACCGCATGTGTTCATCAGTGCAGAAGATGATGATCTTGATTTTGAACTCAATCAATTCTGGGGTAGAATCACAGGCGACTATCACCCTGAACCAGATAGAATGTATAATGATGAGATTCATAACCCAGCTTTCAGATACTTTCATAAGATACTAGCTCACACCCTTTTCGGGAAAGAAGAAAATATTACTACAGTATCTAAAGAAGAGTTACTTATCATGTTATGTGCTTCTCAGGGCCGTACAGTGAATGCAATACCTTTCATGATGAGATCCTTCTGACGCCTCACTCAGGACCCACAATCACCTATCCTAATAGGAGGCCTCGTGACAATGATTGCCCACGAGCTTGGCCTTATATTCCACCTAAATGCAAGCACTAGTTTTGGCACCATCCGACCCATGAATATCCAGTTTTGCTTTAACAGGCGCATTTTAAGAACTACGGGAACTGGACCTTACGAGTACCTCATCAATGAAAAACCTGTCCAGCTATTCACATTGCCAAATCATCAGATGACAAGTATCCACAACAAGGACAACTAGATTTATGAATTGGATGAGCCTATGGGACCTCCTTCACCTCAATCAACACCACAGAACTACATGTACGACAGTGATCACATCTCTGAAGCACACGATTATATGTACTATGAGGATGTTGTATTAGAAGCTGAAGTAGACCCTACGACTCCTCCGCATTACAACACCTATCCTGAGCCCATTCCTGAGGAGACCACGAACAAAATGGATACTATTCTGCACCAATTGGACAACGTTGACGCAGCTCTGACTACTGTAAAAGACGACATCACAAGCATACACAGCGAACTCGTAGTCTTCATGGACTTAGTCTGTGACCAGCTCGACTACTACGCCCGGAAGTTTGATGAGTTGAAGGCACGAAAAGACTAGATATTAGCATTAGATTTAGTTTAGTTTAGCTTTTCTACTTTCCGTCCGTTTTCAATTATTTTGATTTTTGCATTGTTAATTTCCCTATGTATTACATTACAACAATTCTAATTACTTGTTATTTCAATTATAGTCTTTATCAATTTATTCTGTTTTTACGTTATTTCTTTGTTTATTGGCTGATATAATACATTGCCATATCATTTATAGGCCTAAAAATCATTGCAAGAACACCCTCAAAGCAAAATTCTGCGTTCTGCAGACTTTGCTGGTGTGACAACCGTCACAGGAGCCTGACGACCGTCACACGGGTGACGACCGTCACAGATACGTGACGACCGTCACGAGCCCAAAACTGTTATCTGATATAACAGGGGTTGCTTTTTCTCTCCCACTCATCTCCTTTCAACTTCCAATCATCAAGAACTCACACCCCACTCCCAATTTTCATTTTCCCCACCTTGCACCATATATTTCAACTCCCACCTCAACTTCCTACTACACTTCTGTCACATTTTTCCACTCCACAAAACCACCTCAATCCACATTTCCTCAGTATCCTCCAACAATGGAGAGAAACAACGAAACCCCAGACCTCAGCAACATTGTGTTCAGCGACGGCGACTCCGGAGAGAGACAGCGAGCCAACTATATCGCCTTCCACCAACGGTCGCTACAGCCGACCCACTATCCACATATCCCATTGCTCATGGAGCTCGGACTCCTTGACGGCGTCACTTGGATGCTTCAAAGAGCCGGCATCTGGAACCTCTGCACCAATCCGTTGCTGACGTACGAACAACTCACCCTCGAGTTCCTAAGTTCGTTCACCTACGTCACTTCCAGCGGCGACCTCAGCCAACACTCTGGTGCCGTATGCTTCCGGATGTTCGGCACGAACTATCAAGTGAACCAGAACCAGATTGCCGCCATCTTACAATTCCCCCGCGGCGACAATGCTCACTGCCGCCTCACCGAACAGTTCCAGCACGAAGCCTTCGCGCTCTGGTACCAGTTAACCGGCATCAATGCCGAAGGTTGGGATTCTCTGCACGCAACGCATATCCATAACCCGACCATCCGATACTTCCACCGAGCACTGAGCAACACCATTTTCGCCCGGGATAGCAACCATAAGGTGAACTCGAAAGAGCTCTTCTTTCTCCGCTGTGTCTTCAACAACGAGCCCATCAACGCCGCTCCATTCCTCCTGGCCCACATTCAGGCCAACTGTAACCGTGGCTCTAAGCCATTTTACTTTGGCGGGATTGTCACTGCCATTGCACTTGGGCTGAACCTCGGTGACCTCCTCCAGCACCTCCATGCCATTCCCTCGGTGTTCCTCGACACCGACCACTGCAGAGCCTCTCACCTCATCCGTTCCAGAGCCGATGGCAAGTACCACCCGGTAGTGCGTGGCAAAACCGTCTGAAGCATCATCCTTCCATCACGCACCCGGATGCACCCAGAGGATCGTACCAACTAGCTATTTAACCTCAATGCCCCTCCTGCTGCCGCTGCTCCAACTCAGACCCACACCCAAGGTTCTGATGACGAAATCCAAGCTGAGTTAGACAGACCCGAGCAACAGGAGGCATCGCAACCACTTCCTTCCGAAGGTACATCCTACCGCCGCCGCCGCCATTGTCTAGAGCCCGACTACTCCAAAGAAGACCTCTGCCGATCTCTCGACTAGCAGGCCCAGATACTCGCTATGATGCAGCAGCAGAATCAGCGAGCAGAGCAGTTCGAAGCTTGGCATCGGACCCAAATGCAACAACTCCAAACCGGCCAAGAAACTATTACTGAGAACTTGGCGAATCTGACCTTGTAGTTCGAAGGACTCCGCGACTATGTCTACCACACCGGAGCAATGAGTTTTGAGGACCGAGTCAACCAAGTCAGAGCCAGAGGACACGAGCGAGGACGTGACCGAGGCAGAGGCCGTGATTAGTTAGCATTGTCCTTATTTGTTTACTATATTTTCAGTTTCTTGTATTTTCATTTCCCTTGTATCTCCCTCTCGCATTCTTTCAAATCATTGGGGACACTGATTGAAATAGTGTGGGAGCGGAGCGTTTATTTCCCATTCCTGTGTACTTTTATTTTCGTAATTTCAATTCGAACATTTTCACGTTTTAGCAAATAAAAGCTCGTTTATATATCTTTTTCCGTTACGCAAACATCCCCACGTTATTCGACGTAAACAAAAAATTTTTGTTCGTTCCTCAAAAGCAAAAGCACCACGAGAATGCGCCCAAGTTCAAACCAAGTTTTGAAACTCCGAGACGACAATTCTAACAAAACCAGTACCGTCCTGACACCTTAGATCTCCGGTTTATGCGAGTCGGTTTCACTACCTACGCGTACCAAAGTTTCAAGTGTCTACGCAAACTCAGCCCCAAGTAGTTTATACTAGCAGTCAGCACCATCCTAAAACACTTCTAAGCGAGCGACCGATGCAAATAAGTGTATGATCTCCAAAAAGATGAAAAATCATGAAAAGAAATCCATATAGCCAAAAATACAAAGACGCGTTTCCCTCTAAGTTAGGTGCTCCTCACCCGAGCATTTAGCCCAACGGCACAAAAACTCATTGAAGAATCAATGATATAAGTTTATGATCATTGAAAAAGATCAAAACAAGAAATGAGATCATATTCGCTAACAGGTCGACTTGCCATGAAAGTGTATGGACAACGGGCTTAATGTGATTGCGCTAGAACAAACAGGGTGAACTTGACGCGAGAACCTTGACACCAAGCTACAGTAGCATGACTGGGACCGATTTGCATAAGAAAGAGACCTCCGAAGACTTGTAGTCCAGTGTCGTCACCGTACTCGTTTTGTTCTTACTAAGAATCCCGGTTTTTCCCGACTTTATGAACGAAGAAGCTGCCTCGTGCTTGCCGACTTTTTCATGTTTTACTTGAGGACAAGTAAAGATTCAAGCTTAGGGCAGTTTGATAACATGAAATCGTATATATATATATATATATATATATATATATATATATATATATATATATATATATATATATATATATATATATATATATATATATATATATATATATATATATATATATATATATATATATATATATATATATATATATATATATATATATATATATATATATATATATATATATATATATATATATATATATATATATATATATATATATATATATATATATATATATATATATATATATATATATATATATATATATATATATATATATATATATATATATATATATATATATATATATATATATATATATTGATGCATAATTCAACTGATGTTTGACTATTTTCAATCCGATTTCGGGTTCTTTCCGTGTTATTTGTCTGATATTTTGCAGGTATTTGATGATCATGTCTAAACAAGGCAATGTGAAGAAAATAAGCAATCACAGATGAAATATGGACGAAAACCGGATGAAAACAACACAAAAAACGCAGAATGCATATTTTGCTGCTGTGACGACCGTCACACGGGTGACGACCGTCACACACCGTGACGACCGTCATGCAGGAAAAAACGCCCAACTTCAAATGCACGTGCAAGATGCAGTTCCAAGTCCCAAATAGTGGACCACTACTCCCTGATATTTCTGCCTCAAAGTCCACCTTCTTCAAGTTATAACCGTTAGAATTCTAATTCTATAAAAAGGGAAGAAGGGGAACTGAGAAACGGGAGCCGCATTCAGACAACAAAGTGCTGCCCAATTTCATTTCCAGAGCAAAAGTTCAGTTTTATTTCTTTCTATTTTTTTGTTGCCTTTCATTTCTTCTGTAATTCCTATTTCCCTTGTACGGTCAATTGGCACAAAGACCAGAATCCTGCCAACATTTGTCGAGGATCTGCCCAAAGGTCAATTGGAATATTTACAGGTTTTAAATTTTAATCGTAATTTTAGTTTTCATTGTGATGCATGTTATTATTCACTGTTTTTATTTATGTTTTACCTTTCCCAAATCCATGTCTAGCTAAATCAAAGTAATCGATATGTAATAATAATTCGGACGGGATTTGATAATAACCAGTTGAAAACTTCCTTTTCAAAAGTTGTTTATGGTCTGAGTGTTTAAATTTATTTACTGAATAAACTTCGTCGCGAAAGCGAGAACTTATTTAAAAGTAGTTTTGCCACGAAAGTGGGAAATTAATTAAGGTACGAACCAACAAGCGAAAGCTGCGGTAAGACCAGATAGTAAACACTAATCATTTGTTTTAATAACAGCGAAAGCACTTTAAAATGAATTAGAACTTAGAGATTTCCAAAAAATAGTTTTAACCCCGAATGGGACACGAAAGCGTACATTTGGCCCTTAGAATTATGATTAGCGTCAACAACCATCGTGAAACGAGAGTCTTTAGATCACTATTTTCTGCTTAAATAAACTCTGAAAATTATTCCATATACCGGTAACTTGTCAAATCCTCGAAGAACATACTTATTGCATATCGATTCACGTAATTATAATTTAAGTAACATTTTTAGTTCCCTTTAGTGACAAAATTATTCCCTTAAACATTATCTACCTAGCTAAACATAGTAACTCCCGAGAACACTAGTTTGATTACGAGTCCCTGTGGGATCGATATCTTTTATTACTACGCGATAGACTGTGCACTTGCAGTTAAGTTGTATTAGACATAGAAAGTCGCGATCATGAATTCAGAAAGTCTTATGGGAAACTGCTCAGCTTGGTTCGTAAACCCTCTGTGTTAGAGTTGAATGGGCTGCACGCCTTGCTGCAGTTCTATGATCCTCCTTTGAGATGCTTTACTTTCCTGGATGTTATTCTCGCACCCACACTAGAGGAGTATGCTGATTTGTTAGGTGTGCCTATCAAGAGTCAGATGCCCTTTGTTCATATGGATGTTGCGCCTAATCTGGCTAGTCTAGCCCCTTCACTTCATCTGGATGCCTCCGAGTTGGTCTTGTCTAGTTGGAACAGAGTTCCCGGTTTCTCCTTGCAGTTCTTAGTGGGAAAGGCCCAGCAGTGTGCCAAAGACGGATGTTGGATCGTGTTCAACGCCATCCTCGCTCTGTGCATATATGGCATCATTCTGTTCCCCAATATGCCTGACTTTGTAGACTTCGACGCCTTTCACATCTTTGCAGCAGGCAATCCAGTCCCTACCTTGATTGGAGATGTTTACCATTCCGTCCACTACAAAAACGAGAACAGAAGGGGAAAGAATGTCTCGTGTTGTATGCCCCTGCTCTATAGATGGCTTGATAGTCACCTACCCAAGAAGGGTCCTTTCGCTTCGTCTGCAGCCACAGCTGAGTGGTCTAAGCGTTAGATGAGTCTGTCAGCGGAGGATATTGCCTGGTTTGATAGAGATAGGTTGGGTACTGAGATTATCTTCAGCTGCAGTGGGTTTCCGGACGTGCCTTTGATAGGCAGGAAGGGCTGTATCAATTATAATCCATCTCTGCTGGTCCGACAGTTTGCTTATGCTTTGAGAGCTCCACCGAAGGATGAAGAGGTGCAGGAATCTCTGTACCTCACTGGTCTTCTAGAGGGGGATATGATATCTAAGCTACGGCACACTTGGAATGGTATCTGTAAGCGGGGAAAGTCGTTGCTGGGGAAAAGTAATAGCCAAACCTACGCTCCGTATGTGACCTGGATCAGAGCCAGAGCAGATATTATAGGGGTGTCGTTTCCACCTGCCCAGCCAGAAAGCCCTCCAGTGATTGAAGAGCCTACCACCGTGCCTATTCAACAGCATAATCAGGTATTAGCTGAGAGAGACGAGCTGAAGAAGGCAAATGAAGAACTGGAGAAAGAATTGGCTCAACTCAGAAGCGAGAGAGGCGAAGCCGTCCATTCCTTCAAGAGGCAAACAGAGCTGGTGAACTAGTTGGGGACGGATTTGACTAAGCAGATGGCTGAGCGTGAGCGCTTGGGTAGAGACTTCAAAGCTGTCAATGATGTACTGGCCACTAAGAAGCAGCACTTGGATGAAGCGTACCGGAGAATATCCAAGTTTAATCAGCATTGGAAGGCCACCCTAGCCAACGGCAAGGAACGGGAGGATAAACTGAAACAGCAGATCTCCAAGTTGAAAGCCTAGGTGAAGGCTAGTGAGAAGAGGTTTGATGAGGAAACCGCTCGCAGATATGCCGCTGAAGGCCTGCTCAACAAGGCTCTTGCTAACGTGAAGGAGCGCAAACTGACGTTTGAGTCCAAGAAGCGGAAGTTAGAAGATTTTTTCGGCGAAGGAGCATGGGAAGATTCAGTTGAAGGTCTTCAATACACCATTATGCGGAGGGAGTTACTCGTCGAAGGGTTGCTCACTCGGCCTGATCATCCAGAAACGAGGGATCTGTTAGAAGAGTTTCGAGCCCGTGGCCGTACTTGACTATATTTGTAATCCTTTTGTTTTGATCATTGCGGTATGCTGACCATCAGCAGGCTTGTTGGTCGAGGTCATGCTATTGATTTTACTTGTACTCAGTGACATTGTGTACCGCCTTGATGGGCTTTCTTTATATATATGAGATGTTATTTCTACGACTGGACTCGGACTTCTTATTATTAGCACTGGCACTCAGGCACTAGGATCGGGGGGAAATCTCCCTAACGCACAGACACGCGTTTGCATTTGCATGAAGCATCTGCATAACGGGCACTTTGTTGTTTTTTCTAACCCTTTTGTGTATACAGGTTGTTTCAGGTTGTTCCAAGATTGATCAAAGACCAATCCACCGTTATCCGACCAGAGCAAATCAAGCCAGAGCAATGGAGCAAGTGCAGACTGACGTTCAAGAACTCCGAGAAAGGATGGACCGCTTCATGGAGCTCATGCAAGTGGTTGCCAACGGCCAAGACCAGCTCAGAACATTGGTCCAACCTCTAATTTCTAGGGTTGACAACAATGGTGTACTCCACGGTGGGAGTGTTCTGACCCCTCCACCTGTTGAAACTCCTCAGAATGGCATCCCCGTGACCGGGGGGAATGGCAGTGGCAACGGCAATGTGATCGCTAATATGGGGCTCAATGGTAATACGACTGGCGTCGGTAATGGAAATTTTGAAGCTAATGGCAATGCTGGACTGGGCAACGGCAATGCAGGTGCTGGAAATTTGTATGGGCCTCAGCCATGGTTAGAAGACCGTCAAGAAGATTTGTTCTCCCAGAAGGGTGCTGAAGGAGAGCTGACTGCTGAAGCACGTCTGAGGTTTCAGGCGCTCGAGGACAAGATGAGGAATTTCAAGAACCTGAACACTATGGGTGTCGACATGTCTAAATTGGGATTGATTGCTGACTTCAAGGTGCCTCCCAAATTCAAGGTACCCGACTTTGAGAAATACAAGGGCACCACCTGCCCTCGGGTCCACTTAAGGTCATACTACCAGAAAATGTCCGCTCACTCCGAAGACGAGAAGTTGCTGATGCACTTCTTTCAGGATAGCTTGTTCGGGCCATCCTTGGAATGGTACATGAGTTTGGAGCCTACCAGTGTGCGCACGTAGAAGGTACTCATTGAGGCATTCGTGCACCATTACCAATATAACAGTGACTTGGCTCCGAACCGAGTCCAACTGCAGAATTTGTCACAGAGGAACAACGAAGGGTTCAAAGAGTACGCCCAACGGTGGCGTGAATTGGCAGCTAGAGTTCAGCCGTCAATGGTTGAATGAGAGCTTGTTTAAATGTTTGTGGATACCCTCCTAGGGGTTTATTACGAGAAATTGGTCAGCAGTATGTCTGGAAGTTTCTCAGATCTCATCATCACCGGCGAGCACGTTGAAAACGGGATCAAACTGGGGAAAATTCAAGGTGTCGATCTAGCCTCAAGCGGAGGAGGAAAGAAACCGTATGGTGGCAAAAGGCGGGAAGGAGAGACGAGCGCCGTGTCCAACGCTTGAAGGAAAGGTAGAGGCCCTCACTAGCAGGTGGCCAGCATAACCATCCCCGCTGTCCAACAACCCCAGCCACAACAGCAGCAGCAGCCGAATCAGCAAGTTTACAAAAAGTATCAGAACAGGGCACCTCTGTCAAGCCGTCACCTCGAGACACCGCCCATGTCTTATGCTCAGCTGTTACAGACTCTGCTTCAGTTACAGCTAATCCAGAAGAGAACCCTGGCTCCCTTGACAGGGGAACCTCCGCCAGGTTACGACGCGAATGCAACATGTGAGTTTCACTTGGGGGCACCAGGCCGCACGATAGAAAACTGCAAAGCCTTCAAGCACAAGGTGCAAGATATGGTGGATGCTAAGATCATCAATTTCTCAGATAATGTGCCAAATGTCACGAAGAACCCTATGCCGAATCATAGGGGAGGTAAGGTGAATGCCATTATTGGAGAAGAGAATTTGGATTTATTGACTGACGTCAAGGATCTGAAGACACCGCTTAGCTTCGTCAAAGCCAAGCTAATGAAGAGAGGTTTCTTTCCGGGCTGTGGAGAACTGTGTATGGGCTGTGCGACTCGTCCTGATGGATGTGAACAGCTGACGGAAGGGATTCAGAGTCTGATGACCGAAGGAATTTTGCAGTTTAGCCGAAGGGCCGAATGTCGATCTGGAGAGGTAATGCTGAAGCAAGATGATGAGGTTGCTACCATCACCATCCCTCGCTGGACGATCACCATTACTGCACCCAGACCGCCCATAATTACCATCACCAAGGCTGGGCCAATACCTTTTGAAAGCACTAACATTGTCCCGTGGCATTATGGGGCAGACGTCTACTGTAACGGACAGAAGTTAGAATTGGAACCATATGGGCGGTCTGTGGATAACCTAGTGGGAATTGGCGGAATCACGCGCAGCGGAAGAGTATTTGCTCCACCTGAGATTGTGGCAGACAAAGCTAAAATAACCGATAAAGGGAAGAGTGAAGTAATTGAAGAAACCCCTCGGGGGATAGAGAAGGACTTACTTGTTAAGGACGCTGAAGAGATCATGAGGTTAATTAAGAAGAGTGACTACAAGATCGTGGATCACCTCCATCAAACACCCTCGAAAATTTCCATCCTGAATTTGTTGCTGTGTTCGGAGTCACATCGCAACGCGCTGCTAAAGGTCTTGAATGCCACGTATGTACCGCAGGAAATATCGGTCAACCAGTTAGAAGGGGCCGTATCCCACGTGAATGCTGGAAACGGGTTAGGGTTCACTGACCTGGAGCTGACGCCGAAGGGAAGAAACCACAACAGCGCCCTGCACATCTCGATAGAGTGTAGGGGAACGATTATGTCTCATGTGTTGGTGGACACAGGGTCATCGCTCAATGTTCTTCCGAAGAAAGCATTGATGAAGTTAGATACTCGAGGATTGATTTGCACACCCAAAGATCTGGTGGTGAAGGCTTTCGATGGAACCAAGTGTCATGTTTTTGGGGAGGTAACGTTACCAATCCAAGTCGGGCCAGAAATTTTCGATGCAGTCTTCTACATTATGGACATCATGCCTGCCTACAGCTGTCTCTTAGGCCGGCCATGGATCCATTCTGCTGGCGCCGTGACCTCCACGTTGCACCAGAAGCTCAAGTATGCCGTTGGAGGCAGCATCGTAACTGTTTGTGGCGAGGAAGACATAATGGTGAGCCATTTGTCGTCCTTCAAGTATGTTGAGATGGATGGAGAAATCCACGAAACCCTATGTCAGGCGTTCGAAGCCGTTAAGGTCAAGGACGTAGCTCCAGTAATGACTGAGAAACCAGAGATGACTCTCTCTTCCTTCAAGGAAGCCCGGGCCGTTGTTCAAGCCGGATCTACCCCAGGCTGGGGGCAGATTCTGGAAATACCTAACAAACATGATAAGTTTGGGTTAGGATACTCTCCGGCGGCTGAAGCCTCCTCTTCTCATAGTACGTCGCGAGGTAAAGGGCCGATCCAGTTTACCAGTGGCGGGGTTATATTTGAAAGTGTCAACGCAGTGTCTGAGGACGGCGAAGACAGCGACTGCGGCCTGGACTCTTGGATCCAGCCAAGCAAACCAGGCAAGAGCCTCGACAACTGGTCCATCAGGGATATCATCCAAGTGACAGGCAAAGAGTAATGATTTACTTTCTCCAATTATTGTACAACCCTATGTCCTACCCGGGGCATAGTGGTTTTATTGTCAGGGCCTTGTTTGATTATGTACATGCATTTTACCAATAAATCAAAAGGCATTCGCTTTCGTATTCCAATGTTGTGATCTCTGTTATTCCTGTTTTACATTTGTTTTGAAAAATAATAAAATGGCAATAGGGTTTGTGCTAACCTGCATATCCTTGTTTTAAGCTTAACCCTTGTTATTGCAGGATCCACATAGCAGATGACATCGACTCTGGACCTTCTACGAATCACTTCGACTTCGATTGCCCGATCTATCACACCGAAGAAGAGATTGATGAAGACGAAGACCTTCCCGAAGAGTTGGCCCACTTGTTGAAACAAGAGGAGAAAGTTATTCTGCCTCACGAGGAAGAGATAGAGATTGTGAATCTGGGTTCTGAAGAACTTGTCAGGAATGTTAGGATAGGGGCTGCATTGCAGGGTGATGTCAAGCAGAGATTGGTCGAGATGCTAAGAGATATGCCCGGACTTGATACTGACATCGTGCTCCATCACTTGCCGCTGTGATAAGATTGTCCTCCAGTTAAGCAGAAGCTTAGGAGGACGCGACCAGATATGGCCGTTAAGATCAAAGAAGAAGTGCAAAAACAGCTTGATGTTGGCTTCTTAGCGGTCACTACTTACCCCCCGTGGGTCGCCAACATAGTGCCTGTACCGAAGAAGGACAGTAAGGTACGAATGTGCGTCGATTATTAGGATTTGAATAGGGCGAGCCCTAAAGATGATTTCCCGCTCCCTCATATTGATGTGTTGGTCGACAATACAGCTCAGTTCTCCATATTTTCGTTCATGGATGGCTTCTCCAGCTACAATCAGATCAAGATGGCGCCGGAGAAAACTATGTTTATTACGCCTTAGGGAATATTCTGCTACAAGGTAATGCCTTTCGGTCTGAAGAACGCAGGGGCCACTTACCAAAGAGCAATGGTCACTTTGTTTCATGACATGATTCATCATGAGATCGAAGTCTATGTTGATGACATGATTGCAAAGTCCCAAACGGAGGAGGGACATCTGGTCAATTTGCTGAAGCCTTTTGAGAGGCTTAGGAAGTTCAGGTTGAGGCTGAACCCTAACAAGTGTACTTTCGGATTACGGTCGGGAAAACTACTGGGGTTTATTGTGAGTGAAAGAGGCATTGAGGTTGACCCTGCGAAGATAAAAGCAATACAAGAAATGCCAACGCCAAAAACAGAAAAAGAAGTTCGTGGTTTCCTGGGCAGAATAAACTACATTGCAAGGTTTATCTCTCAGCTCACGGCCATGTGTGAACCGATGTTCAAACTACTAAAGAAAGATCAGGTGATTATCTGGAACGAGGATTGCCAGAAGGCATTTGACAAGATAAAACAGTATCTACAGGAACCTCCGATCTTGATACCCCCAGTGGCCGGAAGACCCTTAATCATGTACTTGACAGTTCTTGAGAATAGTATGGGGTGTGTTCTCGGTCAGCACAACGAGACAGGCAGAAAGGAGCACGCCATTTATTATTTGAGTAAAAACTTCACAGAATGTGAATCTCGTTACTCGATGCTGGAGAAAACATGTTGTGCACTAGCCTGGGCGGCCAAACGTTTACGACAGTACATGCTCAATCACACAACCATGCTAATTTCGAAGATGGATCCGATCAAGTACGTCTTCGAGAAACAAGCGCTTTCGGGTAGGATTGCCAGATGGCAAATGGTGTTGACGGAATATGACATTCAGTACGTTTCCCAAAAGGCCATCAAGGTAAGCGTATTGTCTGAGTACCTTGCCGAATAGTCGATCGAAGATTATCAGCCGATGAAATTTGAATTCCCTGATGAGGATATCATGTTTCTTAAAGCGAAAGATTGTGATGAACCATTGCCCGACGAGGGGCCATCCAGGAAATCCCAATGGAAATTGATATTTGACGGGGCAGTTAATTCTTACGGATGTGGCATTGGGGAAATCATCACGACTCCCCATGGATCCCACATCCCGTTTACGGCTAGATTGACGTTTCCAGTCACCAATAACGAAGCGGAGTACGAAGCATGCATCATGGGTCTAGAAGAGGCAATTGATTTGAGAATCAAGAACCTAGATGTGTATGGTGAATCGGCGCTTGTGATTAACTAGATTAAAGGGGAGTGGGAGACTCGTCAATCGAATTTGGTGCCGTACATGAATTATGCCAGAAGGCTGCTTCCATTCTTTGATCGAATGGAACTCCATCATGTGCCCAGAGCTGAGAATCAAATGGCTGATGCCTTAGCCACGTTGGCTTCGATGTATAAAGTCAATTTTTGGAATGAAGCTCCAAGAATTGTCCTTTCTCGTCTTGATAGACCTGCATTTGTCTTTGCGATCGAGGAAGCCTCCGATGGCAAACCATGGTTCTATGACATCCAGACTTTCCTTATGACCAAGGAATATCCTGCGGGAGCGTCAACCCAGGATAAGAAGACTCTGAGGAGGCTGTCTGGAAATTTTTATCTCAATCCTGATGGAGTTCTGTATAAAAGAAACCACGATCTCGTGCTACTCCGATGTGTAGATGAGAAAGAAGCGAGTATGCTCATGGAAGAAGTCCATGAAGGCACATTTGATACGCACGCCGACGGGCATGCTATGACGAGAAAGATCCTGAGAGCAGGATATTACTGGCTGACGATGGAATCAGATTGCTTTAAATTCGCGAAGAGATGTCACAAATGCCAGATCTATGCTGATAAGATTCATGTGCCGCCGTGCCCGTTGAATGTCATGTCCTCCCCGTGGCCGTTCTCCATGTGGGGCATCGACATGATAGGCAAGATCGAGCCCACTGCATCTAACGGTCATCGCTTCATTCTAGTAGCTATCGACTACTTCACCAAGTGGGTGGAGGCAGCCTCATATGCTAATGTGACCAAGCAGGTGGTAGCTAGATTCATAAAGAGGGACATCATCTGTCGATACGGAGTTCCCGAACGGACTGATAATGGTTCGAATCTGAATAACAAGATGATGAAGGAGCTGTGCCAGAGTTTCAAGATTGAACACCACAACTCATCTCCTTACCGGCCGAAGATGAATGGCGCCGTTGAAGCGGCTAATAAAAGCATCAAGAAGATTGTACAGAAGATGGTTGTGACCTATAAGGATTGGCACGAGATGTTGCCATTTGCACTGCACGGTTATCGTACAACGATATGTACATCAACCGGGGCAACTCCGTTCTCACTAGTGTACGGTATGGAAGCTGTCCTACCGTTGGAAGTTGAGATTCCTTCTTTACGAGTTTTGGTTGATGTGAAACTCGATGAGGCAGAATGGATTAAGAACCGACTAAACCAACTCAGCCTGATGGATGAGAAGAGGTTAGCATCGATCGCATATGGTCGTCTGTACCAAAGCCGAATGAAGAAAGCTTATGATAAGAAGGTGCATCCTAGAAGCTTTTAGACGGGTGATCTCGTCCTAAAGAAGATTCTTCCTCCACACTCCGATCACCGGGGCAAGTGGACTCCCAATTACGAAGGTCCGTACATCGTTAACAAGGTCTTCTCGGGAGGAGCCTTGTTGTTATCCATGATGGATGGCGAAGATTTTGCATCCCCGGTGAACACGGACGCAGTTAAAAAATACTTTGCTTAAAAAACGACCCGCTGGAAAGAAAAATAATATCCAGGCAAAAATGGGGCATCCCGGCGAACCATAAAAAAGGAAAAAAGATTTGGGCAAAAATTAGGGATATAAATGGAAAAAATGTACACCCGTAAAGTCAAAAACCCGGAAGGGCGACTTTGGCAAAAAAGGGTATCCCGGTGAATCGAAAACCCGCAAAGGGCGATTCAGGCAAAAGTTAGGGATTTGAAAAAGCAAATGGTTGTGTTCCGCGTATGGACTTTCATTGTTTAGTAGTTTGGAGGACCTGAGGGCCGTTTATCTGAATCAATCTATTCTGAAGCTGAAGCGTCGGAGAAGTATCAGAGTCGAGTGGGTCATAGAAGGATCAACTCATGGTGTTCGTCTACGCCTCATTACCGACATTTGTGTATATACTGATGTATATTTATATTTGTGCAGCTGCCTCATTCCAGGAGCTTGCATCTGTTGTAAAACATTTTTGCCCATTCAGGGGTTCGTCATCAATAAAATATATACTATTCAGCAATTCTGTTTTTTTGTTTAGCATTTATTTGTTTTGGTTGCGAAAAAGAACGCCGATGTTTTTGATAAAATGCGCATACATAAACTTACTGGCCTAGGCCACTGATTGTTGAAACAATGAATTACTTGAACATTGTCACAAGATGATAACCTTGAAAGGCCCCTTTGAGAAGGGTATCTTGTCTGTGTGTTTGTGTTGTTGCAGGTATAGCCTATTCCGGGCAGTACGCTGTATGCGTCCCCCAAGCAGGATGATTCCTTCTCCTCCAGCAAAGTTCAACATCCTCTCCCCATAGAGTCTGAACATGAGATCGTAAGCATTGATATGTCTCCCCAATCAGAGAAGATTCTCTCCCCAATCAGATGTATCCTGAAAGATTGTCGTTTCCCCAGCTGAGTCATATACTGAAGTGTGCAGCGCTTGATATTTCAGACTGAAGTCTCCAGCGGAATTGAAATTCCCCATAGAGTTGTGCTCTCCCTTGTGAGCAGGATGATTCCTACATCCCCAGCCGAGTCTGCAGTTCCCCAAGAGAGCCGAGTCCTTGGAAGCCGTTCAGGCCATGATTGGTTTTCCCCAGTAGAGTGTTGAATAGTTGATGTTGTACTTCCCCATCAGATTCATTATCTCCAGGAAAGTGTCGCTGCAAAGACCGCACAATTTATTTCTGTGATTAATATCGTTCCCTCGACAGTTTGCGGTTTGCATACCCAGCTGAGCAGGTTTAAGTTTTCAGAGGGCTTTATTCCCCTGCAGCAGTCAACTGAAGATCATTTCCCCAGGCAGAGTCCAATTGAGATTGGCGTGACTCCTTCTCCTCGGAAGGATGATTCCTCCTCTCCCCCAGAGTGGTTCCTTCTCCTTGATAGGAGGATTCCCCCTTCAGCATTTATTTTGCTGATGGGGTCATAGCATCTTGCATGATTGCATAGCATTTACCTTAAACACATAGCATCTTGCATGATTGCATAGCATTTACCTTAAACACGTAGGTTGTTACCGTTCTTGTTTTGCAGGTATTCCCCAGCAAGGTCGCTTGCCCAAGATGATTCTTGGATTCCCCTGCGAAGTTGTTTACTTAAGATGATTCTTAAAATCCCCAATGAAGTCGCCAGAGTTGGTTGCTCAAGTTGATGCTTAGAGTCCCCGGCAGAGTGTTTGCTCAGGATGATTCCTGAAATCTCCAGCAGAGTTATCAGTTCAGGATGATTCTTGAAATCCCCGACGGAGTTATTCGTCCAAGATGATTCTTGTAGTCCTCAGCAGAGTTGATTCACCCAGAATGATTTTTGGATCCCCGAAGTAGAGTTACTTGATAGTGCCCCAGAACCCCCAGCAGAGATGTGTCATCCCCAGCAGGTTGTTGAGCAGAGAAGCTGAAGTTTCCCTTGAAGACTTGATGATTGAAGTCCGGCAGTAGTGCCGAATCTCCTGACTTACTGATGAAGTCCAGCTGCGATGTCGAAGCAGTTCTGTCAGCTGATGCGGAGTGCCTGATGGCAGAAGTTTGGATGTCCTTATTGATTCATGATTGACCAAGAATTCTATTCCCGACTTACTGACGAAGTCTGGATGGCGCCCAAAAATTTCTTTGAATGCCCGACGGCATGATTAACTTGATTGTTAAAAAGTTCCTAATGACCTGATGAGTCCCGGGGAATTCTTCTGCAGCAGTGCCGCAGAATGCCTAACGGCAATATCAGCTATGTATCACCGGTTACCGAGTGACCAGTGATCCCTTGATGACTTGAGGAAGCAACTGCAGCGAAATCTGATAATCATCCCGGCGGAGATTTGAGATTAGGCCATTCACAGGTTACCGTGTAACCAATTCCCCAGCAGAGTTGTTGTGCAACTGTCATGCTCAGTTTTTGAAGATGTGCCTACCAATCAAAGTATCGTTTACCTTGGCGGTGGCAGATCGCCTGTTACCGTGTAATCAGTGATCCCTCGATGATTTGAGGACGCAATGATATCAGATAAATCAGAGAATCATCCTGACGGAGGTTCAGATCATTATTTCTCCAGCTAGTTGTCGTGCAGCCATCATTTCAGTTTCCGAAGAGATTTGTTCCCATCAGAGTACCGTGTACTTTTGTAGTTGGCAAATTTCCAGGTTTGTTGGTATTTAACCGTCTTTTACATTGATTGTTTGAGAGCCGTTCGCTTCTCACCCAGTCAGGTCCAAGCCGTTTGAATAGGGGCAGCTGTTGCACCCTAAAATTTGACCAACTTTTCTTTACCTAGCTTATGTTTCATTTCATTCACATTAGCATTATCATTTGCATCTCATTGACATGTATGCAGGAGATAAAGAGGTATGATTACCAATCAAGAGATACACAAGACTTTGAAGCTAGTTAAGAAGGTTATTCAAGGGTTGATATCCTTGTCAGAGAAGTTAAAAGAGCCTCAGAGAGAGTGATTGAAACCAAGAGGGTGTGTCTCCTAACTTGAAAGTTGTGGAAAGCCATCAGATGGTTCTGAAGCCATGAAGTTTGATTGGAGGTCTTGAGAGAGCTCATGAGAAGGTTTGAAGATCACTTTGAGGCCTAGACAGGTCATTGTGCAAGAATAAGAAGCCTCAGCCATGATTGGTGCAGCTAGGGTTTGACTGGGTCAACCCTAAGTCAACTGATGATTTGAAGAAGGTTGAGACCTAATCCAAGAGCCATGTGATCATGGATTGATACATTGAGGTGTTACATGGATGATTCCAAGGTCAACTCATCATGATTGAAGAGTTTGAGAAATTTCAAGCTAGGGTTTCTAAGGCTTGACAGTGTAAAATCCCCTAGTTTTACCCCTATCTTCAAGGCAATTTAGCTCAAGATATGATGTTCATCTCATCTTGACCCCAACATGATTGTTGTAGAGCATGATCTTAGCTTTAATTTGAGTGCTAGAAGTCCTTGATAGGATTTGTAGAACTCAAGTTATGGTTTTACAAGTTACAAGTCATCTGAGGAATGTGAATTTGGAGCTTGAAGGTTACCCAACTTGCATGAAACTTCTGCCCTAGAAGGATGATTCCTATGAACTTTTGGTCAACATGAATGTTGTTCCTTATTATCTTAGCTTTCTAGAGATTACTAGAAGTCCTTGATAGGATTTGTAGAACTCAAGTTATGGCTTTGACAGGTCAAGGGTATTTTGGCTATTTGGGCATTACAGGTCATTTTGAGTCATGAGTCCATTACACCATCTTGCAAGCCTCAAATGCATTTTTGTTCAACATGAAAGTTGTTCAAAATGATGTTTTTAGCTTTTCTAAACATCAAGTGTTCACTGATATGGATTATATCAAGCATTGGTGGAAGAAAGGCCATATAAAAGCCATTTTAATGAATTAAAATGAGAAAATTCAAAATAATTGAGATTAACATGTTTTCAAGTCAAATTTGTAGTCAATTTGAATGGAGTTGGCATTCTAAAGAGATTGTCATTGTCACAATTTTGATTTGAGTTGCTTAACATAGCCATTTGGATTATTGCTTCACAAGTAAGAAACATACCCTACACACTCCATATGTTGAAACCAAAGGGAGGAAACCACTTCATTACACTCCATAATGCTTAAGTGAATGGTTTGGAATGATTTTGGAGTATGAACAAGGTTTGAAGGCACATATCCATATTGGAATTTGGAGGAAAAAGTGAAGATCCAAAACTTATGAATGGGTCTAGTTTGGGCTTCTAATCCATTGAAACAGAACATAAAAGGGATTTAGAACTGAATTAGAGGGCTTGGTGATCATTTGTCGTGAAGGAGCCATTGGAGAGAGGTGGAGCAAGAAGCTTGAAAGTGAAAATTCATTTTGGAAAATCAAGAGGTTTCAGCCAGAATTAAGCATCAAGAAACATTCTCCATTAATCCTTGAAGAATTCTGCAAGGTTTGGAAGAGAATTGAGGCGTGTATCCACTGCAATCCAAGCTCCAAGACAGGTTCTAACTTCTTGAAATTTCTCACTGATTATGCACTTTTAATAAACTAGAAGCATGTGGTTAGGTTCCCCTATTGATATAGATGGATCTTGGATAGTTAATTGCAACTTTGGGGACGATTTAGGTTGAATGCCATTTTCGGTTGAGATTGTGGTTTCACGATTCGTGCGTTTTTAGAGTGAGTAAATGGTATGGTTGAATTCCTGAGGAAATTCTGGTCAAGATTCATTTAGACATCGTGGCAAATGGTTGAGTGTAGAGGGACCTAGGGTTGCACAGGGGTGGCCGGAAAAGCCACCGGCGATTTGGCTTGCGCGCGTGATTTGCAGGTTTGAAACGAGGAAGACATAATCCTCACCATTCGTTCATGTGGAAAGATTGACTTGGTCTGTGGATCCCATGGCTCACGTTGAGCCACGCGTCCATCCCCTTAAACGCACCGTTTTGCTTAGTAATCTGGTGAACTTCGCTGTGTGGACCAAGGAGTATTGAGTTCGAACCCTAGCATGTAGTGTTTTCTGATTTTGTGAATTGAGAAATTGGAGCGTTGGGCTTGGGTTGCAGCTACTATCACCACCCCCCATCCAGGCCCAGTATGGATTTACAAGGCATTGGGTTGCTGAATGCACCCTCCCCTGGCTGATTTTTGTGTGAACTGAAGGGAAGACAAAAATTCAAGGCGCCTGGGCCTAATGACCAATTAATATTCACACCCCCTTTCTGGCCCAACCCTTGAAATAAACTGATTACATTTGCTATTTGACACGCCTTGCTTATTAATTCCTTTTATTTTCTTTTATTTTGTGCATTTCATGTGACTTAGAAATTAATTCATGAAAAATAGGAAAATTGATCAATTAATTCCAAACTTTTTTCCCCTAATTCATGATTGAATCTAGAATTTTGTAGATAAAAAATATTAATAATTCATGCATTTTTTATTTTTATTTGCATTTTTTAATATTAATTGATATTAAAATGGCCATGGTTGATACCTTGTTTTGTTGAATTTGGTTTGAGCATTTGGTGTTGATTCCTGCCTTGATTTTTTGTGGGTAGCTAGCATAGATATGCATTATCCCCTTAGATTTTTCTCACATTTTTGTGGTGAAGTTATGCATGATCCCCTTAGATTCTCTTATTTGATAAACATGGAAGGTGTTGATCACTTCCATTCTTCCATACGATGTAAGGTCCCCTTGTAAAAGCCTCATCCCTCCTTTGGTAGGATGTGTGGCTCTTCACAAGCTGGTAGAACCTTTGAGGGTTCCTTTCTCTGATAATGGAATGCTTAGTGGTGACCTTTGGTCTTCATTCTGCTGCCTATTATCCAAACCCTGCTCTTGTTAGATGAATCTTTCTCCCTTTCCAGAGGAGGGAGTTCCTTGTTAGAAAATTGAAGATGCTAGAAGTTTCTATTTCCCAGTATTTGAAGACTGCTACTAAAGCTGAAGCTTGAAGATCCAGAAGAACAAGTTGACACTTGTGAAGAAGACCAAATTGAAATTGAAGGAAGAGCTGAAGCTTGAAGTTGGAGAACAAGTTGATACTTGTGTGTTGGATGCATTGAAAGCTTGAAAAAGCAAGTTGACATTTGTTATTGAAGGGAATGGCTTTGAAGAGCAGTTGCAGACTGAAGACTGAACTGCTGTCAATAGATTGCTTTGCTGTGAAGCTGTGGAAGCTGTTGATCTCTAGTGCAATCATGCTCCTAGCTTAACACAATCTAAACATGAACTTATTCTAATGCATCAAGCAAATTAAACAAGTCACATTAACACAGTTGCACAGAAAGCAAACAGACAGGAGCATGATTGCACTAGAGGTTCTATCAATTAATTCCAACTTAAGGGCTACACACGGTCGCACTCAAACACTCCCACAAACACGCCGAAAAACAAAGTAACACAGAAACACGAAATAATTAAAATGGACGTTACATGTCACATCCTAGGAAATGCATTGGTTTCATGGGCTTGCAAGAAACAAGCATGTGTTGCTCTAAGTACGACTGAGGCAGAGTACATAGCGGCCGGAAGTTGATGTGCACAAATTCTTTGGCTTAAGCAACAACTTGATGATTACGAATTGAATCTCGGATGCATTCCGCTTCGGCGCGACAACACTAGTGCAACCAACATAACAAAAAATCCCGTCATGCATTCAAGAACCAAGCATATAGACATTCGACACCACTTTTTACGCGATCATGTGCTTAATGGAGACATCGAAGTTACCTTTGTGGATACGCATAACCAACTCGCCGACATTTTCACAAAGCCACTAGCAAAAGAACCATTCTTCAAGATTCGACGAGAACTCGGAATTCTTGATGAAGGTGACATCTAACCTTTTCATATGTTAATGTATGAAGAATGAATGTTTTCAACTTGTTTACATTCTGTTTTTTAAGCATTTTCTGAAATTTCGCGTGTGTTATCCGATTAACCTATAGGGTTAACCGATTAACACTGTTAGTTTTTCAATTCTGATATAATTTTTTTAATGTGTTAACCGATTAACCTATAGGGTTAACCGATTAACACTGTTAATTTTTATTTTGAAAATTAAATTTTTAATGTGTTAACCGATTAACACTGATAATTTTTCAAAAATCAGAAACGAAAAATTGGGCAAATTTTAGATAAATGTGTGTTAAATGTTTTTATGTGTTTTAAGTGCTTACTTTGTGTATGATTGTTTTACTTTCAATTTCTTTGCTCCTCTTCCTTTTTGCTAATGACAAAGGGGGAGAAGGATTGGTTTCTAACATTTCCATGTGCAGAAAAATTTCTATCTCTCTTGTATTTAGGGGGAGATCCAACTAAGGGGGAGAAATGTTAGGAATCAAGTATCAAAGCAATATTTTCAAAGAAACAGTTGTCATCATCAAAAAGGGGGAGATTGTAGAATCAAGCTTCAAGGCCTTAGTGTTTTGATGAAGACAACTCATACAAGCTTGGCACGCAAGGTACTTATGCTATATACCCATGGGGGTATATGTATTGAAGATGCTTATACAATATACCCATGGGGTATATATACTGAAGATAAAACCAGAAGCATATTTCTTCTGAATACTTCTAAAAAAGCAAGAGGCACGAGCAATCAACAAGAATCAATTATCAAGATCAAGATAAAGTCGCATATGACACTATGGATCAAAGCTTCGTCCTCATGCTTCAAGTGGTGTTAATGATACAAGGAACAATATAACATATTTTACTTAGAAATATTTATACAAGTGTTATTTCAATCACATTTCACTACACCACTATCACTAAGTATTTCAAAACATTTTAAAATACTCTTTAGATTTTTAAATTAAGTATTTTTAGAAAAACCTTCAGTGTTAATTGATTAACACATATGGTTAACCGATTAACACATTTCAAAATTATGTTTTTGGGACGTTTTAACAGTGTTAACCGATTAACCTATAGGGTTAACCGATTAACACATGTAAAATTCAAATATTTTTAAACGTTGGAAAGGTGTTAACTGATTAACCTATTTGGTTAACCGATTAACACTGTACCAGTGAGCAAAAATAGCAGCTTTTCATGAAAGATTGTATTGTTCTAAGATTTCTGACTGGCTAATTTTTGCTGTCCCAAATCACACCTTTTTGGAAAGGTTTTTCACTCCTATAAATTGATTTCTATTTCAAAATCAAAACAACCTACAAGAAACAAATTTCAAAAATTACTCTTTGTCTTCAACCTTTTGATTTTTCATAAAAGTGTTCAAACCAGATTTTTGAAAGAAGCCATTGAAATTAACTTTCACACCTTCACAACTTTCTTTCACAAAAAGAACACTTGTATATTATATCTGAGTAATATTTGTTTCGAGAAGAAGATCAGTATTCATATTGATAAACATTCAAACTGTTACTTATACAAAATTCAAATTCACTACAACTTATTTTTAGGATTGTTAAAGATAAGTGTGTAGGGTTTTCCTTATTATCCGGATTGTGGATACAAGAGGTCCTTGTGTGAGATATTCATTCTCGGTAGGACTTTAAAATTGTGTAAATCCAAGAAGGGTATTCTTGGTTGTTAGAATTGTCTTGGATAGGAAATCTAACATTGATAGTAAAATACTCTTCCATGTTGAAAGGGGAGTGGAGTACTCTCGGACTGTGAGGGGAACCACTATACATCAATGTGTTCTATACTTTCCGGATTTACCATCTTTCATTGTAACGCCCAGATTCTGAATTTCCTTTATTTTGAGTCCTTTCTGATTTAATTAATTGAATTATTATTTTAAATGTGGAATTGTGTGTTAATATGTTATTTGTGCATATTGTGCTATTTTTGCCTACTTTGAGAGTTTCGGGTAAAAATAGACCGGAGGGTATTTTGGGTATTAGTAGTTATGTTAAGTGGATATTTTATGTGAATTGATTAATTAGTGTGTGGAAAGAATTTGAAAGGTAAGAAAAGAGAAAATGAGTATATGAGAGAAAAAGAGAAAGTTAGTAAGATAGAAAGAAAAACAAAAGGAAAGAAAGGAAGAGAAAAGAAGGAGGAGAGAAAGAAGAGGAAAACCTAGAACTTCAAGAAATCATTACCAAAGCTTTCGATTGATCGGGTAAGGGTGTGAAAATTTATTATTCTATCAATGTGTATAATCATGTATGATTCTGTTGGATTGTTTTGGATTGTTGGTAGTTTTTCTACACTTTCCATTTTAGGTTGAATTTGGTTTAATCGATAGAAATCATTGTCTAACGGTTAGAATCGTGATTAGATGACGTAGATTAGTCGGTATATGTTAGACTAAGGCTACTGGATATGAGTTGGAGTTCATCGGGTGATTTTATCGGTGGTTTTGGATTCTGAACAGCGGGGAGAAGTGGAAATCGCAGACGCTCGCTAGCAGTTCGCTAGGCGAGCAGGTCGCGAATGGTCGCTGGTAGTTCGCTAGGCGAGTGCGCAGCGAACGGTCCCAGACTTGGGACAAAATGGTTTTAATGTCCCTCGCTGGCAGCGAAGGGAGTAGCGAGGAGATCGCTGGAGGTTCGCTGTGGCGAACGGTGTGGCGAACGAGGTCTGTAGCCTCTGTTCTGGCTCGCTAGAAGTTCGCTAGGCGAGGGGGTGGCGAACGCTCGCTAGCAGCTCGCTAGGCGAGCGTGTAGCGAACGTAGCAGGATGATTTTTTTCCTGTTGCGGGGTGCTGTCGTGGCTTGGGGTTTCGGTTGCGATCGACCCTTCTTTGATTTAGTAGTTTATATGTTGGGTTGTGTTGTGCTGTGGATAGCCGTATGGCGTGAATCCTAGATTATGAATTGTGGCCGCTTGGGCAATTATGTGCATTGTTTAGCCTGATTAAAAATCTATGATGTTGTATGAATATATGCGATGAATGTGTAGAATGCATGAGTATGTTTGTAAACATGTGTGCATTTTCAAGAGTGTCATGAGTCATGTTGCATGTGAAGCATCATGGTATGCATCCTTGTGTCGATTGATTCCTCGGTGAATCTGCAGAACCTCGTGTGCCCTTGTGGGGTGTGAGCGATGGTTAATTATTGATTCCTCGGTAAATCTGCAGAACCTCGTGTGCCCTTGTGGGGTGTGAGCGATGGTTAATTATTGATCCCTCGGTGGATTTGCAGAACCTCGTATGTTACGATGGTTATTTTGATTCCGCGTAGAATCTGCAGAACCTCGTGTGCCCATGTGGGGTGTGAGCGATGGTTATTTGGTTCTTCAATTGAACCTGCTGAAATGTGTCGGTACCGCATTTGCATCTGCATAGAGTCGTGTGTCGGTCTCTATGAGTTGCATGTTGACATCCTGCATGGTGTATGGTGAATGAACATAATTGTAAATGTTTATATGAATTGCTGATGATTGGCATGATTGGTATGCTTGAAGACACATGTGTGTGTGAATATATGAATATGTATGTTTTATGTGTTTACGAACCGATATAAACATTGTTGACGCATATTGTATATGCATGATTGTTCTATTTGTAAATAGATAATGTGAATACATTATGATGTACGGTATGACGAAGTGAGTTGCGGTGAGAATGCGAAAGACATATTTTGAGTATCATGTATATTAATATGTTTGTATGCATTGTTATTATGATATCGTTTCTCACCCTTCTGTTGTTTCTTTTAATGCCCTATGAGGCATTGCAGATTAGATTGCTGGAGGTATTTTTTGTGAAGCGTGGCCTTTTGCCCTTTTGGTCGGTCGGCTCTGATATGTAGCACCGGGTAGATAGGATTTTTTTTTTTATCCTTTTGTGATACATCTGAATATGTATCTGCTGTCGATATGTTTGGTAAAACATGATGAATGATAACTGTATATGTGAATACATGTTTGGTGAATTATGAAATATTTGAATATTTCCGCCTTTGTTCTAAATATTCCTTGTGGGTGTTATCCCGATGTTGCGTATCTGTTGAGCAGGTGTTGTGTGCGTTGGAATTTTTATGATAATGTGATATTTCCCTTTTATGCCATGTTGAAAATGTACTCTGATGAAATTTTAAATTTATGCCTAAATGATTAATTGTATTATTTGGGGGCATAGAGAGGGGGGTGTTACATTAAGTGGTATCAGAGCCCAGTGTTGAGTCAGTTGTATCTGTCTCGCTGTTTTGTTGGTTGAACGGTTGTTTGACCCTGTTGTTATTTTTGGGAATAATCAGAATATGGCTAGTCGTAATGACAACGCGATGGCTGCGGCATTGGAAGCTATGGCTCGAGTGGTGCAGGGTGCACCGAATGTGAATGCTAACGATGAGTTTAGAAAGAATCAACCGCCGGTGTTCAAAGGAAGGTTTGATCCGGACGGTGCTCAGATTTGGCTGAAAGAGGTCGAGAGGATCTTCAGAGTTATGAATTGCGCTGAGAGGAACAAGGTGAGACTTGGGTCTCACATGCTGAGAGAAGAAGCCGATGACTGGTGGGTCGGCATAAGACAAATTCTTGGGGTTGATGATGAGGAAATAACTTGGGATTTGTTCCGCACTGAATTTTTGAGGAAGTATTATCCGGAGAGTGTGAAGGGAAAGAAGGAGATGGAGTTTCTAGAATTGAAACAAGGGAACATGTCTGTGGTCGACTACACGGCTAAGTTTACGGAGTTGGTGAAATTCCATCCTCACTATGATGCGGTGGCGGCGGAATTTTCCAAGTGTATTAAGTACGAGAACGGCTTGCGCCCAGAGATCAAGCAAGCTGTGGGATATCAGAGGATTCGAAGATTTTCGGACTTAACCGAATGCTGTAGAATTTTCGAAGAGGATAGTAGGGCTCGTTCTACTCACTATAAGAGTTTGAATGAGAGGCGAGGGAAGCAACCAGTAAGGAGTGGGCCTTATGTGACGCCTGCTGATAAAGGGAAGCATAGGGAACACTTTGTCAAGAAATCCGGAGGAGGGAGTTCTGGTCCCGTTAAGTGCTATAGGTGCGGCGAAGAGGGGCACAAATCTTTTGAGTGTAAAAAGGCTGGGGAAAAGTGTGCTAACTGTGGTGGTCTCGGTCATGCTACAACTGAATGTAGAAGGAATGTGATTAAGTGTTTTAACTGTGGGGAGGTTGGTCATATTAGTACGAAGTGTACTAAGGCAAAGCAAGCTCCGTCAAGCGGGAAGGTATTTGCATTAGCGGGTGCAGACACTACTAATGCGGATCGGTTGATTAAAAGTACATGCTTTATTAATAATATGCCCTTAGTTGCTATTATCGATACCGGAGCGACTCATTCGTTTATTTCTTTCGAGTGCGCTAAGCGTTTGGATTTGTGTTTTTCTTCTTGTGGTGGTGATATGGTTATTGAGATTCCCGCTTCGGGGTTGGTAACTACGTCTTCGGTATGTTTGAGTTGTCCCTTGACCATGTATGATAAGGACTTTATTATGGACCTGGTGTGTTTGCCATTAGAAGGATTAGATGTGATTTTGGGTATGAATTGGTTGCAGTATAATAGAGTTCATATTGATTGTTATCACAAGATGGTTAGGTTTCCATCTTTGGGAGATGAGGAGGAAGAGAGTTTTCTATCCACTAAAGAGTTGAAGAAACTTTTGGCGGATGAAGCTCAAGTGTTCTGTTTGTTTGTGTCGTTGTCGGTAGAGAATAAGGTTGAATTGGATTTGGTTCCAGTGGTATGTGACTTTCCAGAAGTATTTCCGGAGGACATTACGGATGTACCGCCAGAAAGGGAAGTTGAGTTTTTGATTGATCTAGTTCCCGATACTAGACCGATTTCGATGGAACCGTATCGTATGTCAGCATCGGAGTTGGTAGAGTTGAAGAGACAATTGAATGATTTATTGGAAAAGAGATTTGTTAGGCCGAGTGTTTCTCCTTGGGGTGCGCCGGTATTGTTGGTAAAGAAGAAAGATGGGAGCGTGCGGTTGTGTATCGATTATCGGCAGTTGAACAAGGTGACTATCAAGAATAAGTATCCGCTTCCTAGAATTGATGATTTGATGGACCAATTGGTTGGTGCCCGTGTTTTTAGTAAGATTGATTTGAGGTCAGGTTATCACCAGATTCGTGTTAAAGGAGAAGATATTCAAAAGACGGCTTTTAGGACACGGTATGGTCATTATGAATTTTCTGTGATGCCATTCGGAGTTTCTAATGCGTCGGGTGTGTTTATGGAATATATGAATCGTATCTTTCATGAGCAGTTGGATCATTTTGTAGTTGTGTTTATTGATAACATTTTGATTTACTCTAAGTCCCAAGAAGAGCATGAAGAGCATTTGCGGGTTGTGTTGCAAGTATTGAAGGAGAAGCAATTGTATGCTAAGTTATCCAAGTGCGAGTTTTGGTTATCGGAAGTGAATTTTCTTGGGCATGTTATTTCTGGTAACGGTATTTGTGTTGATCCGTCCAAGATTGATGCGGTGATGCAATGGGAGACTCCTAAGTCGGTTACGGAGATCCGGAGCTTTTTGGGCTTGGACGGTTATTATCGGAGGTTTATTGAGGGATTTTCGAAGTTGGAACTTCCGTTGACTCAGTTGACTTGTAAGGGAAAGACTTTTGTTTGGGACATTAATTGTGAGAAGAGTTTTGTTGAACTTAAGAGACGGTTGACAACGGCGCCGGTTCTGATTTTGCCAAATCCGACGAAAGCGTTTGTGGTTTATTGTGATGCTTCTTTGTCCGGTTTGGGTGGTGTTTTGATGCAAGACGGTAAAGTTGGGGCTTATGCTTCAAGGCAATTGAGAGTGCATGAGAAGAATTATCCCACGCATGATTTGGAATTGGCGGTCGTGGTCTTTGTTTTGAAAATTTGGAGACATTATCTCTATGGTGCGAGATTTGAAGTTTTTAGCGACCAAAAGAGTTTGAAGTATTTATTTGAGCAAAAGGAATTGAATATGAGGCAAAGGAGATGGTTAGAGTTTTTGAAGGATTATGACTTTGGTTTGAATTACCATTCGGGTAAAGCAAATGTTGTAGCCGATGCTTTGAGCCGGAAGTTAGTGCATATGTCTACATTGATGGTAAGAGAATGGGAACTTTTGGAGAGTTTTAGAGATTTGAGTTTGGTTTGTGAAATGACGCCAAGAAGTGTGAAACTTGGTATGTTGTATGTTACGAACGATTTTCTAGCTACCGTTCGTGAAAAGCAAAAGTTGGATTTGAAATTTGTGGATTTGATGATGAATGAGAGTGAGAACTTTAAGGTTGATAATTTCGGAGTTTTGAAATTCCGTGGTCGTATTTGTATTCCCGACGATGTGGATTTGAGAAAGACGATATTGGAGGAAGGACACCAGAGTAAATTAAGTATTCACCCGGGTGCGAATAATATGTATCAAGATTTGAAGAAAATATTTTGGTGGTCCGGATTGAAGAGGGATGTAGCTCGGTTTGTGTATTCGTGTTTGACTTGCCAGAAGTCTAAAGTGGAACATCAGAAGCCTAGTGGTTTGATGCAACCGTTGGATATTCCGGAATGGAAATGGGATAGTATATCAATGGATTTTGTTACGGGTTTACCAAATACGCAAAGAGGTCACAATGCTATTTAGGTGATTGTTGATAGGCTTACTAAATCTGCTCACTTTATTCTGATTGATATTAGTTACCCTTTAGAAAAGTTAGCCAAGATTTATGTTCGGGTGATTGTGAAGTTGCATGGGGTTCCCAAGAGTATCGTGTCGGATAGAGATCCTAGATTTACTTCGAGATTTTGGGAAGGTTTGCAAAAGGCTTTAGGTTCTAAGTTGAGATTGAGTTCGGCGTATCATCCGCAGACGGATGGCCAAACTGAGAGGACGATTCAATCGTTAGAGGACTTGTTGCGTGCTTGTGTGCTCGAGCAAGATGGTGTTTGGGATAGCTTTTTGGCATTGATTGAGTTCACTTACAACAACAGTTTTCATGCAAGTATTGGTATGGCACCATTTGAGGCTTTGTATGGTCGGAGATGTCGAACACCTTTGTGTTGGCATGAAACCAGAGAGAGATCGGTAGTTGGACCGGAAATGGTACAACAAACGACGGAGAAGGTGAAGTTTATTCGGGAGAAGATGAAAGCTTCCCAGAATAGGCAAAAGAGTTATCATGACAAGAGAAGGAAGGACCTTGAATTTCAAGAAGGTGATCATGTGTTTTTGAGAATTACACCGGTTACGGGTGTGGGTCGTGCTTTAAAGTCGAAGAAGTCGACTTCTCGTTTTATTGGTCCGTATCAAATTATTGCACGAGTTGGTGCGGTGGCTTATCGTGTGGCGTTGCCTCCGAGTCTTTCGAATTTGCATGATGTGTTCCATGTTTCGCAACTTCGGAAGTATGTTCCGGATCCGTCACATGTGATTCCTATGGATGAGGTGGAGGTAAGAGATAATCTTACGGTTGAGGTTTTACCGGTTATGATTTTGGACCGCGAAGTTAAGAACCTAAGAGGCAAGGATATTTTGCTTGTAAAAGTAGCATGGGGAGGTGCTGCGGAAGGCAATATGACTTGGGAATTGGAGAGTAAGATGCGTGAGTCGCATCCTGAGCTGTTCGAATCAAGTAATATTTTCGAGGACGAAAATTCCTAAGTGGGGGAGAGTTGTAACGCCCCGATTCTGAATTTCCTTTATTTTGAGTCCTTTCTGATTTAATTAATTGAATTATTATTTTAAATGTGGAATTGTGTGTTAATATGTTATTTGTGCATATTGTGCTATTTTTGCCTACTTTGAGAGTTTCGGGTAAAAATAGACCGGAGGGTATTTTGGGCATTAGTAGTTATGTTAAGTGGATATTTTATGTGAATTGATTAATTAGTGTGTGGAAAGAATTTGAAAGGAAAGAAAAGAGAAAATGAGTATATGAGAGAAAAAGAGAAAGTTAGTAAGATAGAAAGAAAAACAAAAGGAAAGAAAGGAAGAGAAAAGAAGGAGGAGAGAAAGAAGAGGAAAACCTAGAACTTCAAGAAATCATTACCAAAGCTTTCGATTGATCGGGTAAGGGTGTGAAACTTTATTATTCTATCAATGTGTATAATCATGTATGATTCTGTTGGATTGTTTTGGATTGTTGGTAGTTTTTCTACACTTTCCATTTTAGGTTGAATTTGGTTTAATCGATAGAAATCGTTGTCTAACGGTTAGAATCGTGATTAGATGACGTAGATTAGTCAGTATATGTTAGACTAAGGCTACTGGATATGAGTTGGAGTTCATCGGGTGATTTTATCGGTGGTTTTGGATTCTAAACAGCGGGGAGAAGTGGAAATCGCAGACGCTCGCTAGCAGTTCGCTAGGCGAGCAGGTCGCGAATGGTCGCTGGTAGTTCGCTAGGCGAGTGCGCAGCGAACGGTCCCAGACTTGGGACAGAATGGTTTTAATGTCCCTCGCTGGCAGCGAAGGGAGTAGCGAGGAGCTCGCTGGAGGTTCGCTGTGGCGAACGGTGTGGCGAACGAGGTCTGTAGCCTCTGTTCTGGCTCGCTAGAAGTTCGCTAGGCGAGGGGGTGGCGAACGCTCGCTAGCAGCTCGCTAGGCGAGCGTGTAGCAAACGTAGCAGGATGATTTTTTTTCCTGTTGCGGGGTGCTGTCGTGGCTTGGGGTTTCGGTTGCGATCGACCCTTCTTTGATTTAGTAGTTTATATGCTGGGTTGTGTTGTGCTGTGGGTAGCCGTATGGCGTGAATCCTAGATTATGAATTGTGGCCGCTTGGGCAATTATGTGCATTGTTTAGCCTGATTAAAAATCTATGATGTTGTATGAATATATGCGATGAATGTGTAGAATGCATGAGTATGTTTGTAAACATGTGTGCATTTTCAAGAGTGTCATGAGTCATGTTGCATGTGAAGCATCATGGTATGCATCCTTGTGTCGATTGATTCCTCGGTGAATCTGCAGAACCTCGTGTGCCCTTGTGGGGTGTGAGCGATGGTTAATTATTGATTCCTCGGTAAATTTGCAGAACCTCGTGTACCCTTGTGGGGTGTGAGTGATGGTTAATTATTGATCCCTCGGTGGATTTGCAGAACCTCGTATGTTACGATGGTTATTTGGATTCCGCGTAGAATCTGCAGAACCTCGTGTGCCCATGTGGGGTGTGAGCGATGGTTATTTGGTTCTTCAATTGAACCTGCTGAAATGTGTCGGTACCGCATTTGCATCTGCATAGAGTCGTGTGTCGGTCTCTATGAGTTGCATGTTGACATCCTGCATGGTGTATGGTGAATGAACATAATTGTAAATGTTTATATGAATTGCTGATGATTGGCATGATTGGTATGCTTGAAGACACATGTGTGTGTGAATATATGAATATGTATGTTTTATGTGTTTACGAACCGATATAAACATTGTTGACGCATATTGTATATGCATGATTGTTCTATTTGTAAATAGATAATGTGAATACATTGTGATGTACGGTATGACGAAGTGAGTTGCGGTGAGAATGCGAAAGACATATTTTGAGTATCATGTATATTAATATGTTTGTATGCATTGTTATTATGATATCGTTTCTCACCCTTCTGTTGTTTCTTTTAATGCCCTATGAGGCATTGCAGATTAGATTGCTGGAGGTATTTTTTGTGAAGCGTGGCCTTTTGCCCTTTTGGTCGGTCGGCTCTGATATGTAGCACCGGGTAGATAGGATTTTGTTTTTATCCTTTTGTGATACATCTGAATATGTATCTGTTGTCGATATGTTTGGTAAAACATGATGAATGATAACTGTACATGTGAATACATGTTTGGTGAATTATGAAATATTTGGATATTTCCGCCTTTGTTCTAAATATTCCTTGTGGGTGTTATCCCGATGTTGCGTATCTGTTGAGCAGGTGTTGTGTGCGTTGGAATTTTTATGATAATGTGATATTTCCCTTTTATGCCATGTTGAAAATGTACTCTGATGAAATTTTGAATTTATGCCTAAATGATTAATTGTATTATTTGGGGGCATGGAGAGGGGGGTGTTACATTCATCACCTAGAAGCACTTAGGAAAGTAAAATCCAAGAATCATCAAAAAACCGGAAAAAGTGTCAAAGAACCTAATTCACCCCCCCCCCCCCCCCCCCCTCTTAGGCTTACATATAACTCACACTCTTCAGCTTAAATATGATGTGAAAAGGAGATTTTGGGGACTTTTACTGTGGTGAAAGATCAATGGACAGATTTGCATTTTCATGGTAATTTTTGAATCAATGGTTGATCATGAAGATGGTACATGAGCAGACCTACATTCGCTTGCCTTCTTGCTGGTTTTATTTTAGTGGAAAAAGCATGTTGGTTGGGGCTGCAAAGGTCAGAATAAAGGTAGCTTGTCCCTTACTTGTTTTGGCTAAGGATTCAAAAATGAACAAAAGGGTACATGCTTGTGTTGGTTCATTTTTGGCAATGTTTGGTGTGCTCAAAGTGTAAATTTATGCTCATGGGATATGACTACATGGCTGATAAACAAATCAAAATGTCACATATTTCATCTCTTGAAAAAGTGTTCAACACACCAACTTTGAGCAATGATAACTTGATGCACAAAGATCCATTTGCCTAAAACTTGAGCTTTTAGTAAAGAGGGCATGTCAAGGAACAATTTCCATGTTGAAATCATATTGATTTGAGTATTGGAAGACCATGAAAAATGATGTTGAAAATCATGCCATGCAAGTTGTTCATGAATAACTTGGAAAAAATTCTAAGTTATGGAATTTGGCTTATTTACCCTCAACTTTGCACATCCATAACTTGAGCTTCACAAATCATATTGAGGACTTCATGGACTTTTTGGAAATCTTGGAACATGATTTATAAACTTAATTTGGGACAAAGTTTCATTTGACATCAAGAACTTGTTGGAAATTGGCTTGCAAAGTGGTGCAAAAATCTGTCCATTCTTGGCAATGTTGAAATCATTGAAATCCTCAACTTTAAATAATCATAACTTGAGTTCCAAGTATCATATCATTATGAATTGGTACTCGAAAGAAAGCTTGAAATACAAGGAACAACTTTGATGTTTGAGCCAAGTCCATTTGAAACCTTGATCATAAAGAAAAATGGCCTTGAAGATGGCTGCTTCAACCATAAAACTTTCCAAAAATAGAAGGTTTCTAAAACCCTAATTCCCCAAAATAACAACTTTCAACAACTCTTGATTTTTCATGATTCCTTTGACTTTTCTTGATCAAATTCCATCCATTGGACATATTGGACTTGAGGAACATGATCTTGACCCCAAAAAGTCAGGAGTTGACTTTTTCACTGCACAGTTGACGTTTTCCCCAAATCTCCTGATTTTCAATTGACTGACCAATTGAAGCTCTTTTGATTAAAATTGATGATTAATCTCCCATCCCTAAACACCTTAGGACATATGGAAGACCATGGGAACAGGTCTTGCTCCAAAAAACAAACTTATCCTGATTAAAAGTGAAACCCTAATTTCATCCTTTTTGCCTAGGCATTGTGCAGATGAACTGAGTGACCATTCTCACTCGACAATGACCTCTGAGGTACTAAACAAGCCTTTACCTCATGCTAACACCAATGATAAATCTTCATGGACCCCTTGACAACTTTCTGATGGTTCTTTGATAATGTTGTGGCACACCCCTCCTCTCTAGGAGCTCAGATATCTTCATGATGATGACAACCACATAAAAACCTCTACCAATGCCTTTGCTTGAGCTTATGGTTAATAAGGCTCTCCTCTTGGATAGGACACATACAAACACTTGATCCCCTGTAAGAACTATGCTATGCAAATGCAAAAATGCAATGAAACATAAGCCAAAGGTTAAGAAAAGAGGTTGCTCAAATTTTGGGGTGCAACAGTATGCCACATACCTCTCTCAAGCGGAAAAGATTCTACATCTCTCGGTTATGTTATGGGGTAGGAGAATTATATCTCGACTGTCAAGATGAATCATGTCTAGTTCTCTTGTCGGGAGAATAAGATTGAATTGTATTATATGGTTTGTCTAAGTTAAAAGGTAAACCAAGGAAATTTATCCTATCTTAAGGTGTAGGGATAAATCCTAAGCTGATCGACTTGAAAAATTAAGGATCGAGCGGGAGAACATGATGCAAATGAGATGCAATGTATATGACTTATAAATTCATTCACAGGTTCTTCCCTTGGACGTGAACATGCATATATCAAGTGGACGGAAAGAGGTTCACACCATGATTTGGCAGCGTGGTTTAAAATTAACAATTCGGGTTACGAACTACTCGGTTGAAATTAAGGCCCAAAGTTTCAAAAATGTGATTCAATTGAAAGTACCAGTCATACACCACGGTTAATTGAAAATATCAGTCCAACATCGCAACGATTACAATTTGAATTAAAATTATAATTTGAATTTTTAAATCGAAGTTAATCATAGTTATAATTGAAATCCAATGAAAATTATAATAATTGAATTTTTAATCAAAGTATTAACAATAATTGAAATTCAAACTAAGGTTAACAATTAATTTGAAATTCTATTACCAAGATTAATAACAGTTAGAATTGGATTCCAAATCAAAATTAAAACTTTAAATCGAAGTATTAACGATAATTAAATTAAAGTTAATAATTAATTGGATTTTGGAACGAAGTTACAATATAATCGAATTTAGATTTTAGTTAATAATTAATTGAAGTTTTTAAAACAAAGGTTACCAAATATAATTGAATTTAGATTTTAAAAAGATAAGAAAAGAGGTTCAAAAAAGAGGCCTTCGACTTGCTTCATCGTGACCGTCTGATCCGGGTGAGGTGGTTGGATGATCCAGATCAGGAGGTTGCAAACGCGGGTGCATGGTATGAAATGGTGGAAGTGCGCATACAGGAATATACAATAATGATACAAAACTTAAAAAACAAACACAATAAAAAAACCATATATACAATCTCTTCTCATCTCCGCCATCTTCATCTTTCCCTCTTTGCAAATCAATTCCCAAATCATCAAACAAAATGCACGGCTATGCAAATCTGAACAAACAACAACTTCAAACCAAGGAAAATAATATGAAGATCAAAAGAGAAAAGGGTTATCGACATTATGAGGGACTCCGAGATGTCCGACGGAAGTTTCGAGAGCGATAACGACGGTGATAAAGCTCTTGGCGCCTTCATAACGATTCGGAGGGTTCGATCTGCAGGTTTGTAAACTCTTGTCCTTTCCACCGTCTTCTCCTCTCTTCGATATGTATGTTGTTTGTGAATCTTTTCTTTCTTACGAGGGTGTCTCTTTTTTTTTCTTAAGTGTTGGTTTCTTGCCCTCTTTTATACACATTTTGAATCTCGACATTGAGATGTTGATTTAAAAGGAATTCAAATTTGTCTGGAACATGTTTTGTGATTTTGAAAACTTTCTCCTTTCATTCAAACATGTTTGGATTATGTTTAAGACTTGTTTTGGAATGAACATTGAATTGGTCTTGAGATTTTATTTTATTTTATTTTATTTTATTTTATTTTATTTATTTAATGCATAAAATAAAGATTTAAAAATAAAAACATTATTTTTCAAAATATTCCTAAATAAAAACACGAAAATAATAATTAAATAATGGAAAAATGATCTTTTTACCCTTTTCTAATGAAAACACACAAAAAGGAAAATAAATACAAAAAGTAATACAACAAGACTTGAACTCACAACCTTATGATTAAACCTTTTACACATACCTTCTTACCAACCATGCTATCTTATTTATTCAAAATAAAAATTCACTCGAAAGCATATGAAGAGTGGACAAAATTAGGGTATGACAGATGCCACTATTTAATTAACTTGAACTAGAGGGTATGAATGAAAGTGGTCTTCGTACATTCCTGGTGGAAGATAATTAATTATAGAAAGATCCCATGTTTTATCCTAAAAGGTGGACATGAAATGCAAAGATGCAAAATAGAATCTTAGGGTCAAAAATTAGGGTATGACAATAAGCAATCAAATCTTGGGAAACTCTTGATCAAATGATTTTTGAATTATTTGCAGATCAACTTTGACTTTATTCAGATGAATTTCATACGAGCTGAGGAACCAGTATTTGATGTTCTTGATTTCAAACCTACTCCTGAAAAAAAAAGTTAGTAAAGGAAATAACAAACATATTTTTGGTATTTTGATTAGAGTTAGTAAACATAAATAATCAAATAAAAGCGAATAAGAAACACACAGGGGTGCTTGGTGATCTCCCTCATAAGCAAACCTGCAAAGGAGGGTAAGGGAACCAAAGCATGTGATTTTGTTTGTGATGCAGGATGTAAATGGCATGTGGGATCTTAGAGGTAAAAATTAGGGTATTACAATATCATTAGTTTTCACTTGTTAATGGATTCCTCACATCAATTGGATTTTATCTTTTCCTAAGATGATCAGCCTAAGAATCAAATTTATAATAGTATAATGCATGATAAAACCAGTCACTAACATCACATCAATGGAAATATAAGATTAATTTGTATTAAGCTTCAAATTGTTCAACATAAAAATGTTTAACTCATAGAGAACCCAGTAAATACTTCAACAATAGTTCCTAAGCTAAATATTCTTAAAAACATAATGAAAAAGAAATGAAAACATAAGCGTAAATTTTTCTTCTTCTTGCAATCTTCAACCATCAGAGACAGTTCTGTCATGCCATATACTATTACCTTCTACTCAAGAAAAAGAGAAGAGAAATCTTTGACACTTAATTCAACTCACTTTCACTCAATTCTTTCTCTATTGTTTCTTTTTTAGTCTCAACTGTAGTTGCATGTCCCTACTATGCGATTATTTTTTGGCTTGTCTTATCACTTTCATCTTTATTTTATTTCATTTTTGTTGAGTCTCCTTCATGATTGCATTTCCAAGAATTGAGTTTTATTTGATTCATTTTTAGCATGCATAAAACTTTGGTTAGATTTGATCTTGATATAAATATTCTTTGATCAATAGCATATGTTAGTGGAATTAAATCATTTTTTTTGTTCAAGTTTGATTTGAAGGTAAAATCTTAAAATGCTTTTGAAAATTTTGCTAGATTGATTCAAATCATTCATTTTTACACTGAATTTTTGATCCTGGTCAAATTGAACAGTAGCTAAACTCAGTAATTTAATACTGATCAACATTTAGACTTGATCTTGATCATTTTCCTGGGAACAGATTTTACTGGTTTGATTCAAATCAAAATTTGTACATGATTTGAATCAATTTGATTTTTCAAAATTCATGTTTATTTCTATTTGATTTGATCCAAATCAAATCTTGAACATGATTTGAATAATATCCTTTTTCAAAAATAGATTGTCAGTTATGTGGCATTTGACCCGAATCAAATTTTGTGTTTGATTCAAATCACAAAGCATTTGATTTGAATCACATATTACCTGATTCAAATTAATTGGCATTTTTTTCAAAAAAATAAATAAATTATTTCTTTCATTCCACCTCACTTTGGTCATTTTGATCTAAATCATATTTTTCTTGATTTGAATCTAACCACCTTTTTTCAAACATTTTGTGTGATTTATCTCATGAAAATATAAAGAACTTTTTATCATCGTTCTACATACAACATCTATCATTCTATTAATATTTATCAGTGTGATTTTGTGCGAAAATTGATTTCCTCTATTTTGAGTGTTCAAAGTCTTGCTATGAATTTCTCACATCTTCAACTTCAGTTGAGTTAATATCTTGATAACAAGAGTTTTGATATTGATTAAAGGAGTCATGTACTCGAAACTAATCGTTCTTGGAGGTCTTTTTAATTTTTCAGGTTGTTAGCAAGATTGAGGAATTGTCAATGGTGGTGACAAATTCCATTGAAAAGAAGTAGGTTCATATTTCCATAATTTTCTTAGTAGTAACAATATGGAAGGCTACAAATAAGGCGAAGTTCTTCTCGAATCTAAAGACAATTTCACCGCTTAAGGAATTGGTAGGATCAAGGGATTGATTGCTACACTCGAAGGCTTGGAGCAGAATTGGTGTCATTAGAAGATTAAAGAAATTTATTCGAGTAAAGATTATGTAGAAGAGTTTGAAAAGTTTGCTGTATACAAGTCAAGATCCAAATTAGGAGATTTGTTTTCTCAGTTGTAATTGTGGATTGGTGATTATATAAACTTTTGGAAATATTTGTCAAATAACAAGAAACTATGCAAGTTCCAACGGGAAACCATTGAATAGTGCACGTAGGCAAAGCGATGACGAACGTTGAAGCTCTCTTTCTTTCTCTCTCTCTCTCTCTCTCTCTCTCTCTCTCTCTCTCTCTCTCTCACACACACACACACACACACACACACACACACACACACACACACACACACACACACACACACACAAACACACACAAACACACACACACACACATTTAAATTCGTAGTAATTGCATTCTTAGGTTTTTCAATTGCTTTGTATTATATTGTTTTGTTCGTAATAATGATTTAGTACATAAAGCTTTAGGTTTTTTTGGGATTGGACAACTAGTCAAGCTAGTATTGTGCTTCATAAATTTGGAAACAAATTGAATATTAGAATTCCATATTGAATCAGTTATGTACACATTTTATGACTACACAAATTGAATCAATTCGTACCAAGCATTTCCTCTTTATAATCTTGGATATTTGTGAAACGAATTATGTTAGCTTGACCAATAATTAACTGTATAATTTTCATTTTCTCATCAAACCTTCCGCTCGTAACTCAATTTTTAAAAAACACTTTGATTTTGGAAAATGATAGTTGCATTTTTTAATTTGGATCTATTCACCCTCCTCTAGACCATTTTTCTACTTCCATATTCACACCTAACATCAACCTCCTTTCATTTCTTTCAAGGGATCCTTTTATAGATAACTTTATCTAGGGTTTGATGAGGTTTTGGATCATGGATTTCTTGATTATGCATAAATTTTTGACCCATGAGAATTAGCATATTCCCTCTGCTCATTCTCTCGCATGCCAGTACTAGGTGAGGTACACAGCGCATGCAAGGGAAAAGTTCCTGGTGACAGACTTGTTGTGCAGGGGCAAAGTTGCGCTTTGCAATGGATGTACTACTTGTTGTCGTTTTTTGGTAGTGGTTGGTCTTATTCATTTACTTTCTAGCTCAGCTTCCTACTTTACACCAATCTCTTTCCAACTATGCCTTCCTTTTGAAGTTCTCTACTTCTTCAGTATCTTTTGGTCTTAAAGCCTGTTGAAAAAGAAGTGTCTTCTTAACGCTACATAACTCGTCACCAGAGTGACATCCTACATAGGCACAAAACAAGTTTTCTCGAGTAATTTTTCCCTTTAAAACAAGTGTCATTAAGATTAAATTTATCTATAGTTTATGGAAACAAGTTTGTGATATATGGATAAATAGAATTTCCCTTTTTCTTTTTCACTTTACAAAGTTAGAATAATAAAATTCATTAGCATAATCCAATCATCCATGGGATGAAAATTATTTAGATTTCTCATTATCTCACATGTAAGATTTAATTTTTTTTTGATAGGGCAACCTCATATGCTAGTAAACCTACACATCATAGGATTGTTAAAAACATAAAAAAAATAATAATAATTTAGTAAAATTTTCATTAGAACCATGGATAGAGAGGGTTACAATAGAAAAGTTTACCCCCATAACCCCACACTTATCCCTGTACCCTAATTTTTTTTCATATATTTCTAATTTATCCGTTTAATTTATCTTTATTTTTTTAACTTTTTACTATGCAATCAAATAAGTCAAAAATTACTCTTAGGAATTATATGAAAAAACCGGATAACTTAAGGTAAAGAAATTCGTTTAGTTTCTTTTTTGCAAATTGGAAAACTTAAGGGGATGAAATCTGGTTGTTAGATTTATCACACTGAATAACTTGTTTATTAGTTATCTGGTTCACATTATTTAACTAGATAACTTCAACATGAGATTTCTAGTTTGTGTTCTTTTAAGCACCAGATAACCTGTATAGAAGAGTTCTGATTTGTGTTTTTTAATCACCGTGTATTTTTAATTTTTTTAGTTTTATTAATTTTTGTCACACTTATGTTTAGTAGGTATGGATATTCCTTTGATGGTATGCAATAAAAATTAGACACGTGCAGATATGACTGAGATATTCTCGACTAAAGAAAAACTTAATACACAAGAAGAGGCGACTAGCTGGATTAGGAGGGTTGGAATCAGAAATATAGTTATTGTTATAATAATCCATTAGGACACCAAAACTGGCAAGAAAGGAATAAGTGAAGTTATATTTGGTTGTGATAGAGGTGGAAAATACAAAGAAGGAGATAATGAAACACAAAGTTCTACCAAGAAATGTGGTTGTCTCTTCAAAATTATGCCAACACCGTCAAAAGATGGTTTTGGTTGGAAGATTTACGTAAAATGTAGACTTCACAACCATGTTTTACAGGATAGATTTGAAGTTCATTCGTTTGTAGGTTGACTTAATGTTGATAAATAAAAACATATTGTTGATTTGACAAAACGTCATGTTCCAACAAAACACATATTGTTGTCATTGCAAGAACGAGATCCGGAGAATGTGACTCGAATCACCCAAATATATAAACATAAGAATAAGATTCAGAAAGAAATCAGGGGTCCTAGAATGGAAATGCAACATTTATTTAAGATGATAGAGAATTATGAGTAGGAAAAAAGATTACTCATAAATTGTGAGAGATATCTTTTGGGCCCATCCAGAATCAGTGAAGTTGTTGAATATGTTTCCTAATGTGTTGATTATGGACACTACGTATAAATAAGTATAGGAAACCTTTGTTTGAAGTAGTTGGTATGACATCAACTGAGTTAACATTTGCTATTACATCTGCCTATATGGGATATGAGAAAACATAGAATTTTTGTTTGGTATTGGATAAATTGAAACAATTGTTCACTAAGCAAGGGTTATAGCCACAAGTGATTTTAACGGATAGAGATCTTTCTTTGATAAAAGCAATTGAAATAGTATTTTCAAAGACAATTAATTTGCTTTGTCGATTTCACATCAACAAAAATGTGAAAGCAAAGTGCAAGATGTATGTTGTGAATGATATGCGAAAGCCGATAAAGAAGCTATGGTATGAACTTATAATGGCTAATGATGAGGTGGAGTACCATCAAAAATTACAATAGCTTGAGCATGCATGTATGGATTTTAGACCATTTTTTGATTATGTGAAAAACACATGGTTGACGCCTCACAGACATAGATTTGTTGAAGCTTGGATCATTAAAGTGTTTCATTTGGGCAACACCATAACTAATAGGTATGGTGTTTGATTTCAGCCATAGTTTGTTTATCTTAATATTAATGATATTGATTTTTTTAGGGTTGTATCTGCATATTGGAAACTAAAATAGATGTTGGAGAACAGTTTAGGTGATATGTGCAAATGTTAGGAGGCTATGAATGGCTACATCAAGGTGAAATTGAGAAATATTAGTGCTTCATTTCAAAAGAGTTTTTATGAAGTTGAGCATACGCACACTAGTCCATTTCATGGAATTTGCATGTGTTAGATCTATGATTTTATGATTGGTAACAGTTTTGGTAAAACATGTTTAGTTTGGAAAAACATGTATCACAGCCAGATGTTGAGCAAGATGTCATGACATCTTGATCAACTGGTACAGCAGAGTCTGATGTTACTTTTCTTGACAAATTTTCTTACAGATATTGTGACATGTTATACCAGACATTAAAACAACTCTGCATTTTAAATCCTTGGAGATTTGATTTTAAAATGTGAGATTCTGGATGATTTTAGTGCTCATATAGGCGCAACTAAACAAGGATATTTTAGGAACATTGCAGATTTGGTTTGGTTTCATAAAAAGGATCTTGGAGACTTTTTACGAAACTTTGTATTTTGATCATATTATTGTGCAGGAAATTATGCTAATGATTGAAAATTGATTCTTGATGATTTACGCCTAAGCCCACAAGGTCTGAAGGCTATTTAAGGAAAGGAGCTAAACCTATTGAAAATTGAATATTGGAAAAATTGGGAGAATTAGGATTAGCCGTGTTTTGGTGGTGTTTTAGGGTTTAGTGTGGTTTATTTGTATGTCACTTTAGTGTCATGTTTGATTGAGTTGACTAATTGTTCATTGTTAATTTTTCACTCTAAAGCTTTTAAGCAAGAGTGTATTATTCTTAGCTGAAGCTTTTAAGTAAATCTAAGTATTGTACTTGGAAGTGTGTTTACTTCTATTTTGGCCTTGTTGAATTGTCATTGGTTTGTGATTGATAGGAAGTGATAAGGGTTTCTCATATCTAGAGGGTTTCTAGATATAAGTTGCACAAGGTAGTGATTAGGTGACAAGTTGTAAATGAAGGAGTTTAGCTTTGAACTAATACTATTATAGTGAATTTCCTTCCTAGCTTGGTAGCCCTTAGATGTAGGTGAGTTGCACCAAACTAGGTTAACAATTGATTGTGTTATTTATTCTTTTGAATTTTACCTTCTTCATTTATTTGTTTTTTGTCAGCAGATGATGTCTTAACATTTGTCTTGACATTGTGTTGTTGTTGGGACATCAGTCTTGACATCTATCTTAAAGTGCCAGAATTTCAATTGGCATCAGAGTAGGTCACCCTGTTCTATTTTTGGGTGAGCTCCAAGGAGATATTTTATAGTTCTATGGATAAGGATGGAGGGGGAATGTTAACAGACCCCCAGTCTTAGATGACACTAACTATGACTATTGGAAGGTACATATGGTGGCTTTCTTAAAATCTATGGATAGCAAAACTTGGAAGGTTGTCATCAAATGTTGGGAGCACTGTGTGATTAAAGATAAAGAAGGGAATGAGACCTTGAAGCCAGAAGAGGATTAGACCATGGAGGAAGATGAAACTACTCTTGAAAACTCCAAAACTGTGTCATACTCTAAATTTTTTCCCGCCCAATTCATTGGCATTCATTCATCTACCTGATTCGTTAATATACTCATTTGCATGAGTGAAATCATTTGCATATTTTTTGTCCGCATTAATTCATCTTCATTAGCATAACATGATGATATCATTTTATCATTGTGTCTCATACACATTTATCATATGTTTATCCATCGCCATTTCATTCATGACTAAGCTTTCATTATCAGCTTAGTTTAAGTTTTAAACTAAGTTTTTACTTTCAATGCGGAGATAATAATGGGATATTAGAATGGCCTAGGTTTGCATTTAATTTGTTATCGCTACTTTGTGTTTTAGTCGGCCTTTTGTTGCTAATATTGGGATGATTATTTATGGCCAAAATAAATTTAGAATTAAAAAAAAAAGTGAGAGATGGATTGTTGGTTTTATTATAGCAGAGAGATTGAGAAAATGGGAATTACTGTATTTTTATTCATGACAGCCAAAACACCTATCGTGTTTTAAAAAGTAAAACTAACTACCACCACATTAGGAACATGGAGTAACTGACTAGACTTGCTCCTAAAATTTATGATCCACTAATTGACTAAAACAAAACTGAAATAATATTGATAAATAAAAAACTTAATGCAGTCCAAAAGCAAATAATTAACACTCCTCCTTGCTTTAGGATCTACAAACTCCAATTTTCTGCCTCAATAGCTCATACTTGCTGACAGGATGTGGCTTTGTGAACAAATCTTCCCATTGATCTTCTGACCTGCAATAAACCAAAGTCACTTCTCCATTTTGTTGCATCTCTCTTAAGAAGTAGAGCTTGATGTTAAAATGTTTAGTTTTGCCATGACACACTGGACCCTTTGAAATTGCAATTGCTGCCTGGTTGTCGATAAACACTTTTGTCTTATAATTCTGTTGGAGATGTAAGTCACATAAGATCTTTTTCAGCCACAAAACTTGATTTATGGTTGTTGTTGCTGCTATGAATTCAAATTCTGCATTGGATTGTGCTACTGTCTCCTGCTTCTTTGTGCACCATGAAAAAACTCCTGAGCCTAGACTCAAACAATATCCCGAAGTGCTCTTCATGTCATCAATGGAACTAGCCCAGTCACTATCAGAGAATCCACATAACTTGAAATTTTGACAACTCTCAAACTTGACACCATAATCAACAGTACCTTTAATATATCTCAATACCCTTCTTGCTGCCTATAAATGCATTTCACTAGCATAATGCATAAATCGAGAGAGAAGACTTACAACAAACAAAATGTCCGACCTTGTTGGAGTGAGATACATTAAACATCCAATCAAGCTCCTATAATAGCCTTCATCAACTTTGTCAACACCATCTTCCTTGCTCAGCTTCTCCTTTTGGTTCATTGGTGTGCTAACCGCTTTGTAGTCCTCCATTTGAAATTTTTTAAAGATTTCCTTAGCATATTTTTTTGACATATGAACACATCATCCTCATTTTGTTTGATCTCAATTCCAAGAAAATAAGACATAAGACCAAGATTTGTCATTTCAAAAACTTGCATCATTTCTTGTTTGAATTCATCAACCAATCTTGTATCATCTCCAGTCACTAAAAGATCATCAACATAGAGGGAAACTATGAGAAAATTTTTTCCCTTATGTTTTACATAAAGAGTGGCCTCAGATAAGATTTTCACAAATCCTATGGTCAATAAGTGTTCATTTATCCTACTGTACCAAGCTCTTGGTGCTTGTTTTAATGCATAAAGGGCTTTTTTGAGTAGATAGACTTTATCTTCTGCACCATGCATAACAAATCCCTCTGGTTGCTCCACATATATATCTTCTTGTAAAACTCCATTTAAAAAGGCTGATTTGACATCTAACTAGAATACTTTCCAGCCTTGTTGAGCAGCAACTGCTAACACCAATCTAATTGTATCTAATCTGGACACTGGTGGAAAAGTGTCAGAATAATCAACACCAAAAATTTGTGCATACCCTTTTAATACAAGTCTGGCCTTGTATTTATTGATAGAGAAATCCGCATTAAGCTTTGTTCTAAAAACCAATTTAACTCCAATAACTTTTCTATCTTGAGGCTTGTCAACCAGCTCCCATGTGTTGTCTTTTTTAATCATCGAAATCTCATCTTTCATTGCCTTTTTCCATTTTGGATCCTTGAGTGCTTCCTCACAGCAACTAGGTTCACATACTGCTACGTTGCATCTTTGATAAATGTCTGACAGTAGCCTTGTGCCTCTAATAGGAGGGTCATCTTCTAATTCATCTTGACATAACTCTGTTGTTTGGTTTCTGCCATAATCATCTTCAATATTTTTAAAAATCCAATTGTTTTTTGTGGGTTTTTCCAATTTCGTTGTTGATCTTCATTGAAATGAACATCCCTAGAAATAGTTGTCGCTACTCGAAAAATACATCGTGCAACGACGGGGAGGCGAAAAAGAAAGGACAGAAGAGTCGCCATCGAACTTTATTTATCCCATGAGGGGAAAGGAAAATATCGAGAAAACCTTAAGAAAGAAATGGATAAGATGGTCTCACAACCAAGAACGGGTTCGGAAGCCAGCTATGTGAGGGGAAGGTATTACCACCCCTCGCATCCATCGTACTCGATGGGAACCATTTGTTTGTCGACGTGTGAATTTATTTCCTTAAATGTTATGTTATAAAAGTGTTTTCCAAAGGGTAAAGAAAGAGGGTTTAGAAACTAAGAAATGAGGCAACAGGGAAGAAGAGAGAAAGGTTGGACTCGGTAGGACTTCGCGGTCCTAGGCCTACGTATTCTCAACGGATATGAGAAAATCAGAGTCAACGTAGTTCGGGGAACTACAGATATAAGGGGGAATGTGCTCGGCAAGGATTGTGGCCCTTGTGCCTACGTATCTTTACTTGAAAAACTAAAGAATCAGAGAAGCCGTAGTTCGGCCTACGATTTGTTGATGTTTTTATGGATGATGCTATCGTACGCATTCTAGCAGTTAGGTGTATTGCTGCTCGCTCGTCGGAGACTTAGGCATTACCTGTTTGCGGTAGAACGGACGTATCATATCCTTTTCGAAAGATACGTTTTCACCATGCGAGGCAAGATGTCACAGTTGATTTGTTGAATTGTTTTTTAGGGGCGAGATAGGTCCTCGGATAGTAACCCCTACGGGTAGTACCCAATTCTTCATCTCAAAGTTTTTTGTTATGAAAGGGTGTGGCGAACATAGCATCTTCATATTGAAAGACGAGTATCAAAACCACACACACTACAGTGAGCATCTCGACACTCGGAGAGGAAGAAGTCTACACTTAATCCTCTCTCTTTAGTTCAATACAAAGAGAACTTCATTCTCTTATTTAAGTATTTCTAGTTTTGAATGGTAAGTGCTTTTTCAACAGAGAACCCTACGGTAAACGTCAGCACTCGGGATAGGAGAAGGCCTACGCCTAACCATTCCACGACCATTCAAGTTTTTGTTACGAAAATAAGTTTGAAAATGCGCTTGGTGCAGGACCGAGATTTTTAGGCGACAAAGGTTGCGGAAAGAAGTTGTAGAGGGAGATAGGTGGCGGATAAAGTCACGTCTTCATATTGAAAGACGAGTATCGAGACCACCCACACTACAGTGAATATCCCAACACTCGGAGAGGAAGAAGTCTACACTCAATCCTCTCTCTTTAGTTCAATACAAAGAGAATCAATTTATTTATTGTAAGTGTTTTGAAAATGCACTCGGTACGGGGCCGAGGTTTTTTAGGAGAAAAAGGTGTGGATGAAAACGTCTTCGTATTGAAAGACAAGTATCAAAACCACCCACACTACAGTGAGCATCTTGACACTCGGAAAGAAAGAAGTCTACACTCAATCCCTTCTCTTTAGTTCAATACAAAGAGAACTTTACCCTTTTATTAAATATGGTGAATTGGCTTAACAATCGTTTGAGAAAATCCGCTTGACGTTGGGTCAAGGGTTTAATTGCTTAAAAAAGGTTTGAGGTGACACGAACAAGGTCGATGGCGGACGCACAAGGCGGCCGACTTACATGGTCGAAAATGGCTCAATAAAATCGAGAGTTTGTTTTTTTGAAAATGGTTATGTAATCAAGAGTCAACAAAGACAATAGCAATATTCACACTAAAACCATGCAAACATATGGGTTAGTCGACAAAAACAAATCGAGACATGCAAAAAAAAACGGCATGAAGTGCCATCAAGGAGTTCGCCGTGCGAACTCCTTGAAAAAAAAATTTTGGGTAAGAACAACAATAAAATAAAATAAGCAAACTGATCAGTTCGCGCCGCGACTGAGAAAAGTTTTGATTCTGTTTTTGACAGTTCGCGCCGCGACCTGAAGCGAAAAATACAGTATTTGCTGTATTTTTTGCTGTCTTTTGTGATTTTCTTCCCTTTTATTGGTTCTTTAAAAATGGTTTTTTTGGTCCCCTTAGAATCTTACATGGTATACTTAGTACAACAACATATAAAATAAAAGACAAATGCAAGATATAAAGAGGGAAAAGTTTAAAGAAATGGATACCCCAAGAGCTTTTATCCTTCTCGTGAATACTCCACTGGTTTTGGTTGGCTGTGCTCCCCTCTTCACTCTATATGGTGAAAGTTTTGATCTTCAAAGGTTCCTTGTCTTTCTATGGAACTCTTTTTTTAGTTTTTGGGGTTTCTCTTGCTCTCTCTATTTTCTGGTTTTCCAATGTGTGTTGCTCTCACTATTTTCTGTTTTTCTCTTCTCTCTTACTCTCTCAATGTTGTGTATGTGAATGGTAGTGAAATGATAAATTTGTTTGCAGCTCCTTCCTTTTGTTGACAGCCCCTTTCCCCTCTCATCTCACTTTTTTTGCTGCTTTTTCTACTGTACCAAACCAATGGCTCTTGCACAAGCTTCAATTTTCAGAATTTCCATTCTTGGCAACAATTATGGCCACTTTCTTGGTGCAGCCCCACTTTTTCCACTTCTAGTATGCTGCTTTTGCTGTATTTTTTCTGCAGCACTCCACCTTGCTATCCATCCTTGTGTCCATTGGTTGGTTATGCTTGGATCTACACATGTAGTCTATACCACTACCTTTTGACAGCATTTTCAAATTCTGATTTTTGATGTGTAGATGTATCAACATAAGCTCATAGCCTTGGTTTTGTGACATAAAATGATTTTGTAATATGATGCACATTGCCACTTCTTGCATGGGGCTGTTTTTTGGTCCATATTCAAATTGCCCATGAATGTATGCATAGCCTTGATCTTGAGATATTCCAACATTGAATTAGCTCTTAAATATTTTCCTTGCATATTTGTAAGCACAAAGAGGACCATGTGGACTTGATGAGGCATGGGGGATACCATGGCATGAAGTTATTTTTAGAAACTTGAATTAAGACTAGAAATAGCTTAATTTCCTAAGCATTACCAAGAGTTTGGATTTTGTAACAAATGTGGCATTCTTGCAAATGTCATGAAATTTTTCTTTTGAATCTAGCCTTGAATTTGGAATGATGGGCCTCCCTTATGTCATTGAATTTGAAAGAAATGAAGAAATGAGTCAAGCCTTGAAAGAGAACAAATTTTGGGGTGCAACAATAGTCAAATTTATAGTTTGAGGATGATATACTTTGTAGGCTTTTGAAACGAAACTATAACCCACAAAAATACCCGGAATTGCTTTCTTGTCAAGCTTGTCGCGCTTAACCTGTGGAACATGTGCAAAACAAACACAACCAAACACTTTAAGAAAGGTTAGTGAAGGCTTATATCCATACCAAGCCTCAAAAGGAGTTTTGTCTTTCAAAGCCTTGGATGGAAGTCAATTTTGAAGAAAACAGCTGTGTTTGCCGCTTCGGCCCAAAATTCTTTAGGCAATTCCTTCTCATGCAGCATGCATCTGGCCATCTCAATTACTGATCTATTTCTCCTTTCACTAACTCCATTTTGATCTGGAGTGTATGGGGTTGTGAGTTGATGTACAATACCAGCTTCTTCACAAAATAGATTAAATTGTGTTGAGGTGTACTCCTTTCCATTATCTGATCTTAGAAATTGTATCTTGCACCCACTTTGAGTTTCCACCATATTCTTGAACTTTCCAAAGACTCCAGCCACTTCATGCTTGAATTTCAAGAAATAAATCCAGCACATTCTTGTAAAATCATATATGAAAAGAATAAAGTACAGACTATCTTGTAACGATGGAGTTCTTTGAGGTCCTGCCACATTAGTGTGAATGAGTTGCAGCTTTTGAGAGGCTCTCCAAACTCTTTTGGGAATTGACACTCTATTTTGTTTACCAAATTGACAGGCATTACAATTTGGCAAATGATCAAAAAGTACTGGTAGACCAAGTCGCTTATGCCAGAGTTCAGTGGGACTGACTTGAGTGATGTAAGTGTTTCCCTTGAAAATCGGAAAACAACCGCTGATCTTCCAAATCTAACTTTGGTGACTCACAGGATCGATCAGATTGATCCTAGGACATATGTTAAAGGCTTTTGTTTTGGAATTCTATCTAAGTTCTACACTTAAACAATATTGTGGTAAACTAATCTAAAGAAACATCTTGTTCGACTATGGGATAACTTAAAATATGAGGTAAAGCTTTCAATAAAAGAAAGAAAGAAGTTTGTTTGGAGAGGGGAAATTAAATTAAGGGGAAAGAGAAAGGAATTGCATAAGAAAAAGAGGAGAAAGGAATAAAGTAAGGAAGAAAGGTGAAAAGACAATAAAAGACTTTGTAAAGTTTAAAGCAAAATAAAGTAAATTTCATTAAGGTAAAAGATGGTGTGTTTACATCACGTACATTCTCTATAATACTCGCTTTCTCTACACTCAGATACTTGGAGTAATTCTAAGAGTAAATTGTACAAAGGTAAATTACAACACACTTTGCTTATGTCTAAGACATCCTATTTATAGTAGTAAAAAATAACTTCTAATAACCTCCAACATCACCTCCTCTCGCCACTTGTCACAATGCATGGATTCTACTGCTCATAAGGTGCCACGTGTCTTCTTAAGCGTTTGGCAAACAAAACTGTTCCCTCCAACTTTTGAATTTCAAACCCTTCGACGAACCATCCACAACAGCAAGCGGGCGAACTCCTAACTTCTGGGTGAGTTCTTCGACTCCTTCTTTTAGTTGCCTTACACTCTTTCGACCAACTTTCATTCTCAACTTGTTCTTGGCATTTTCATCTTGAATTCTTTTCTTCTACATGGGGCGTCAAAATTAGGAACTAACAAATTGCCCCCCAAAAATTTCTTTTCGACTTCTGATGTGGAAAAGCACATTTTTTGATAATGTCTGACTTTCGATGCCGCTTGTCCTCTTCCTACATGTCGTCTAATGTTCTTTCAACCAATGCAAGTCTGGGAAGGTGAAAGGGAAGAAAGAGAAACAAGGAAATAGAGGGGAACACACAAGATACTGCTCTGCCACCTTGAGGCACGTCTCTAACGTCACTTTCATCACGACGATTTTCTCGAGAATCACCAAAATCATGGGCCATCATCACCTTTTCAACCTAGGGGACATGAATTGTAAATGCTATCTCTGCCACCCTACATCCAAGCGCATACGTGGCCCACTAACTCTAGCCCCTTAATGATGAAAAAACTTTCAATCTTCCATACAATATATAAGTCATTCTCCTCTGATATTTTCATTTTTCCAACTTCTCTGACTCTTAACAATATTCTTGCATTTTTCTTCCTCTAATCTTCTACTCCCCAACCAACAAACCTTTTACTTCCTTCAAAAATGGCTGATCATCAAAAGAAGAAAATGCAACTCAAAGGACAAACCTCTGCATAAACTCTTCCTCCCTTTTCCGGCTTGAGCGGTCCCCAGGTAGTGAAGAACCATCAGTTCATTCGCAAACCCTTGTCAGAAGAGAAACGCCATATTTATGAATCGTATGTAATCATTCCCGTTACTGTTGCAGGTAAACCCTTAGCCATTTCTGGCCTTTTACCTCCTCTAGGTCTTGATTATTCCGCCATTAAAGACTTCTTCCCCTCCTATAGAGTCACTAAACCTTTAGGGCAAAAAGATTCTAGCAAAATCCCCGCTGATGGCCCTGATAGCCTAAACCTCTTCGACGTAGATCTTAGGTATCTCCATGATGGGGCCAGATTATTTAGGGCTACCCCCTACTTTAAAGATTCTGAACTTTACCTCAATTGGCTGGAAAAAATAGAGAAAGTGAAAGCCCAATATTGGAAGGACACTGGGATTTATGATCTGATAATCATGTCAAAGGTAGGCCATACTTACTGCCCCCTTATGCTGGCTTCTTCCTTATTTTTCTGGGATAGAACTCACAATACTTTCCACCTCCCTTCTGGGATGATGACACCCACATTGCTTGATGTAGCTGCCATTTTAGGCCTAAAACCCTACGGCCTTGTTTACGACCCTGAGATTGATAGCCACGACACCATAGGTTTCGCCAACACCAAACATACCTACACAACTTTTGTTCAACATTATCATAATAAAACCAACGCCTCAGTTGATAACGAGGAACATATAGCCTTTCTGGCCATGTGGTTATCTCGTTGTGTATTTTGTACAAAGTCATTGCAGGTGGCACGAAAATATCTTGTTTTGGCCAACCAATTGCACCTGAAGAGAGGCATCTGCCTAAGTGAGATGATTCTGGCCAGTCTTTATGAGGCCCTGGGCGAAGGTTCTAGAAAATTGAAAGACCCTGAAAGCCATGGAAACTTGTTGTTATAAGGCCCCTTTTGGCTCCTCCAGTTGTGGCTTAATGCCACTTTTGAACATAATCTCCCCAACAGAGGCAAAGTCGATGAAGGTTCGTCTTCATTCGCTGAGAGAAGAGTCAAATGGCCTCGCTTGGCCCAACTTACTCCTAGCGAATAAGGACATACTCTTCGATCCAACTTATCCAACTTCATTCACATGTTCGCAAAACGGTACGAGTTCACCTCGAAGATGACTCCCTTTGCGGAACGAAGATGCGGCCCAAAGTGGTTCACTAGACCCTTCCCTGCTCCACTAAAGAAACAAGAAGAGGAGTCGAAGCTGATTTGGGAATAATTCCTCATACCCCGACTACTGGTTCATAAATTAAACATTGTTAGAGGTCACACCAGCTTAGTAGCCTACCAACCAAACTTGGTGTCCAGGCAATTTGGGTTGATACAGACTTTGCCCAAGTGCCTATATGACAAGAAATCACATGTCATACTTCCTCTAGCGGTGCTATCTCCCCTTGAATGTTCGACACAATTGGCACGCCACGCCCATAAGTCTTTCCTTACGCCTGTCCACTTTGAACCTTCTTATTTCTACTCCCAAGACTTCTACGACTGGTGGTCAAAACATTATGCCTCAGAGTTTCTTGACGCTTCAAGTTTTGCTCGCTTGATTGACCAAGCTTTCGTTGATGTGCAGGAGAAGATCAAGAAAGGTACGTCTACCCATATCAAAGAGATTCAAGCCTTCCCAAAGTACTTCGAAACTGCCTATCGACCAAATGATGTTAGTCGAACCATCCGTGAGGCTGCTGTTACTTTGAAAGAAAAGTTTTCTAAAAAATTGGATAGTTTAAAAATTCCCTCTTCTGTTCCTTGTGAGAAACAGTATGAGGTTGCCTTTAAACATTTTCCCCCAAAAGTCCCTCGACTACCAACTACTGGTTTTGGCGTGGCTCTTGCCCCTCCATTCCCAGATTGGTTTATTCGTGGAGACGCCATAAAAATTCTTTGACAACAGTCGAAGCCCAAAGCGCAGCGGGTGGTTCCGACTAAACATACACTCGATACGTTTAAAGGGCATCTTCATGTTAGTATCGAAGATGTTCGCATCGAATACGACATTCTTGAAGGTTCATCCCCCTTCGATTTGGACTTTCCTCTCTGAGCTTTATTGTTGCTAACTGGCTTTGGTATTGTTTATTTTTCAGCTACTCCAAAACGTGTTTCCCCAGCAACCAAAACTGAAGGCAAGGTCGAAGACCAGAAGGTAATCCTCCGCAACTTTCTACTATTTCGACCTCTTTAATCACTCTTAACACTTTATGTTGCTTTCAGGTTAGTCGAAAACCACCCACCCCTCAAAAGAGACTAAAAAGGGCTTCTGCCCAGATCATCATTGATTCTGATGACGAAGATGCATCTCCTCGTGAAAGTCTTCAAGTAAAAAGAAAACGAAAGATCGTCCAGAATGTGGATACTCCTGATGCTCCATCCGCTCCTCTTGCAACCAACATACCTCAGACCAATACTCCCCCTCAAGACCTTACTAAGGCTCCCACAGGGGATGCTTCGATTCAAACTGTTGTCCCCATGGAGAGTGACAACTCTAGCCCTGCTGATGAAAATGTCAAGGTATATTATGCATCTATCTTTCTTTTGGGTCTTGCACTGATTTTTTGGTTCCATTATTTTTAATGTCTGTCTTTTCTAGGCTGATGCTGGGGCTCCACAATCTGACCCGACCAAGCTTCCTCTATCACTCTATCCCTTGAATATCCAAGGTGAGCCTACCTATCATCCCACCTCTTATTTGGGTTCTGGTATGAGTTCCCTTGGTGAGATTAATAAACCTGATTTTTTCACAGTCCCTCCTTCACCTGCAAAGACAACTACCCAACAGTCTCAAACTGATGGATCTGACCATGAAGACAACAACATTCTGGTCGATCCTATCACAGCAGATGATGAAGTTAACACTTTGGAGGGGGGCACAAACTTGATTGATACGAACAGTTCTCCCTTGGGTCAAACAATAGCTGTGGACGAAAAAGATGTCGAAGGTGATCATGCTGTTAAAGATCAAGCCATGCATCAGTATGAATTGAACGAGTCCAGTGATGAAGGTACTGGAGATGAAATGGAAGAGGATGGCGTAGAGGCGAAAGAAGGCCAAGATAAAGAATTGAAAACTGTGGAAACTTATATCGAAAAAACCACAACTGCTGAAGTGATAAAGACTCATGCTTCTTCTACCCCCAAGGATACTCCAACAATCCCCCTCCAAGGCGAAACTCAGCTTACCTCCGCCAAACTGGATGCGTTGAAGGTTTCTAACCCTCGACAATACATCAGGCTTCTCTTGAGCAGGCGAAGTCACTCTTCTGGCCGAACTCCCAGCACCTGGACATCTGAAGGGCAAACCTCGAATCAGCCAACTGATAGTGCTCTCGATAAGATTAAGAAAAATATTTTCAAAGGGGATCTTTTCAACCTCCTGCAGATGGGCCCAGCCATCCATCTTCCCCTCAAAGCTCTTCTTCAACAAGTGGATATTAAATCCATTAGCCTTGAAGCTGCAAATGTTATTCAAGAAGTTGGTACCTTGATTGACCAGGTTTACAAAGACTTTCAATTATTTCCCCAGATTGAGGGTGACATTCAGACGAAAGCAGGTAGTGAAGCTGTCGCTTGGAGTGCTGTTGTCGACTCTGAAGAAAGGATCGCCCGTCGTTTGGAATCTGAAGTTGCCCAGCTGAGAACAGACAAAGCTCAATGCCAGAGCCGCCTCGAACTTCAAAAGTCGGACTACCTAAGATGAAGGCAAATCTTCCTTTTTGATTTATTTAGGTTTTTTAATAGAGCAGATTGTACTGGCCTTTGTAAGCCATTTTAACTTTGTTTTTAAGATACTGAGCCATTTTGGCGCATTTTCTAATCACCATTTATGGCTTTGTTTTATATTTGACTGTTATTCTGCTGATATTTTTACCTCTTGAAGTGCAGGCTTATATTTATTTAAATATTTGCCATTTACTTTTAATGTTCTCTCGTCTTTACTCAACTCTGTCACTTCATACGCCCCATTAAAGAACACTTTCGATACCTGGAATGGTCCTTCCCATTTTGGGGACCATTTGCCTAGGGACCTAACCTTTCGATCCATAGGCAGAATTACTCTCCATACTAAATCTCCGACCAGGAAAGCCTTTGCTTTGACCTTCTTGTTATATGATTTCTCCACTCTTTTCTTTTGTCTTCTCAAGAGTTCTAGAGCTTTTAATCTTTCTTCGTCTAAATCGACTAACTCATCAAGCATCATGTCCCAATAAATCTCTCGAGGGATTTCGTGATGCCTTTGAATTCTGACCGACTGTATGTGTATCTCAACTGGAAAAACTGTGTCATGATAGAAGGTCAGTCGATAAGGGAAAGTGTTGGTTGCTTCCTTCGGGGATGTTCGACACGCCCAGAGGACTTGATCCAACATCTTATGCCAATTCCTAGGCTTTCTTCCAATCTGCTTCTTTATCATGCCAATTATCACTTTTTTTGCCGCTTCGACTTTGCCATTAGCCTGGGCGTAATAAGGTGTCGAGGTAAGGAGTTTGAATCCCATTTCTTTGGCGAACTCCTGCATCTTTCTACCTGTAAACACTGACCCTTGGTCTGTCGTTATTGTTTTTGGTACGCCAAATCTGTAGATGATATACTTCTGAATGAACTCAATGTCATCTTCTTGGTCTACTTTCGGTAGAGGTATAGCTTCGATCCACTTGTTAAAGTAGTTTATCCCTACCAAAATATACTTCTGGTTTTTGGAAGATGCGGGTCGAATTTCTCCTATCAAGTCTAAAGCCCAACCTCTGAATGGCCATGGCTTGACTATGGAGTGTAACTCGCTTGCAGGGACATGTTGTATGCCAGCGTGGACTTGGCATTCCTGACGACCTTTGGCGAACTCAATGCAATCTTTCAGCACGCGGTCCAGTACATCCCCTAGCGAAATAGCAGCCATTTCATCTTATGGCCTACTTTGTGCGCTCCACATGTCCCACCAAGGACTGATGACAACGCCAAGTACGCCTCAGATTCACTGAGGCATTTAAGTAAGACCCCCTCAGAGGTTTTCTTAAATAACTCATTCCCCAAAAGGACATAGCTTAGCGCCTGATACTTTATTTTCCGTTCTGTGGTTGCTAAAGGGTTCTAAAGGTATTCGACCAGAGGTTTCCTCCAATCTCTGTATGTCAGGTCTTCGACTGTAAAAATCTCGAAAGTTTCCTCGTCGGCGTAGCCAAATTTCATAACTTCCAAATCTGACGGTCTCAAACCTACGGACACAACCTTACCTCTGGCCTCAATTGCTTCTTGCAAGTTTTCCTTCGAGACCTTATACCCTGAAGCGACTTGCGCCAAATCGTTGGCTATCTGATTGTGTAGTCGTGGTATATGTCGAATAGTGCAGACTTCGAATTTTTTGAGTAGCCTGTTGGCTATCACGAATACATAATGAGATTTTCTTTAACGCACTTGTACTCCTTTGTTAATTGTTTCATAACCAACTCTGAATCTCCCATTATTTCGACTTGGGTTGCCCCCAATTATAACAAAATTTCAAGTTCGGCAATCAAAGCTTCATATTCAGCTTCGTTATTGGAACATAGGCCCTCGACTCTATACTTGAATTTTGTTGGAATTTTGTCAGGCGAAATGATCAGCAGACCTATGCCTGTCTCGTTCTTGTGACTAGACCCGTCAAAGTATAGCTTCCAAGGCTCTAGTTCAACAATGTTCAGGGTATTTTCATTTATGGAGTGGTCGACGATGAAGTCTGCCACTATTTGACCTTTGCCCGCCTTTAACGGTCTATATGTTAGTGAGTACTCAGTTAATGCTAATGCCCATTTTCCAATTCGACTATGCAAGATTGGCTTGGACAACATATGTTTAATAATATCAAAATGCGACGAGACATAAACATCAACTGGTTTTATATATTGCTTCAACTTCATACATGAGAAATACAAACATAAGCATAATTTCTCTATCTCGCTATACCTAGTTGTTAGAACACAGATTGATTCTTAATAATATCTCTATGTTTTGATGATAACTATTATGAAATTTTGTAATTAAGAATTATATACTCTAAAATTTGCTTAAGAATGTTTGCTGCATATATTAAAGTAATTATCACTCCAGAAGCAAATTAAAACTGAACATAAGATATATGCTAGACTCTGAAGCGTCAGATGCACTCATTAGAAGATTCTGAACGCTGCCATCAGAAGATCCTGAGCGCTGTCTCCAGAAGGATCTGAAGCAGTCTCCAGAAGGATTGAAGCAGAAGCTCCAGAAGAATCTGAAGCAAGTCAGAAGCATCTGAACCAAAGAAGAATTCTGTATGAAGAGTTTTCAAGCATAGTTACTACAGAAGATTCTGAGAGTACTAAAGCTGCCAGTACTGAGGATCTGACTCAAATATGCTCTGAACTTATACACGCTAAAAGCACACTTGCTGCAAAGACTCTAATTCAGCAAAACTCTGATCAACATCAGAAGGCTCTGATCAAATTAGACTCTGATGATTCTTGCTGAAAATTGATGAAGAAGAATTCAAAGATTATGTACATTGGAATATCCAAATGACTCTTTCCTTATTTATGCTAGACACAAGAACACAGACAAAAAGGATTTCTCTGTGCTTTCTTCTTCTTGGAAAGGTCACTTGATGTGAAGACAAAAAGGCTCAGACCTTTTGGTACACACTTCTCAACGTGAAAAGCTCTTGGACCACTGTGCCTATAAAAGCAAGTCTCTACTCATCTTCTTCAGTTGACGTTTTACTTGAAAAGAATTGATTATCAAAGCTCTCATATAACTCACATTCTTTCTAGAATTAATTTCTTTGTTCTTAATATTAAGTGAAAAATCACAGTTGTGATAAAGCTTTATTAGAAGCATTTTAACACTTGTATTTGTTATTACATTTGATTGTAAGAAAACCTTAAGAAGATTCAGTTAGGATCAGTAGTTCTTGAGAAGACTTTGAACAGTTGTTCTTAGTGCTTACTATTGTAATCAGTTGATTAAATAGTGGATTAAGTCCTTGTTTGAGAAAGGAAAATCACTCTAGGAAGGGTGGACTGGAGTAGTTGAGTTCAACGAACCAGGATAAAAATACTTGAGTTTTTATTTCTAAGTTTTTATCTTCATACTTATTCAACCCCCCTTCTAAGTATTTTCTCACCTTCAGTTGGCATCAGAGCTCCGGTTCTCTGTGTGCTACCACTTCACAATGACAGTAAAGATCCAGTGAGAAAAACTTTGATATATATTTGGTTGTTACTATGGCTGATAATTCAATGTCTAACATTAACAACAAATATGAAGAAAGGGACAAGATCAGCACTAAACCCCCTATGTTTGATGGGGAGAAATTTGATTATTGGAAATACAGGATTGAAAGTTTTTTCCTTGGTTATGATGTTGATTTATGGGATTTGGTCATAGATGGATATGTTCATCCCATTGATGGGAATGGCAAGAAAGTAGATAGAAAATCTATGACAGAAGCCCAAAAGAAGGAATTTAGAAATCACCACAAGGCCAGAACAATATTATTAAATGCAATATCTCAAACTGAGTATGAAAAGATCACAAATAGAGAAACTGCATTTGACATGTTTGAGTCCTTAAAGATGACTCATGAGGGAAACTCTCAAGTCAAGGAGACAAAGGCTCTGACTCTAATCCAGAAGTATGAAGCCTTCAAGATGGAAGACTCTGAATCTGTTGAAGCTATGTTCTCCTGGTTTCAAATACTTACAGCTGGACTAAAGGTTCTGGATAAAGGATACTCTACTGCTGATCATGTGAAAAAGATCATCAGAAGCTTACCTACCAGATGGAGACCTATGGTGACTGCGCTGAAAATGGCTAAAGATCTGAACAAGATCTCCTTGGAGGAACTAATCAGTTCACTAAGGAGTCATGAAATTGAACTTGAGGAAGATGAACCTCAAAAGTAAGGTAAATCAATTGCTTTAAAATCTAATAAATCTGCTAAAGCATTGCAGGTGATAGAGGAAAGCTCTGAAGAATCCTCATTTGAAGATGAAGATGAACTATCCATGTTGTCTAGAAGAATAAACAAACTCTGGAAGCATAAAGGAAAGAAGTTCAGAAACTTCAGGAAGCCTGACCAAAGAAAAGAATCTTCTGGACACAGAAGATCTGGCAAAAAGGAGGTTGTCTGTTATGAATGTAAAGAACCTGGACATTACAAAAATGAATGTCCAAAGGTGTTGAAAGAAAAGCCTAAAAGAAAATATGATAAGAAGAAGAAGGTTCTAATGGCCACCTGGGATGATTCAGATACATCTGAATCTGAATCTGAGTCAGAAGAGGAATGTGCCAATGTAGCATTGATGGCAGACATAGAAGATCAGGAGGAAGGAACTTCAGGATCTGAATCTGACTCTGACACTGAAGAGGTAATGGCTAAACTCACTAAAGATGAACTTATCAAAGTGTTATCAGAAGTTCTGAAGAGCTATAACAATATTAAGCTCAAATACAAGAAGCGTCAAACCAATCTTGTATCTGAGAATAATATTCTCAAATCAGAAGTAGCTGAGCTAAATGAAAAGAACTCAATATTGAAAAATGATTCTGAATTAGCTCAACAAAACTCTGATTCTGAAACTGAATCTGAATGCAAAAATATTTTGGAAAAATATGATTACAGCTTTCAGAAGTTTCTTGCTAAAAGCATAGACAGGAGCAAAATAGCTTCTATGATCTATGAAGTTAGCAGAAATAACAGAAAAGGAATTGGATATAAATCTTCCTCTGGAAAGGATTTAAATCCAAAACCTGTTGATAAAATTATCATCAAGAAAACCCCTTTATATTCCCACTTTAAATTTGGTCACTTGAATGATATTGAACAAACACGTTCTGAAAAGAACATTCATGTGTTTAAATCTAAGGCTAGTCAGAATAAACCTTATGTTGAAAAACAGAAGTTTAGACAAACCTTTAGAACAACTAACCAAAAAGGACCCAACAAGATCTGGGTACCTAAAAGTAAAGTAATTCCTGTTGCAGATGTTCTTAGCAGCAAAGTCAGGACGCCAATCATGGTACCTGGACTCTGGATGCTCGCGACACATGACAGGAGAAAGGTCTATGTTCCAAAGTCTAGAGCTTAGATCTGGAGGTGATGTGAAATTTGGAGGGAATCAGAAGGGCGAGATCATTGGATCTGGCACCATTGGAAATGGTAAACTTCCCTCTATTACTAATTTTTTACTTGTAGAAGGATTAAATCATAACTTATTGTCCATAAGTCAATTAAGTGACAATGGTTATGATATAACCTTTAATCAAAAATGTTGTAAAGCTATTAGTCAAAAGGATGGTTCAATCCTATTTAGTGGAAAGAGGAAAAACAACATTTATAAAATAAATCTTTCAGAACTTAAGGTTCAGAATGTTAAATGTCTCTTGTCTGTTAATGAGGAGCAATGGGTCTGGCACAGAAGATTGGGGCATATTAATATGAGACGTATATCTCAGATTAATAAACTTAATCTTGTTAGAGGACTTCCTAATCTGAATTTCACCTCAGATGCTTTATGTGAAGCATGTCAAAAAGGGAAGTTTTCAAAATCATCTTTTAAATCAAAAAATGTTGTTTCTAATTCCAGACCACTAGAATTACTTCATATTGATTTGTTTGGACCAGTGAAAACTGCATCCATCAGAGGCAAGAAGTATGGATTAGTCATTGTTGATGACTATAGTAGATGGACATGGGTAAAGTTCTTAAAACACAAGGATGAGTCACATTCTGTGTTCTTTGACTTCTGCAAACAAGTCCAGAATGAAAAAGATTTCAAAATTATAAAAGTCAGAAGTGATCATGGTGGTGAATTTGAAAATAAATATTTTGAAAAATATTTTAATGAAAATGGCATTGCTCATGATTTTTCCTGTCCTAGAACTCCACAACAAAATGGAGTTGTAGAGAGGAAAAATAGAACTTTGCAAGAGATGGCCAGAACCATGATCAATGAGACTAATCTGGCAAAACACTTTTGGACATAAGCAATCAACACAGCCTGTTACATTCAGAACAGAGTGTCTGTAAGATCTCTTCTGGAGAAGACTCCCTATGAACTATGGAAGAACAGAAAGCCCAACATTTCATATTTTCATCCTTTTTGATGTATTTGCTATATGTTAAATACTAAAGAAAATCTGAACAAGTTTGATTCCAAAGCACAAAAGTGTTTCATGCTTGGATATTCTGAACTCTCTAAAGGCTACAGAGTATACAACAGTGAGACACAGATTGTGGAAGAATCTATTCATGTTAGATTTGATGATAATCTTGGCATTAAAAAGCCAAAGCAGTCTGAAAACTCTGCAGATAGAGAAGTAGTCTTCACAGACTCTGAAGGCTCAGAGGCAGGCAAAGCTCAAGTGAAGGAACCAGAAGCAACGCCAGATGAAATTCCTTTAACTTCTTAGATGAACAATCTAAACATTTCTGAAGAATCAACTGTTAGAGGATCATCTTCCAGAATCAAAGCTTCTCATCCAGAGAATGTTATTATTGGAAAGAAGGATGACCCTATCAGAACAAGATCCTTTCTTAGATCATCTGAAGCATCATTATTTGGACTGGTGTCAGTAATTGAACCAACTTCTGTAGATGAAGCTCTGCAAGACAATGATTGGATTATTGCCGTGCAAGAAGAGCTAAATCAATTCACCAGAAATGATGTGTGGGATTTAGTTCCAAGACCAAAAGGATTTAATATAATTGGAACTAAATGGGTCTTCAGAAATAAGCTTAACGAGAAAGGAGAAGTTGAAAGAAATAAGGCAAGGCTTGTTGCTCAAGGGTACAGTCAACAAGAAGGTATCGATTATACTGAAACTTATGCTCCAGTGGGAAGGTTAGAATCTATACGCCTTCTTATTTCATTTGCTGCACAAAATAACATCACTCTGTATCAGATGGATGTTAAAAGTGCCTTTCTAAATGGTATTATAGAAGAAGAAGTTTATGTCCACCAGCCTCCTGGTTTTGAGAGTGAAAAATTTCCAAATCATGTTTTCAAACTAAAGAAATCTCTGTATGGTTTAAAACAGGCTCCCAGAGCTTGGTATGAGAGATTAAGCAATTTTCTTCTGGAGAAAGATTTCATCAGAGGCAAAGTGGACACAACACTCTTTTGTAAATCATTTAAGAAAGATCTTCTAATTTGTCAAATATATGTGGATGATATCATATTTGGATCTACCAATACTATGCTGGGAAAGGAGTTTGCTCAATGTATGCAGACAGAATTTGATATGAGCATGATGGGAGAATTGAGATTCTTTCTGGGAATTCAAGTCAACCAAACTCCAGAGTGCACTTACATACATCAGACAAAATATATTAAAGAACTTCTGAAGAAATTTAACATGACTGATAGTAAGCTGGCAAACACTCCCATGCATCCAACTAGTTCACTAGGCAAGGAAGAGGTAAGTAAGAAAGTAGATCAGAAACTCTACAGAGGTATGATAGGATCTCTTCTTTACTTAACTGCTTCTAGACCTGACATTTTGTTCAGTGTATGGCTGTGTGCTAGATTCCAATCAGATCCTAGAGAATCACACTTAACAGCTGTTAAGAGGATTCTAAGGTATCTGAAAGGTACTTCTAATGTGGGCTTGTGTTACAGAAAATCTGATGATTTCAAATTAGTTGGATTTTGTGATGCTGACTACGCTGGAGACAGAGTGGAAAGAAAAAGTACTTCTGGAAGTTGTCAATTTCTAGGAAGAAATCTAATCTCTTAGTACAGCAAGAAGCACCCCACAATTGCACTATCAACTACAGAGGCAGAATATATTGCTGCTGCTGGATGTAGCACGCAGATGCTCTGGATGAAAAGTCAGCTAGAAGACTATCAGATCTTTGAAAGTAACATTTCTATATTCTGTGATAATACTTCTGCTATATGTTTGTCTAAAAACCCCATTTTACACTCTAAGGCAAAACATATAGAAATTAAGCATCATTTCATCAGAGACTATGTTCAGAAGGGAATTATAAATTTAGCCTTTGTTGATACAGATCATCAATGGGCAGATATTTTCACAAAACCCCTTGTTGAAGATAGATTCAAATTTATTCTGAAAAATATTGGTATGGATTTGTGTCCAGAATAATATTTGTCAGAAGCAAATTTTACAGATGCAAAAATGTTTAATGCTCTGAAGTATTTCATCTGATTACTTATTCACTTCCTTAAATTACTTTATTTGTGAAAATCTGAACTAACAATACTCAGAGGATCTGAACGTTGGTTAACGTTTCATTTCTCAAGAGAATTCAGAAGCACATGCAAGCAAACACGTGTCACTCTAAATCTGCAAAGATGGTGTGTACACTACTGAAGAGACATTTGAGGTGAAGTTTGAATAGTGAAAATCTTGATTTCCCCCCCCCCCCCCCAATTTGTCAGAATCAATTAATGCTTGAAATGATTTTTATTCTTTTTCATTAATTGCTATGTGTGAACGTGCATTGTGTGTCTGTTTGTATGCTTACATGTTTACTATGAATACCACATCTCTCACCACTTTCACACTTTTCACATCTCAAGAACATTTATGCATTTCTGTCTTCTTTTCTCTCTTCACAAAAACCCTAAACCTTTGACAAAATCATCTTCAATGGCAACTTCATCCTCCACAACTGCACAGTTTCAATCAACCATGGCTGCAGTTACTTCTGCAAATATGGGTGTGACTCTAGATACGACCCCTAAAAGGACTTTGTTAACACCTGTTGAGAAACTGGAGGTTCTCTGTGAATCAATGGTGGAATTTGACTCATTGGCTGAAAATGGATTTGAGTTTCGTTCAATAATTGATGCTCAAGGCTGGGTAAAGTACTTTGACAGACTATTTGGACCAGTTTACCCCCATCTGGTGAAAGAGTTCTGGATACATGCTTCTGTATACCCTAAGTTCATCTTGTCTTCTGTTATGGGTAAAGAGATCATCATTACAGAAGATCTGATCAGGAAACTCATTGGATATGAGGAGACTGATGGAGTATCTCATCTGCCAGTTGGGTGTGTAGATATGGAAGAAGTTTATGAGGAAGTTATGGCAGCTGGACAGGCCTCTAATAAGTTTAAAGATCTGAAGCCTGACTACAAGATCTGGGCAAAGATTTTCATGGGATGTATTCATCACAGAAAATCTACAAACTCTCCAGATTACGTGAACAATGAACAACTCTACTTTATGTACTCTTTAAGTCAGAGCACCAAGGTAGATCTTCCTTACATTCTGTTCATGCACTTATGGAATCATATAAATGCCTCCAGAGAACCTGTGAAAGACAAGGGTCAGAAGATCAGAACATGGATTCCCTTTGGAAGGTTAATTTCAGATATTCTGACAGAAAATGGATTGGTGACTGCTATGTATGCTGCTGGAGTCAAGGAGGAACTTGAGTCTATTGTTGGGAAACCTCTGAATGCCATGAGTCTTCAGAGACTTAAAATTGTAGAGGAACTCACATCAGCACCCAAGAAGCTGAATATTTCTGAACTCAGTCAGAAGAGAATCCCAGTAGAAGACTACCCTCTGTTCTGTGCTGAAGAACCAAGGGAAATAATTGTAAGGTACATGGATTCATGCAAGGCAGATGGAATCCCAATCCCTGCAGATATTCTGAAAAGAGCAATGGAACCAATGCCTAATGGAGGAGATGAGATCACAAGAAAAAGAAGTCAATCAGAAGCAGAAGATGTGACTGTTCAGAAGAAGCCCAAAGTTGCTGACAAGCCTCAGAAGCTGATCAAGAGGAAAGCATCTGGAGACGCTCCTTCTGTTCCTACAAAATGTATCAAGATTAAAGGTACCAAATCTTCTGTATCTTCTTTCAATAATACTGTTTTAAATGATTCAACATTTAAGTCTATTCCAAAACCACCTTCTACTCAGAAACAATATGTTCCTGCTCCATCTCATATCTCTATTCCTTTCCCACAAAAATCATCTAATCCTGTTTCCATCACACCTGTAAAACCTTCTACTAATCAATCATTTAAACCAACACCAACAACAACAAAACCACCAAATCAGACTCCACAACCAGAAAAACCTACAAAACAATCTGAACAACAACAAGAAAAACAATATGAACATCTACAACAAAAACAATCTGAACAACAACCACAACAACAAGAAAAACAACCACAACCAGAAAAACCACCATCAAACACATCTGAACCTATTGGATCTGCAAAAGTTACATTTGATCCTATTACATCAGAACCACCTACATCTGAACCCCCATCAAAACCTTCTGAAAATCCATCAGAAACAGCTAACCCATCTGAAACCCATATCCCTGAGACAGAGGTTCTAAACATTACACCTCTCAAAACTGTTTTTGAAGTGCCTCTACCTCTTACACTCCAACCACATCATCCAATTCATCAGAATCTGATATACACCCATACTTTCTGGTATCTCCCTCTCACAGAAATTCTGAAGTACACCAACCAGAACCACCTGTTTCTTCTGAAGTTATTATTCCAAATCCTATTCCAACACCTAAACCATCTTCTGAAATTACCATTCCAAATCCTACCACTACATCCAAGCCAAGAACATCTGAGAATGTACCCTCTGCTTCGTGCAAACTACATTCTTCTAACAAACTTCCCTCTGGTTTCACCTTGAAAAATTTCTACACCAGAATTGAACCATCTGACACTATCACTCCTCTCAAACCCAAACTTACCATCATTCTACCATTCGTGCTTCAAACATATATTAAAACAATGTCAGCAGTACCTTCATCAGATCCAAAACCATACTCTGCTATATCTGCTAAATCTGATAAACCTGCTAAATCTGCTTTCAAACCTTACTCTGATAAACCATTTGATGTGGTTTCCTATCCAATAAAAGCAAAACCAAATATGTTGAATGCTTTAACCAGATCAAAACCGGACAAATCATCTGAACTTCCATTCATACCCTACTACCCTCCTCCTCTGATCACCATTCAAAAATCCATCTTTCCACCTACTCCCCAACCCAAGCCAATAACCTTGGAAACTCTGTTACATCCAAGACCTAGATTGAATGTTGATCATTTATTTACAAGTTTTTTGCAAGAAATACAGATGTATTTAGGATCTGTACAGAGGAAGTGTTCATCAACAATGGATGCAAAGGAATCTGATACCATTTGGAATGGCTTCATAAACAGATTCAATACTGTAGCATCAAATCTGAAGAACGTATGTTCTGATGATGCGAAGCTCAGATTTGCTGAAGCTGCTAAAAGTCTGTTCTGGACTGTTAAGAAATCTGGACCATTACTTCTTACAGATGCTCCTTCGTCATCAGAAGAGAATCCTGAATCTGCATCTGTAGACAACTCTTTGGCTATGACTCTGGTAGCACATCCCTCTGGCTCTACTGCTCCTAACTCCAAAGCCCCTATGGAAATCGACTATGTTCAAGCTTCAGAAACTGTTCCACCTTCTTCATCTGAGATCAAGAAAGAATATTCAGATCTTGAAGATAAGATTGCAGTTCTGGAAGCTGGTCAATCAGAAATCAAGTCATGGATGGCTAAGCAAGACAAGAAGTCTGAAGACATGGCTCAGTGGATGTCCAAATAGGATCAGAAGAATGAAACCATGGCTAAATGGATGTCAAAACAAGAACAGTCTTCTTCTGAGATCACGGATCTGTTGAAGATGCTTTTGTCAAAACAATCTTAGTTTATTTATTTTTTCTTCTGATGTTTGCATCTAATGTTTTCTTATGTATTTGAATATCTTCTGATGTGTGTACTTTTGTTCTGAATAAATGAATGAATGTTTCAAAGTTTTCTCCACATGATTTATCTCATTTATTGTTTCCTTTTCTTTGTCTTTTCAAAGTTATTACTTTTTGCTTATGGCAAAAAAGGGGGAGAAAATAGATCTAAACTGTTTAATTAAACTTCACCAGAATGAAACTTCAGACATATCAATTTTATCTAACATAAAATCTGAGTATTTCAGAACATTTGATAAGTATACTCTGTAAAAGAAACTCTGAGACTCTCAGATCATTTGACAAATATCAGACTCAGACTCTGAAATATGCAAGACACTCTGACTCTCAAATGGTTAAGAACAATCAAGCTCTAACTCTGAAAAATACTCAAGACAAAAGGGAAGTTTCTATTCCTTATTTATATTTAATTCAGGGGGATATTCATCATCTCAGGGGGAGTTAAAATTATTCTATTTTCAATTAAACAAAATTTATGATGTTTTTGTCATCATCAAAAATGGGGAGATTGTTAGAACACAGATTGGTTCTTAATAATATCTCTATGTTTTGATGATAACTATTATGAAATTTTGTAATTAAGAATTATATACTCTAAAATTTTCTTAAGAATGTTTGCTGCAGATATTAAAGTAATTATCACTCCAGAAGCAAATCAGAACTAAACATAAGAAATATGCTAGACTCTGAAGCGTCAGATGCACTCATTAGAAGATTCTGAACGCTGCCATCAGAAGATCCTGAGCGCTGTCTCCAAAAGGATCTGAAGCAGTCTCCAGAAGGATCTGAAGCAGAAGCTCCAGAAGAATTTGAAGCAAGTTAGAAGCATCTGAACCAAAGAAGAATTTTGTATGAAGAGTTTTCAAGCATAGTTACTACAGAAGACTCTGAGAGTACTAAAGCTGCCAGTACTGAGGATCTGACTCAAATATGCTCTGAACTTATACACGCTAAAAGCACACTTGCTGCAAAGAATCTGATTCAACAAAACTCTGATCAACATCAGAAAGCTCTAATTAAATTAGACTCTAATGATTCTTGCTGAAAATTGATGAAGAAGAATTCAAAGATTATGTACGTTGGAATATCCAAACGACTCTTTCCTTATTTATGCTAGACACAAGAACACGGAAAAAAAGGATTTCTCTGTGCTTTCTTCTTCTAGGAAAGGTCACTTTATGTGAAGACAAAAAGGCTCAGACCTTTTGGTACACACTTCTCAACGTGAAAAGCTCTTGGACCACTGTTCCTATAAAAGCAAGTCTCCACTCATCTTCTTCAGTTGACGTTTTACTTGAAAAGAATTGATTATCAAAGCTCTCATATAACTCACATTATTTCTAGAATTAATTTCTTTGTTCTTAATATTAAGTGAAAAATCACAGTTGTGATAAATCTTTATTAGAAGCATTTTAACACTTGTATTTGTTATTACATTTGATTGTAAGAAAACCTTAAGAAGATCCAGTTAGGATCAGTAGTTCTTGAGAAGACTTTGAATAGTTGTTCTTAGTGCTTACTATTGTAATCAGTTGATTAAATAGTGGATTAAGTCCTTGTTTGAGAAAGCCAAATCACTCTAGGAAGGGTGGACTGGAGTAGTTGAGTTCAACGAACCAGGATAAAAATACTTGAGTTTTTATTTCTAAGTTTTTATCTTCATACTTATTCAACCCCCCTTCTAAGTATTTTCTCACCTTCAGTTTCTGCGTCATTTAAAACTCTGCTAAGGTAGTAAATGGCTCTTTCGACGCCATTTCCATCCTCTTGAGCAAGCATGCTCCCTAGAGTTTTGTCTGACGCTGCTATGTACAGTCTCATGCTTTTGCTTCGACATGGAGGTGATAGGACTGGAGGACGAGTCAAGTAGTCTTTGATCTGGCCGAAAGCTTCTTGCTGATCTTTCCCCCATTCGAATTTCTCCTTGGTGGCTTGAAGCAATGGTGAGAAGGCCTGCGTTTTTCCACTGAGGTTCAATATGAACCTTCTTAGGAAATTTATTTTGCCCAGCAAGGATTGTAGTTCCTTTTTGTTGGATGGCGCTTTCGCTTCCATGATGGCCTTTTTTTTGTTTTAGTTGATTTTGATCCCCTTCTTATGGACTACGAAACCTAGAAAATCTCCTGCTTGTACGCAAAATTCACACTTGAGGGGATTCATTTTGAGGCCAAACTTCCTCATCCTTATGAAGGACTTGCGCAGATGTTCTACATGAGCTTTTGCTAACACAGATTTTATCACAATGTCATCAATATATATTTGTATAAAGGACTCAATGTAACCATGAAAAAACGAATTCATCGCCCGCTGGTACGTTACCCCAGCATTCTTCAGGCCAAAAGGCATCACTACCAATTTGTAAGTGCCTAAGGCCCCTGGGCAACAAAACGCCATTTTAGGAACGTCATCCTCAGCAATGAAAATCTGGTTGTAACCAATATCCATCCAGCATGCTAAGGTACTCGTGGCCAGCGGCTGAATCGACTAGCATTTTTGCCACTGGCATCGAATACTCATCTTTAGGGGTTGCTGAATTTAAATCCCTAAAGTCTATGCAAACTCTTAAAGATCCGTTTTTCTTAATGACTGGTACAATGTTTGCTAGCCATTCGACATACCTGGTCGTATGGATGAACTTGCATCGAAGGAGTCTTTCGGTTTCTTCCTTTACTTTGAGAAAATCTCAGGGGCGAAATGTCTTGGGTTCTGTTTGACTGGTCTTTTTCCAGGCTTGATTGGTATCCTATGCTCGACTAGATCTCTCTTTAGACCCGACATTTCGTCGTAGTCCCAAGCAAAACAATCCATGTACTCTCGCAGCAATTGGATGGTCTCGACCCTGAGTTGGGGGTCGAGGTTGGCGCAGATATACGTTGGCCTTTTGATCACTCCATCTCCCAGATCCACTTCCTCCAATGGATCTTGCGCCAGCATTTTAACATCATTGGCCAAGGGATCTTTTTCAAAACCCAAAGGCTCATCGTCATAGATGGCGTTGAGTCTTTGCCCTTGGTACTGAATCTTGTCGGGAGGCTTAGGGTCGAAACGCCTACCTGAGCCTATTTGTTCAGATTCTTCATTGGCTCTCTCAGCCATTTTGTTATTGACGGCCTCCAAGGCCGTTTGTAGCTTAGTTTCGGCCACATAGGCCGAAATCCTTTGAAGCGCTATGGCTTCAGTCATCATCACTAAATTCACTTCCCCACCTAGTGGGGTCTATAGGAAGTGTGCCAAGGTATGGTAGTCTCTCACTTGGCACTTCCTTGTCCCATCGGAAACCTTCGACAGGATGCAGATAAAGTGAGCAATACACTTCGTTATTTGGTGTAAATTCAAAACTTGCAGGTTCGCATGGGCCTATACTGGCCAAATGTTTGTCGAACTGTCTTCGATCAACATGGTTTATAGGTGCTTTGAAATATCCTTGATTTGTTTCAATGTTTTCGACGATGCCATCTGGTCTCCAGATGGCGATCCTTTGATGCATCGAAGATGGCACTGCCCCCACTCCATGGATCCATTCTCTTCCAAGCAATAGATTATGGTTGGCAGTGGTTTCTACCACCATGAAGACAGTTGGGCGGGTAATGGTTCTGACTGTGATATTCACTTTTATGACCCCCATGGTCGAACACCCATTTTTCCTTCATAGTTTGATAATACCATGTTGTGCGGCTTGGTACCTGTCTCATCTTTTCCAATTTTGTTCAACAGAAAATGCGGCATTAGGTTCACCGTAGCGCCACAATCCACCAAGATTTTGTGAACTGGGACCTTCTCTACTTGTGCCGTAATATAAAGAGGCTTCAGATGATTCTTCATCGCCTCCGTGGGTCGTTCGAAGAATGCATTTTGCTCCTCAACGCAGTCATTATTCATCACATAGTAATATACCGGCTTATGAGCCGCCATCTCCCTGTCCGTATAAGTGTCCAAGTTTTCAACCACAGAAATCCTGTCAAATTCCCTAGGCATCACTAATACTACAATAACCAAAATATCCAGAGTATCGACAGAGTCTTCATCAAATTTATCGGTCATTTCATCATCGACCCCGACCGGCTTCCTCTGCTCTTCGACCAGTGTCGAAAACAACTTTCGACCTACCGGTGTCTTCCCAAATGCTTTAGTTCGTCCTTCATTTTCGACAGGAACATTGGTACTGAGTTCTGGTTGGTCCCTTTGTGCACCTTCCCTGAGTGATTTTCTTTTTCTCTGTTCTCGTCTCCATTGCAATCGAGACATGGGATTTTTCCCTTTATAATTTTCTGATACATGGGCGGCCTTCGAAGACTGAAACTTTTTTCGATAGCTTAATGAAGATCCTCGTTGCACTTTGAAGTTCTTCCACCTCTTTTGCCCCTGCTGCCTATTCTCATTGGGCTTCGTCCACTTTCCATCAGTGGCCTCAGCGTTGGGCTTAAAACTAGTGGGTTTGTTTGTAGGAGGCCTTATACGGGGGTCAGATCTTTTTTGAAGGCCTCTTCGAGGGTCGAATCTGGGCCTTTCGTTATCTTGCCTTAGCCTTCGTGGTCCCTCTAGCTTCTGTGCGGCCTTTTTGTCAAATATGGCGCTGCATCGGGGACAAAGCATCACACTAGAACCTCTCTCTTGGCAACGGTGAAGGAAAGCAACGATTGATTCTTCCTGCTCTGGGTATGCTTCCCTAGTGTGTGTGTCCCCTGGTAATTCGACTCACTATTCGCTACATCTTCATGTTGGGTGATCTCTACCATGTTAATTTCAACTTCTTCGACCAGATTAAGCTTCTTCAGGCCTAGCTCCACGCCTTTAGTAGCTTGATCAATTATGACGAAGTCATCAGCTGTTTCTTTGGTCACTATCTCCCAACCTAGATTTCTCTTGTTGTTTGAACTTATGGCTTCATCCCTTTGGTCACAGTCATCAATTTCCATTTCCACACAGTTCTTTTGTCCGAAGCTCATGGTAACCTTTGCCATCACAGCCTCATTTATGGGATTGTCAGTAGTTTCTGTTATATCGATTGAAAGGTTGCCGCCATCAGTAACTGCGACCATGTTGGCTTCCACTGGTTCTGTATAATGTACATCCGCCATTTGTAGAGGGTCTGTGTCGACCTTCATCTGGACGCTAGCCTTCTCTCCAAACTTTAGACGTCCTTCCTGGATTGCATTTTGAATAAGGTCCCTGAAAAGAAAACATTGAGACGTTTAATGACCCAGGAAATTATGGTATTTACAAAACCCTATTTTCTTCCTTTGTTCTATGGACGTCATTTTAGTGCCAGGTAGCACTATCATTTGCCCGTCTTTAACTAACAAATTGAAGATTTCATCACATTTCGTGATGTCGAAAGTATATGTTTTCTTTGGAAATCTCTCATTTTTTTCGGATTCGACATAACTCTTCCCTTGTGGAGGAGCTAGGACTTTACATGAGTAAGGTGGCCCTTGCTTAAGTTCAGCAAGATCCACCTCGCCATCGTCGAAGCTCACGAGATCATCGCACAACCCTTCGACATTCTCATTATATTCGACAAAAGCTACCCTTTTATTTTTATTAAACTTAGCCTTTTCGTCTTTGAGCCTTTCTAATTGCCAAACTCGATCGGCTAGTTGGGCCATGTCCCTTAGATACTGGGTATCCAACTTTTTCCTAATAGAATAGTCAAAACCCCCAGCGGCCATTTCGACCAACTCATGTTCAGGGACTTGTGTGAAGCATCTGGCTTTAAGCAAACAGAATCTATTAAGGTATTCCTCAATTGGCTCAAAAAACTTACGCTTCACACTAGCGAGTTCCTTTAAGCTAATTTTAGTCTGGCCCATAAAGAACTGTTCATGGAACAAACGCTCTAACTGGATCCAATTACACACCGTATTAGGGGGAAGCATTGTGAACCAAGTGAAGGCATTCTTAGTAAGATAACTTGGGAAGTATTTTATTCTAAGGCTTTCATCATTCTCTATCTCTCCAGCCTCGATTAGGTAACGAGCCACATGTTCGACGGTAGATTCCGTCGTATCTCCTGAAAACTTAGTAAACTTGGGTACTTTCGTCCTAGAGGGTAACTCCGCCTGAAGGATATAGTCTACTATGGGTGAAGTGTAATTTGGCCTGGTGAACCCAATGTTTAACCCATTTCTGGCCATAATTCTCTCGACCATGGCTGCTAGATTATTGTCGACGGCCACGTTATTTCGTCGAACCTGCTGGACTACATTGTCCGCGTCTTGGTTCCGATTTACGACAACCACTCCTGGGTTTCTTTCTCCCAAGACACGGGGTTGATTTCTCAATGGCTCTTCCCTAAGCTCTTCGACTACAGGGGGGCCATCCTTCCTTGGTTTCCTACGTCGATTTCTACCATATTCCCCAGGTTTTCTCGTGGGATATCCACTACTGCGGCCTGATTTATGGCTAAGGGAGGTACCCCCATGAATTCAGCCAATCTTGTCAGTTGTACCACCAATTGTTGATTGGTCTGAGTTGTATTTTGGATTAATGGTTGAAATATTTCACCCATGGTTTGTGATAAGGTCTGAACCATTTGTAGGTTACTTTCATCCATCTACTATCTCAAACAAGCAACTGAGGTGTTGGTTAAATTGGGGCCTTGCGTCGAATACCCTAAGCTCTGGCTTTGGGGATTTCAACCCATATTCACGCCTGACCCTGACCCCTGTAATGGAGAAGCCATTGCCTGATCTGAGAATATGGGGGGTGCACTTTGGAGCCCCTGCATCATAGCGGTGGGCATCCCATATGGGGGATTTCTTGGTGACTATGAAAAAACAGGGGGACCGAACTGTCTGGAAGTCAAACTTCCCCCTAACAAAATCTGAGGATTCGACGTTTGATGGCCAATATATTCCAACACTGTGTTAAAGGCTTTTGTTTTGGAATTCTATCTAAGTTCCACACTTAAACAGTATTGTGTTAAACTAATCTAAAGAAACATCTTGTTCGACTACGGGATAACTTAAAAGATGAGGTAAAGCTTTCAATAAAAGAAAGAAAGAAGTTTGTTTGGAGAGGGGAAATTAGATTAAGGGGAAAGAGAAAGGAATTGCATACGAAAAAGAGGAGAAAGGAATAAAGTAAGGAAGAAAGGTGCAAAGACAATAAAAGACTTTATAAAGTTTAAAGCAAAATAAAGTAAATTTCATTAAGGTAAAAGATGGTGTGTTTACATCACGTACATTCTCTATAATACTCGCTTTCTCTACGCTCGGATACTTGGAGTAATTCTAAGAGTAATTTGTACAAAGGTAAATTACAACACACTTTGCTTATGTCTAAGACATCCTATTTATAGTAGTAAAAAATAACTTCTAATAACATCCAACATCACCTCCTCTCGCCACTTGTCACAATGCATGGATTCTACTGCTCATAAGGTGCCACGTGTCTTCTTAAGCGTTTGGCAAACAAAATCGTTCCCTCCAACTTTTGAATTTCAAACCCTTCGACGAACCATCCACAATAGCAAGCGGTCGAACTCCTAGCTTCTGGGTGAGTTCTTCGACTCCTTCTTTTAGCTGCCTTACACCCTTTCGACCAACTTTCATTCTCAACTTGTTCTTGGCATTTTCATCTTGAATTCCTTTCTTCTACATGGGGCGTCGAAATTAGGAGCTAATAGTAAGATGTCTGCTTCTCCACAATTGGATCAAATGAGAAGATTTTACCTCTCATTTTTACCCTTAAAATCTCCCGACCGGTAGTGTCAAAGATAAGACAATGTTGATTTACGGAAAGAACTTTAAATCCCTTTTCTAACAATTGACCCACACTAAGTAGATTTTGGTCAATGTCAGGCACATACAGAACATCTGAGATTGTTTTCATACCTGAGCTAGTTGAAATTACAATGGTTCATTTTCCTTTTGTAGAAATATAGTCACCATTCCCAATTCGGACTTTTGAGAATTTTACAGGCTTCAAATCCTTGAAGAGAGTTTTATCATATGTCATGTGGTTTGTACAACCACTATCAATCAACCAACATTCAGAACTACTCCTTGCTGAGAAGCATGTTGCCACAAAAATTTGATCTTCTTCATCTTGCTCTACAACCTTGGCATTGGCTTCATGTTGTTGAAATTTGCCTTTGCAAATTACAGCTTCATGTCCAAGCTGATTGCACTTGTTGCACTTTGCGTCTGGTCTTTTCCAACATCTAAATGGTGGGTGACCCATTTTGCCACAATGCTCACAAGGTGGGTAATTTTTCTTTTTACCTTTGTCTTTGCTTTGGCTGCTTTGACTACTTCCAACTTCATGATGCTTGGCTGGTAAAGCACCTTCAACCATGTGATCTTGTCTCATAAGCCTTCGCTGCTCTTGGGCCTGCAAGGCATGTAACACTCCCGCTAAGATGACTTTGGACAGATCTTTCGTATTCTCCAAAGTAGTTATTAATGCTTCGTATCTCTCTGGCACTGTAACCAAAAAATTTTCCACAATTCTAGAATCAGTGAATTCAGTGCCGAGTAATCTAACCCTGTTCGCAATGGAAAGCAACCTGTCAGAGTATTCTTTGATTGTCTCAGAATCTTTTATTCTCTGCATCTCGAATTCCCTCATCAAGTTAAGCACTTGCATGCCTCGAATCCTCTCATCCCCTGCGTATTCTTTCTTTAAGTAGTCCCAAATTGCTTTTGGTGTTTTGAGAGTCATGATTCTGGTGAAGATTATTGATGAAACACCAGTAAAGAGACATGATATTTCCTTTGCCTTCTTGGTTTTTTTCTCCTTGTGCAATTTTATTTGAGTCATGGTAGGATTGTTCAGCAGCAGAGGAATTTAATAATCCTCTTCCACGACTTCCCAAAGGTCCAACGCCTCCAAATAAGACTCTATTTTAACTGCCCAAAGGTCATAGTTGTCTCCATCAAAGGTGGGCGGAGCAATTCGTGAGAAACTTGCTTCACCTTCCATTTTCGCAGGCCCCGTAAGAAGAAAGCTATGATACCAATTGTTGGTTTTATTATAGCAGAGAGATTGAGAAAATGGAAATTATTGTACTTTTATTCATGACAGCCAAAACACTTATAGTGTTTTCAAAAGTAAAACTAACCACCACCACATTAGGAACATGGGGTAACTGACTAGACTTGCTCCTAAAATTTAGGATCCACTAATTGACTAAAACCTAACTGAAACAATAATGATAAATAAAAAACTTAATGCAGTCCAAAAACAAATAATTAACATGCATTTTGAAATAAAAGCCCACTTTTCATGTGTATTCTTTGGTGAAACTATGCTTCATACTATTTCATCAAGATCAAATTTGCACGCTTAACTTGATTTGGAATTCAATTTTTAAAAAAAAAATTTTGAAGTGTCATTCGATTTTGAATTTAGAATTCAAGCAAGATCCCATTTTGTTTTTTTAGGTGTTTTCAAAATCTAATAAAAGAATTTTGCATTTGGAAAATGAGAGTTTATTTCTTTTTAGTAATAATTTACAAACTTCATCTTTCCACTATTATGTCAACTTCATGTCACTCTCTTTTTCACAACATCTCATGTAGTAACTACACACATCTCAATCTCTCATTATTATTTTTTTTCTACTTCACTTCTTCTAACCAACACTAAAAAACTCACACTTTTTCTTCTTCATTTTGGTGTCTTTGTTATCCACCTATCACCACCATAGATCAACTTCGCCTCCACTTCGTAAACTACAAAGCTCTCATTTTTCTTCACTTTTTTTCTTTTCAGTTTTATACATATATCTACTACTTTGTTTTATTTATATACTGTTATTATATTGTTTCATTTTGACATATATAGTTGCTTTATCTTGATATGTGTTTATTGTTCTATTTTTTTTTAAAGTTATATATATATATATATATATATATATATATATATATATATATATGTTAATTTTTTTCTTAGTTGTATAATATATAAACATATGTGTTCTGTTTGGAGTTGTATTTATACATAACTTTTTTTTTCTTTTTGATTTTTTACACACACATAGATAGTGATTGTCATATATATATATATATATATATATATATATATATATATATATATATATATATATATATATATATATATATATATATATATATATATATATATATATATATATATATATATATATATATATATATATATATATATATATATATATATATATATATATATATATATATATATATATATATATATATATATATATATATATATATATATATATATATATATATATATATATATATATATATATATATATATATATATATATATATATATATTATACATATGTGTTCTGTTTGGAGTTGTATTTATACATAACTTTTTTTTTCTTTTTGATTTTTTACACACACATAGATAGTGATTGTCATATATATATATATATATATATATATATATATATATATATATATATATATATATATATATATATATATATATATATATATATATATATATATATATATATATATATATATATATATATATATATATATATATATATATATATATATATATATATATATATATATATATATATATATATATATATATATATATATATATATATATATATATTTCTTTGTTTTTATACATACTGCTTTTTTCATTTCACTTATACATATATATACATTTTTTGTTTCAAGTTAATATATATACATATTGCAATTCATCTCTATTACATATAAATATATACTGCTTTGTTTTAAAATTATATATAGATATATTGTTCTTTTTTTGTATATAGTTTTTATATTTACAAATTTTTTTTTAAAGTTATGTATAATATTTGTAATATTGTCCTTTCGTTCTTAAAACACTTAATAATTAACTTGGATAAATAAGAGCCGTTGTGATCCAACATTTTGGCGCAACTCTTTGAGCAATCGATTATCATCAAGCGTTCATTGTCCACCAATTAATCTTCATAACAGCTTGAACAAGTAAGATCCGTTAGAATCTAGCATTCTAACACAACTCTTTGAACCATTGATCATTATCAATGTTCTTTGTCCAATAAACATTTTTCACAATCAATATTGAATGATAAAGAGTGTTGGAGTTTAACACTCTAGCATAAACTCTTTGAACAATTGATCATCATCAAATATTCATCATTCTTAAAATATAGCTGAACTATACTCAAATCTCAATTTTCATGGACATACCTTGATTATCATCAAGATGCCAAAATACCTTCATAGTTATGAACAAACCTTGATCGACATCAAGTGTATTTTCCTTATAAGCCTTCAAGATATCTAATAAGGTCTAAAGATTCAATTAAAGATGTTGTCTTAATAAACACCAGGGCAATGTTTTGCCTACAATCATTGAGTTGAGGTAAGTGGCATGAATGAGATTCGTAAAGCCATTCAAGGTGGTGAAAATGTCCGCTCCTCATTTGTTTTGGGTAAAACAAAGTTCTTAGGTTGCGATGACCATATCCTTGTCCTTTCTTTTAGGGGTTTTATTTGATATTTTACCTTTCCCTCTATGGGAATAAATAAAGATCGGTGGCTACTCTATTAAGTCCATCCCGCGGACTTGTGATTGCGTTTCGTGAGGTCGTGCTCATTTTACGAGGTACGACACCTTGATTGCTTTATTCATTCGAGTTGACAAAAATATGTTTAGGTTGATTAACTCCTGCACTGTAGCTAAGGATGCTTTGGAAATTCTCAAGACAACTCATGAAGGCACATCTAAGGTGAAGATATATAGACTTCGGCCGTTTACTGCCAAGTTTTAAAATCTAAAGATGATGGAGGATGATAGTATTCATGACTTCCAGACTAATGTTTTTGAAATAGCTAATGTCTTTAGTGAAGGTGAGATAATACTTAGAAGGGGGGGGTTGAATAAGTATGGAAAATTAATACTTAAAAATAATCACACAATTATTTTTATCCTGGTTCGTTAAACAACTACTCCAGTCCACCCTTCCAGAGTGATTTGCCTTTCTCAACAAGGACTTAATCCACTATTAAATCAAACTGATTACAATAGTATCACCTAAGAACTACAGTTCTTAGTCTTCTCAAGAGCTACTGATTCACACTGAATCCTCTTAAGGAATATCCTTTACAATCAATGTAAATTAAATACAAGAGATTTTAATGCTTCTATAAAGCTATAATCACAACAGTGATTTTTTCTCTTAAGTTTAAGTACAATGAGATTCTATGAAGAATAAGAAAGAGAGCTTATAGAATATTATGATTTCTTTTCAGCAAGTGTGTAGCACTGAAGAATGAAATGAAGATCTCCTTTTATAGGCAGCTGAATCATGCAAGCTGAACATTGAAAAGAGAGTCCAAAAAGGTCTGAGCCTTTTTGTCTTCACATGCACTGACCTTTCCTTGAAATAGATGACACAGATAAATCCTTTTTATCTGTGTAAGTGTGTCTAGCACAATTAAGGAAAGAGACGTTGAATAGTTCCAACGGATACATTCTTGAAAACACTTCTTCAGTTTCAGCAAGTTCTTCAGAGTCTGAATGGATCAGAGTCTTCTGATGAGATTCAGAACTAAGCTGTATCAGAGTCTTCTGCAGCGTGTGTGCTTCTAGCATGTTGATCATCAGAGCATCTTGACACAGAACTTCAGTACTTGGCAGCGTAAGTACTTTCAGAAACTTCTGTAGACTAATGCTTTGAGAAACTCTTCAATCAATATTCTTCTATACTTCTGATGCTTCAGCTTCAGATGCTTCTGACTATCTTCAGATGCTTCTGATTATCTTCAGATGCTTCTGACTCAGAATGTTCTGGAGCTTTTTTCTTCAGATCCTTCTGGAGACTACGCTCAGGATCTTCTGTAAGGAGCAAGCAGATTCTTCTGTGAGGTGCATCTAGCGCTTCAGAGTCAGGATAGCTTCTTGTATTCAAGACAGATTTGCTTCTAGAGAGTTAATATAATTTTAATCTGCAGTAAAACTCTCAAACAAATTTTAGAGTATATAATTCTTAAATATAATTTTCCTAACAGTTATCATCAAAACAAAGAGTAATTATTAAGAACCAATCTGTGTTCTAACAATCTCCCCCTTTTTGATGATGACAAAAAGTATCAGAAATTTTATTTAATTAAACATAAAGAATTATAACTCCCCCTGAGATGATGAATCTCACCCTGAGTTAAATATGAAAAAGGAATAGAAACTTCCCTTTTTATCTTGAGTAATCTTCAGAGTCAGATCTTGTTTGTCTTTGTAATAATCAAGGGTCAGACTATCTTGCAGATATGAGATTCAGAGTTTGATAAAATATAAATGATCTGAGAAACTCAGAGATTCTTTTATAGAGTGTTCTTATCAAAAGTTCTGAAATAGTCAATTTAGATATTAGAAAGAGTAGATATGTCTGAAGATTCATTCTAGTGAAATTATATTAAATAGTTCAGATCTTTATTTTCTCCCCCTTTTTTGTCATAAGCAAAAAGTAAAAACTTTTAATAAAGACAAATAAAAGGAACAATAGCAGATAATTCAATGGAGAATAACAAACTGATTCATTTAATCATAACAGAGCAAAAGTACATTGGAAAATATCAGAAGATATAACAATAACATACAGATGCAAAAACAACAGATGCATAAACATGAGAAAAAAAATCTAAGAGTGTTTTGACAAAAGCATCTTCAATAGGTCTGTGATCTCAGATTGTGATTGCTCTTGCTTTGACATGAACTTAGTGATTGTCTCATTCTTCTCATCTTGTTTAGACATCCATTCTGACATGTCCTTAGATTTCTTGTCTTGCTTCGCCATCCAAGATCTGATTTCAGATTGACCAGCTTCCAGAGCAGCAATCTTGTTTCCCAAATCTGGATTTTCTGTCTTTATCTCTGATGATGGAGGTTCTGTATCCTGAACAGAGTCAATTGCCATATGTTCTGGAGATCCTGAAGAGGGTTCTACCAGAGTCATAGTCAATTCATTGGCAGTTGGTTCTGGTGGAGGAGGAGGAGGAGCATCCAAACAAAGCAGAGGTTCAGTCTTGTTTACAATCCAGAATTGAGTTCTTTCAGCTCTGAGCTTTGCATCATCAGAACAGATGTTCTTCAGATTAGAAGCTACTGTATTGAATCTATTGACAAAACCTTTCCAGATGATGTCAGTTTCATTTGCATCCATAGTTTCAGAACATCTCTTCTGAACAGTACCTAAAGACATCTGTATTTCTTGCAAAAACGTTTGAAATAAATGATCAATATTAAGTCTGGGTGGTGGTTTAAGCAAGGTTTCCAGAGTCATCTGTTTAGGTTTTGGAGTTGGTGGTATCAGTGATTTTGGAATGGAAATCAGAGGAGGAGGAACATATGGAAAGAATGGAATTTCTGGTTTTTGAGGTAAAGATCTGTTTAAAGCATTGAGCATAGTTGGTTGAGGTCTTGTGCGTGGGTAAACAATATCAAAAGATGCATTGGAGTATGGTACGAATGCAGAGTTTGATGGCTTATCAGATGCAACTGTGTTATCAGATGCAGGATGCAGAGCTGAAACAGCAGTTTTACCAGATGTAGCAGATATGGTGGCTAATGATCCTTCATTGTTCATAGATTGAATATATGAAAGGATTACAGATGGAAGGGCCTGAGTGAGCTTTGGTTTCAGAGGTTCCAAAGGTTCAGAAGGCTCAAATCTATCATAAAAATCTTTTAGTTTGAAACCATAAGATAAATTATGATAAAGAGAAGACACTTGGGCACAAGATATTCCAGATGATGATGGATTGGTAGAGGGAACAATCATCTCAGATGATGTTGCTGGTGGAGGCATAGGGTCTGGAATGGTAGATTTAGCAGGTAAGGTTGATTCAGGTTCAGGGTCATGGACAGGATATTTGTCAGATGGATTAATCAGAAAATCAGGATGAATTTCTGATTCAGAGGAATTGGAAGATGTTTCAGGTGTATAAGAGGTAGAAGAAACTTGAAACACTGTTTTTAATGGAGTGATGTCAAGAACTTCTGTCTCAGGGATATGAGATGGTTCTGAAGGAATATCAGGTTGTTGAGTAGGTGGTTCAGATGAAACAGGAGCAGAAGTTACTTGAGTGGGTTCAGAAGTAACAGTTGCTACAGGTTCAGAAGATGGAATTATTGATGGTGGAATGACAGAGTCTTTTTATGGTTGATCTTCTGTGGTTTGTTTTTCTGGATGATTTTCTATTTGTGGTTGTGCAGAGTTTTGTTTATCAGAATTTTGTGGTAGTTCCGATGGTTGTGGTTCTGTTTGTTGTGATTCTGTTGGTTGTGGAACAGTTGGTGATGGACGTGGAGTGAAGTGTTTGATGTGTATTTTAGGTTGAGGTGGTTTTGATACAGAAGCAGTTGGTTGTTTCTGTGGTGAGACAGAACTGGGGGCAGCAACAGATGTTGTTTGAGTGACAGGGGGTTTGGGTACAGACTTAATAGATGAATCATTAATAACAACATTTTTAGAAGTAACGGAAGCTTTAGTACCTTTGAGTTTAATCCTTTTAGCAGAGACATCTTCTCCAGAATCCTTTCTCTTCAGAAGATCCTTGGGATTCTCAGCAAACTTGGCCTTCTTCTGGACAGGTTCAGATTCTGCTGCAGGTTGAGGTCTTTTCCTCTGAAGTGGAACTTCTGCTTCTTCTTCTTCTTCTCCTGCATCTGGCAGTGGTTGCTTGACAAGTTGAAACACATTGGCTGGAACAGGCACTCCTTCCCTTTTGCATTCCTCTATATACATCAGAACAATGTGTCTAGGTTCTTCAGCAAAGAATAGAGGAAAGTCTGATACTGGAATCCTTTTATTCAAATCAGACATGTTTAACTTCTTTGGAGCAGTGGTAAGTTCATCTACAATCTTGAGTCTCAGAAGGCTCTTAGCGTTCAGAGGCTTTCCCATAATGAACTCTAGTTCTTCTGTAACACCAGCATCATACAGAGCAGCCACTAAACCATTTTCAGTGAGAAGATCTGAGAGCAGCCTTCCAAAAGGTATCCAAGTCCTGATCTTCTGGCCCTTTTCTTTTACAGATTCTCTAGATGCATTGATGTGATTCCACAGATGCATGAACAATAAGTAAGGAAGATCTACCTTATTACTCTGACTAAGGCAGTACATAAAATAGATCTGTTCATTGTTGACATAATCTGGGGAATTTGTTGACTTTCTGTGATGTATGCATCCCATGAAGATCTTGGCCCAGATCTTGTAGTCAGGCTTCAGATCTTTGAATCTGTTAGAGGCTTGTCCAGCAGTCATAACCTCTTCATAAATTTCATCCATATCAACACGCCCAGCTGGCAGATGTGAAACACCATCTGTTTCTTCATAACCAATCAGTCTTCTAATCAGATCCTCTGTGATGATGATCTCCTTTCCCAGCACAGATGATAGAATGAACTTTGGATACACAGATGCATGAATCCAGAATTCCTTAACAAGCAGAGGGTAAACTGGTCCAAACAGTCTATCAAAGTATTTCACCCAACCTTGAGCTCTAACAATGGAGCGAAAATCAAACCCATTGTCAGCCAAAGAATCAAATTCCACCATAGATTCACACAATACTTCTAACTTATCAACTGGTGTGAGAAGAGTTCTCTGTGGAGGAATATATGGAGCAACACCTAGATTATCTGAAGTCACAGCAGCCATTGTTGATTGAAACTGTGCAGTTGTTGATGAAGAAGACGCCATTGAAGAATGCTTTTTAGAACACTTAGGTTTTGGGTTTTTATGCAGAGAGAACAAAAGATGAAAATGCATAAAAATTCTGAGAGTGAAAAGTGTGAAAGTGAATACACATCAAGTATTTATACTAATCACATAGGCACACCAAAAGAAAGAAATAACGCACGTTTGAGCAGCATTAAATGAAAAGAATAAAATCATTTCAAATAATAAATGCTTCTGACAGATTTGGGGGGAAAACCAAGATATTTACTATTCAAATTTCACCTCAAACGTCTTTTCAGTTGTCCACACGCCACCTCTTCAGATTTTGTGGGACACGTGTTTGCTTGTATGCTGTTCTGAATTCTCTCAAGAAATGAAACGTTAGCCACTTTCAGATCTTCTAAAGATGGTTAGTTCAGATTTTCACATCATAAATAATAATCAGAATAAAATAAATGAACAGAAGAAATACTTCAGATCATTAAACATTTTGCATCTGAGAGGTTGCCTCTGATAAATATTACTCTGGACAAAAATCCATACAAATATTTTTCAGAATGAACTTAAATCTATCTTCAGCAAGGGGTTTTGTGAAAATATCAGCCCATTGATGATGTGTATCAACAAAAGCTAAATTAATTACACCCTTCTGAACATAGTCTCTGATGAAGTGATGTTTAATTTCTATATGTTTTGCCTTAGAATGCAAGATTGGATTTTTTGACAAACATATAGCAGAAGTATTATCACAAAAGATAGAAAGATTACTCTCATAGATTTGATAATCTTCTAATTGACTCTTCATCCAGAGCATCTGAGTACAACATCCAGCAGCAGCAATGTATTCTGCCTCTGTAGTTGATAGTGCAATGGTAGGTTGCTTCTTGCTGTACCATGAGATCAGATGACTTCCAAGAAAATGACAGCTTCCAGAAGTGCTTTTACGTTCAACTCTGTCTCCAGCATAGTCAGCATCACAGAATCCAACTAATGAAAATTCATCAGATCTTCTGTAACACAAACCCATGTTAGCAGTACCTTTCAGATACCTTAGAATCCTCTTAACAGCTGTTAAGTGTGATTCTCTAGGATCTGATTGGAATCTAGCACATAAGCAGACACTAAACAGAATATCTGGTCTAGAAGCAGTCAAGTATAGAAGAGATCCTATCATACCTCTGTAGAGTTTTTGATCTACCTTCTTACTTACCTCTTCCTTACCTAGAGTGCTTGTAAGATGCATTGGAGTCTTTGCCATTTTGCTATCAACCATGTTGAACTTCTTCAGAAGCTCTTTAACATATTTGGTTTGATGTATGTAGGTACATTCTGGAGTCTGATTGACTTGGATTCCCCAAAAGAATCTCAATTCTCCCATCATGCTCATTTCAAATTCTTCCTGCATACATTTAGCAAACTCCTTTCCAAGCGTAATATTTGTTGATCCAAAAATAATGTCATCTACATAAATTTGACAAATCAACAGATCTTTCTTAACAGTTTTAAAGAATAAAGTTGTATCCACTTTTCCTCTGATAAAATTTTTCTTCAGAAGGAAGTTGCTCAACCTCTCATACCAAGCTCTGGGAGCTTGTTTTAATCCATAAAGGGATTTCTTTAATTTGAAAACATGATCTGGAAAGTTTTCACTTTCAAAACCAGGAGGTTGGTGGACATATACTTCTTCTTCTATAATTCCATTAAGAAAAGCACTTTTAACATCCATCTGATACAGAGTGATGTTATTCTGTGCAACAAAAGAAATAAGAAGGCGTATAGATTCTAACCTTGCCACTGGAGCATATGTCTCAGTGTAATCAATACCTTCTTGCTGACTGTATCCTTGAGCAACCAGCCTTGCCTTATTCCTTTCTACTTCTCCCTTTTCATTCAGCTTATTCCTGAAGACCCATTTTGTTCCAATAATATTGAATCCTTTAGGTCTAGGAACCAGATCCCAAACTTCATTTCTGGTGAATTGATTCAGCTCTTCTTGCATAGCTACAATCCATTCATTATCTTCCATAGCCTCATCTACAGATGTTGGTTATATTATTGACACTAAGCCAAATAAAGAAGATTCAGAAGTTCTGAGAAATGATCTTGTCCTTATTGGATCATCTTTCTTTCCAATTATCACATCTTCTGGATGAGAAGCTTTGATTCTGGAAGAAGATCCTCTGACAGTTGGTCTTTCAGAAATATGCAGGTTGTCTAGTTGGGAGGTCAAAGGTGTAGCATCTGGGGTTGCTTCAGATTCTTTGATCTTTGCCTTTTCTTCCTCTGAGGCTTCAGAGTCTGTGAGAATCACTTCTCTATCTGCAGAACTTTCAAGCTGCTTTGGCTTTTCAGAGCCATGCTTATCATCAAATCTAACATGAATAGATTCTTCAACAATCTGTGTTTCAGTATTGAATACTCTGTAGCCTTTAGAGCGTTCAGAATAACCAAGCATGAAACACTTCTGTGCTTTGGAATCAAACTTGTTCAGATTATCTTTAGTATTAAGCATATAACAAATACATCCAAAAGGATGAAAATAAGAAATGTTAGGCTTTCTGTTTCTCCACAATTCATAGGGAGTCTTTTCTAGAAGAGGTCTTACAGACACTCTGCTCTGAATATAACAAGCTGTGTTAATTGCTTCTGCCCAAAAATGTTTTGCCAGATTTGTCTCATTGATCATGGTTCTGGCCATCTCTTGCAATGTTCTATTTTTCCTCTCTACAACTCCATTTTGTTGTGGAGTTCTAGGGCAGGAGAAATCATGCGCAATGCCTTTTTCAGAAAAATATTTTTCAAAATGTTTATTTTCAAATTCCCCACCATGATCACTTATGACTTTAATAATTTTGGAATCTTTTTCAGTCTGGACTTGATTGCAGAAGTCAAAGAACACAGAATGAGACTCATCCTTGTGTTTTAGAAACTTTACCCATGTCCATCTGCTGTAGTCATCTACAATGACTAACCCATACTTCTTGCCTCTGATGGATGCAGTTTTCACTGGTCCAAACAGATCAATGTGAAGTAATTCCAATGGTCTGGAGGTAGACACAACATTTTTTGATTTAAAATGAGATTTTGAAAATTTACCTCTTTGACATGCTTCACACAGAGCATCTGAGTTGAACTTCAACTTAGGAAGTCCTCTGACCAGATTGAGTTTATTAATCTGAGATATACGTCTCATATTAATATGCCCCAATCTTCTATGCCAGACCCATTGCTCATCATTCACAGATAAGAGGCATTTTACATTTTGAACTTTAAGTTCTGAAAGGTTAATTTTATAAATGTTGTGTTTCCTCTTTCCACTGAATAGGATAGAACCATCCTTTTGACATACAGCTTTGCAAAATTTTTGATTAAAGATTATATCATAACCATTGTCACTTAATTGACTTATGGACAATAGATTATGTTTCAATCCTTCAACTAACAAAACATTAGTAATAGAGGGAAGCTTACCATTTCCAATAGTGCCAGATCCAATGATCTTGCCCTTCTGGTTCCCTTCAAACTTCACGTCCCCTCCAGATCTAAGTTCCAGGCTTTGGAACATAGACCTTTCTCCTGTCATGTGTCGTGAGCATCCAGAGTCCAGGTACCATGATTGGTGTCCTGACCTTGCTGCTAAGAACATCTGCAACAGGAATTATTTTGTTTTTAGGTACCCAGATCTTCTTAGGTCCTTTGGGGTTAGTTGGTTTGCAGGTTTGTCTAAACTTCTGTTTTGCAACATAATGTTTATTCTGACTTGCCTTTGGTTTAAACACATAAGTACTCTTCTCAGAGCTTGTGTGTTTAATGTCATTCAGATGACCAAATTTTAATTGAGAATACAGAGGTGTCTTCCTGATGAAAAGTTTGTCAACAGGTTTTGGATTGCTTCCAGATGAAGACTCATATCCAATGCCTCTTCTGTTGTTTCCACTAACACCATAGATCATGGAAGCCATCTTGCTTCTGTCTATGCTCTTAGTGAGAAATCTCTGAAAACTAGAGTCATATTTTTCTAAAATATTTTCACAAGACTTATTCTTAGATTCAGATTCTTGTTGAGTTCTATCAAAGTCATTTTTGATTTTTAAATTTATTTCTTTCTGCTCAACAAGTTCTGTTTTCAGAAGATCAATCTCAGATTCAAGATTGCTTTTCAGCTTCTTGTTTTTGAGTTTGATGTTGTTATAACTTTTAAGAACTTCTGTAACAACTTTAATGAGTTCTTCTTTGGTAAGTTTAGCCATTACCTCTTCTGCATCATCATCAGATTCAGATTCTGATTCATATCCAGAGGTACCTTCCTCTTGATCCTCTGTCCTGGCCATCAGTGCAACGTTTGCACATTCTTCTTCTGATTCAGAAGATGAACCATACTCATCTGAGTCATCCCATGTTGCCATCAGAACCTTCTTCTTCTCGTTGAACTTCTTCTTAGGTTTTTCTTTCAAAAGTTTAGGGCAGTCATTCTTGTAGTGCCCAGGTTCTTTGCACTCATAGCACACCACTTCTTTCTTGGCAGATCTTCTGTGACTAGAAGATTCCTTTCTGTTGTCAGATCTTATGAAGTTGTTAAACTTCTTTCCCTTGTGCTTCCACAGCTTGTTAATCCTTCTGGACAGCATGGACAACTCGTCTTCTTCTTCAGAAGAAGATTCTTCAGAGCTTTCTTGAATAACCTGTAAAGCTTTAGCAGTTTTGTTAGATTTTAAAGCTATGGATTTACCTTTATCTTTCTTCTGGGGTTCATCTTCCTCCAGCTCAATTTCATGGCTTCTCAAAGAACTGATAAGTTCTTCTAAGGAGATCTTGTTCAGATCTTTTGCCATCTTCAATGCAGTCACCATTGGTCTCCATCTGGTGGGAAGACTTCTGATGATTTTCTTGACATGATCTGACGTTGAGTAACCCTTGTCCAGAACTTTCAGACCAGCTGTAAGAATCTAAAATCTAGAAAACATAGTTTCTACATTTTCAGAATCTTCCATTTTAAATGCCTCATACTTCTGTATGAGCGCCAGAGCCTTTGTCTCTTTAACCTGAGAGTTTCCCTCATGAGTCATTTTGAGTGATTCAAACATGTCATGAGCAGTATCTCTGTTAGTAATCTTCTCATACTCAGTATGAGAGATTGCATTAAGCAATATAGTTCTGGCTTTGTGGTGATTCTTGAAATCTCTTTTCTGCACTTCAGTCATTGATTTTCTATCAATCTTTTTGCCATCCTCACCAGTAGGATGTTCATATCCATCAATGACCAAATCCCAAAGATCAGCATCATACCCAAGAAAAAAACTTTCTATTCTATCTTTCCAATAGTCAAATTTTTCTCCATCAAACATTGGAGGTTTGGTACTGATCTTATCCCTCTCTTCATATTTATTGTTGATATTTGACATTGAATTATCAGCCATGATAACAAATAAATATTTTGATCAAAGTATATCTCCTCTGGATCTTTACTGACACTGTTAAGTGATACCACACTCAGAACCGGAGCTCTGATGCCAACTGAAGGTGAGATAATACTTAGAAGGGGGGGTTGAATAAGTATGGAAAATTAATACTTAAAAATAATCACACAATTATTTTTATCCTGGTTCGTTAAACAACTACTCCAGTCCACCCTTCCAGAGTGATTTGCCTTTCTCAACAAGGACTTAATCCACTATTAAATCAAACTGATTACAATAGTATCACCTAAGAACTACAGTTCTTAGTCTTCTCAAGAGCTACTGATTCACACTGAATCCTCTTAAGGAATATCCTCTACAATCAATGTAAATTAAATACAAGAGATTTTAATGCTTCTATAAAGCTATAATCACAACAGTGATTTTTTCTCTTAAGTTTAAGTACAATGAGATTCTATGAAGAATAAGAAAGAGAGCTTATAGAATATTATGATTTCTTTTCAGCAAGTGTGTAGCACTGAAGAATGAAGTGAAGATCTCCTTTTATAGGCAGCTGAATCATGCAAGCTGAACATTGAAAAGAGAGTCCAAAAAGGTCTGAGCCTTTTTGTCTTCACATGCACTGACCTTTCCTTGAAATAGATGGCACAGATAAATCCTTTTTGTCTGTGTAAGTGTGTCTAGCACAATTAAGGAAAGAGACGTTGAATAGTTCCAACGGATACATTCTTGAAAACACTTCTTCAGTTTCAGCAAGTTCTTCAGAGTCTGAATGGATCAGAGTCTTCTGATGAGATTCAGAACTAAGCTGTATCAGAGTCTTCTGCAGCGTGTGTGCTTCTAGCGTGTTGATCATCAGAGCATCTTGACACAAAACTTCAGTACTTGGCAGCGTAAGTACTTTCAGAAACTTCTGTAGACTAATGCTTTGAGAAACTTTTCAATCAATATTCTTCTATACTTCTGATGCTTCAGCTTCAGATGCTTCTGACTATCTTCAGATGCTTCTGATTATCTTCAGATGCTTCTGACTCAGAATGTTCTGGAGCTTTTATCTTCAGATCCTTCTGGAGACTACGCTCAGGATCTTCTGTAAGGAGCAAGCAGATTCTTCTGTGAGGTGCATCTAGCGCTTCAGAGTCAGGATAGCTTCTTGTATTCAAGACATATTTGCTTCTAGAGAGTTAATATAATTTTAATCTGCAGTAAAATTCTCAAACAAATTTTAGAGTATATAATTCTTAAATATAAATTTCCTAACAGTTATCATCAAAACAAAGAGTAATTATTAAGAACCAATCTGTGTTCTAACATTTAGTGCCTTGGGTGAAAAGATATTAGAAGAAAAGCTGGTTAGAAAGATTCTTAGGTCTCTCCCTAAGATATTTGACATGAAGGTCACAACCATTGAAGAAGCTCAAAACATCAACAGCATCAGAGTGGATGAGATTGTTGGATCTCTTCAAACCTTTGAACTAGGTATTAGTGACAAATCTTAAAAGAAGAAAAAAAGCATAGCATTTGTGTCCAATATTGAAGATGGAGAGGATGAATGTGATCTGGATACTGATGAGGGAATATCAAATGCCATTGTGATTCTTTGGAGGCAATTCAACAAGGTTTTGAAAAGAATGGATAGGAGGTCAAGACCTAATGTCAAGAACATCTCATCTGGCATCGGTAATAACTATGATTCTCAAAAGAATACCAAAACTGAAGATAAGTCTAATCAAAGCAACGACATTTAATTTTATGAGTGTGAAGGTTTTGGTCACATCAAGTTAGAATGTCCCACCTATTTCAAGAAACAAAAAAATGGCGTGTCTGTATCTTGGTATGATGATGATGAGTCAGAAGATGAATCTAACTCTAAGATAGTCAAACTTGTGAATGCTCTCTCTGGCAGATGGGCAGATGAAGTAGAATCTTGTGATGAAAATGTCCCCTATGAAGATCTAGGTGTGTCTTACAAGGAAACTTGTGACAAGTGTGAAGAAAGTCATAAGACAGAGGAAAATCAGATAAAGATCATAGCTAAATTGGAGAATGAGAAGGAGGAACTCTTATATACTATTTCTCATCTACAATATGAGGTAACTCTCTTAAACTTTAAGCTTAATAACATGACAGACACCTTAAGAAGGATGAACAAGGGATCTAATATGATGAAAGAGGATGGAGATACAAGAGGTGATTATCCTTCTGATAATCAACAAAAGGAAATGTCTATAGAAAAGTTATTTTCTCCTGAAAGGAAGAAGATGGTCACAATGTTCAACCACATGTTACAACATCCTGGAAGACATGATGTAACTTCAATAAAATCCTAATCCTCAAATTGGAAGTGTCATTATTGTGGTGAGTATGGTCATATAAAGCCTTTTTGTTATGAATTATATGGAGATCAAAAATCTTCAAATCATTCTAAGTCTAATCAAGTGAGTAAAAGGAGAAGGAATATCAACAGGGATGTGAACCTTATAGCTCACACTTCCTTGAAGGCTTCAACTAAATAAGATTGATACTTTGATAGTGGATGTTCTAGGAACATGACAAGGACTCAGAAGTTTCTAGTAGATCTCAAATCTCATCCCATAGGTTTTGTCAGATTTGGTGATAGATTTAAAGGATAAATTAAAGGAGTGGGAAAATTGGTGTGTGTTGGTTCTCCTAATTTAGAAGATGTTCTTCTTGTGAAAGGATTAACTATTAATCTTATTAGCATTAGTCAGTTGTGTGATCAAGGTTTGTTGGTCAGTTTCTCAAAATCAGAATGTTTGGTCAAAGATGAGAAAGATGTTATTCTAATGAAGGGTATAAGGTCTAAAGACAATTGTTATTTGTGGGAACCTCAAATAACTGCTTATTCTTTCACCTGTTCAAACACCAAGGAAGATGAAGTTAAGTTATAGCACCAGAAACTTGGACATCTTCATCTCAAAAGAATAAAGAAAATCATATCTGAAGGAGTCATCAGAGGAATGTCAGAACTCAAGATTAAAGAAGGGAAAGCATGTGGTGAGTGTGAAATTAGGAAGCAAACAATGACATCACACCCAATGTTGCAACTTTAGACTACTTCTAGATTGTTGGAACTTCTCCATATGAATTTAGTGGGACCAATACTGATAGAAAACTTGGGTGGAAAGAGGTATGTCTATGTGGTTATAGATGATTTTTTTTGGGTTTACGTGGATGAACTTAGAGAAAAATCAGACACTTTCGATTAGAAGCGACCATGATAAGGAGTTTGAGAATGCAAAACTATGAATTTTGTGCTTCTGAAAATATCAGTCATGAGTTTACTTTTTTCATCACTTCTCAGTAAAATGGAATTGTTGAGCAGAAGACTAGAACTAAACAAGAATCACCTGGAATTATGGTTCATGCTAAGCAATTGCCATTGGAATTTTGGGTTGAAGTTATGAATATTACGTGCTACATTCACAATAGGGTCACTTTGAGAAGAGGTACTTTAACCACTCTATGTGAGCTATGGAAAGGAAGGAAGCCTACTACGAAATACTTCCATGTTTTTGGAAGCAAATGTTATATCCTGACTGACAAAGACCAAAAGGGTAAGATGGATCCCGTAAGTGTTGAAGGGATATTTCTGGGTTACTCTTCAAGAAGCAGAGCTTATAGAGTTTTTAAATCCAAAACTAGAATGAGAATGAAATCTATCAGTGTGGTAATTGATGATTCAATTACTGAGCAAAGGATGGATGTTGAAGCTAATACTGAAACATCCTCTGGGAAGACTGATGAGGCAGGAAGGGAAGAAAGTTGTAATTCTCTAGCATTATGACAGATAACTCTCAAGTCACTTTAGGTTTCTCTGTTAGAGTTTAGGTAGAACAATCCAATAAACTCATTACAAGACACCCTACTGAAGACAACATCACTGAATTTACAAAGAGAATATCAAACTCTTGTCTTGTCTCTAATCTTGAACCAAGGATGAGTCCTATTACTCAAGAAAATAAAATCTTGAATTGCATCATTGGAATAAGCGTGTATGGTGGGTTCTAATTTCAAAACACTAATTTCATGATGAAATAATTTTACAATGCTAATGGATGTGCTTCTAGGAACACTGCTGAAGCTGAATATGGTGAAACAATAAGAGGTCTGCCTCAACTAGTGTGGATGAAATACATGTTGAATGAATATAATGTCAAGCAGGATATCATGACATTACATTGTGAAGATCTAAATGTTATCAGATATCTCATTCAAAATGGTTGGGACAAGAACCTTGATAGTCATAATCAACTAATCAAGAATCTTGCTAAAGGCAAGATTGTTATCTTGGAGCATATGGACACTAAGGAACAACTGACTATTATGTTTACTAAATTCGTATACGCAAATCAATTTGAGAACATAAGCATCGGGCTAGGCATTTTCCCTATTAAGGATTTATAGCAATTACAGGCGTGGAAGAATACAATAGATACTATATATTTCCTCTATTCTTTGAGGCATGATAAGCCTAAGCAAGTTGCCATTGTTAAGGGATGGAACAAAAGATCTCTGTAAGATATAAGGGTTGGTTTAAAGAAGACATGTTTTATGGTTGTGGCAAGGGAGGTATGTGTTAACACCTCTAAAACATGTGACAGCAACAAGAAGTGCAGAATGATCTTCGACATGGGCAAGAGGTGGAAGATAATCAAGAATGCATGTTTCCATTACTTTGTTTATGCTTAATGAATTGTGTGTTATGGTGTCAGACAAGATGTCTTGACAATATTTTTGTGGTTCTTGATGTGTGGTTATCGTACCTCAAAAAATGAGAACGACCTCGCGAATCACAATCGCACACCCGCGGGATGGACTTAACAGAGTCGCCACCGATCTTTATTTATTTCCATAGAAGGAAAGGGAAAATATCGAATAAAAGCCCCTAAAATAAAGGATAAGGATATGGTTGTTGCAATCAATATTTGCGTTCGGGTGTCGATTACGCAAAGGGAAGGTATTAGCACCCCTCACGTCAGTTGTACTTGACGGGAACTATTTAGTTAAGGTTTAAAGAGTGTTAGCTTAAGTAAGTTTCTAATATTCTAATTACGGAATGGGAAAAGAGAGAATATAAAATGATTAATCTTATTTTTATTAAAGGGAAATACCTAAAATGTTTTTATTATTAGGGTGCTCGCCAAGACTTTGCAGTCTCGTGCCTACGTATCCGTACAGGGATGAAATCAGAGCAAACGTAGTTCGAGTGAAATTTGTTGGTTAATTTTAGCAAAAGCTAAATTATATTAATCAACCTAAGAATTTTTTTTTACCCAAAACTAATGAGAAGTGGGCATTTTCACCACCTTGAATGGATTTACAAATCTCATTCATGCCACTTACCTCAACTTAATGGTTGTAGAAAAACATTGCCCTAGTGTTTATTATGGTTTGTTCATAACTATGAAGGTATTTTGGCTTCTTGATGATAATTAAGGTATCTCCATGAAAATTGAGATTTGAGTATAGTTCGGCTATATTCTAAAAATGATGAATATTTGATGATGATAAATTGTTCAAAGAGTTTATGCTAGAGTTGTAAACTCCAACACTCTCTATTATTCAAGATTGATTGTGAAAAATGTTTCTTGGACAACGAACATTGATAATGATTAATGGTTCAAATAGTTGTGCTAGAATGCTAGATTCTAACTACTCTTATTCTTCCAAGCTGTTATGAAGATTAATTGATGGACAATTAACACTTGATGATAATCAATTGCTCAAAGAGTTATGCCAAGATGCTGGATCTCAACGGCTCTTATTTATCCAAGTTAATTGTTAAGTGTTTTAAGAACGAAAGAAAAGAATGAAAAATTATCCCAATGCGCGAGGCTCGGGACCGATTATTCGAGGGTTCTTCTAGAATGCTAGATTACAACAATCCTCATCCTTCATGTTTTATTTCAAAAAGTATTTGATGGTATGCTTGATTTAGGTCCAAAAGTAAGCCACGGGACCGAAAGCCAAACGAAATCGAAAGGCAACTGAATTTTGCTTTTAGCCAACTAAGAGTGGATTCATGTAAGAATTACTCTATGAGAAGTCAAGCAACTAATCTATGCGTCCAAGCGGTTTTCAAAAGTTAAATTGAATTTTAACTCTGAGATCGCAATGCAATAGAAAGCAGCGATAATGAAAATATTAGTATAGCAGTGTTACAGTTTTTACATCAAGTCAAAGTAAAATAAATAAATAAATACATAAATAAATAAAAATAAAAAATAGAAAGTTGACACGACTCACACACATACTATCCACAATAAATTTGCATTGCTACAAAATCGACTTTAAGCTAAAAATAAAATGATATGTAAAAACAATATTATTGAAATTATAAGATAATATATAATTTAAGGCATCCAAGCATAATCACAGTTATTCTCACACTTCAAAAGTTTCATCAATATATTATCGCTCGAGTTACCATACTATTCATAAGTACATACTCACAAATCTACAATTTCACCAATTCATCAATTTCACATATTTTGCATAATGTCATATTTCAACCACAATGCAATAACAATGCAACACAATGCAACTTATCATTTGGTTCATATAGAACCCATCAATTTCCATTTGGAATTATGGACACATCACTTATAACCCACTAGGACGACATCTCATTCATTCTACCCCAGTGAGTACCCCACTAGGAACGACATCTTAATCATTCTACCCCAGTGCGTACGAATATATCACTTATACCCCACTAGGAACGATATCTCAGTCATTCTACCCAATTGAGTACCCCACTAGGAACGACATCTCAATCATTCTACCCTAGTGAATACGAGTCTTGTCCAAGTCTTATGCAATGCAAACCATAATAACTGACTCATGATAAACATATGCATACACACATAATTCAATACAATGAATTACTTACCACATACATTGATATTCATTTATACAATGTTTTCACGCTACAAAGTGTTGTACCCCAAAACTTGTCCAACCTTTTTCTTTACGTGGCTTATATTTCATTTCATTCTTTAGCATTTGCATCTGCATAGCATTGTCTTTTGTAGGGGATCAAGGGAAGTGTTCCATTCAAGAGAAGGTTATCAAGGGTTCCAAGTTCAACCAAGAGTGCTTACTTAAGTTATCTAATGCTTACAATTATCAAGAAGTGGTCAAAGCTCCTTGAGAAATAAGATTGACAGGTGTTGATTGCCTCCTATCTTGGAGGGAAATTGAGGATCATCAGGGGTTCACAAGGCCATGGTTATGGATAATATATGTTTGGGAAGCTCTTTGAGTGCTTTTTAAGTCATTATGGAGCATATCTATACATTCATTTCACTTGCAAGAAGTTGCAGTCAAAGGTTGTGCACCTAGTGTTTCATCTGTTTATCTCAAAGTCAACTGTGAACTTGAAGGAGTTGGAGACTTGGTTTTAAGTCATGGGAGTCATAGGATATCATTTTGAGAAATATAGAATGTCATATCAAGTTCAAATCAAGGATAATCAAGAGTCTAAGGAGTTACTAAATTAGGGTTTCAAAGGATTTCCGTGTAAAATCCCCTTCTTTAGTGCCCAACTTCAAGGACCATTTACCTCAAGATACATATTCAATCTCATTTTAATGTAAACATGAGACTTTTAGGTCATGCTATAAGCTTTCGTTTTAGTACTAGAACCCATCCATTGGGTTTGTGGAGCTCCAGTTATGATGCTATCAAGTTATAGGTCTCAAATGAACATATTTTTCAGTCAACAAAAGTCAACTCACTTCCAAGGCTCTTTTGACCTAGAATCATGTCTCTTCTAAACTTTTGATGAACATGAAAGTTATTCCATATGACCTTAGCTTTCCAAAAAGTCCTAGAAGTCCTTGATATCATTTTTGGAACTCAAGTTATAGATCTTGTAAGGCAGGGGTATTTTGGGAAACTTTGATTATAGGCCATTTTCATTATGGGTCATGTTCATGCACTTAAGTACTTCAAATAGAACTTCCACCAACATGAAAGTTGCTCCAAATGACTTCAATTACATCAAGGAACTCAATATTGGTGAGAATCATGATTGATCATGGATAATTGGAAGAAAATTCAAGTGAAAATGCAGCTTTAAAGGGTGATTTCAATTGAATTGGTTAGAGGTCTTTTCATGCCATGTTTTGATCCAATTTGGTCCAGAATATTCCAACATGTAAAATGCACAATTTTAATTTGGTTCATGAAGGAAAAATCACGTGGAATTTCAAGTTACTTCACAAAGAAGTTTGTCTTTCAAACTTGCTAAATGGATCACCAACCAAGCCCAATCTAATCACATTGCAAAATTCAAGTTGTCAGCTACAAATTCAAGCCAATTTCAGGGGTGTTAGCTAGATTTTTCACGTGTGCATGAGGAGGCATTTCCAATTTGGGCATTTTCAAATTACACCACAACAAGGCTTCATGGGCCTTCCTTTCCATCACATATCCAACATATAAAAGCTCCAAATGAAGATTGAGAGCTAAAAGGAGTACAATTTCGTGGAAGACAGCTCAACTTCAGTTTTGAAAATTGAGAGAGAAATTCAAAATCGTGAATCACAATTCAGAGCATTTCAACTCAAATTGAAGCAAGCTTCCTCTTCCTCAAGCTAATTGGAGTAGATATGCACATTTTGGAGCAAGCTAGCACTCAATTGAAGCACCAACGGAGTGTCTCCGTTAGGTAAACTTCCAATCCATTTCTCTCTCATGTTAGGCACTGATTTAGGTCATTGTTGGCTCCATCTGAAGCCCTACCTCGTGTAGGAAATGTTTGAGTGCTTGATTGTGATGTTTGATGAAGTTTGCAGATGTGCACTCCATACTTAATCCATTTGAATCTCTTTATCTAAGCATGTTTAAAACCAATGGAACACGGATTTGGAATGTACATGAGTGTAGCTTCAATTTGGTATAAGATTTGGCATGTTTTGATGAGGTTTGCAGATCTGGTCTCCGGCCACCTCGTCGAAGAAGACGACCAGAGCTAGGGCTCCAGTGTCTGGTTCAAAATCAGGTGAACTGATGTGTCATTGTTTGACCTCTTGACCAAGCGTGATGAACATCCCAGATTTGTTTGACTTGCGTGCGTGGCTCAGTTGAATGCCACATCATTTATTTAAACGCAGCGTTTGGCTTAATGAACTGAGTTGTGTTTGGTTTGGGCTTCATTTTCTATTTGCATGCCCTCTTTAGGAAGCCCAATGATTTACAACGTATCTGGTTGCTATTTGCACCTTTTCCATTTTTTTTGTTTAATTTTATTTTAATTTCATTTCTGTTTTGATTTTAATTGATTAAAAATACTTCCAATCATGATAAAATTCAACCAAAAATACTTTCTAACACTTTAATGTGTTATTTAATTTTAAATATTTTTTAATTTCATTTTCCATTTATTTTTCAATTAAATTTGAATTTAATGACTGGAAGGGTTTTTAAGATGTTTTTCATTTGTTCTTCTTTGTTCTTGTTTGATTTTGTTGACCAATGGAAACCACTAATGAATGAGACTTCCTCCTCATTTTGATGATGAGTTTAGTTGTCTTAGAGGATGGTTTTGGTCAATGTTTAGTTTTTGTTGGTTGACTTTCATTTCCTTTTGTTTGACCCTCGACAACCCTCCTTCAAAGTGGAGCACCCTAGTGGATCAATTCCTTTGGTGATGCTTTGATTGGACTTTGGTTGTGTTGTTTTGTCCTCTGGTTGCCAATATGTGTGAGAGCGTTGTGCATTTTATTTAGATTTATTTGAATCATTTTCCTATTTTTGGTGTACCTTGCAAGTCAAGTCACCTTAATGATGGTTCACACATACTAGTTGACCTAGTTCTTGTGGGAAATGACCCTTGTGGATCCCATATGCTTCCAACTCCTTTTGACTCATATTTCTAACATGTTGAAGTGGCTGGTTGCAAATTTATAGGTCCTACACTTGCTTGGTTTGTGTTACAAGTTGCATTTATTTAAGGCTTTCCATTTGATGTTGAATGTTGAAAGTGTTCAGAACTTAGGTTCTTTACCATGACTCATCTTGCAACTTGCCTTGCTTTGCTTCCTTCTTTCATTTTCCATTCTCTTCTCTTGTTCTCACTTCTGCCCTAGGACCTTGGGGACTCGTTCAAGTTGATTTGGTGCTTTTGATTTGCACTTTGAGTTTGACTTGGATGAGAGGCTACTTTGAGAACCTCTCCTGTCTCTTTCTTGCATGATCATTTTGATGTTTATGGTTGAGATTTCATTTGATGTTGATTGTTGTAACACCCCGTCCCCCAAAATAACATAAATGCAATTAAAATAAACAATTATCAGAGTATTCATACCAAAACGGGATGTCACAAAAATAAACTCAACACAAAACATTTTCATTAAATGATTTTCAACAAATATAACACAGCGGAAATTTGTCATCATATATATATACATATAAACATCATATACATCGTGCTCGGCCAACTGCCCAAAATATACAAGATATGTTCACCAAAAAGATTCATCGAAACATGATATGCCACAGAGGCACACAAAATCATCAAATAAACATAAAAATCCCCAAAGCCCCGGTGTTACGTAGCAGAGCATCCCTACGACTTGCCACAAACCAAGCTAGCTACACACCTGGATTATCTGTACTTCCGAAGAAGCACAGACCACAACAAAAGCAAGGGGTGAGAAATCGCAATCAAAATATAACGGTAAAAACGTACATGAATAAAAGGCAGTAAACATACAATTATCATTTCACATACGTCAACCAGGACCTACTGTCCCACACCAACACAACATACAAACAATGCAACACATGCAAATCAACACTATGATATGCGGTACCGACTCAAACTCAGGATAGATCGCATATACTCCATCTGAGCAACGATCTACCCCTACAAGCTCCCCTTCGGAGTACGGGCAAATAATCTGGAATAGATCACATACACTCCACCGAGCAATGATCTATCCCTATCACGCTCCACTGAGCACAATCAATCTCAGGATAGATCGCATACACTCGACCGAGCAATGATCTATCCCTATCACGCTCCATTGAGCACAATCAATCTCAGGATAGATCGCATACACTCCACCGAGCAATGATCTACCCCTACAAGCTCCCCTTCGGAGTACGGGAAAATAACCCAGAATAGATCAAATACACTCCACCGAGCAATGATCTATCCCTATCACGCTCCTCCTTGAGCACGCGAGTGAATCACATACACTCCACTGAGCAATGATTCACTCCGTCAATATGCTTATGCAAGACCCAAATGCACACAGCAAATACTTATATATATATCACACATCACCACATTCCTACGCAATCACATACACCGAATTCAATCATTCAAATTAAACGAATATCAAGGAAATCATATTCCACACCACACATATACTTTCCATAGTTCAATACCAATATCATAATCAACCATGGCCAACAAGGTTCCAACATCATGAGAGAACCGAACAGCACAGCTCAAAAACACAAACATACTGTCATGCTCGCTGGCTCATTCGCCTAGCGAGGCCCCGCAACGAATACTCGCTACCCATTCGCTCGGCGAATCCCCCAGCGAAGACTCGCTACTAGCTCGCCCAGGGAACTCCCTGGCGAATGCAGACAGTGGCTACTGGAAGCACTCGCTGCCCAGTTCGCCTGGCGAATCCCTGGAGAAGGTTCGCCCCTAGTTCGCTCAGCGAAGGTGCTGGCGAACGCCTGTGAATTCACAAAAATTCCACTGTTCTGAGTCGGCAAAACTCTCAGAACTCAGCTGATTCTACTCAAACCAGTCCCCATCATATCAAACCAATATTCTACAACCTAGCTACATAATCTATTCTCGATTTAACCCGATTAAATGTCAGCTCTACTCATTTAATTCAGTTTCGGCATAAACTCGACAATTAGCCGAAATCCCCAAATCACAAAACGATTATTTCACCAACACATACAATTGATTCAACCAGATAATCACACATTCAGAATTATGCAAACACAACAAACATGATCATCAACCTATGGGGTTAGGGAAATCCCCTTCTACCTAGAATTCATGTACTCTACCAATTTTGACCCGATTCTCCCCCCTTACCTCGATAACTCGAACAATCTGATGAACTCTTGCTGAAGGGATGAATCCTAGCTTCCTCTTGCTCCAATTCACCTTTCTCTTCTTCTTCCAAGTTTTTCTTGATCGTGCTCTTCTTCCTCTTCTCCTTCTAACGTGTTTTCTCCTCTCCTCTTTTCAATATTCCCACAATACCCCTCATCCCAATTCTTTTTATTCCATTTCTTTTTATTACTTAATAATAATATTATTAATAATAATAATAATAATAACAATAATAATAATATTAATAATATTACTATTAGTCATTAATTTATTATTATCACTAATAATTTTATTATTATTCTTAAAGTCCAAAATTATTGATTAATTCCAACTTAAGGGCTACACACAATCGCACTCAAACACCCCCACAAACACGCCGAAAATAAAATAACACAGAAAAACGAGATAATTAAAATGGACGTTACAACTTTCCCCCACTTTAATTATTTTCGTCATTGAAAATACCTGATGGAACAATTCCGGATACGCATCCCGCATCCTGCTTTCCAACTCCCAGGTCACACTGCCTCCTGCAACACCTCCCCAAACCACTCTCACCAAAGGTATCTCTTTCCCTCTGAGTCGCTTCATCTTACTATCCTCGATCCTCAATGACATCGCTTCAATGGTAAGATTCTCTCGAACCTGCACTTCATCTCTCTAAATCACATGAGATGGATCCACAACATACTTCCGAAGTTGCGACACATGGAACACGTCATGCAAATTTGAAAGCTCGGGCAGCAACGCCACCCTATAAGCCACATCACCAACTCTCTGCAAAATCTGATACGGCCCAATAAACTTCGGATCCAATTTCTTGGACTTCAACGCACGACCTACACCAGTCACGGGGTTAACTCTCAGGAAGACATGATCACCTTCACTGAATTCCAATTCTTTCCTCCGGTTATCGTGATAACTCTTCTGCCTATCCTGAGATGCCTTCATCTTCTCACAGATCATTTGAACTGTCTCAGTAGTCTGCTGCATAATCTCTGGTCCCAATACAACATTCTACCTGTCTCATACCAACATAGAGGAGTTCTGCACCTTCTACCATAAAAAACCTCAAACGGTGCCATCCCGATACTGGAATGGTAACTGTTATTGTATGTGAACTCAATCAATGGCAAATGAGTATTCCACGCACCACCTTTTTCCAACACACAAGCCCATAGGAAATCTTCCAGCGTCTGAATAGTCCTCTCCGACTCACCATTAGTCTGTGGATGATAAGCTGAACTCAGCTTCAACTTGGTACCCAAAGCTCCCTACAAACTCTTCCAAAATTTTGAAGTAAACCTCGGATCTCTATCCGACACAATACTCGCCGGCACATCATGAAGCTTCACAATCACCCGAATATAAATCTCTCCCAGCTTCTCCAACGGAAAACTGATACTGATCGACACAAAATATGCAGACTTCGTAAGTCGATCCACAATTACCCAAATGGCATCAAATCCTCTTGTCGTGCTCGGAAATCCTGTAACAAAATCCATGGTGATACAATCCCACTTCCAAACTGGAACCACTAACGGTTGCATCAATCCACTAGGCTTCTGGTGCTCCACTTTCGATTTCTGACACGTCAAACAGGCATAAACAAACTGAGCTATATCCCTCTTCATACCTGACCACCAAAACATCTTCCTCAAATCATGATACATCTTCGTAGCTCCTGGATGAATACTCAAACTACTACGATGTCCTTCACTTAGAATCGACTTCTTCAACTCATCATTATCCGACACACAAATCCTACCTCGGAACCTCAACACACCTGAACCATCCAACTTGAAATCACTATCGGAGTCTCTTCCCACTCCAAACATCACATCCACTAGCTTCACATCAAGCTTCTGACCTTCTCTGATCATATCCAAGAAATCATTGTTCACTTGCAACTTGCCCAACATCACGCAATCTGTCGAAGTTTCACAAACCATGCTCAAATCTCTGAACTGCTCAATAAGCTCCATCTCTTTCGCCATCATAGCCGACATATGAGTCGCCTTCCTGCTCAAAGCATCGGCTACCACATTAGCCTTTCCCGGGTGATAACTTAGGCTAAAATCATAATCCTTCAAGAATTCCAACCATCTTCTCTGCCTCATATTCAGCTCTTTCTGATCAAACAGATACTTCAAACTTTTATGATCGCTGAACACCTCAAATCTCGAACCATAAAAATAATGTCTCCAGATCTTTAACACAAAAACCACCACAGCCAACTCAAGATCATGAGTAGGATAATTTCTCTCATGCACCCTCAGTTTCCGCGAAGCATACGCCACTACTTTACCATTCTACATAAGAACTCCGCCTAAACCCATCTTAGACGCATCACAATACACCACAAACGATTCACTCGGAGTCGGTAACACTAACACCGGTGTCGTAGTCAATCTCTTCTTCAATTCCACAAAGCTCTCTTCATCGGCGGCATCCCACACAAAAACTTGGTCTTTCTCGTCAACTGAGTCAATGGCAACGCCAAAGTAGAAAATCCTTCAATAAATCTTCGATAGTACCCTGCCAAACCCAAAAAGCTTCTAACTTCTGACGCTGTCTTCGGCGGTTCCCACTGCAATACTGCACTCACCTTTGATGGGTCTACCGATATACCATCACCGGATATTACATGGCCCAAGAAACTCACCGTCTTCAACCAAAAATCACACTTGGACAGTTTCGCAAACAGCTTATTATCCTTCAACACTTGCAAAGCAATTCTCAAATGTCCTGCATGCTCTTCCTCAGACTTCGAATAAATCAGTATATCGTCAATGAACACAACAATGAACTAATCCAAATAAGAATGGAATATCCGGTTCATATACTCCATGAACACTTCCGGCGCATTCGACACTCTGAAAGGCATTACCGCATACTCGTAATGTCCGTATCGAGTACTAAATGTTGTCTTCTAAATATCACCTTCCTTCACTCTGATCTGATGGTAACCCGACCTCAAGTCAATCTTACTGAACACTCGAGCTCCCACCAACTGATCCATTAAATCATCAATCCTTGGAAGAGGATATTTGTTCTTGATGGTCACTTTATTCAACTGACGGTAATCGATGCACAACCGCATACTACCATCCTTCTTCTTGACCAACAACACTGGGGCTCCCCATGGCGACACACTTGGCCTGATAAACATCCTATCCAACAACTCTCAAATCTGAGACTTCAGTTCAGCCAACTCCACTGCCGACATCCTGTACGGCGCCATAGATATAGGCCTTGTACCAGGTACAAGATCAATACTAAACTCAACTTCTCTCTTCAGAGGTAACTCTATAATATCCTCAGGGAACACTTTTGGAAATTCATTCACCACCGCCAACTCCTTCAATGACGCTTTTCCTTCAACAGCTAATGATGCAAATAAAGCAAACATTTTAGCTTCACCCTCCAACAAGATCCTTAATTCCTTACCAGGCAAGGAATCCGCCAAAGCTTCCTCCTCCGGTGTAAGAAATAACAACACCTTCCGATGGTCCCACTAACTACGATGCTCTAACTTTCCTATTGCACAAGGGAATACGTTGGCACAAGGGCCCCTATCCTTGGTGAGCACCCTTATAAAAAACCACCAGTTTTCCCCTTAGAAGCGAATCTTTAGAAGATAAAAAACAAACCTATCTAACTTTTCACACGAATCGAATCAAGAGGTTCTCGTTGAGTACAACGGACGTAGAGGGTGTTAATACCTTCCCTCTTGTGTAATCGACTCCCGAACCTAGAATTTGTTTGCAATGACCATTTTCTTATCTTTCAAAGGTTTTATCGATATTTTCCTATTTCTTACTTGGAATGAATAAAGTTCGATGACGACTCTGTTCGAACGTTTTTTTTGCGTTCATTACGAGGATCGTATTTTTTGAGGTACGACATTCGTGAGCTTTGATAGGAAGTATGCTCAGGTGTTGTGTTCGCGAGGAACATGCTTTACCTAAGAGGAATCAAACTTTTTCATCTTCTCTTTTACCAGGGTTAAGTAATTGACGAGGTTGTCGTTTTTGGCTTGGTACTCTTCTCGTACTTAAGAAGCGATAAGCTGAAAATCGCTAAATATCTT